>CM028135.1:55785000-57275000 GCA_016271365.2 Neoceratodus forsteri
TCTGCTAGTCTTTTGAACTCACCAGTGTGTGTAAGCCTTCCTTGCAGCAGGGGCATATGCTCCCATTTAGGAACCCCTTTCCACCTCCTACTCCCCCCTAGAGCTAGGGAATTTATTAGTGCTCTGGGGATCAATACCTACTGGACACCTCAATGTGGCAGCAGGGGCCAGGTTAGGGAAGGTATATAAGGCTGGAGGCAGGAAGTTTCGGGGCCTTTTCCAGCCCATGCATTAGGTTTGGGGCTGGAGGGGGGCAGCTGGAGAAGCAGAGTAGGCAGTCAGGAAGGGAGCTTGGTGATCCTGGTGGGCCTGTAGGGGGGAACCCCCCCCAAAAAAGTGGCAAATAGGGACGGTCTCTGCAGTGATGTGGCATCAAGGAGGTGGGGAGGAAGCTCTGTAGGGAGGATGGTCAGTCAGGTGCCTGCATCATTGGGGTAAGGGAGATGCAGGTGGTAGTAGGATGTCAGGATAGGCAGGAGCCCTTAGAGATCCTGTGGAGGAGTTGCTCAGGCCATCAGGGCTGTGTGGACAATGGCATTGTTCTCACAGGAAGGAGGCCGCTGGCTGTGGCTCTCCCCATACCTAGTGCGTCAGGGTGGCCTGAGGGTAGAGGGAGCCAGGAGGACTTTCACCCATTTCAGGGGACCTGCTTGGAGGTACAGGTCATGGGGCACTGGCATTGAAGGGCCGGGCGGGTCACAGTCTTAGGACACGCCTTGGGGGGTTGGCCTCTGATAGGAGCTTACTGCAAGCCCAGGATGACTTGACGGGGATGTGGGCCAGGAGCTGCATTTTCCCCAAAACAAATGGTCATCTGGGAGCACAGAGAGGATTTGGGGTGCTATCTGTAGAGGTGGGCTGCTCGGAGGGGCCTGGGTGGTGGCCGGGTGCAGGGCTATCCTGTGGCAGTGCAGCCCGAATCAAGGTGACTTACATACTGGTGCAGGGCTGGGTTGGATGGCCACTGCACCAGTAAAGAGCAGTGCAGAGAGAGAGCTGAGCTGTAAGTGTTCGAACTGGTCCCATGAGGTTGAAAGCACCAGCAGGTTTCGGTTCCATGTGAAGCAGAGGAGATTGGGTTAAAGGGACTGGGTCAGTGAGGAAGAAATCTTGGTACCCCTGTAGATTTGGGCCATGGTCCCGGGGCCAGGTGAGGGAAGCAGCACGCTTTCCCACGCCAGAAATAGGGCAGCCAACCGGTGCCAGACCAGATGGAGATGGACGAGAATGGGTAACCCAGAATAGGAAAAAGAGAGAGAGAGTGATTTGACTTACCAGTGCCTGTAAGCCAGGAGCCTGTAGGTTTTCCCAGTGGGAAGGTTTCTTGGGTAAATCATCCAAGAGGTTAGAGAGAAAAAGCCCCGCTTGTACTGCCTGTAAACTATTTATGGTGCTCAGAATGTCCAGCCTGGTTATGTTGTAAAAAGTTTAGATAGCCCCATGGAACTGCTTTATTTATTCGATGAAGTATGTAACCCTTGCATCCCTGGAATCATTTGGAGTGTAGGAGCTAAACTAAAGAAGCTAGTTTGGGAAAAAAACTATAATGATTCTTTATTTAAGTCGGAAGGGGGACAAATAAAATGGAAAGCCCCTTCCCTTGTGTCTAATTTATTTCATAAGTTGTAATTCCAGAAAGATATCCATCAGGCTACATTAGGATCGAGGGGCTCTGGGGCTCAGAAGAGACAGGAGGTTGCAGTTTGTAGATTCTAGTCTAGTGGTCAGTGTTCGGGGGGACAAACAGATCCAGAATTGGAGGTCAGATCGAGAGTGCACCTGGAAATGAAGCCGTCGAGAGGTAGGACAGATATTTTTCCTGTCTTATTTGGGGGTGCACTGGCTCGGGTGTTGCACTTGTTGTAGTCCTCTCCCATGCTCACTGGAACACCTGTGACAATGATTTATGCCCCAAGACTAGGGGGCCGGGGGAGTTACACATGGGGACTTGTCCAGGATGTTCCCTGTACCCCGAAACTCCGCCAGACCCCGAGCCTTAAGGTCTAATGTGTTGGCAGGATTCCCGGCCTGGCTGGGCCCTGTTGCACAGAAATAGTTGGTTGTGGGGTAGGTCTGAATCAGAAGTAGGCCTCAGCCTGCCTGGCATGTTGTGTGCGCGTGACCTGCTGGTCACGTGATCCTCAGGCAGACTCCGATTAAATGATGGCTGAAGTGAAGCTATAACAACTGCAGAAGAAGCACCATCTTGGGAAAAGAAATCAGAGGGTGCAAAGCCAAGAGGAGAAAAGAGAGAGAGCCAGTGGTTAGAGCCATGAGAGTGAATTATTGTGCATTCACACCAAAGCAAACGGATAGTACCACCAAGAAAAGAAAGAAAACCAAAGAAGTGAGTGGGTTCCTTATTGTGGGCACTGGGAGGCACAGCAGAAAGACTTAAGCAGACAGCCCTATGGATTGGCAGTGGATAGTATCTGGCAAGGGTAAGATTGGAGTAGATGTTTCTCCCCAGGAGGAACCACAGGCCATGGGTCCTGCCTTACCGCTCTCTTGGCTCTGAAAAGCTGAGGGGAAAAGGGAAAGCTACTGATCGATGTGTGAGGTGTGGGTATCGGGGGGGGGAAGGCATTGTCAGAATGCCTGTGTGCAGGAATTGCGCAAACTTTCCACCAGTTCCAAATTTGTGGTTTTCTCCCAGTTCCACTGCGAGCTCATATATACTGTGGTCACCCGCTAGTGGGGATTTGGCGGCTTTTGATAGACTCTCCCTGGGGGAACATACTTGTGCCCATGTGGATGAGACCAAGAGCATTTCCCCAGATGTCATTGTGGAGGCTGTAGAAGAGGAAGGTGCCAGGGGAATAAACAAAGAAAGGCAGGGACAAGGAGCAAAGCCATCTGCCCAACTCCCCGCCGCCAGCTACAAGCTATCCCAGTGGCAGATGGAGGGGCAGGGGTGTCAGACAACCGGTAGGAGATCCCCCCGGGGGCCCCTGCTTCGGCCCCTGGCTGGTGGTAGCCCACAGGACCTGTTGTCCAACTCAAAGCCTACCTCAGGAACCAAGTTTAAGATAAAGCCTAGTGGGCAAGGCTCTGAGTCTGTCTCTGCACCAGCAGTATCCAGGGAGAGTACTGGCGATCAAAGAGAGTTGGAGGAGCTGGATGTGGAAAAGTTCATTGGTAGTACATTCCGGTTCCAGGACTACCAAGTAAGTAGGACAATCCGCAGGCCTTACCATCACCCAGTGGTCACCTTGGTGGACTGCACCCCACAGCTCCTGGTCTGGGCAAAGACCCTCCGGACCCAGATGGACAGGTTAAATCCCAGTCACACGTTGAATATAAAGTATTGAATGGGGATATGGTTATCAGTTATGCAATCCAGGAGGACCAGTGTCAGAGACCTGACAGAATGGAGCCAGGCAGAAAGGTGGGTCCATAGGAGGCTACATGTGGCGTATCCCCATATGAATTATCCTTACATGCCTGAGAGGATATGGGACATTATTGAGAATACGAGGGAGGAGTGATTCTTCAAAGAACAAATGGCATGCTTGGAGACTCACCCTGGAAGAGGAGGTGCCCCATCTCAGCAGTTAATAGAGCAGGCACGGTCGATGTGCCGCACAGGGACTCGGTCTGGCCTGACTCTGTTTAAACACTTCACCTTGGTCCAGGACTTGGCTGGGACACGGACCAAGTATTACATTTTGGACCAGGACTCCTTTGGGGATGTGACCACCATGCCAGACCCAGAGTATTATTTCCCTTCAGGAGGGGGACCTGCAACTTTGGCCTCCTGGATTTCAAACTTATGAACTGTGCCAGGACATGGTGACTACATACAGCTCTTATTTCTAGAGGAAAACATTTCTGGGACTTAAAAATATGTTACTATTAAAAGGAAAATGTTATTAATCATAAAAAATGTTGGTGTGAAAGTTAGAGAAGACTGGTGAGTGAGTGAGTGAGTGAGGAACTGTACACAGAGTAACCGGTTCTAATTTGTGGGAGGCATATTGGGGTGCAGCTATAGTTTTAGAAACTACCTCACTGCTGTTTAATGTTTAATGGTTAAGTCAAATTATTATGAAAATAATTATTATGGTTATCTGTTTTGATAAAGAATTAATGACGTTTTTTTCTACCAGTTTTAAGATTATTTCCTGGCGGAGGTAGGTTTTAGTTAATAGGGAGTACTTGGGTTAGAGAGGTAGGTTGGGTGATGACTATGGCCAGGTATGGTGTGTTCTTACTTCCAGAAGGCTAGGGAGTGTGCATACCCAGTTTGATGGGAGGAGACCATCACTAGACCCTTGCCATCATTCCCAGGAGGAAATAATTTTCTGGGTGGGGGAAGAGTGTAAGCCTTCTTGCAGGAGGGGCTTATGCTCCCATTTAGGAACCCCTTTCACCCGCCTTCTCCCCCCACCAGAGCTAGGGAATTTATTAGTATTCTGGGGGTCAATACCTGCTGGACACCTCAAGGTGGCAGCGGAGGGCAGGTTAGGAAAGGTACATAAGGCTGGAGACAGGAAGTTTCGGGCCTTTTCCAGCCTGGGTGTTAGGCCTAGTGCTGGAAGGGGGTGGCTGGAGGAGCAGAGTAGACAGTCAAGAAGGGAGCTTGGCGGTCCTGGTGGGCCTGTGAGGGGGCAACCCCTCCAAAAAAGAGGCAGATAGAGACAGCCTCTGCAGTGACGTGGTGTCGAGGAGCCGGGGAGGAAGCTCCATGGGGAGGATGGTCAGCCAGGTGCCTGCGTCGTCTGGGTAAGAGAAGTGCAAGTGGTGGTAGAATGCCAAGATTGGCAGGAGCCCTTAGAGATCCCGTGGAGGAGTTTCTCAGGCCACCAGGGCTGTGGGGACAGTGACAGGGTCCCTACAGGTGGGAAGCCTGTGGCAGTGGTGCTCCCCTGTACCTGGTGTGGTAGGGTGGCCTGAGGGTAAAGGGAGACAGTGGGCCCTTCACCCATTTCACGGGACCTGCTAGGAGGGGCTGGCCCTGGGCACCGGCATTAAAGGGCCAGGGGGGTCACAGATCTTAGGATAGGCTTTGGAGGGTGGCCTCTAGCAAGAGCTTACCACAAGCCCAGGATGACTTGACAGAGATGTGGCCAGGAGCTGTATTTTTCCCCAAAAATGGTCATCTGGGAGCACAGAGAGGATCTGAGGTGCTATCTATGGAGGTGGGCTGCTCAGAGGGGCCTGGGCAGTGGCAGGGCCCAGGGCTGTTCTGTGGCAGGGCAGCCCGAAACAAGGTGACTTAGGAACTGGAGCAGGGATGGGTTGGAGGCCGCTGCATCAGTAGACAGCAGTGCAGAGAGGGAGAGCTGAGCCATAAGTGGGGAGCACTGGCAGGTTTAGGCTCCATGTGAAGCGAAGGAGACTGGGTTACAGGGCCTGGGTCGGAGAGGAAAAAACCTTGGTACCCCTGTAGATTTGGGCCAAGATCCAGGGACCAGGTGGGGGAAGCAGCACACTTTTCTGCACCGAAAGATTGGACAGCTGACCAGTGCCAGACCAGATAGAGATGGATGAGAATGGGTAACCCAGAATAGGACTTAAAGCTGAGAGGCTCACTTGTTCTGAATATGTCAGGATCGACAAAAGGTGGTTTCAGTGTTCTGGATACAGCCAAATCAACTAACTATGCTTGGACCCAGGCCTTAAGAATAGCTAATACCCCAAATAAGTTATCTAAGTTGACTCCTGTTTATAACAATAGTAGCTTTCAGCTGTCTAATAGGGACAAGACATTTAAAAACTTGTATTTCCATATGGATGTTCAAACTATAGGAGACTTCTATGAAGGCATTAATCTATTGCCTTTTGAACAGTTTCAAGTTACATATGAGATCCCAGAGAGACAAAGATGGCATCACTTGCAAGTCAAAAAACTTTATACACAAACAAGGGGGTACAGTTTGAAGACAGAGGGGGAACGGCTCAGAGGTAATGTGAGGAAGTATTTCTTCACGGAGAGGGTTGTAGATGCATGGAACAGCCTTCCTGAGGAGGTCGTGGAGTCAAAAACAGTGGGGGAATTCAAGAATGCATGGGACAGACAAGGCAATTCTAGTGGGGGGTAGGAGGAAGTAGGCTGTTGGTTAATTAGGATCTGCAGCTTATCCGTTAGGTAGGGAAATGGGCAGACTAGGTGGTCCAAGCGGTCCTTATCTGCTGTGAAATTCTATGTTTCTATGTTTCATAACTCTTTTGAGTTATTTGTTTCTCCATTAGAAGAATTTTAGCAAACCTCAATACGAATAAACATTTAAGTTCAAGATTATATAAACAACTGTTAGAGGAAATTCCCTCTCAACTTACAACAGTCAGAATAGCTTGGGAATGTGATCTGAATAGATCTATTATTAGAACCGGCTGGATGGAGATATTTAATTTAGATAAGACTGAGGTTAAACATAACAGCTTGCTACAGGTTTATTTCAATACGTTGCATAAAACGTACTTGACCCGTGCAAAACTCCACAGCCAAGACATTCAAAGGGGCTGTACCTGGTGCAACAGAGTTGCGCCAGATGCACTCCTACAATGTGCCCTGGTGCGATATTCAAAGGGATGCCTTGTGCAGTGCAAGTCCCAATGCACTGGGGCACATTGCTAATGTATGTGGTGCATCTGAAGGGGGCATGCCCATGCACATGCAGCACATCCCAATATTCAGCCTGGGATGTGCGGCGCATATGCTGGCACAACCCCCAGATGCGCCACATACCGGGGTGCAAGGTTGAGCCAGGAAATCCTGGCTCAAATTCTGGCCACCTACAGGTGGGCTGCTGTATTGCAGGGTGCAACACAGCACCCGCCAGCCGTGGTTGGCCATCCACCCAGCAGGGACACTGTCCACATGCACTCAACCCCCCCTGGTGGTCCAGTGGTTCCCCCCACCTACCCATATGCCCAATCACGGGCAGTAAAATGTGCAATGTAATCCCTGGTGGTCTAGTGTTACCTCCCCCCAGTATGTCTGATCGCGGACTTGCAACATAAAATTGTAACCCTGGTGGTCTATGGTTCCCCCCTTACCTCCCACCTACAGAGGCCCCCAGCCACCCAGCTCCCCCCAATCATTGGCGTGCGGCAGCACCTCGCCTGCATACCGCCAGGCCGCCCGCTGAATGACAACTTACAGTTTGTTCTGTAAGCCTATTGGTCCACATTTTAGACTACTGGGCTTGAGACCATATAGACGACATAGGTTATTATATGTGAATGAACGCATTCATTCACATATTTGTGCCTGTGTCGTACAGTACGGTCTGCAAGTCTATTGATCCACACTGTGGACCAATAGGCTTACAGGACATACTGCAAGCTGTCATTCAGCGGGCGGCCAGGTAGTATGTGGATGGGGTGCTGCCACCCACCGACGATGGAGTGGGGAAGCTGGGTGGACGGGGGTCTTTGTGGTTGGGAGGGGGGTAATAATAGACCACCAGGGATTACACTGCATATACTACTTCCTGCGATCAGGCATATGAATGGGGGGACCACTGGACCACCAGGGTATGTTCATTATTACACATGCCCATGATCGGGCTTACGGATGGGAGGGGGATGCTAGCCTGCTAGGGTGTCGCTGCATGGTGGCAGCGGCTGCGCTGGGTGCCAGGTGCATCTCCCAGGTTGCCCTGTGCAATGCATACAAATAGGGCCATAATGACATGCAAATGGCCCCATTTGCACCATGCATACATTATGGCCCCATTTGCACCATGCATACATTATGGCCCCATTTGCACCATGCATACATTATGGCCCCATTTGCACCATGCATACATTATGGCCCCATTTGCACCATGCATACATTATGGCCCCATTTTCACCATGCATACATTATGGCCCCATTTGCATGCCCATGTTTGAATATTGCAGGTGCTGCGCCCAATGCAACTGTCCTCCCTGTCTAGGGACTGTGCTGGCACATTGTACTTGTGCCATGTGCATTCTGTGCTATATTCAAAGGTGATGCATCATGGTGCATCACCTTTGAATATCGCCCTGTCTTGGCCCCAGCGCATCTCGGCTGCACTGTGCCCCCACTTGCACCAGTGCCCCACGCAGTCTGAATATCTTGGCCCACAAGTTTAATAGCTCCATCTCTGAGCTCTACCAGAGGTGTAGGAAAGAGAAAGGGATGCTGTTCCACATTTTGGCAGGTTGTGAAATTATTCAAAGTTTTTGGATCCCAGTCTGGGCCACTCTTTGTAAAATTTTGGGTTATGATTTTCCATTTGACCCAGGGACTGTCATATTCGGCTTTCAAATAGGGCTTCAGGACCAGTTGAAAAATCAAAAAAGTTTATGAAACATAGGTATTCTAGTGGCAAAGAAGATAATTTTGCAACACTGGAAGGATTCTGAACCTCTGTTATATATAGAGTGGGTAGAGAAGATGCTTGATCACAGTAAAGTTGACAAAGCAGTATATTTACTAGAAAATGATTATGGAAACTATGATGCAGCCTGGTCTCTTTTACTGAATATTTTGGCTAATTTGGTCTAATTAAAATGTGGCCCCTTTTTGGATGCCTAGCAATGATGATGAGTTAAGTCTTCATGAGTGATGACAATGACTGAAGCACCCACGCTCTGAGCTAACCCAAAAAAGAAAAAAAAAGTCTTCCTTGGGGTTGTCTACCCTATTGCCTACCCCATGCCCTAAGCAAACATCAGGCATGATCGTCTTTCTTCACGCAGGGCCCATTGGGCTCTGCGTGAAGAAAGGTACAACAGACAGCATTGGCAACATGTGGTGAGACATACTTCTCTACCTTTGAAGAGTGTATCACTATGAGGCATGGCTTTTGTCTGTACCTTGTGCTTAGTACAGGAGGCTACAGGCTGGGTGGGTAGGGGTGGGCAGGAGGCTGACAACCCCAAAGAAGTCTTCAGCACTGATTTGCCAAGACTCTGGAGACCACAAATCCTACTGTTTTTTTTTGCTGCTTGGGGGGGGGGGGTTGGGGTGGAGAGTTAGGGTTGGAAACCCTAATGCCACATTTCCCTACTTTTTTAGCATTATGTTGAATCCTAACTAGTGCATTAACATCATTTTTTGCAAAGAATGTAATATATGGTTCAGTGTTGCTGTATACGGAAATCCTTACACTTCCAGATGCTGTTGTATGGTTCTATGTGATAATAGCACCTACAAAACAGCACTGACCAAAAATCGCGACTGCGCATTGGCGAAAATAAATACGGTAATGAGCAGTACAGCACCTGCAAGAAACAATAAGCAGCACTTAAATTCTTTGCTGAGGGTGATCTAAAGATACTTCTTATGCAGGGGGCTATGCCTCCTGCACCCCCCCCAATTATAATTTAACCATCACGGGGAGGGAGGAGGTGATAGCGGGACAGGGGAGAACTTGGGAGGGGGACAAAGGGAGGAACCTGCAGGTGGGGAGAGGGACAAAGTTGGGAGGGCAGGGGAATGGGATTTCAGAAACAACAACAAAAAAAGACACACATTAAAAAATTACCCCCAGCCAGTCCCAAGCCTGGGTCCTCCACACACAGGTAGGCGACTGTATCCACTACATCAGATGGCCAGCTCAGAACTGACCTGATGAGTAAAGCCCTTTACAATCTATCAAATAAGAACTCCTTAAGTAAGGAAAGCACTGTACTTGCTATGCGCTAATAAGAGACATAGCCGACTTCACATTTGCTGTTTTTATGTCACCCATATTGATTCGCTAAACTTGATCACCATATTCATGGGATAGCCTGTTGTACCACAGCAGTGATGTTCAAAGACCAGTACTACAACGGCATAGAATCTCATACCTATTTAGATTGCTCATGCTGCTTACCTAAACTGCAAATTCTTCATAACAAAGATATCCGTAAGACTGAAAACACCCCAAGTGAACTGTCTGTGTAAAGATTAAGTTCGAGAAATGTTGCCAGTTCAGTAGGTATTATTTAAATCACATTTAAACAACAAAACATGACAGGGTGTGCATTGTGGTAGGATGATGGCACATATCGTGTGTGTTGTAAGGCATGAGGTATTTGAGGTATCATCGAGAGCCTTCAACATCCAGAGAAGTGCCATTATCCCACCACAAAGCTCACCCTGGAGTGTGTAATTATGATCACACAATGGATCCAAGATTTATATGGGGGGCGAGGGAATGCACAACAATAAAATCATCTTAAACATTTTAATGATTTTTTTCAAAATGTTCATCCATCCCAACAAAATAGTCGTAGCACATCTGGCTAGCTGGACACACCCAGAGAGCAATGGTCGGTGGGGAGCTCTCGAACCCTAGAGAGGTTGGTAGTGGGGTACCGCAGGGCTTGGTCCTGGGGCCAATCCTGTTTAATGCATACATATTGGACATCAGGGAGGGTATAGGGTGTGAAATGAGTCTCTTCATGGATGACTCCAAGATGGGAGCAGTAGTTGACTGAGAAGAGGGGAGGTTGGCCCTGTAAGGGGACCTGGACACCCTGGAAAGCTGGGCTCACACATGGAAATTAAATTTCAATATCACCAAGTGCAAAGTGTTACATCTTGGGCGGCGGGGAAACCCTAAACACAGGTACACTCTGTGAGGGGAGGCGCTGGAGGCCTCAATAGGGGAAAAAGACCCAGGGGTCATGGTGGATGCATGTATGAATAACTCTGAGCAGTGCAGGAGAGCGGCTAGCAAGGCAAACAGGATGTTGGGATGCATCGTAAGGGGGGTCACCTCTAGGAGCAAGGAAGTGATTCTCCTGCTGTACAATTTACTGGTTAGACCACACCTTGAGTACTGTGTACAGTACTGGAAACCACACTTGAAGAGGGACATACAGCTCCTGGAGAGGGTACAGCGGAGGGCAACTAAGATGATACGAGGACTAGGGGATTTGACATATGAGGACAGACTTGAGGAGCTCTGCCTGTTTTCATTGGAGGAGAGGAGAGACAGGGGGGACATGATTGAGGTCTTCAAGTACCTCAAGGGAATAAATAGAGTAAACATGGAGGGGATCTTTAGACTAAAGCAGGGAGGTATCACCAGAGGGCATGGTTTGAAGTTGGAAGGTGGAAGGGTGAGGGGGGAAAAGAAAAGAGGAGGAGGTTTTTCACTGAGAGGGTGGTGGACCCTTGGAATGCACTGCCTGGTGAGCTGGTTCAGAGATCCACAGTGGAGGGCTTCAAGAGAGGGTGGGACAGACACAGAAAGTGGATGTATCAGATGATGACCTGTCCCAGAGGGGTGGGGATGGATGATAGGGGTTTCTGGAACACAAGGGGGGGGAAGGGCCTCTGCACCCAACTAGGGATCTGAAGTTCGAGCAGACTCGATAGACTGCAAGGCCTAATCTGCTGACAAATAGTATGTTAGTATGTTAGTATATCACAGTATAGGCATGTCATCTAAATTTCAGATATTATGCACAGAAAAATACATGTTTTAATTTGCCTTTAAACCTTTTATTTTACCCAACCCTCCTCCATTTGTCTGTTTCCTCACCTTTCATCTTTCTTCATTAACCTTTTCCCCATTGTTTCCTGTTTATCTTTTTTTCTAAAATGTCTTTATTAGTGTAATCATACAGAGTACAGTACATGAGTGTAAATGTAATACTGTGATAGAGGAAAACTTTAATCAGAAACCCCTGGTCCTGTTTCTATATATAGCATAGACATTGTCTATCAGTCACTACTTAAAGACTTAAGTCCAGTTGGAAGAAAATCCTGCTCAGGTGTAATATGAAAATAAAATAAAAGTCAGATAAAACCCTAAGTCTCTTGTGTCTTTATTTTTGTTTTTAAAACTATGAAAGAAAATGAAATAATTCACGGGACTACATAAATAGACATAGCCCTATTATCTGTTCCAAGGATATGATTCACTCTGTTATGAATACAGTTTAAAAGCAGGGTGAGAGCCAAACAAATATGTAACAGAAACAAGAAAAGTGAACAAACAAGTGGAATGAAGCTAAACTGATATACTGGTAGCTTTATATTCAGACAGAGAATTCCATACACCTGGGTAGCGCCACCAGGGAGGCATCAGTATCACCCTGCCTACTAAGACAGGACCAATCTACCCTCTAGCTCTTGGAGGTCAGCAATATTTTTTTCCATGTGGTATTTAGTTTTAACTGTTGGGCTCGAGTCAGTAAGTGTAGGGGAAGTCTGGATTACTCATCTTTTAGTGATTGCCTTGCCGGCTGCGGCCAGGAGGATGCCCAAGAATGATTTTGGCCGATTTGATCAATTACCTTCAGGTAGTTTACTGAGAATCCAATGTTTAACCCCTAGTCTGCTGGGGATGCCTACAATTGGACTGTATGTCTGCCCCATCTCCATCCAAAACGTTTGAATCGAGGACAGTCCCAAAAGATGTGAAAGGCAGTGCCTTCTATACTACATCCCCCTCCAACACTGGTTGGAGCCACCACTCATATAATGTAATTGTTCTGTATAGAGTGAGAAAACAGTGACTCACAATCTTCCACCTAAACTCCTTCCAGTTATTGGAGGCCGATCTTGCTTATCTTTGCTACAATCAATAAATGGAATGTTTATCATGGATGAAATACAAGAATTAAAATCATTGCTCAGTTCTACTAGCAGAATGTTCATCCCCACGATTCCACAGCAGAAGGCCTCAGGTGGAACCAGGGCTTCTATTTTATCTGTAGCAGGTTCTTAGTACATCCCCTCAAACATATAACACATTTTACCTGGCCCCAAGTGGACTCCCACAAAACTTTTAATTTATTACTGCCTAAACTGAGTAATATAATAGATTGAACTTTTATCCATGCAGCCGAATGGGAAAACACTCACACTTCCCTATTGCGAGACATGCCCCAGAGTTAGCACATTTCATGAGGTCAGTAAATGGAGAGTGTTGGGGCATGATCCATAGACTACAATAGGGATATTTTTGCCTTGATTTTTCATTATCACGTCTCTAAATTATAAAAAAAAGCAGTTAAAATACCCCTATTGTACTCTATAGATCAGGCCCCCGCAGGTTCTCTATTTACTGACCTCGTGAAACATGTTAGCATGGGGTATGTCTCGCAACAGAGAAGTGCAAGCGTGTTCCCATTTGGCTGCATGGATGAAAGTTTGATCTATTAGATTGTTCATTCCAGGCAGTAATAAATTAAACGTTTCATGGGAGTTCACTTGGGGCCAAGCAAAGATTGTTATATGTTTGGGGAAGGCATTCTATTAAAGTAAGAACCTGCCCTTTAAACGGCAAATATTTCCTTGGTGAGCAGATGAGGATAGGAGGGAGATTTTTCATGATCAGGAAAGAATAAAAATAAAATAAAACTGTAACTACTGTAAACTGTAGTACTTTTTTTTTTAATTAATGTACAGGTATGTGTGTGTAGGAAGAGGATATGAAGGAAAATAATATTTAAATACTATTGTTTTTAATTTAAGGCAGTTTTATGTATTGGGCCTTCCTGAATGTTTTAAGTGAGACAAGATGGCAGCCATGTTTGTGATGCCAGTCAGGGATCTGTGGTGAGTACTGATTTTACTGTGAATAGAGGCTGCTGGATCTTTATCCAGTGCTGTCATGCTGAGATAACAGCACAGATAAAGATGTCTTTCAGCCAATCATGTTTCATGATTTCGAAAGCATTTTATAATAAATGTTTTCGTCTTATCTTATCTTATTGTTTGCTGTTTTCTATTTATTTGACCATAGTTCAAGACAGAAATATAAAAATGGTAAATTAATTAGAAAAAACATATACTGTACAAAATAGTACATGGACATTGGGCAACCATATACAACAAGCCTGATATTTGAATCTTGGGGTGATATGACATCATAAGGACCTCTCAAGCTTCACTGTTGAGGTATATGATGTCATCTTACCTCTAAATGGAAACACAGCCTTGTTATGTTTGGGTGCCCATATGTTATTCTATGTGTAAATAGTTACTGTGTCTCTTATGGCTATATGAGTGTTTTCTTGAGTTCCTTGGGTGACAGATACTAGATAGATGCTTGGGCAAATGAAGCCTCACAGGCAAGTCCTCCCCAGATGGCCAGGTCTGGTTTACTGGCCACCCCTACCTTACCCCAGGGAGCAGCAGGAGTGTGCACATCAGGGTGCTGACTTGAGAATATAGCTGTATGTGAGATAAGAGTCCAGGTTAACCTGTAATCTGATTGGTTAAAAAGTTTCATTGATTTTCAATATATTTTTTGGGGAGGAAGTTCAGAAGTGTCTTTATCATATCAGGCTATTTTTCCAAGGGGGAATCCCATTTCAGATAAGGAGAGCCTTTTTCTGTATAACAAGACATGCTCATCATTTCCCAAAATACAGGCAGGGTGTATCAGGCGTGAACTACCAAGACATACAATTTAAAGTCTAGAAGTTAGATTTTATAAAAAAAAATAATAATAGTAAAAAAAATAATAGGAAAAACAAAGGAAAAAAAAAGAGAAAAGAGAATGAAAATGGGGAGAAGAAAACAGCAAAGAGAAGAAAGGAAGAGGCATAGGAGTGACACAGACAGTGACGCTGGACAAGGACAGGCAAGTGATAATGCCAGCAATGATATGCTGTCCAACAGCAGCAAACACTACGAGGAACACCACGCCTGCAGGCACAACAGTGGTCCACCATCGGTCCATGTCGGACAATGAGCAGCCAGATGACAGTGGGGATGCCACACATGGTGCGGGACAGGCAGACAGTACACACACCACCAGTGACCGTGATGGCCAAGCACACATCACAGTGGGACCATCCCCCTGGAGGTGCAGGTGGGACAGGCCAACAAGGTGCAATGCCACTGCCAATGGAAGAAGACCTTGGGGACGACCTGTCACGATACTGCCAGGATGTCATGTTCACCCAGGAGGCAGCACAGCATGAGTTGGGTGGGATACGCGACAGCATACATGACCACACCGCGGCACACATGGGCCAGCTACAGCTGACTGTGGCAGACATCCACACAGCCGTGATACACAGGATACAGGAAGGGGCAGGCCAAATCACACAGACAGCAATGCTCCTCCAGGACATACGGCTGTGTGTCCAGTGCCAGACAGATGCCATAGAAAGGCAGACCATGGTCACGGAATACAGCATTGCGCTGCACATAACCCAGCTGAAGGCAACAACAGCAATGGCCACAGCACTGCAGAAGACTGCAAGATACATACAACAGCATGCAGCCAGCACATCAATGGTCCCACGGTCCTGGCACAAAACCACTGGGTGGCAGGAACACAGATGGCCAGGTGACGAACAGAATGGCACAGAACACATAGCAGGTGAGACCCAGCATGTGTCCCACAGGAGTGGTCAGGATGCGATGCAGAGCTGTGAGAGCAGACTGGGCATGGCACAGCCTGAAATGAGCACAGGACAACAGCTGGCCACAGTGTTGACAGAGAATGGGGCACACACAGCTGGACTAGAGGACAGAGAGGTGGATGACAAGGATGGTGTCATGGAGCCATATGCGAACTGCAGCAAGATGACAGACATGTGGGCACAACAGACAACATGGTAGGGTTGGTGGCACACTGTGATGCTGGTGTAGACAGTGGAAATGGCACAGCGGTTCACACACAGCAAGGAGCCACATGTGGGAATGCCATGGAAGACACCCACAGCAACAGTCCCATGAACATGGCTAAGGATGTGGACAGGCACGAAGGGGTAGTGGAACAGGAGGTGCATAGGGGGCAGGACACTCACCTGTTGGACAGTGTCATGGTGCAGACCATCCACATACAGAACACAACAGGGCAGGCCCCAACCATGGCCATGACAACAGCCTCTGCTGCAGAGATGCCGGCACAGCACAAGACATCCCAGGGCTGAGGCTGCAAGAGAAGCCACACTAACACAGTTGGAATGGCCTGTGAGGGGCACATAGTCAGTCGTGAAACAGCTGCAGCAGAACCCAGTGCACAGACAGCAGTATCGGGCAGCCATACCAGATGGGGGATGACAACAACTGTGAGACAGGGATGGATGCAGTGCAACAACCAAGGCTGGAAACACCACGATGGTCACAGAGGCACATGGTACATGCACAGCTGACCACCCCAGGAAAACATGCACACGGTGACGTACCACAAGATGCAGCACAGAGCAGCACCATGGCAACACAGCCACCACGTGCAGCATAGAAGTGGAAACCAGCCAATGTAAACCATAAAGTGCAGCCTGGCCACCCCCATAAATAGTTGGCACACAACATGCCAGGTATGTACAGCGAACAGGGAGGAATAACCTTGATGATAGTGTCCTCCACCATGCAATGGTGGTCATAGCCACACCACACCCTAAGCACGGCCACCCACCTGAACACACACACACCACACGTGGCATCACACCTGTGCCATGTGTTTGTGTGGTGCATGTACTATGGCCCCGTGTCCCATGTACGGTGCCCATGTCCATGACCCCATCCTGGACATGCCACCACAGGCAGGGGACACACACACCCATGCCTGCAGCCTGCAGGCTACTGCTAACCACACCACAGCAATAATTCCCTTGCCAACCTGTACATCACGTGCCACATGCCATTACACTACCCACAGCCTGCCCTGGGAACACTGACCTGCAAATGCGTGTGTAAAACATGGCATGCAACAGGCAGCGCACGTCCGCAGTGCTAGGGCATGCCTGACTGTGGCCGGACAGCACACCACAGCTGTGCAATGGTGCCAACCACAAATAGTTCTGTCCAATGTGAGCGACACCCAGCAGAGGCTGCCCCTGTCATCACCAGCATAACACACCTACAGGCCACCGGCCTATGACCCCACCAACACCCAATGTTCGTGTGGTGGCATCACACATATGGTGCCAGTATGTCAAACCTGCTGTACCAATACCCATTGACACTGCACCACCTCATCCCTTGTACTGCAGATAACCACTGTACAGGTCATGGCCCCCTCACACATACACCTGTGCTCCCAGTGCACCCATTGGGTTGGATTGCACACAGCACAATGGAGAACATCACCACAGGCCTGGCCCATGACACATGCAGCACTGTGTGCATCCACGGTTCCATACATGCTGCCACACCCAGGTGCATAGCCAATGCTGGTCAATCGTTCCCCTCCACACACATACACGGTGTACCCACCCATCCCTCTGTCAGCACACCCACACACAGTGCCTGATGTGTGACACACCACCACAGCCAGCAGACTGTAATGCACACTGCATGATGATGAGTGGAAATTGCACAATGCCCCATAACGTGTCACACCACACAGTCCCAACATGGAATGGTGTACCACTTGTGTGGAACCATGACATGCACCACACATGTAGGCCCAGACCGCAGGGTCCCCCCTTGTTGACTGGTGGCTTGGCTTACCCTCAGTGGCATGCCACTGTGGAACTAAGAGGACCCCAATGCTGGTTGCAACACATGTCCGCCAGAATACAGTGATCTGACACTGTGCACAGAGTGTGACACTACTGAGCCCTGTGGAGCATATTGCTGGTCTGGCATGCAGTGCAGGACACACATTATAGGTCAGTAATCTCTGGTGTCCAGGTGAGGGCTTGTGTATGCCCATTTGGGCGGGTAATCACACACTACCTGACAATGCACAGTACACAGCATAGGCAGATGTAAGGCATGCACATGCATGAATGATATACGGTCACAGTACGAATGATGGACAACAATGTATTATGAACACCAAAGCAATACACAACATCATAAAAGGCATATGGATAGGTAGACAGTGTAGTGTGCACAACAGCAAAAACAACAACAGAGATGTAACAGCGCAGCAATTAACAGCGTTGTACACAGTGTTGGCCACAACCTAAATGATCGTACACTTGAATACAGGCTACTCTATGTGCCCTGTCAGTGGCATGACTGTCATGTAGCACATATTGTTCTGGACAATGTTGCATTCAGCATGTCCAACAGGCAGTGTCCGCCAATGCATTTGAAGTAGTCCAGTAGGTAATGCATATCGTTGTTCATCATCGAAATATGACATGCCAGGGGCCTAAAGCATGCGCGGAGGCCCCTCACAAAGTCATGCTCTGCTGACCACCCTGGGCCATCCTCCTCATTCTGGCAGCATAGATCCTTGCATCACCCCCTCTTCAGGTGGCACATTGCTCGTTTAAGGCTCCGCCACGGGGTGTCATGGCCCTGCTGTCCCCTCTGCACACCGGTGGCAGCACCTGCAACACAATGTGACAGACTGTGAGGGATTGCAATGCTTGTGTGCACCTGTAAGTCCACAGACAATTCGTGTTGCACTGACTGCACATGCAAGGGGTTGCATGCCCTTGACATGCTATGCCATGGGTTGTGCCCCACAGCTGTGAAATGTACCATTTGTGTATGGGGCACCATCTCCAGATGGTATACACAGTGCATGTGCCCTACCCCCAACAATATTCACAGGCGGCAGGGATGGCCCTATGTGTGCGTGTGTGTGTGTGTGTGTGTGTGTGTGCTGCATCATGTACCGTCTGCACATGACACAATCCATACCATCGTGCGGCCTGTCACAGCATGGTGTGGTGCATGTGTGACACATGCATGGCAGTAAGTTTCTGAGGGAATCCATCCCTGTGAATGCATACCGTACCCTGTGTGTCACCCTTGCGGCCTGACATGCCCACGTGTGCCCCCTTATGTGCAGCTGCAAAGATGTAAGAAGGGGCTTGGGGGGAGGCACTAGACTACCAGGGAGTTATATATTAATAAAACAGGTGATTGGGACTTGGGGAGGGTGGACCTCTTGCATTTTTGGCAGGGAGCCTGCGGCAGACCCTTCCCATGTGCTATGTGTTTGCTGCATGGGAGGGGTTGCCACAAGTGTGTGGACTTAGGGACCAGGACCCTTCCTGTACCAGAATCTGGTTCAGGGGCCCTAGTGCACCGGGCTTCGACACAAGCTGCTGTTTGCTGCAGCTTGTGCCAATCTCAGCCCGCTTTGTGAATCGGGCCTCATATGTTTAGCATAGTTAGACCAAATATGTTTGATCATAGTTATACCAAATATGTTTAGCATAGTTATGCCGAATATGTTTAATATAGTTATGCCAAATATGTTTGACAGTTATACCATATATGTTTAGCATAGTTATGCCAAATATGTTTGATAATTAGACCAAATATGTTTAACATAGTTATGCCAAATATGTTTTGCATAGTTAGACCAAATATGTTTATCATAGTTATGCCAAATATGTTTATCATAGTTAGACCAAATATGTTTAACGTAGGCAAAATCCCATTCAATACCACATTTTTGGCTACCCCGATGGCCCAGTGGCAGCATGCTACACTGCTGTGTGGGAGCAAATGCCAGGGGCCAGGCAGTAGGTAGCTGTTGAAAGGCAACCCATCTTAGGTAGGAAGGGCTGGTGGTGGGTCCCAGCACAACCGTAAACCCTAAGGGTGGTCGAGGAAGCTTACTCATCCCACAGGGCTTCGCTGTACATGCAAGACCATAACTGCTCCTCATACCAGAGAGGCCAGAGGATGTAAGGGGGAAAAAATTGGAGAGAGAAACTCTATGTCATCTACATGATTGCTCATAGAGTGTAAACAGGGTATGTTCCTGACAAACAGAGTATATCCCTAGTTATAAAATGGGTAGGGAACTCCTTGCATTCTGGTTGGCCAGAACCCATGCATGGGGACAGTACTACAAGTATGCAAGTATTTTTCTTTTAAATGTCTTTTTTTATTTCTAAAATGTACCTCACAAACCCATTTTACAAGTGCAGTAAGACACTCCATAGTGTTGGTAGTACTGTGACAACTGCACATCCAGGGGATTAAGTCACTTGGCCTGTGGCCTCATGCCTTACTACTCCCCTGGGTGTGCAATTGTCTGGTCTGCTCGACCATATCTGTCATGTTGTGCTTACTTAGATGGCATGGGTGAGGGAAAAATCCTAGCTAAGACACTTAGTTATTTCTCTTTTCTGTTTTCAAAGTAAGGGAGGGGAGGGACACCAGGGGCCATGATATGAGACTGGAGGGAGGAAGGTTCAGGAGGGAGATGAGGAGACACTTTTTTACAGAGAGGGTGGTGGCTGGGTGGAATACATTACCTGCAGAAGTGTTATCCAGTAGAACAGTGGACTGCTTCAAAAGGGGATGGGACAGGACAAGGGGGAGGGTTAATGAAGGGGAAGGGTGGAAGGGAGGGGCAGCTGCAGAATAAGGGGTGCTAGCTGCACATTCGAGCAGATTTGATAGACCTCTAGGCCTTTATCTGCTGGCAAATTCCGTATGTTCGTATGTTTGGATTACATATGTATGTATGCACATTGAAGCACTCTTGTAAATAAAAAAAATAAAGAAAAGTAGTTATCTATGCAGCATCAGGTTGTGCATTAGAGAAAGAGTAAGGTGCTTCTGGGAATCTCAGGTTTCGAGTTGCCTTGGTGGCACAGGTTGTAGCACAACGGAATGGTATCCCAGGCATCCTGGGTTCAAATCCTAGCTAAGGCACTTATTTCTTCCTTTCTTCTGTTTGTTTGGGTCAATATTTATGCATACCACACCCATGAAAAAGTAGACTGAAAAAAAAGTACACATTTGAATTTGGATATATCATTTAGATATGAGGTTTTCTTTGAAAGTATATTTCTTGTCCAAAAGCAATACATTTGTTAACAAAGAATTCAAAAGTTTGCATCTAAACAAAGCTAGACCTGGACGCAGAGTAATAAGCAGAATTATGTATAATATTCAAAGTTTTCCCTAGGGCATCAGTTCTTGAAGGGTACTGCACTGAAATCATAAGAGTAAATAAACAGGCCAGATCTCAAGTGTGTAATCCCTAAAAACCAGTCATCAAACAAAATGCACATTTCAATTACTCCTCCACTTCAAGTGCAAGCTAGCATCTACCAAGATCAGCACTGCTTACAGAGTCTTTGTCGAGAAATTTAGGAGACTACCCCCTTTCCCCTACTTAGTCAGTTCTTGAAGTGACAGTTGGTTCTTTTGCCTTTGACAGTTTGGTTCAACTACAAACATTGTAAGTCGTTGAGACACTTTTTCAGTTCTTCTTCAGTGATCTGATTTGTACGGCTCTGTTTTTAAATCAATATTTATTTTTGCACATCTATGGTAAAAAGGAATTTTGTTCTTAAAGAAGAGTACGTAGAGGGTCATTGACGTTAGCTCACTTATTAAAAACCAACAACTGAAGATCAGAAGTTAGAGATAATGGGTTTTGTTATACTAACTGAAAGCTCTTTTTTATATAAGTTTTTAAAACTGTTTGAGCTCTTTCATTCTGTGCTGTGATTAACTGGCTGTTGACAGGGAGAAGTATATAATGTTAAATGTCACTTTCAAGACTGAGTCTGGGACCCTGTCTTGAACCCGCTATAGGAGAAAGCTGTTTAGAGCCATGTGCCATGCCTTATCCCCCACCTGAGAGAACCCACCTTCATAGTGCAGCTGTTGTCCACCATTCCAGGAAACAAGAGACCTAAATTAGCCATTCAACCCAGGTTTTCTGCTCAGTAGCTGAACAACCAGCCATTCAAATCCTTTTTAAGGCTGCTTGACATAGCTACAAGCAAACTTTTTGTGAGGGTACTGGTGGGAGTGGCCAAAACAGGAAATGGTGAATTACCATATTTTGATCCCCCTCCTAAGAATAGCAATCCAACAGAAAGTGATGAGTGTGGGCCTGTATCCTAGGGACACTGTCGTGCCCCTATAGTCAAGGTTGAGTAGCCTGTTTAATGTTAAACCTCAGATTTTGCACTTTAATAACTTCGCAACCGATCAATGGATTTGCACAACATTCGGCATGCACTGTCCCGTGGAGTAGATCTCTTGACGTAGTAAGTTTTATTCTGGTTGGATGTGCACATTCTGAAATCTGAATAGTGCAAAAACCATGAAAGTCACCACTTTTGCAGTTTTTTCCTCATCCCCTTGCCCCCCGACGGTGTGAAATTTTGGTATGATTTTTTATGGTAGAAACACCTTGGGTAAGGGAACTGCCATGCATTTCTTTGGTGAAAAAGTATTAATCTGTTGCAAAGTTATTCAGTTTTAAAGTTCCCATTGTTTTCAATGGGAAGATCATTCTCCAGGATAGAGTTTTGTTTTTATTTTTGGAAAAAGGATTTGGCCTCACAAAAGACGATTCTTTTTCATGAGGGGCCAATCCTTTTCCACCAGAAAAAAATCCTTTTTCGTGAGCCGCCATTATGTTTTCTTTTCTTTTTCACACAACAGATTGTGATAACACTGTCCAGAGATGTCTTTTATAGACATCCAAACATGTATCTTGCTTATCGGGAGCTGATGAGCTTCACTTAATATTTTTTATAGCTCCTATGCCCTCGGAATGTTTTTTTGTAACTATTTAAATCCTTTATCGTCACTCACTAGGATCCTTTCTCGTGAAGCCTTTCCCCATAATTTATTTCCATAGCGTAGTGGTCCTTCCACCCTCCCAGGTTACCAATCCCATATAAAATATAGGTGTTCCATAGTGTAGTGGTCCCTCCCCCTTCCCTGTCACCGATCCCATATGCAGCATTAGTTTTCCATAGTGTAGTGGCCCTTCCCCCCTCCCAGGTCACTGATCCCATATGAATATTACTTTTCCATAGTGTAGTGGTCCCTCCCCCCACCTTCTGATTGCTGTTTCCCATTTCCCTGTTGTCTAGTGGCACCCACACTCGCTGATTACTGTTCCTCATTTCCATGGTGTCTAGTGGCACCCACACTCGCCGATTACTGTTGCCCATTTTCCTGGTGTCTAGTGGCACCCCCACCTTCCTATTGAAGAAAAAACTGAAATAAAGAAAACAGTCCCTCAATGGGCCCTGTGCTTCCACAGCTATATACATATAAGTATCTATGGAGGGATGGGAGCGCACCACAATAAAATAAGGATACTATTATACTATCTCAAAAAGTAAAGAAATAAGTTGCAAAAAGCTTTGTTAATGCTCCAGTTAGGAGTCAAAGGACGAAAGTTGTAGAAATGAGGCATGGGTTTTCCCTAACTTTACCCTCCCCAAACCAGGCAGGAGCAGGTAAAGGGTGTGCCTTGGGCTTCTCAATCTTAATGCTCACCCCCATCTCATAAAGTCTACACATCTAACCTTATTTATAGATGGAATGGGGTGAGTGTTAGCCTTGAGAAGCCCAAGGCACACCCCACACCTGCTATCCTGCCTGGTTTGGGAGGATGGGGTGTTAGAGAAACCATAATGCCTCATTTTGCAACTTTTGTCCCTTAGACCCTAATTGGAGGATTAACAAAGTTTCTTGCAACTTATATAATTATTCAACTGATGGAGGGATCTAAGGCATTGCATAACAGGAAGTTTAGAAACTATTTACACCCAAAATGCTTCTGGGTACTGTAGTTATTTTCACTTTGCAACCAATGGAGTAGTATTGTTTTGATGACTACTTTTCCCAGAATGTTGTTTTTTTCGTACACATGCTGCAATGTGATCTTGTATTAGTCTGACAGAGGACTTGTCTGACTGTCTGTCCCGACAACTTAAATACCTAAAAAACCCTGCCTGTCACCTCTTAAGTGCTATTTTCCAGCTCAGCATTTTGAGGTTTACAATGTTGGCTTGGTTCATATTCTAGTAATAAAGAAAACAGATTTATTCATCAAAAGTGATTGACTTTATATTATACAAATGAAAAAAAATAGTCTGAATGTGCTTTGGCCTCATGGTTTCTGATGTCACTAGAATACCTCAATGAAATTCAGTGATTGAAATTTATTTTTAAAAGCCACATGTCCAGAATGATAATTTCTTTTCATATAGCTTTTTTGTCCAGTGTGGCCCAGGTGCCGACATCCCTGTCCCCACCTTCTCCAACTGGCAACCACCTCCTAGGGACTTACCTCTACCACTGAGTGCCCCACAATTAACCCATGTGGTGGGGCCAGGAGAGGAAGGGCCTCCCCCCAGTGAACATATCCAGAAGTGGAGGGGGCTCATCCCAGCAGTGGCAAAGATGGGGGCAGGCAGAGAGTGCATGACGATGTCAGAATCACATGTTCCTTTTTCTTCCTTGTCCCCTTGCCAGACAGAGCACAGACAATAGGACATGCCATATGGAGGTACACAATATCTGTGTTGAACCAGCAGCCTCCTCCCTACTGCATCACCCATGCTTGTACTGCCGCCAAGCATCTATTTCGGTGGCAGTTAACAGTGGGATAGCGTGCCACATCTCTACAAGAGAGCTGAGCTGTCCTTCAGACACTGGATCCTCACCATGCGGCCAGCCATCAGCAACCTGAGTCCGCTCCTGAACTCTGGTAAGCAGTATGGTGGCAGGTGAGGTGTCCAGCATGCCATCCCTCCACGCCACTCGGTAGCTGAAATAAGAATAATTGTTTCTTTCTTTTAAATACTGTAAGTCCATGTCACATTAGGTTGTCATTCCAATGTTTTTTCATGTTATATGTGGTTATCATATAGTGCTGTATGGAATTTTCAGATTCCAGCAAAACAAAATTTTGTGGAATTTTCAAAATTCCACTGAAATTCACCAGAAATGGAACGGCGAAATTCAATGGCAGAAAAATGCGGAATGAGATTTTTCACAACATTTCCACAGAATTGTATTCTGTGGAGCTCAATATTTTCTGCAAAAATGGTTGAGGAATGATTTTCTGCAGAACAAATGCTGTTCCACAGAATGCTATTACATGGATCTCAATATTTTCTGTGGAATGATTTTCTATGGAAAAAATGCTGTTTTGCGGAATATTATTCCACAGATTACAGGAGGCAGAATTCACAATATTCTGCACTAATTTCACCAGCGGAATTCCACATTCTGCACTACACTATTGTCATAGCAATTTTTTTTCCAAGTGACTTCCTGAACTCCCTTTAGCCTTTCCATGTTTTTTCTTAACAGATCTAATTGGTTTGAAGAGTCAGAAGGAGAAGAACTCCAAACAGTTAAGTACGGGGAAGACTGCAGTTAGTAGTATTGCAAAGTTTTACAACACACAACAAGCCCACCCATCAAAAGGATACAAGAACTATGTCGTAGAGAGGGATGCTGCCTGGCACATTCCTTCCTCCCACTATCTTGGCCAGCTGCCCAGATGACATCAAAATCCTCCCAGAATCTTGAAGGTTGATAGACAGCTCCATACCACATTATGGTGAGATGTCACCAAACAGAAACTGGCACTTGTGAGCTGCCTGACTGAGACATGTGACTTGGGGTGGGGGGGAGTAAGTGGTGTATGACTCAAATGCCATCGGTGTGGTGAAACAATCAGGAATCTCAGAAGTTGACACTAGAAGTTCATTGGACTTACAGGAAAAAGGACACTTACAAATTGGGAAGCAGGCAGGGTCAAACCTGGAAAAAATTTGCCATATGAGGCAAAACTGCAGAAGGACTTGCCTCCACCCAGCCATGTCTGCCAGGGACTCAAAAAGGCAGTCCTCACATTGTTTATGACTCAGCACTGCTGTTCTCTGCCCTTATGCACACTGGAAAAGGGGCAGCTAAAAACAGGCAGGGGCACTGGTTTTCGGGAGGGGCAGATAGTGGAGAGAGGAGCAGGGGATGTGTGAGTAGCCAAAGGTTATGGGATACACCAGCAGAGACAGGATAGCTGACAATGGAAGGGGTGTCCTGGGTAATACATGTGTTCATAGCAATATCATTTCACAGGTTAATGAATTAGCATCCATTTTGGCTCTGACCAGAGTTTGTTGTTTGTTATAGCTGATTATTGGAAAGTTATTTTTTCTTTCTTTCTTTCTTTCTTTCTTTCTTTCTTTCTTTCTTTCTTTCTTTCTTTCTTTCTTTCTTTCTTTCTTTCTTCAGATTCGGATTAATTCCTTTGAGCCAAGGCTCATTTACAAAGGTTCCACATCGAGGTAGACAATACAATAAAATACAGAACAAAGCAATACAATACTATACAGTACAGTACAATACAATACCAAGTAATACGTTGATTGAGGACTCAACAAGCAGTGAATATGTTGCAGGTACATAGTTGTAGTCATTGGGATTTAGAATTAACATGGGATTAAGAATGCAAAGTTAGGACTTGAAGAAGCAGCAATAAACTACACTTCATCAGTGTGGTACAGCCCTTGAGTAAGTGCCAAGAGGTAAAGGTTGAAGGAGTCCTCCTGAACAGTGTGGGTGGGGCAGGAGCAGCCAGAGAGGCATTGTCGAGGTAGTGTCAGAGAGGAGAGGACAGGAGAATGATGAGTGGGGAGGGACAAGGGGGGGCAGGTGTGTAAGGGAGGCAGGGGGTTAAGTAGGGGGTTGGCCAGAGGTGGTTTGCACAACTAAATTGCGAGTCTTGGACTAGCATGAGTTATGTTCTGCAGGAGCAAGCATTTACAGGAGTTAGATGAGAGCGGAGCCCAGATTTGAATAAACTGAGACTCTTACAGTCACCGAGTGTTAAAGGCAGGTCATTAAACCATTTGGGTCCTCGATAAGAGATGGATCTCTGAGCCAACGTGGTGTGCCTGAAGGGCACCAGGAGCCCACCACTAGCTGTGCTTCTGGTGCTGACACTAGGGTGAATGAATCTGAAAAGTGAGGAGGCTGAGTCAGGGATTTGGCCACACTTAGCAGCTTTTAGGGAGGCAAAGAGCAAAGGCTTGCTTGGGTGGAAGGAGTAGTGGAGCCATTGGGAGGGGTCTCTGAATATTGCAGACTGCAGGGGGGAGAGAACGGAGCACGAGGTCCACCTGGTTAGCATGCATGACCTGTGCATGTCTGTTAGCAGTGCATTGCTGCTCCCCCTAACCTCTATGGGTTTACCAAGCAGAGAATGATTAACAAGCAAGGAATGGGGACTAGCAGGCCAGAAGGGCTGCAAGCCCTTAAAATGAAGTTGTAGAGCAGCAGGATCATTGGGAGGGGTCCCTGAAAGTTGTGGGTGGCAGGTGAGAGAGTAGAGCTCGAGGTCCTCCTGGTGGACATACATGACCTGTTCATGTCACCTGGCCATGGGGGACAGACCCCACTTCTTTTGCAGAATTAACAAGCAGAGAATAGTTACCAAGCAGGGAATGTGGAATAGCAGGCCAAAAGGGGTGTAAGTCACAAGATGAGTGTAAAACAAATATGCACTGCCTTGCTTAGACAAATTCTAGCAGTACACTGCAGGGAAAGTCAGTGCTGCTTATCCTGTGGGTCAGTTGCCAGGGGGATGGACCGGGGTTTGACAGCTGCCTCGGGTTCTGGCGTGGTACAGGCTGGTTGCATGCAGCCTTGACTGAGCCCGCCCTCCCCGTTTTCATTTGGTGACAATGGGCCCTCTTGCCAGTGAGGGGATAGCAGGTTTATGTCACGGGTCACCAATTAGGCAGCCGGAAGGAGGGAGAGTGGGTTATGAGAGGCTGCCTAGTGTCAGCTGCCAAGTTGTGTGTATGCATGGACCAGTGTTGGTTGCTTAGGAACATGAGGCGGTCATGGCAGGCCCAATCTCTCCTTTGCATGGTGCAGGTATAAACAACTCTCATAAGGGCTGCATAGTCCCTGATGCAGGAAGGGGCAGAAACCAGGCAGGTTCAGGTAGGCAGGGGAAAATAAGATAAAAATAAATAAAGAGCTGAGGTCCTTGGGGCATGCATTCAGCAGTATCAGGCATACAGCAGTTTGACACACACAGGCCCCTGGTGCAAGTAAGGATTAGACATACAGCAAATGCAGGGCATCAGGCGGTGGCCAGTGGTATATATTAAAAAAGGGGTATGTGCAGCATGTAGCCCTGATAAGTGGGCGCGTGGGTCATGCAGCCAGCAGGCATCTGGTGCATGGTAGCATTGTGCAAGATGGGCTGCAGCTGTGCAGAAGGGGAAGTGCCAGGGTAGCAGTGGGCAAGTAGAACAGGGCCCCATGCTATGGGCAACCTGACACATTGGAGGAGGGAAGTCACTTCGGAGAAACTGCTCAAGTATGGTGTATTGTCAGTTGTGCTGGGGGAGCTGCTTCCACACTTGGTTTGACTAGGCTGCTTAGAGTGGGGGCAGAAAGCTAGCCTCCTGGGGGAAGCGTTAGTCTAAAGCTGGGCTGCCTGAGCCCAGGAATGACATACAGGATTAAAAAATAATAATAATAATAATGTATTTTAGCATAAAGTGAGTGCACAACAATAATGTAATAATGTATATTTATTTATTTATTGACTTTTGTTGAGTGGGTGGGCCCACTGAGACTGAAAGTCCCTTTTTCAAGGGCGATCTGAGTTTAATTACATAAAGGCATAGCAAAAGGACAATGTTCATTCCAAGACAGCAGTGAGTTACAGTGAGTTAAATACATTCAAGATTTAGCACATACAGAGGCAGTAGTGAGTTACAAAGGTTACATACAGTACAGTCAGGATACATTATGTAATCACACCACAGGCTTAACAGATCTCACAATCAGCAGACAGACCAGGACAATTTCAAACAGCAGCAGCTTTTTCAAAACCAAATATGGACATTTAGTAAAATTAATTAACAAATAAAGGGAAAAACACATCAGCGACAGCAGGTACATTAGTTACACTCAAGCAGAAGGGCCTTTAATTCTTTCTTGAAATCCCCAAGTGGCAAACAGTCTTGTAGGGTTGCAAGAAGGCTGTTTCACAGCGATGAGGTACTGTTTGCAAAGGACCTTTTCCATGTGTTGAACCCTCGCCGACCTGTGGTACTTCTAAAAGTGTTCAGCCAGAGGACTGGAGAGACCTTCTCTGGGGTTTTGCAACCAAAACCTCTTGCAGACTCAGAGAGTGGTAGTTCTGTTTACCAATTTAAAAGCCAGATTGAGAAGGGAGTAGGCCGGTCTACCCTCTATGAGGGCCAGTTCAGTGATTGTAGAACAGTACAACGATGCTCCCTAGGTGAGGCACCAGATGCAAAAACAATTTTGTGGTATAGCATTTTTAGTTTGTGCTTTTCAGGGCACCTAACAGACTGGGAGAACTGGGGCTCCATGCAGCAGGACTCAGAGCAACATGCAATTGACTATTACCAACTATGACTCCTTGGTAAGGAAGTTGTTTAGGTGATAGAGGTGCCCAATATTTTGGAACATGGTCTTCATTAAGTGTTCTACATGTGTTATGAAGGTTACTTCTTGGTCCACATATACCCTCAGGTATGTTATAGACTCCACTACCTCTATACAAGACCTAGGTAGTGTGGAAATTGATAACATGTGCTGTCTAGCTGAACTCAAGTGCCTGGGGCCAATCAGGATGGACTTGGTCTTTTTTGTATTTAGGACCAATTTATTGGCAATGAATCATTGCTCAATCTTTCGAAAATCACTGGAGAGCTGGCAGCTGATTTGGTTGGCATCTTTAAAAGGGTGTAGCTACTGATACACCAAGTAAGCCACGGCATACTAAGTTTAGTAGCAGGGGGTAGCAAACAAGCTGGCCAGCATTCCTTTGCCCTCTCTAGTCCATTGCTTTTAAATTCCTTTGTTTGGCTTCGCGGGCTTTTTCTTTTCTCTTTTGGCTTTGTTTTGGGAGGGGGGGCTGGCTGAGTGGACCATGGATATTGAAGCTGAATGTCTCAATTAGGTCTGCATGGTCCACCTGCATAGTGATTGGCTGCAGCATCTGGTAGGGGGTGTGGCAAGTCTGGGGTGGTGAGTTTAAATGCACCAGCAAAGCTAGACGCCATACTATTAGTTCAATTGGACTGGGAGCAAAAGAAGCAGTAGAAGAACTGAGGAGCAGCAGACGGAAGAACAGACTCAGAGCCAGCTAAAAGAATGAAAACTTCATGTGAAGTGGCAAGCAGAGCGAGTCAGCCTACCTGTGGCAGAGAGAGAAGAAATTTCCACTGTGATCGTGAACTCGTGGTGCAATCAGTGGTGTTTGGCAGTGGGAGCTGAACACCACTAGCAGTGCAGACTGCAGGTCTAGTGTGGGAATCATCTGATTGCAGCCAGGGACCTTGGACTCCGAGTCATGGGGTGGGGGTGGGGCAGGCATGGATAACAGTGGGGAGGGGTAGCAGTGTGGCAGCTTGGTGTACAAATCTGAAATGCCTGGCTACACCCTGCTTTGGATCATCTATGAAGTACAGCCTCATCAGTGCAAAGCAACAAGGTAGCCCCTTCACAGTTGGCCAGCATATCATTTACAAAGAGGGAGAAAAGAAGAGGACCCTGGATGAACCCTTGCAAGACGCCATCCATAATCAGCCATTGTCCTGACTGGACACTCCTCCATTTTATCCAGTTGCATCCTATTTGATAGATAATCTGAGAACCACCAGTGGGACAAACTGTCAAGGTCAGGGTCTTTCAGTTTAGCTAACAGAAGACTGTGATTGACCAAGTCAAAGGTTTTAGGATGAAGACAGCACCAGGCAGCTGCCCTTTGTCCATAGCCCCTAAGATGTCTATGGTCAATCTGACCAAGGCTGTATCTGTCCCATGATTCTTTCTGAGTTCATGTTGTCTGACAATCAGTAGGTCCCACTTTTCTGCATAGTCCTGAAGCGGATTATAAAGTAATCTTTCCTGAATTTTTGCAAGAAGCAGAGGAGCGAGATGGGGCAGTAGTTTCTACTGGCTCTTTAGGGACATCCTTGTGTACTGGCAGCACAAGGGTCACTCTCTATCTAGTGGGAATACTCCTTTCCATAAGTGATCTGTAAAAAGCATGGCAATTGCAAAGACAATTACAGGGGCAGCAAGCTTTAGCAGTTTCAGTTGAAGTTTGTCAAACCCAGCTAAGTCTTCTGCTTTATGTTCTCTTAGGAACTTGAGCACCTCTCTTCGAGCTCCCAGCCTGAAGTAGAATTCAGGGACTTGGCTTGCTATGACCGGTAGAGCAGGGGGTGCTGGGGAAACCAAGGACATGGAATCCTGAATCTGTCCAGGTCAGTGAAAAAGGCATTTAGTGCATTGGCAAAAACAGGCAGGTCGCAGTAGCACTGACCCTCAGCCACAATGTCACCTTCAGTGAAGATGGTATGGCCCTTTAGGAGTGCATTCATTTGCTCCAGAATTTGGGGGGTCAGAAAAGTTCCTGTCTTAAAGGATTCGGAGGACCTCTTTTTAGCAACTTTGAAATCCTTTTTGCAGGTGTTTCTGAGTTCACTTACCTGTGCCAGGCAGCTGTGAGGCCAGAGATTTTGAAGAGCCCCCAAACCATGTCCCTCTGCCTAATGAGCTTCTTTAGCCCCTTGCTCATGGACTCTGAGTTGCTTAGTGGGCATTGTTTGTTGACAACAAACAATAAGCAATGTATAAAGAAGAAGAGAGCTGAATCAATTCTAGGAATGTCCTTGATCGTTGCCCAGTGAACCTCTGAAAGATTAGAGAGGATGGAGTTGGTGCTGAATTTGGAAAATCTTGAGCCCAAAATATTCTAGGGGTGGTTTGGGGAAGTTATTTCTTCCAAATGCAGAAAATTGGGGTATGGTCACTGAGGGAGTCTGTCAAAATACCAGCTGCTCTGATTCTGTCCAGTTTTGAGACAAGGACCCAGTCAAGGAGGGGTGCACAGTGTGGTCCAGTGACTCGAACACCTAGTATGTATAGGGCAAGGTTTCATTTCCTTTTTGTATTTCAGCACGTGAGCAGCACATGATGCAGAATAAATGGAAGGCATGGCAGAAAGGGGGAATGGAGGAGTCTGAAAAGCAGCTACAGGCACTGGTGCAGAAAAAGGGCAAGGATTGGTGGGAGGCCTGTTTTCTGCAATCAGAGGAGAAGTTTGGAAATCCAGAAGGAGAATGACTCTCTGGGCTTTTGGTTCAGCCATCCTCATCTGTGGAGTCAATACTGTACCAAGGGCTGAGCCAGCAAAGGTAATCCAATGGTGGCAGCCAGAGCATGAAGCCAGAAGAAGGTACCAGTGATGAAGCAACCAGCATGGAAGAAAGCAGGGGCTAGGAAACCAGTGGCCAAGAAGTCAAAAGATGGTTTTGACAGTACCAGCTGTCGTGGAACCAGGTAGACCCCTAACTTGGGGATTGGAGTGCTGAACAGATGAGGGAATTGCTAGAAAGCACATTTGCCAGGGAAATACTAGAGGGAAGCCAGCGCTGAGGAGACCCAACTGGGAGCCACACCCTGCCTATGCCACTTTCATGGGGAAGATGCTAGAGAGACAGGGATCAACCGGGGTGGTGCATGGCCTTTTCCCATGCCAGGAATGAGACTGACATCTTGGCAGCCTTGGATTATTCTGAGGAGAGGCAGGGGACAGCTGCCCAGGGGGCCAGGGGTCAGCTGAGAGCCCTGCTGGGGAGGTAGCCCTTACAGTGGCACTGACAGTGACACCCCCCACCCAGTCAGCACTGAAACACAGGCTCGATAAGCTCCTGGCATACCTGGACAGCAACTTGCAAGGGGGGGGGGCACTGCTGCAGCTGGGAGGGGTGGGGTCATCCATAAGGAGAAGGAAGGGTGCCAGCAGTGGTAGGGTCAGCCCAAGGGGGAACATCGCCACCTGCGGTGATGCTACAGCTTCACGATGGCACAGCAGCAGCACTACTGCTCATTTCTGGTAGGCTTGGCAGAAACACCACCCCTGTTAGCGTCCTTCCCCTGACTGGTTTCTTCAGTCTAGAAGAGCCAGTTGGGTCCCACCTCACAAAAAAGATGTGGTTGCAGATCATGTGTGGGGAGTATGTAGACATATTTTCATACTGAACCAGCCCTGGAAACCAGACAAGGAGGACATAAAGGAGAAAGAAGAATGGATTGAATCGAGGAGAAGGATTCAGGTATGCTGTATGTAGAAGAATTGTTCAGCAGCATTTTCAAATTTTTGCAGGGTCTATTCAGCAGGCAGCTCCTGAAAAGACCCATGAATTGTGGAATTACTATAACAGGATCATGGCAATGCATGCCAGTGAGATGGGGGTAAGAGAAGATTGACTATGACAGAGAGTTTTGTTGTCGGAAGCAGGCAGACCCGGTGCGACAGTGGTGAGTATTGGACATGATGCTGCTGTTGGCAATAGAACGGGGGGGCGTAGTACACAGACAGCGGGTTTGTGATTAGCAGTGCCCAATCCCCCAGGAGAGGGATGCCTGTGGTGGTGACCCATGAGAAGAATGGAGAGGTGTGTTGTTACAATTGTAATCAAGGGGTGTGCAAGATGGAGAGGTGCAGGTTCACGCATGAGTGCATGGCTCTCAGGCAGTTACACCTCTTTTCACAGTGCAATGCAAGTGGGATTGCCCCTCGGCCCTTTTGGAAGTGGTGCAAGCCTCCCAACCCCATTAAAAGTGGACCAAATTAGGTCATGGTTGGTGTAGTACACTGACTGTGAGGCTGATCGATCCCTGGAAAATGGTTTCACAGTTGGGTTTCAGATCCCACACGAGGGCCCTTGTTGGCATTTTGAAGTGGAGAACTTCAAACTTGCCAGGGGGTGACCAGACTTAGTCAGCGAAAAGTTGGCTTAGGAAATGGGGAGCTAGGAGGATTAGTGGCCCATTTTCTGCTCTGCCCTCACCACTGCTATGGCTATCCCTGATTTGGTTGGCGCCAAAGAAAGCTCCAAGGAAATTCAGGATGATCAGTCATTTGTTATACCCTCAAGGGGACTCTGTCAATGATTACACCAAACCTTGGTTCACGGTGATGTAATGCACTTTATTTGACAGGGCAACAGAAGTAGTGAGAGAAGAGGAAAAAGGGGTTTTGTTAAGTAAGGTAGACACTGAATTGGCCTTCCGACTATAAGCAGTCCATGTACTGGAGAGGGATTTATTGGGAATGAGATTTGAGAGGCAGTATTATGTAGATATTATGCATACCCATGGGATGTGCAGTGACATGTACCTTGTTTGAATGCTTCAGCACCTTTTGGTTCCACGGGTGGTGATGAGGAGAGCTGGAAGATCAGAGGACATTCGTTATTTAGACAACTTCCTGTTTGTTGGCAGGGAATGTAGACACCTGATGAAGGTTTTTCAGGAGGTGTGTGCAGACTTTGGGGTGCCATTGGTGAAAGTCAAGATGGAGGGGCCCTGTACAGTATTGTCCTTTTTGGGTATTGAGATCGGCATCCAAGCAACAGTATTTTGGCTACTAGAAGAGAAGGTCGAGGCATTGCGGGAATGATCGATCAGGGTGGTAGGGACACACAAAATCACTACGCCAGTTATTGGGGCACCTGAACTCTGTGTGTAGCATAATCCCGATGGCACAGAACTTCTTCTGCAGGATGGCAAAGCTGGAGGCTGGGGCCAAAAAAAACCCAGCATCACAGAATCTGAGTATTCTAGAGTATGAAGGAAGATTTGTTAGTTTGGATGGCATTTTTGAAGTGGTTTTTTTTTTTCGATAGAGCTTTTTTCCCATGGGGGGCTGGCAGGCAGGCTTCGGCCACTCTTTTCTGTGAAGGCTCCAATCTGCCCTTTTCCAGGGCATCATACAGCCTGCCAGATTCCCCAATTTTTCATTGTCTCCCCATTTTCCCCATTGCTGGAGTGTGCACGTCAGCATACATACGTGGAGGTGTGCGTATGCTGCAGAAGTCTCTTCGCGCCCTCCCTCATTGGGAGTCCTCAGTCCCACACTACCCTCAGGTCTCTACCCAGGGGAAGACATTTGGCGTGAATGCCAAGCCTCCCTCCCCGGGAGAGAAGAGCAGTCCTCAGGACCCTCAGTCCTCTCCCTCCCTGGCCGAACCCCAGCAACCTGCCCATAACGTGAACACAGGTCACCGGTGTTGCAGGAGGTAAGGCACTAATTCCTCAGCCTTTCATGCCACTGGGCCAGCCATTTTTGAAGAGTTTTAATAGCATTTCAATTTGGCCAACAGTCACCATTAGCCAGTAACTAGAGCTTTATATAGATACCTCCAGGGGCATTGGCTTTGGGACATACTTCCAGGTGTGCAGAGAAATGGCCACCAAACTGGCGAGAGACAGAGTTGACAAAAAATGTTAATTTATTAGAATTTTTTCCATTTGTGTTTGCCCTTTGGGTATGGGGTCACAGGTTTCGGGATAAGAAGGTGATTTTTTTCGGTCTGATAACGTGGGTGTGGCACACACCATCAATAGCCAAGTGTGGTAATAGGGTCGATCGAGAACCTGATGCAGGCTTTGGTATTAAAATGCTTAATGATGAACGTTCAAGTTTAAAAGCATTACATGTGCCTGGGGTGGATAACGTCATTGCTTACGCTCTTTTATTTGTAGTGGCAGAGGTTCTGAGATATGTCACCCAAAGTGGAGGGTAGTTCTGGCCTTCCTCTGGTACTTGGTGAGCCAGAAGTTTGGGAGGTAATGACTCATTAGTAATGAGGAATGCTTTAGATCCTAGCACAAATGCAAGGTGCAAAAATGGCTGAATGTGCGGCCCGTAATGATGAATCAGTTATGCCAATATTTGCTGCTAAAGAAGAATAGGGGGTGCACACCAGGAATAGTGAGCTAACATATGGCTGGCATAGTCTGGTTTTCAACAGTCACCTGGATACAAGACAACATACAGGCACTTAGGTTTCTCAAGATGACAGAAGTTGGACACGGGGACACTTCGGAGGACAGACCAATGGCGCCCAATTACTCGAGGCCTGTTGGAATAGGTGTGGGGTGAGTTGGAGTGGGTGTGCCCAGACATATCTGAGGTACAGTCATTCAGGGCAGCCTTTCTGGTGGCCTACTGTGGTTCAATCCGGTTGTCACAATTGGCACAGCCAAATGCATCGGCTGGAACAGAGGTGGCTTTAGCAGATGAGGTTGTGGCAGTGACACATGAGGGTGTGTTCTTGCATGTAAGGTGCAGCAAAAATGGATTTCCTGGCAGTGGGTTTCTGTTGCAATCTAAGGGTTCAGGACATATCAAGTGGGACATAATGGAAGAAATACAGGCATACGTAGCCCAGCATCACAGGGGAGGGAGGCCGTTCTTTCATCACTAGAATGGCAACCCACTGAGAGTATTTCAATGCCAACACATTTTGGGCAAAGTCACAAAGGGTTTAGTAGTAGTAGCAGTAGTAGTATATTTTATTCAAAACCATGAAAGGGAAAATACTCCATTGAGTGATGCTCATTTCCCAAGGAGGTCCCATATATTGTACATACATTCTGTTACCATTCATTTATTTCATCATTAACCATACCATGGAAAAATTTCAATACAGTTCATAAAAGCACAGCTTGGTAGGCCTATACATAGAAATATTAATTAACATAATAAATACAAAGTTATAAACATTTTTAAGTCCAGTAACATTTTATCTCAGATTAATGCAATCGGGTTACTGTAATAATGCAGCATGGTTGGGGGGCTGGTAGCCAGGTCCCTATACTATTGTTTTATGTGACCTATCTTTGTTCTACTGTTAGTGCCACATAAGCCCACAGAAATTAAGTTCCATGCTATGGCACCTCTGTGCAAAATTGATGACCTCCCAATTTCTAAACAGCACTTTTTGACATAAAATTCAGTGCCTTCCGATGATTGCAGACATTGTTTAATTGGTCCACTCCTAAACAGATCTTGAATATATTTGGGTACATTGCTTTTTGAGACTTTAAGCATAAATAGTGAAATATGCAATTCTCTCCTAAGTAGGAGTCTGGGCCAGTTTAATGCATGATAAAGGTGACAATGATGGGCTCTAGGCATCCAAACATATTGTGCTAGTCTGTTATACAGTACATCCAATTTATCAAGCCACATTTTAGGTGCCCCAGAGTATAATGTGTCTTCATAATCTAAAAATACAATAACAGTGGTATTTACCATTCTCAGCTTTTCATCCTCAGGTATGTATTTTTTACCCGATAAAGGGTTCCTAGTTTATTGTCGGTTTTACTTTCAGTCATAATAATGTGTTTATCCCATTTTAATGAGCTGCCTAGCCACATTCCAAGATATTTATAGCTTGTGACTTGTTTAATTACTTTCTCGTCAATTGTCTTCATATCCAGAGTTTGACTACAGTCCACCCCATGTGTTCTGTTAAACAATACAGTTTGGGTTTTGCCACTCCTAAGCTTCGTGTGATAGACCCTGAAAAAACTCTGGACATAATCAAAGGCAAACTGGAGCTTACTTTGTATAAGTTCAGCAGATTTTCCTTCTACATATAGTACCACATCATTGGTGTATAAATGATATTTAATCTCAGCATCACTAAAGCATAAGCCATTAACATAAATACTAATAGTAGTGGCCCCAAGATTGCACCCCTAATTTCATATCGGCTGGTGAGGGGGATAGGGTCCTAACTCCCCACTATTCGTCTCCTATCCTGTAGATATGATGTAAACCATTCCAGAACAGGACCAGATAGACCAAGACCAGTGAGCCTGGACAGGAGAATGTGATGGCTTATCATATCGAAAGCTTTCGAAAGATCTATAAATATAGCGCCAATCATCATTCCCCCATCCAGGCTCATCTGTAGGTCACTAACCACCTTTACCAAGGCAGTTTGGGTACTGTGGTGGGATCTGAACCGAGATTGCTCTAAATTCAGCCTGTCCCTCTTCTCTAAATACGCAATAAGTTGCCGCAAAATCAGTTTTCCAAAAAGTTTAGATATTTGGGGGAATAGTGATATTGGGCGATAATTGCTGACATCTTGTTTTTGGCCTGATTTAAAGATTGGGATAACTTAGGACTGAACTCCATGGAGTTTAATACTTATTCTTTGTGCATCAGGGCAGCAATGAATGCATGGGCAACATGGTTGCCAGATACTCAGATAAAGGCATTGGGGCAATGAAAGTCACATGCCTTTCAAGGGTATGTTTATCCACGTTTGTTGTAACTTTCTTTTATTTGTTAACAGGTGGAAACCTCCACGATCTGTGGCCATTCATTTATATACTGGCCGCCGAAAGTTATGGCAGACACCAGGTGGTGACAACCTGGTTTTAGACCCATGGCAACATCAAGTGCAGTGGACAGGGCATAGAGGAAGCGGACTTTGTGCCATTGGTGATGGCCAAGGCCACTCATCAAGGCCCTGTTGGAGTTTTGCTGGTCCACTTGGGTTGAAATGACTTGCATCTGGTAAAATCATCAGACATAATTTGATGGATGAAGGAAGACCTCCATTTTTATGCAATGTTAGCCTGGGACTTTTATTGTATGATTGCATGTTATGTAGCGATGAACCTGGCGGCATGCCAAGGACCTGGGGGCAATTAAAAAGGCCTGAAGGGTAGTGAACATGTCGATGCACACTTGTATGGGTTTTACTGGGGGCCAGATACTGCAGCACAAGCACATAGTAACCAAACTGCTGCAGCTGTACCTGAGGGATGGGGTGCATTTATCTACGAAAGGGTTGTATAGATTCCTAGCAGATATGCAGGGTGTTTTGGAAACCTGTTATCATGGCATGCTTTGGGGGAATGACTAAAGATATTCTGTGGTGGCACAGTAGTCTCACAGGTAGAGTACAAGGGGTAATGGGGAGATCCTGCACCTGTCACAGATGGGTTCCTCTCGAGGCTGGCAGGAGGCAAGCCCCCAATAACGAGGAGCCAGGTGGGCCAGTAAAGGGAGAGCTGTCTTGGGATTTGGCCTGCATGTGTAGCACCCTCTGTAGCTAAGTTAACTTCTTGTTTTTTTGTTTTTTTTGTGGCTTACCATGACCCAAACCCGTAAGACCAACTTAGGGCAGCTGGTTCATTTCCCCTGGGGTGTCATACAGACGAGGCACACTGATGAGTCCTGGGTAGGACGAAACACGTGTCCGTGTCTTCAGTTTGCACCCTTTGCAGACTGCGTGAGAGGTCCTTTGGCACCATGCATTCCTGCTTACAGCTGAACCAGTCTAAAATTTCATGGTGATTTGCATATGCAGCTCATGATGCTTTGCATTATGGGGGTATGTGGGATTTTGTATTTCTTTGAAACTTGGCTTTATGGCCAATGCCCTTTGGGGTAACCCTTGCCTCAGGGTTCTTTGTCGTTTTCAAACAAATACTACACAAGGCTCCAATGAACTGCCTAATAAATTTTACAAATGGTTATGGCACTATACGCCACAAGAGTTAGTAACAGTACACAACTCTTTGTTACATGCTGCAGCGGTACCAAATGAAATGTACAAAGGGATTCTTGTTTTTCTATTTAAGAAAGAGGATAGGTCCCTATTGTCAAATTGGCACTCAATCACATTATTAAATATAGACTTTAAAATATTTGCAAAACTTTTGAGTAATAGAGTGGCCTCAGCTTTAGTACAGATCATTCACTCCACACAAATGTGTTCCCTACCAGGCAGGAAAATTGCAAATATTTTAATTTTATTAAGAGAAATTATGGATAGGGGCCAATCAGGTGCCCTGCATGGATTTTCACTTAGCCAGGATTAATGAAAAGCATTTGAAAGGTGGCTCACGACTTCATGAGTACTTGTGGTTATGCCTACAACATTATGACATACTGCACCAGTTCATTGGGTGGCTACAAATATGCTATAAATATCAATCAGTGACATCGCTTGTTAATGGATAGGAAGGTAGGGGTTGTTTTGTAAAGAAAGGGGACTGTCAGGGCTGTCCATTGAGCCCTCTATTATACATTTTATCCTTAGATCCACTAATATGTAGCACAAATCTGTCTCCCTATATTAGAGGACTGACAAAGCCTCACTCTTCCTGTATGGCCAAAATATTAGCATATGCAGATGACCTCTGCCTTATGCTAGCAGATGAAAATTCAGGCCAGGCAGCCAGGGACATTATTGATAACTTTTCCACAGTTACGGATTCCATTATTAATTATCAGAAAAATTTTTGCCTTCCGATATTTAATTGTGCCTTACACTGTACTGACCTTGCAGGGATTACTGTATCAACAGGCCCTTGTAAAATATTGGGGGTCTATTTTGGAACAGGTAATATGGCCCTTTTTAATTGAGAAAAGCAACTAAATATTGCATTACAAAAAGTCTTCCAATGTAACAAATGGTTCAAGTGCAAGAAAAAACACATCTACTTAATTAAAACTTTTTTGATACCAGTTTTCCTTTATTTAAGTTATGTATACCCTCCACCAAAACTATTAGAGGTCTGGCTTTATAGCAGGGCATTTTTCCACACCAGTGGAGTAAATATAATCATGGTAGCCTTAGAGTTATTCTAGCATGCTTTAAATACTGGATTTGACAGTCTGCTGTAGACTTACAATTCAACAACAACTTTTTACACAAGACCAATTATTCTACTTAATTCTGTACAATATTCTGAAAATAAAAGAACAAGATTCACAAACGGTAACTAAAAAGACTTTTCTTGAAAGGCGGGAAGCCTTTACATGGTTACAATGATTCAATCAACGTAATGCTGTATTTAAAGATATAGATCATTATTGTATTTGATTTTCTTTCTGCATTTACGAAACACGGTTCCATGTCATAATAGCGATTGCAAAACAGCGATCACTATTATGGCGAGTGTATAGTGCTGAAAAACAAATCGGTGATATACACCTGCCAGTGACCCGACATCCAGAACAACAAAAAGTGCTTTGCCCCCATCACCCCCCCTAAATTTAGATTCTCAACTCCAAGGGGCGTGCCTGTCAGGGAGGGAGCACAGTCCGGATTTGCAAAACAAATTAAGTCCCACAGCTGCAGGCAGTGGCAAACTTTCCACACTCCCAGTCCCTAGCCCCAAACCCAGTACCTGCTGAGCCAGAGCTAGCCACCCACACCACACAGCTAGCTCAGCGGCAGCAGGCACACCAGTCCCCTAAAACCTCCTCCCCGTCCCTCCCCTTTCCCTCACTATTCCCCCCCTTCCAGTTGCCCTTCCCTACACTCGCTTTCATGTAGGGTCACTACCCTTGCAGGGTAACCCATGGGAATAGCGCTGAATATTAGTCGCCAGTTTGATGGTTGCCCATATTCAGCCACTATCCTCACTGGATATCACAAAATACTTATTTGCTTATATGCTGATTTGTTTGCTGTGAGCTTGTACTTGATATTATTTAGTTTGTTATTGTTTCATTCTGACTATAAGTTGTAACTGATCGTTGTTTTTTAATTATACAATAAAAATTCCCCTACTCTGCCCCTTGGCCTCGCACAACTGGGAGGATGGCTATGATCAAGATTACTTGATTGGGAAGGCTCAGCAGGCTAGGCCTCCATGTAAGTCTACTGCTAAGTCTAACAGGATTTCTGGGAGGACAAAAGAGTTTCCAACTCCAGCACCCTCCTGGGGAGGAGGAAGAGGAGGAAGCACAGAGTGGCCCATCATCTGCAAGCTCTGTGGCCCTTATAGTTGAGCCAGCTGAGGTGGTAAGTGCTCCTGAACTTCAGGTTGAGATCTGTTCTGCAGATCCAGTTGCTCCAGTTTCTTCACAGCCCTCTGACTCTATGCCTAGGGTTAGTTCTGAGTCTTCTAGAAATATGTCTGAACTTGTCCAGGATGTTATGCCCCCCCCCACCCCCGCCTTAGTTGCAAGCTGAGGATTCTGGCCCCTCTCAGTCTAAGCCTACAGGTATGACCACTAATTTAAGGAAAAAGAGGGGGCATGAAGAAAAAAAGTCTGTGAAGGCAGCTGAGATTCCTCTCCCTACCAGATTTGAGGCCCTTAGGTGGAGGAGAAGGTGGGGAGACATAGAGGAGAAGGAGAATTACAACTCCAGGGTCTCCTTCACTGCCTCTCAGAAGGAGTTTTTATCTGATTTAGAATTCTCAAGCCAAGGGCTCTATAGCTAAAAAGAACACAACTAGGTCACAGTTGCTTAGGCTCTGGAGCAATTCATTCTAAGGGGGTCCTGATATTTTTTTGTTTTGTGTCTTAATGGTTTCTTTATCTGTGACTTCACTGAACGTGAATAGTATAGAGTCACACAGAAAATGCCTATTATGTCTCTCTTTCAGCAGTTTCCTGTGGGTATCTTTCTCCTTCAGGATATTAGGCTGAAAATGAAATTTGAACTATCTTGAGCTAAGACCTTGTGGAGATGTGGGTCCTCCTTTTCGTCTCCTGGTCTTGAGCTGTGTGATGGGGTGAGCATTCTTTTAACGTGATTTGATTGACATATATCTAAATTGGTAGATATTCACTTGGGGAGGGCTCTTATGATTGATGTAAGTAGAGAGGATAAGCATTATCAGGTCTTTAGCGTTTACGCCCCTCAGACTAAGGCTCTATGTCTTAGGGAGTTAAATATGTACTCCCTGGAGGAGAGGAGGGATACGGGGGATATGATTGAGACCTTTAAATACTTGAAGGGGATGAACAAGACTAGTATGGGGGAGTTATTCTGAGGAGGGGGAGGGACACAAGGGGGCATGGATTCAGACTGAAGGGAGGAAGATTTAAGAGAGATGAGGAGACATTTCTTTATGGAGAGTGTGGTAGCTAAATGGAACGTTCTTCCTGAGGAGGTGGTATCCTGTAAGACGGGTAGTTTTAAAAGAGGATGGGACAGGGTGCGGGGGGGGTGAAATGAGGGTGGTGCAGCTGCAAGGTAAGGGGGCTAACTGCACAATCGAGCAGACTTGATAGACCGCAAGGCCTTTTTGTGCTAGCAGATTCTTATGTTCATATGTTCGTATTGATCTGTTTAAGGAACTGCAGGCTTTTCTGCACACAGCTAAAATGTGGTGCTGGGGGTGATTTCGACTGCCCCTTTGTGGAAACTGCTGGTAGAGATTGACAAGTTTTATTGTGACTGTAATTTTACGGAGGATATGGCCACCACAGTAGGCTTAAAGGATATGTATAGGGTACTTCATCGGTCTGCGGGGACACATCTTCTTTAGGCAGAGTGTTTCCTCCCAGATTGATTATCTTTTTGTCTCTTGTTCTCTGGTTATATGTGAAGCTCAAACGAGGGTGGTGGAAACTACTGACCATCTAGCTCTCCAGGGGTTTTTCTGTCACTCAGTCACCTCCCCAATGAGGAGGGGTGTCTGGCGGCTGAATCCATCATCGTTGTCCCGTTCCAAAATCCTCAAGGCCAGATGGCATAAACTCTGGCAGGCCAGACTCTTGGTACAGGAAGCCTATGATTCTTAGGCTTGCTAGAGGGAGGACACTAAAGAGGATCTTAAAGAATTTTTCCTCAAGCCTCCTCTTGGCAGACTATGACAGCTTATAAGAAGTACTTAAGCTTTCACAGTCATTTACATAGGCATGTTGATCTGGTCAGTAGAAATCTGAGCGATTATTCTGATCAGATTGAAGTGGTCAAGACTGCTATGGCTGCTTTGTAATATAATAGAGCACTTTCCTTGAAAACAGAATACTCAGGGGTCTCAGCAGACTTTCGACTCATTTAAGGGGTGCAAGAAAAGGATGGCTTCCTGGGGTTTTCTGACTTTAAGGTCCCTGAAGGGCACTCATCTCTACCATATCAGAAGGAGTCAGATCTGATTACGGGAGGGGGTGCAAGACCAACAGAAAACAATGCTGGGGTCTAGCACTGACACTACAGTGACCTGGCACTGTTGTTGCTGTAGCGTCAGTCACTATCAGCTTGTCGCTATGGGGGTATATACCAGAATTAAGACATATAAGAATACTGACACTATGATAGCAGATATACTGATAAAGGGGGTAGATATTGATATTTTTAGGAGTTAATTTTAGTGCTTTGGATATGGCTTGGGTCAATTGGGAAAATTGGCTTTCTGCTGCAGGCAGTATGGTGTCACATTGGAAAGCCTAGAGAATGTCAAAAAAAGAAGCAATTTTTTTTTTATTTAAAACTTTGTTAGTTCCTATAGTCCTAGTCTTTTCTTTCTGGTGTTTTGGGGGAGCAGCCTCAAGCCTGTGAAATGAGGCATTATGTATTTGCCCATACAGCAGGGTGGTTTGGGGATCTTAAACCCCATTACCTTCTTTTTTCAGTATTTTCTTGTTCTTTAATTTTATCAAGGCTTTAAAACAGGATGACAAGTTTGGTATGGGAATGGTAAACTTCTTACATGGGGCAATGGGAGTAAGGTAAGCTGCATCTCTTTAAAGTTGGGTCGGGTTTAGGCCCACCACTGTATATGCAGGATGCCTGTCTCAGGCCTGTCACTGTATATGTGGGATGCTCTTGCCAGAATTAGGCACTGGAATTTAAGTCCAGCTGATCTGGGTATGCTATGAAGGAACTGTATGAGCACCTCATGTCTGTTTTTTTATATTGCCTCCAATCTCCCTGGTTGCCTGCAGGAACAAACAAAATACAGTTTTGGACTTTCTTGTAAGTAAATGGGTACCAACCCAGATGTGGGACATTCAGTGGTTATGTATCCATAGCAGATTAGGTGTGAGAGGCTCTCACAAGCATAAGTGTGTAGATGAACGGTTTTGTCATCACCCAGAGTGCAATAAGAAAGTAGAGAACCAAGCCCATCTGTTCTTGGAATGTTCGTGTGCCACGGGATTTTAGGAAGGTTTGGCTTGGCAGTGGCTGAGGTTGGCTTCTATCCCTTTAGAGTGTCTGATTTTTGATCTTAGTTCTCCGGACTGGGAATGGAATGCATATGGATATTCTGGGGGTTCTTTCCATAATTTTCAAATGTTATTTTAATGGCAGTCTCGTTGTGCCTATACCTTACAGCAGAAGGTGAGTTTTAGTTCTATTTGGAGGTTTATGAAAAAGAAAGTAAGACCAATCATTTGGTTTCATTGCTGCTTTTTCATATTCTACCCATAAAGGCTCTTTGACTTTGGAAGAGGAATATAGAAACCAAGAAGCAGATTTTATTGTAAAGACTGCATAATGCAGTTTAAAATTTGGTAACTCAAGTCTGAACTAATCTTCGAACACTTTTTGTCCCTCAAGAAGACTGATATTTTTCAGTTCAGCTTTTCAAACCAGGGATCCCCACGATCATGTGGAAGTTATTCAGTGTGTATATGATTTTAGGGTCTATTACTAGTTTGATTGCATTAATCGTCCCCCAAAGTGACAATGACAGTTTTCTTTTCCATTTTTCTAATTCTACATCCATATAATTTAATAAAGGCTCCAAATGGGTAAACTGAATTATTTTCCTTGGATTGCTGAAAAAGAATCTGTGGTTTGTGTAAACTGGTGATTACTAATCTTTGAAACCATTCCACTTTCAGAATGTTGGAATTCCTAGAATGGCCCACTGGTGCAGTGGTAGCATTATTGCTTGTGACATCGACAACCTGGGCTTGGGAGTTGAACTCAGAATCAGAGACCGGTCAGGTGGAGGAGGACGGAGCATCCAAGGGACTGCTCTCCTCCTCTGGGAGGGGTGGGACTGGTGCCTGGCATTAACCTGCCTCTTAGTGGTGGCTGGAGGACTGAATGCTTGGACCGCATGCAAGGAGGAGGAGGTGGGGCAGATGTGAAAGTGTGCTGCATGTGAAAAGCGTGCATAGCTCTCCATTTGCATCATTGCACGCCACCTCCTCCACACCATGGGGATGGGTGAACAAGGAACAGTCACCCTGGATGACAAGGATGATCCTCTGACCCTTCACAAGTCCCACATTGGCAACCTAGTATGTCTCCCACCAGATCCTGTCTAGCAGGTTGAGTGATGGCTTGCCACCACCCTGCCACAGGGGGCAAGTCGTGGAGTAAGCTGGAGTCAAATAAGTCCGGGAGAAGTCAGAAAGTCTGTAGAGAGGGCTAAGGGGGGGCAGGGGAGAGAGAGAGATGCCAGCCAAGGAGGGAGAAAAAGATTAACCAAAAAAAAAAAAGAATGGTAGAATACCGCTACCAATGGAATTCCACATAATTAGGTGGACTTTTTGGAAATGCCACATAATTCTGATGCATCATAATCTGAAAATTTGGCACAGTACTTCAGGTCAGCATTGCTTGGGTTCATTTGTTGCTGTGCCCTTTAATATTTTACAGGTCGTTTTTGGACAGGTTCTATTCTTTTCTAATCCATTGTGGTTAAACATGAGTGCCAGACTGGGCAGCAATATTCAAGCGCAGGTCTTATTATCATTTATCTTACAGAAACATAGAAAGGTAAGAGCAGAAAAAGGCTTGGAGGTCTATTTGGCCTGCCCTGGAACCCTGTCAAGACAAGTAAAAGGCCATTCCAAACAAAATGGCTGTGCACAGCATAAACAAGGCAGACATGGGAGCAAATAAAGACAGCACCAATAAGTGACTAAGTGCACAAAGGATTTATTTAATGCTATACACAAGAAAGTTATAAACACTAAAAAGTCATCAGAAACTGGAGTGACAGATCAGCAGGGCAGATCATACGAGGAACATCTGAACATGTTCTTGCTGTTGGCCAGACGTGTGTGTGGGGGGGGAGACATGATAGAGACTTTTAAGTTCCAAAGGGGCATGAATACGGTAAATTGTGAGGACTTATTTGTTAGAAACAGAGACGCAGTGAAGAGGGGGCATGATCGGAGATTAGTGGGAGGCAAATTCATGAAGGATGTGGTGAAGTTTTACTTCATGGAAAGTGTGGTGGAGCATTGCAACAGATTGCAGGCAGAAGTTGTGGGGGCAAGAACGATTAATGGGTTCCAACATGGGCGGGTCAGAGCCAGGGGCCTCCACATCCCACTTGGATGAACCATGGAAGGGGGAGGAGGCAGAAGGGAGGGAGGGCATGAATAACCCCCTGCAGCACTAGGCCAGAGGGCAATGTAGTGCCAACAATGCACAGACTTGATGTGCCACTGGTCTCCTTTATGGACAGATTTGATGGGCCATCATTCTCCTTCTACAGTCAGAATCTAGGGCTCGATTCAGAAATTTGTCGGGAATACTGCGAGCCAAGGGTGTGCCGTACATATGGCACATGGGGCTTGCGACATTCCCTGGCTGGCAATTGGGATTTACAATCTGGTGCACCAGTTGCTGTGAGTTTGACCAGCGTTTTGCTGGCCTAACTTTGTGGCAGTCTTGGAACCTTTTTATGGGGTCTGTGCCAATTATTTGGTGCAAGCCACCATAAAGTGAAAAAAGTGTCGCAAATGCAGGCAATCTTCTTGAATTGGGCGGAAGTTGCGGCAATGTGTTTGACACAGCTGCGCCAAACATTGGGCTTGATGAAGAGCTTGATGTAAGTCCTGCGTCAACCTTTCTGAATCGAGCCCTGTGTCTCTAATTTTCTATGACTCATTCAACACAGGAACACGCCCCAACATTTTGCAAGTTGCTACTTCCGGTGACCAATTTTTTGTGTACTTAAGTTTGTGGTTGGCGCTGCATTTTTACTGCCATGTCTGCTAACCTTACCTGGAGCTACTTTGAGATGGCTCCTCCCTCTACTCCCTACATCTCCCCTACCCCTTTTCACCCTCCCCTGGTTAATTTAAGCAATAATATCCAATAGGGTGTGTGTCGTGCCGGGATAACATCACGTCTCAGGTGGTGGGGTACGAGGCCGCAGGCCGAGTGTGTCCAACAACTGAAGCGTGACCTTATCCCAAATGACACACACCCTGGAGGGCATTATTGCTATTATATAATGGCTCTATGTTATATATAAAATAAAAAAATAATTTTAAAGAATGTTTTTTAGTGTGGAAAAATATTTTTGTTTCTTAAGAGGAGATGCAAAAAAAGAGGTAATCTAGCTCATCATATAGCTCATCTCCAGGTTCACAGTGAGGCTGAGACTAGACCCATGATGTTGTGCTTGGATAACAGCATGGGGCCAGCCCAAGACTGACCAATCAGAGACCAGGACATTTTCTTGCCATTGTATAAAATCCCTTTGTAGCCATCCCAATCATTTTTAACCTTAGAATTTTTTTGTGTTGACTGCTGTGCTGGGTAGGCTATTCCACTTATCCATTGCCTTCTTTGAGAAAACGTACTTCCTAACATCTTTTCTAAACTCCTCCTTACTTTTAAATTGTGCCCCCTAGCGGATGAACTTCTGTTCAGAGGAACACCCTTGTGTGGTCCACCTTGCTGTACTTCCCCAGGTATTTGTATGTCTCAATCATGTCTCCTTTTTCCTTCCTGTTCTCCAAGGAGTACATATTGAGGCTGTCTGTCCTCATAAGTCATACCCTACTGCCCCATATAATCATGGTTGCCCTCTGCTATATGTATCCAGACTATCCCTGCCCTTTTTTCAGTTGTGGACTCCAGCACTGCACAAAGTACTCAAAGTGTGGCCTCACCCTCAACAATGACCTATTTAATGGCATAATCCCCATCTTTGTATGACTGGTGAATCCCTGCATAATCCAGCCCATCTCCCTCGGTCCCCTTCCATATACTGTATTGCATTAAGAAACAGGCTTCATATCATCACTAAATGCTACCCTTAAATCCCTTTCTTCCACTGAATGTTCAACTTTTACCTCTCCGGTGCTATAGTCAGTTTGTGGGTTCTTTCTTCCACTGTGCATGACCTTCTATTTCTAGTCACTGAACTTCAGCTGCCAGAGGCTAGACCACTTTCCTAGATTTGCTTCATCCTTTTTCATTGCTTTAACTCCCTACGTACTGTCCACCCTCCCACACATTTTAGTGCCATTCATAAAATGATTGACCTTCCCTTGTAGACTTTCACCTGTTTTGCAGATATATACAATGAAGAAGTTTGAACCTAGAACCTAACCTGGTGGAACCTCACTGGTCGCTACCCTCACTCCTGAGAATACACCATTTAGCACCAATGACATGTCATCGCACACTGCCAGTGTCTCTAAAAAATGTCAGTCAGGAACTGTATACACTCAGGCTGAAAGGAGAACTGAGCTGAACCCGTAAGTCATTTTTCCCTCAGTACTGTCACAGTCCAGCATGCTAGTGTCTGGGGCATTGTTATACAACTACTATACAATGGCAAGAAAAAAAAAAACCTGCATCCTGATTGGACAATGGCCACCTTCAACAGTGATGTTATCTCAGCACAACATCACTGTATGAAAGTGATCATAAAGTCATCACACTGTTAAAGGGGAACAGTCAGCACTAAGTCACTCTGGAAGGGAGATTTTGATACAATAACCTGATAGCTTTCTTTGACTGGGAGATTGGGTGATGAAGGCACTGATGGGAGTCACACTATGGATTTATTACGCTTCGACTTCAGCAAGGCTTTTGACTCAGTGCCTCATAGATGACTGCTGAAGAAGATGGAGGATCTGGATGCAGCTAGGGATACAGTAAGATTGGTAGGGAACTAGCTAAAGGGGAGACAGCAGAGGGTTGTAGTTAATGGGGTCAAATCAGAAGTGAGGGAGGTCATGAGTCGGGTACCACAGAGATTTGTCCTGGACCTGGTCCTCTTCAACATGTTCATCAGTGACATTGAAGAAGGTATCCGGGGCAGGTTTTGTTTCTTCATAGATGACACTAAGCTCTGTGAGTGGGTGGATAGAGAGTGGCAATCAGGGAAATGCAGAGTGACTTGCAAAGATTAGAAAGGTGGTCTAGGGTTTGGCAACTAAAAACACCAAAAAGTGCCAGGTGATGCACCTAGGGAACAAGAATCCCAGGACAGCGTACTGGATGGGTCGTTATGATTTAGCACTATGGCTGAGGAATAGGACATAAGAGTTATCATTAGTGACTCCCTCAAATAAGCAAGACAGTGCAACAGGGCCTATAGTAAGGCAAATAGCATGCTGGGATATATTGGGCAGGGTATTGATAGCAGAAGAAAAAGAGGTAATGATAACTCTTTATAGGTCTTTGGTGAGACTACACTTGATGTTCTGTGCCCAGTTATGGAGTCCTCACCTCAGGAAAGATAAAGGCAGACTGGCAACAGTGCAGAGAACGGTGACAAAAATGATTCAGGGCCAACAGGGCAGATCTTATGAGTTTTGCCTCAAGGAACTCATGTACTCATGTACGCACTGGAGACCAGATGGGAGAGACGAGATATGACAGAGACCTTCAAGTTCCTGAAAGGAATAAGCAAGGTAAGATGCAGGGAATTATTAAGCATGAGTAACAGTTCAAGGTCATGAGGCCATTAGTGGAAACTGACAGGAGGGAGGTTCGAGAGGGATATGAGAAAGTATTACTTTAAGAAAGGTGGTGGAACTATGGAACAGTCTACTAGCCGAGGTGGTGAGCACCAAAACCATTAATGGTTTCAAGCATGGTTGGGATAGAGATAAGGGTATAGCAGTTGCTCAGGGTGACAGTAACAGGAAGGAGGAATAAGGGGGTGGGGAATAAGGGAGGGCTAGAACCCTGTATGGACAGTAGGTCCCGGGGTTACATAGGGAACCATGGGCAGACTGTATGGACCATCGGTCTTCTTCTGCCAGCATTGTCTATGTTTCTGTTTTCATTTGTATTATTTGCTAATAGCTATTGAGGTGACATTATACTTAAGAAAACAGTCTTTGCATTACAGTTCTAATTTTTTGGCCGGGACAATGATGATAAAGACAATTAGAGAGATACGAGTGGCAATCAGGGAGAATGAAGGATGCAGGCTCAGCAGTGTGCAAGATCCATGCCTTTCTATTGTGCTGCAGGAACACCATTTCAGAAAGAGGTGTCCACAAACATGCACAGCATGTACATCTCAACCAACTGCAGGGACAACTGTGTGCATAAGGCACTGTAGTGTACTGCTTTGTTTTACGTGTTTGTCTTTCCATGGAAATACAGTACATGAACATACTGTGCAGTACTGACATTACCTTGATTTTTGTTTTCACAGATATGCAAGTCAGCTGGTTGATGCAGTAATAAGTGAGGATGATGAGCAGACAGTGGGAGAGGTCAGCAAGTTGCTTATCACGTAGTATGGGGTTCTAGTGTCAGAATCGTTAGTGAAAAAAATGCCCCAAAATATGGGATGGACTTATGGAGGGCATGGTAAAGCACATGCATTTGGAAATTATGATCTAATTCTACAGTCATCATTGTTACTGAGTTGCATACTACATAATTTATGTCATGAATTTGTATACCTTATCAGCCATTGCCCCATGATATGAGAAGTTTCGAAGGTGAAGAGATTACAAGTCTGCTGCGGCCAAGGATCCAGGAGCCAAACCGCGTCCATGTGGTTCGGCAGAACTAGAAGCCAGCCCACTCTCCCAAACCCAGGAAAGGCTCCCCTTGTAGCCAAAGCCCCTGATCAGGCTGGGATTGCCTGCTGCAGCCAAGGATCCAGGAGCTGAACCACGTCTGTGCAGTTTGGTCGAAATAGAAACCAGCCTGCCCTCCCAAACCCAGGAAAGGTACTGTCACTGCGGACTGCAAGTGCACCACAGGATTTGAACTTGGCATCTTTTTCTTTTTTTTTCTTTAGTGTCTGGCAACTAGCTGTCCCCATTTCAGCCAGTCTAGACTCTGTCCACCCTTTACTTATTAATCCTGCTAATTTGTACTCTGTTTAACACTGCTAGCTGCTGAATTCGACATTTATTTGGAATGTTTAATGCATTTTTTAGCAGAAATGTATTTCTTTGCATTTTGTATTTGAACTGTTGCAGTGCTTAAAATTTTCCTAACCTCCCCCCGCTTGATAGTGCTTAATTTTTCTTATCCTCCCCCACTTACTATTCAGCTTCTCTCTTCTCCTCCCCTACCACCTATCTGTTCTACCCACCCCCCCGAATGAAACTAAATATATCCCCTTCCTCCCCTTTAGGCTCCCCTTGTAGCCAGAACCCCTGATCGGGCTGGGATTACCCGCTGCAGCTAAGGATCCAGGAGCCAAACCAGTCCCATGTAGTTCAGCAGAACTAGAAGCCAGTCCGCCTCCCAAACACAGGAAAGGTACAGCCCACCCACTCCCACCCACCCACCCGACCTAGACAAGCATTTTGTTATATAGCTTGAGATGTCACATGACAGGTTTGATTGACATGTGGTCAATTTTCTAAGTGACACGTTTTCTATTAGCTTGTTATACACAGTAACTACTAGGGGCAACACAGTCCACTCTGTTTTTGCTTAAGCTATCTTAGGGAAAGTTTCTATACTCCGTCATCCTTTGGGCACTCCAAAACTTACAACATGTTAAAATTATTTATTTTACTCTAATGCTCAAGTTACCCATCTATAGATGTGGTGGCCATATTGCACTACTATGCACCACCCTCCAATTCTAATCCCTTTACTGTAAATAACCCGCATCCACAGTGGGACAAGCTGAACAGTACCTTTGCACAATCCCTGATCTCAAGTCAATCAGGAATTATTCATGGCCATCCTATTAAATTATGCATCCACCTGCATTCACTATTCCCCTTATAAGAACTAGACTGAGAACTTGCGCCAGAACAAAGAGCAATTAGGGAAATTAAACAGAGTCTCTGCTAAACACCGGATCCTCCAATTAATTTACATGCTCCTACTCCTTTGCTCAGGTAACATTGAATTAAACCCTGGACCTGCACCAATAACACTAGCCCCTGCCAATTATGCCTCAGTCAAGGGGATGAAAATGATGCTTATTAATATCTGCAGCCTTCAAAAGAACTTCACTGAACTACAGGCGTGGGTCGCACATACTCTCCCGGATGTTTTAGTACTAACAGAAACCTGGCTTAAACAAACTATCAGTAATCAAACATCGGCACTGCCGTCTTATTCCCTCTTCTGGGCTGATAGAACTACCAGAGGGGGTGGTGTAGCTATCTACATAAATGATAAATTCTCTGCTTCTGTCTTACACTCCATATCTAACCCAAAGGAGTTTGAATGCTTAGCTTTAAAGCTCACAATTTCAGCCGCAGAATCCATAAATTTAAAAGGCTGCTATAGGCTTCCCTCAGGGGGTTCAGAAATCCTGACCCACCTGCATCATTTTTTTGGATGTTAACGCTAATGAGTCAATTACTCTGGGCAACCTGAATCTGGACTGGCTCAGCTCTAAATTTTACCCCTTAAGAGTTTATGTGCCGAACTGGATCTGTCACAAATTGTTACTGAAATAACCAGGCCATGTCGCACTAATCACCTCTTAGGATCCCTCGTAGATGTAGTTATTACTAACAGGCCTCATAAAATCCAGAGCAAAGCAATCTGGCATAATGGTTTTAGTGACCACAACACAGTGGTATGCATCAGGAACCTTGCCAAACCTCCCAACACAAGCAAAGTAGTAACCAAGAGATCTTTTAGGAAATTTTACCTCTGCGATTTCCTTCAGGATTTACGGAACATTAATTTGCAGTAGTTTTATTTAGCACCCTCAACAAATGAAGCTTTGTCTATCTTTAATACCACCCTTACTGAGGTCATAGATAATAATGCACCCATAATCAAATGCAGGGTGAAAAAAGCATCCTGCCCATGGTTTAATGGTGAAATAAAAAAGATGTTGCTAAAAAGGGATCACCTATGGTCTGTAGCACGATGCACTAAAACCCCAGAGGACTGAATGGCTTTTAGGGCAAGTCGCAATGCTTGTATCAAACTAATCAGAGCTACGAAAGAGAGATATTACTTAAATGTCCTTGAATCAGCCAATGGAAGCCCCGCAAAGATCTGGCCACACCTTCAAACTAGTAGAAGGCTGTAAAGCACCTCCGACCTTTCCTAATAATATTATCTCTCATGGAATTTCCATAACAGACAAAGCTACAATAATTGACAAATTTAATGAGCATTTCGCAATGGCAGGCCTTGCTTTCGATTCTTCTCAATCTGTCACCCTATGACCGGCTCTCCTCAAGTCAGCCTCACATCACATCACTCCTTCCTATGCTCCCTTCACCTTCTCCCCTATTTCCAATAAACAGGTGGAAGATTTACTGATCAAACTGGATACAAAAAGAGTGCCGGTACAGATAATAAAATATCCTTTTTTCCTAAAGATTGGTTACTATTACCTTATAGTCCCTATCACCCACTTATTTAACCTTTCTTTTGTCAAAGGGTGATGTACCTTATGATTGGAAAATTGACCATTTGCTACCTCTTTTTAAATCAGGCAATCCTAGTGACCTAAACACTTATAGGCCAATTTCAATTTTACCAGTCCTTTCAAAGCTTCTTGAGAAGCTGGTCAGCGCTTAAGTCCGAACTTTCCTCGAACAACACCAATTAGTAAGTCCTCTTCAGTCTGGTTTCAGACCATATGATAGCACCACATCGGCACTTTCCAAGGTTACCTCTGATTAGCTTTAGGCTCTAGATAACAAACAAGTTACTGGGGCAGTATTTCTAGACCTTAGAAAGGCTTTCAATACAGTAGATCATCCCATCCTGTTAGATTGCCTTCATGAGCTGGGCTTTGGTGACTCTGCAATAAGATGGTTCGCTAGTTATATCGAAAACAGGCACCAACGAATAAAGATTAGCGTATCCCTCTCCTCGCTACTCCTACTGAGAAGAGGTGTCCCAACAGGGCTCCATTTTAGGCCCCTTGCTCTTCTTGATTCATGTAAATAACCTTTCCCTAAACATTGTCGACTCCAGTATTCACCTTTTCACGGACGACACAGTTCTTTATACTTCGAAACCCTCCTTTGTGCAAGTTCGCACTGCTCTTCAGACAGATTTTAACCAATTGCAACAAAACCTAATCTCATCTAAGCTACTTCTGAATGCTAAAAAAGACTAAAATAATGTACTTTTATCCATCAAACTCTTCCACTGCCTGTTCTACCACCAACTCTCCCTCTCCAATCACCACACTCCTAGGTGACACACTCGAGGTAGCTGATAATTTTAAATATCTAAGGTTTGTACTTGACTCTCATCTATCTTTTTCCTCCCACATTAAGTCGTTAACCCAAAAACTGAAATTGAGACTAGGATTCTTCTACAGAAACAAAGCCCTGTTCTCCTGTGACTTTAGAACCAGGCTAATGCAGGTCACTTTTTAACCCCTATTGGACTACACAGACATAATTTACAACAACTGTGCAATTACTAACCTACGTAAACTGGATACTCTCTATCACCAAGCCATCCACTTCATAACTAATGCCCCAGCCAGAACTCATCACTGTTCTTTGTACGAGAAGCTGAACTGGACCTCTCTAGCTACCAGGCGACTCAATCACACATATATCTGGATATACAAAGCCCTCCTTAACAAGTTGCCCCTGTACATCTCCTCTACCTTACACTGATTGCACAGCTCATATACACTTATGAAATGTGTCTGTATTTCCTTAAAAGTGCCTAAAGTCCGAACACGCTTCAGTATGGCATCTTTGAGTTACATTCTTCCCACCATCTGGAATCCGCTCCAATCTTCACTAAAGCTACGGAAACTAATCCCTCTTAGTGCATTTAAAAGGCTTATTGCTAAACTTACATATGAATCTTGCCATTGCTATTAATCTACTATAGCTCTTAATCCTTTTCTCTACCTAATGCATAACTTTCTGCTCTATTCTCTTGTCCGCCTACCTTGTCATAACTACTTTGAGCACTTATTCTCTTTTATCTTTCTATTCACTATTTCAGCTCTATTAGCTTTCACCCTTACTGCCAGTTTGTATGAAATTCCATTATGTACGAAATTACCCTTACCGCCATTTGTACGAAATGCCTTGTATGTACGAATTTTATGTATGTAACTCCATTTATGTATGAAACGTAATGTTTTTTGCATCTACTGTTGGTCTTAACTGCTGTTTGCAACATATGTATGGGCTCTTAATGCCATTGTCCTCTGCTGATGTGAATTGTAAAAGAGACCTCCTTGCAAATGAGCATCCTCAATGAATGTTGTCCCTCACAATAAACTGAACTGAACTAAACAGGCACAGGAATGGATTGTCACAATGGAGACATTTGCTAATGTATTTTCTTAAGAGACTGCTATTTCTTTGAAATATGTTGCAGTTATGGCTTTAGGTAAAAGGGAAGGACCTTGATGAAACTGAAGCCTAAACATCTGGTTGAGATTCATGTCTGGGAGGTATTCTCAAAGTGGGGTCATGGGCGTGCTTGTCTTTTTGGGGGTAATGTGACTTACCTAATGTGCACCACAACATGTACTGTAAGGTGTTTTCTAACCGTACATGGTTGCAGAAAAGAGCACCAGGAATTCTGCTACAGTGCTTAATCAAAACAGTCAAACAGAGCAAGCAAACAATAAAGCACCCATAGCACGAACACACACCAGTTGGAGGCTATATGTAAAAGCTCACCATTTATTGTAGAAACGAGTGCAGAATAACACAATGTACACTCAGACAGAGGGCTGTGCCTGATGCAGAAAGATGATGTCATGGCAGTCGATGGCTACTGATGTTTCATTTAGTTACCACTAAACTTCTTCAGAGTGATCTAGTGCACCAAGCAGTGCCCATCCTTATATAGTCAGCAATATCCAAATATACATACTTTGAACCCCCACTAACCATTTAAATACTTCAATGACAGAAACGTGCTACACTGTTGAGGATCATTACAATTTCTTAAGGAAGGCAGATAAATCAATATTATAGTTCAGCCCTCCCTCTCCCCTAGCCCTTAGTTTATAGCAGGGTTTTAAACAAGCATTTGTCAATGCCGGATGTTTGCTTGCTGGCATTGGCATTGGTAGTGTAGAAGTTACAGAGCTGCATAATAGGAATGGCAGTGAAGTATTGAACTGAAGCCAACCCCACCACCACCCTGCAGAGACTGACAAGCATTGGGGTGTGCCTTTGGGTCATCAGGCATAACAACCACACCATTTCACCACACTCTACCCTGCAGACACTGACAAGTGTCATGATGTGCCTTGGGGTCATTGGCCCTTATGCGCACCCCATTCCATCAGGAAATACGGTGAGATGGGTGCGATATAGGAGAATGGGGTGAACTTTGGGGCCGAAGAATCCAAGGCATGCCTCGATGCCTGTCACTGGCTGCAGGGTGTGGAATGGTATGAGCATTACAGGCAAGAATCCCAAGTCACACCCCTGATGCCTGTCATTCTCTACAGGGTTGGGCGTTATGGTTGGAAACCCTAATACCTCAGGCATTCGTTGGTATTTTCACTCCAAATTTTCAACATGTTTTTTTTTTGTGACCCCACCTCATGAACAGTGGCAATAACAGTTTGTTAGCTGAAAGCTGCTTATGCACAGCGACTATGGCATTTAGCACCACAGGTGCAAAAACATTCCAAACAGGATGTAAAAAATGACAGCTGTACTGTTCATGGGGAGGTGTAAAAAATGGCAATGTTGCAAATGTGCAGTAAAAATATTTAAAAAAATGGTGAAGTCATGTGCGTGCATAGAAACTGTGCAACGCACACCCATAATGTAATTAGTTTGGGGATTTTTTTACAGCAGATTGTCAACAATGATTTCCCACAGCGACCACGCATCTCTGCGCTGAAAGTGTGAAAACACATTTCGGGCCATGTTGTGAAAAATGACAGCTGTATTGTTCATAAGGAAGTGTGTAAAAATGCCACTGGTGAAAATCTGGATTGAAAATATTACAAAGTCATGAACTTACGAGGGTGCGTGGAAACTGCGCAATGCTCACTCGTAACACAGTCAGTTTATGGACTTTTGTCACCAAATTTTCAATATAGCCATTTTATGACCTCTGCTTATGAACAGTATAACTGTGATTTTCTTAATCTGTCCCAGACATTGCTTTCGCATACCGACTGCACCATTGTGTGCTACATGGGCGGAAACACATTTTGGGCAAGATGTGAAAAATGACAGCTGTATAGCTCATAAGGAGGTGTGGTAAAATGGCAATGTTGAAAATCTGGAGTGAAAATATTGAAAATTTGCGAACTTACGAGCGTGCGTAGGAACTGCGCAATGTACACTCGTAAAACAGTTATTTTTTGGAATATTTTCACCAAATTTTCAACATAGCCATTTTAAAACTTCTGCTTATGAACAGTGTCACTGGGATTTTCTTAATTTGTCCCATACATTGATTTCGCACACCGACTGCGCCATTGTGCGCTACATGGGCGGAAACACATTTTGGGCAAGATGTGAAAAATGACAGCTATACAGCTCATAAGGAGGTGTGGTAAAATGGCAATGCTTAAAATCTGGAGTGAAAATATTGAAAATTCGTGAACTTACGAATATGTGTAGGAACTGTGCAACGCACGCTCATAAAACAGTCATTTTTAGGAATTTTTCACCAAATTTTCAACATAGCCATTTTAAGAGCTCTGCTCATGAACAGTGTCACTGTGATTTTCTTAATTTGTCCCATACATTGATTTTGCACACTGACTGCGCCATTGTGTGCTATATGGGCGAAAACATGTTTTGGGTGAGATGTGAAAAATGACAGCTGTACTACTCATAAGAAGGTGTGGTAAAATGACAATGTTGAAAATCTGGAGTGAAAATATTGAAAATTTCGCGAACTTACAATATATAGTAGGAACTGCGCAATGCCGCAGCTAAATAAAACAGTCATTTTGGAATTTTCCACCAAATTTTTCAAAACTGGCTTATTGAAAGCCCACCTTATGAACACTGGCAGTGTCATTTTGTTAATCGGTCCCAAAAGATGATTTCATGCAGTGACTCTGAAATCACCATCGGGTCGAATAACGCCATGACAGTGACAGCATTCATGAAGGGGTCCCAAAACCCCATGTTGAAAATTTGGTGCAAAGATTCCAAAAAATGCCTGAGATATGCAACAAAGTTGAAAAAACCCTACTCATTACATTATACAGCTTACCGGCATTTCCTCAGTTGGCGGTCGGCTTTGAAGAGTGCAGACGTGTTCCCGGTCCACCGAAGATTGTCGCGCCGAGGTCCGGCGTAAGTATGGGTTGGGGGTGTGGGAGCAGGGTGCGCAGTGGGTGGAAGTGGGTGGGGGCAGAGACTGCGAGGGACCGTTTTTAAGTTACAGGTGTTTTTTTTTGTTTAGGTGACGATGCGGGACATTTGCCATGCTGGGGTTGGCTCCCAGCTTGGCACAAGGACAGCTGGTGGGGGGGCTGGAGCCGACGGGGGATTGGGCACCCCATTGGCAATAGCATTCGTTGCCACGCTGGGGTGGGCACCCTGTACTGGGTGGGGAGAAACAGTGGAGCCAACGGGGGATTGGGCACCCCCGTCGGCTATACAAAGTGCGGCCACGCTGGGGTGGGCACCCAGGCGGCGTGGCCTATGTAACTGTGCTTGGGGTGCAGCACAGCCGACGGGGGATTGGGCACTCCCGTCGGCTATACAATGTGCAACCACACTGGGTTGGGCACCCAGCGTAGCCTATGTAACTGTGCTGGGGGAGTAGCACACAGTATGCGTGTGTGTGTAGGGGGAGCGTGCATGAGCAGGCGCTATCTAATCACTGCTCGCTGAAGCGTAGCTTCCCCCTTTCAACTGTACGCCACTGCATTTTGGAGCTGTCATAGACAGCTCCAGCATGCATTGGAGGACTGGGGCCGCGCCTGCCAACACACTGACTGAATTGGAAGAGGGCTGACACACCTCCGAAAACTCCGATGATGGCACTATGCGTGCAAGCAAACTTAATAATTGATTAGCAGTTTTTTCTTGGGAAAATACTAACTGTACAGAAAGCATTTATATAGGTTTTCTAGAAGTGTTATGTTTGTTAAACACAGTGCGGCAAGTGCTATGCGTTTTCACAATGCTTTAGAACTTTTATGCGCAGAACACTAATCAATTTTTAGAGTTAAATAAAACCCTGCATAGATCTAGTAACTCTCTCTTCTTCCAACTGCTTTCTCAAAGTCTCCTCCCCAGGTCCCAATTTAACTTTTTCAATCTCCACAAAATTAAATTGATGCGCAGTTTGAGGTACACTTTTTACATGTTTTACTATGGCATATCACATACCTCCTTTTTGTAGCACCCGCACATTTTTGCCAATACGTGTTTTGAACTGGCAGAGGGTGTGTCCAGCAAAAAGAGAAAAAAATTGTGCATGATGAAAATGTCTACAAGCTTGATAGAGTCTTTGACTGGCATAATAAAACAGACACTAGACCAGGAAATGAGAGCCCCAAATCTATTCTGGAAAAAAAAAACTGCTGGGGAGTCCCCTAGTATTGATAGAACTGCATTAGACTACATCACTGGTCCTTCAGATATGGAGAGCTCTGAATCAGATCTTTTTAGAAGAAGAGGAGGAAGTTGGGTCCCAGGGCCCAGAGCCTCAGGGGGTAAGGTGCAGTCAAAGGAAGACATGCTTACAAGAGCCCTACCAACACCAATATTGTGGAGGAAGATGATGGGGTGTGGTTGGCGTAGAGGAAGGAAAAGGAGAGGACATTAGTTAAACAATGTTTGCTAACATCTGATAGTAGCGCTTCCTCCAGCCCCCCCAAAGTTAGACCTTATACCCATTGTAAACATTCAAGACATGTACTGACTAGTGCAGAGGAGAGCCTTCTCAGTAGGGGTCTCTCCTTTACACCTTCCAGTGATAGTGACCATTTTTCTACAACAATTGATATCCATACGTTTTCTCGCAATCTAACTTTCAAGTGTTCATATTCTAATACTGGCACTGTGAGTACTACTGAAGAAATAATAGCTGGTGAATATAGTCATAACAACCTTCACTCTAAGTCAAGTTTTTCCCCACGTATAACCCAGTAGTTTCTGTAATGCTTGGCCAGCTGGTTATGATTATTGTATGATACTGGTATTATAAACAGATGGTCAGTGTATAAAATGTCAGTCTGTGAGATTTGGCCCTTTTAAATTACAAGGTGTCAGCAGCTGAAATCACTGGATGTATTACACTGACCAGGAGATCTCTGTAACGTAATTAACTTCCTTGAGAACTTGGATTTCATGGCATTTTCATGGCCTCATGCTTTTGAAGTTGGAAACTATATATACATTTTATTACATCAGGAAAGGACGTAATTTAGCTGATTCCTGTTGGCTATCTCACGCCTGGTTGATGGACTGCAGAGTCGTAAACCTCAAAGGGACTGGTTGATCAAAGACTCATAATTTGGGAAATGGGTTTTTGCTGATGGCCACATTATTTAAAATACCTCCTGGTAGGAAATCATATTTGTAATTTTATATTCAAAAAGGAGGAGCTATATGACTCACAGAAGGGGTGGGGAGACACAGAGTTTAAACTGATACTTGTGTCTGAAATGTAGGTCATATCTTTTTGGGCTCTTAAGAAACAAAGATCTCTCTAATTTAAAGGCACTTACAGAGGTAATACATTAGATAGAAAAGATCTAAATGTATTGTGGTAGGTGTTTTGTTCTCTAGTTTTCCTTTTTTTCCTTTTATGTGATTGTGATGCTCTTTGATATTTGTTCTGTAGTTTATCTTACTGTTTTTATCCATTTTTAGTAAACATTTTCTTTAAGATACTGTGCAGGTCTCCTTAGTCATTTTTTCACATGTTATTGCTGAATGGATATTAAGTCTGACAACTGTTCAAGGGCTTGATGGTGTTACTAAGCTTGGTAAAAGGTAAAAATATACCTAAGGTCTCTTACAGAGTTTTAAGGATTCATTTTGGATCCCTGGTTGGGTGCCCTTAGGCGAAAGATATATTGCATCCCCCTGAAGAGAATATCATCCGAGCCTGTATATTTGGGTATGCTAGCATAAGGTTCACAGTTTGAATCCCCCCAGAACATGAGACTAAAGGTGATTCAGACCCAAAAGCAGACAGGAGGATTATCCTGTTTGTTACCTGTTCACACTGTTGTGCTCTGAGGTTGGCACTGTGGGAGCAGAGGGCCTGACCTACAGAGTGCGTTTGTGACAGATTTGGTTGGCAGTGGTGCGATAAATTTGGTAACACAGGCTTTTACTGTTCAGTGTGTCAGCTTAATACTGTACAGCTCAGTTGCAAAATAAGACAGTGATTTATTTTTAAAAGAGAAAACAGAATAATATCATTTTGCTTACAGTCAAAGTTCCTACCTATTATATTTTTTTCAAAGTGCAAGTTAGAGTAGCCATAGTTAGGGAAGAAGATGGCTTCCAACTACAGCGAGCACACTGCAGACTACCTGAAGCAGTTGTGCAAGGAGGGATGAGTCCTGCATGAGGCGAGAACCGCCAAACAGAACCTCGTGGATACTCTGATGTCTGCTGATGCCCAGAGTGTTGCGTCACAGACTGTGACTGTAAAGGACCAAACCTTGGGCATGGAGGGGCCAGTGCAGTGTCCAGATCTGATGAGGAGGACAGCGTGGCTAGTGCAAGCCAAAGGCCACAGCAGTAGGGGAAGGTCATCAGCATTCTGGAGCCAGAAGCCATCAGGCTGCAGATGGAGTTGCGAAGGATGGAGCTGGAGTTCCAGAGAAAAGAGAAATGAGAGCAGTGAGCTGCAGAGGAGAAGAGAGAGCAAGAACAGTGAGAAGCTGACCGTGAACAGTGAAATGCGGACCGTGAAGAGCGTGAGTGCCAGAGGTGACATGAACTGGAGAAGCTGACTCCAACCACTAGCACCAGAGCAGGTAAGTCTCTTGGGTTTAACTGGAACTGCAAGACTGGGTTACAAATTAAATTCCAAATTGATAGCTGAATTCAAAGAGGGGGAGGATATGGATGCCTTTTTAAATTCCTTTGAAAAAGTTTGTATTCAGGTAAAGATTCCTAGAGGGTCCTGGAGCTTCCAGCTATCCCCGCTACTTACCGGGAAAGCTTGGGATACACTGGTTCAAATGGACAATGAGAACAGTAATGATTACAGCAAACTTAAAGCTGCACTTTTAAAAAAAGTTTGATTTAACTGCAGAAGCATACAGAGCTAAATGCTGTAAGCTCAGGAGAAGCCCCAACACGAGCTATGAGGAGCTAGCCACAAAACAACGTCAGTGTTTAAAATGTTGGTGAGAAGGAATTGAAGCAAATTCTGAGGATAAAATTGAAAATGCTATATTGTTAGAACAATTTTTGGGGGCATGCCCAGCAGAGCTGAAAACCTGACTGGAGGACCGAGATCCCAAAACAGTGCAAGAGACTGCTGAACTCTCAGACCACTATGCCAAGAGCAGACCTGCTCTGAGAGTGAATGGGGCTGGTGTGGCAGTGCAGAAAGAGGAAAAGTGCACTTTCAGGGCAGCTAAAACCCTCACTACCTCCACCTAAACCAGTTAGCCCCAGGTTTTAAAGAACAGAAATGAATGTTGGGTTTGCACAGAAATTGGGCATATTGCCAGACAGTGTCCCAAAAGTATGAGCAATATGCAAAACAGTGCTAGGAAAGAAGTGGGTTGTTTGTGTCCCTGGAAGCATGCCTGTGAACATGAGGGAACACATGCACCCAGTCACTGTGAATGGTGTACAGACACAAGGGTTGAGACACAGGGGGCATCCCTGTCATTGGTAAAAGGGGATCTGGTAGAGCCTGGTCAGCTTATACATAATGAATTTGTAACTGTACAAGGCTTCACTGGGGAGGAGAAAACATTGGCACTCGCTAGTGTTCTCCTAGACTGGGGTGAAACAGGGGGGAACTGTGCAACAGGTGGCTGTAGCCAAAGCTTTAGTAATTGACATCATCCTTAGTAACAATCTCAAACAGGGGATGGTGTGTGCAGTTACCCATAGCCAAGTGGCAAGGGGGAAATTGTAGTTCCCTGGACCCTATAGAAGCCACTGTGGAAACCACTGGGAGGCTGGTTCCCAGCCTGTGTCTCCTGATATGGAAACTAATGAAATGGGTGTAGAAATGTCCCCAGTAGCAGTTAACCACACAGCTATGGAGGGTTACTCCGAAGAAGGAGGGGTGACCCATTGTCAGAGGGTTAGGGATGACAGTGATCTGGAGTGCCCTGACGCTAGAGCTAGAGACCCTAGTTTAGATACTGATGGGGACCTGTCCCATGCCTTGGGAAAGTGTAAGGAATTTGCGGCTGCTCAGAAAAGTGACCCTAGTCTAGAGAAGCTGAGGGCTTGGGCAGACTCTGATGGAGCACAGAGAGGTGACGGAAAGCATAAAGTTTATTGGGAAAATGGACTGATGTATACTCAAGATGCTAAGACAGAGGGAGGGGTGATAGGCAGGCAGCTTGTCGTTCCCTAGGGATACCGTGAGCAGTTGCTCAAGATTGCACAAGATATTCCCTTGTCTGGTCATCTGGGAATTGCATGCACTATGCAGTGGTTGGCCCAGAATTTCTATTGGCCCAACTTAACCCAACAGGTGAAGGAGTATTACAGGTCTTGTCAACGGTGCCAAGAAATAGGGAAGGTGGGTAAGAAAACCCAAGCTGCCCTGATTCCATTGCTCATAGTGGAGGAGCCATTCCAGAGGGTGGGAATGGATATTGTGGGGCCTTTAAATGCCCCAAGCCCCTCCGGGAAGAGGTTCATCCTGACTGTGGTGGATTATCCCACCCGGTATCCAGAGGCAGTCACCCTATCCTCACTGAGGACAGACAAAGTGGCAGATGCCTTACTTGGGATTTTATCCCATGTTGGGTTTCTGCAGGAGGTTATCACTGATCAAGAGGGTTCCTTCATGTCGGACCTGATGAAATGCTTGTGGGAAAAGTGTGGAGTGGTGCAGAGGCACATGACACCTTATCATCCGCAAGTCAATGGATTTGTGGAAAGATTTAATGGTACCCTGAAGTCAGTGCTCCAACCATTTGCTGAACAGCATGGGAGGGACTGGGAGAAATACTTTCCCCATCTGTTGTCTGCATACAGGGAGGTGCCCTAAGAGTCAACACGGTTTTCCCCCTTCGAGCTCTTATATGGACGCTGGGTACAAGGGCCCCTAGACTTGATCCGGAAGGACTGGGAAGGTAAGCACGACACCCAGGGAACTCCCACAGTCGATTACATCCTTAGATTTAGGGAAAGGCTGAAGGAGCTTATGGGGACAGCCCAGAGCAATCTGGCAGTTGCCCAACAGAAACAAAAAGTGTGGTATCACCTCAGAGCTGGAGATCACTCATACACAGTGAGTCAGGAAGTCATGGTTCTTATCCCGGTCTGGAAAGACAAGCTGCAGGCTGAGTGGGCAGGACCATACAAAGTAGTCAGAAAGGTAAATGATGTGAGCTATATCATAGAATTACCTGACAGAAGACATATAGAAAGAATGTACCATGTCAACATGATGAAACCATATGCTAATAGGGCTGACATGGTGTTTGTGGTGTGTAGTCCTGGGGAGGGGACGGACAAAGGAGACCCCCTTCTGGACTTGCTAGAAGAAAGCAAGTGGGAGTCCTCTGTGGAGGCAGTTAAATTGCCACCCCAGCTGGTCCCAGACAAGATCCAGGAAGTAAGGGAGGTTTTAGCAGACTTTGCCCCACTGTTTAATGCCGAGCCTGGACTAACCCCCTTAGTGACACACGATGTAGAGACAGGGACACAGATACCCATATGGCAGACAGCATAGTGGGTATGAGGCTGTCCAAAAGGATATTAGGAGGGAGTTGGAGGAAATGCTGGATTTAGGGGTAATCCAGAGATCCCACAACCCCTGGGCCTCACTCATAGTCCTTGTGCCCAAGCAAGATGGCTCTACTCATTTCTGTGTGGACTATCACAGACTGAATGCAGTCACGAAGTCCGATGTCCCAGGTGGATGAACTGGACAAGTTGGGAGGGGCGACCTACCTTACGACTATTGACCTGACAAAGGGGTACTAGCAGGTAGATTTAACTGACAGAGCTAGGGAGAGGTCGTCCTTCTTCACTCCGATAGGCTTATTTGAATTTAAAGGAATGCCTTTTGGAATGAAGAATGCCCCAGCCACTTTCCAAAGGTTGGTGAACCAGGTGTTAAATGGTGCTGGGGAGTATGCCATGGCACACCTGGATGACATTGCCATATTTAGTGCCTGCTGGGAGGAACACCTGTCCCACCTTAGGGAAGTGCTGGGCAGGATCCAGAGGGCTGGGCTCACTGTCAAAGCTAAGAAGTGCCAGGTGGCCATGGCTGAAGTGGCATACCTCGGTCGTGTTGTAGGCCAGGGGCAGCTCCATCCCAACCAAGTGAAAATAGAGGTGATCAAGGCATGGCCCAGATCAGAGATGCAGAAGCAGGTCAGGAGTTTTCTAGGGACAGCAGGGTACTATAGGAAATTTGTACCCAATTACAGTGCCCTATCTGACCTGGTAAAGAAAAAGATGCCTAAGAAAATTACCAGGGGACCAGCCTGTGAAAAAGCCTTTACTAGACTGAAGGAGGTACTGTGCAGTGCTCCTGTATTGACAAGTTCTGACTATAGCAGACCCTTTATAGTCCAGACTGATGCCTCAGATGTGGGTATTGGGTCAGTACTGAGTCAGACATCCAACCAAGGGAAAGATCACCCTGTAGTGTACCCGAGTAAAAAGTTACTTCCCAGGGAGCAGGTTTACTCTACTGTGGAAAAAGAGTGTCTTGCCATAGTGTAGGCCTTAAAGAAGTTAGAACCATACTTATATGGGCAGCATTTTGAGGTACAAACTGACCACAACCCCCTGGTTTGGATGACACTAATGGGAAAAACTAATGGTAGACTATTAAGATGGAGTCTTGCCTTGCAAGGGTATGACATGATGATCTTACATAGGGCTGAAGCAACCAATCAGAACACAGATGGCTTGTTGCGTCTATATGAGTAGTGAACTGACTTAGAGAGCTCATCCCATGCAAGGGATAGGGCCCCCAAATTCAGTCTAGGTGTGGAGAATTGTGACAGTTGGCCCACTGGTTATAATTATTGTATGATATTGGTATTATAAATAAATAGTCAGTGTATGAAATGTCAGTCTGTGAGATTTGGCCCTTTTAAATTACAAGGTGTCAGCAGCTAAAATCACTGGATGTATTACACTGACCAGAAGATCTCTGTAATGTAATTAACTTCCTTGAGAAATTGCATTTTATGGCCTTTTTATGACCTCATGCTTTTGAAGTTGGAAACTAAATATGCATTTTATTACATCAGGAAAGGACATCATTTAGCTGATTCCTGTTGGCTATCTCCCACCTGGTTGACGGACTGCAGAGTTGTAAACCTCAAAGGAACTGGTTGATCAAAGACTCATAATTTTGGAAATTGGTTTTTGCTGATGGTCACATTATTTAAAATACCTCCTGGTAGGAAATCATGTTTTTAATTTTATATTCAAAAAGAAGGAGCTATATGACTCACATAAGGGGTGTGGAGTCACAGAGTTTAAACTGATACTTGTGTCTGAAATGTAGGCCATATCTTTTTGGGCTCTTAAGAAACAAAGATCTCTCGAATGTAAAAGCACTTACAGATGTAATACATTAGACAGAAAATATCTAAATGTATTGTGGTAGGAGTTTTGTTCTGTAGTTTTCTTTTTTTCTCTTTTATGTGATTGTGATGCTCTTTGATATTTGTTCTGTATTTTATCTTATTATTTTTATCCATGTTTAGTAAACATTTTCTTTAAGATACTACCTGGGTCTCCTCAGTCATTTTATTGCATGTTATTGCTGAACAGATATTAAGTCTGACAACTGTTCAAGGGCTTGATGGTGTTATTAAGCTTGGTAAAAGGTAAGAATATAAATAAGGTCTCTTATAGAGTTTTAAGGATTAATTTTGTATCCCTGGTTAGGTGCCCTTAGACAAAAGATATATTGCACCTTCCCGAAGAGAATATTATCGGAGCCTGTACATTTGGGTACACTAGCATACGGTTCACAGTTTGAATCCCCCCAGAACTTGAGACTAAAGGTGATTCAGACCCAAAAGCAGACAGGTGTGTTACCTTGTCTATTATCTGTTCACACTATTGCGCTGTAAGGTTGGCACTGTGGGAGCAGAGGGCCTGACAGTGTCTACCTTCATAAAAAATGTGAATTTGATCTTGAGCAGCTCAGGGGCACTCCCACAGAAATTGATCCCCAGAACTGTACTAAAGAAGAGAGGGAGGCACTTAAAAATTTGCCCATGAGCAGGGACATTGTAATCAAGCTCATGGACAAAGGTGGGAAAGTGGTTATCATGAATACCATGGATTATATGGGGGAAATTGAAAAACAAGTGTCTGATGTTAGATTTTACACAAAGGTGGAGGCTAAATGTATTGCAAAATGCAAAGCTGAGATAGATGACCTTTTAAGTATGGGCTTTGTAAAGGGATATATTTCAGAAGAAACCTTTAAGGCCCTTACTGTTGTCCATCCTGTTACACCAGTGATATACATTCCCCTGAGATTCATAAGGATGTACAGAAGCCCCCAGGTGGACCTATCATTTCTAGAATAGGCTGGGTCACTGAGCCTCCCTCTATGTTTCGAGACTACCAGCTGCAGCCCTTCATCAAAAACTTTAGATCATACAGTATGTAAGAGATTCTACAGACATTATTAATGTAGTAGACCATCTAGATATGCATGAAAACTGTTTTTTTACCACACTGGTTGTGGAATCATTATACATGGTTATACTGCATGGGGGGGGGGCTTGGTAGCTCTGGAGTATTTTTTGGAACTTAGAACAAAAGATGAGAGAGTGTATCTGCCCACTTGGTATCTCATAGAAATGGCAAAGTGTGTCCTGGGAAAAAAAAATGTTTTTGTTCCAGAACAGATATTTTTTGCAATCTACAGGGCACTGCAATGGGGGCCACCCAGGCCCCCAGTTACGCCAACCTCTTTGTAGGGAAGTGGGAGATAGATGCACTGTACAGCGCTGCCACAAATCCATACCTTGATTTTCTGGATTTGTGGCGGTGCTTTATTCATAACATCTTGGTAATAAAGCGGACCATTGAACAGTTCCACTCATTTGTAGAGTGGCTAGAAAGCATTAGTGACTAGTGCCTATGCTTTAAGTATACAGTACATCAGAGGGAGATTGTATTTTTAGATCTCAAGATTTATAAAAATAAACAGGGCAAGATATGTACTACTCTTCATCAGAAACCAACAGATCATAACAGCCTTCTTATGTATGATAGTTGCTACTCACATCAAGCAAAATGTAATATTCCTAAGGGACAACTTGTATGTGCCTTTAGGAATTGTACAGAGGACAGAGAGCTTTAAAATAAGAGGGCAACACAGATTAGAAGGTTTAAAGACAGAGGATATAGCAATCATAGCATTACAATAGCAGCAGACACTGTATGGCACACTAATAGATCAGATGCTTTTATGCCTAGAGAGAGGATTGAAAGAAACCCGTATGAATGCCCCTTTGTAACCACATTCTCGACATGGTCTGGCAAAATACAGGAAATTATTGCATGTCATTGATCTTTTCTAAACCTTGAACTGAGAGTCAGAGACCTGGTGGGGAAGGGACCAAAACTTGTGTATCTATGCCATAGGACAATACAAGATATGGTGGTCACCAGTATTCTTCCTGGTCCAGAACCATTGAGGGAAAGTGCCCCCCCCACCAAGGGTACCTTTAGGTGTGGGAAATGCACTTATTGCTCATATGTAAAACAGTGTAAGCAGTTTACACATCACAGGACAACTAAACAAATAGATATCAAACAGTTTATTTCATGTTATACTGAGGGGGTTGTATATCTGCTAACATGCAGCTGTTGGGTGTTCTATGTGGGACGCACAATCTGCCAATTCAGAATACATATTGGCAAAGTTGGCCCTCTGTACAGACAGTTGGTAAGACCACATCTGGACCACATCTGGAGTACTGTGTACAGTTCTGGAGACCCCATCTCCACAAAGACATAGACAGGGTGGAGGCTGTCCAGATGAGGGCAGCCAAAATGATGCAGGGTCTGCATCAGAAGACATATGAAGAAAGACTAAAGGAACTAAAGATGTATAGCCTCGAGGAAAGGAGGGAGAGGGGGGACATGATAGAAACTTTCAAATACCTCAAGGGAATCAACAAAGTCCAAGAGGGTAGCATCTTTCAGAAAAAGAGATGTGCAAAAACAAGTGGGCACAATTTGTAGATAGAGGGGGACGGCTCAGAGGTAATATGAGGAAGTACTTCTTCACAGAGAGGGTTGTGGATACATGGAACAGCCTTCCTGAGGAGGTCGTAGAGTCAAAAACAGTGGGAGAATTCAAGAATGCACGGGACAGACATAAGGCAATTCTAGTGGGGGGTAGGAGGAAGTAGGCTGTTGGTTAACTAAGATCTGCAGCTTATCCATTAGGTAGGGAAATGGGCAGACTAGGTGGGTCAAGTGGTCCTTATCTGCCGTCAAATTCTATGTTTCTAACATGTGCAGGTGCTACAAAAAGGAGATATGTCATATGTCATAGTAAAATATGTAAAAAGTGTACCTCAAACTGCACATAAATTTAACTTTGTTGGGATTGAATAAGTTAAATTGGGACCTAGGAAGGAGACTTTGAGAAAGCAATTGGAAGAAAAGAGAGTTACTGGATCTATGAACTAAAGACTAGGGGAGAGGGAGGGCTGAACTATAATATTGATTTATCTGCCTTCCTTAAGAAATTGCAATGATCCTCAACAGTGAAGCATGTTTCTGTCATTGAAGTATTTAAATGGTTAGTGGGGTTCAAAGTATGTATATTTGGATATTGCTGACTATATAAGGATGAGCACTACTTGGTGCACTAGATCACTCTGAGGAAGTTTAGTGGTAACTAAGTGAAACATCAGTAGTCATCGACTGCCGTGACGACATCTTTCTGCATCAGGCACAGCCCTTTGGATTATGCAGCGCTTGTTTCTACAATAAATGGTGAGATTTTACGTATAGCCTCGGACTGGTGTGTGTTCGTGCTACAGGTGCTTTATTTGCTCTATTTTCTAACCATTCGTGCTGTGTGGAATTTTTTTAATTCTGACAGAACAAAATTCTGCAGAATTTTCAAAATTCCACCGAAATTAAATTCTGCTGAAGTTTCAAAATTCTACTGAAATTCCGCCAAATTTTACCAGAAATGGAATGGTGAAATTCCGCAGCAGAAAATAGTTGCAGAATGATTTTCCATGGAAAAAATGCTGTTTATTCCTTGGAGCTCAACGTTTTCCACAAAAATTGTTGCGGAATACTTTTCCACGGAAAAATGCTGTTCTGCGGAATATTATTCCTTGGATCACAGTAGGCAGAATTCCACCAAAGGACCAGTGACATTCTAACGCCACTTCAGCTGGCAGAATGGTCATTCTGCACTAATTCGGCCTGCAGAATTCCACATTTCACACAGCACTAATTGGAATAACCATGACCATTTTTTTTAACACTTTTGGAACCATGGATGTTGTAAGGTTTGTCCAAACTAGGTTTCTAGATGGCCATTGCTTCTGCCAGGGTAATGAACCCAAACATACTGCATCAATGGGGTTTATTGCTGAAAATTAAATCAAACAGGGTTTATTGCTGAAAATGCAATCAACTGAGTCAAGACGCCACCCGCGTAAAGCTAATATGCATTTCCATACACTATGCGGACTGTAAAGCTTGATGTGAGAATGGCACAGTACTGTATATCACATCTTTTGACCCTTACTTGGTACTGTTGGTCCCTAGATATGAGCCCACTGAGATGGTTTGGCATGCACTGAAAACACACGTACAGCGGAGGGTGAAGCCATGGACCAAAACCGACATGATAGATGGGCTTATAAAGTTTTGGAGATCACTGATTAGGAACAGTGCCTTAGGTACAATAGGCATTTGGAAAAGGTGTTGCCAGCGGTAGTGGAGAGAGAAAAACATGCGACTGAAGTGTGATTGTTTGTGCTGTGCAATATATTGTATAGCTTGTTATATAGCACCGTAGTCACTGCCTATTGTGTGGTGTACTTTGTATTTAAGTAAAATAAAGCCCTCACCCCAACCACCCCAGTCACACAAAGTTACATAAGCAGCACACTGTTTGGAGCAGGTAAAGTATTGTATATCTAAGGCCTTGGTTTCCTAAAGGCTTCTGCAACATGCAGGTTTTCTTTTCCTCCATGTCTTGGCATACTGAAGCCCCCAAGCCTGCAAAGGGAAACCATAAAACAAAAAAAGAGAAAATCCACACTACTGTACAAAAACCTGCTGTACTCAATGAAGTGCAGTGATGGTGGTTTATTGGGTGAGTTGCTTGCAAAGCGACCAACATTAAACACCCTGGTGCCTCAACCCCAACAGTTCTTCATCAGGGGGATCTACAGTAAAAATAATAAAACAAAACAAAGGACAAAATAAAATTATAATTATGTCTAATTAAATATTCATGAGCCTAGTGTAGCTTCTGATTGGGTACTGGAGCGGTCATTAACCTTTTAGAAATGACCAGTCCAGCTGTCGACATACCTGTGCCGCATGGCTCATATTACATCGTTAAAAAGGAAAAGTAAAATTAACTGTAAAATTGAAAGTTGTTATTGTAGTTCCAGGACACAACTGGAAATCGGCTATTACCAGCTCAGTATGCCTTTTCTGGTGAATCTTTTGACATAAATAAATACATACAAACAGACATACATAAATGAATACATGAAGAAATAAATAAAAAATTAGACTTATAATAACCTCAAAGCTGGTGATTTGCTTGGATTAACTACTGGCTGGCAGACAGCATCCCTCAGCTGCACTTCAGGCCACCCATCCCCCATAGGTCTTTAATAGTAAAATAGGCCCTGATCTCCTCCCCCACACACATTGAAACAGACACATTTTGCACCTCTATGTATGCACCTGGGGAAGGGCAAGCATGAATACATCCAGACCATTCTATGATAACAGGTAGTAATGGAATACAACATAGCACAGTGGTTTAAGGTGCTGAGCTGCAAATCTGGAGACCTGGGTTTGAATCCCACAGCCCCCACTTGCATACTGTGTGACCCTGAGCAAGTCACTTAACTTCCGTGTGCTCCCAGGTTGCACCTGTAAACAAGCTTTCAGCTTAGTGTGTCTCACCTGGTTAAAACAATTGGAAAACAAAAATACTGTTTAGAATGCCCTGCCAATGAAACCTATACCCAGGGTCTAGCATTAAAAGCAAGCAAGCCAAGGTTAGTGATATTCAGCGTTTGAACTGGGGGCGACTGAATCCCAGCAGTGACATTTAAATTGTAATCCAGAGAAAAGTTAGCACTCCATGTGACACCCATGCCTGTATGGAACCTAGAGGAATAGTCAAAGCTAGCTGGGAAGAGGAGAACTAGTGTGGTTGTGTCCCTTATCTTGGATGAGTACATATGGCCTCATGCCTCTGTCACAGCATACCATATGCACCATATGAAAACAAATTTTCAAATCATGTGATAACAAAAATGAGTATACAACAACATACATGATGTGGCATTGGAGTGGTAACACAGAGTCAGCAATTGTTTTCATTATTAACTTGACCTCAGTGATGCACCTTGACTGGATAAGAGTTCAGTAAAGCCAAACTTTGATGAGAAATGGCAGCAAGTGGCAGTGATCACCAGCATTTCAGCTTCGACTTGCATAACCCTGTACTGTACTGTACTGCACCGTACTGTACTGTACTGCACTGTACTGTACTGCACTGTGCTGTATGGTACCATGCTGTGCCGTACTGTACCACACCGCACTGTACTGTACCATGTTGTGCTGTACTGTACCATGCTGTACTGTACCATACTGTGCCACACTGTACTGTACTGTGCTACACTGCACTGTACTGTACTGTACTGTGCTGTGCCACACTGCACTGTATTGTACTGTGATGTGCTGTGCTGTACTGTACTGCACTGTACTGTACTGCACGAACTGCACTGTACTGTGGTGTACTGTACTGTACCGTGCTGTACTGTGCTGTGCTGTACTGTACACCTCCAACACTGACGCCAGTTGGGGAGTGGTTTTCCGCACTGTGATTACTGTACTGCACTGCACTGTACTGTACTGTGCTGCACTGCACTCTACTCTACAGTACTGTACTGTACCGTACTGCACTGTGCAGTGCTGTGCTGTACTGTACTGCACTATATTGCACTGTGCTGTACCATGCCATACTGTACTGTACTACACTGTACTGTACTGTGGCATACTGTACTGTACTGTACTGTGCAACATCTTCCTTTGGGTAGTATTATAATGTATTGTACTTCAGACACAACTCTTTTTATACAGTACTGCACTGTGTCATTGCAGGATGGACGTGGAGGCCTCCTTGTTGACACACATTTGGTGGAAAGGGGTGGCAGGGCTGCTGGTGGGTATATGGCCTTTATGAACAATGGCACCCATCTTCCTCCCTTCTTAGCCAGAAAGAGGAATATTTACAATAATGCATATGGCAGAGAATGGTCTCTTGTCAGCCACTTTTTGAGTCACTTTGAAGTGCTTTAAAGAAAAAATAAAGATATGTGACGCACTGGGCAGTGAAATCTTTGTACTACAGCATTCTAGTAAGTGATGCAGAACAATAAGACCTGTATTGTACCCTTCTGTCTTACAGACCAACAACAACAATTCTCATGCATAGACTTTCACCACCCCAGTTAGAAATGTTGCAGTTTTTTTAGTGCCGTTCCAGCAAAGTTGTGAAATTCACCTTCGTGAAACACTTTTTTTTTTTTGGCCCCAGACCTCCATCCTGTAGGCTCAGGCCCCGCACCCCTGGACCCCCTACTTGGCCCCATCAGGACTTATCTTGGGTGAAGATCCTCCTGGGCTTGCCCCTCAGGGCGGGGCTGCAGAGTCGGCGCAATCCCCAATGGAAGACAGAACCAGGCGTTACCGCAATCCCGAGATGCCTCCTAGCATGCCCCCCAGGGTGGGGCCATGGGGTCGAGCCACCTGATGGAACACTAGACTCGGTTCCCAGTCAAGAGCCATGGGCAGGGTGGGGCAGGTCTGGAGGAGTGGGTCATCATTTTTGGGGGCTGTCATTTTCAAAATGGTGTAATCCCCATATGGGAAGCGTGACATGCAATGATGTAATGGTGCCGAAGCATCAGTGTCTGGCGCACCTCCCAGCTAATGTGGGCTCCAGCAGCTGCTCCCCCCAGCTTCTAGCAGAGGTTGATCATGTGCCGGACACACTCCTACCCTCCTCTCTGGAGGAGGAGAGCAGTCCGTCAGATGCTCAGTCCTCCTCCTCCTCCTCCTGGCCATCCCTAAGACTCCTTGAGTCCGTTCTCAAGCCTGGCGCGAGCTCTCACAAGCAGATGCCCTACTGCTGCACCGGCAGGTTGGCCATAAAACTCTTTGTGAATTGCCCACTTTCCCACTTTGAAATTGCTTTTCTTGGAGCAGTGGCACTTTTCTTCAGGAGAAGTCAGGTGAAGTCATGGAGCAGTTTCAACTTTGCTGTGGAATTTGCATGACTTTGCTTGAAAGAATGCAATTTTGCCTGTCAAAAAACTTTGCAGTTGACACTTCGCACATCATGAATTTGGCAAACCTGGCAAATTCATTCTTGAGGTGACGTTTTTCAACATCAGACTTCTCTGCCACCAGGGACAGATCTTCCATCCCTCACCATTTGAAAGAAAGATACCTGCACCCCTACCACCACAACACCTCATGCTCCGCTCCCCACTCCCAGCCATTCTGGTAGCCATTTTTTTTAATAAATACACAGTATAATTTGTTTATTTCTGCTGTATGTATGGTTAGTTTTTCCTGGAAGGGGGTTTTCAGCAGCAGTATTTTCTAGCATTACATAAGACATGACAATCAAGTTGGAAGATAAATTATTTTAATTTGAGTAAGACAGGGATGGGGTTGCGGGGAAAGGAGCTGAAGAGAAATTTAGGACAGGTGTTCTGGAGGCAGACAGCACTATGTCTCCCCCAACATGACCAAGGACATCACCATGTTTCCATTGTTGCCTACTACTGTAGCTAGACAAGCAGTAACAGCAGGTGTATGTAAGTAAGTATAAGGCCCTGTTCACACTACAAAACAGTTTCTGGAAAAGTTATTGGAAACTAACTTAGTCTTATCATGCTGTAGTGTGTGCACTGTGTAATCTGTATCAGGTTTCATTTTACTGAAAACGTTTTCTTGTGTCCGCACTGTGGCCAAGACCCATGTTCAGTGAAGTGCAGTTCAGCAGCGTGTTTGCAAGCTGCTTACCGTATTGCACTGCATGGTCAGCAGGTCCCAGGCTGAGTAAACACAGATGGAGAATGAGGAGCGTTTGCACTCTGAGTACAATCGTTTTTAAGTAGGCAAACATTTTCAAGAACCGTGTTTAAGCCTAGGTCAGATCAGGGTTTGAACACGGTTCCTGAAAACATGTTGCGAAGCGTGATATGTGCGAACACTAGTTGTGCTAGCATGCTTGTGAAATGGTTCTGCCACCTTATTCCCGTTTCAACCACTGCAGTGTGAACAGGGCCTACATTTAGTACAGGTACTATACTGGAAGAAATGTAGAGTGCTGCAAGCAAAGTGGAAAAAACAGTAATTTACCAGCAAGTGCGGCTGTCATCATACACTGCAGTACATGGGTGTAGAAATGCATACATCAAGACTTACAAGTTGATTGTAGCAGTAAAGCTTTTATTAATTTATGTACAAAATGAATTGAATTTCTCCACTGTGCCGTGGCTCATTTCCAGTGAGATCCAAAGCATAATTCCAGTTACTTTTACATAAAGATTTCATCGCATGCAGAAATACTAACCATATACAATAAAATATACACAGATTCCAATAAGACATAACAATTGCACAGTCTCAAGTCAAACAATATGGGACACTTTACATATTACATTCCTTTCTACCCTATCGGTTATCTTCATGGCCCTTGGATCAAATCTGATTTATATAATCAGAATACTACACTCTTATTTTCTCAACCTGAATTTTCCTACTCGTAGGTCTTAGATGTAGTGGTATTTTATTCCACAAAGCCGAACCAATATATGTAAAGTGATTCCTGCCCAGCTCTGTTCTGCATTTGGGCAATAAACATGTAAGACCCTCTGCTGATCTCAGGCCTCTAAAGGGAGTTTTAACATGAATACTTTCCAAGGTATAGTTGGGAACTTTTCCCAAAATGCACTTTGTCATAAATAACAAAGTGTGTAAGTTTCTTCTTTCTGACAGAAAGAGCCAATTCAGGTCCCTGTGCATATCTATTCTGTGTGTCCTTTTTGGTACACTTAAGATGACTCTAGCTAGCTTTTTGTACATAATATCCAATTCAAACAACATGAAGTCTTGCTATATTATGACAATTGCAGTATGACCGCAGGTTAGAACTGCTCCGGAGGTGAAATAGTTAACTTTCCATGCAGGCATGGAACTTAGAGAGCGAGCTCGGTTGAAAACTCTGTCTGTTGTGCTCCAAACGCAAACTGTCAGATTCTTTACTCCGCCTCACTGAACAGTCGCTCTGGAGATTTCTCCTTCTGCTCGGTTCATTTTGTCGGTTTAAAAGTATTAATTTTCGGTTTTTAGCCGAAATTAAACCGCATCCGGTCGGTTCAAGCTCTGTCTGTGGTAATGTAAGTAATAGATAGGTTTTACATTTATTTTTTCTGTGTGGAACTTGTAATTCTTTATCGGTTTGGTTTGAACCGATCAGGTTGTATTTAAAATCTACTAGTCCTTTTTTAGAGTGCGGTTCCCGGTTCTTATCGGTTCTAAAAAAACTGGATTTCATTACGGTTTTTTCCACTACCCGTGACATGGTTGGGAACCGATAAAGGGTTCTTGCTTGGTGGATTGCCATAAACGGACAAGTTGGTTAGGCTGGCATTATGTCTGAGAAACCCAAAAGAAAAACCGGACCCACTGGGTTTCAACACTGTAGTGTTTGTGGGGAAGCTTTTGCTAAGGCTGACCCACACATCGCATGTGTCTATTGTCTGGGGTTTGACCACCTCAATTCAGACTGCCAGATTTGTCACAATTTCCCTGCTGCCACCATAGATAAGAGAGTTGGTAGGCTCAGGGAAAGGGAGGCCAAAAAGTCCACTGACCCAGATGGCTAGCCCTGTTCGGTGGCAACCGAACCGGAGGGAGTGCCCTCTGACCAGGGCAATACTTCCTCGGGCAAACGAAGAGCCGGTTCTGAGGAGCCAGTTCCAGCAAAAAGGACTAGAAAGTCAGCTAGTGTAGAGCCAAAAGTTCTCTCCCCAACTGCTGAGGAAATAGCTAAAGCAATTCAAATTGTCCAGTCTCTCTCTCCAGTTCCGACCGAACCGACACCTTCAGTTCGGCCGGTTCCACCGGTTCAAGATTATGATTTTGAGGATTTTTATGAACCGGGGAAGGGGGAAGAGGAATATGAGGAGAGTGAATATGGTTTTGAAGATCTGGATGTGCCCATTGATCCGGACATCTCTCCAGATAGACCCCTAGGGGTTTCTCCTCCAAGGCTTTCTGGGTCCCCTTCTCATTTCATGTTTTATAAAAAAGTTGCTGAAACTCTCCAGCTCCCTGTTGAGGAAGCTGTTGATGACCAAGAGGAGCCAGACTATGTAGAAATGATAGATATTCCAGAGTCTAGGAGACTGTCTATTCCTTTGCATAAATCTTTTCGGAAACAGACAGTAAAAGTTTTAAAAACTCCTCACACTATACCTCCTGTGGATAAAAGGATGGACAAGAGGTATACCTTATCAGGCTCCGACACTGATTTCCTCACTCAACAATGCAGCCACGTGGGAGTAGTGCAGGCTGCAGCCTGTGACAAGGCTAATATTCCCCTAGCTTCACACCCCCCTGAGAAGGACTCCAGGAAGATTGATGCTATGGCAAAGAAACAGTACATGGCAGCATCTTTGGGACTCAGACAAGCAAATTAAATGGCTTATGCTGCTAGGTACCAGAAATCCAGATGGGATACTGTGCTAGCCCTAGTGAAACAAGTCCCTGACCAGCTTGCCAGGGAGCTGGAACAGGTGGCTATGGATGGTATTGAGGCATCCAAGGTGCAATTCCATGCTGCAGTGGACTCTAATGATGTTTCATCAAGAGTCATGGCTACATCTGTGGCACTTCGCAGGATGGCTTGGCTCAGATGTACTACCCTGTCTCAGGATACCCAGTCTAAGGCCGTGGATTTTCCTGTTGTGGGAAATTCTCTATTTGGGGAGCAAACAGAGAATTACATGAAGAAAATGGATGAGTATAGTACCACCTATAGGAGTGCACAGGCCAAGGAAAGGCAGGCCACTCCTCAAAAGCAGCTTCCTAGAGGCAGCGGCAGGCCTTTTCATAGGCCTTTTTACCAAGCCCAAGCTTCCTCCTCTGCCTATGCTCAGAGGGGGTTCTTTAGAGAGAGAGGCAGACGGGGTACAAGCAGGTCTGCTTCCACCCCTCAGCCCAAAGCCCCTGCCAAGCAGGCACCCTGATGGGATTGCCAGGGCCGATTCTCCTCTCAGGGCAGGCTGGCTTACTTTGTCCAGGACTGAAGTCTTTAACATCAGACAAGTGGGTCCTGGAAGTAGTAAGTCAGGGACTGGTTCTCAGCTTCAAAAATTTCAAAGCTGAGAACCAGATCTTTTCCACCTGCAACTCCATCAGAGGCACTCACCCTAGAGGCAGAGGTCTCTACCCTCCTGACTCTCAGAGCTGTGGAAAGGGTTCCTCCCTACACCAGGGCAAAGGTTTGTACTCCGGATACTTCCTTACCCCAAAAAAGACAGGAGAATGGCGGCCTATCCTGGATCTCAGATATTTAAACAAGCACCTTTTAAAGCCAAAGTTCAAAATGGTGACTCTGGGAATTATCCTACCCTCATAAGGCCAGGGGACTGGCTAGCATCCCTGGACCTCAAGGATGCCTACTTCCATATTCCCATCAGAAGCTCCCATCGAAAGTACCTCAGGTTCGAGCTGCCCTCAGGCCACTACCAGTTCAGAGCAATGCCCTTCGGCCTCACTTCTGCCCCAAGGGTATTCACCAAATGTCTGGCTGTAGCAGTTGCCTACCTAAGAAGGCAAAAGATTGCCATCTTTCCTTACCTGGACGATTGGCTCTTAGTAGGCCAGTCCCCAGACCAGGTCAATTTACACCTTCAGATAATGCAGCAACCGTTTACCTCTCTAGGTTTCCTTCTGAATCTCTCAAAGTCAGTTCTAGAGCGGTCCAGCTTCTTACCTTCATAGGCGCAGAACTGAACACACAGGAAGCCAGGGACTTCCTCCCCCTGGACAGGGCAAAGACCCTAGTCTCCCTGGCCTCCTCATTTACCCTGCAGGTCTCCCGGCCAGCAAGGCATTTTCTGCAGCTCCTAGGACACATGGCTGCTTCCACAGCAGTTGTGCAAGGAGCAAGGAGCAAGATTTCAGATGAGGGACATCCAGTTCCATTTGAGAACTTTTTGGTCTCAAAGAAAGGATCCTCTTACCAAGCTGATCCCAGTAACTTGAACCCTGATCCAAGCCCTACAGTGGTGGCAGGATCAGAGCAACCCTGAGACAAGGGTTCCTTTTGTCACTCCAGTCTCATTTTCTAATCCTTACTACAGATCGCCCTCTTGGGCTGGGAGCTCACATGGGCGACCTCACCACCCAGGGTCTGTGGTCTCCCAGGAATCTCTGCTCCACATCAACCTGTTGGAGCTCAGAGCAGTTTTCTAGCACTTCAAGCTTTTTCCAAATCTGTTCAGAACAAGAGTATTCAGGTCAGAACAGACAACACCACTACAATGTGGTACATCAACTAAGCAAGGGGCACTCGGTCTCGGCCTTGTGCACCAAGCGATGAAGTTGTGGTCTCTGGCTTACTCCCTGAACACCTCCCTTACAGCAGTTCACCTCCCAGGCAAGGACAATGTCCTGGCAGATGCTCTCAGCAGGATTTCCCAGGGCCACCATGAATGGTCACTGGATCCCCTGGTCTTGGGAGTAGTATTTGCCAGATGGGGCACCCCGCAGATAGATCTTTTTGCAGCCCCAGACAATCACCAACTTCCTCTTTTTTGCTGCAGGCCCCCAGTGTTGGGCTCACTCCCACTGGATGCCTTAGCCCTCAGTTGGGAGGGGAAGTTTCTCTATGCCTTCCCTCCCTTTCCTCTCCTGTTCAAAGTGCTAGTCAAAATCAGATCCCAATCATGCAATGTCATTCTGATAGCTCTGGATTGGGCCAGACAGCCCTGGTATCCACTCCTGCTGTCCTTAGCAGTCCATCCTCCCCTATTCCTTCCCAGGAATCACAATCTGTTAACCTGTGCCCAGGGAAGAGTCTGGTACCCGAATCTCAAATCTCTCAATCTCAAGGCTTGGTTCTTGAAGAGTTAGAGTTTGCTGATTTACACCTTTCCCAAGGTGTAATGGATATATTGAAGGCCGCAAGGAAGCCTTCCACCAGGGCTACTTACAATTCCAAATGGAAAAGGTTTTCCATATGGTGCTCGGAAAAGCATATTTCCCCAGTCTCTGCTGATCTACCCACAGTCCTTGATTATATGGTCCACCTGAATTCTTTGGGGCTGAGACCAGCTACCCTGAAGGTGCACTTGGCAGCTGTCTGCTTTATTTCAGCAGGTAAATCCTCTTCCTTTCAGCTCATCCTGTATTTTCCAAGTTTTTAAGGGTTGTTTCACACCAACCCTCCATTCAGGGATCCTGCCCTGCCTGGGATCTTATGTTTGCATTGCTCAGCTTATGCAACCCTCTTTGAGCCGTTGTCTTCAGCTGAGCTCAAGTACTTGACTTGGAAAACTGTGTTTTGGTAGCCATCACCTCTGCCAGATGCATTAGTGAATTACAAGCGTTGTCAGTGGAGCAGGAGTTTATCTCTTTTCACAGAGATAAGGTGGTCCTCCGGACTAACAGAAAGTTCCTGCCCAAGGTGGTTTCAGATTTCCACCTTAATCAATCTATTTCACTTCCAGTGTACTTCGCTGACCACTCCTCCTCTGGGGAGAGGATGCTGCACAGCCTAGATGTGAAGAGAGCCCTTAGTTACTACATAGAGCGTACCAAGGGTCATAGGTTTGACTCCTCCAACTGTTCTCACCACCTATGGCGGGGGTGGTAAAGGGAAGCCAGCCACTAAAATATCCATTGCCAGGTGGATTGTCTCTTGTATCCAATTCTGCTATGAGAAGTTGGGTAAAGTTCCCCCCTCAGGCCTGAGGGCTCACTCTACCAGGAGTACAGCTGCTTCTCTGGCTGCTGCCAGAGACATTCCTATTCTAGAAATATGTCAAGCAGCTACCTGGAAAACAGTTCACACTTTTACCAAGCATTACTCCCTGGACATCCAAGCTAGGAGTGATGCTCGGTTTGGCACAGCCGTGCTTCAGAGCCTATTTCCTAGGTAGGTTCTGTCCCTCCTCCATGGGGGTACTGCTGTGTAGTCTGCAATTGTCATAATATAGCAAGACTTCATGTTGTTTGAAGAAAAAATTACTCACCTTAGTAATGTTGTTTCTTCTAATGGAGTCTTGCTATATTATGACCTCCCTCCCTGCCTGCCCCTCTCAGAACCTCTGTTTTGGGGATGTGGGTAGGCAGTACAGGGTTGGCACTTTTTTTGATGCCCACCTTGTTGTTTTTCACCTACCTTTTTGGGTGAATTGGTGTTGTGTTTTTGCATTTTTGGGTCTCCTGACTTGAGTCTTTGTTTTAGGCCAAAAATGAGTGTTTATGTTAGTAGCCAGTTGGCTAGTGTAGGTTTACAGCTTCCACACAGAACCTTAGTGAGTTTTAGCTCATAAAGATCTGATAGTTTGCATTTGAAGCACAACAGACAGAGTTTTCAACCGAGCTTGCGCTCTAAGTTCCATGCCTGCATGGAAAGTTAACTATTTCACCTCCGGAGCAGTTCTAACCTGCGGTCATACTACAATTGTCATAATATAGCAAGACTCCATTAGAAGAAACAACATTACTAAGGTGAGTAATTTCTTCATTATATAGCTGCATTTCAGAGCATGGGAGAGGCATTCTGGGCCCTGACCATCAATCCTGGTTACTCTTATTGCCTGATATCCACCGCTACTGGTGTTATAAAATGAATGTTGTGCTATGTTTGACTAAAACATAATATTAAATGTATTTTTTATATTGCTATATTTCCTGATCCTTTATGCAGTCCCCGAAGTACAGTATAGGGTGCACGAGAGGTCTGTGTAACAAATATGGGCATGTCTACAATGGGGGGGAGGGCAGCGGCAAAGAGGCAACAAAGGGTCCTAACTTAAAGATTTTATTTTCCTAACTACACCCCTGCTGCAGTATTACAGTGTTTAGTATAGGGCTTTACATGTACAGAGACTCATGTTACTGGGGTAGGTGTCTAAGTATTGTGTTCTACCAACCATGTGGGAAGGGGGGTGGGTCACATCCTGGAGATAGCAATATGTTTTTCTGAGGGGCAGGTTACTTTTGGGCTTGAAAAACTAAATCCATGGGAATGTATAGTTTGTGTTTCTTGTCAGAAACAGGAACAGCACACTCAGCAAGAGGAAGTTAAATAAGCGCCGAACACAGCAACCTGTACATTCAGTTTATTTCGTAGCTTACAAATGCAGATATCACAGACGTGGAACTCTACTGCTGTTGTGATGCTCAAATGGAATAAAAATAAGATTCATCATCTTTAGCCATAAAAGATAGGCAAACTGCAGTGTGTCGCCATGGTATTTGGTGGTCATGTAGTTATGATATGTACAATTCTGTTCAGTAATTTATTTTGAAGTCAAGCCTCTCTATGTGAAAAGCAGTCTATGTTTTTTGAATTGACTGCACATACTGCTTTAACCTTTTGCTGTCATCGATTGTAAAATGTCACATGCTGCTGGTGGTGATGCTGACAGCTCTAAATGGTTAAAAAGGCTGTCAACCTTCTTTGAAGCCCGCCCCCTGATGAAGGTCCCTATCTGAAGTGACGGGGCATCACATTGGCGGTAGAGTTCCATGTTTGTGATATCTGCATTTGTACACTACAAAAGCATCATAGGTACTGGTTGCCGTGTTCAGCACTTACTTATTTTCTTCCCGCTGAGTGTGCTGTTTCTGTTTAGGGTATTTCCGTGGGGAAGTGCTGTGTCCCCCAGCTGCAGCACTGGTTGGCACCAGGGAGCTTCTCACCACCTTCTCTATGTTGTTGTGTTTCTTGCCATTTTGGTCAAATTTGCACAGTGTGTGTTTTTGGACTGTACAGACTTTCATGTGTAAATGGGGATATTCTTCTAAACCTGTCCCTGAATTACTGTACTCTGCAATGAGTTTGCCTGTCACCAGGATAAAAGGAAACTCTACAGTATGGTACTGTAATATGTTGCAAAACAAAGTCACGAGCAACCTGTGTGTTGGATATGGATGCCACCAGGACTTGGGGGGGAGGGGACCAGGGTGGGACTGGGGTATGGCAAGCCAACCTCACTCATATCAACATTACACTAAAACTGATGCACTGGTTCTACGTGAGTATCTTACATTTACCTCCGTTGCCCAAAATACACCATTTAATTCAAAATAGATGATACATCCGGGGGCACCCTGGAAATTTCCAAGTATCCAGGTGAGACCAGTGGAAGATTCAGATTTTTACAATGGGGTGTGCTGGGGTGGTGTGCATACTCGATATGCAATTAAAAAAAAAATGTTAATCCTTTATATTCTCTATTATCTTTTTCACTCCATTTTTGACAGAAAATACACATGTAATCCATAGTTTTGAATATAAACTTTTGTACAATCAATAAATCAGACTTCTTCAACAAACTGAAATGCAACAACAGCAAGCAAGTAACTGCAAATGAGGGGTGCAGCCATACCCTTCGCCACCCCCTAGATCTGCTAATGGGTGAGACAGTCTGACTCTAGGCATCATGACTCATCCCACTGGGGTAGCACAATGCCTTAAAAGGTGGTGCAGTATACAGTACAGTGTAGTGAGGTGCCACTAAAATATCACCAAATGCAAACGTTCTACAGCATCTCAACGACAGACTGCAGAGGAAGACAGTGCAGGCTTACTGTAGCAGGCAACAGGGAGAAAACATGAGCAGTTGCATACAGACTTAGGGGGTACAGGTAAAAATACTCCATGGGTACAGTGACAAGAATGCATAACACCATACAGTAACAAGAGTGCATAACACCATCTGCCAGGACATGGCTAGTAAAATAATACACAGTATAACAGGCTGTGGTAGAAATACAGGAACTGTGGCAAGAATACTATGCCTGCAGTGATCTTCAAATGGAAGCAGCAAGGATGTTGGAAAAAAGGTACTGCTCAACAGAAGAATTGGACATACCGTGTGTCTGCACTGTAATGGCAGAAACGTTCTTGCCTTCCTTCTCCTGGGTTGTAAAAGCACTTCGGGAAATAGTTTGTATGGAAGAAATATGATAGAAACTTTTAAGTATCTCAGAGGACTCAACAAAGTCCAAGAGGGTAGCATCTTTCAGAAAAAGAGATGTGCAAGAACAAGGGGGCACAATTTTAAGATAGAGGGGGGCAGCTCAGAGGCAATGTGAGGAAGTATTTTTTCACAGAGAGGGTGGTGGACGCATGGAACAGCCTTCCTGAGGAGGTTGTGGGGTCTAAAACTGTGGGAGAATTCAAGAATACAAGGGACAGACATAAGGCAATTCTTGGGGGGGGGTAAGAAGATACAGGCTGCTGGTTAACTAGGATCTGCAGCTTATCCAGTAGATAGGGGAATGGGCAGACTGGGTGGGTCAAGTGGTCCTTATCTGCCGTCAAAGTCTATGTTTCTAAGGTGCGATATAAAACCCCAATATTTTCCTTCTAGTCCTTAGGCAGGAAGAGACAAAGAATGCTGTAGTGTGCTGGATTTGGTTGCCTAATGTTAACCAGTGTTGTTTGAAGAAGCCCTAAATATGACATTTTTAACTTATTTTCCGGCTAATGTCACTTGGAAGATTTACACTGAAAAGTGTATGACAGAGTATGAAGGAACTTTTTTGGGGGGAAGGGGGCATGTTACATTTTCCAGCAATTTCTGTAGCTTTACAACAGAATTATTAAAATAACTATCTTATAAATATTTATTGAAAAAATGTAACTGATTTGTTTAAATGAAGCATGTGATTTTTTGAGGCAGGGAGCCAAGCACACAAATCAATTGGAAAATGTCATGCTATATTGCATCAAGGTTTCTTTTAAACTGTTTTGAATGAACAAATCTTCATTTATTTCCAATTGCTGCTTTCAACTTCTTAAATTTGAGGATCTGATGCCACGAAGTAGGATTCCGGATGGGAAGTGCTGTTCCCGGCCTCTTGGCCTCTTGCCTTTCAGATGTTACACAGAAGGGGCACTGCTTGAGAGGAGTGTAAATTTATTAAAAAAAACAAAAGGAACAAGCCCCTCTGCTGGTCTTTCAGAAGGATCCTGCTGTGGGGAGGGGAGCCTCGTGTGCGTGTTCGGCAGATGAATCAGAAAGTCTTCTCATGTACTTGTCCGATCCGTGTCACTCAGAAATTAGCCCCCTTTTCCCTGCTTATTCAACAGTGTCTTCCCTCTCCTTTCATCTTTAATTACCTGCTGAGTCATCTGAGATCAAACAGAGGATAAACTCCCTGTCCTCTCTGCCATTCCACTGTCTCCCCCACCAATTGTTTTTTTGTTTAACTTCTCTATTGTAAGCAAACTGCCAGCCTAGACATTCCAAACTGCCCCATTCCGACCAGGCCAGAAAAGGAGAGTATCAGTGGGAGGTGGAAAACTGATCATTAAATAGTACAAACTCTTCAGAATGTATTCCTAAGCAACCAGCTGGAGGCATATATTGGATACTGTGAGGACTGTCTATGTGCTCGGAGTGCCACACTGGACATTACTGAGTAACACAAACAGCCAATTTAGAGTGCCTCTGTCCCTTTTCTGAGGCCAGTGTAGTGTGGGATTCAGTGGTTCAGCAGGTTGCCCACTCACCTCTGAAGCCAGAAGATTGGAAGTTTGTGGGTTCTAGCCCCATAACAGGAACTTGTGGTAAAATCCTAATACTGTCATTGTAGTGCAGCATGAGGGGATGCTGCGCTCCTGAGGTGCCGTCTTTAAGATGAGAAGTTAAACCGAGGTCTCATCTGCCTGTTCAGGTGGATGTTAAAAATCCCATGGTATTTCTCGAAAAGAGATGGGGAATTTCCCCGGTGTTCTGAACAAATTTCCCCCCTTCACTAAAAACAAAATACCACCAGCAGCTTACCTGATTCAATATGTGAGTTTGCACCTTCATCTCTCCTCCCCTTCTTCTGGGATGAGGCTAAACACAGGCAGGATTGCTGAGCTTTCCTGGTAAACAAAAACGGAATCAATAAATACATTCTTTCACACTGCACGTTTATTTTCTGGTATTCAGTGCCTTGGCTCCTTTGCACTTATCTCCTGCTGTATTACATTGCCTTACTTAGCTGGTATTTCTTTGATCTGTGTTTTTTTTTTACTCTTACATTTTTATGTACTGTGTGATTTGCATTGACCCCTGCCCCCTTCCCTCAGGACACATCTGGAAATGAGATGCTTGCCACTCAGTAGGCTTTTTAGGTGAAAATCTTTTAACAATCATACAGATATTCAGGATTTTACGAACATACAGAAATTGCCAGCAGAAAAAGGCATAATGGTCTACTGAGTCTGCTCGATTGTGCAGCTAGCAGCCCTTATTCTGCAGCTGCCCCTCTCTCCCTTGCCCCTCCCTTTTGCCCTGTCCCATCTCCTTTTGAAGCCGCCCACTGTTCTACTGGATACCACCTCTGCCAGTAATGTGTTCCACCTGGCCACCACCTTCTCTCTAAAACCGTGTCTTCTCATCTCCCTTCTGAACCTTTCCTCCTCCAGTCTCATATCATGGCCTCGGGTGTCCTTCCCCCATCTTAGTTTAAAAAGCCCTTCCATACAAGACTTGTTTATTCCTTTAATGTACTTGAAGGTTTCAATCATATCTCCTCTCTTTCAGTGAGTACATGTTCAATTCCCTCAGCCTACTCTCGTAAGGTAAGTCTCCCAGACCATTGATCATCTTTGTCGCCCTGCACCCTTCCAGCAACCTAATGTCCCTCTTCAGGTACGGGTGCCAGAACTGCATGCAGTTCCACAGGTGTGGCCTAACCAGTGATCTATACAATGGCAGAATCACCTCCCCTCTCCTTGAGGATATACCCCTAGCAATACAACCAAGAATCCTGTTGGCCTTTGCGGCCACCTTTCTACATTATGCTGAGTTGTTCATTGCTCCCATAATGAGCACGCCCAGATCCTTCTTCTCCTCAGTCACATCTAACTGCACACCCCCTAGGTGGTAGCTCCTCTTAGAGTTTTTAGCCCCAAAATGCAGCACCTTACATTTTTTGGCACTGAACCCCAGCTGCCAGGTGTCCGACCAGGTCTCCAGCTTTGACAGATTCTCCTGTAACCTTTGCCAACCCCCCTGGTCATCCACCACCACTCCCATCTTGGTGGCATCAGCAAACAGACTGATTTTGCTATTGATGTCCACCAAAATATTTGCAATGAATATCCTAAACAACACTGGTCCCAACACCGAGCCCTGCAGAACTCTAGTCATCACCACCCTTGAGGATGACAGCTCTCCATCCACCACCACTCTCTGCTGCCTTCCTTGAAGCCAGTTCATTATCCAGCCCACCATTTTTGCACCTGCCCCGTACCTTGTAGCTTACTTCCTAGTCTCCCATGCAACTCTGAGTCGAATGCCTTACTGAAGTCCAGGTACAGGACATCCACTGCCTGGCCCTTGTCCAGCTGTCTAGTTACTCAGTCATGGTAATCCACCAGGTTGTTCTGGCAGGATTTGCCAGAGACAAAGCCATGCTGTCCACTGTCCAGCAGCCATTTTGAAAAGGTGAAATTACAAACCAAATAATGGCAAAAATATTTTTGGTCAATATGCTCGGAATACTGAGCCTTTGAAACTGTCCTTTTGTTATCCACTGTGGTTTATGGTAACCAGTTCTCACTTACCACCAACTATATTCAAAATGTCATTTTGTCATATCAATCCATTCTTTTTATACTGTCTTTTTCTGCATTTTATGTATTGCGTTTTATCCTTTGTACCCTCCCACCCTCGGGACACCTGGAAACGGGCTGTTTGCAGCTCTGCATGTTTTTCCACGGTCAAAGGATGTTTAAAAAAATGAAAAAGAAATCAATTTTACAGTGTAGATATCTACTCAGATAAAATGTTTGAAACTGTTAAGTTTATAGCAGATGGATTTAACTCTTTTTTTTATGTTTTTGTCATCGCCCCTTTCCCCGTTATCAGTATTTTAAATAATTCAGATTAAGAAGCATCTGTTCCACCATCTATTTAAAATTTTATTTATTTATTATTTGTTGAGTTTTTGTTGACCAGGAAAGGAGGGCTAGACAATCCTGCCTATTTTCAGCCTTGTCCTAGGGGAAGGGGGAAATACAGATGGTAACCAACTGAAATTGAACCAGATTAAGCTGTTGTGGGTTATTTTAGTGAATGAGGGAAATTTGGCCAGGACATTGGGGAAATTTCCCTACTCTTTTTGAGAAGTGCCATGGGATCTTTAACATCCACTTGAACAACCACCAGAATAGGCAGATGGGACCTCAGTTTAACATCTCATCTGAAAGACAGCACCACAGGAGTGCAGCACCCCCTCATGATGCACTACAGTGTCAGTATTGGGATTTTACCCCAAGTGTCTGGTGTGGGGCTTGAACCCACAACTTGCCAATGTTCCAGCTTCAGAGGCAAGGGTGCAACCAGCTGAGCCACTGACACTGATGCAATACATGTCACTGTCTGCAGCCAGGACCACGGCTCTGTTTTTCAAAGTAGGCACACAGCTTGGGCTTATCTGTGGTAGGCATTCCCCCAGCTGGGTGGTTGATGTGTGTGTGTGTATGGGGGGGGGATATTTTCAAATGAAAGAGTAAATTAGGGTTGAGAATGAGCTTGTACCATCCAAGGGGAGAAAGATTAAGCATCCCACAGGTTGTTTTCCTTCCCTTGAAATTGGGGTTGCCAACTGTGACTTCAGTACTGTCACCTGGGTGACCACAGGTAGCAACGCCGCTAGGGGGCCCATGTAGGAGGGTAGGACGCAACCTAATGTCAGCTGGATGGCATGCTTAGTTATGCACGTCAGAGCTAGAACGTCTCAGAGTGGTGTGGGAGAAACAAGGAAACAGTCCTGACTGTGGCAGGAGGATGCAGACTGCCTTCACAATTCCTACACTGTCAACTGTGGCATTGTTCCTTAGTGACACTGAATTAAGGGACACCCCGGAGGGACTGCCTGCCTCTGAATGATGGCCCCACCAATGGACGATATCCATGGGATACTAAAGGAAGGAGGTGAGTAGCCCTAGAAAATGGGGGTGGTGGGGTTGGGGAGGGCTTTCAGATGATGGCAGGTTACAGAAAAGGGCAAAAATATACAAAGAAAAAAGTCAATTTGGATTCAGGAGAAGGGGATAAGTAGAGGAGCAAGTGATTAATTAAGAACGGAGGGATCAGAGCTAAAGTAAATATTTGAAAAAGAAGTAAGGCTGTTTCTTAATACAGAGAATAATTAACCCAGAAGTGTTAAGAACAAGCTGTTTCTCTACACCAAGCTTGGTCTGTGACATCAAGCAAGCCCAAGAGCTCCTGATATCACAGAACCTATGAGGTGTTAAGTATCACCAGTTCTTAACATTGGGGGGGGGGGGTTGTTATTTTATGTAATATAAGGGGTACCCAATTTTTTTAACTACTACATTTTAGTTTTCTTGCCACTGAATAAAATGTAGTCTGTGTTCATCAACGCATAGAGCGAACAGGAAGGTTGAACAGGTCTGTTGTTTTTGATGACGCAAACAAGTAAATGTGGTACAGTATTCCTGTGAGCAGTTTCAGTTGCTGTTTGAATTGCTGTAGCTGTACATGCTCTTGGACTGATTACGTTGATTAACAGGGTCATCTGTGAAAACAAAAAAACATGTATGTAATGGTTTGCTGTTAAGTATCAGTTTCAGAAACCAGTGAAAAAATAAGGTAACCATATATAAAATAATAGAGATTCCGATGTTTTCCTAGCACGTATCGCACCAGATGAGAAAGGGACATGCATGGCCTGAAAACAACATTCAACATTTATAAAATATATCTCATTCTTCAACAAACCCAGCTTTCCAAGGACTACATACCTACAAATTATCTTTTCTGTTAAAGGAAGAGATGATCTGACATAGAATATAAGATGCTTGGTGGTCTGCTGATAGAACATCTTGAGAACCAGGAGATCCAGGTTCAAACCCTGCTGAACCAAATGCCCGCTCTTTGGCACTGGGCAAGTTACTTAACCTCCCAAAACACCTGTCCACCCAGCTGCAGAAATAGGTAGAAGCAGGACCTCACCAGAAATATGATGCTGATTCTCCGCTGAGCTATCCTTGGCAAGTAAATGTTATACAGATATAAGTACTTTGATAAAGGACTTGGAGTCTGAAACACATCAGGCGAGCACTATCTGGGTGTTTGCTGTTTTTTGTGTGATTGTCTTTTAATAAAAGACAATGGAGCTTGATATTGCAGTTGGTGTCCAACTTTGTATGAGACGGAGAGTACCTGACTCATTTGTTTCTTTCTAATGATATACACATATATATATATATATATATATATATATATATATATATATATGTAGATTGCAGCGTTGTTCTCACTAGAAATTCCACCATATTGAAATGCTGTTCATCCACACGCGCAAGAATGAATGGAATGCTGTACTGACCGTACGTGCAGAACAGCATTCCAATCATGTAGACTGCGAAGCTTGAGCCCTGTTTTTAAAGTGCAAACGGAAAACTGCGACGTGACAATTTTCCTCTAAACACACCGAAAATGGCTTTGGTGGTTTGCCAGACAAGGGATCAGTTAATTACTAAGTTGGATCAACCAGATTTTATCTTTAGAAAAAGTTTTACTTACTGATTTTGGCATATGGAGTGTTTTTTCTAGCTAAGCGAGATGCTCGGCTGCCATGTTTTTTTTGTGTGCAAATCCCGCCCACACAAGAACAGCAGCCAATGGGAGTGTGCGATGCTAATGTAGCGATACAAAGTCCCTAGCAACCACACAACTCACCACTATTAAGCCGGAGAAACATTTTCTTTTACGCTGGAAAAAAAATACATTTTAAAAGCCGAAAACTTGCTGTTATAATAATTTGTATTCCTTATTAGAATCAGTGTGTTTCCGTTATTTGCGTTCGATTTCATGACCCTCGAGCCGCTTCTCGAGGTCACTGGGAATCAGACCCTCTGTGGCAGAACACACTGGTTCTGCATGGTTACCCATTCAGTATTCATGCTCTTTCTCTCCTCTCTCTCTCTCTCCCTGTTACACTACATATATGCTGTGTATATATATATATATATATATATATATATATATATATATACACACACACACACACACACAGACGTGTCTCTGTTTAGAGTAGTACTAAGGAAATAATATGGTATGGTGGGAGGTATGGGGTGGGTGGGATGATTGTATAATTTTTTGTACTGTTTCTTGAAGTTTTTGTTGATCTTGTTCACTTCATCCTAACTTACTTATAATGTCTTAACTAAATATTTTGTAATGTCCATGAAGAAACTAAGGCTCATTTTGTGCTACTTCATGTCTGCTTTTAATGTCTATTGAATATGTGGAACAAACACAAACTCATGAATGATATCTTCCCATGTAACTGTAATACTTAAAGAGGACAACTTTGTGAAACAGGGCCTCATAGTCCTAAAAATGATCTCCTGTCCAAAAATAAAGGTTTTTATCTATGAACATATGAACATATGAAATTTGCCAGCAGGTAAAGGCCTAGAGATCTATCAAGTCTGCTCGAATGTGCAGCTAGCACCCCTTATTCTGCAGCTGCCCCTCCCTTCCACCCTTCCCCTTCATTAACCCTTCCCCTTGTCCTGTCCCATCCTCGTTTGAAGCAGTCCACTGTTCTAACATACTAATTGCCAGCAGATTAGGCCATACGGTCTATCGAATCTGCTCGAACCTCAGATCCCTAGTTGGGTGCCGAGGCCCTCCCCCCTTGTGTTCCAGAAACCCCTATCATCCATCCCCACCCCTGGGCTAGGCCATCATCTGGTACATCCGCTTTCTGTGTCTGTCTCACCCTCTCTTGAAGCCCTCCACTGTGGATCTCTGAACCAGCTCGCCAGGCAGTGCATTCCAAGGGTCCACCACCCTCTCAGTGAAAAATCTCTTCCTCTTTTCCTCCCTCACCCTTCCACCTTCCAACTTCAAACCATGCCCTCTGGTGATACCTTCCTGCTTTAGTCTAAAGATCCCCTCCACATTTACCCTATTTATTCCCTTGAGGTACTTGAAGACCTCAATCATGTCCCCCCGTCTCTCCTCTCCTGTCCTCTCCTCCAATGAAAACAGGCAGAGCTCCTCAAGTCTGTCCTCATACGCCAAATCCCCTAGTCCTCATATCATCTTAGTTGCCCTCCTCTGTACCCTCTCCTGGAGCTGAATGACCTTCTTCAAGTGTGGTCTCAAGTACTGTACAACCACTCGATACCACTTCCACCGGTAACACATTCCACCCAGCTACCACCCTCTCCATAAAAAAGTGTCTCCTCATCTGCCTTGTGAACCTTCTTCCCTCCCTCCAATCTCATATCATGGCCCCAGGTGTCTCTCCCCTCCCTTACTTTGAACAGTCCCTCCATACCCATCTTGTTTATTTCTTTCATGTACTTGAAGGTTTCAATCATATCCCCCCATCCCTCCTCTCCTCCAGTGAGTACATGTTTAACTCCCTCAGCAGCCTCCTCTCCCCCATATATATATATATATATATATATATATATATATATATATATACATATTTGTAGAGAGAGAGAGATTTATAAAATGGGCAGAGACAGTTGACGAATGTAATTGGCTCACAGCCCTTGCCAGCTATGTATGTTTTTTAGCTTATAGTATGGTAAATAACAGGTGCCCGTAACTGTGCTGGCAGAACAGAAAATATCCATTAACCTGATGCCAGTATAAACAATTTTGACGCCATTTTATACGGTTTAGCAAATGAAATCAGAAGCCACAAACGTAAAATAAAACACTCACAACACTTATAAAATGTTGTTTCTACTGATAAATCCTCTTGCTGTCCCTCTCAACCCGCTGCCTTCCCCTCCTGACCCACAGTTATCGGAGACACTCCAAACTCTCTCCCAAGCCACAACCAGAATGAGACCAACGGAATTTTCATGAAAGTTGCTACCACAGATGGTAGTGTGCTGCCAGCAAGACTAAATCAAAATTGTGGTCTCGTCACTGTTCTAACGTAGCAACTTGACATTTGCAAATGTCCCTAGCCTCACGAGCCATGCAAATCTACCATTGTCCTGCGCTTAAACTTCCTTGTGGCCTCTTGATTCCTCCCAGCCCCACTCTTCCTCAGCTGCAGCTATACACTTTGTTCCCTGTCTCCACCTGGGAATTGTCTCCTTGCTGACTTACCAACAGCACTGTCATGTTTTGTACATTATTAACTGCAAATTGTGCCTTTTTGTCTGTTTTGTTCCTATTATACTGTGTGATATGTACCTCCTCTGTGTACTATGTAACTTGCACCTCTGTATAACTGTTTGGAATCTCCTATTGTACAACACTGTAAATGTATTTGTTTTTTACCTGTTCCTTGATTTGTATTCTCCCGGGTCATGCCTGAAAATAAGCAATTCTGTCTAGTGCACTTACCCGGTTACCAAAAGCAAATAAATAAACTTGGCAGCTCTCTTCAGCACCTCTAGTGACAACATTTTATTTAAAAGTATCCCTAATAACTTATGGAAAAAGGAGGGACATTTAACATGAAACCAGATTTTTTTTACTTTACTAATTTTCTGAAAAACTATTACAGCCTGTTTACATATATCCATTTTATAAATGTAATAACACAGTCCAGTATGTGCTTTAGACCATCTTTTTAAAGGAAAATAAAGTGCAAAATTTAGACTGTGCCCCTAAAAGCATCTTAACTCTGCTAGTTTCAGTGCTACACATGGCTACTGTGATATCAACAGCATTATTACAGCTGCTCTGATTCCGTATTCCACTGTTTCATTGTGACCTTTCAACTTGCAAAATAGCACTACTATTTTCACAATAGGCTGTGAGATATTAGTGATATTGTGGGCAGTTTTAACACATGCCTGTTGTAAAAATATGTAAGCAATACAACATGAAGGAGTGTACTTTATGCTCTGATAAATGCACTTCTAGGGGCAGTAATGCATTCAGCCTGTATCCTCGTCCCTCACTGTGCCCTTAGTCATGCATTTATCAGAGCATAAAGTACACTCTTTCATGTTGTATTGCTTACATATTTTTACAACAGGCATGTGTTAAAACTGCCCACAATATCACTAATATCTCACAGCCTATTGTGAAAATAGTAGTGCTATTTTGCAAGTTGAAAGGTCGCAATGAAACAGTGGAATACAGAATCAGAGCAGCTGTAATAATGCTGTTGATATCACAGTAGCCATGTGTAGCACTGAAACCAGCAGAGTTAAGATGCTTTGAGGGGCACAGTCTAAATTTTGCACTTTATTTTCCTTTAAAAAGATGGTCTATGAAATTCACACGCTCTGACTGGCTGGTAGCCCTGACAAGGTGGGTGTCTGTCAGACAACAGAACCCGGGTATTAAAAGTGCCAGCCCCAACAGACTCCCATCGCCAACATCAATGAGCAGTGCCTATTTTCAACTTGCAGACTCGTCATGCTTTTCTTCTTGGTAACAGAGAGTTCCCTATGAAGTGATATCGGACAGCCCCCCCCCCCCCATCTCGCAAAAGCATCCGATCAGAAGCAAAACACAAAATTAATGTACAATGAAACCTTTTCAGTAACAGAAAAGTGCACAGATGTCACAGCATTTCTCATGTTCCGTGCTCCCCCAAAGGACGGCCGCTGTAGTAGCTGCTCCGAGCCAGCAGCGTATTGCCATGTATGGGGGGTGTAACTAAGGAAAGCCCCTTCACTCCTCCCTTGGGCCGATTCTCCCGCTCCATTAAGTTTTCTAATTATAACCCTGCTCAGTACCTCAGGTGAATTAAAAACCCCAGTAAAAACACACAAAAGCACAAAATCTACCTGCTTTCTCCAAGCTTAGTTTCCTTTTTCCTTCAAGCTCAGTCAACCTCCAGCGATAAAAATGTACGGACCTTCCACCCCCCTGGGGAGGTCCATAGCGTGGCCCTGCCGCCACTGCTCCTTGGCCCACTTCTAACTGATGCATTTAATTTTTAAATTATAGGTGCACTCAGTACCCCAAGCTAAAAGACAAATGGCAAAACCATGCAAAAACTCACAATTCTACCTGCTTTCTGCATGCTTAGTCTTCTTTTTCCTCCCATCTTGCTCCACATCCCTTGAAATAAATCTAGAGAGCTTGCATACCTCCTCTGCAACTCTGTACTCTACTTGTCTATTATAAGCACAAGTACAAGCATTTGTCAATGCTGAATGTTGATTGCGTTGGTGTGTTGAGCTCGCTCACTGCCCCTCTGTCACTCACTTAGTCTGTGCCTCCCAGTGCTGCAGGCTGCTGTTTTGTACTGGGCTCCTGCCTGCGTTGGCACCTGTTCTGCCCACTAAGAAATCCACAGCTGTCCTGACAGAGCTCCGTTGAGGTGGCTCACTCCCTCTCTCTCTCACGCACTCATCCTGTTTCTCCTGGTGCTGCAAGCTGCCCTTTTGTACTGGGCTCCTGCCTCTGTTGGTGGCTTTTTCTGCCCACAAAGAAATCTGCAGCAGTCCCGACACAGGTCTGTTGAGTCTGCTGACTCCCTCTCTCTCACTCGCTCATTCCGTTTCTGCCAGTGCTGCAGGCTGCCCTTTTCTATTGGGCTTCTGCCTGCGTTGCCGCCTTTGTCTGCCACAAAGAAATTTGCAGCAGTTACAATAGAGCTCCGTTGAGCTCACTCAGTCTCCCCTCCCTCACTTGCTCATTCTGTGTCTCCTGCCACTGCAGGCTGCCCTTCTGTACTGGGCTCCTGCCTGCATTGGTGGCTTGTTCTGGCCAGAAAGAAATCTGAATCAGTCCCAACACAGCTCCATTGAGCTCGCTCACTCCTCCTTTCTCACTCACTCATTCCGTTTGTGCAGGCGCTGCAAGCTGCCCTTTTGTACTGGGCTACTGCCTGTGTTGCCACATTTTCTGCCCACAAAGAAATCCACAGCAGTCACAATACAGCTCTGTTGAGCTCGATAACTACCATGCTGTCACTCACTCGTTCTGTTTCTCTTGGCCCTGCAGGCTGCGCTTGTGTACGGGGCTCCTGTCTGTGTTGGCACCTTTGTCTATCCACAAAGAAATCCGCAGCTGTCCCGACAGAGCTCCGTTGAGGTCGCTCAGTCTCCCTCTGTCACGCGCTCATTCTGTTTGTCCTGGCACTGCAAGTGGCCCTTTTGTACAGAGCTCTTGCCTGCATTGGCGCCTTTTTCTGCCCACAAAGAAATCCGCAGCAGTCCTGACTGCTCCAGTGAGTTCGCTCACTCCCCCTCCCTCACTCGCTCTCTCATTCTATTTCTCCCAGTGCTGCAGGCTGCCCTTTTGTACTGGGCTCTTGCATTGGGGCCTTTTTCTGCCCACAAACAAATCTGCAGCAGTCCCGAAAGAGCTCAGTTGAGCTCGGTCACTCCCCCCTATCACTCGTTCGATCTTAATTAGTCCCAAACACTGATTTCACACAGTGACCATGCTATTCTCTGGCAGGAGTGCAAAAACATATTTTAGCCAGGATGTGAAAAATGACAACTGTACTGTTCATAAGGAGGTGTGAAAAACTGCCACTGTTGAAAATGTGACGTGAAAATGTTACAAATTTGCAAAGTTACAAGGGTGCGTGGAAACAGTTCAATGCACGCTTGTAACACAGTCATGTTATGGAGTTTACGTCACCAATTTTCAACATAGGGCTTTTAGGACCTCTGCTCATGAACAGTGCCACTGTCATTTTCTTAATCTGTCCTGAACACTGATTTCCACAGCCGACCACGTTATTCTGTGCCACAACTGTGAAACCACATTTCAGTCAGGATGGGAAAAATGACAGCTGTACTGCTCATAAGGAGGTGTGAAAAAATGCCACTGTTGAAAATCTGGCATGACAATATTACAAATCTGCGAAGTTACAAGGGTGTATGGAAAGTGTGCAATGCACACTTGTAACACAGTCATTTGATGGGCTATCATCATCAGATTTTCAACATAGGCATTTTAGGACCTCTGCTCATGAACAGTATCACTGTCATTTTCTTAATCTGTCCTGGACAGTGATTTCCCACAGCGACCGCTCTATTCCGTGCCGGAAGTGCGAAAACACATTTCAGCCAGGATAGGAAAAATGACAGCTGCACTGTTCATAAGTAGGTGTGGCAAAATGCCAGTGTTGAAAATCTGGCATGAAAATATTGCAGATTCATGAAGTTACGAGCATGCGTAGCAACTGCGCAGCGCACGCTCGTAAAACAGTCATTTTTTGGATTTTTTCTACCAAATTTGAAACATAGGCTTTTTGAGAGCCCACCTCATGAACACTGGCACTGTCATTTTGTTACTCGGCCCTGAAAGGTGATTCCATGCAGTGATCGCGAAATCACCTTCCGGGGCCGATTAACGCCATGACAGTTCAAGAATTCATGAGGAGGGGTCCCAAAAACCCCATGTTGAAAATTTTGTGCAAAAATTCCCAAAAAATGCCCGAGATATGCACTAAAGTTGAAAAAACCCTATTTATTCCATTATACAGCTTACCGGCATTTCCTCAGTTCGCGGTTGGCTTTGAAGAGTGCAGGCGTGTTCCCAGTCCACGAAGATTGTCGCGCCCGAGTTCGGAGGTAAGTATGGGGGGTATGGGGAGGCAGGGTGTACAGTGGTGGGTGCGGGGTTGTGGGTGGGGGGCAGGGAGACTATGAGGGACCGTTTCCTTTTTTGTGGGGAAAAAAAAAACAAAGGACATTGCGGGACCGTTTTTCCCCTTACAAGGGCATGTGGCATGCTGGTGTGGGCTCTCAGCATGCCACCAGAGACTTTCACCTAGCAGCTTGACTATTGTTCCTCTCTTCTTCAACACTAGTCCCAGCTGCTTATCCAAATCAGCCCTTGCCACTACTACTTTCCCTCCTCTGCCCCACTTGCCCTTAGCACCCTCTGCATCCCTCTTATTCACCACCCCCCTTCTGCCACATTTACCCTAAGGCTTACACACTGTTACGCGCACCTCCATAGCATAGGAATTTCCATCCAGGCCTGTAACGTGTTTCTGCTGGACAGGAATATAAATAATCTTTCTTTTTTTCTTCTGTGGTTTGTATATGACATCCATACACATCCTGCTCTTGTGGGAACTGTATATATATATTACGTTCAGGTAGTGTTATGTATATATTTCTTGTACATGTGACTTGGAATGTAAATACTCTGCTCCTATCAGTATTGTAAACATGTTGTTCCCTTTTTATTATGTATATCTATATGTAACTGTACAATTTTCCCTGCCAACAGCAGGTCCACCTTGTAAATGAGCTTGCTCAATAGTGATCGTCTGGATAAATAAAGATTTGATTGATTGATTTCTTTTTGGAGGGCCAGCGTGCTTGACGGAGGTTAGGCACCCCGTTGTACACAAAGGGGGTTATCATTATGCCGACGGGGACTGGGCACCCCATCAGCAGGAATAAAAGTGTGGGGTGTTACAGAATGCCAATGGGGATTGGGGCCCTCTGCCGGCAAACAAACACGGTGGAGGGTTGTTGTGCTTAGGAACACGCGGCAAGCCGCCGCAGGTTCACAAACAATATCAGTCTTTTAGATCCTGCCCTGCAATGACAGGTCACTCCCTCATTGCAGCGGATGGCTTCAACGCTGCCATGATGGCGGCCCTGATTGCAGTGGCGAAATTATCTGAAGTTGGTGCCAACGTTCCAAACTTGTGTCAGCAGCAGCGTGCAAGGGGATTGGGGGATGAGGGACAAGCCTTTGTAGGCTGTGGGGGCATTGGCCACAACAGTGCTGCGCCTCCACAGCCTGCTTCTGAGAAAGCTGCTGCCATATGTTTCTTGCGCTGCGCGCAATCAACATAAAAAAGATGGCAAAATGCAATATATGTATTGGGATTCACTGTAAAAGGATCTGTGTTTTATAATAAACTCCATCTCTTCTTTTGAGGTAGTGGGGGTTGGTACAACAGAATGGCTCTAATACCTGTGTGTGTGTGTGTGTGTGGTGGGAGGGGCAACAGGAGATGGAACACCACACAAAGGAGGGACTACTACTTAAAAAGCTTTTTCTAGACTTTGTATTCCTTTTGAAGTTGATTTCCTCAGTTATTTTATTAATTAAAATTTACACACATGCCCATTTTCTAAGCGCAATAATACTCTCTAGCATGGGTGGTACTGAGCAATGCCAGACCTTCTAGGGGCTATATGGTCCAGTATTGCCCTATACCGCCCATCCTGGGGGGTATTATTGCTTACTTAGGAAATGGTCTAAGAAATTCCCTAGCTCTGATTGGCTGATAGCCCTGGCAAGGTGGGCGTCTATCAGACAATAGAACCCAGGTATTAAACATACCAGCCCCAACCGACCCCATCACCACTATCAATGAGCACTGCCTATTTTCAGCTTGCAGACCCATCATGTTTTTCTTCTCAGTAACCGAGAGTTCCTGATGAAGTGATATTGGACAGCCAACCCCCCGTCGCCTCACAAAAGCATCCAGTCAAGCAAGCTAGATGCTTTGAGTGGCACAGTTTAGATTTTGTACTTTTTTCATTTTGTAACTTTTTATCATTTCTATTACAAAACCACCTAAACACCAGTTGTGCAAATCAAAGATGACATGGCTGAGAGTCAGACACGCAACTAATGAGGTCAGAAGGTCAGGTATACCTCATGAAGATATTTCTATTATCTCACTCTCAGTCATGACATATCCCATATATATATATACTGTATATCTTATACTGGCACAGTAGCACCAGTATAGTTGAGGTTGACCGAGAGTTTCTCTGTTAAGCCTCTAATTTTGCACCATAATAGCTTTGGTGGCATTTAATGAAATTGCCTTATGTTTGGCATGTGTCATCTAGGTGGTAAGGTCTCAATATCTGGAAAGTTTCGTGACAGCAGCTTGTGCAGTTTCTGTGATCTGTGTATGTCATTTTTACATTAATGTCTACATTTTTTCCTATAATTAATACACTTTTTTTTGCTCTCACGTACAGCTTAGATGGAACATAATTTTTTGCTCTGAAACTTTTAGGGTAGAAGTGGCCTATGCTAAAGTAGTGCCTTTTGAAAGTTTCATAAAAAAAAATTAAAAATGGCTCCAGAATTATGAAGATTTAGATATTTTTTCTGAGCCTGCTTAGTAGGGATTTTGGATAACCCTCTGATACTACCTGACAAATTTGGGGTCGTGAGAGCTTTTTGCTTTGTCACCCCTTGCTTCTCACAGCCTGAAAAAAATCTTTGGGATCGTGATGGCTGTCATTTTGCTTTTATTCCCTGAACTAAAAAACCCGATCCTAGCTAAATGGGACCTTTTTTAGTTAGATTCCTGTGTTTGTTTTTTTTAAATAAATATCCAGAAATTACTATTCTGGGCACCTCAAAATGAAGGGTGCCCAGCTTAGCGAGAGGAGACATTCACATGTGTTCTCTGTATGAGAACAGTAGGAGTTTCTTGACATCTGCAGCCAAAGATGAAGATGTGCCGCCGGCTTCTGTGCCAGCAGTGAGCTGGTGATTGCTCTCTCTCTCTCTCTCTCTGTCAATCTACCTATGTATCTCTAGCTATCTGTCTGCATGCTTGCCTGACTATCTGCCTGTCTGTCTGTCTATCTGTCTTTCTCTATATATTTACCTTTGTATGTGTTTATTTATTTATTAATTCCTTCCCCCTCCCACCTCAGCCAGCCCTCTCTTGTCCTTCCCCAATACCAGGATATTTCAAAAGTGAACCAGGGTGCCAATCTCCAGTACTGCTTGCCCAACCCCACCCCTCCAGGTCTGCCCCATGGATAAGTGGTGACAATGGGGTGCCCACCCCTGTTGCCGTCATATAGTATAAGCCGACACTGGGGTGCCTAGTCCTTAGTGTCAGATCCAGTAAAGCAGTAAACCTGCAAAAAAGAAAACAGTTCCTCATTGTCTTTTTTGTGTTTCTTAAAAAAAACCCCGTAAAAAACAAAATGGTTGCTTGCCAATCTGACCGCCTGCACCTTCATCCACCCTCTACCCCACCCCCACTCAGGACCCCATCTGAACCCCTCACACCCTCACTCACCTGAACATGTCCCATGACACAGATCCACCCTCTGATTGAAGACACATCTTGCTGCTGGAAACAGTGACTGCGATTTGAGAAAATAAGATAAGTCTGGTTTAATGTATTTCAATGGTTTTTGAACTTTTATTTGTAACTTTGTCATTTGTTAATATTTTTACTCCAAATTTTCAACATGGCCCCTTTTGGGGACTCCACCTCATGAATAAGTAGGTGGGATTTTTCAAATCTGGCCCAAAAGGTGATTTCATGGTGACTGTGCTTACTCAGCTTTTAGGTGGGATTTGAAAATGTTCGCCTACCAGGTTCATGAGGTGGGGTCGTAAGAAGGCTATGTTGAAAATGTGGTGCAAAAATGTAATAAAATGACCAAGTTATGAGTGAATGTGGAAATATTTCAATGCTCACTTATAACTTTGCTAATCAATAACATTTTTCAGCGATGACATGCTGGAGCTAAAGCTAATTGCCCTCACCCTGCATGATGTGCTTCTACCACTAACAAAGCTAATGAACCTATCTCTCTGGCTGGGGCAATGACCCAGAAATGGAAAGCCACAGTGGTCATCCCAGTCCACAAAAGTGGCAAAAGAACCATCAAACTTACCACCCAATATCAATTCTACCCCCCCAAGGCCATAGAAAGAATAGTCTCCGACCAACTGGTCAACTATTTGGAAAAGTATAAACTACAGTGCTCACGGCAGCATAGATTCTGCAAGGGGCACAGCACCTCCACTGCCCTCTTGGTACATGGGCTTCCTGCATGGGACCCTTGACAGTAGTCAGTTAGTGGGGGTGATATACATTGACCTCACTAAAGCCTTCAGTACTGTCAGTCATTCTACACTACTTAATGTGCTCCACTCCATTGGCCTCTCAACTGATGCTGTAGTATGGTTTAAGAGCTACCTTAGCAACAGGTCCCAGTGAAAAATAGATGACACCCTCTCCAATAGTCAACAGGTACTCATCAGTGTCCCTCAAGGGTCATTTCTTGGCCCCCTTTTATTCAACCTTTTTCTTAACAAACTCCCCTCAGTTTGCAAAGAACAAATTCTCCTTTATGCAGATGATGCAGTCATGTTTTCCAAAAGCTCTGATCCCTACCACTTAGAATCTTACCTCCAAAGTGACTTCACCACTGTGGAGGCATGGTTCTCCAAATATAAGCGGCCTCGGGTGCCACTCTCAAATCCTACACCTAATTATCTCATCCACCCCACATTCCTAACAACAGAAACCTAGGACCTACAAGCCTAGTTCCCTTAATCCAAGATGACCCTGCCTATTCTCTACCTTTTACCTATTCTGGCCTCCCTTTTGGCTGCCTACTCTTTCACCCCAATTTCTACCCTATTCCTTAATACCTCCTTATTTTTTATCATTTAGGTATGAGCTCTTACTCAGTGGAGACTATATGGGATTGTTGTCTCTTCTCATTTCAGTAAAGCTTATCATTGTGTACCTTTGCATGTTAATTATGTTGACCGGTATGTATAGGCCCATATTGACCGGCACCTTCACAATGTTTTTCCTTTTTTTTTTTGCACCGTTGTCCACCGTAATTGTAATCTTATGAAGTGTACTGTATTGTATTTATGCCCAGGACCACCTTGAAAATGAGCTTGCTCAATGGTGTTTATGCCTGGTTAAATAAAGTGATTGATTGATTGATAAGCTTCTTATGAATTACAAAACAACCAAAGTACTGATATTTGTTAATCCCCCATAATAAGCACAATGGGCTGCAGTCACAAAGTGCCCAGAACCTAAGTCCCACTCCACAACTGCTGTTGTGGACTGTAATCATCTGCAGCTGCAGCGGTTGTGATTCACAGCTGCAGCAGTTGCGGAGGGTGTAACGGCTGCTCCCACCACCGTAGCACATTCCCGCTGCTGTGGCCATCTCCCTGGTGACACCACCCACAAGCAGCTGTAACCCGTGGAGCTAGTCATAATCCAGCTCCAGCTTTGTGAATACCCACCGCTGCGGGTAACCTGGGGATCTGCAAGTGACAACCCACTTGCGCTGCGGTTTACCCGCAGCTGCGGGGTCTTTCACATGCTTTGTGAATCCGGCCCAATGACTTTCAGATGTCACTTCTGAATAGCTTGTAAACCCCCCTTGAACAAGTATTTACTTTCAAATACCTTGGCATAACCCTGGACAGCTCCCTATCCTTTGCACAGCACATTGATCAAATTGTGAAGGTTGTCAATTCAAGAATTGGCCTACTATATAGACACCGCCATAGCCTGACCCAAGAAGCATTGTCACTCGCCATAACAAGTTCCATACTTTCCATTTTAGATTATGGGTAGTGCTGTAAGGTGCAGCCTCTGACTCGACCCTCAAATGAGTTAGAGTAGCCCTCAATAAATCCTGCAGGCTGGTTCTTGGTGCCCATAGACTAACCCACACCTGTGACCTCTATCGGCACACTGAATGGCTTACCCTGCAGGGATAGAATGCTATACCAAGTATGTCTCCTTGGGGGGGGGAATCCCTTGGCCTAAGCCCCCACCCCACTATCCAGAACCTCCTAACCATAGCACCCAATCCCCACCCCATGCGAAGTATAACCAAACAGTCACTGCATGTCCTGTTCTTCTGAACCTCACAAGCACAGAGGTCCTTTGCTTATCATGTGCCATGCTGGCTTAATGAACCCCCCCCCACCATATCTAGTGAGCCTAAGCTAGGGCCATTTAAGAGAAAACTCCACCAACACCTCACCAATCTGAGCAGTTGTGACTGCTAACCCCTTTTTTCCTATTAACTGATACTCCCTCTGCCGCACTTTTCTCCCAGCCCTCCACCCCCTCCTGCCTGCTCAAACTACCCCCTGCCAGCTCAACATTTCCATTCTTCTTTGTAGCATTTATCCACCCCACCCCACCCCTTTCCTCCTACCATGAAACCAGACAAAGAAAAAAATATGCTTGCTTTACTATATGAATGCTACTTAGTAATCTTCTGTATATTTGTGATACCTTGTAACACTTTTTTATTTTATTCCAATATTCCAGTACTAAATGTACTGTTTTTCTTGTGTGTTTGACTTGACCCGTGGAACCTTTGTAAACAAGCTTCCAGCTCAAAGGTGTAATTTCAAGACCTCTAAATAAAATAAATAAATATAATAAATACATTTTTCCACCAAACTTTCAACATGGCTTTTTTGGGATCCCATCTTTTGAACAAGGTAGGCAGAATTTTTTAAACCTGCCCCGACAGATGATTTAGTGGTCAGTGCACAAAATCACCTTTAGAGCAGGATTTGAACATTTTCACTGACATGGTTCATGAATTGGGGTCGTAAGAAGGCTATGTCGAAAATTTTGTGTAAAAATATGGTAAAATGACCAAGCCATGCATGAGTGTTGAAATATTTCAACATTCACTTATAACTTCACTAATTTTAAACATTTTCTACCAAACTTTTACCATGGCCTTTTTGTGACTCCACCTCATGAAGAAGGCAGGTGAAATTTTTCAAATCTGTCCTGAAAGGTGATTTTGAAGTCTCACAGTGAAATAACATTTCAGGTGGAATTTGAACATTTTCACCCACTGGATTGGGAGGCAGTATAGCGCAGTGGTTTAAGGCTCTGAGCTGCAAATCTGGAGACCTGGGTTTGAATCCCACAGCCCTCACTTGCATACTGTATGACCCTGAGCAAGTCACTTAACTTCCCTGTGCTCCCAGGTCGCACCTGTAAACAAGCTTTCAGCTTAGTGTTCTACTCCTGGTTAAACAATTGGAAAAAGAAAAAAAGAAAAAAAAGGATTCATGAGGTGGAGTCATAAGAAGACTGTGCTGAAAATGTGGTGCAAAAATATGATAAAATGACCAAGTTATGAATGAGCATTGAAGTATTTCAAAGTTCACTCATAACTTCACTAATTCTTAATATTTTGACTCCAAACTTCCAATACAGCCATTTTTTTCACACCACCTCATAAACGTGACAGGTGTCATTTTTCAAATCCAGGACGAGATGTGTTTTCAGACATTTTGGCAAGTATTCTATAAATCCCACATGCCATGTTTATAAGAAGGAGCCATAAAATGACTATCTTGAAGATTCGGTGTCAAAATAAAAATTTATATATAATTACTAAGAAACACTGTGTGAAGTACCAGCACTAAAAACATTGCGTGTAGCACCAGCCCTTACCCTGTGGGTAGTGCTCTGTGATCCTGTGTCAGTTAACGGAGTTTGGGGGTGAACTCGGTGACCCAGCTGAATGGGCTGAGGTTGGGAAGATGGTGCTGTCAGCCAACAACACCCCCCCCCCGGCATGGGAAGGGTAGGTCCAGGGTAGCCTACACAGGCCCAAATATCATTTAGTGAAGAGAATTCTTCTTTTGATGTAGGGCCCTGAACCTCTGGACCCATGGGTGCCAGCGGGCTCTGTGCTTCAGCTGAGAGACAGCTTCTTTGCCCTGTGCATCTTTGTCTGCGGACATATGGAAGCAAAGAACTCAGAGGGCCCTACACATTCGCAGCCCACAAGGCATCTCATGAATTTTTGACATCTGTTGCTGCACTTCCATAGGTGGATGGAGTCTTCCTTGGAGCAGGATCCGGAGGGCCCTGTGCATCTGCATCTGTTCATGCAAGTTCCAAAGGGACCCTCATGAGTGTGGATACAATTCCACTATCTCAAAAAGAAAGGAAATTATTTGCACAAAACTGCTTTAATGCATCAGTTAGGGTTCACACAGAAGTAGGGAAATGAGGCATTAGGGTTTCCAACCCTAACTCCCTACTCCCCCCCCCCCAAGCAGCAAAAGGAAAAAGCATTAGGGTTTGGGGTCTCCAGAGTCTTGGCAAATCAATGGTCTGTCTTCCTTGGGGCTATCAACCCTAATGCCCACAAAACCTAACCATGACTGGATAATGGACTGATCCCCCACAGGCCCCCCACCAGCAGCTGGGCACCACCAAAGGTCCTGTGGTAGAGGACAAGTGGGACATGAAGATGAGTTTCAGGGAAGCTGGGAGCTGGGGCTGAGGTGACCACACCAGATGGAGCAGCTTGTGTGAAACAGGGGTTAAACAAATTAAAACAAATGGCAATCTTATTCTACAGATATGTATCTGTTTTATAGTGTATGTTTTATTATGTGACGTGCCCAACAGTATTCTGGAAAGGATGCTATACAAATAACATTTAATTGATTGATTGATTGATTGATTGACATGCTGACATGCCTCCTGAATTTGATGTTTAAGTTCCCCAAAAATGTCAGGGGCTCTTTAATTAGATATCGACCTGGATGGATTGTAGTTGGCTTAGGCTGAACCCAGGGGAGGCTGAAGTGGTGTTGGTGGATGTTATTTGGTACTGCAAGGACACAGGATAGCTCTGGAAGTTACCAGCCATTGGCACATATGGTATGCAAATTGGATATTTTGTTTGACAATGATCTAAAAATTGAGGTATTGACCACTGTCAAAGTTGGCTTTTCCTCTCTGTGAAATATTACCAGATTGCTTCCCTACATGGCTTCAAACAAACTACTGTATATACCTTGGATAGATGAATTTGTCACATCAGATACACAGAAATCCCTATAAATAAGTAAATGGTTATGTCTTTAAAGCAGCAGTATCTGGTAGTCATCATTTTTTTTTTGTAATATTGTATTTCTAGCACATACACACAAAATACAAGTATTTGTCAATGCTGAATGTTTGCTTGCTGGCATTGGCATTGGTAGTGTAGGAGTTAGAGAGATGCATAATAGGAATGACAGTGAAGTATTGAACTAAAGCCAACCCCCCCACCACCCTGCAGAGACTGACAGGCATTGGGGTGTGTCTTTGGGTCATCAGGCATAAGGGCCACGCCATTTCACCATACCCTACCCTGCAGACACTGACAAGTGTCACGGTGTGCTGGAGTCTTTGGGCCTTATGCTCACCCCATTCCATCAGGAAATATGGTGAGATGGATGCAGTATAGGAGAATGGGGTGAACTTTGGGGCCAAAGAGTCCAAGGCACACCTCAATGCCTGTCACTGGCTGCAGGGTGTGGGTGGGGGTGGAATGGCAGGAGTATTACAGGCGACAATCCCAAGTCACACCCCTGATACCTGTCAGTCTCTACAGGGTGGGGCATTATAGTTGGAAACCCTAACGTCCCAGGCGTTCATTAGTATTTTCACTCCAAATTTTAAACATGTTTTTTTTGTGACCCCCCACTTCATGAACACTGGCAATGTCAGTTCGTTAGCGGAAAGCTGATTTTGCACACTGACTACACCATTTGGCACCACTGGTACGAAAACACATTTCAAACAGGATGTGAAAAATGACAGCTGTACTGTTCATGGGGAGGTGTAAAAAATGGCAATGTTGAAAATCTGGAGTGAAAATATAAAAAAACTGGTGAAGTCATGAGTGTGCGTAGAAACTGCACGATGCACACCCATAATGTAATTAGTTTGGGAATTTTTTACAGCAGATTGTCAACACAGGCATTTTGGGACCTCCACTTATGAACAGTGTCACTGTGATTTTCTTAATCTGTCCTGAACACTGATTTCCCACAGTGACCACGCATTTCTGTGCCGGAAGTGCGAAAACATATTCGGACAGGTGTGAAAAATGACAGCTGTACAGTTCATACGGAGGTGTGGAAAAATGCCGGTGTTGAAAATCTGGACTGAAAATATTACAAATTCGTGAACTTATGAGGGTGCATGGAAAATGCACAATGACGCTCGCAACACAGTCATTTTATGGACTTTTGTCACCAAATTTTCAACATAGCCATTTTAAGACCTCTGCTCATGAACAGTGTCACTGTGATTTTTTTAATCTGTCCTGAACATTAATTTCACACACCGACTGCACCATTGTGCTCTACATGCACGAAAACACATTTTGGGGGAGATGTGAAAAATGACAGCTGTACTGCTCATAAGGAAGTGTAATAACATGGCAATGTTGAAAATCTGGAGTGAAAATAGTAAAAATACGGGAAGTTACGAGTGTGCGTAGGAACTGCACAATGCACGCTTGTAGAACAGTCATTTTTTGGAATTTTTTCACCAAATTTCAACATAGGGTTTTGGGGGCTTACCTCATGAACTGTGACACTGTTGTTGCGTTACTCGGTCCCGAAAGGTGGTTCTGCACAGTGACCGTGAAATCACCTTTTGGGACCGAATAACAAAATGACAGTGACTGGGTTCATAAGATGGGACCCTAAAAACTCCATGTTGAAAATTTGGTAAAAAATTCCCAAAAATGGCTGAGATATGCACCAAAGTTGAAAAAAACCCATTTATGCCATCATACAGCTTACTGGCACTTCTTCATTTCGCAGTCAGCTTTGAAGAGTGCAGACGTGTTTGCAGTCCACTGAAGATCATTGCGCTGGGCTCTGGAGGTAAGTATAAGGTGAGGTGGGGGTGTGGGGAGGTGGGTGTGCAGAGGGTAGATGCTGGTTGGGAGGGGCAAGCTAGTCAGCAGTGACCGATTTTGTTTATAGGTTGTTTTTACTTAACAAGATGGCCTTGGGACTTTTGCCACTCTAGGGTGGGCTCCCAGCATGACAGCTGGAAGTGTCTTGGGGGGCAACAGATGGACATTTGCCACGCTGGGGTGGGCTCCCAGCGTGGCACCTGAAAGTGTGTTTGGGGGCAGCAGGCGGACATTTGCCACGCTGGGGTGGGCTCCCAGCGTGGCACCTGGAAGTGTGTTTGGGGACAGCGGAACCAACGGGGGATTGGGCACTCCCATCAGCCATACAGTGTAGGGGGAGGAGGAGCACATGAGCATGCTGTAGTGGGCTCCCAGCGTGCATGTACGTGTTCATGGGGGGAAAGAACTGTCTATTACAGTTCAAATGCAATGCCGATGTAGGCAATTTGCATACTGCCAAGGGCGGTATGCAAATTGCCTGCAGCAGTGTTTTCCTTGCAACTGTACACCACTGCTTCTAAACGGCTGTCATAGACAGCTCAGACATTCATTGGCGCTGTGCAGCCACACCTGCAGAAAGGAGCAGGGCACTGGAAGTGGGGGAGGCACACCTACGAAAACTCGAATGGTGGCACTATGTTTCTTGCACATGCATGCAAGCAAACATAAAAATCACTATACCAATTTGTCTTTTCAGTTTCTTTTATTCCTGAAGCAAGATATGTAATTTCAAAGTTCTTAAAAGTTCTTGCAAAGCAAAAATTAAACATGTTGGTATGGTGCTATTTACCATCAGAAATATGCGCTAGCACCATCATAATATATCCACTAGGGGTGTGTAGTATTTCCCAGATCCATGAATAAATAGGCTATTCATTACTTGGGAAGAAAAATGAATAATCAGCACTATTCACGTCTATTCGGCATTTTGCTATTTGACAGGAGTTCAAGGTCTCCCAAGACTTCCTGTCCAATCAGAGGCCACTTTGAAAGCTCACTGAAGGCAGCGCATGTGAACCAGCACTCACAGAAGCTACAGGCCAGAGAGACAGACGTTTGAGCTGCTGTGAAAGAGCAATCTACTTCCATCCACTTATTAAAATTAGCCAAGAAGCAGAAATCTTTACAGCTTTTGTTCTCTTTCTGAATACCAGACTGAAAGGATTGATCTGCTTAGATTTGTATTGTGAAAATTAGGCTTTTTTTTTCAGAAGAACTGCTAGAGTGAGAACTAAGTGAAACTAAACTAGTACTATTTGCTGAGAGAGACAGACAGGGCCCAGTGAGCAGACACACAACCTTTGCATGTGCTAAAAACCAGACCAGATTTGAAGTTGTGGTGTTTTAAGCAACTTATTGTGCTTAAAGGAGCAAGAGAGATTCAGAAGGGTTTAGTGAATAGAAATTTAAAAATTTTTTGTAACGTAATTTGACTTGTCTGAAACAAAGAACAAGACAAACTAAAGATTTAGAAATTTTAGATTAACGGCAGTCTAACTGAACTGCAGAGAAGCGCACAACTGCGCTGAATAAATACATTTATGTTTTGTTTTGTTTTGCGAAGGTCAGAGTCAGTTGACCCCCACCACCAGTGCTTCTGGGCAGTTGTTATTTTGTCCTGTCCTTGTGAGCATTAGTGAGTAGTGTGCACACTTGTGCAGACTTGTACACTCAGCTTGTCCGTGGCTTGTTGCCAAAGAAGAAATTTAAAAAGTACATTATTTTAGTCTGGCTTTAGTATTAGTGAGTGTGACTTGTCAGCTCACTGTATTGCCAAAGTGAGTGACTATATTTCATAATAATATAATTTGAATTTAATATCAGAAATCTTCTGGTTAGGAACCCGGGCTCAGGTCCCTCCATGGTCACTTGTGCAGCTGCAAGTGCACCACCATATACTGTATAGCTGTTAGATGGTAAGGTGGGACTAGTCGTCTGATTCCCATTGCTTCTGAGCACCTAGATGCCATTTGTTTCTGTGTGTGTGTGCAGTGTGCACTCAAGAAAGACATTGCTCTAAATGTGTGCCTTTGTGCCAGAGAAGACATTTAATTTTTTTTTCTGAGAATGTATTTACTAGTCAGACTTGACTAGTAGTGAGTGAGACTAAGTTGTCAGCTCACTGGCACTGCTGTAGTGAGTGACTACTATATTTTCTAATAATTTAATTTAAACTTAATACCAGACATCTTCCTGGGAGGAATACAACTAAGGCAGACTGGGGATGTACCAAAAAATGTAGTTGGTACAGCAGACACAGCAGCACTGCAGTAGGTGTAGGCAGCAAGCAGCACATGAGGGTGAGCGTGCTGCGGAGTGATGCTCAGGGCACATTTGTCGCACAAATTTATATTTGACCTTGTCAAAGCCTGCAGTCTCCAGCACTAGTATGGTATCGGCTGATACCTGAGAAAAAAGTACCATCTGACCTACTAGTAGTGCTGAGAGGAAGACATTGTCATTAACTGCCATTGATACTAGCAATGTGAATGTGTTCTCTTCATCCCTTGCTACTGCCACCAGTACCACCATCACCTCATGCTTAGTAACCAGTACCACCACTGCTCTGGTCCGCCACCTATCCACTGTAGCTACTAGCATCCCAGCTTCTACTGCAACAGTAACCCTGCCAGCCACTCCTGCCACTGAGACTGAGAACACTCCTGCCACTGTGACCCAGACCACTCCTGCCACTGTGACCCAGACCACTCCTGCCACTGTAACTCAGACCACTCCTGCCACTGAGACTGAGTCCACTCCTGCCACTGTGACCTGGACCACTCCTGCCACTGTGACTGAGAACACTCCTGCCACTGTGATCCAGACCACTCCTGCCACTGTAACTCAAACCGCTCCTGCCACTGAGACTGAGACCACTCCTGCCACTGTGACTGAGACTACACCAGCAACTGTAACAATGGCAACCACCAGTACCACTACAGTGATACTGGCCCCTGCTACCACTGTGGCCCCAGCCAGTTACACAACTATTTCCACTACTGTGTCCACCCCTACTGGGACACCTCTTGTTCCTCAGCCTGTCTCCAGTACTGTAGAACTTGTCAGTACAGATTAGGAGGAGGAGCAGTCATCTAGGTCTGAGTACAATCCACCAGGAGAAGAATTGCCCACTGATACATCATCTGAGGAGGTTAAACTAAGCAGCTTTGATGATGAGGTAGAGCATAGAGAGGACCTTGAGAGTGGTAAAGCAAGAAAGTCGGGTGGCCAAAAAGCCTCAACCTCTCAACGTTTTAGTGTCCGGGAAAAGAAGAATATGGCTCCTCCTCCCTAAAATTCTCGGCAAGCTACCCCGCTGCACTTTGTTCAGCGGCTCCATCCCAGACTGAACAGCCAAGTAGAGAAGGTGCAGGAGCACCAGTGGTGCCAAGGGAAACCCGCAGACACAGTTCCAAACAAGAATGGCTAGTGGGGGTCAAAAGTTTGGTGGAGGTGGTAGTACTGGTGACACTAGCCAAATGAATGATGCCAGGAGCAGAAATTGCATGGCACAACTGCATTTCTCATTACTAAAAGAAGATAACAGAAAGGCAGTGTGCATATTTTGAAGTGCTACTGTTGGTTGGGGAATCTCTGGCAACTTTAATAAGCACCTCCTTATGAACCACTTAAATATAAAGCATCCACAGGTTTTTAAAGTGTCACGGTCTGTGCCTGTGGTTCCATCAGACCCATCCCATGGTGATACAGGCAGTGGTGCTAGTGGGAATGCCACAGACCATTCTGCCTCTGAAAAAAATGTTGCTGCTACCGCTCCTTCCCCCTCTACACCAGCATCCACATATGCCCAGCACTCCTGCCGGGCACCAGTCTTCTGGTATTTCCTCACCATCTGGCAATCATGGAGCATCCCCTCGATCTACGGTCAGTGCCAATAGTGGTAGCATTCCAGACCAGAACTAAGTAGCAGTCATCTCATCCAACAACTCAGCATGTCACACAGCTCATTGGTGAACTGTTGGCATTGGGTCTGTAACCCTTTTCACTAGTGAAAGACACAGGCTTTCAGAGACTTGTGCAGCACTTGCAGCCATGGTACCAGCCTCCATCACAGTCCATATTATCGCGGACTGTAGTGCCAAGGATATATGAGAATGGCAATTGCCACGCTACTCTTGCAGCTGGGGGGGGGTAGTTTTCCACTGCACCGGAGACATCTGCAGCAGCACTGACTCCATGCACGTATATCTCTTCTTGACCACACACTGGTGTATGCAAAAGCCTAGGTCTCCTGTTGCCAGTTCCTCCTTTTCTCCCCATGTCACTGGCTCTCCCTTCATCCCGCTACAGTCTGGCTGTCACTCTAGCTCTGCTCTTCTAAATGTGGGGCTAAGGGGGAAAGACCACACCTCACTGAATATCCTGGCATTAACGGCAAACGTCCATCTACATTTTCAGCCCCTGATTTGGCTTTTCATCTAAATTGTATCATCACTTCGTAGTCTATATTTACTCTAGACATGGTAGGGGGATTGGCATATCAGGAACCGGAGCTGTTATATGCTCATACTATCTATTTCTGCAATACACTATCCCGCAGCTGATCCCTGTGTCTGACGTCAGCCACAGGAGGCTCTGGGATGCGCCCAAGGCGCTTATCATGAAATGTCGGGTGAGAGGGACAGCAGGATCAACCAGATAAAATTCAATTACCGCATCACAGTATGAGGTAAAAATTTACTTTTCCAATGAAAAGCCTTATGGGGGGGCTGCTCAGCACTAAAGTATGGAGCAAATGTAGATGGACGTTTCCCTGTAGTTCAAGACATGCTGCAGTCATTGACAGTTGGTACCAATGTGCATGTTGTTGTTTTTTTGTCATGGATAACGGGGCAACCATGGTGAAAACAGTCTGTAATGGGATTTTATCAGCATTTGCTGCTTTTTCCACACCTTGCATCTAGTGGTCATATCTGCTCTACATCACAGTTCTCAATCAATCAACACTTTTATTTATCAAGTGCTATTCCATAAGACCATAGCACTGTACGCAATAATGCAATAAAACAGTAAAATAAGCATATATAAAATCCTAAAACAGGATAAAAAATAACAATAGGCTAGCCAATATTAGCATCAGGAAAAGCTAAAGTAAACAGATAGGTTTTTAGGGCAGATTTAGAACACTTGACAGTCAGGCACTTCCTAATCCAAAGAGGTAGAGATTTCCACAGGGTTGGGGCTGCAAATGCAAAAGAGTAAGTCCCAGAGGTCTTCAATTGAACCCTGGGAACTTCTAGCAATCCCTTGTCAGAGGAACGGAGTGAGCAGAGGGGGCAGTAGGGGCAAAGAAGATCTTGCAAGTAGTGTGGTCCCTCCCTGTGTAGGGCTTTATAGGTCAGTAACCCAACCTTGAAGGTGATCTGCCAATAGACAGACACCCAGTGCAGATCATGGAGCACTGGACTAACATGGCTAGACCTCAATAAACCAGTCAACAACCTGGCCGCTGTGTTCTGCATCAGCTGCAGTCGGTGGATATCAGCCCCTGGTAGCCCCAGGTATAAGGCATTGCAGTAATCAAGGCAAGAGGTTACAAAGGCATGGATCAGCATTGGAAGGTCATCAGGTGGGACCAGGTGCTTAATCTGAGCAATGTTTCTCGGATGGTAGAAAGAGGTTTTAACGACAGCAGACACCTGAGATTTTAATGTCAGGCAGCTGTTGAACACAATGCTCAGATTTTGTACCAGGTCAGAAGTAAACAGCTGGGTCACCCCCGAGCCAAAGCCTATAAAGCTGGCCTGCCAACAGACCCACACCTTGGTGATCTGGGTCCACCACCAGCACCTCAGTCTTACCTGAATTCAACTTCAGCCGGTTGACACTCATACAGCCCTGGATCTCGGGTGGCAGCTATTAAAAACCAAGACCGCATCACCCTGTTTGGGCACAAAGGACATGTAGAGCTGAGTATCATCTGCATAGCAGTGAAAACTCAGCCCAAACCACCTTATAATGTCTCCCAATGCAGCATGTACACTGCAAACAACATGGGTGACAGTATGAAGCCCTGTGGAATCCCACATGACAGGGGTAGAGGAATAAATTCCTGATACCACTCTCTGAGTCCTGCCAGTGTGAAATGATCAAAACCAGCTGAAGATGGTACCAGACAGTCCACAGAGCAACTGCAGGTGCTCCAGCAGCACCCCATGGTCCACAGTGTCAAATGCTGCAGAGAGATCGAGAAGAACCAAGATGGAATGGCTCCCCCAATCCCTTGCTATAAGGAGATCATTAAGTACCCGAACCAGAGCAGTCTCAGTACTATGCCTCTTCCTAAACCCAGACTGGAGAGGATCATAGAATTCATGAGATGATAAGTGGTCATCCAACTGCACAGCAACCACCTTCTCAATAACCTTGCCCATAAAGGGCAGGTTAGAGACAGGTCTGTAGTTAGCTAAGCAATCCAGGTCGAGGGAAGCTTTCTTCAAGAGAGGTATTACCACCGCCTCCTTCGGGGGGTCCATAAACACTCTTGAATTCAATGAGCACCAGACAATCTCAGCAAGGATTGGGGTCAATGACTTCATTGCGCCTCACTAGGAGGCGCGTTGGACCTGGGTCCAAACTACAGTAAGTTGGGTGCAACCCCTGAATGACCAGTACAGTGTCCTCAATTGTTGACTGGCGGAAATCCGACCAGACAAACTGAGGGCATGCAACCTCTAGCCAATCACTGCAACATCCATTAGAGGGCACTGAGTGGATCCTCAACCTGAGAGTGACCGTCTTATTGGCGAAGAACTGAGCAAACTCATCGCCCTTAGCTTGCGAAAATGCGCCCCATAGCTGAAGACAGTCTGGATTGCACAGCCTGTCAACAGTCAGAAAGAGCTGAGCAGGTCGATTCCTCACTGCAGCAATCTCTTTGGACAGGAGCTCAGCCTTATTACAAGAGCCATGTTCTTTTCCTACATGTCAACTCAGTAAACCACTGTCCCTTAGGTGTCACACCACAAATCATAACCTTCCTGGGGGAACCACTGGAGTTAGTGGACATGTAAATACCTGGGCTTTTGGATTGACCACAAACTTTTCTTCTCTGATCATATTGAGGAACTGGCAAAAAAGTTAAAACAAAGACTAGGGGCCCAGTTCTAGAAAGAGTACACCACAGCGCAAGGCAGTTGCGCCAAGTGAAATGTTGCAAGTTTCAAATACGTCAAGCAGTTGCGACATGCAGTATTCTAGAAAGTGGCATGCGCCATAACACAACTAATTATGCCGAATGACTTCGCCTGGGTGTGACATGCAGATGCGCCAATAAGTAAATGAACATATGCCAAGAAAAACATGAGAGATACGCCAAGGTGAGATTCTAGAAGCCACTGTGCCACAATTTACACCAAGTCCTGCTGGTGTAACATACACTAGGTGGTAGCAGGTGCAACTTACACAGTATATAAAGGAGCACAGACAGGCAGGCTGGAGACACAGCTGCACAGCAGTGTGAGTGAGAGAGAGAGAGAGAGAGGAGAGAGACAATGGAAGGATCAGCAGCAATGCTAGGTGTGCTACTACTGGACCACTGGGACAGGCACAGGAGGTGACACAATGCCTGAAACCAGAGGAACAGGCAGCAACCAGGACGGCACAGACCTATCAGATGCCATGCACCATGGGTGTACAGGCCAAGGAAGACATACCAGGACCTGATGGAGGAACAGTGCATTGCACACTACTGACTGCCCCAGGCCATCATTGAGGGGATATGCGACAACCTCCGTGCAGACCTGCGGAGTGCCACCCGCAGGGGCAGCCGGTCCCTGTGGAGGTGAAGGTAACAGCAGCACTATGCTTCCTGGCAACAGGGACATTCCAGACACCAACAGGTAACACTATGGGAATATCACAGCCGGCCATGTCCAGGTGCCCACACCAGTACCTGAATGCTATGGTGGCCCACTTGGATCAGTACATCACCTTCCCCCATGAAGCATGACAGCAGCAGGCAGTGATGCAGGACTTCTACACCATCACCAAATTCCCACGTGTAATGGGCACAATAGACTGCACCCATGTCACCATATGGGCACCATCAGTCAATGGGAATGTGTATGTCAACCGAAAGGGTCACCACTCCGTGAATATGCAGGTAGTGAGTGACAGTCAGTGCCACACACTGGATGTGGTTGCCCAGTACCCTTGTTCCACACATGACGCCTACATCCTGCACAACAGTGGCCTACATGAGGGCTACCAGAAGGGCCAGCTCAAGGGAGGATGGCTAGTAGGTATGGGAACACAGCATTGCATACCTGAACACCTGCACACCACCCACACACAAGTAACACAGACCACATAGATTGATGCTGTTCCATTTATCCAACAGGGGACAGTGGTTATCCACAGCTGCCATGGGTGATGACACCACTGCACCACACACGCACAGCAGCACAGACAAGATACAATGAGGTGCACAGCCAGACCAGGTGCATCATTGAGCCCACCTTTGGTGCCCTGAAAGCACGATTCAGGTGCATTGATAGATCATCGGGGGCCCTACAGTTCAGTCCAGAGATGACCTGCAAGATATTCCTCATCTTCTATATACCGCACAACATTGCAGTGCAACACAGTGTGCCACCACTGGATCAGCTGGAGGAAGTGGATGAGGGGGACCAAGATGGGAATGGCATGGCACGCAGACATGACAGACACCACCAGACAGACGCAGCGCTGGCAAAGGCAGGCCAACGTGCACGACACAACCTGATAGAGAGGCACTTCACCTGAGAAATGCCATGATACCACAGTGACAGCCTTCAAACGCCAAGCTGAGATGTCCAACAAATCAACACACGGGCATGCCACTCAGTGCAGCGCACAGGCCATGGTGACACTGGACGATGGCAACAGGTCCCGTGGAATGTGGCCACATTGGGAGGCACACACACAGCTGTGGACGTGGTACAGTGTGACGAACCAAGAGACAGTATGGAGCAATGTAACAAGACCACCACAACAGGTAGGTGGCGACAGGCACAGCACAGTCTGCTGGAGGGGATGGCCATGCATTGGCAATACAGATCTCGCCTGGTGCCACACGACATGTCACACAGTAGGGTAGGGAAATAGGTAAAGGTAGGCAGCACACTGTGTGGGCCACACACCTGTGAGGCCTACAGACATACAGCACAACCAGTAGACACCAACACACACAAACAGGGTGGAAACAGTGCCATGCAGTGGGCCATGCATGCAGCACACATCAACACACCATGGGAGACAGGACAGATTGAATAGGCCAGCAACACAGTTGCCAATAGAATGTGTGGCATGGGGGGGTAAAGGGTGCACAGAGGCCACAAGCACTATGCCCCTGCCATGGCCACTGATACATGTAAACAGTGCAACCACAACAGGAACACAGCACTGGGTGGCACAGACCTGTAGACATATGGTGGTGAGACACACCAATACCCATGCCAGTGGTGCCACCCACAGGGAACAATGGTTTCCCAAAGTGAAAGGGTGCCGTACAGGCACCGTGCCACCACACAGCTGGGACATACATTGTGTGGTGGCATGGATGCCACACCATACACAGTGAGCTGCAGCACACAGGACATCATGCAGATGTGGCCAGTGGCCAGTACCATGGGCTTTGAGCAGCACAACCAGCACACTGACCAGATGCACAGTGAGGATACACCGGGAACAGCAGGCACCGCCACCAGTGAGCTCCCACTTGCATGGTGACACACACCCACACGGCCATGCACACCTGGAACAGACACGCAGACCCAGTGATGTAGGAAAATAGTTTAGTGTACAGATATCAACAACAGGGACACAGCAATACAATGAATGGGGTAAGGGTCAGAACAACAGCCAATGATACAACGACAAAGCATAACAATGTGTCAACACCCTAGCAGCAACCCACAACACTCCCAAATGCCCACCTGCATCCACAAACTACAAAACACAGGTTCCCACAACAACAACAACCCAATCCCACCCATAGAGAATGACACAAACGTATACACAAACCCACCCAAATGTAATCCACCACACCCATATGTACATACCCACCCGAACAATACACCCACCCATATATACAAAGCCACCCGCAGACACAGTCCCACCCCAGAAATACAGTGCAGTACCACAGTCAAAAGGGCGACTTAGCTAACAGGGCCTTCAGGGATCCATGCAGGCGCCCAATATCCTCCAGGATGGCCGACACCAGGGCCACTATGCACTCCCATCTAGGCCCCCGCACTGGAACAGCACCAGACCCCAACAGTGACATCCACAACCTCCCCCTGTTGCTGCTCCTGTATGATGTCCAGTGGCTGTGGCCCAGGGTCCCCTGATGCAGGTGCAGCAACGCACGACTTGGCATCCATCGGTGGTGCATCTTCAGCTGGCTGTGCTGCAGTATCCACCGCCATGGTCCCTGAAGGAGATGCAACCATGGCCTGGTCCTCCACTCCTGCAATGTCGCCCACCATGGCCATCCCGGGACCAAGCTGTGTTTCAGGCTGCTGGAGTCCATCATCTGTGGGGTCCTGCGCCACTGCCTCCTGTGCAACTTTGCCCTTGTTATCACCAGGCACCTTTGCCGAGGAGGAGGAGGAGGAGGAGGAGGAGGAGAAAGAGGTTGGTGGAAGGACCTGGGCCCTCCGCTGCATGCGCCTGCGGTACTTCACAGCATCTGAGGCCTTTATCCCTTCCATTGCCCTCAGCAAGGCCCTCTTCCACTGTGATAGTCGGCTACGCACACCTGTAGTAATGCAAAGGATGTGGTCAGTGCTGGGCCTGGCCATGTGGCACGCACACATAGGACATGTAAGGTTGCAGTATGTGCCACCATGTGCCTGTCTGCCATGGCCACGTCACATGGGGACCACTGCATGCACTAACCAGACCTCCAGTGTAGCGCCTCCTGCCTGAGGCTGCAGACGCGGCCATGCTGCACTCCCTGGGATGTGCCTGTCGAACCTGTGGGGTTGTAGGGACAGGTGAGTTGTGTGCAGCTCAACACACCATGGCCCACGCGCCAGCACTGCTCCATCAAATGAACAGCTGTAGGCATACATACCTGCACTCGTGTTCTGTCCAGACCGCATTTCAGCATCCCTGCACCATGCCATGCCTATCATGCATTGCAGGATACCTGGCTCCCTCCACGTGAGATCCTGCCAGTGGTGCGTCAGCTAGTGGACTGTCCGGCATATGCCACTGTACTCAGCCATGCATGCACAGATGGCATGCAATGCATGCTCCTGCTCTGTGGAGGTGCACTTCTTGCACCCAGGTGGCAGCAGCGTCCTGGCCCACTGCTGCATGCAGTTACTGAGCATGGCAGTCTCCATCTGCGTAAAGTTCGGTGCCCTCCCGCTGAGGCTGAGTGACGAACCAGTGGACATGTCCAGTCACTGATGTGATACCTGCAAGGGGGGAAGGAATGGCACATGGGTCGCTACACAATGCCGCCGCAGATGTGTTGATGTTCCCTGTCCACCAGGTGCAACACCCGCCTGCATCCATGGTGCATGGGAATGGGCCAGGGTCACAGGTCACACAACAGTGGGCCCCCACCACTGGTGGCGCACCATGCACTAATGACATGCACAGCAGGAGCATGGACAGGCTGTGCATTGCCATGCATGTGAACAGGCACTCACCGCAGCACACTGAGCCTGCAGTGCACCAACAGGCCACCAGCCCCTTGCATAGGCATGACACAGCCTGACCCTGTACAGTGTGGGCATGGGCGTGGAGCACTGCATGCAGTCTTGCCACATGTCTGCACCACCACCATCAGGTGGAGCAGCATGCGGGCGACCTGGCAAGTGACCAGGGTGCAGTCCCATGGCCCACCGCGGCTGACACAATGACAGATACCTACCTGGACTGTGTACTGCGGTGACAGGTCTGGGTGGCGCTACTAGTTCTGGTGGCACACCTGGATGGAGAAAGTGCAGGTCAACATTAGCCAGTGGTACTGACAGTGACAACAGCAGCTGCAGTGGTGTGGCAGTGTGCCCCTACCTGGTCCTGTGCAGCGGCGATGTATCCTACACAGGGGACAGTAAACAACAATGTCAGGTATACAGTGTAGTACATGCAATGGAACAGTACATGCTGTGCATTGACTACTACTCACCTATGTCCTGGGTGTGTCCGCTGTGGTGCTGCAGTGGGAATGGACATGGGTTAGCACACTGCTGAATGTGTCACTAAGGCCTGCTCCCTGTGGGTGCTGCATATCTCCCATCTGTCACCAACCCACAGGTATGTCCCTGAATATGTCCCAGGACTGTCCCCAGGTCACCCTGCCATGGCAAACCCAGCACTGGGAGGTGGGGACAGGACCCTGCCTGTAATGCTAGCAGGTGGTGTGGCAGACAAACTGCCAGTGTGGGCATGACAAGCATACCGGGAAGAACATGGTACACAGACAGTGGAACACATCCAGACATGCAGGCAGCTGTGATCTTATGTGTCTGCTGCTGACAATGGTCTGTGTTCAGCCCCCTCTTGTACTGTCTGTTGGGGCTTGTGGTAATACCTGTCCTGACTGTCGCGGGACAGTCGCAACAAGGGCAGCCGTGTCTTGCACACAGGCATGTACGGTATTACATGTCTTGTCTGTCTATCAGGAACAATAATGGCTAACAGTCCAACATGTGTTGCAGATATCCATAGCATCTATGCTAACCCACCATACAGAAATGCAACACATTCGCAGCAACACAGTGACTACAATACAAGGCCCTGACTCTGACTATGTGGGGTTTACATGTCTGATGCATTGGGTGGGGATATGTACTGTCCTGGCAGTACTCATGTCACAACATGCCATGTACCACCCTGGGCCTCTGTCAGGACGTTAACCCTGTGTGGGGCCTGACCTGTGATGGGGGGGGGTATGGCCTGCTGTGGCCCAGTGCTCACCAGTCTGCAGTCTGCAACAGTCCTGCTCTGCCTGTCCTGTAGCACTGCTGTCCCCCTGCACTGTAATCAGCACTCCAGCTTCTCACCTGTGACACGGTGCTGCGGCCTTGCTATGCCACATGGCTCGCGTACACATGGTACACGTACACGCTGCACATGTATTGCAGCTCGCATGTGCGCAGTTGTGGCCTGCATCATACTGGGTATCTGCGATGTACAGTTGCGGCCTGCAGTGCCGAACCCTGCACTTGCGTTGTGCTGAAGCCAGACTGTGCACATATACGATATGCATTTTGGGCATCACACAAGTGCGGCATGCATGTAGGCATGTCTATATTTATGTGCCCAGTGTTGGCCAGTGGTCTGCATGCTGCCATCTGACAACTGTCCACCCACAGAGGTGGGACTGCATGTCACTGCGCATGTCTATGGTGCACTGCTGGCCCGGACAATGGACATGTGTACCCTGTCATGCCAGCTGCAGGGCTGCATCCCCTGCAGCAGTATTGGGGGGGGGGATGTGGCACTGTGCCATGGGAATACTGGCAGCCAGGCCCATTGCAGGTGTGCCTGTGATGCCTATGGATGCACAGCACCTGTCGATGGCAAGGGTGGGCCGCATGCCTGTACATCCCAACGGTAGCTAGGTTGCAGCCTGTCATGCCATGCATTGCAGTCTGTGTGACAGATGTTGCTACACTGTACCATGCTGTTCGACATGGAACACCACAGCCCTGCATACTGTCACTGTACTGGCAACTGTGTGCTGTGTGTGTGCCACTCCCTGTGGACATCAGCAGTGCAATACACACCACCCTATGGTGTCATCAGATGTGTGTTGCTGTAGGCATATGGCATGGCTGTGTGGCATGCACAGTGCCCAGCACTGATACCTCACAGGGGCCATGAACATGTGGTGCATGACACCTGTGTCTCCTGTGCACAGCAGCGTGCTGTGTTCCCAGATCCCCCGCCCAGCATGGCCAACAACTGTGCTGGCTGTGGCCCCACCCAGCAACACACCAACCTGGGGCATCCCTGGCCCTGGCGGTGGCACCAGTGGCACATGGGCCTGGGGAACCAGGCCACAGTCATGCCCTGGGGCTGTGCCAGCCAGTGCTGCATGCCTGCTGTGGTATTACTGTACACACGGCCTGGTGACCATGGCTGTTGTGTGGTACCTGCTGTCACCAATCCCATTGTCATGTTCCACCATCCCCTGCATGCATGCCCTGGTGCTGGTCACATGTTCCCCAGGGCATCTGCCCAGTACTGTACCACCTGTTGCAGGTGCAGTGTGTGTGTGTGTGTGTGTGTGTGTGCGTGTGTGCGCACGCCTGGGGTGCGTGTGTCCAGGTCATCCACAGTACCATCACCAGCGCATGGCAGTCCTGGGGCCCATGCAGCCTGCACTGTTGTCCACTGTCACTGGTGTGGGTGCCCTGTGACCTATGTCAGGCATGCACATTGGCCGCTGCTGTTTTCATGTGCAGCCATGCATGCAGTGCCTCCCCATCTGGTGGCCTTGTGTCTGGAGGCATTGCACTGGGCCATGCCCCTGCTGGTGGCCACCCTTGCACACCATAGGCTGCAGCCATGGCTGGTGGTGCATGCTGCTTGTGCCAGCACAGATGCACATTGCATGTGGCCTGCCTGGGCTACCTGTCTGTGCAGGCCTCTGCCTGTGGCACCCCTGCCACCAGCGGACACTGTGGCACCCCCTGTGACCTGTACATGCCATGGTCTGTACCATCCTGGTGTCCAGCTGTACCCCACACAACAGTCCCCATAGCTGACATCTGGCCTCTGAACACCTGTTCCCTGAGCCTGCAGCCTGACAACACCACACCACTGCTGGGATGTATTGTCCCATTGATGTGTTGACCCATGACTTGCAATGCCTACCACCTGCCAAACAGTGCTTGCCCATCCAGGGTTGCGACCACCACTGGTGGCCTTCACAGGGTACCTGAACAATGACATAAGGCAACACTGTGCACAGGTGAAGTGGTTTTATTTACAGTGTGTACAGTCAGCTTTGGCTGCACTTGACACAGTGCTCCCCTGTGTATCCCAACACGCGTGCTCACACACTCATCCATACACGAAGTCACGTGTTTACACACCCACACACCCCTGTGTAATGCATAGTGGCCCCCCATATACAGGTACCACCCTGTCATGCTATTGCCCCCATCCCGCCATTGCAACTCCACCCAACCAACCACCTTCTGCACCACGCTGCTGGGCATTCTACGGCCATCTACCATGGCCACGTCATGGTCACACAGACGCCTCAGGGGATGGGTGATGGGCTGTGGATGTACCCGCTGTGCAGGTGGGATGTGTGGTGCCCTGCTGGACCTCCCTGGTGTTGTGCCATATGGGCCCATGTGTGCCATCACAGTGGCTCTGCTATGCCTCCGCCCTCTCAGACAAACATGCCTCATTGCCACGTGTGGTGGCGGCTGTGCTATCGCTACACAGTGTGTACCCCCATCCCGTGTGGACCTTCTCGGCAACTGTGTGGCCTGTGGTGCAGCGGACACTCTGTGGGCACTGTACCTGTCACTGTGGTGGTGGGCATGTCTGTGTGTGTGGTCCTGGCCTGCGCCTGTGGTGCTGTTACGGTGTCATGGGTCACAGTGGGTGCACCATGGTGTTGGCCTGGGGCCATGCCTGTGTGGGCCATGCATGGCTGAGCCAGTGGTTTGGGCTGCATGACAGCATCGGGTAGTGCCACCACCACCTGGCTCGTGGGTGGGTGAGGGGTTTGCACTGGTCCCGGTGGCTGTGTTTCTGTGCATGCCTGTGCATTGGCAGAGGGTGACACATGCTGGACCATGTACTGCAGGTGTTGCAATGGCCTGCATGGCCGTGGCCATGGCTGTGTCATGGCACTGTTGCTGTGCCAGCATGTGGTCCATGGCTGTGGTGAGGCAGTCCATAAATGCCACCTGGCATTCAGCACAGTGCTGTGTGCCCTGTATAGCATCCCCCATGCTGCCCATGCATACATTAGTCTCCCTAGCACATGCCTGCAGACTGTTGGTGATGCCGGACAGGTGCGTCTCAAGGCTGTTGTGTTGCTCCTGCAAGGCCTGCCTGATGTTACCCAGTTCCTGCCTCACATCTCCTGCCCGACCATCACAGACTGGCAGTAGTCCCCTATGTAAGTAGATGGAGAAAGTTGGTCCTGCAGCTTCCAGACGGATGCATCCAGTTGCTCCTCCAGTCCACGGGTGCTCGGGGGTTCATAGACCCCATTACTGTCCCCTGTGTTGCTGGCTGCATGGGCTCAGTCTCCAGCTGACTGTCTTCGGTCATCTGCACCACCTCTGCCGGTGTGGTGTCCCTGCTGGTGTCCTCAGTGGTCCCCTGCTGCTCACATTGCTGGACTGCTGCATCCTTCACACTGCTGTCCTCCTCCTCCTCACCCATAGGGCTGTCACCATCTGCGTTCCTTTCAGGCTCCACTACGGGGTCTGGTGTGTCGGCCACAGGTGTGCTGGTATCTGGGCTGCCACAACTTGATGGTGTGCTGCTGGCCTCTCCCGACACTGTGCCAGTGTCCCGGTCTGTGCCTGCATCGTCCTGGCCATGCTGCTGCTGCTGCTGCTCCCGCCTTCCAGCTCCACTCGGTCCACTGTTGCCAGCGGCCATGGCACCTGTTGGATGGACACCATGTCAGTATGTGTAGACAGGGTTGTATGTCACTCTACTGCCTGCTTCACGTTGCCCTCACAGGTGTGCTAGGACACTGTAGTATTGCATGGCACTTGCCTCACTTGTGTACAGTTCTACCAGTTGTTTAACACCTATGTGACTACATCTTTCACAGTTGGTTTTGTCCCACCACTGTTGCTGCCCATCATGTACTGTCCACCCTTGTATATCATTCCCAGCACTCATACTGCTGCCCTGTTCATCTCCTAGCTGCACATTGCCACTGTGCATGGCCACGGTCTTGGGGGCCACTGTGCTGCTGGGGCCAGCCCCACCATGGGTGGTTGTGTTGGTCCTGCCGTCCGTGCACATGCCCATCCACCCTCACCCACCCTCGGTGGGCACTGTGACAGTACCCCATGCCCCCCCATGTTCAGTATTGCACATACCTCTGCACAGCCTCCCCAGCAGTACACAGTGCATATCACAGCTACCCCATTAAACACGGCGCATACCTCTGCAAACTCCCCCAGCAGTACACAGTGCATATCACAGCTCCCCATTCAACACGGGCGATAACTTCTGCACAGTTCCCCCAACAGTGCACTGTGTATATCACAGCCCCCCATTCAGCACGGGCATACCTCTGCACAGCTCCCCCCAGCAGTGCACAGTGCATGTCATAGCTCCCTGTTCAGCATGGCATATACCTCTGTACAGCCCCCAGCAGTTCACAGTGCATATTACAGCTTTCCCCATGTTCAGCATGGCACATACCTCTGCACAGCCCCCCCCCAGCAGTTCAATGTGCATGTCACTGACCCTTCCCTGGTTCAGCATGACACGTACCTTTGCACGGCACCACAAATCAGCTGCACACAGTGCATATCACTGGGGGCCCCCCTGGCCATGGTATGGTACCCTGGGTCCACCCTGTGGCCGGCAGTGGCTATGTGGCATTGCTGTGGCACACCACCAACTGTAGCTTCAGCCTACATGGTGTTACCCCACCCACACCACCTTTGCTGTTGGTTGCAGTGCTGTTGCCGTGTCACGACTATCACATGCATTGCTGTTTGTTGTCCCTACCTGTGCCTGTTTGCTATCTGAAGGTGTCCAGCTCTGTGACACCGCTGATGCTGTGCTGGCTCAGGTGTGCTGCTGTCCTCCTCTCCAGGCTACCGAGTGGCTGCTGCTGGGTGGGTCCTCCCCCTGTGCCCTGTGTGCTGTGTCTGTTCTGGGCCTTCTTGTGCTTCATAAGGCGCTTCAGGTCGTTGTATTTCTTTTGTATGTCATGCACTGTTCTCTGTTGTGCCGCTATGGCGTTGACCTTGCGTGTGACCCCGTCCCATGCCTTCCTGCTTTTTTCCCTCTTCTTTGTTTCCCCTCTTCAGCTCATGAGGAGTGCATGGTGTTGGTCTATCTCCTCCAACAGGGTCTATACCTCATCATGACTAAAATTCCACTTTCGTCTCTGCCACTGTGTTGCAGCTTCTGCCCTCTCTCTTGCATTTCTAGTGGTGTATCTTCTGCCAGTATTGCGTATTATGCCCTTTTATATCGCGTATCTTGTGGGTCGCGACATGCACATTTGCATTTGGCGTATGTGTTGCATGTTCTAGAATCTGGCGTAAGTCGCATGCCGCAATTGCTTTGGCGTACTTTACGCAATTGCGTTACTTGCATCTGACGTATCTGCCCTTCTAGAATCGAGCCCTAGGTCTCTTTTTTTGAATTAAACACTTACTAACACAAGATGCCAAAACAAGATTGGTGAAAACTACTTTCCTCCCTCTCCTGGACTATGCTGACTTTCTTTATAGTCGTGGCCCTAGCACTGCACTAACCAAGCTCGACACCCTGCATCACAGAGCACTAAGATTCATTACTGGAGCACTGTACTCTACCCATCACTGCTCCCTCTATCCCCAGCTTGGTTGGAAGTCACTTAAATCCAGAAGACTGAAAAACACAGCTACTCGGACCTATAGAGCACTTATTAACAAGCTCCCCCAATGCATTTCCAGTTGCCTGTTAACTAGTGCCTCTGGAAATTACTCCCTGAGATGCCACTCCTACATCTCTCTTGATACCCCTAGAATCAGAACACGCTTTGACAGATCTTCTATGAGCCATGCCCTTCCTGTCCTTTGGAATAATCTCCAAAAAGCCTGAAACTATAAAATTTTGTTAAAATGGCCACCTTTAAAACTCTGCGCACACATTCTTTTAAAGATATTTGTTAACTGCTTTCATTAACCACCTTCATGTCTGGAGCTTTGTGTGCTTGCACTCTACCCCTGCTCTCATCTGGTATTTTTTTTTTAATTCTTTCTTTATGCTCCCCTGCCACCAGCTGCCTGGTACCCTGTGCCTGGTCATGGACCACAGACTTCTACCCCCCCACCATGGCCGCGACCCTCCGATACCCTGGGATTACCCCCCAATGTGGGGTTGCGGCACTGTCCCTAGCATCGCAGTCAACGGAATAGGTTGGAGGATCAGCCTGGGGGGCTAATTGAAGCCGTGGCAGACTTCATTGAGGGCAGCTGGCTGCTGCTCTTTTTCCTGGTTTTCTGGGGGTGGAGATGTGCACTGATGTCTTGTGTCTGCCCCACCCCCTGGACATGCTAGGCATTGGTCACTGCGCAATGTCCGGCCTCCGCCAGGGGTCTGCTGAGAGCCAGACACTCTCCCCACCCTCCCCCCGGAGAAGGAGAGCAGTCCTCATGATGCTCCATCCTTCTCTTCCCAGCTGGCCCTCCAGTGACCCAGGTCTGTTCCCGAACCTGGGCCTCCGGCGTCGCAAGCAGAAATCCAACTGCTGTGCTGATGGGCTGGCAGCTCTCATCTGGTATGACTTGTTGCTATTACATCCCCCTCTTCCCTGCCATCTACCTTTTCCATCTACCCCCTTACGCTCTTGCTGACCTGCTTCTGCCTCTCAACTCAACAGTAATCTTATTTCTTGCTTACGTGAACTATATGTCATTGTTTTATTGTGCTCTGTGAATTTTATATGATTTTATCCTGTGCTGTAATGCATTGCTGACTTATGTTCTCCTTGACCCAGGTCCACCTTGTAAATGAATTCTCTCGATGGTGATCTGCATGGTAAAATAAAGATTGATTGATTGATTGATTGAAGAGATTGCTGATTGATAGTTCTGGTAATCAGTTGATCAGCAACCAGGCCGGTTTTCCACCAGCATCGCTCCAACCCTCAACCCCAATGTCTCGACTCCTTCAAAGTTCCATCAAACCAGGGGGGACTTTGGACGAAGAGTGAGGGGTCAAACATGGACAGGAGCCAGGGAGTCAAGGGCATTGTTCACTGCCATATTATAGGCATGTACCAGCTCCTCCGGCTCCCAGCTTACACTCGGCACACCTGATAGGTCCAGCACCGCCATAAGACCACCTGGAGTCAGACCCTTCAAAGGGCAGTACCAGACCATCTCCATAGAGGCAGGTCTAGTGGGGGGGCCTCAAATCTGAACCTATAGTACGATGATCCGACCACCCGACTGGTTCCACCACCAGATCAGTGATCTCCATCCCATCTGATGCTGTCTAGATTGCTAGAACAGAAATGCACTCTTCATGACATGTCAATAGAGTGTGACATAGGGAGAGTCTTAGGCCACCATGAATGGTCGCTGACTAACACCATGGTGAGAGTACTTGGATCATTTGGGAGGAGCACCTGCAACCTAAGTGCATCCATTGCTACTATGAGTCAGGTGATCACAACACTGCATAGCCTGAAAACATTTATGGAGAGATATGTAGAGGAATACAGGGAAATTTCAGATGGGACAGCCATGCTTGTTGAGCACTTGCAAGCTAAACTGGATGCAAGGCTTGTGACAGAGCCGGATAGTTGCAGTCACAGTTTTGCAACCATGCTGCATGCCCCATTCAAATGTGGCATCATTCATATGGCTATGGATAGCCACAGAGTGACTCACTTTCATCAAGAGCTGCATGGTGAGCTGACTGGTTGCATGTGGAAACTGGTGCGGAAACCGGCTGCCAAAGAAGGTCATGATAGAAAGAGAAGGCTATCTGGCAGGTCTGGTTCCACTGGTGAGGATGAAGAAGAAATACCTGGTACTGACAGCAGCATTTATGGGAGTGAGTGGGCACTGCTCAGCATGTCCTTATGTCAAGTGCAACAGAAGAGGACACAGTCACAGCCTTTTTCTGGACAAAATATCTGGAAAGGCTATTTTGCGGAGTCTCTTGGGCCATTTCAGGTTGATCCATTAGGCTACCGGGCACAGAATATGCATCTATTCCTTCACTTGGCACAACTGGTTGTGAGATACATCAGTTGCCCCCATGAGTGTGCCATCTGAGAGGATGTTTAGCACAGCTGGTGATGGTGTTGAGCCTCATCATTCAAAGCTAGACCCTGAACATGTCCCACAGCCTGTTTTCATCAAGCTTAAGTTGCCATTACGTGAGTACAAATATGAGTTACCTCACTGAAATAGAAATAGCCTGCTTTTGCTGATTGTTTTTTCTCCGTAAAGTTAAGCTGTGTATTTCCCCCAGTGCTTCCTTCCTGCACTGTTGCACGCACCTTCATTATAATGTAAATACAGTAACTTTTTCTGAAGCAGCTGTAACTTTTCTTCTTGTCTGAATACATGCCATTATCATTTTTGTTAGAAACAGAAAGGATGCTGAACAAAAACACAGGTATAATAACCCCAAGGTAAATCAAAGTCCATTGGGGGCTTGCCTCTCAGGTTATGACTTCCTAACAATGATACTGTGAAACTGGGTGCACTACACAGTGCACTCACCACTCTGCTTATACATCAAGCCTACAAAAACAACCTTCCCAAATTTTTCTTGCTTCCCTCATAGCCCCTGTGTTTGGCCAGTATGGCTTGTTTAAGGGACTGTAGGGTTGTTTTTGTTGCTTTCATCATTTTTCAGTCTCTTTCTTGCTTGCAGTTATTTCTCTCACAAATAAAAAAGACTGCCTACTTTTACTGCTGTTTTAAAATCCTTTACTTTCATTTTCTTTTTTGGAAACATTCACATTGCTACCGCCTAGCTTACGCTAGGCACTGAGTCAGTCCTACAGGGGAAACACTGCCCGTGCCCCACTTCCCAACAGGAGAGCCATCTGTGTGATGCTCAGTCATCCCTCCCCTGGCTGGCCTCCATGGGAGGCAGTATAGCGCAGTGGTTTAAGGCTCTGAACTGCAAATCTGGAGACTTGGATTTGAATCCCGCAGCCCCCACTTGCATACTGTGGAACCATGAGCAAGCGATTTAACTTCCCTGTGCTCCCAGGTTGCACCTGTAAACAAGCTTTCAGCTTAGTTTGCCACTCCTGGTTAAACAATTGAAAAAAGGAAAAAAAAAGGGTCTGTTCGGAAACTTGGCTCATCAGAGTAGTTAGCAGTACTAATGGTATTGTAGCGCTATAGCCCTGTCACTTTCTTCTCACTTGAAGAAACCCAAACTTGTGTTTTTTTGTCTATATTTTCCCCTTCATGCTATCCATCAGGGATATACCCTGTAATCAAACAGGGATGCACCCTCAAAACAGACAGAAATATACCCTGTCCTGTAATCAGACTGGGAATGAGATATACCCTGTTCAGGCTCTATGAGCCGTCACTGAAACAGCAGAGAGGATTTTTCAGTCAGGTCTGTTCCCTGACATGGTACCTCCCCCCAGCTTCACTCCTTTACCTGGTCCATCAGGGCGGCCACACAACTAAAATATTTAGACAATGCCATGTTGGTCTTCTGGTGGTTTGGGAATCCCTGCAAGGAGACAGACATGGCATGTTGTACAAAATGTTCTGTGAGACATTGCCCTTGGGCCCTCATTGAAAATGAAATGACAGGATGTAAAAAAGTCCATAAAAGCAGGCAGCCTTTTTTGTCTGCTAAATAATTTCAAGTAAGACAGGGATAGCAAAATGATGACAACAGTAAAAACACTCCCCTAAACAAGTGAGGAATAACACCCGCTGAGGTGTCCAAGCATGCTTCGATATACGGATGCCTCAAGTGCATTGTGTTAGAATTTTTTGGCCTGGAAAGGCACACACTGAGCCGAAGCTAATTTCAGGTCTGCCCAGGATCAAATGGTGCTTAAGTGACTTGTTCTGCTCTGGGTCACACAGTATGCAACTTTTACCTTTTGGCACAGTGCCAGCTCCTTCTGCTGCGCTACAAGTTAAAGAACTGGTAACTCACTTGTTTTTGGGCTTCTCTTTTGCTTGCAGGGTTTGGTCTTGAAAGCATACAGCAAGGAGGAAACAGAGCCATCTAGGGGGCTGGATTGCTGAGACACCATGTGATCAGAGCCTGCCTATTGGGAAGAGGCAGGAAGCAGTCCAGGGGATTTAAATGTTCTAGTTTTCAGTACTCAGGAGTGCTTTTGGTACTGATACCTGGGAAGCTTTCCCCAAGAATGTTGGCCCGAGCAAAACTCAGCAAGACAGAAGCCCTGCAAGCTAGATGGGAAATTACTGAAGTTGAAAAGCTACAATGCCAAAGGGCTGCAAAGTTAAAATGACAAACCACAGAACAGCCAAAGCAGTAAAATGAAGTCTAGCCACAAAGCAAAAGAAGGAAGTCTACATGACAGTCCAGCGCAATTCTATTATGGGTTATTTGGCTTCCAACACTACTTTTTTTAATACTACTTTTTTCGATGTCTTATTTAACTTCGAGCACTTTTATTTGGGCCATTACCACTTTTTTAAATAACCCAACAGCCATGTGATTCTGGTTGCCTTCTACCCATACCACTTTTTATTTGGGCCAGTGCCACCTTTTTGTGATACAAGCAAGCCCCAGACTTTTCAACCATGTGGTAGCCATTTCTTGAAGCAAGCTCCAACAAAACGAATATAAAACCCTTCAGACTTTTTAGCCCAGCAATCACATGGTAGCCATTTCCTCAAGCAAGCTCCTACAAAAAAGAATATAAAAGCCCCAGGCTTTTTAGCCCAACAACCATGTGGTAGATGTTTCCTCAAGCAAACTCCTGCAAAAAGAATACAAGAAAAAAACAGACTTCTGTTGGTTGAGAGGACCATAGGAGCACACTTGTGGAATGATAGGTACTTGCTACAGGTCTTAGGGAGAAGTGTTGGCTGCAGGTTGCTGCCAGGGCCACAGAAGGGTAACAATGTGTTCAGCTCTCGCTTTGTGCATTGATAGCCTCTCATGTAACAGTGCAGTGGTCAAGACTATAGGTCACTAAGACTACTGGGTTAAGGGGTAACTGCTTTATAATATGAATGCTAATATTCCTATACAGCTTAGGTTAGTTTACTTTGTAACTTCCCCACACCAGGGACTTTGGTTAAATCCCAATACTGACACTGTAGTGCAGCATGAGGGGGGCGCTGCACTCCTGAGGTGCCGTCTTTCAGATGAGACATTAAACCGAGGTCCCATCTGCCTGTTCTGGTGGTAGTTCTGGTGGATGTTAAAGATCCCATGGCACTTCTCAAAAAGGGCAGGGGAATTTCCCCAGTGTCCTAGCCAAATTTCCCTCCATTCACTAAAAAATACCACCAACTGCTTAATCTAGTTCAAGGTCAGGTGGCATTCGTCTGTATCCCCTTCCCCGGGTCGTGCCTGAAAATAGGCAGAATCTGTCTAGTGCACTTACCCGGTCAACAAAAACTAATAAAATAAAATAAATAACTTAGATTACAGGTTAGGGCTATAGGTCCAGAAGACTGCCGGGCTTAAGAAATAGTAATTTTGTGTTATTGCTTCTACTGGGTTAATATGTATCTGAATCGTGCTTTCCTGTACTCTCCCGGGTCATTCCTGAAAATAGGCAAATGTCTTGTCTAATGTACTTACCCGGTCAACAAAAGCTAAATAAATAAATAAAAGAAATAATAGCTTTTGCCATATGTTTTTGGTAAATCTTTCTGATATGAGTAAGTACTCTTATCCAGTTTAATGATAAGAACATACAATTAATAATAAAAACAAACAGCTAAACTATGCCAGCATACTCCAGGTGTCTTCTACTCCTACAAAATACAAACTAGAGTATTCATACTGTGTAATTCAGACCCATGACAGCACAGCACCAGCTCCATCTGTCATGCTACAAGTAAAAAAGCTGGTAACTCACTTGTTTTTGGGAATTGTCCTTTGTTGCAGTAATTGACTGTGAAAACGGGATGCAAGGAGGAAACAGAGCCATCTGGAGGCTGGATATCTAAGACACCACTTGACTGAAGCCTGCCTATTGGGAAGAGGCAGAAAGCAGTCCAGGAGATTTAAATTTAGGCCACTCCTCACATGTACCACACATGTTCGTGTCCCAGCACATCAGTGGAACAGCTTAGAAGGGGAACAGGAGGAAGAGCAGCATCTTTGGTGACAGCAGGTATCAGCAGGAGGAATCAGGAAGTGGGGTACTCTGCTGGTCGACTAAAGTATGGCACCTGTTCATTTCTGTTCTTGCATTCATGGCCAGGATGACTGGAAGATAAAGGGTAGGCCAAAACTGGGAATACGAGGAACACCCTGTCTAGGATAGGTGTACAAGAGGTATAATAAAAATCAAAAGGGATAAAACTAAAAACATACTATCAAGATAAAGGGTTCACAAGGGACAGGTGAAAGCAAAAGGGAAGGAAAAACATGGAAATAGGAGCAACACCCTATCTACAGTAAATGTAAAAATGGGTATAACAAACAGCATAAGGGGAATAACTAGAAACACCCCATCAAGGGTAAGGTACATAAGTATTTTCAAGTAACACAGGGAGAGTAGGAAATGTGAATTCTGTGAGTGATGCAGTCCAGTGGCTGTGGGGCAGCAGTTTGCAGAGAGACCCTGCGGAGACTGCAGTGCTACCCCATCTGCATGCACCTCTCTGGGCTGAGGGGAGAGGTTGCTAGACTCCAGGCCAAGCTGGCTACGATTCGGGGAACCTTTCCTCATGCACAGGCCACCAGGTCTGTCACCATTACCTCAGAGGATGCCAGGGAGGAGGAATGGCTGGACTATTGTGGGCTCTGGAAGGGTGGGGGGTGGTATGTTAGGAGAAAACTCCTCAACTGGTACTACTACAAAATTCCTACACCACTCAGGCAGGGTGGGACTGCCAGGAGAAGGCACCTGTGATAGTGCCCAGGGAGGATGTGGAAGTCCTCGACACTGGAGACCTCAATGAGGGTGGGAGAAGACCCCAGAGGAGGAAGCAACTTCTGGTGGGAGACTCGATTGTCAGGGGTATAGTTCTGGAAACAGTAAAGGGGTGCTGAGGGAGGTCAGGCGCCTTTCTTTTTTAAATTTATTTAAACTTTTGTTATCCAGGTAAGTGTATGAGCCAAAGCCCTTTTTCATACATGACCTGGGGCTAAAGAGCCACTGGTGTTACAGAAATGGCGAAAATCAAACTTTGAGCATACTTAAGATAAATACATAAATTCATACATCACATTTAAAAATGAGTGAATGTAACATACTATAGATAACAAGACAAACAAAACAAGTGCAACACAATTGGTCACAATAAAACTGTTTAAGACCTATTTTAAAGGAGGTATGACTGGTCGCCTTGTGTAATACACTTAGGCGTGCCTATAAGGCACAATGGCCTAGAGGGATGAACAGTGGATCCTGGAGATCGGTAGAGCAGCAGGAAGGAACAGGGAGCCGGATGTCACTGTCCACCTGGGGACCAGTGACCTTGGTAGGGATGGGGCTGGGATAGTTCAGGGGGAGTTTAGGGAGCTGGGGAATGGTCTTAGACCGGAAGCACATTCAGTGGCTTTCTCTGAGAAGCTGCCTGTCTATGACAGGGGGAAGAAAGGGCTCTCAGCATCAGGAGCTTCAACTCATGGTTGAAGGAATGGTGCAGAGAAGGGTTTGGCTACATTGGGGACTGGGAATCTACCTGGACCAAGGGGTCATGGTCTGCATCCATCCAGGAGGGGAACCACAGTCCTTGGTGGAGGATGGTTTAAATGCTACTTTGATGAACATTTAAACTAGCTAAAGTGGGGGACAGAAGAAATCAGGGAGGCAGAAACTCCCCCCCAACACATACACACACAGGCTGGAGTAGAGACGAAAACCCCAGGGTGTGAATTAATAAAGGAAGCAGGGTGATAGAAATGAAGGGGGATGGGAACAGGGGCATTAAAAAAGAGGGAGAAGGAGGGGGCAAGAAGGGAAAAAGGGGGGTAACAAGCAGTGTACTAACAAAATTTTGAAGGCCATGTGTGCCAGTGCTAGAAGTCCAGGAAATAAGAGTCTGGACCTAGAGGCCATCATGGCAGAGGCCCACCTGGATATTGTGGCTATTACCAAGTCATGGTGCAATTAAACCCATGACCGGGACATGGCCATATCAGGTTATAATCTGTTCTGGAAAGACAGGTTAGGAAGGAAAGGAGGAGGTGTGGTGCTTTATGAGAAGGAAAGCATTAGAGCAATGGAGATCAGGGGAATACAGGGGGGGCAGAGGTATTGTGGGTCATCCTGGAGATGGGTAAGGGAGCCACTGTTTGCACTGGCATGATCTACTGGTCTCTAGCACAGGTGGAAGAGTTAGATAAGGTATGAGTAGAAACCACTGGCAACATGGCAGATAAGGGGGAGGTTGTGCTGGTGGGGTACTTCGATCCACCAGATGTAGATTGAAGCCTCCCAGCTGCAGTTAGAAGCAGAGACATCCTGGACTTACTGCAGGAGCATTCCTTAGGCAATTAGTCAGTGAACCCACTCAGGATGGGGCAATACTGGACCTGGTACTTACTAACAGGGGCAGTGTTGCAGACTTCAAGGTGGGAGGCCACCTGGGGACCAGTGATCGCCATACATTGTGGTTCAATATAAGGACAGCTACAGAATCAAACCACACAGGGGCAAAGATCCTGGACTTCTAGAGGGCAGATTTTATAAAGATGGGTGAATTGCCCAAGGGATGGCCTAGCAGGAAGGGATGACCTGGGGGATGGAGGAACAGTGGGTGAGACTAAAAGGAGGCATAGTGAGGCCACAAACCTCTACATCAAGCAAGTGAGCACAAGCAAGAAGAAAAAAACCTCTGTGGATCATGAAAGAGGTGGTGGAAAAGGCTAAAAGGGTAGCATTCTAAAGGTATAAGGAGACACAGAGGGAGGAGGAGGAGGAGGATATGGAGGTATATAAGGAGGAAACAGAAGGAAGCAGGAAAAGCAGTAAGGAACATGAAGGCACAAACTGCAGACAGAATACCCCAGGCAGTAACAAAAGGGGACAAGACATTTTTTTAGTTTTGTAAGTGAAAAAAGGAAGACCAGGGTAGTGACTGTAAGATTAAAGAGGGAAGGGGGAACTGTGCAGAGGGGGCCCAGGAAAAGGTGGACATCCTGAACAAATACTTCTGCTCAGTGTTCTCTGAGGAAGAAGAAGGGGAGGGGCCACAAAAAAGTAACAAGAGTTTTTGAAGGGGGAGAGGTGGACACTAACCTTTTATTGGAGGGGAGAATCCTAAGGGGACACACTAATCTGAAAGTGGACAAAGCAGTCGGGCCAGATGGGGTGCATCCAAGGGTATTGAAGGAGCTCAGGGAGGTGCTGTTTGCACTTCTGGAAATAGGAGTGATTCCAGAGGACTAGAGGAAGGCAGATGTGGTCCCACGTTACAAAAGTGTTAGCAGGGAAGAGGCTGGCAATCATAGGCCAGTTAGCCTGACATCGTTGGTGAGAAAGCTAATGTAAAGACTGTGCATGTCAGATGAATCTGATAGATTTCTTTGACCAAGGAATTAGATCAGGCTGGAAAGGTGGACATGGCTTACCTAGAGTTCAGTAAGGCTTTCAACACTGTTTCACACTGGAAACTAGTAAACAAGATGGATAGTTTAGGAGTCACAAATGGTACGGATAGAGGTAATAAGGGGTAGGGCAGTGTAGACTCTAAATATGGACAGCAAAAACAGGAGGGGTATGGGATGATAAGATTGGGGTACTACTGCTCGGGGATTCTATACTGAAAGGGGTCAGATGGGCAGAAGGGGAGAAAGGCATAGTCGTATCTGTGTAGAGGCTATTCTGGGATTGACTGTGGGCAAGGTGGGGCAGGCACTTCTCAAGTGCGCATGGAGGGGGAGGGAGAAGCCTCACATAATGATGCATGTGGGTACAAATGACTTAGCGGGGGAGACAGTTGAGATGGTAAAGGTGAGGTCTGAGGAGCTAGGTAGGCAGTGTGAGGAGGTGGGGGGGTCGGTAGCATTCTCTGAGAAAGTCCCAGTACCATGTGTGAGTACAGTGAGGGAAAAAAGGATAAAGGAGTTCAATGAGTGGCTGAAGGATTGATTCCATACCAGGGAGTATGGATTAGTGTCAGACTGGGGCAGGACCTGGGGCAATAGTGACCTATACACAGGGGACAGTGTGGAGGGGTTGAGGGATAACAGATGGACCAGACACTGAACTTCAAGTTCAACACACAGTCTCTGTGTGTTTATTCAAAATGCAGCAGATAACCTTCAGCAATAGCATGTCCCTTCTTCAGTACACCAGTTTGTATCAACAGATTATGCAAGTTTTTCCTCTACACTTAGACAGCACCTACTGACTCTCTGATCTCATGTATCTGTTGAGATTTAGCCTCCCCTGTACAGGCCTTGTTTGCTTGGGTGGTGGGGACTCAAATAAAGAAAAAACAAGCTAAAGACAAAGAACCTCAGTGTAGAAGCAGTGAAACAAGGGTTACCCCAAAGGGCATTGACAATAAGTCAAGTTTCAATGAAACACAACATTACACATACTTCCATAATGCAAAGCATCATAGGATATATGCAAATCACTATGAAATTTCAGACTTGTTCAGTTTACAGCAATTTACATGCATTTTAAATAGCACAATGAACTTAATTTTTATCATACAGTCCCCTAGTAACTTTTTACCTTAATCAAAAACACCTAGTGCCATGGTATTTTCAACATTTATAGACTGTATACACATAAGGTACATACATTAAAGTATGTTATGACATAGTGTCATTGCATACTAAAGCCAACAATGAGAAACACAGCCTGTTGTTTAATATCAGCTCAGAGGTCACAACAATAACCTCCCTGTACGAGAACCTGAGAGGGAAAAGGAAAATTAAAGAGGACACTATAGCATAATCAAGAAAGGGGAGGGGGGTGCCCATAGGTGGCCAACCTTATAGAGTAGAAATTGTAAAGAACAGATTAGGCTAAGAAATTGAAGAACTGTTACAGTAGATTTAAGAACAGTCAGTCCTCAAGAGTGGCAGGATCTCCCTGTCCCAGACAGGTTGCATTTGAGCAGGGAGGGGAAGGGAGTACTAAAATGGGGAACAGAGGGGTATATATCAACAAAGGAGAATTTAAACTAGGAGGGGGGGTGTCAAGGGGACTGCTGATAGGAAAAGGGTCCAAGGGGTCTAGTGAGCCTCACTCCCTAGTTATGGAGAAAGGCATTGGGAAACGGCACAGGAGGGATGGGGGAGAATAGGATAGGGGGGGAGGAAACAGGCTGGAGGGTGGTCTCACTGAATGCAGGAAGCCTAAGGTATAGAATGGCAGAGTTACAGGCTCTCTTGGTGGTGGAGGGGGTGGACATTGCGGCCATCATGGAAACGTGGGCCACCCAGTACCAGGACTGGGCTATGATGATCCCAGGGTTCAGGTTATTCAGAAAAGGATAAGGCTAAGGGGGATAGTGGGGGAGTGGTGATCTATGTAAGGAAGGGGATAAAGTGTGTAAGGGTGGAAAGGGTGGAGGGGAGGACAGAAGCATTATGGATGTAGTTCCAAGATGCAAAGAATAGGACACTGAGGATGGGTGTGGTGTACAGGCCACTGGCTCAGGGGATTGACCTGAGCAGGGAATTAGTTGAACAAATTAGGAGGGTCTGCAGGAAGGGGAGCACAGTAGTGGTGGGGGACTTCAACCTACCAGGGGTGGAGTGGGGCACCCCATCGACCACGAGTGCAAAAGGAGTGTGTCCTGCAAGATGCATTTCAAGACTGCTTTCTGACACAGCTGGCCCAGGGGCCAATTCAGTAAGAAAGGACTCTGGACCTTGTACTGGATAATGGGGAAGCTGTAAGGAATCTGGAAGTGGAGGAACCACTGGCTGGGAGTGACCACCATTTGGTGTGGTTCATACTCAACATGGGGAGGGAAACGGGGCATGGGTACAACAGTGATTGAGTTTAGGGGGGTGGACTTTAAGAAGATGGGTGAATTTGGGGCAAACAGCTGGCAGGAATGCAGCTGCACTTGGATGCAGACCAGAAAGGGGACATCATAAAGGAAGGGCTGGCGGAGGCAACAGAGTCTTGCACTAGGAAGAAAAGCAGGAAGAGAAGGGCAAAGAAACCCAGTTGGCTGACATAGGAGGTTATGGAAGGGGGTGAGGGACAAGAGTGCAGCATTTTGAAAGTACAGGAAATCGGGAAGGGGTGAAGATAAGGATACGTACATGGGGAAGTCCGGGGAGGTTACCAGACTGGTCAGGGTGACCAAGGCATCCAGATAGCTGAGACTGGTACAGGGAATCAAAAGTAGAGAAAAAAAAGTCTTCCATTTGATCAGAGAGAGAGAGAGAGAGAGAGAGAAAAGAAAGAGCAAGGATCAGCTGATGAGGATTAAGAAGGACGGGGTTTGGGTGGAGAAAGGGGTGGAGCAGGCAGAGGCACTGAACAAATACTTCTGCTCTGTATTCATGCAGGAGAAGGGGGTCAGATACCCCAGGCGAGGAGGGGTGGATGGGGGGAGGGGACGACAGATGTAAGGATTACAGAGAGCAGGGTACCAGAGGGTTGAGGGCATTAAGAGTGGACAAAGCACCTGGACCCAGTGGCATTCACTCTAGGGTTCTAAGGGAGTTGGTAGAGGTCCTGGCAGGGCCACTGGCCGACCTGTTTAATACCTCCCTGGACATGGGATGTGTACCACAGGACTGGAGAGTGGCCCATGTGGTGCCCATCCACAAAAGTGGCCCAAAGGATGAACCAGAAAGCTATAGGCCAGTCAGCCTAACATTGATCGTGGGAAAGCTCATGGAGACCGTACTAAATGGGAAGTTAGTGAGCTTCTTGGAGGAAAACGGTCTCCAGGATGGTCAACAGCATGGATTTATAGTGGACAGATCCTGCCAGACAAACCTTGTAGACTACTATGACTGGTGATTGGGTGATGTGGGAACTGGATAAGGGCCATGCAGTGGATGTCCTATATTTGGACTTCAGCAAGGCCTTTGATTCAGTGCCACATGGGAGGTTGGAGGAGAAACTGGAATATGTGGGGGTGGGACCAAAAATGGTGAAATGGATCGTGAACTGGCTAAAGGGAAGGCAGCAAAGGTTGATGGTGGTGGTGGTGGTGGACCTTCTGTAACCAAGAGCGATGATGAGCGGAGTACCACAGGGATCGGTACTGGGACCGGTGTTGTTTGGGATTTTTATTGCAGATATCTCACATGGGATTTGGAGCAAGATCAGTCTGTTTGCAGACGATACCAAGATGGGAGCTGTAGTTGATGACACGGAGGGGTGGAAGGGGTTGCAGGAGGACCTGGCTAAGCTGCAGGAGTGGGCGGAAACATGGCAGGTGGGGTTCAACGCCAAGAAGTGTAAGGTCCTGCACTTCAGAGCCAGGAATCAGGGGAGGGATTATCACTTGAATGGGGTTCAGTTTGGGAGCTCCACAGAGGAGAAGGATCTAGGAGTGATCATTACGGGGAGCATGAACAGCTCTGCTCAGTGCAGGAAGGCAGCAGCAAAAGCCGACAAAATGTTGGGGTGTATTGCAGGAGGGATCTCCTCCAGAAGGAAGGAGGTTATCCTGCCCCTGTATAGGTCATTGATCAGGCCCCACTTGGAGTACTGCATGCAGTACTAGCACCCGTTCTTGAAGAAGGACATCAGATTTTTGGAGGGGGTGCAGCAAAGAGCCACAAAGATGATCCAGGTATTGGAGAGCAAGTCCTACGAGGACAGGCTGGGAGAGCTGAATATATATTCACGGGAGGAGAGGAGGGATGGGGGTTTATGATCAAGACCTTTAAGTATCTGAAGGAGATAAACAAGACCAACACAGAAGGGATTTTTCAGATGAGAAGGGGGAGAGACATGAGAGGGCATGGACTGAGATTGGAGGGGGTGGGATTCAAGAGGGAGATGAGGAGACATTTTTTCATGGAAAGAGTGGTGGACAAATGGAACACCTTACCTGACGAGATGGTGTCCTGTAAGACAGTGGGCAGTTTCAAGAGGGGTTGGGACAGGGGAAGGGGAAGGGGAAGGGATACTGGTAAGGGGGGCGGGAGGGGCAGCTGCGAGATGGGGGACTAGCTGCACACTCAAGCAGACTTGATAGACCATGAGGCCCGTTTCTGCTGGCAATTTCGTATGTTCGTATACTCCAGTAGGGGTGGAAAGGATGATCAGAGACCTAAGAAAACTCAAAGAGTGGTCAATGGTATGGCAGCTGGGTTTCAATGCAAAAAAGTGCAAAGCAATGCACTTAGGGCACAGAATCCCGGGGGCAGAATACAAACTGGGTGGAGAGGTACTGACAACCACCAGGCAGGAAAGACACCTGAGGGTAATCATATCGGATGACCTAAAGGTGGCCAGTCAGTGCAACAAGGCAGTTGGGAGGGCTGGTGTGATGCTGGGGGGCATAGGGAAGCATATCACCAACAGAAAGAGGGAGGTAGTGTTGCCTCTGTATAGATTACTGGTAAGACCCCACTTGAGGTGCTGTGTTTAGTTCTGGTGATCACATCTCCGGAATGACATAGGCAGAGTGAAGGTAGTCCAGAGGAGGGCAACTAAAATGGTGCAGGGTCTGCATCAAAAGTCCTATGAAGAGAGACTGAAGGAGCTCAGTATGTACACCCTGGAAGAGAGGTGGGGAAGGGGGATATCATAAAGCTTTTTAAATACTGTACCTCATAGGGATAAATAAGGTGCAGGAGGGAAGTATCTTTTCAGAAAAATGGGTGCTCAAGAACAAGAGGACATACCATGAAGATGGAGGGGGGTAGATTCTGGAGAGAAGTGAGGAAGTACTCCTTCACAGAAAGAGTGGTGGATGCCTGGAACAGCCTTCCAGTGAAGGTGGTGGCGGTGAAAACTGTGGTGGGGTTCAATAATGCATGGGATAGGCATAAGGAAATCTTAGTGGAAAGGAGTGGGGGAGGAAGAAAGAGCCAGAGATCGATTAGGGTCTGCAGTGATACTGTAATTAGGGAAAAATGAGCAGTCCGGGTGGGCCAAGCAGTCCAAATCTGCCATCAAATTCTGTTTCTATGTTAATTATTACCATACTACATTATTATGCTTCCAGACCAACACCATACTGGTGCCACTGCCCTGCCCACTCTTGCCCACTTCTCCTAACCCCACCCTCCCTGGGCTGGCTGCAGCTGCTCGTTCTTGTAAGCTGTACCACAGGGAGAAAACCAGAACTTCAGAGTACACCCCCCTCCCTGAAGCAGACTCTTGCACAAGCAACATGGCTTGCCAGTGGCCACTTTTTTTCAAATTGAATAAACTTTATTAAGCACACTAATAGAAGGAACAATATTCCAATGAAGATAACAAGTCATGGAAACAATAGTCAAGAATGACTGAAACAAAAATAAAACCAGATGGTGTACAATTCAGGTAAAATCAATCATCTCCTCCCCGACCACTTCCCCCAATCCTCCCTTCCGTCCCCTCTTCCTGCCCACCACTGGAGGGTACCCAGGAGAATACAATGACAAGGTGGAATGATCTGGGATGCCGAGGAAAGAAGGCACCTGTATATTAATAGTAATGCTTAGATTGTCGTCAATAGAAACTGCCGCGGTTCCCAAATACATTGGTAATGTGGCAGTCGACCAGCCATACTGGCAATAAGATGCTCAGCTTGCAGGGCAAATAATATCTCCTTGTGCCACTCAAGATATGGCCAGTGGCCACTTACCACACGGTGATCCTGATAACTGTGGTGGATAACCTGTAAGTTTATGTGACGGTCCGTGACAGGTCTGGGTGACGGGTTGGGGTGCCACCAGATGTCACAGATGGGAGAAAAAGCCCTATAGAAAAAAAAAACCACTCCTTTAAGCAGCTGAATGTTTCTCAGATCTGACAAAAAGAAGTCTGGCCAAATTTCTCCCCATTCACTAAAAGTACCGCAACAGCTTAATCTGGTTCAAGGTCAGCTGGCATTCATCTGTAGCCCCCTCCCCCGGGTCGTGCCTGAAAATAGGCATAATTTGTCTAGTGCACTAACCCGGTCAACAAAAATGAAATAAATAAATAAAAATGTATTTCTAAACTCTAGCTTGGCAATTGCCACTTATTAGGAAAGTACGCAAAAAAAGTTGGTGTTTTTTTTTATATGTGCACCATTGATGGATGGTTTGCAGAGAAAAGTGCACAAAAAAAGCTGTCAAAATCTGTGTTCTTTTAATGTGGTGACAACTCAAACCCAGGCAACTATCGCCACCTCTCCCTCCCTCCTTCTCACTCTGGCCAAACTCCAAGAAGATATTGTTTTATCCCAACTCTCTCCTTTCCTTGACTCCACCTCTTATTTCTCCCCTTACCAGTCTGAGTTTTGAAAATCCCACTCCACCTCCTCCTCCCTACTCTGGCTTACTGACTCCATTCTCTCAGGGATGGATCAGGGCCATATTACCTCAGGCATCTTTGTTGACCTGGCCAAAGCCTTCGACACCGTAGCCCACCATTTCCTTCTCACCAAGCTCATTGCAGCAGGCTCTCTACCTATACCACAAATTGGTTCTGCTCCTACCTTAAGGGTTCCAGTCAGTCAGAATTGGTAATGCCCTATTCCCACCCCTCCCAATCAGCAGTGATGTCCCACAAGGCTCTGTCCTTGGCCCAGCTCTCTTCTCAGTTTTCCTAAATGACCTCCCTGCTGCCTACTCCTCAGCATCCATTCACATGTATGCTGATGACACAGTCCTTATTTCATCTGGCTCCTCCCCATTGACTTGATGACCAGACTCCAACTGGACTTTGACAACATCCAGCTTTGGTTCCATTCAAATCAGCTGGCTCTTTATGCCAAGGATACGGTCTCCATGACCTTTGACATGAGGCAAAAACTCACTAGGATTGCTAGTCTCCCCTCCTTCCACACCCTGGACGGGTCCTCCATTGAAGATGCCCCCTCCTTCAAATACCTCAGGGTCTAGCTTGACAGTCACCTCGACTTTTCTGAACATGTATATGCCATTCACAAAAAACTCCATCCCATACTTGTAGAGCTGTACCAAAACTGCACCTGCATCCCTCTGGAGGCCCACACAGCTGTTGTTCAGAAATGATCCTACCCATATTTGACTATGGTGACATAGTTTACAGTGCTGCTCCTAAATCCACCCTTTCTAGACTGGATTTCCTCTTCCACTCCTTCTGTCACTTTGCTCTAAACTGTTTACCCTGCACTCACCACTGCACTCTCTACACCTCTCTCCTTTCCCTCCCTTGAAGATAGGAGCCTCACCCATTGCTCTTCCTTTATAGCCAAGTACTGGTTTGGCTTTCTCCCTTCCTATCTCTCCTCTACCTTCTCTCTGCCCTCTTCTGCCTCCTACACCCTCCGCAGCTCCAGCTGCCGTTCCCTTGCTCTCCCTCCCAGGACCTCTTCAGCCAGCCAGGCTGCTTTCTCTTACCGCTTCCCGAAACTCTGGAACTCACTCCCCTTACATATCCAGTCCATCTCCACTTCTCACTCTCTATCCTCCCTTCTGTTTAACTATACCACACCCTCTTGCAACTGCAACTGACTCCATTTTCTTCCACACCTTTTTATATCAACCAATCAATCAATCAAGTTTATTTTAACATAACAGTATAACATTACCTCATCCTCCAATAAGCAGTTACTTACCCCCATTGGACGCCCCTGAGGGAGAAAGGTCTACCTTTCGCTTTCCCTCTATTACCTTAACCTTTTCCTCTGGGCAGCCCAAGTGATTACGGCACAAACTGGGTTTACATCCAGCCAAGTCTGGCCCCTTGTGGGGTCTGCACCCCAGTGTGAAATGATCTGCTCCTTCCTTCTGTTCCTCTACTAAAAGTCCCCACCCACCCTACTCTCTCATGTTCTTCTTTCATGCCCCTCCCTTCTTTACATCCTATTGCACCTCTGCTCAGTTGCCTTACTAACTTGGTGCACAGTTGCTCACCTGAGTTTGTTTTTGTATTACTGATAAGATGAAATTAGAGAGTGTATATAGTACTGTACATATTAATGTTTTCTGTAGTTTGATATATAAATTATCCTGTATCCCACTCCCCCAGGACGCATCTGGAAATGAACTATTCTGGCTCAATATGCCTTTCCTGGTAAAACTTTTCAATAAATAAATAAATGTGCACCTGTGACTGATTGCTTGCAGAGCAGAAACAGGACAAGTAGTACCATTTTTTTTTCATTTTTAGGAAAAAAGAACACCCCTAGTACTTCACTTGTGAAACGCTGACAATTATCACACAAAAGAATGAAAAAATTGCCCTCTCTAGCTTGAGATTTAGAAAAGGAACAAAAACTGTCAAGATTTCTGCTTTTTTAATAATTCTAACAAGTGGATGGAAGTAGATTGCTCTTTCATAGCAGCTCAGATGTCTGTCTGGCCTTTAGATTGTGTGAGCGCTGGGTTACATGCTGTGCCTTCAGTGAGCTTCCAAAGTGGCCTCTGATTGGACAGGGAGCCTCAGGAGATCTTGAAGTCTTACACACTGTTCCAGTGGCTAGATAATGAATGGCAAAGCATAAATATCGAATGACTGGGCCTCCAAACATGAATACTCAGCCGAATACTCAAAATAAGGTACGTATTTGCGCACCCCAATATCCACAGTATAAATCCATTATTAAAAGTCAAAAGGTACCCTCAGTGGAAGAGATTTTTAAATATTGCAAGTGACGCCCATCTTCAGTGACTTCAGTCATTAATTACAAAATAGTTATACAAACTCAGTTGTTTTTTAAGTATATACCACATCAACATGTTAAAGTTAATTTGTAAAGGCCATTTACAGATTTGGCCCATGCGACCTCCGCAACCCTCTGTTCCCATATGTTCCAGACCATAATTTATGTTGTCTGGATAACAACTTCTGACAGTCTGAAGATCAAAATTAAAATTGGCGACCGTGTCTTTTTGAGTGCTAACCCTTACTACTGGAATGCCCTTCCCTTTGGGTATGCACCGCCCTTGCAATCGTAATCTTGCAGTGCTGACTGAAAATACATTTATTTAATTTATACAGAGTTTATGTTAACCCCATAGTAAGGGTCAAGATCACTTGATCAGAGATAGGGGGTCCAAATACACCTCATTCCTTTCACCATATTTTTTAAAATGTACTTTCAAGGCTATAATGCTCATACAAGTAAGATATTTTCCAAAATTGGGTGAGTGAAGGCTTGCAAGGGATCTTTGTAAATCTGCATCGGAGTCCAAGACTGCAAAAGTGACAAACTAGAAGCTAATTGTCGATTAATTATTTGTTAACATTTCAAGTCCTGAATTGGAGCAGTAATTGGGATGCTAATACTTTCCTTGCTGGAAAGGATAGGTAGTCCTATGACATACAAAATAACCATATAGTAATTTCATCTTAACTTTTGTAATGACTCTGTGTGTTTGTCATGTGGTGACAGAAGAACACTAACACCATAGTTGAGCTCTACAAAAAAAAAAAAAGTCTGCAGGCAAAGTTCTTAAGACATTTGCATAGTTTACATTTTCAGAATTTTGTGGAATGTTTGAAACATTTTTTGGCTTTCCACCATGCACAGTCCTGGATTATAGAAATCATCAGGCCATGCAGGAAAAAAACGAACACCAGTCTTGGTCACTTTTTCATTCCTTGCTGAAAAAAAAAATAGTTGCTACTAAGCATTAAGTCCTCAAGTCACAGAAAAACCTCAAGTGATGGAAACAATCTTTCAAGTTGTGGGAAAAATTCTTTGTGAATTGTTAGCTTCATGAAATGTGGAATTTCACAACATTTTTTCACATTTCCTGAACTTTGGCTGAAGTAAATTAAAAACCAAAAATAGCAAGCTCTACACTATAGATAATAGACCTGAAACTCTCCCTGGTACCTGGTGAAATTACAACAATTTGTTTCATGCACTTTTCACAAAATTGCAACAATTTCATGTCATTTCACACAATTAGAACAAGTAGAGCAATGTGTATAAAATGGGCAATTTTTGCTGAAACTAAGCTTTTTTTGTTAAATCACATTTTTTTAAAATGTGCAGCTTGGAAAAATGGCATTATTTGCTGATATTCACATTTTTATGAACCCACATCTTCAAAAATGTGCACTTTTGGGAAAATGGCACTATTTGGAAAAAAAAGCATTGTGAAAATTATACCAGAATGTGACACAATTTCACAAAAGCTGCTTTAATGCAAAATTGGCAGTCTCACGCAATTTAGCATGTGTCATAAAAATTTCACCCAGCAGTAACGCTCACCATGGCAACATGGATACACCATGACTGTAGCAAACAGTTATAGCAGACAGTGATTCTGACCCCCCCCCAAGACATGGTTCTAGAGCCTTAACCATGAATGCATGGATTGATAAGTAAGAACATTGGAAATGGTGGATAAAAAAAGCCAAAGTTTAATCATTATAAATAACTATGGGTTTTCTGTCAATCAGTGCTCAGAACCACAGGGCCTCTTATCCTACATACAACTTCTGTATCATGCGGGAGCATAAAAGTGGCGTGATTAACTTAAGTGGCGGGATGAGAAGCACTAAGTGCGCTTTTTAAACTTGAAAAAGAACATAAATTTTATTACCACTAACTTTAGAGAACTTGAGTGATTTATAATGAGTTTATATGTGTTTGTGCAACGATCTCTTTTGGTATAATAACAGCATTATCTCACACAGTTATGAGCAGAGAGAATCATTCAGCTTTGCTTCACAGTCTCTTATTCAAACTACATGAGATGACACTCATACAATAAGTGACATTTTCTGCAGCAAATATATATTTGCTTCCTGCCATCTAGACAGTGGCAGCCTTCAATACTATAAAAAATAGCTGTAGCCATTTTTTAAAGGAATGTTTTAAGATATTTATTAGTCAAAAAAATTGGCTTTTTTAAACCTATATGCCCCTACAGTACCTCAATGGAGCCAGAGTCAATTCATCAAAAAATAATCATTTTGGGTCGGCCCGGTGGCGCTGAGGGCTGAGGCGCAGGATCGCCCACCGCATTGATGCCAGCCAGACCCATGTTCGGGAAATCGCATGGATCGCCGGGGGTCAGCCATGGGGGGAAAGATGGAGCACCCAATGGCTGTTTTCCTTCTCTGGGGGGGGCCACCTGCAAACTCCTGCTGCGATACCACCACCTGGGGGTGCACGGGTGGAAGGTGCGGCACGTGGAGATGGCAGTAGAAGGGGATGGGCAGACGTCAGCAGAGGGGTGGAGCAGGAGGCATGTTTCAGTGTGTCTCCTCGCTCCTAGCCCCTCATTGCACATTGACATCGGGGGGACAAACAAAGTAAACAACCCCCTGTCACTCCTAGATGACGACTCCTCGCTGCACACACTTGCGGTTGGTCGGGGCAGACTCTGTTGTGCAGGGTCCACTGCAGAGCAGTTGCTGGGGAGGTTCAAAGGGAGGGTTCCTCCTCACCCCACTGGGGGTGAACTGGGCATCACGGGTCCAGGGCAGTGTGACCAGGTACTCTAGGGGCAGACTCCGACAGCGGCGAGGTATGTATGAGAAGTCTGATTGAGTGGAGGAAAGGGGTAGTAAGGTGTAAGAGAAATACAAAAGTACAAAAAAAAAAAAAAAAATAATAATTTTTATTCCAGTCTTCTTTAGGAGGAAAGGGATTGCAAATTGGCCTGAAATAATGGCCAGCTGATCCCTTCCTCTTCCAGACGTGCCGGCCCCCGCCTCATTGCTTAGACATGTTGTGGTGTCTAACCAGGGAAAGCGTGGAGGCATGCACCATAGAACTCAGTGGGACTATTTTAAAACATTAAATTCTATATGTTACAGCAGCCTGGTATATACCTTAACATCATGGCTTGACTAACAAGAGACTAAAATACTATGTGATCCATCAACACTATAGTATACATTTATGGAATGCAACAGTTTTGAAACATTTGCCGTGGAGACAAAGATACATTATTATCATTGTGAGCATTTATGAAGGACAGCAAGTCTGAAACTTTCAGCATAGTGACATGAATACACCATCACAATAGGTGCTGACTCCAAAACCCTCACAATTGTCAGTGGCATAGGAATGTACCAAAAAGTGAAGGGAGATCAGAATTTCATAGAACATCTGAGCCCAAGACACAGGACAGACAAAATGCCTTCCTGAATATACTTTGGTCAACTTATCTAGCTTTTTATAATCCCTAATGATGCACACATTTTCAAGAATAATCCATGACATTAAAAATGCATGGGTCATTCACGATTATCAAAACAGGGTCAGAAAGGGTGACTTCCGGTGGCACCATGGAGACCTGAACAGCACGGGCTTGGAGCACTCCCCCAGTTAACAATATTAGCATTTTAAAAGTACCTCTTTAACCTTCTTTCATGCCAAAATCATTGACTGAAGCCCTCCTCATCATCCCTGACCAGCTTATGCTCCCCGAAACTAGCAATCGCTTTTGGATTTTATGTACCCTAGAGTGGCCTGGCGATGAGCAGTCGGAGAGCGGAGATAGCATGGCGGCCCAGGAGAAAACGAAGCACACATGTCAAGGCAACAAACATTCCCAAAACAAGCTCCCCTCTGAAGCGATCCTCCAAGCAATACAAGAATTTAGGTCAGAGGTTAAAGAATTTCTGTGGGACCTCTGATCCAAACTGGGCTCCTTCCAAACCTGAATTGACGAGGCTGACATACAGATATCAGCAAACACGGAGCACCTGGATGCCTTGGAGGCCTCCGATAGGGAGCTGGCCCATACAGAACTTGCAACAGTCCACAAGCAAGAAGATGCCAAAAACAGGGGCTGCAGGAAGAATTTATGAATATATGTAGTCCCGGAGGGCGAGGAGAGCATAGACATGTCTGCCTTCTTGAATCACCATTTGCGGACCACCCTGAACCTGGGCCCCGAATACCCAATTGATATTGAATGGTCACACAGAGCCCTGGGCTTGAGACCCCCCCAGAGCCGGCCCCAGATCCATTGTGGCCCGCTTTCTTAATTTTGCAACTAAAGACCTACTCCTACAGAAAGCTTAGGCTAGGAGGGCTCTATTCTATGAGGACAAAAGGATATAGATTGATAATGACTACACACTAACGACACAGAAACTCAGATGCAAATTTGTGGCTCTGTTTCCTTGTCTCTGGGCCCTCAAGCTCAAATTCAGAACCCCCTACCCTGTGAAGCTCATAGTCCTCTACCCCTCGGGCTCTCAGATGAACCTTTCAGCAGAGAAGGCAAGAGTAGACCTGTTGGCAAGGGGGATCCTTAGAGAACAAGACAGTCACAGGCTTGAGAACTGACCCAGCCGGTGGAGAGACCCTCCAGGAAAGCATCACCCCATGAGGGAAGGAAGAAACCAGGCTCTCTGTCCTTGAAGGCTAACCTAAAACAAATTCAATACTTCAGACACGGGACACCTTCAAATAACTGATTCTCTGCCTGATTTGGTCCATCCTGTTTTGTATCATAGGGGGCTGTGGAGGGGGGGGGGAGGCCAGGCTGGAGGGGTGGCTCAACGTCCACGTGGATCCTCTAAGTTGGCTGTACCTGGCTAGGAGTAGTCCATGGCATGCGATTTACCCTTGGGTAGCGTTACGGCCTCCCATTGCATAGATTCGGCATTTTGAACCATCCCAATAGCAGGCAGTATTGCCAGGCTGGCATCCTCATCCTAAATTTAGTGGCTTGCTCAATGGTCCATGAACTGGGCTCCCCCGGCCCCCCTGGCTGCCCGACTGCCTGGTCCTGCCTCCCGCTAACATCTGAGACCCACAGGGCTCTGAGCATAGCACTGGGAACATCACTAAGGCCTTAAATCTCTCTGGATGGACCGGACACCTTCTCCCTTTTCGAGAGCCTGGACTCACCGTGATGACTCCTTCTTCTTCTTCAGCAGAATGGGAGAGGCATCTTCGGCCTGAAATGCTCCACTGCTTCCCGCATCGCCTCCTCGCTTTGGCCTGCATCCCCCTGGCCACCTGGTCCTGATTGCACCTGGCTTTGAGAGCTGAAAATTCTGGGACTGACTCCACCCTGGAAGGTGTCTGAAATACATAATCTCTCCTGATCAATGGACTGCTTTAAATCCCAGGTGGTAGAAGGGGGTGACAAGATCATCCCAAAACATGGGAGTGTTTGAATAGATCTGGGCACTTTGAACATAGGGTGGGGTGAGCTGGGGGGGTTGAGAAAGATCAGCTGCTGGTGGGGGGGGGATTACTTCCTCTGCGAGTGTGCGAGCAGGTTGATAAGAGTTTCCCTCTAGCTTCTCCTGTGGGTGTGCGTATGTTTGAGCGACTGGGGCTGATGAGCCCTTTGCATTAGTGTGCACATCCATGAAGTTTCCTCTTGCTTCCTTGTGCACGTTCAAGCAGCGAGGTTTGCCTGGATTCTTGCATCAGTGTGCACATTCACACAGTCCTTCCTCCTTAGTAGTATAATGGGCAGATCCATTCCTCTCTCTGTCCCTTACTAGAATGAGGGGAGTCTGGGCCAGTTTTTTGGAGTTTCTTTTGGGGGGGACTTGTGGAGATGAGCCATTGCAGTGCCTCACCCTTTTTGAAGCCTTGGTACTCTGGGGGCTCTCTCTCCTTCCCCCTGGCATTTAGGTCATCAGTTTAAGCGGCATTCTGGCACCAGGTGCTCCCTGACTCAGCTGCCCTGGGGATCCCTCCATTGTGTGGGTGATATCAATGGAGCCCAGCTCCCCACCCTGGTAGGGCTCGATTGCCATGCTATTCAGCGTTGGTGGGAACTCCATGTCCATAGGGTCTGCCATTTGGCGATCATAGGCTCTCTTAAAGTGCCCTTGAGGAGGTTTAAATAGGGTAATTTGGCTGACCCTGGGGTATAGCATCATCTGGACCCCTGGGAGAGCCAGTTGTAGCCCTACTGGAGGGTAGGAGAGCCAAATGAGGGAACGTCTCGGGGGGTTGTGTTGTGTTTTTTTGGGGGGATTTCAAAGAGAGGGGATGTATTAAATGTACTGGGGAGACCTCCATCTACCATAGGAGGACCTCCATGTGCTCACCACTACAAGAGTGTTTGTCACTCCTCAGAGTGATAACCATGCTGATAGGGGGGGTCTTGGCCCTCTTGGGGACTTTCCTCCCATTAACTATGGGAATTTAATCCCTAGCTCCCCAGGTCTCCTAATTACTGGAGCCTGGGCGAGCGCCCAGAGGGGAACTGGCTTTATCCCCTCCAAGATGGAAGCCACACTAGTTTTACAGTTCAGGGTTCAAAGTTATGCAGCTGGCTACCCAGGTTTGGGGAAGATGGGATGGGGGGACGAAGGATAAATGCATTTTTAGCTATGGGAACCCTTCTCGGGGTTAATGTTAGTGTTTTAGGCACATTTGTCACTGACATTGGGTTACTACAGCCCAAGTTTAACAGGGGTAACAAGTTGGTTATTCCTTTTTTCCTGTTGCCCGCAATTGGGCCTAGATGTTGCTCAATAGACTTTACTACATAGTGCTTAAAAAAGAAAGAGACACACATACCACGGTTTCAAAACTCTTTATTCTTTAAGGTCCCTTGGGGTCCCGGTGTGGGACTTTCCCCCTCCCCCTTATTGAGGTATGATGGCAGTGAACCCCACCAAAATTTTCTCTATGAGTGTTAATGGTCTCCATAATCCCAAAAAGAGATGCCGCCTAATGCAATACTTGAAAAGGCAGGCAGCTGACCTCTATTTTCTGCAGGAAACTCTCCTTTCAGAACTGGAACACCAAAAGTTAAAATAGGTAAACAGATATGAAGTATATGCGTCCTCTCACTCCAGTGCTCGTAGAAGGGGGGTGGCCATTCTGGTTCCTATTTCGACCCCTTTAGAAATCCAAGACACACTGGTTGACTCCCAGGGCAGATTTATAATTCTAACAGGCAGACTCTATTCCCAAGACGCAACTCTGGTAAACATCTACCTCCCTCCCCAGTCCTCCCTCCCTGTTATACGTGCCTTTCTACAGAAAGTTTTCTCTTCCCTGCAAGGCATTCTAATCATGGGGGGGACGGGACTTCAATGTAACCCTGTCACCTCAGCAAGATACCTCTGATCCTTGGGCTCACAGATCAACAAGTGCCCTCAAATACCTGACTGTACTTTTTCTTACCTAGGCATCGAGGATGTATGAAAAAAGCTGTTCCATCCTGGAGGAGAATCCAAGCACTCAATGATAAGTTTAAATGCTACATTGACAAGCATTTAAACTAGCAAAGGGGGGTGGCAGGCCAGCAAGGAGGGCACCTACTTGCTCACCCCCCACAACTAGCAGTGGAACCAGTGAACCAGAGGAGTGGCTATCTCTGCAAAGCAGTGTGCAAAAGATGGAGATTAGTGCCCGAGAGGTGGATAAGCAGAAAAGGGGCAAAATTCAGCAGAAGGGCAGACAGCAAGGAGAACCAGGAATAAATGACAACCAAGGAAGGGGCTGGAGTAGAACAGTGAAGCAGTCTAGGAGGTCAAATCATGGAAAGCCATGTGCAAATGCCAGGAGCCTTAGCAACAAGATGGAAGATCTGGAGGCTGTCATGGTACAGTCAGACCTGGACATTGTGGCCATCACTGAAACCTGGTGTAATGATAACCATGACTGGAGATGGCCATACCTGGCTACAACATATTCAGAAGAGACAGAGCAGGCAGGAAGGGAGGAGGAGTGGCACTGTGTGAAAATGACATAAGGGCCACAGAGATCCAGGAGGAACAAAATGGGGAGAGATACTGTGGGTTAAGCTGGAAAGGAAAAAGGGACAGCCATCCGCAGACAGGTGTGGTCTATAGACCACCAGCCCAGGAGGAAGAAACAGATAGGGAGCTGATGCTAGCCATCCAAAGGATGGCAGACAAGGTGAGGTAGTACTGGTTGGAGACTTCAATATTCCAGACGTGGACTGGAGCATCCCAGCAGCAGCATCATCAACTAGGAGCAGATTTATCCTGGACTTCCTTCAGGGTGCCTTCCTCAAGCAACTGGTCATGGAACCAACTCGGCAGAAGGCAATACTGGACCTTGTGCTCACAGACAGGGACAGTGTGATGGGGGTAACAGTAGGGGAGCACCTGGGTAACAGTGACCACCAGTCATTGTGGTTTGAAATCACAGAAAGAGCAGAACCAAACCACACAAAAACACGTATCCTGGATTTTAGGGGGGCAGACTTTGGGAAAATGGGGAGATACTTAAAAGAGGCATTAAGGGGAATGGGACAGGAATCAGGGGTTGAGGAACAGTGGGCAGTATTTAAAATGGGGATTACAAGAACAACAGAATTAAGCATTAAGCAGGTTAGCAAGAGGAAAAGGAAGAGGAGACCATTATGGTTTTCCAAAGAGGTAGCAAAGAAAGTGAAAGCCAAAAAGATTGCATTCAGGCAATACAAAAAGACACAGGCAGAAGGGGATAGGGAGAAGTACCAGGAGAAGCAAAGGGAGGCAGGGAGGTCAGTAAGGCAAGCCAAAGTTCAGACAGAAGAACACATTGCAAAATCAGTGGGTAGAGGGGACAAAACCTTTTACAGGTACATAAGGGAAAAAAGAAAGACAAAGGGAGGGATAGTGAGACTGAAGGGGGAGGATGGGAGCCGCATGGAGGATGACAACAGTAAAGCTGACATATTGAACAGGTATTTCTGCTCAGTCTTTACTGAGGAAGAGGGGATAATGGGTCTGAAGGAGTACAAGGGTGAGAATGGTGCAGAAATGGTCACAAGTCCCTTTACACGAGAAAGGGTCCTGAAGGAACTGGAAGTAATAAGAGTTGATAAAGCAATGGGGCCAGATGGGTGCACCCAGGGTCCTTAAAGAACTAAGAGAGGTGGTGGCTGAACCTCTGGCTATCCTGTTTAGCCGATCACTGGAAACAGGGAGGTACCCAAAGACTGAGGACAGCAGATGTAGTCCCCTTATACAAAAGTGGGAACAAAGAGAAAGCAGGGAACTACAGACCAGTCAGCCTCACCTCTGTAGTGGGAAGATCATGGAAGCACTACTGAAGGAGAGATTGGTGGAACATCTGGTTGTCAATGGACTACAGGACCCAAGGCAGCATGGTTTCACCAGGGGAGGTCTGTCAGACCAACCTCATTGAATTTTTGACTGGGTGACTAGGAGGTGGATCAGGGAGGGCAGTGGACATGGCCTATCTGGACTTCAGCAAGGCCTTTGACACTGTGCCACATAGAAGACTATTACACAAACTGGGAATATGGGTGTGGGCAGGACAGTAGTGTGGTGGGTAGGTAACTGGCTGGGTGGCAGGACACAGAGGGTGGTGGTAAACAGCTGTCACTCCACAGAGGGAAGAGTGACCAGTGGGGTACCACAGGGATCAGTGCTGGGACCGGTCCTATTCAACATTTTCATCAGTGACATTGCACAGGATCTAGAAGGCAGAATTTCACTGTTCGCTGATGACACAAAGCTCTGTAACAGAGTAGACACACCAGAGGGTGTAGACAGAATGAGAAGCGACCTGCAGAAACTTGAAGAATGGTCAAGGGTTTGGCAGTTGAAATTCAATGCAAAGAAGTGCAAGATAATGCATATGGGGCACAAAAACCCTGGCACAATATATCAGTTGGGGGTGAGGATATAGCATGCACCAAGCAGGAAAGGGATCTTGGGGTTGTCATCTCTGATGACCTCAAGGTAGGGAAACAGTGTGACAAGGCAACAGGTAAAGCAAATAGGATGCTGGGATGTATAGGCAGGGCATCACCAGCAGGAAAAGGGAGGTCATAATCCGCTATACAAGACACTAGTGAGGCCCCACCTGGAATACAGTGTACAGTTCTGGAGACCATACCTACATAAGGACATAGACAGGGTAGAGAAGGTTCAGAGGAGGGCAACAAAGATGGTGCATGGATTGCATCACAAGTCCTATGAAGACAGGTTGAAGGAACTGAACATGTACTCCCTGGAGGAGAGGAGGGAGAGAGGGGATATGATAGAGACATACAAGTATCTTACAGGGAGGAACAGGGTGCAGGAAAACACTATTTTTAAGGAAAAAGATGTTCCAGGACTAGAGGGCATGGGATGAAGTTGGAGGGAGGACGATTCAGAGGAAACATGAGAAAGAATTTCTTCACAGAACGGGTGGTGGACAAGTGGAACACCCTGCCAGAGGAAGTGGTGGGGGCTGAAACAATCACGGGATTTAAGAATGCATGGGATAGACATAAAAGGAATTCTAGAGGTCAGGGGTAAGGGGCAACAGACTTCTAGGAAAACAAACTGAACTTACAAGCTCAAATGGGCAGACTGGGTGGGCCATAGGCCCTTATCTGCCGACACTGTCTATGTATCTATGTAAGCTTTTCCCCTCAGATTCTGGGTTTTCTTACTACTCGGCCCTTTTCCACTCATACTCCCGGTTAGATTACGTCTTAATTTCTTGCGAACATCTATCCCTAGTTCATGATCTTACCTTGGGGCCTCGAGTTCTGTCAGATCATCATTCACTAACCCTTAAAATAAATCTTGGCAAAACCCCAAAATTAAAAACATGGCAACTTAATCCCTCACTTCTAAGAGATCAGGAGTTTTGTGGACTATATGAATACCAGGATTCCACAAATTCTTAAAGAAAATGAAACTACATATACTGCATTCCTGTCCCCATACCATGGGACACCTTGACAGCTGGTGTTAGGGGAGAAATAACAGCATATTCCTCTTGTAAAAAATGCAAATTGGAAGCAACCTATAATTTTTTAATGGAACAGCTACACACCTACCAACTCCTGCATAGGGAGGGGGACAGGGTGACTCAAGGGAAAATCAGGGAGGTAAGAAAGGAGCTCAAAAAGATAATGGACCTCAGGGTCCTTCAAATGTTAACATACCTAAAACAATCTAATTACAAGGTGGGAGCTAAGGGTACTCGCTTACTGGTGTGACAACTTAGATCCAGAAAACGTACTGCAACCATTTTAAAAGTCAAACATCCAACCACAAGGGTAACCTCTTGTACAGATGAACATATCTGTTCATCCTTCCTCTCCTACTATCAAAACCTATATGCATCCCCTACTGGCATCTCGGGATCTGGAGACCACACAGAATTTCTGTCAAGGCTCTTCCTTCCTGAGCTAGCTAATTCCCAACGTTTGACATTGGAAGCCCCAATAACGGCCGATGAGGTCATTTCCACATTAAGGCCCTCGGGGCCCACAAATGTCCAAGCCTTGATGGCTTTATGGTGGAATGGTACAAAAAATTCATGAGCCCTCTCCTTCCTACTCTGTTATCTACTTTCAGGGTGGTGGAAGTGGGAGACCCCCTCCACTTGGAACTATACGGTAATTGCTCTCCTTTCTAAACCAAATAAGAACACGTCAGATACGTTCTCATACTGCCCTATTTCTATTTTGAATGTTGACTACAAAATTTATATGGCAATTTGGGCCTCTAGACTAGAATCTCTCCTCCAGACCCTGATCTACCCAGATCAATCAGGCTTTATCAAAAGGCATAGTACCACTGACATCAGATGAACTATGCTCCTTTTGGAATATATACACAAGATGCAGATTCCATCAGTTATACTTAGTCTCGATGCTAAGAAGGCCTTTGATAGAGTATTGTGGAGTTTCCTTTGGGATACCCTTCAAGCCTTTTCTGTCCCTGATACCTTTCTTTCATGGCTCCAGAACTTATCTTCTCATCCTAAGGCATATATTCATATCAATGATTCCATGACCTCCCCCATTCCACTACAACAGGGAACTCGCCAGGGTTGCCCTCTTTCTCCCTACTTATTCGTTCTTTACATGGAGCCTTTGGTGGCGGCGATGAGACTAAATCCTAATATTGAGGGTGTTCCCCTAGGTCAAAAAAGCTACAAAGACTCTCTCTCTTCACTGATGAAATCCTTCTTACCCTCTTGTCCCCGGAGATCTCAATACTGACCACATGGGAGCTCCTGGGGGAGTATGAAACATTAGCAAACTTTAAACTAAACCCCACTAAGACAGAGGTACTACTATTATACTACCAGCCATCCCCTCTCCTGAGAGCCTCTCTCCCGTTCTGGTGACAATGTACCAAAATTAAATATCTCAGAATCCATATCCCCCATAACTTGGACCATCTCAAACTATTCAATTACGAACCCCTATCCCTTCAGATTCAGGGGGATCTAGTTAAATGGGGGCACCTGAAACTCACCTTTTTTCAGCTCATAGAAATCATTCATATGAACATTCTTCCTAGATCACTCTACCTGTTCCAAAATGTCCCAGTCTTCCCGTCCAATTTCTATTTTAAATCTAGGAACAAAATAATTTCCACTTTTATCTGGGATGTTCAGAGACCGAGAGTTCGCCTCTCCCTTCTGTCTCTCCCTGTGGACCGGGGAGGTGTCAACCTTCCAAATTTGAAATTTTATGCCAAGGCTGCTTTTTTGGAACCCTTACTCTCCTGGCTCACCCCCGAGGTTAAACTCGCCTGGAAGGACATAGAATTTACAATAAATTATATGCACAATATTGAAAAAATACTCTTTTCTTCTCCAGGACAAGCCCCCAACCCCCGTGTGATCTCACCAATTTCACAGCCCAGATCTGCAAGATTTGGTGCAACCTAAAACAAAATAAATTATTAAGACAGACACTTTTCTTTTTCACGTTATTATCAGAGGATGAAGACTTTCATCCCATTGACTTGGACACCTCATTTGCCTCATGGCGAGGACAGGGTCTTAGCTATTACTACCAGTTTGTTAATAACTCAGGGGTTATATCAATCCCTGAAATCCAAAATAGGTACACCCTATCTGACCGAGATTTATTCCGATATGCCCAGGTGAGAAACTACATATTAAAACAAAGAGACTTAACCGCCGCCAGCCCCTTCCCCCTTCCTGCTCTTTGGGCCCTTCTTAAGGATACACTGGGAGGATCCCTCTGGGGAAATCTAATTGGTCACATATACAGAACAATACAAATTCCCTAGGGGACAATTCCCACTCAATATTGGAGGTGTAGAATAGGGACCTGGGGCTAGTAATTACTTGTGAGTTATGATAAGAGTCAACCTTGAAAGCAATTAAGATCACAACATCTAATACATGGAGATAGTTTGCATGGAAATCTCACTCCAGATACTTCCATTCCCCTGCTAAACTAACAAAATGCCTTCCAGTTTCTTATGGGCACTATTGGAGGAGATGCAACTGTAATCTAGCAGACCGGGATCATGTTTTTTGGCACCGCCCTAAGCGTACTCCCTTTTGGTGCTCGCTGCAGGTGGAACTGGGGGAATGCTTGGGTGAGTCTATTGAACTGACTGAGGAAATAACCATTTTATCCATCTATCCACCCCATCGACCACAATGGGGTAATACATTACTACCTCTCTTACTTCTGGCAGCCAAGAAAGTGATAACCCGCAAATGGATGGCCACCTTGATACCTACAATTTTGGACTGGCATCAGACAGTCCTAGAAATCTACCGAATGGAGTATCTCACTGCCAGATTGCACTGATGCTTCTACCCCCTTTATTAAGAAATGGCAGAGGTGGCTCATGTATGCATCCATGAGAGACCCTGATTTTGTTCCCTGAAGGGGAAGGAAGGAAGGTGAGCTCAGCCTCCCAGTTCCCCCGTGGGTGGGAGGGGTGTGATGAAAAATGGTTCCCTGACTTTGTGGAGTCGAGGTTTGTCCGCCTGCCTAATTACACTCAGGGACACCCCCTCACCCCCACCCTCGGGACGTACTAGAAAATTATACAAGGCAAGCTTTATGTAAACTCTAAAGTTTATTATATTAAATTGTCATACATTCTTACTATCAAACTATATCAGTTGTTGCTCTATCATCAATAATGTAAAATGTATTATGGTGTCTCGTTTAATAAAAAATAAATAAAATAAAAACAGGGTCAGGAAGGACAAACAGGTTTTGAAGCAATTTTAAAGGAACAAGCAGGCCAAAATAACTATAAAATGCAAATGATGCAATAGTAAAATAAAATACCCTGTAAAGTTGTTTTTTTCCCCAAAAAATATACTTTTTGCTGCTGGATTTTCAATTTATCCTCCCTCCATACCAAAAAGGTTAAAAGCAGCCTCTCTGCTGTCATTGGAGAAGTCACACCAGCATATTTCAGTTCTCTACTGATTGAAAACTGGGAGGTCAAAATGTATTGGCAGAACTCTCAATTACAAAAGAGAGGGGTCTGCTGATTCCTGGTTCAACTGCCTATGACAAATAAGAACATAGCTATGCCATCACCATAGCCAGTGTTTATGGTAGATAGGGATTCTAAAATCTTCACCATGGAGACACTGATATATCACCACTGTACTGAATGATTGTGGGAACGCCAGTTCTAAAACCTTCACACTGGAGAGATGGGCACATCATCACTGCACTGAGGGCCCCATATTCAGAGCCAGCCAACTGCGCACACAAACAGGTGTGCCATGAAAAAAAATAGGGCTGTCTAGCTCAGGCACCATATTCAAACAGAGAGCATGATCCAAACTGACCATGCTATCTGTCTGAATATTGTGTCATGGTAGCGCAGCTCACATCAAGCAGCTGCTATGCTTGACACAGTGCTAACAGACCACTGGCTGAAGACCGCCCATAGGGGTAAAGCATGGCACACACTGGTTAGCACTGCAGCCCCCATGGGTGATATTCAGCCCAAACATGCAGATGAGACCACTGGGCATGCACAGTGCTAAGGTGCCATTTGCATGATCATTATGGGTACATCTGCATGTAAGTGCCATCCGAGAGTGCCGGGCCAGGTCCCCCCGAGCCCCAATCCTTGTAAGGAAAAATCAGTGGTTCAGCAGTCCCTCCCCTGCCCCGATCCCTGTCCCTATATATATAAAAACTAACATCTGTGGTTCATCGGTCCCTCTCCTGACCCGATCCTGTCCCCATGTATAAAAAAATGATCAATGGTGATCCAGTGGCCCCTCCCCCATTCTCTGATTGCCATCCCAATGAAACCCACTATACCCTGGTAGTCAAATGGCCCCCCCACCCCAGCAGGTGAGACCCACCACCCAGCTCCCTCCAACCCAACTGGTGCCAGCGACTGGCACAGCCCTCTTCATACCGCCATGGCTGGCCACTGACTGAACTGTCACTGAGCATGTATACTAGACAGTACATGGTCATTGGTTGACTGGTCAGAGAATGGGGAAGGGACCACTGGACCACCGGGGATGTATTTTTATGACACGGGTGCAGCGATCGGGGAATGGGTGAGGAAGAGGGACCACTTGATCATCAGTGATAATGTCTTTATATATGGGGACAAGGATTGGCGCAGGGAAGGGACTGCTGAACCACCAATGTTAGTTTTTATATATATGGGGACAGGGATTGGGGCAGGGGAGGGACCGCTGAACCACTGACGATATTTTTATTATATATGGGGACAGGGATTGGGGCAGGGGAGGGACCGCTGGACCACTAGGGCATGCAGTCCTTGACAGTGGGAAGACGGGTCTGTGCACTGTTAAGGGCTGGGTTTCAGAAGCGTTAAATGGCACTGCTGCTGGCGGCCTCTAGCGCGTCTAAAAACTTTCAATATTGTGCTGCACCACACACAATATATATGAGGGAACCCTCATTTGCATAGGCACAGCACAATATTGTGCAGTATGTAGTTGTCAGGGGTGTGCCGCGCATATGTGTTCTATGAATATGGGCACACCCCTGAGAGCTGGTGCTGTTCCAGGTTAGTGTGGCACAAACCCAGTTTGTTCTGTGTTAACCTTTTGAAAATGGGACCCTAAGTGTTTATGGCAGACGGATTCTAAAACCTTCACAACAGAGACATGATTACATTGTCACTGCACTAAATGTTTATGGGCAATGGGAATATAGGGGTCTGGAGACAGAATCTGATTGAGCACCCCACTAGTTCATCAGTCTTCATTACAGAGGTAACACATGTAGGCATGAGTTGAATATGTCATCACTGTACTAAGTGTTCAATGACAATAGGCTTATAGGAGTTGTGAGACATAATCAGACTATGCAGTCTGTCTTTTGTCTTCATTACAAAGGCAAACCACATACTATGGATAGATACCTCATTGCTGTACTAAATGTTGATGGACAATAAGAACATAAGAGTCATGAGACTGAATCAGACTAAGTAGCACCTTCCTTCCTTTCTTTCTTTCTTGAATTTTGTTAACTGAGGTGGCTCACTGAGGCTAACGTTCCTTTTTCAGGCATGACCCAGAATGAATTACATTCAATAGGAGAAAGAAAGTAAAAGCAACCAGCTTTTACAGGTATATACAGCAGTAACAGGATATGCACCTGAATATCAGTTACATTCAATAAGAGAAAGAGAAAAAAAAATCCGCTTTTAAGCAAATATTCAGTACAGCAGCAGTGGCAAACAGTACAATACTAACATGACTGCAACAGGTCCAACATACAGTACATAACACTTTGTACCAAATGGGATCGTGGATGAAACCCACTACGGGGCAACAGTTTTTTTTCAGTGCTTGTAAAAGCCATTGACTGAGCATTCCAACTGGCTATCAGTGTCAATGCCAAAAGGGCCTTTGACAGAGTCAATTGGTACTTTCTGCACCAGGTGCTTGTTAAATTTAATTTGGGGGAACAGTTTGTGGGTGCTGTCTCTGCCCTGTATGAAGGACCAGAGGCCTTGGTGCTAGTTAATGGCTGACTCTCAGACAGATATCCCTTGGGACAGGGTACCAGACAGGGGTGCCCCCTTTCTCCCTTGCTGTTTGCCTTAGCTTTGAACCATTAGCTGTACAAATCAGGCATCATCAGTCCATAATAGGAATTATGGTCGAGAACCAAGAGCAAAAAATTGCCCTTTACGCAGATGACATCTTACTGTTTTTGAGTGACCCAGTTTCCTCCCTCTTTTGGATGTCTTAAACGAGTTTGGAGCTTTGGCCAGTTATAAAATCAACTTATCTAAGTCTGAGGCCATGATATTGAGTGGTTCCCCCCAGCGGGTTTTAAAGATAGTTTTTCTTGCACCTGGATGCCAAAAACAGATTTCGTTATCAGGGTATTCAAATCTCAGCAGACATCTCTAGACTTTTCCCTGATAATTACCATAAATTAATGCAGCCAATTAAGCTAGTTGTGGCCCAATTTAATACCCTCCCCTTAACTCTGTACGGAAGGATACAATCAATAAAAATGAACATCCTCCTCTGTTTATTATTTCTATTCCAAATCCTTCCCATAATGGTCCCCAAGGCATACTGGAATGAGCTCCACAAAACTTTATGTAAATTCATTTGGCAGGGCAAACAACCCATGGTCTCGCATCCTTTACTCTGTCTCCCCAGGGAATGGGGTGGCTTAGGATTACCTGATATCTACAAGTACTACCTGGCAGCTCAGGGGTCTTGGCTATATACCTGGCTCAAGCAACCTAGAGAGGCAGGTTGGTACAAGATGGAACTACAAAATTGGAAGTATTTTCCTTTATGGACCATCTCTACTAGAATTATTTCTCCCCAAATGATTCGTACTTTACGCAACCCATGGACCAAACATAGTCAAGTCATTGCTTAAATTACAATGGTTATCTTGTATCCTCAATAATATTGGCCCTCTCACACTTATCAGGCATCATGATGACTTTGACCCCCCCAGATTAAACGTGGGCTATCAGTACTGAAAGGCTCATGGCCTCACTTGGTTTGCACAACTCATCAAAGGAAGCACTTGTATGTCTTTCCATAAGCTCCAACACAAATATTCACTAAGGAACAATCACTTTCGTTTCTGACAAGTTAGACATTTTATCCTGCAACACTCCCACTTCCAACAACTACAAAGGTCACAGTCGACACCAGAGAAAAACTTTTATTGGTGGGTCCACCATAAAGTGAAAGTTAAACCCATCTCCAGACTGTATAAACGTCTCACAGTTAACCCCCCCCTTCAGGGATGGATCAAATCTGTATTAAGTGGGAGAGAGATTCAAACATATCCATCCCTCAGTCTCAATGGGACCATAGGATGAAGCAGAGTTGGGCGGTTACAGCCTCGCCCACCTGGCGCGAATTAAACTGGAAGGTAATAATGAGATATTTCCATACACCAATCATGACAAAACACTTTAAACAGCATGGGTCATAATGTCACAAGACATTATGCTGCATGCATATATCATGCTGCCAAAGCAGCGTGATATATGCCATGTGACATGTCTTTTTTTTGCAGGGGGCTCCACCCCACACACCCTCCATTACAGGGGACTACGCCCCTGAACCCCCCAGCTATTATAACTAACTCTGGGGGGGGGTTAACACAAATATCGCACAAAGTGCGAAAAAAAAGAACATTTCCATGCGTCTGGGACTGGGAATCAAACCCTGTCCCAAACACATTGCTTCATTTCCTTGCTGCCAATGGCTCATTGCATCGAGCCACAGCAGCTGTTCAGTGGAACCCTGTCCTGGCAGAGGTCTTATCGTCTGCTTGGGACAGTAAGAGGGTGCAGTACCGTGCACTGACCCATTCGCAGTATTGCACCCTCTCGCTCAGTTGTACTGCACTGTTGCAGTTACAGGGTTTTGTTGTACGCTATTAAGCATACGACATATTGACTCCATTAATGCATCAGTCAGGGTTAAAGTGACAAAAGTAGGGAAATGTGGTGTAAGGGTTTCCAACCCTAACATCACACCCCTAACCTACATTCAGCTACAGGCATGGGGTGTGCCTTGCGGTTGTCAACCCTAATGTTCACCCCATTCCATAAGTAAATAAGCTGAGATTGATGCAGTATATGAGAATGGGGTGAGCGTCAGGGTTGACAACCCCAAGGCACACTCCACGCCTGTTGCTGCCTGCAGGGTGGGGGTGAGATGTTAAAGTTGGAAACCCTAACACCACATTTCCCTACTTTTGTCACTTTAACCCTAACTGATGCATTAACACAGTTTCTTGCAAAGAATTTCCTTACTTTTTCAGATAGTATAATCATATCCTCATTTGGCTGTAGGAGCGCAGTGACCTCCGGGGCCCTGTGCTCCCATCCCTCCATAGATGCATATGTGTATGTTGCCGTGGAAACATTTTCATCAAAACAGCAACCAGATTGTCAGCATAGCCTTATTATTACCCCACCTGATGAACACTGGGCTGAGAATTTTCAAATCCCCGCTGAAACGTCATTCTGCGCCACCACAAAGTCATTCCACACCACAGGTGAGAAAACATGTTTTGGCCAGAATTTGAAAACTGACAGGGCCTCATGTTTATAAGGTGATCTAAATAAAAGGCTACATTGAAAACCTGGGGTGAAAATATTTACAATTACCAAGGTTACGAGCGAGCGTAGTTAAATTTAAATGCATGTGCATAACTTTGCCATTTTTACACATTTTGACACCAAATTTTCAACATAGCCTTCTTATGACCCCACTCCATGATCAAAGGCAGAGAAAATTTTCAAATCACACCAGAAAGCTGATTTCACCAAGTGACCACGAAATCACCTTTCGGGATAGATTTGCTAACTTCTACTGGCATTGTCCGTGAGGTGGGGTCCCCAAAAGGTCATGTTGAAATTTGGTGTTAAAATATGAATAAATGGCTAAGTTATGCATCAGAGTGGAAAACCCCATCGAAATACAATGAACTGCATTTACCTTAGTTTCTCATGTTGCAGTCGCTGCTTCCAGCAGCAAGACATGTGTTTGATCACAGAGTGGATCATCGGCCTGCCACCTGTTCAGGTGAGTGCGGGTGTGTGGGGGTGTAATGGGGGTGTGGGGTGGTGGATGCTGAGTAGGAGGTAAGGGTGGGGGGGGTCAGATTGGTGAGGGACAGCTTTCTTCTTTGTAGAAAAAAACTTTAAGGTTAGTTTTCTTTTGCGGGTGGGGGAATCGATCGGTGGGGGGGTGCCACTAGACACAAGAGAAAGAAGAAAGCAAAATGGGGACATGAATCGGAGGGTAGGGGGGGTGCCACTAGACAACACAGAAACAAAAAACAATGGTGACAGCAATTGGAGGGTGATGGTGCCACTAGACACCAGGGAGATGGGAAAAAGAAAACAGGGAGACCAACTGGAGGGTGGGGGTGCCACTAGACACCAGAGAAATGTTTTTCATTAATGGGGATGGCCATCAGAGATCCCTTTTCATGTCTTTTTTTGCAATTTGTGTAAAAGGAAGTATTTTTTTCACAAATTGCAAAACAGGATCTTTTTTCAAGTATCTTGTTCCACAATTAGTGTAAAAAGATTCACAAGCACAAAAAAAGACATGAAACACGATTAGAAAGTGTTGAAAACATACATTTGAAAGTCAGTGTTTCCAAAAGTACTGTAACCCCAGAAGCTGCTTAAATGGGTCTTGTTTAGCAGAATACACATGTTGCTTTATAGTAAACACATCAGGCTGGATTCTCAAATTGGGATTGGATTGGCGCAAGCTACTGCAAATAGCAGCTTGCACCAAAGCCCAGTGTGCCAGGGACCCTGCATCCAAGTCTCTAAGGGGCAGGGTCTCGGTGGCTAAGTCCTGCGGCTTGTGGCAAAAATGGCTGAGCACTGAACAGACAGTGCTGGTCTAGACCCTGGTGGTCTAACGGTTCCCCCACCCTGATCCTGGATGGCGCCAACAGTAACACTAAAATGCATATCCCTTGCCCCCACTATGGTCCCATGATCTTACCACCATTAACATTAAACAAGTATTTCACATGCCCCCTTCCCAATCCCCTGATGTTGCCACCCTTAATATTTAAAGCTTATTTCACATGCCCCCCTTCCAGATCCTCTGATGTTGCCAAATGTAATAATACAAGCCCTCCTTCCTGAACCCTGACATTACCAGTAACAAACATAATTAGTTCCCATGCTCCCCCCCAGCTCCAAAGGTTCTAGCACTAATATCATTAATCAGGGCCGGCGACCAGCACAGCTCACCTCACACCTCCGCAGCTGGCCACTGAATAAACTGTTAATGAACCTACTGTAATGTGCACACAGGAGGCCACATGGGGTCTGGGCCTGTGAAACCACAGGTATAGTGGTGCCAGCCAGGATGCAACATAGCAATGCTGCAGTATATCATAGAAATGCTGCAGAATGCTGCAGGGAACACAGTTCCACTATACTTATGCATGCTGTACGAGGTATCTCTCTCGATAGTATGCTCCATTACTGCATGCTTTTTTATATGCATCTGCATATCTGTAAAATTACTACCCTCATGAACAATTTCTAGATCAACTGCTCAAATTATTATAGCAACACTACGTCTATGTGCATAACTGCAGGCACCATAGGGGTCTGCCCTTCTGAGCCAGAAGTTAGTGTGTGTGTTTTACATCTATGGCCAAAGAGATGCAGGCCACTCGGGGGCCTGTGATTCTGCAGACAGAAGTAGTGCTGCAATTTTGCTATCATGGATTTTATGGTACCTGCAGTTCTGCAGCCAGAGGTCAGTGTGTATGTCTTATACCAGTGTCTGCAGAAGCTCAGGCCCATCAAATGTGTGTATGTCTTACAATGTGCGTAAGTATATCAGGCAACAGAAGTGCTGCCCCCATAGGGGAGTACTCTTCTGGAGACATAACTCTTGTAATTTTCGTAGCGCAGATTTGTATGTGTGATTGCAGGGGCCTATAGCTAAGGTTGAGTAGCATGTTTAATGTTAAACCTCATATTCTGCACTTTAATAACTTTGCAACCGATAAATGGATTTGCACAAAATTTGGCATGTACTGTCCCACGGGGTGGGTCTCTTGACCTGGCAAGTTTCATTCCAGTTGGATGTGCAGATTGTGAGATCCAGATAGTGCAAAAACCTTAAAAGTCTACACTTTTTGCAGTTTTTTTCTCATCATCTTGTGCCTAGACTGTGTGGCATTCTGCTATGATTTTTTTTACAGTAGAAGCAGCTTGGGTAACAGTAACTGTCGTGTTTGATCGGTGAAAAAATATTAATCTGTTGCAAAGTTATTAAATTTTTAAGTTCCCATTGTTTTCAATGGGAAGATCACTTTCCAGGATAGAGGTAAAAAGTCTGACAAAGGATTTGGCCTCATGAAAAAGGATTCTTTTTCGTGAGGTGCCAATCCTTTTTCACCAGAAAAATTCCTTTTTCATGAGCTGCCATCTTTTTTTTTTTTTTTTTGTCAATGAACTAAAAAGAGTGGAAAATACATAAAAATGCTATCATTTTAAAACTCAAACACCAGAACCTAGCTAAATGGGCCCTGTTTAGTTAGATTCTGATATTTGATTTTTATAATTAGGGACAGAAATACTTTTTCTGTTCACCCAAAATCCCAGCTTGGAGAGAGGGGCCTTCCTCTGCATTCTCTGTATGAGAACAGTGGATTTTCTTGATTTCTGCAGCTGCAGCTGATCTCCTGCTGCCAGCTGCAGTGTGAGCAGTGAGCTGCTCTGCCTTTTTCCTGGTGTTTGGTGGTGCAACCCCCCACACACACACACTGTCCCCACAAATAAGATCTCCCCTGGGTCTATAGGTACCCCCCAGCTGCCAATCCCATTTCCCCCATTTCCCTGGTGTCTAATGGCACCCCCACCCTCCAATTACCATCCATGTAACTTTTATTTTAGTCCCTGGCATCTAGTGGCACCCCCACCCTCTGGTTTCCATCCCCCTTATATTTATCTTACTCCCTATTTTTTTTTTATATTTATATAATCCAACACCGGGATGCCCACCCCCAGTGTTGGATGTCCCCCACATAGCTTTATTAACTGTAGCCGACATCGGGGGCCCAATCCCCGTGTTGGCATTCAGAGCCCACCCCCAGTGTCCTGAGATGGTTTATTAATGTTATAAGTACCTGCAATAAGAAAACTATCCCCCAATGCATACCTCTCAACTGCTATGAATTTCGCATAGTGCTATGATTTTCACAATCAAATTTATCCTTGCTCAGCATAGGTTTACTGATGTTCTTAATAATGTTAGAGCTATTTCTGGACACATACAAAGTATTTAATAATTGAACTAAGTTGACAGAAACATTCCTTATCACTAACTATATGTGACCCACTATTTGTAGATATTTTATTCTTTAAAATAAAAAAGTGCTCCACATTCTGGCCATTTGCTATGATTTTTGAAGGCCAGTGCTATGATTTTTAATGCTGAGAGGTTGAGAGGTATGCCTCAACATCTTTTTTTTAAAACCTGAAACAAAGAAAATGGTCCCTGGTGGTGACTGCTGACCCTCTCCCCCCATCCTGACCATCCCACTGATCACCCACCTCCCCACACTCCCCCTTACCCTATACTTACCAGACAATGTTGAATTCGGTCATCTTCTATGGACTAAGACACATCTGCACTCTTCAAAGCCAAACTGTGAACTGAAGAATCAAGGTAAGTGCCATATAATGCATTTCAATGCCATTTTGAACTTATGTTCATAACTTTGCCATTTTTAGGAATTTTTTCACCAAATTTTCAACATGGCCTTTTTGGGGCCCCACCTCATGAATACTGGCAGTGTCATTTTGTTAATTAGGCCCAGAAGGTGATTTCACAGTCTCTGCATGAAATCACCTTTTGGGACCAAATAATGACATTTCACCACTAGTGTTCATGAGGTGGGGTCCCAAAAAGACCATGTTGAAAATCTGGTGAAAAAATTCCTAAAAATGGCTGAGTTATGAGTGTTCATTGACATTTTTTTATACACACGCATACCTTTGGTAATTTTCAACATATACAATTTTTCACACCACGTCATGAACAGTACTGCTGTCATTTTTCACATCCTGTCCAAAGCATGTTTTCGCACTTATGGCACGGAATGGCGTTTTGGCACAGATTTGAAAATTTTTACCTACGGGTTTATGATGTATGGTCATAAGAAGACTATATTGAAAATTTGAGGTCAAAATAAGAAAAAAATGCCGAAGTTATGACAATTCATTTCAATTTTGCTACTCCCACTAATAACTTTGGAAATATTAAATATTTTGACCCCAGTTTTTCAACATAGCCTTCTTATTACCCCACATCATATATGTCAGAGCTGTCATTTTTCAAATCCTGGTCAAAATGTGTTTTCACATCTGTGGCACAGAATGGCATTGCAGTTGCACAGAACTATGTTTTGGGCAGGGATTAAAAAATTTTCTGTGCTGGGTATATGTGGTGGGGGAATAAAATGGCTATGCTAACAATTTGGTCACTGTTGTCCTATAAATGGAAGCACAGGGCCCAGAGGGCCCTGCACTTCCACAGCTGCATACATATACACATCTACGGAGGGATTGGAGCGCAGGGTCCAAAGAAAAATAAAGAAACTATTACACTATCTCAAAAAGTAAGTAAATAAGTTCCAAAAAACTTTGTTAATGCTCCAGTTAGGATCAAAGTGACAAAAGTTGGGAAATGAGATGTTAGGGTTTCCCCAAGCACCCCACCCTCCCAAACCAGGCAGGAGAACAGGTGTGAGGTGTGCCTTGGGCTTCTCAAGCCTAAAACTCACCTCATTCTCATAAAGTCTACAAATCTGACCTTATTTACAGATGGAATGGGGTGAGTGTTAGGCTTGAGAAGCCCAAGGCACACTCCACATCTGTTCTCCTGCCTGGTTTGGGAGGGTGGGGTGTTAGGGGAAACTTAACATCTCATTTCCCAACTTTTGTTGCTTTGACCTTAACTGGAGCATTAACAAAGTTTTTGTGTTCTGCTACATATATGGCAAATCCCAAGAAACAATAGAATCTAAATTATGCAATTATGTTAGTCCTAAAAAAACAAGGCATGATATTTGCCTTGGAAATAGACACGTTTTAAAACATAATTTTTTCCCACAATTTTTTTTAGTACAATATTTCCATATATTTAGTGTAATGTATTTCCCTGGTGTCCAGTGGAACCCCTCCTCACCCTCCCTTCCATTTCTTTCCACAGATTTCATTTTATGATTTCCATATATTTACTGTAACGTATTTGCTCGGTGTCCAATAGTACCTCCCACCCTTCCATGCCCGTGCCTATTTAAGTTTGTTTGCTCCCTGGTGTCTAGTGGCACCCCTGCCCTTCCATGGCTGGTGCCCTTCATGATAAACATTGTCCTGGCATCTAGTGGTACCCCCCACCCTCCCACATCTCTCGCGTGCTGCAAATAAGAAACCAATCCCTGGATGTGTTCAATGTTTTTACCTGTAAAAAAGTCCATCATTATCACACCCCACCCACCCTCCCTCACTGTGCCCACCTACCGCACCCCCAGACCCCCACACGCACCGCCATTCACCTGAACAGCTCCCAGTGTGAAGATGCATGCTCCGATTGAAGACATATCTTGCTGCTGGAAATGGTGACTGTTGTGTGACAAATAAGGTAACTGTGATTGAAAATCCCATTGAAATACATTGAACCCCAGTTACCTTATTTGTCATAAAGCAATCACCGGTTCCAGCAGCAAGATGTATTTTCAATCAGAGCATCCATCTTCACACTGGGTAGCTTTTCAGGTGAGTGACAATGTGTGTGGGGGTCTATGGGAGTGAGGGGTGGTGGGTGCACAGTGAGAGGTCAGGTGGGGATGTGGGAGCGATCACCGATGGACTTTTTTTTTTACAGGTTGAAAAAAATTAGACACATCGAGAGACTGTTTTCTTATTTGCAGCATGCAATGGACATAAGAGGGTGGGGGTGCCACTAGACAACAGGGATCAAACTAAGGTATACAAGCTGGGGCATGGGAGAGTGGGGGGTTACCACTGGACATCAGGTAAAATATAATTGCAAAACAATCTATGTAAAGAAGAGGGTGGTGGATGCCACTAGACACCAGGGATCAATATAAAATTTTACTCTGCAACTGGGCAGACTTGGAGAGTGGGGGGTGCCACTGGACACCAGGGAAACAGAAAACAAATAACAGGAAATGAAATACAAATTTCTCATGACCAAAAATCCTGTGCCACACATAACAAAAAATGATGTATTGGCATGAAAAAGGATTCTAAAAAAAATTAAGTTCCAAATCCTTTTTCGTGCAAAGGGATCCTTTTTCGTGACACTTTTCTGTTCTCATGAAACAGGATCCTGTGGCATGAAAAAGGATTTCGGACTTAGTGTTTTTTCTTTAATCCTGTTTTTGTGAGATAGGATCCTTTATCATGAATCCTTTTTTGTTCTCAAGAAGAGGGATCCCATCTTGCGAAAAAGGATTTCGGATTTTGGTTTTACCAAAATCCTTTTTGCAAGATGCAATCCTTTTTCATGAGAATGAAAGAAGAGTCTCAAAAAAGGATGTTAGAGAGTCCCGAAAAAGGATTTAAATAATATAAAAAAGTTCTGGGTCATTTGAACAGTAAATAACTAAATAATCCGCCTAATGAAGTCTTGATGAATAAGATACATATTTTTGTATGTGTGGAAGATGTCATTTTGGCCTATTTTTTTTTTTTCCAAAACAAAAGAAAACAAGATGCCATCTCATGAAAAAGGATTTTTTTTTCTCACAAAAAAGGACTGGTCCCTCACAACAAAGATTCCTTTTTCATGAGACCAACTTCTTTTGCCATTCCAGGAAGCTATCCTAAAGACTGAACTGAGCATGCTCAGAACTCAAAATGTTAAAATTAAATAACTTTGGAACAGATTAAAATGTTTTCACTAAACCAGCGAAAGGCACTTCTTTGAGGCATGCTCGTTATACCCTGAAAATGTCACATCAAAATTCCAAACCACCTGGGCACAGCATGATGACAAACAAAGCACAAAAAATTGTCATTTTTAACATGTTGGCACTATGTGCAGCTTGAAATCTGCAAATCCAACCAAAACAAAACTTGGTATGTCAAGAAATCTATCAAGTAAGACTGTACATGCAAAATTTTGTGCAAATCCATTGAACAGTTGCAAAGTTATTAAAGTGCAAAATTTGAGGTTTAACATAGAAATCACAGCTCAACGCTAACTACAGAGGCGCTACCGCACCACTATAATATGTTTATATACAGTCATGTCTGTGTCCGAATATTAGGGTTGAGGAAGCACTTTAATGTTAAACATCTATTGTTGCACCTTAATAACATTTCCCCCACTCAACTGTTTTGCCAGAAATTTGGTATGTGTGGAGTCTGGGCCAGTATCTCTGGATACTGACAAGTTTATGTCAGTCAGTTCATGTGTGTGTGTGTGTGGGGGGGGGGAGTTACAGAGGTGCAGAAACATTAAAATTCACAGTTTTTATGACTTTTTTCTGCTCATCTCTAGCTGAAAAACATTTTTTTAGCCTGAAACTTACAGGTTTAGTAGAATCTTACCCAAGGTACAGACTTTTACAAGTAACTTTTTAACTTCTATTGTTTCATTTTAAATATTTGTTAAAAACTGTGCCATTTTCTGAGCATGAACAGTTAAAAAAAATCAATGTTCTAAGGATACCTGGATTTTTGCATTAGTGGTTTGATTAAAAGTGAATTCCTTCCCACTGCTTTCATCAGCCACACCTGACAACATCAGTGTGAAATAAATCCCTTTCAGTCACACTGCTTTTCATCCTGGTTATCTTTAGAAGTTAAACCCCTCCATTCCAACCCATGTTTACATATAACTGGATGACAGGTACCCAATCCCACTGCTGACTCCCATCCCTCCTGACTGACCTGTCTATATAACCAGATGGTGAGTGTCCAAGCCTGCCACCACTATCCCCCTCCCTCCCAATCTATGTTTTAACTAAAAATGGGCAGCAAGTGCCTAATCCCCCTGGCCATTGCACATATGTTTAAAACTGACACTAGAGTGCCCATCCCTGGTGCTGGCTAACCTCAACCCCTCAAATTAGAAGTGGACCTGTCTGCCCACCCCCAATACCACTGTACATGACAGTTATTTTTCCATCCAATTTAGCCTGCCTTCCCAATCCCCACATCACCAATCAGTCTACTGACCCTGGGGTACCCAATCCCCTGTGTGTTACTCCACCTGAAAAAAAGGAAACAGCCACTCAGAGATCTTTTTTTTTTTTGCACAACCTGAAAAGATGGAAATGGGTTCCTTATCAATGTCCCAAATGGCCCTGTGCATCCCTAACCAGATGGAATCTTGATCCTGTGCTTCTGCATCTGCAGCCACATAGAAGTGCAGGGCCCAGAGGGTCTTGCACTTTTTTTTTTTCTTCTATTTCTACTCCTCCTCCCACAGTGGCTTTCCTTCCTGGTCTAACCCCGCCGACCCATCACCCGGCTCCTCCAGGTGGTCTTACCTTCCACTGTCCCTGGCTTGTGGGATCAGCTTCTGGCCTCTGGTGAGGAGCCTGCAAGGGGCTGCCATTCATCCTGCCACCACCCACCATTTTCCTCCCTTTCTTCCCCATTGCCAGGGTGCATACATCGCTGTGCAAGCATGGAGGTGCTTGCACATACATGATCCCATGGCACCCTCCCTTATGTTGGAGTCCTCACTGCACTTCTCCTTGGCCTCCACCTGGGGTGGTCATTTGGTGGGACTTCCAAGCTGCCATCCCGGGGAGAGGAGAGCTGTCCTCCAGACCCTCAATCCTCTCCCACCTTGACTGGGCCCTTGACGACCTGCTCACACCATGAACATGGGTCTCTGGTGTGGCAGGAGGAAAGGCATTGCTGCCTCAGTCCTCCATGCCACTGGGCCGGCAGGCTCTTGCACTTCTGCAGCCCCACAGATTGCTTGCATCAATAGCTGTACTAAAGAGTAGGGCCAGAGGGTCCTGTGCTTCTGCAGGCAGACAGACTGTTTCCCAAGAACAGGGCCCAAAGGGCCCTGCATGTTTGCATTTATTCATGCAGGTTCACATGGGACTTGCATGAATAAGGATATGATTTCACTGTCACAAAAGGAAAGAAAATTCATTGTAAAAAACTAAGTTAATGCAGACATTAGGCTCAAAGAACACAAAGCAGACAAGGTAAGGAAATGAAGAACATTAAGATTTGAGTCTTTGGAGTTGAGGTGAATCTGTGATATGGAGTTCCATTGGTTAGTCACCCTTAATACCCACCCTCTCCTCTGAGCAAAAAACATGATCTCTTGCTTAATTTAAGGCCTGCAGGGCCCTGCATGAAGAAAGCTACCACTGATTCTGTTGACCACATGTGGCACAACATAGTTTTCTACCTCCAAAGAGCACGTGCCAATGAGGCACTGGCTTGGAGCTGTTCCTTGTGCTTCAGACAGGAGGATGGGGGAGGGAGTGGGCATTAGGGTTAACAACCCCAAGGAACACCACATCACCAATTTGCCAAGACTCCTGAGACTCCAAACCCTAATATTTTTAGTTTCCTTACTTTGTCTGCTTTGTGTTCTTCAGTCTGCATTAAAGTAGTTTTCTGTGATAACTCCATAGATATAGATATAGATATAGATACAGATCTGTGTATCTATCTATCTATCTACTTGGCAAAAAGACTTTATTAATGCATCAGCTGGGGTTCCAGTGACAAAAGCTGGAAAACATGGTGTTAGAGTTTCCCACCCTAACACCTCACCCCACCCCACCCTGCATGCATCAACAGGCATTGGGGGTGTGTCTTGGGGTTGTCAGCCCTAACTCTCACCCCATTCCGTGAGTAAATAAGCTGAGATGCATACAGTATAGGAGAATGGAGGTGAGCATTATGGCTGACAACTTTGTGAAAGTGAAGTGCCCTCTGGGCCCTGTGCTCCCGTCACTCCATAATCCTATGCATATTTGCATGTGGGAAGGCCCTGTGCTCCCATTCCATAGTGTGCAGTGCCAAAAAACACCTCACATTGCAATGTTATCCAATAAGGAACACAGGAACATTTGAAACCTGTGTAACTCAACACCAAATTAATATATTTTCATGAAACCAACAAAAGGTACATCAGAGAAAGCCCTTTGTACCCTGAAAATTTCAGACCAAAATTGCAAATCATTTCTTCACAGTGTAGTGATAAAGAACCAGCTGTGTAAACCTCACATTACAATGGAAACACACCAGAATTTAAACCCTCAGAACTCCACAGCAAAGTAATATATATTTTTTACCAAACTAGCAAAAGGCACATAGAAACATAGAAGTTGATGGCAGATAAGGACTGCAAGGCCCATCCAGTCTGCCCATTTCTTTTTCTACCTTATAAATGTGCCATCGGCCTGTGCTCTGTCAGTGGCCTATCTATTCATACTCATCTGTATTGCTCCCTTTTGTCTATCCCATGTCTCTTTGAAGCCCTGCACTGCATTCATATCCACCACTTCCTGAGGTAGGCTGTTCCATGCATGCACCACCCTTTCTGTGAAAAAGAACTTCCTCACATTACCCCTTAATCGGCCTCCCTCTAATGTCATGCTGTGTCCTCTTGTCCTGCTATTTTTCTTATATTGAAACATGTTAGACTCTTTCACCTTGTTAATGCCCTTAAGATGTTTGAATGTTTTGATCATATTTGTACCCTGAAAATTTCAGACCAAAATCAGTAACCATTTGTGAACTGCAAAGTGACAAAGAAACAGCTGTCTCCAAATTTCCTTTTTTGTGTAACCCCCCTGCAAATGGGGGTTCCCAAAAGACTTCCCAGGAGCTTGCTTGAATGCTCCAAGCCTGAATGGTGTTTGGCGTTTAAGCCATTTATCTGTGAGTGTTTTTAGAGCCTCTGGTACTGTCTCTTTAAGAGCTGTCTGCTTGCAGACATAATTAGTTTGTATGGGGGGACTGTGTGTTTCTCTGCTTGAGTACCACTCGAGCTGCTGCCAATTCACTCCATTTTTGCAGTCACTAGGAGTGCAAAGGGAACCTATCTGAAAGATATAACTGTTTGCCAGAAATCATTTAGCATAATAATGAAAGTACAGTTTTTCTAACCTGCTTTCTTTGCAGTCAGAACTGTGTTTGCCTAGTTCCCCATTCTAGTTTTGAACTGCTGAACTGGACCAATCAGTGTGGGTTAAGGTAACTCTAAAATGGTGCCTTGGACGAATCAGAACTTGGACTCATAATCTGAGCCAGCCACAAGAGGATTGTATGGGCAGTGACTCTGGGAGATGTAGTTTGGACTTCGGCGCCTTTTTGGACCAACAGGGGCAGTCTAGTGTGAGTGACAGCCAATCCAGCCAAGAACTGGGAGGAACTCAAAGGAAGTGCCCGGTTTTGTCTGCTGGAGTTTCAGTTGAGCTCTGGCAGTGAAGAGGGAAGGAGCCCTGTGCTTTTTCGGTGCGCAGTTCTAGTCGGGAAACGTGTGTAAGGCCCCGAGTTCCGGTCTACAGCTTGTGTAACTGCTTGTTAGGACTGAATCCGTCCTGTGAAGAGAATCAAAGGTTATCTGAAGAGTAGAAACCAGGCTCACCCTGTAGAAGACTGGAGAAATTGCTGAATTGCACTTGGTCTGTCAGGAACTGAATCTGCTGTGTGTTCTCCCGGGTATTGTGCAGTAATTGCGATCGGGATAGAGAAGCAGCCTGCCTGGTATAGTACTTTCTTTTTACCATATAAATGTGTGGGAGGCTTGTGTAGCTCAAGTGAATCCTGCTGCCATTAAGGGACTTTTGCCTGTTACTGTTTACCATATATAAGTAATAGAGGGAGGCTTGTAGCTCAAGTGAATCCTGCTGCCATTAAAGGACTTTGCCTGTTACTGTTTACCATATAAATGTGTGAGGAGGCTTGTGTAGCTCAAGTGAATCCTGCTGCCATTAAAGGACTTTTGCCTGTTGCAGTTTGTCATATAAATGTGTGAGGAGTCTCGTGGAGCTCAAGAGTAGCCCTGCTGACGTTGAAGGACCCTATCTTGTTTGGAGGTTGTGAGTACTAATTCAGGATGGCTCCTGTTGAATTGCCACATTGAATCCAAATGGAGTTACTGTACTGCTGACTGTTTAACTGATTTTCTTTTCTCTGTGTGAAAGGGCCCTACCAGCTGCCACGGTTTGGACTAGCCACTAGGGCTTGGGTACCCAGGACAGTAACTGGTAGGGATAGGCCTATGCACAGAGCCATAGATAGATGAGTAAAGTGATAAGCTAATTAACCTGATTTCCCCTGTCCTTGTTATATCCCCCTAAATAAATCAGAGCTGCTTGTTTCAGCAAAGTTATACTGCCTGAGGTATTTGTCTATGTTAAAGTATTGTACTGTGATTGTTGCACTGTATCTTCTTATTTTACAGGGGGTCCCAGTGCCTGAACCAGTCCTGGGGGTAAGTGTATACAGTGAAGGTAATTCTGATATACTGTGTGGGCCACTAGTGGGAAGAAAGGGGGGTTGCAGTGTCCCAGAGGGCTGTGACCAAGTTAGTTTAACTATTGCAAACCCTGACCTCTGGGTGGAGGCACCCGCCATCGGATCCAGGCCCCTCAACCTGTTAGTGGCAAATCAGGCAGGGGTAGTAGCCCCTGGGATAGCGCCATCTAGGGGTTACATTTGCAATATCCTTTTTTCGAAATTTTGCAAATTTTGAAAAAGAATCCTTTTCAGTGGTTCCATTTTTGCAATTTGTGCAAAAAGAAAATAATTTTTTGCAAATTGCGAAAAAGGATCCTGTTTCGAGTTTCTTTTTTCTGTGGAGGGGGTGAGGTGGGGTGTTAGGGTTGGGAACCCTAACACCACATTTACATACTTTTGTTGCTTTAATATGAACCTAACTGATGCATTAATGAAGTTTTTTTGCAATGAATTTCTTTACTTTTTGTAAAAGTATCACCATAGCCATAGTTGTTTATGGAAGCACAGGGACCTCCAGGCCCTGCACTCCCATCTATCCATAACAGTAGAGACATTGTAATTAATCTTCACCTTCCTGTTCAGGACCTGTGCTCCCGTGCTCCATGATTTTCCTTAGCTGCATGACCAGATCATCACCATGGCTATCTGAGTACCCCAGAACATGTACATGTGCTACAATTTCCATATACCTAAGCAGCCATTCACCCACCCTCCCATAAATGTACGCTAAGTTCAGATGGTTTTTAACAAAAAAAATTCAAATCTTTTTTACCTAATACCATTTGAATTGTATTCTCAAAATACTGCTTGAATGGTTTCACAAGGTGAGGGATGCACACATAATAACTTTCGGGCCCTATTCAACAAATACTATTTGAACTGTTTCTCTAAGTGAGGGACGGACGCTTAAGAACATTCGTACTGTATCCACTAAATACTGTTTGAATGGTTTATCTAACTGAAGAATAAATCAAATAATTACTCACAATTGTTAAACTAATGTACTTTGGCTCTAACCAAAATTTTGTACAGGCAGAAACATCATAGCAACATAATGTAGGCCATACAACTAAAGCTACATTACAGCATGGAAAATGATTTCTCACAACAGTGGCTAAGGTGGGAGTAGAACCCACATCCTACTGAATACCAATGTGTAAAAACACTATTGGACCTTCTTTCCCTGAGACACATGTGAATATATAACATAGCTACTACTTATCACACCTAATTGACACCTATTTGCACTGCAATTTTGATATATAATTACTGTATTCCTGACCAGCCATTTTTACCTCCCATAAACATGCACTAAGTTCGGATGGTTTTTACACAAAACATTTTTTCAAATCTTTCCTGCCTAATACCATTCAAATTGTATTCTCAAAATACTGTTTGAATGGTTTCTCTTAGCGAGGGATGCATGGAATAATTACAGACAGAAATACAAATGTTTATACTCTAAATTAAAACTTTTCATAACATTAACTGAACATAGACTTCCACCCATTGACACATGGCTGCGTTACTTATTACAAGCCTTAATAACCACATGAAAACATTTTAAACTGACTGTAAAAAAACAAGATGGCGGACATCTCGGGCAGGTTTTCTCTTAGAAATCGAATATTCAAAAACCAATTAAATGGTTAATTACTGATTGAATGGTATTTCTGCAACCTGCCTGTCCTGCAGCTATAACAAAAGTCATTGTTATTTAAAAATTATTGTATATTTTGTCACCAAAGCATCCAAAGGCACTCCCTTGGCACACACCCCAACTTCCAAGAGAATTACAGAGGAATTGTCCATTCTGTGTGGTTTGTAGATGATGGCAAAACATCCCATGTTATCCTATGGGGGGAAAAAAGGTAAATTTTTGCAATTTTGACCACTTATATCTCACAAACTGTAAACGCAGCTGTCATAAAACTTTCCACATCTTGAGACACTGGCAAAATAACAGCACATCCCAAATTTTGAACTATTTTGTTGGAAAATGCCAAAGTTATTAAGGTGCAAAAACTGAGATTTAACATTGAAGTGCTAAACCAACCCTAACGAAAGGGGCGCGACTGAGCCCTTGTAATATTATAGTGGCACTATAGTTAGGGTTCAATGGTCACTTCTGTGTTAAACCCCAAAAGGTGTACCGTTCAACCAATTCACATGAAATTTTGCATGAGCCATTGGGGACCAAAGATCGCCCGATGGGGCAAGGTTCATTCTGGTCAGATGTGTGGGTATGGAGATACAGAGTGCCACAAAATGTGAAAATTACCATTTTTGTGTAAATGCTTTGTCATGCCATTTCTCAGAAACTGTGTGGAGTTGTGGGCCAAAATTTGCAGGGTATACAGATCTTGGGATATAGGTGTGCCTTTTGAAGGTTTGGTGAAAAAATATTAATCTGTTCAAAAATTATACCAGTATCAATTGTCCCATCATTTTCCCATCATTTCCTATGGGAAAAGTTAGATGTGCCATGTAAAACAACTGTTTTGTTGCCACAAAAACAGTATTTATTGTCACGAAATGCAGTGTTGAAATTCCACCATCTTGTTTTCAGTAAGCGAGACAGACAAATTTATACATTTCATAAAATACTTTCAAATGGTTAGTGACAACAGTTGTGTATACCTAATCAGGGTCTGAGGAATCTGACTTTGTGGTCTGTTTTACCCCAAAATGTGCAGAAATATGTTTATTTTATCTGTGGATATTTTACTGCCACAAATTGTGGCACTATTTTAGCAAAACAATCAGGGGCAAAAAGATAGGCATTGAGGATGTGCCTTGGGTTCGTGAGACCTAATGCTCACCCCATTCTCCTATACAATGCCCATCTCAGCTTATTTACTTATGGAGTGGAGTGAGCATTAGAGCTGATGACCCCAAGGCACAACCCCGATTCCTGTCAGTGTCTGCAGGGTGTGAGTGGTGTGTTAGGTTTGGAAACCCTAACACCACATTTTTCTACTTTTGTTGCTTTAGTAACAACCCTAACTGATGCATTAATGAAGTTTTTTTTACAATGAATATATATATATATATATATATATGTATAAAAATAGGGCATGGTCACACCCCTATGGTTAGGGTTTAACCTTCCGTTCTATGTTAAACTAAAAATGTTGCACTTTAATAACTTTGCAACTGTTCAAGAAATTCACATGAAATTTTGCAAGCTCCATCAGGGACAAAAGATCTCTTGATGTGACAAGTTATGTTCCTGTCAGATGTGTGGGTGCAGAGATATGGAGTGTCATGAAATGTGAAATTTACCATTTTTGGTCAAATTCTTTGTCAAGCCACTATACAAAACAGTGTGGAAGTCTGGCCTGAAATTTTTAGAGTACAAAGGTTTTGGATCACAGATGTAGCTTTTGACAGTTTGGTGAAAAAATGTTAATCCATTACAAAGTTGTTAAATTTCAAAGTTTCCCATTATTTCCTATGAGACCAGTTAGACATGAGCTTTGAAAAAGGATTCATTATCACAAATGTGGAATCCTTTCTGACAAATGTGGGGTCCTTTATTGCAAATGCAGAATCTTTTTTCATGCTGCCACCATCTTGTTTTCAGTTAGCAGTGACAACAAAATTAAATAACTAAAAAAATACACTGGTTTAGTAGACAACAAATGTTGTCTTTATCTAATCAGGACCCATAGAATCTGAATCTGGGGTTAGGTTTTTGATATGTTTCTTAGAAATGTGTTTGTTTTACATGCAGACATCCTGTTTCGCAAATTGCAAAAAAAAAAAAAAAAACACCAGGAAACAGGATCCTTTTTCACAATTTGCAAAAAAGGATGTTCATTTCCCACAAATTGTCAAAAAAGATCCATGGAACAAGATTCTTTTTCGCAATTTGTGAAAAAAGGAATTTTATGATAGCTGTTTCTTTGTCACACCACTGTTAGGAAATGGCTTGTGATTTTGTCTGACATTTTCAGAGTACAAATTGCTTACCCCACAGATGTGCCTTTTGCTGCTTGGGTGAAAACATATTACTCTGCTGTGGAGTTCTGCGGGTTTAAATTTTGCTTAATTTCCCATAGGATGACATTGTAATGTGAGGTGTACACAGTCAGTTCTTTGTCACACCCTGTGAAGAAACAGTTTGCATTTTGCTGTGAAAATTTCAGGGTATAAAAGCCTTACCCCACCAATGTGCCTTTTTCTGGTTTCATGAAAATATATTAATTTTGTGTCAAGTTACGCAGGTTTCAAATTTTGCTCTGTTTTCTACAGCATAACATTGCAATGTGAGGTGTTTCTTTGCCGCTGCACACTACAGGATGGGAGTGTAGAGCCCAGAGGACCATGCTCTCCCTCAGACAAATAGGGATAGCACTACACTATCTCAAAAATTAATGCATGGGGCCAGCTTGGTGGCACTGAGGGTTGAGGTGCTGGACACCTTACCTCACTCCATGCCGGCGACCCGTGTTTGGAAGCAAGTACAGGTTGCCAGGGGTCAGATGGGGAGGAGAAGGATGGAGTGCCCAATGGCAGCTTTCCTTCTCCTGGGGGGATTAGTGCATGCTCACGCCACAATACTACCACCTAGAGGAGCCCAGGTGGAAGGTGCGGTAGATGGTGCAGCAGCAAGGACATTGGGTAGAAGTCAGCAGGGGCAGAGCAGGAGGAACATCTCAGCGCACCTGCTAGCTCATTGGCCCCCATTGCACAATGACATCTGGGAAGAATGTAAAAAGAGGAAAAAACCCTCACTCTCTCCTAGGTGACAACACCTCATGGCACATCCCGGATGGCCGCAGCAGACTCCGCTGTGCTGGCACCATGACAAGAGAAAGATTGGTTCAGGGAGGAATCAGGGCTTCCTCCTCACCCTGCTTGGGGGGTAATCCAGGTAACTAGGACTAGTAGACCATTCACTTTAGGGGCAGACTGTGACCAGATCGAAAGGCAGTAGCAAGGATGTCTGAGAGAATGGAGAGAGGAGGTAAGATGGGAGCATAAATAAAGAGTTAAAAAAAATTAATGCATGGATGGGAGTGCAGGACCCAGAGGGCCCTGCACTTCCACATGCAAATATGGATACCATTATGGACTGATGGGAGCGCAGGGCCCAGAGGGCCCTGCACTCTTATAGGAAAATATGGATACAATTAAATCTCACAAAAATTATTGGAGGCAAGCAAATAAAGCATTGATTATACTATCTCAAAAAGTAAGGAAATTCTTTGCAAAAAACTTCATTAATCCATCAGTTAGTGTTCCAGTGACAAACACTGGGAAATGAGATGTTAGGGTTTCAACCATAACACCCCACCCCCACCTGCACACAGCAACAGGCCTTGGGGGTGTGCCTTGGGGTTGTCAGTCCTAACGCTCACCTTATTCTCCTATACTGTACCCATCTCAGCTTATTTACTCATGGAATGGGGTGAGTGTTAGGGCTGACAACCCCAAGGTGTACCCACATGCCTGTTGCTACATTTAGGGTTGGAAACCCTAACAGCACCTTTCTCAACTTTTGTCACTGGAACCCTAACTGATGCATTAATGACATTTTTTGAAAAGAATATACAGCATAATATATATATATATATATATATATATATATTAAGCGACAAAAAGCAAGAAATTTGGTGTTAGGGTTGAAAGCCCCCAGCCCATCAACCCAACCACCAACAGGGTGTGCATTGGGGTCATCGGCCCTAACTCTCACCCCATCACATGTGTAAACAAGCTGAGGTATAGAAGAATGGGGTGAGAGTTATGACCGATGACACCAATGCACACCCCATTGGTGGTTGTGGTGGCGGGCTGGGGGAGGTGCAAGGGGGCTTTCAACCCTAGCACTGAATTTCCTCACTTTTGTCACTGTGGAACAACCCTAACTGATGCATTAAATGGAGTTTTTTGCCTCTAATTTCCCTTCTTTTTGAGAATGTGCAGAAGAAATAGTGAATGGAATGTGGTGGAGGGAGTGCAGGGACCCGAAGCACATGTGATTTTTTGTGACATAGTAATGGTAAGTGAAAGGAAAATGCAACGGTTGCGCACATGGTGACTGAATCGTAAATGGTAAAGCAAACATTAGTAGAAACGCAAGTACAACATTATGCCAAAGTGAACAGTGATGTAAAAGGAGATGCAAGAGTGTAAGGAAATGCAAACCATGACGCGCACGGTCACGGTACTGCAATTGGAAATGAAAATGGTAACATTAGCAGCAGAAATAACGCCAAAGGAAACAGAAATGGAAACGCGAATGCAAGCGCGTACGCAAATGAGAATGCAAAGGGTAACACACATGGTGGCATACACAGAAACAGTAACACAAATGGGTATGGAAACGCAAGTGGAAACACTAACTGTAACAGTAACTGAAGTGCACACCCTGTTTTTTCCCAACAGCTGCATAGAGAAACACAGTGTGTACAAAGAATGTATGCATAATAATGGTCCTCGGAGCAGAAAATGAGCTGTTGGAATACTAAATTGCTTCTATCTCAGGAACCATGTGACGTAGAAAAAAGTTTGAATTTCACATGATTCATGAATTTCCTGGCTAGGTTTTGGGCTACGCATTGCCATGATGAAAATTCCATATCTCGCACCATTTCCGAGATACGAGCCCCAAAAGGCGCGGCGGACACTACCATGTTAGCCTGTGGAGAAAGAATGTCAACTTTGGAGTACGATAACTTTGCATCTGTGCAATATTTTGTCACCAAACCACTAAGAGGCACATCTGTGAGATGTTGACTGCCTTCCCTCCAAATTTCAGCTCAAAAGACCAAACTGTTTTTTGCAGCAGTGTGGCAAAGAATTCCTGTCATTTTGGCCTAGAAAACTAGTGTTGTGATTTGCAAAAGCTTTCACAAACATTTGCAAAAGTGTCACAAGTGCAACACTACTTTGCGACACTAATTTTTCTCAGAAATTTGAAAAACATATTTCTGGGGTGTTTAACTCAAAAATAAGACATGGCTAGCATCCTCAGGGCTCAAATAAGTAAATACAAAAATAATTATGTCCCTAGATGGTCCCAATTTTAAATGCAAACCATTTCTGTGACCAGTAACTGAAAACAAAATGGTGGATTTGTGACACTACTAGGGCCATTTGCAACATTAAAAACTGCATTTGCAAAAGTATCAAGCTTTTTGTTAACTTTTCCCATTGACTTATAATGGGAACTTGTTTTTTGAATATTTTTTCACATCGGGGATCCTAGCTGCATGTTCCCTGAAGTTTTTGGAACCAGTTACACAAACCGTGCAACCTGTAGGCGTGGGCAAAGAATGTGCAAAAGAAAAGTAATTGTACACACGGATGTTGCTTAATAACTCTGTAGCAATATATCCGACCAGTACGAAAGTTATCAGATCCCTAGATCTATGGTTTTGCCCCGTGCCTCCCAAGTTTCAGGCAAATCCGTTGAATAGTGGCAAAGTTATTAAGGTGCAAAGTTTCACCATTTAACCTTAAAAGGGCTACTCAACCCTAACTATGGTAGCACTACCATGCTACCATGATATATGCATTATATATATATATAGAGAGAGAGAGACAGAGAGAGAAACAGATGTAATATGATATCCCATTTTCAATTATACGTTCTCTACATTATTTTGCAGACTTTCTTGGCATGCCTAGGTGATGTTAAAGACTTTTCAGGAAGAGGTAGAGTTAGTGGAGTTAACCGCAGTGTCCATATTGTTGGGATTAGTATTGGGGTAAGAGTAAAGGTCCAGGTACTCCCCTATTAACAGTTTTAAGGTTTTAATGAATATGAGTGGGAAGGAAGGAACTGTCACTAACTTAACTACTAACTTACTCAGCAAGGAAATTAGTTTTGTGTTTGTCTGCTGATACCTAGCCTTCTTTTGATGTTGACACTGATTCCTTGCTTTTAATTCACAAGCCATGTAAGTTCATCACAGGATTTAGCTGGTAGTCAGTGACCTTCTGTGTTCCTGCTGGGTGTTTAACAGGATCATAACTACAAATTAGTGATGAAGGTGAGTGATCACAATGTGATCCACCCACCCCAGCTGGCCTCACTCACTTCCTCTCCCCACCATGATTCTGTCTGTGTCTTAGTACCTTCTCCTGACTTCTTAGGAGAACCCTGGGAATTCAGTGGGAAAACAGAAAGAAGGAGAGAGAACCAAATCAAACAGAACATGCATATGTGAACAGGACGTTTCAAGTTTCGTCTGACAAAAAGGACATCTTCTGTGAACCTGCAGCTTCCTCCTTTTTAGAGAAATCAAAAGCCAAGTACACCCTGTAATTACCTGGAGAGAGAGAGAGAGAGAGTAAGAAATGTATCCTGAATAAGGAGCTCACATCTGCAAGGCTTTTAGCAAGTCCAGATAAATACAGTGAAGAAAAAAAAACAAGCCAGTGCAATGACAATGACTGCTGGCCAGTCACGGCTCTTCATAAGTGCTCAGGTATACCTGTGTACTGCCAAAGATGTGCAAGGCTGCAGATTACTTAGGGCATAAGTCGCTACACAAAAGCAACTGACTAGCTACTGCGTACTGAATTCTGGACTGAGACTCAAGTTGGATGGTGAATTACATCAAGGGAGGCAGAGAAGCAAGCAGCCTTATTAACAGAAGCCATTTTCCAATTGCACACTGTTTGTTTCCCATCTTCCTGCTTCTTTCACCAAACAAAATCACTCCCAAACAGCAGAGCCTTTGCAGCAGAATAGTTTTTTCATAGTAACTCCTTTGCTGCCACTTAGCTTAGATATGATGCTACCAATATGCTTTTGTCCACATTTCTGCTGAAAAAAGCAAAATAAGGGTAAAGAAAGAATAGGGCTTTAGGTGGATAGAATATAGAAAGGCCTCTCCAAAAGAGGGACACTGCATCCTGAAACAATAGCAGCCCTTCTTTCATGCCCCTTCATATGTTTTTAATGGGCTCTTTAAATGATTCACGTCAGTCAAAGCGCTGTAAACAAGCTCCTCTTGTCAGGAGCAGCACCTGCTGACCCCACGGTGACCTCAGCAGAGGGAAGTAGAGTTACTGTCATCCGGGGTTCCAGTTTCAGGTGGTGTAGGTCCCAGAGAACAGAGAGAAAGGAGAGAGCTATGGTCAGAGAGCACCCTTCTTTTATTATGAAGGGTTTGTCTGTCTGTCTGTTTTCTGTCTGTCTGGCAGTCACGCTATGATACTCCCTTTTTAGACCCACTGCAGCAGATGTTTAGCTTCAGAAACAGCAGCGCAGCAGGGAATGATCATTGCTTTTAAGAATTATTTAGACTGGCTTGCAAATCTAGGATGAAGCAAATAATTTTTAAATGTATTTCTAAAACATTAATGTGTCTAAGAAAAGAAAAAACTATAGTCTGGGTATGGGGCTTCTGATGACTCTGCCTTCACTGTATCTCTACTGATACTTTGACCCGTTTTTTGGCAGAAGTATGGTGAAATCTGTTTTTTTTTATTTCCTATTTCTTCCTGACCTTAATATCCCTTTGTCTGCCCACTTTTCTTGATTATCTTCATACTATATTTTGTTTTTTCCTCAACTATATTGATATGCATATAAGAACATGTACTTTCCCTTCAGGAAAGTAGCAGTGTACCACTGCTTCAAATGTGCCTTGCTTACACTTCAGAAAAGGACATTGCATCTTAAAATATTAAAAGCTCATTGCTGAAATTTCAAACTTAACTTTCCCCCTTCTCTTCTGCAGTACTGCTGAGAAAAAGGTTCCTGATTCTGACTGTCCAGTACCAGTGGGAACCCTACACTCAGATTCTCAGAGTTCAAATAAGTAAAAAAAAAACAAAACTAAAGCGCATTTTTTTTGCAACACTCAGGAAAAAAATGTTTCACAGGGGACTGGAACGTCGAAATTTTTTCTCCTGCAAATGGATTGCAATTTCCCTCCATTTAGCACCTGAAGGTAATTAGCTCGAAGAGATTGCAGAGTGAGAAACACGTTCATGGAACATTAACTCTCATACATTCTCCACTTGCAGGGAATTAATAGGAAAGATTAAAGTTTAAAGAGAGCAAAATGCCATTACCTCTCTCAGCGGTAGGAGCTGGCCCTCACTAACCCATTGCTTCTGTCGCTGTTTTCTTTTTTGTGGTTTTCTTCTTAGTGTACTTTGTGCTAGCTTTTTTTGTTGTGCTCTGCTCAGGATAGGCTGGTGTGTGTGTGTGTGTGTATTGTGTGTGTGTGTGTATTGGTGGGAGGGGGGTTAAATGCACCCTGGCTAGTACAGCAGCTGCCTTTCCAAGAGCCCACTCTGCCAAGGCAAGCTACCACACACCTCTCTGCCAAATGCATGACTGCTGTCCTGGTACTCCAGGTAAACTAAGTCTTAATAAATAATCTAGACCCAAATGGATCTTTATGAAATAAACCTCACATATTAATCATATGGCAAGTACCATATAAAAAGTTATAAGAGCATAAAACACATATAGCAGTACTTCCCCCAAATACTGCTGGTTTTAATAATGCTGCTAAGTACAATTGTGCTTTTACATCATTTTTTTTAACTTGTGAAGTTTTAATTTATTTTGTCTCTGACAGCATATTGTTTGGAGAATGCTATGAAGCTCCTACCCTTTCAGGGGAAAAGCGAGAGTGAGAAATGAAATTGAGACATGGAAGAATTTATTTCCCAGAAAATTCCATTCTGCTATCTGATTCGAAAAGTCCAGTCCCACCAGCTTCGGAAAATCTATTTTCCACATTTTAATACCCAGCATAACAGTCCCCATAACTCATCCGAGTGTGCTAAGCACAGTTTTATTAGATCTGAAACAAATTTTGTCGGGGAGATACTATAGGTCATTAAGCATGGAGTAATTTTATCCTTGTTTCCCTAATGATGCCATAATGGCGAGTGAATTTCTTAACTAAAGACCAAAGAACATTTTGAAGGTCAGCTTCATCTGTGCGCTCCTTCAAGCGCTTCTCCGAGAAGATTGGAAAATTCGCAGATTTTCTGAAGAGTCATTAATAACATGAAAGCTGAAAGAGTGCCTATTTGCGTTCTTGCTTTCTACCTTTTAATTTTATATCCTTTTTTTTTTTTAAAGCTCTTTTTTCTCTCCCTCTCTTTTGCAGTTGCCCTCATGCAGAAAGAATGGTTGTGCCTGGGGTGGGTGGGATGCGTGTGTATCTGCATGTGGAAAGGGGGGTAAAAAGACAGCCCAGTGACACTCTGCACTCCCAGATGTGATGCCAGCCATAATTTCAATTTTATGCCTTTGTTATGACTTTAATCATTTTCTTTATGCGTTTTGTTCCAGCGATCAGAGAGAGACACCTGATAGGCAAAAAGAATATCAGGGGAACAATTTTTATTTGGAATGTGGTGAGAACTCTAATTAGAATCTGAATTTTGCTGAGCCTTGAAATGGTTGGTACTTTATCCTGATCACCTTAGATATTGTTCAGAGTCAATCATTTGTCATAGTGCGGCATGCTGGAGAGACTCTTCACAATCCACAGTCTTTCTCATATCTTTCATTTTCTTTCTCTCTCTCTTTCTCTCTCTCTCTCTTTCTGCTACTCTGGTGCTTGGATCAAAAGAAGTGCAAAAAATTGCCCTGGAAGCACACAATGCCTGATCTCTGATCTGTTCTGTCAAACTGAGCCACAAATGGGAGACCTGCTGCTGTTTGTTAACACTTCTTTATGTGGAGGGTGGGGTGTAGGGGGACTTATATTCAGGTCAGTTTCAACAGCTGTATTGGCATGACAAGAAGATGTACTGGTATTGCCAGAGTTTATGCACCAAACTATTCATAAGACCTAAACATACTTCAATGAACTGCAATACAGCCATGCTGTATTTCGAAACTGGTGGCAGAATGCTATATATACTGTATAATTCACAGCTATCTCTGCTACAATTTCTTTTCCCCAGCAATAGACAAAATCTAGCTTCATCATCCATCTATGCATTTCTTTATTTATTTGAAAATTGATAACCAAGAGAGCTACACTGAGCAAAGGCTGTTTTCCAGGTGTGACCTGGTGGAGAGGAACAAGAGGAACAGAAGTGCAGTATGCAATTATAAGCAAGATTAAATGGAAACATTTAGGTGAGGGATCTTACATCTAGATTTCTAGGTGATGGAACTGTCATGTTTAGGTGGTGGAGCTCTCTTATAATAGTCAATGGAGAAAGGTGACAAAGGGGTGGAACTGTCATACAGTTTTTTAAGAAGTGGTGGAACTGAGTTCCTGTGGGCTCCTGCCCAATTTAACACCTGATTACGAGTCAATTGTGCAAACATTGGTACAGTAATATCTTGGTACATAAATAAATTGTTTCAGAAAGTGAAAGTGCAGTCATGGCACAATATGGAGTGTTTGTTCAAGTACAGAGTAAAACAGCAACAATACACACCATGCAAATATTATACTGACAACAGACAAGACACCTATTTTATTTATTTATTTATTTATTGAAATGTTTCACCAGGAGGGCACACTGTACAACAAGTTGCTCATCTCACGGTGTGACCTGGGAAGGAGTTACATAGGGTTGTGAAGGATGATCAGTTACAATAGTATGTGGGTAGTACAAACAATACAATACAACACTGTAAGATTGTGCAAGTTGGAACACAAGGTATTGTGCAATAAACAGTAGTGGAACATTGGGTAAATTACATGTCCAAAATCATACAAAAGAACATATGAACGTACAAAACAGTAATAATGCGATAGAACCATTTATAATGCATGAGTGTACCAGGAGCAGGCTCGAGGTAGTACGCAAGTGCTGTTGGAGTAAAAAGGATGGGGTTAGGCTGTGCACACTGGTGACCCAGAAGGGCAGGAGGAGAAGAGAGGGGGGAGAGGCAAGAACTGAATATGAGGAGAAGGGGTAGCATTTCCTGATTTCCCCTTCAGGTTGTTGAGAACCCTGCCAGGGGGTTCACTGTAGGAAGGCAGAGACTGGGGATAGGTATTAAGGTGAGTTAAAGCAGGAACAGCCGAGGGAAAGGTAACTGTGTAGGGCAGAGGAAAGGGAGTAGTTGGAGGAGGAGTGACGTATTTCAGGGGGAGGGAATTCCAGATTTTAGGGAAATGATGGGCAAAACCAGTCTGACCAATGAGGGTGGAGTGGCGAGAGACCATCAAGGTGTGTCAAGGTGCATCCTATAGGATGAGCATATACCTAGCCCCATGGTGGAGGGAAGAGCAGAGGTAGAGAGGAAGTGAAACCACTAGGCAGGTAGTGGAGACCCAGACTGGATGTCCTACCTAGGAAGGTTGAGGCACAGGCTGGGGTGGTGTCAGGAGGGAGTGTAACAGGAGTGGGTGGGGTGGGGTTTGAAGTTTTAACTGGTGCCTGAGGGCGGAGGGGAGTTGGTTCTGGAGTGAAGGAAGTCGATATGAAAAGGCTTATTGCCCAGCTGAGGAGTGGGGATGAGGAGTGGCAAAAGTGCAATGGTCTCTGGAGTGGAGGGAACAGGAGCAGGGGAATTTGAAAGAAGGGACAGGAGAGGTAGGAGGGAAGGGAACCAAACCAGTATTTGGAAATTAAAGAGGTACAGTGAGCCTGGCAATGTGAGGGTAGAGGGTAGATGGATAGGGAGGAGTAGAGGGAGCAGAGGTGAGGTGTGTGTGTGTGTGGGAGTTTGGTGCAAAGCGGCAAAATGCATTACAGAGAGTGTCCAGTCTGTCAAGGGAAGTGGACTATATCTGTGTGGCTGAAGACAGGGAGCACCATTTTGGTAACAAGCTCCCTGTGGATTTGCAGAGATAAATAGTCTTTGTTTTGGTACAGGGCACCAAGTTTTGGTCGGAGTTTTGCAAGGATGGCATCAGTGTGGACTTGGAAGTCAAGCTTACTGTGAAGCCGCACACTGGGGTACTTGAAATCTGTTATTGTGATAGCTCTAGAAGGCTTTGTTCTTGTACACAGCTGTATTTTGCACACTGGTGAATGAAATGCATTTCTGTTTCAGTTTCCCTGCTTTCACACTCTGTACAGTCGGGCTGCTTTAGGTTTCCAGGTTAATTGGTGCCTGCCTGTTTCATTTCTTAATTGTGATCAGTGAGTCTGTGTCTGGTTAAAATTTGTCTGTGTTTATCGTTTTTAACTGCATTCAGATACGCAGCTACAGTAGGGTGAAGTTTTTCTGGTGGGATCTGTAGCACTCCAGCTTTATTTGAGTTTTGCTTTTCCAGGTATAGAATATTTTTCAGGGCTGTCTCTAATGTGCTGGATAAAATGCAATTACGTTTAGGTTTACTGATGTCGTTTTTTTGTCACTATTACTGTATATGATCTGTATATGTATAAGTATATGTATTTTCATTGATTTTGAAAAAAGGATATCCAGAAGCATTTCTTCACAGAAAGGGTGGTGGATAAGTGGAGTAAGCTACCTGAAGAATTGGTACAGGCCAAATCAATCAGCAGCTTCAAGCAGGGATGGGACAAGCAGGTGGGTTTAGTTAAAAAAAAAGAGGGAGCGGCCGGCCCAGTAGCATAGAGGGCTGAGGTGCTGGACACCTTACCTCCAGCCACACTGGTGACCTGGGGTCAGGAATGGAACTGGATCACTCAGGGACTGGCGGGGTGGGGAAGGATCAATCGTCCATCGCTTTATTTGCCTTTTTTGGCTACATAAGCCTATAAGATATGCGGTGGTAAGGCTGGATAACAAGTCTGTCTGTCCAACAGAATCTGTCACAGCACATTGGGTTTCTCAGTGATGAATGGACATTTTTTTTATTATTATTTATTTATTTCAGATTAGGATTAATACCTTTGAGCAGAGGGCTCGTTTACAAAGGTTCCAAGTCAGACAAATACAATACATGACATAACATAACATTGGTTACATCGGAAATACAGTAGATGAAGAAATCAGCAAATTGGAACCATTATTACAGCAAGAAAGTGCCAAAAACGACAACACTACTTGAGTGTGGTACAGCACTTTGATGAGTGCAGAGTACAGTCAAGGGTCAGAAGATCCCAGGCTACTGAAGAGTAGTGTGAAAAGCAGCCAGAGTTGGCTTTGTCGGGGTATAGCAGAGTGGAGTGGGGTCACGGGTTAGAGGGAGTATAGGCGGGGGAGGGCAAGGAGAGTGGATGGGGTGGAGGCCAAAGGGGGTGGAGGGAGGGGAGAGGTGGGTGGGCCAGGATTAGGTAAAACAGGCACAGACATTTTCCCAGCTAGGTGGGAGTGGAGCCCAGATTTTAAGTTGTTACACTCGTTTAGGGCAGTGGGTAGGACATTGATTCACTTGGGTCCCCAGAAGGAAAGGGATCTCTGAGATAGCATTGTACGCTTAAAAGGCACCTGAAGCCCCCCCTTAGTCGCACTTCTGGTGTTGATGGCAGGTTGTAGAGATTTAAATAGACTAGAGGTTGAGTCAGGCGTAAGCCCTAGCATGGATCTTTTTTACCAGCAGGCATGTCTGGTATTGTGCCCTGAGGTGGAGGGGGGGCCATCCTGTCTCATTGTAAAGGGTGTATGTATGGGTCAGATGGTCAGCCACCAGGACCAAATGGCATTGAGGAGGGTTTTGGCCCTTTTTGGAGTGACAGCAGAGTCAACCCCATTGATCACTAGGCCGTAATCAATGATAGACAAGACCGAGCCACATGTGACAAGTTGTAAGGTGTCAGGAGTCATGGAGTGTCAGTGGCGGTATAGAACACCCAGTTTTGTATTCACGGATTTGTCGACATGGTCGACGTGTGTGGATGTGTGGAGAAGGTGAGGGTGTCATCCAGGTGTACCCCTAGATATTTAAAAGTGCAGACCTGTTCCACTGTATCTCTTTTATGGCTCCATATCAGCAGCGGGCCGAACTTCTTCTTCTGCGGTACTGTGAAGAGCATGCCTTTGGTCTTTTTGTAGTTGAGCATTAGTTTATTTTGAGTGAACCATGATTCAAGCCTATGGAAGTTTGCTTGCAATACAGCGGTGATTGTGGACTGATTTCTGCCAGCTACTGAGATGATGGCATAATCAGCATAGAGCACGATGTGTGCCAGGCATGTAGAGGGTAGAGAACTAATGAAGAGACTGAATAGGAGTGGTCCTAGAATTGAACCTTGGGGAACACCGAGGCTTTCCTCCCTAGGATCAGAGAGATTACCACTGATTTTCACACAATGTGTCCTGTGAGAGGTAGCTGTCAAACCAGGCTACAGTGTCAGGGTACAGGCCTGTGGACAGTAGACAGTTCAGGAGTAGTTGATGGTTTACGGTGTCAAATGCCTTAGTGAGGTCTATAAAGATAGACCCCACTGTCAGGCCATTATCTAAGGCTTCATAGAGCTGAGAGGTGCAACCAACCTAGGAGGTAAGGGTTGAGTGATTTTTCCAAAATATGTGTTGCTGTGCGCAGAGTAGGTTGTGCTTTTCCAGGTACTCTGAAAGCTGATTGAAAACCACTCATTCCAGGGCTTTGGAAAGAGGGGATAGAACAGAGATGGACCTATAGTTGCCTATAATTCGTCAGATTAGTTCTATCACCAGTTTTAAAGATGGGGTGACAAGTGCTGCCTTCCATCTGTCAGGGAACACACCTGTTTTTAGTGAGGCATTAAAGACTTTTGTGAGTGGATTGGCAAGCTCATTTAAAGTGAGGGCTATCATCTTCATGTCAACAAGGTCACTGTCCATCCTAGTCTTCCCTAAGAGCCGTTTGACATACTTTATGGTCTCGGTCCTGGTAGTCTGCCTGAAATAGAAAGGTGGAATACTGCTGTTTGGTGGAGAGGGTGGGTTTATATTGGAGAGCTGGCCAGACAACAAGGGGTGAGGTAGTCATTACGCAGCATAGCACTAAGGTCAGTGAAAGCTAGGTTAAATGAATTTGCAATATTACTGGGCTCCTGAAGTGTCTCAGACGCTGTTATAATCAGGTCAGGTGGTGCTCTGGAGGCCCTTCCCATGAGTGATTTCACTGAGTTCCAGAACTCCATTCCATGGCTCCAGCTCTTGCTTAGGAGATCATTATAGTAGGATGCTTTGGGTAAATGAATGAGCTTCATGCATTTGTTTCTGGCTGCCTTGTAAGCAATGAGGTCAGCCTGTGTCCCAGTTGCTGTGGCCTTAGGCCATAGATTGTCCCTGTGGTGCATGAACTCGATGAGGGAGCCTGAGAGCCATGGGTTAGAGGACTCTCTTACCTTTTTGGTCTTGTACAGGGCGAAGATGTCACAGGCCTTAGTAAAGGTCGTAAGGAAGTAATAAAGGGCTTGGTTCCCGTCCTTTGCTCTGTCAAGCAGTGATCAGTCATTCAGACTCAGATATTGCTTGAAGCCATCCAATTGCCCAGTTCTCAGAGATTGATTTCTTTGGACCTGGAGAGCGCACTTAGTGAACTCATTTGTCCAGGTGCACATTACAGAGGAATGGTCACTGAGGTAGTTTGGTAAGACAGATACCTCAGAGGTATGTTCCGGGCAGGTGGAGAGAGGCCAGTCAGTAAGGGTACTTGTGCCCATCTGGTAGTTATGCCTGGTGGCTTGTGTTACCATCTGTGTGAGATAAAGGCCTGATATCTGGTCTCTGACTGCTGATGCGTCATGGGATTGCCAGTTAATGTTGAAGAATAGGATTCTTAGAATGGGAGTGGTGTACAGGCCACCATCTCAGATGGAGGAGTTAGACAGGGAACTAGCGGGACAGATCAGGAGGACCTGCGAAAAGGGTAATGTGGTGATTGTGGGGGACTTCAACATGCCAGGAGTGGACTGGAGCACCCCAACAACCAGGAACAGAAGGGAGCAGGTACTGCTGGATGCCTTCCAGGACAGCTTCCTGCTGCAAATGGTCAGTGAACCAACCAGGTTAGGGAATACCCTTGACCTTGTGCTGACAAATGGGGACTTTGTGAGAGAACTTATAGTGGAGGAATCGCTGTCAGGGAGTGACCACCACTCAGTATGGCTCACATTGGATATGGGCAAGGAAGGAGTGGAATCTGGCACAATAGTGCTGGACTTCAGAAGGGACGACTTTGGGAGGATGGGGGAAGTGGTAAGAGGGTACCTGGCCAGAATTCAATCTAGTATGGACACTAACCAAAGGTGGGAGCTCATAAAGCTGGGGATAGTGGAGGCAACCAAAACCTGCTACAAAGCCCAGAGCAAGAAGGCTAGGGCTAAGAAACCGATCTGGTTGAGCAAGGAGGTCATGGAAAAGGTAAGGAGGAAAAGAGCTGCCTTTAGGAAGTACAAGAAAACAGGGAGGGGAGGACAGGGAGGAGTACTTGACAGAATCGAAGGAGGTGACAAGGGCAGTAAGGGGAGCCAAAGCATCTATGGAACTCAGGCTGGCACAAGGCATTAAGAAGGGGGAGAAGGACTTCTTTAAGTACATCAGGGAGAAAAGGAGCTGTAAGGACCACATAGTAAGGATTAGGAAGGAGGGGGGTTGGTTGGAAGCAGGGTGCGATAAGGCGGAAGCACTAACTGAGTACTTCTGCTCAGTATTTACTAAAGAGAAGAGGGGGGTGACACCCAAGGTGGGAGAAATGGCAGAAGCAGGGTGGGAAGTGGTGACAGATGGGGAAATCATGAAGAGCAGAGTTCGAGAGGGTTTGAAGGCACTGAGGGTGGACAAGGCGCCAGGCCCAGATGGCATCCACCCCAGGGTACTGAAGGAGCTCGTAGAGGTCCTTGCAGGACCTTTGGCAGACCTATTTAATGCCTCACTACATTTGGGTGTGTACCTCAGGACTGGAGGATGGCTCATGTGGTGCCCCTCCACAAGAGTGGCCCCAAGGATGAACCGGGAAACTACAGACCAGTGAGCCTCACATCCATCGAGGGTAAGCTAGTGGAGACTATCCTGAAGGAGAGGCTGGTGGCCCTCCTAGAGGCCAAAGGACTACAGGACAGCAGACAGCATGGCTTCATATGTGGCAGATCCTGCCAAACCAACCTGGTCGAGTTCTATGACTGGGTAACTAGGCAACTGGACAGGGGCCATGCAGTGGGTGTCCTGTATCTGGACTTCAGTAAGGCATTCGACTCAGTGCCACATGGAAGGCTGGGAAGGAAGTTGGTAGGCACAGGGGTGGGTGCAAAGCTGGTGAGATGGGTAGGAAACTGGCTGCAGGGAAGGCAACAGAGGGTGGTGGTGGGTGGGGAGCTCTCACACCCAAGGGCAGTGACGAGTGGTGTTCCACAGGGCTCGGTGTTGGGACCAGTGTTGTTTGGGATATTCATTGCAGACATATCGTGGGACATCAAGAGCAAGATCAGTCTGTTTGCTGATGATACCAAGGTAGGCGCGGTGGTGGATGACCTAGGGGGATGGCAGGGGTTGCAGGATGATCTGGCAAAGCTTGAAACCTGGTCAGACACCTGGCAACTGGCTTTAATGCCAAAAAGTGCAAGGTGCTGCATTTTGGGATGAAGAACCCAAGGAGGAGTTACCAGCTAGGGGGAGTGCAGCTAGCCCAGACAGAGGAGGAGAAGGATCTGGGTGTGCTCATTACAGGGTCAATGAACAACTTGGTACAATGTAGGAAGGCAGCTGCAAAGGCCAACAAAATGCTGGGTTGTATTGCAAGGGGTATATCCTCGAGGAGGGAGGAGGTGATTCTGCCACTGTATAGGTCATTAGTTAGACCACACCTGGAGTACTGCGTGCAGTACTGGCGTCCGTGATCTGAAGAGGGACATTAGTTACTGGAGGGGTGCAGCGAGCAACAAAGATGATCAAGGGGCTGGGGGACTTATCATACGAGAGGAGGTTGAAGGAGTTGAACATGTACTCACTGGAGGAGAGGAGAGACAGGGGTGACATGATTGAAACCTTAAATACATGAAAGGAATAAACAAGACAAGTACAGAGGGCTGTTCAAAGTAAGGGAGGGAGGGACACCAGGGGCCATGATATGAGACTGGAGCGAGGAAGGTTCAGGAGGGAGATGAGGAGACACTTTTTTACAGAGAGGGTGGTGGCTGGGTGGAATGCGTTACCTCCTGAAGTGGTATGCAGTAGAACAGTGGACTGCTTCAAACGAGGATGGGACAGCACAAGGGGGAGGGTTAATGAAGGGGAAGGGTGGAAGGAAGGGGCAGCTGCAGAATAAGGGGCGCTAGCTGCACATTCGAGCAGACTTGATAGACCTCTAGGCCTTTATCTGCTGGCAAATTTCGTATGTTCGTATGAAGTCTCCAACAATAACCTGTTCCCAGTTTTGCCTAGACTGCTCTTGCTGGCTTATGAACTGCTCAAGGCCAGTGGTGTGTTAACCAGGAGGTATATATATATGTATATAGATAGATAGATAGATAGATAGATAGATAGATAGATAGATAGAGTTGAGAGCTGTAGGACTTTGTTGTGAGCTTTATGTTTAGAATTTGTGCCTCCATGGATTGCAGATGGCTAGACATACTGCACTTTTTGGAACCAGAAGCCTTCATGGTGAGATGTTAGCCCATTCTGCCATTTTGTGTTTTTAATGTGGCCACGTAGAAGTACTCTCCCAGCCTAGTCTTAATCACAAACTAATGGTTTTCTACACTTAAACTAGTGTGAACTAATATGCAGCTAATCAGTATTTTTCAAACTTTACCAGGTTTGACAATCCTTTTTAGAAAGATTGAATTTAGGGGAGGATATACAACTCTACACTTCATCCACATCTAACATGGATACTTATTATCGCTTTGAATCCCTTACAGAGTAAGCATTATTGCTTTTAATTTTCAACTATACATGTTAATAAGTCTATTTTTTCTTCATTATATTACCATTTTCTTTCTTTTATATGTTCCTGCGTTCATTCTTTCTTTTCTCTGGTGTCATTTCATTTCAGGCCTTCTCTGTGCTCCACCCCTACAAGGGGCCAAACTGTTCAAGAGGGCCCACCTAGCCAAGGCCCACTGGGGTTTTCTCATATCTGAGCCTGCAGGCAATAGCTTTGTTGGGGAGTGCACTGATCCTCTCACCCCCATTCTCTCCCATTTAGAGTTCCTGTCTCATCCATCTACATCAGAGCAATGGTGAATGTGAAATTTCCCTGGTGAAATTCATGCCGAATGGGGATTCGGCTTCCGAAATGGTTTACAGAATTTCTCTTTTAAATTCCATGGAATACTAAAAAGTATTTAGGTGTAAACCACAGAATGTTGCTCAGTGATTATGTAATTGGTGATATATTTTCTCCCGGTTTGCAGAAAATGAATCTACAGTTAATGTTAACCCTGAATTCTATTCCTTGGATTATGTGAACCATTGATTAATCTACAGTTAAAAAAAAAATCCATGTCCAAAATTTCAGAATTCACCTTCTTATGAAATTACACTGATTTACCAAAATCATGCCAAATTTCTCTCTCTAGATCTAGCCTCATCTCCCCAGCATCTTTAATGTTTACCTTTCCCATAGGACATGAAATAGTAAGGTATATGTAGTTCCACATTGGGCTCTGTCTCTCTAAACAGTATTTCACCTCTTTTCTAGGACTTTTTACTTCTGACACATTTTCTACATTCCTAACCTGAACTCTCACCACCTAACCTTTACCTTTGCATAACGATCATTTTGTTGCAAAAGTAAGGGTTAACACTTCATGGTGTGCAGTTATTAAGGAATAATACACAACTCAGGTGGTTGTTAGACACAAAACTTAGCTAAATGCCACAACAATCTGAGAGGTGCATTATTTCCTTATGAATACACACCATGAAGTGAGTTATTCTACTTTTAAAATGGGGTTTTGTTTGTAGTTCATGTATGGTGTGTGGTCATCAGATAGAAATCAATGGTCCTCCCTTACAGAAATAGAAGTGTGCTGTGTACATGCAGAATGTATGCCACATGCATAATTGTGCAATGTCTGCATGCGGTTTGCATACACAAAGTGAACCTAAGTGAACCAGGTCTAAAGAGCAAATCAGGTTTGCATGCTGCAAGCTTGACATGTGTGCAGCAGATAAGCTAGTGAAAACATTTTCTAAAAATTATATCAGGTTCGCATGTTGCACGCTTGACATGAGTGCAGTAGTTAAGCTGGTGTGAACATCATTTAAACATCACATCAGGTTCACATGCTGCACCCTTGCCATGTGTGCAGCAGCGAACCTGGTGCAAGTCTCATCTAAAAAAACACATCAGTTTCTATTTCTTATACTACTGCTAGCAATTAAAGCCATTAAAATACATTTTCATTGAGTCCCATTAAAATTAGGTAAATCCATTAATTCTGATCATTTTGCAAGTTGTTTAATGGCTTTTGATTTTTGTCATTAAATCGCCATTAATTTGTAAAGTATTGCTTGCTTACTGCATTAAATGCCTAGGATATAGCCAGTCAACATCCCCATTCCAGATGTGTGAAGAGGGGCCTCTGTGTTATGAAGCCTGACTTTTTTGTTTTGAGCCATGCAAATCCCCTTATGCATATTTAGTGCTACAAATGTGTTTCTCCATGACTGTTTCAGCTCACTTACAGTACTTTCCCTTTGTCATTCTGTATGGAGCAAATACACTGTGACCAAACACTCTTTGGGCTAACTAGGGTCTTGGAAGCATGCACCATACCTCACATTTTGTCACTGAAATGAGGGACATGGACACCCAAAATGAGGGACAATGGGAGACACTAACCCTCATGATGATCAGGACACACCCTGAAACATGGCGATACAGTACCTCAGAACACAGTGGAAACCATTGTATATACTTGTACCAATATTAGCACCTGAGAATGAATTTCTACCATGAAGCAGGGATGCCATTTAGGCAAGGCAGAGAGGGGCAGTTGCCCCAACCCCCCAGCATTTGTGCCTAGGTTGTTCTTATAGTGTGACAATAATGGCATTACATTTGATACATAGATGTTGATGGCAGATTTGGATTTAATCTTTTGCACAATAAGTGCCCTCCCTGGCCTATGTGCACTCACGCTGCAGCTGCACTCCTGACTCAGCTGTGTCTGTACTGTGTTGTCCACACTCTCCGCCTGTTAGCGGTGGCACCATCACACATGACGTGGAGGAGCTCCAGCCAAGCAAGAGCACATGAGTCATGCGAGTGCGACACTCTTTCTCACCACAGAGTAGACAGGTTGCACACTACTGCTTGGAGGACTGTGAGCACTGAACTCTCAATAGCAGTGTTGTAGCTGCATATTTTTGTTGGTCTACTCTTAGTGAGTCTCCATCTCCCTTGATGGCTGAATGGGCAGAGTGTGAGCTAGAAGCTAACTCAAAACTAGGCTACCTACTTACTCTACTAGGCTTGCTTCACAAAAAAACAGCACAGACCCCCACGGTAGCAAGTTAGGCCTAGCAGCAGTGGTGACAATTGTGTGGGTGGCCTTTATAGGCCTTGATCAATGCACTGTGACAGCAGCCAAGCAAGAAGCAAGCAACATAGGATGGGAGGGTGAGGTGACTTGGTCACGGACCATGTTGGGGATCTGGGATGGTTGTTTCTAGCATCCAGCTTCTGGCAGAAGGACGGAGGAGAAATGGACTGAAAACTGGGATGGTGGCACACTGGGCCAGGCTGCAGGTTCTGGCCAGATGGTTGGGAAAGTAAAAGTAAATATTTTTTTACAGGGGGATTGGCGAAGGAGGAAAGACTGAAATATTGATGTGTTTTTCATGTTTCTGCACCTTTGGTTAGCTTCATGACCCATATGGGATGGTTATTGAATGGAATGGAGTCAGGAGAGAAATCAGGGCATTTTATTTGGGGGGGGTGGCAGAACATCAGCCAGGAAAAAATTGGTTAGTAACTGGGTGGGTTTAAGCCCAAATCTGATGCACTGCTCTGGGGTATAGGAAGATGAATCTTATACATTTGAATTTTTCCTGATTTGCATATCACTTTTTAGTCACAACAGATAGGTTTTACCTTTTAGAGATGTTCCAGACATTCTAGAGCTTGCCACCTAGGGGCTAACTAGCACTTGGCCTTAACTGGTTGTTGGTTCCTCCCTGCTGAAGTCTGAAATGGCGCCCCTGCCATAAAGTCTAAATTTACAGGACATCCTCTGTGTGAGCAGTATGTTTTCCATGAGGGATGGATGAGGAGCAGAGCAGTTTTCAGGGTTAAAATGAGGACTGTCCCTTGCATTCAGGGACAGTTGAGTGGTATGGTATGCACAGAGTATTGGAATCCCACTATAGTCAGGCTTATGCCTACCCCCCCCCCCAGTGAAGCTGACCTTCACATCCCCATGCTCAGGCACATTATGACATAGGGCAAGGGAGACTGCAGGGGCATGCACCATTGAAATGAATGGGGGCATTTTTTTATTACTGTTTTATACATTAGTTGGAGATTAATGAAGGCGAGCGCTTGACTAATAACAAAGACCTTGTTAGTAGAACAGTGGCCTTCATTATTCTCCAGCTCACCATCATAATGTATAAAATAGTAATAAAAAAATAACTCCATTCATTTCAAGGTAGTATGCCCCATCACTCTGACCCATAGACATAATTTCTCAAAGTCTCCTGCCTCTGGCTCTCTAGTACTCAAGTAAGAGACTCTTGACTTATATCAAAACTTGATGAGTTATCTGTAGCAGCATGGCCTCACCTGCTACAGTGTGTGTGCATGGGGGGGGACTGCCCATGTGGGTGGGTGTCGAGTTATTGCTACCTTTGTGTTTGCCCTTTAAGGTCTGTTTACGTGAAGTATTCAAAACTATGGAGAGAAAATAGTAGGTGTACAGGCCAGACAGAAATAATTAAGTAGTATTGTGGGAAAGTGTATGTATTGGGGATGGGAAGAACCACACATGTTTCCATTGGTATGTATGCAACAGTTCAACTGTGCAGCTAAGATGAGAGGGGACAAGAAAACTAAAACGTATAACAGTGGCTATAAGCATGCCGCATGCTTGCAGATGAATTCAGATTTGTATTGAAGCACAAGCAAGCCAAATGTGTGCAGGCCATATGGTTTTAGTGGTTAAAGGCACTGAACTGCAAACCAGAAGACTTGGAGACCAGAAGACCTGGGTTTGAATCTCATCAACCCCCACTTGTACAGTACATGGCGTGATCCTGAACAAGTCACTTAACTTTTATATGTGCAGTTATCAGTGACCACTTCCTTTTTGCATGCATGCCATATGCATGCTGTCTGTTCCAATTTAACATAAAAAGTGTGCTTTCTAGATTTGCTTGCTGCATGCATGCCACATGCATGCAGTCAGTTCCAATTTAACATTTAAATCATGGTTGCAGCATGCATATCGCAAGGGCAGTTTTAGGTGTGCAGCATGAAAACATTTCTTATGATTATTTCTGTAAGGGCTGTGACGTGTTTCATCCAGTGAGGTTACAAGAATTTTTATGGTCCATTTTATAATCCTCTGTAAGATGATTTTATGATAAAGTGCTTAACAATATTTGTATAATGAGTAGATTGCACTGTAGTGCTGCAAGCAATGACATATATATGATATAGTATATGAGAATTGGCTATGGCGAGGTCACATTTACTCCATTGCGTCCCCTCTCCCAGCATGACTAACTCAGTGCAGTTGCACAGCCTGAGTATTCAGAATACTTCAGTTTTAAGAATACTGAGTGTTCTACATAACAATGGAGGATAGAAAATGTGGTCCCCTACATAAAAGGGGGAGTTGAGTGAAGCCAAGCAACTATAGACCAGTCAATCCGATGTCTATAGTAGGAAAATTGCTGGAGACTATAATCAAGGGATGGATAGTGGTGTTCCTGGAGGCCAGTGGCCTACAGGATTCCAGACAGCATGGGATTATTAGTGGGAGGTTGTGCCAAACAAACTTAACTGAATTCTTGAAGAATTGGGTTACAAAGGCCATGGATGGGATCAGGTAATTGACGTCTTGTACCTAGACTTCAGCAAAGCCTTCCACTGCATCACACTTATGTGACTGATAAAGAAATTGGGTGACCTGTGGGGGGAGACAAGATTACAGGGTGGGTGAAAAGTTGGCTGAGTTAGAAGACCCTGAGGGTGGTCCTAAATGGAGAGCCCTCAAGTAAAGAAAAGTCAAAAGTGGGGTGTCCCTAAGGATCAGTTCTGAGACCAGTTCTCTTTAACATATGTGTTTGTGATATAGGCGAGGGGGTTCAGGGAAAGATAGGCCTCTAAGCAGACAACACCAAGATCTGTTGAACACTAGACACCAAGAAGGGGGATAGAGGTCAGGCTGTACAGCAAGATCTGGAGAGGTGATCAAGGGTGTGGCTGTTGAAATGTAATGCAAGAAAATGCAAGGTAATGCACATAAGGGCCAAGAACCCAAAAATGGAGAATAAAATGAATGTGGGGGGAGGGGGGAATGCACAGCACATCAAAGGAGCTGGACCTGATGGTGTTAATAATGGAGAATATGAAGACATTGGTACAATGGAGTATGATTGTAGGCAAGGCAAATTGGATGCTGGGGTGCATAGGGAGCGGTATCCCTAACTGGATGAGAGAGGTAAGGCAGCCCCTATATAAATTGCTGGTTCACCCTCACTTGGAGTATTGTCTGCAGTTTTGGAGCCCACACTAGAGGAAGGACAGGGACAGGTTGGAGACGGTGCAGAGATGAGCAACCAATATAATGCGAGGCCAATAGGACAGGTCCTGTGAGAAGTACCTGGAGGCTCTAAACATTCACACGTTGTAGTACAGGAGAAAGGGAGGTGACATGGTTATGATGTTCAAGTACCTCCACAGAATAAACAAGGTGGACATCAGCAAGCTGGTCACAACAAGTGGGAACATGGGTATGAGGGATAACTCCCTAAAAATGGCAGGCGGGAAGCTCAAAAATAATGTCAGGAAGCACTTTTTCACAGAAAGAGTGGTGAAGGACTAGAACAAACTTCTTGAGGCCATCATCTGGGTTGAAACAGAGGGAGGGTTCAAAAGGGGATGGAAAAGTCACAGGGGAATAAAGCATAAAGGGAAGAGTAGGAGAGAGGTAGGGCGGACAGATGGGACACAGTCCCAACATTAGAGTGGCTCGGGCAGACTGGATGGGGTACTAAGACTTTATTGGCCATCATTTTCTACGTTTCTATGAATTCTGAAAACTATGTTGACATGGCACAGTATTCCACCAGTCTCTGGACTGTGAGCAGAATATCCCAACTGTGTTATTGTAAATACTAGTATTCGGAATACTCACTCAGAATAAGAAATACTGACATCTAAATGGCTGGAATACCTCTTCAGAATACTGAGTGTTCTGAATAAGATTGAAATATACACTGCCATGTAAACTCACTAATTGTACGGGGTCATGCCAGCTAAGCACTGACTATGGAGAAGATCACAGCTAACTCCTGTTCCAGCTTCTCCAGCAGGAGTCACTGTAGGCAATGGCACAGACACACTGACAGCACAGGAGTCCACTACTACAGTTCTTTGCTTTTGGTGGCTGTTCGTTTAGAATTGCCTCAGGGTATATAAGATAGAAAAATGTAATTGATAACAAACTTCATTTCCCAGGCAGAGATGAACACATCTTCACGGCCTTTTGCCTTTTTATGCACTGTTTAGCTAGCTGGCTGGTTGAAACGGAGAATGGGCATGTCATGCCCCTTTTCCTGGCATGGATTAAATAATCAGTCTTTACAGAGTAGTACTTCACTCATTATGCAGACCACAAAACTGATGCATTGAGTGCACACAGTAAACTGATCATAATGCAGGCCTCTTCTGGAGACCAGTGTCCCAGTGAAGAACTGTTCCAGTATGGCTTCCTGTGTTTGTTTCACAAGGCAGAGAGCAGTAGCCCTGCATATTCAGACAAAATGGGACAGAAAAAATACTTTTCTCTCCCTTTTGAAGTGTACTTTCTCTTAATGGTTTCCATGGAAATGCAAAATCCTTACCTTATCTATTCAGGAAATGAGAGAGAGAGAGAGTGACTGTACTGTGAGCGCTGGATTTTATTAATTGTTGTGCATGTGGTTGTTTATGAGGTGTAAAAAATAAAGTGATGATGAAACTGCAGGGAAGATTTAATGCTCCTTTAAGACAAAAATGCAGTATGTGGAGCATATAAAACAAGTGAACAGGACATATGTACGCATAAGGAAATATTTACAATCTAGTATCACATTCCATTCTGTTAGTTATCATGAAGTGTAATAGAAACATAGAAAGGTGTCAGCAGAAAAGAAACTTATAGTTTGTCATGTCTGCTCATTTTCCTACCTCATTTGTACCTGCCTACCCTTGGTCTTGCCTAGGCCATATGCCCAAAGGCAGATCAGCCTTGCTGCCCCCATTCTCATTCCACTTCCTTGCCTTAGTTTTCACCAGTCCCTTATAACTGTCCCACAGTCTCTTGAAAGCTGTCACTGTCTTAGCGTTTATCATCTCCCTTAGCAAAGTGTTCCATCTATTCACAACCCTTTCCAAGAGGAAATACTACTTCACATCCTTCCTGATGCTTCCCCCATCAGTTTGTACTCATGTACTGTACATCTTGACAAATTAAAGACTGCTGGGCTCTGAGTCACTGCCCTTGAGGAATTCAATTTCTACCTTTCTGATCCAAGCCAGTTGACCCAGGTGGGGGGACTCCTTCTTGTCTCCCCTCCCACCAACTTTGATGAGCCACAAGGCTGTATTCTGGGCTTGATCCAGTTCACAGTTTTCTTAAACAGCCTCCACTTACCATGTGTTTCGGTCAACATGCATGTATGCTGATGACTCAGTCCTTTTTGCCACCGGACCTTCCATCCCTCTGTAAGAACAGCCCTACAGTGTGACTTTGACAATGTTCAACACTGGTTCTGTACCAACCAATTCTCCATTAATGCAAAAAGGAAAAAAAGAATCACTGTGCTATTTTGAACCAGCCAGTGGCTACATAGGTTTATCCAGACTCCTGTGTTCAAACCCTACCTACTATAGAGGTCAAACTGACCAGCCTGTGGTTTCCTGAGTCCTCCCTGCTCCCACTCTGAGATCACATCTGCCCACTTCCTATCCTCTGGGACTAGTTCAGTCTCCAGGGAGCAGTTGAATAAGACATTCAGAGCTCTTGCTAGTTCCTGCCCCAATTGCTTCAGCACTCTGGGGTTCAACCTTTCTGGTCCCAAAGACTTGTCCACCCTGAGTGCCCTTAGTTCTTTACCCTGTCCTCCAGCACTGGTCCCAATTCCAGTTCCTTCTGTCCCCCTCTTTTAGCCTGCCTTCTACAGTTTTTTGGAGTGGGACCCATGCCTCTACCAAGAAAACCAAGCAAAATTACCTCCTTAGTTTTCCTCTTTTCCCTGATGTTTCTCAGAAAGGCCTTGTCATTTTCTTTTATCCTCTTGGCTGTCCTCAGTTCCATCTCTACCTTTGCCCTCCTTATGACTTTGCTTGCCCCGTTCATGTTAACTAAGTTTGCCTCGCTATTATCCTCAGATTGGTCCACCTTGTACCTTTTGAATGTAGCCTCTTTGCCCTGACTGCTTCTCCCACTTCCTTGGAGAACCACAGAGGCATCTTGTGTTTTTAATTAGTTTAACGTTCCTGCATCAGACAGGATTTTTTAGTAACCTCTAGAAGACTACTCTTCAGAGTTCTCACATTTTGTCTATCAACTCTATTACTGTCTATCTTCCTTAGTGTGTCTTCTAGGTTCTTCCCCAATCTCCCCAAATCTTCCCTGCTGATGTCTAAGACCACTGTCTTAGACTTAGTCCTCCTTCCTTTTAAGGCTAAGGCGAACCAAACTGAGTTGTGCTCACTCATCACCAGAGGCTCCACCAACCTATAATCTTCCACCATGTCATGGTTGACAGTGACAGAACCAAATGAGGACTGGCTCCCTCCCTGGAAGGTTCTTCCAGCCACTATACAAGGAAACTACCTTGTAATGACGCTACAAGGGCCTGGTTCCTTCCATAGAAACATAGACAATGACAGCAGAAAAAGACCAATGTCTGTCCAGTCTGCCTGAGTTCTCTATGCATCCCTGGGACCTACCATCCCTCCAGGGTCCTAGACCTCCCCTTTACTCCTAGCTGATGATGATTCCCAGTCCACATCTGCAAGATTAAGATCTACCAGTAGTACCATGTTTCCTAAGGTGGTAACCCTTCTGATCCACACCCCTTGCTCCCTCTCCCCTTTCAGATTGGTTTGGTGGTCTGTAGGCCACACCCACTCTGAGATTCCTTCATTTTTCAACAACCAGCTGCACCCACTCTGTTTCTATACCTTCCCCTCCCCTTCCATGTCCTTGACTTCCATCACCTTAATGCTGTCCCTAATAATGTTCCCCCATACCCTTGTCCCTCCTGAATAAGCCACATCCCAGTATAGTGTGATCCAAATCATGGTTCCAGTTGGGATTCCACCACCACTCCCCAGAGGTCTTCCATTTTGTTCCTGAGATTCATAGCATTAAGTAAAACATGATCTGAGTTTGGCCATCCACTGTAACTGCCACCCCTTACCATCCTCTCCTAATCCCTCTGTTTTCATGTCCCCTTCTTAAATTACCTCCACAACTGCCATTATTTGAGGAAGAGATATTGTTTGTGTGCAGGGGGAGCCAGTGTGTGCGCTGTGTGTGTGTGTGTGTGTGTGTGTGTGTGTGTGTGTGAATAAACCTGCCTGTTGATACCATTCTGCCCTCCCTAGTTTAAATACTCGCTAATTCCCACGTCAATCATCTTCCCAAGCACATCGATGCCCGTGCCATCCCTACACAGATGCCTACAATCCCATGTAAATAACCATTGTTCTTCCCAGAATGGCCCCCGTCCCCCAGAAAGAAAAATTCCTGTTCCTGACACCATCCCTTTAGCCATGTGTTGAACTTAATAATTTTCAACTGTCTGTCCTCACCCTTCTATAGCAGCAGTATGATCTCAGAGAAGGTTACTATCTCTGCTTCTACCCTCATTCTACTGCCTAGGTCTGAGAAACTGTTCTTTGCCCTATCTACGCTGCTGCCCCCACAGATGGTTGGTGCTTAAAAGGACTCAACATGTTCACCTTCTGATCCCCTTCCATAATAAGCTTATCTTGCTGACGGAGCCCCCTGCTCGCTGTTGTCCCTGGTCAGCTCTTTCCTGTGGGCCACTGGGGCATACCAACCTCCTCATACCTCTGATTATAGAATCTCCCAGTACTAGAATACTCGTCTTAGTTCTGCTATGTCCCACCCCTTCTCAACACATAATTCTGGTTCAGCATCCTTCCCCAGAGATTACAGTGCTCCTTCCCTTTTGGGGTTAGCAACCTGACTCTTGACTTTGCTAGAGGTGCAAACTAGTTCCTGGTTTCTACTATGGGAAATCCCCCCTCCATGAAGTACATCCTCCTTCCCCCACTCCGTCCCACTACCCTACATCCACCTACACTGACCATGGGGGTGTCTGTGTAATGGAGCTGCAGTCCCCGTGGAGCCTTGCCCAGAGGCACTCCACAGGTCCCTCGCTTCACCCCAGAGGGCAGAAACCTTATCAATAAGTGTCCCAATCCTCCTACATACTAGGCATCCCCTATTCATCCAGAGTAGTCACGGGAAGGCTGCAGCACTGTGACTGATCAGCTTGCCCTCTCATCACCTGCCTGCCCAAACCTGATGCTAATGTGTGTTACTGATGAGTTTAGCTGTTGCATAAAATGCACTTATCTTTGCCTACCTTACTCCCCTGGTTCTGTTGTGTTTATTCAACTTTGCTCAATTTGGGTGACCAGATAGGCCCACTGAGCCCCGAAGGTCCCTTTTTCAGGGGCGACCCAGAGTTACAGAGATAAGACATTCATAGTGGTTTACAGGAATATTAAACAATACTTATTTAAAGGAGTACAGATATAAGGCATACATAGTGGTATAAAAGGAGTGTTAAGCAATACATAAGAACAGGAGTACAGAACATTTGATCAGTATACAAGATATAAATGCACCATATGTTGACAATAGTTGGTACAGTGGTCAGATCAAGTGCAGTAACTGGAACAGGTACTGGTGTTGAGCAAGTGGGCCCTGAGCCTGGTTCAGAAAGTTTCGAGGAAGGGGGCTTCCTGTACAAAAGGAGGGAGTTTGTTCCACAGCAGAGGGGCAGAGGAGACAAAGGATTTACCGCCCACCTTGGTCTGCACCCTGGGTTCTTCCAGGAGGATTCATCCTGTTGTATGGAGATTTCAGCTGGAGTGCTTGGGGACCAGGAGCCTTGCAATGCTGGCCAGAGGGGAGGAGCGGAAGAACTTATACACATTGCAGAGCAGGGGGTACTGAAGGTGAGAGTCAAGGGATGACCAGTTTAGGGAAGCCAAGGCTTCGCTAGTGATGGTGTCTTGCATGAGACCGAGAGGCAAAGCAAGCCACCTTTTTGTACAGCACATGCAGTCTGTTATTCTCCAGTTTTGCCATGCCCTGCATAACTGAAGTAGCATAGGCCAGGGTGAGGAGGAGGACACTTGTAGCAATGGTTATCCTGGCCTTGGGGATCAGTTGGTCATTTAGGTTGTAGAGCATTCCTAGTATGCAGTGGATAGTTTTTGTTATATGGTCAACATGGTTCTTTAGGGTAAAGCCCTGATCCAGCGTTAGATCCAAGTATTTAAGAAAGCCCACCACCTCAATGCAGTTGCCAGATGAGGAGGTAAGTAGGAGTGATGGGGTTCTGTCTTGGCCCAGGGATCTAGGTCCAAATAGCATAGCCTTGGTTTTGCTTGTGTTGAGGACCAGCCTGTTCTCTGTTAGCCAGCCTCCAGCTTAACAAAGTCAGCCCATAGCTGAAGTCCAAGGTCAGTTAGGTTGTCCAGGGATCTGTATATGACAGCATCATCTGCGTACTGGACAATTAAATTACCACCACAATGGCTACTTAGGTCATTGACGAACAGGGAAAAGAAAAGAGGGCTCAATATGGAACCTTGTGGTACCCCCTCCTTCAGGGGAAGTGGGTTGGATGTTACCCCTTTCCACTTAACTCTCTGCGTTTGGCAAGAGAAGTAGCTGTTGAACCAAGTGATAGAGTGAGGGTCTAGACCAATCCTGCCCAATTTAGTCAGCAGGAGTTGGTGGTTGACAAGGTCAAAGGCCTTGGACAAGTCTATGAAGACCGACCCTGTAGGGGTTCCTTTGTCCATGGCTCCAAGTACATCAATCGAGAATTTTATCAGAGCAGTGTCAGTTCCATGGTTTTGTCTGAAGCCATGTTGGGAGGGTGCTAGAAGCTGGTGTGCTTCCAGGTAGTCACTGAGTTGCCCATAGACTAGCCTTTCCTGAATTTTAGGTAGGGTGCAGGGCAGGGAGATTGGCCTGTAGTTGCCAATAGGTTCCCTAGGGCCCCCCTTGTAGATGGGAACCACATAGGCCTGCTTCCACATGTCAGGCACAGCACCTTCAAGTAGGGATCTGTTTAGAAGCCAGGTAAGGGGTCAAGAGATGGTCGAAGCTGCAGCCCTTAGCAACCTTGGGTTGATGTCGCCGGGACCTCCTGTGCCTTTGATTTTAAGGGACTTAAGGAGGAGGGGAACCTCCTTTGTCATGACCAGCCTCAGATGGAAAGGAGGCCGCTTGGGGCAAGGAGTCTTGGGCATCCTGAACTCAGAATTTAGGCGGGGTAGACCAGTCTTGTAGACATCAAGATTAGTATCAAGTGTTGATTAACGGAGGAGGCAATCACTTAACATTTGGCCATTGACCTCAATGGGCCCAGGTGGAGACTTACCATTGCCTTTGAGAAGTTCATTGATATGGGCCCAGAACAACCTGGGGTTGCCTAGGTTGGTTTGTTGGAGATGTTTGACATACTCCCCTTTAGCAAGCTTGGTAGCTTGCTTACATTGGTTCCCGAGGGTCCTGTAGGACACAAGATCAGCTGACAGTGCTGAGCGCTTGCACTCCTTCCAGGCCTTGTCATGACTCACCATCAGAGATTTTAGTTCTGGGGTGATCCATTTGTAGCAGCTGCCTTTAGCGTGTAGCTTTTTTAGGGGAGCGAAGAGGTTATCTGCTGATGTGAAGGAGTTCTGGAAGTAGTCTGGTGCTTCATCCAGTGTTGGAAGGAGCCTTATGGGGCTCCAGTCAAGGCTGCTAAGGTACTCTTTAAAGTAGTCAGCAGAGAATTTGGAATAGTCACGAGTTGTGAGTATTCTGGGAGGAATCTTTGGTGACCTATTCTTCCAAGGTGCAAAAGATTAGTGAGTGGTCACTCAGAGCATCAGCCATGATGCCAGCCATCTGGATGCTATATTGGTTTGACACCAGGACCCAGTCTAGGGTGGTGTGGTTCCCAGTTTTGTGGTTAAGTCTGATTGCATCTGTGATGTCTTGCTCAAGGTTGGCATCCAGAAGCAGGGCCTTCAGAGCAAGTTCTGTGTCCTGGGCCCAGTTAAGGTTGAAGTCCCCGAGGATCAGGAGCACTGGTGAGACCTGATCCACTAGGGCTTTGGTGAGGGACTCAAGGGATTGGAGGGCAACCATGGGAGGGTTGTAGATACACCCAATGGTAAGGTGCTTTGAGAGGCCAAGGGTGATCCGGATGAACAGAGATTCCCCACCAATGTTGTCGCAGCACTGTAGGGTAGTGAGTGACGCACCAAGTGAGTCTTTAGCATAGATACTGTAAGTACACCTCCCCCTCTTTTGCAATGCCTGTCTTTACGGAACATGTTCTACACCGAGGCAGCAACCTCGTGCGTCAGGGTATGTGCCTTCAGTCAGGTCTCGTGGACTGCAAAAATGTCTGGTTTGTAGAGATCTAGCCATGCTTAGATTTCATGGATTTTGGGGCATAGGCTGCAGACATTCATGTGTGCTATCTTTAGGCCCTTGGAGGAGGTCCAGTGGGGATCATGGAGGGAGCCTATTGTAAGCCTGGCAACAGGGGGACCTGGATTTGGCTCAATATCACCTGCTAGGAGTAGTAGTGCGGCCAGTAGGCAGAGTACTTTGGGACTGGGAGAGAGCAGGTCTTGGAGGTGAAGCCTTCGTGAGCAACAAAGTACTCCATAGCATATACCCTTTTTTGAGATATCATAGGCAATCAGGAGTGACTCTGTCCCCAGGGAGGTAGGGTAGCCGTATGGGGTGGAAGAGTGCAGGTAGGAGCGCCTAGATTCAGTATGATCTGGGTTGCATAAGCACATGAGTCTGTCTACCCACAGTGTTCTCTTATTTGTGCAGAGTGGACTGTCCCTCTTCCTCTAAATGGCACAGTCACTATACATAACTCAATGTGGTCATGGGAAATGCCCTTATATACTTCCTAGTGCCTCATACCCTGGAAGTACACCCCTTCACTTCCTGCCTCAGAGAACTTATATAATACCTATCCTATTTGGCCTTCATTTGCTCTGTACTTCCCTGCATTAAAAATTGAAGGGGAAGAGTCAGCACAAAGGAATTCACACTCAGGTGTGGGGCTGGTCCCAGTGTGCGCTTTCTGGGCAAAACATTTTGGTTTACTTACTTTTTCCTGTAGTATAGTAGGTTGTATCAGACTAATTTTGCTTTACTACAAATCTCAGAATCCCCTGCAGAGCTGTAGGTAACAGTGAGACGATTCAATAGCCTGCAGTGTATGTCTTGTTGTTTTGATCTTTTGTTTACTCCTCCCACTGTCCTCTGTCAGCAATGTGTAGTAACAGAGGACTACTTAGCCTCTGGAGAAAAGCAATTCTGGAAAACAACTAACTAGAGATTATAAAAGCTCTATCATGCACTACAGGCCATTGAATCTCCCACTGGTTCTTACTGCGCTGGTGTAAGCTTCAGGGGATGCTGGGATTTGTAGTAATAGAAGATGTCAGCTTACAACTAAGCAAAATTAGTCTTATACAATCTACTGTACTACAGTAAACAGTAAGTAAATGAAAATGTTTTTGTATACAATGTGCACATTGGAATCAGCCCCAACTTGAGTGTGGGGACTCTTGGTGGTGTCTGTTACCCTTTAAGGCACCACTGAAACAAAACACTGAAAAACACTTACTTCTACCTTTCCACCCACCAGCACTGCCACTTTAAATATTAAGTAAAAGTCCTTATTTGGTGTAGGCAAGGCACTCGTTCTCTCCTCTCTTCCAGGTGACACAATATACTAGAGACTATTTTTGTACACATTACTAGTGCACACATAAAAGGACACAGGAATTAGCTTGTGACTGCAGCACAAAAGAACCAAGCAGTTGTCAATGCCGAATGTTGGCTTGCTGGCATTGGCATTGGTAGTGCAGGAGTTAGAGAGATGCATGGCAGGAATGGCAGTGAAGTATTGAACTACCAACCCAACCCCACCCTGCAGTAGCAAGCACTAGGGTGTGGCTTTTTGGGTCATTGGCCGCAACGCCTCCGCCATTTCACTCGCTTACCCTCAGACACTGACAGGTATTGCAGTGTGCCTTGGGGTCTTCGGGCCTTATACTCACCCCATTCCATAAGGAAATACATGGAGATGGGTGTGGTATAGGAGAATGGGGTGAACGCTGCAGCCAAAACCCCCAAAGCACACCCCGATGCCTGTCACTGGCTGCAGGGTGGGGGTGGAATGGCATAAGCATTACGGCCGACGATCCCAAGTCACACCCCGACACCTGTCAGTCTCTACAGAGTAGGGCGTTATGTTTGGAAACCCTAACACCCAGGCTGTTTGTTGGTATTTTCAATCCACATTTTCAAAACAGGCTTTCATGACCCCACCTTATGAACTGTGGCACTATCATTTCATTACTCTGTCTCAAAAGATGATTTTTGCACAGCGACTGTGCCATTTGGTGCCACAGGTGTGAAAACACATTTCTGGCAGGATGTGAAAAATGACAGCTGTACTGTTTATGAGGTGGTGTGAAAAAATGGCAATGTTGAAAATCTGGAGTGAAAATATAAAACATTGGTGAAGTTACGAATGTGTGTAGAAACTGCACAATGCACGCCTGTAACGCAATCACTTTTTTGAATTTTTTCACCAAATTTTCAACATGGGCATTTTTTAACCTCTCCTCATGAACAGTGGACTATGATTTGTTAATCTATCCCAAAAGTTGATTTCCCACTGCGACCACGACATTCTGCGCCACAGGTGTGAAAACACATTTCAGGAAGGATGTAAAAAATGATAGCTATACTGTTCATAAAGAGGTGTGAAAAAATGGCAATGTTGAAAATCTGGAGAGAAAATATTAAAATTTGGCAAAGTTATGAGCGTGCGTTGAAACTGCACAACGCATGCTTGTAATGCAGTCAGTTTTTGGAATTTTTTCACCAAATTTGCAACATGGACTTTTTGGAATCTCACCTCATGAACAGTGGCACTGTCATTTCATTAGTCAGTCCTGAAAGGTGATTCCACCCAGCGACATAAAATCACTTTTAGGACTGACAAACTAAATGACATGACATGTTCATGAGGTGGGGTCCCAAGAACCCCATGTTGAAAATTTAGGTCTAATTCTAAAAATGGCTGAGATATCAACCTAAATTGAAACCCCCCATTATAACGCGTACCATCATTTCTTCAGTTCGCCTTTAAGGAGTGCAGAGCGCTCCGGTTCAGAGAAGATCGTGGTTCCCACCTCTGAGGGTAAGTATGGGTGAGGGGGTGCAGAGAGGAGGAGGGTGGGATGGGGAAGGGCGATGAGGGAGACAATGGTGGACTGTTTTCTTGTTTGCAGGGGAAAACAAGACCACGAGGGAAGGTTTTCTTTATTTACACAGGTTACACAAAGAAATTGGCACACTTGAGTGGGCTCCCAGTGTGCCAAAATTCTGTGGGGGGTATGCTGACACAGGGATTGGGAACTCCGACCGCAAGCCATATAGACAGGTTGGGGGGGGTGCATCTGACACCAGAAGTGCGCATCCCGGTGTTGGAAAGGGAAACTATTTAACCAGGAAAGACACACTTAGGGGGGATGCCAACACGGGGATTGGGTACCCTGATGTCAGATTTTTGGGAGTGTGTGGTGGGTGGCTGGAGCTGCCATTTTACCATGTGCCACATAATGTGGTGGGGGGGGACATGACAACATGGGGATTGGGCATCCCCGATGTCGGTGTAGTGGGGATTATGTGTCGGATGACAGGAGACACCATATTTATGAAATGTTTCACCAGGAAAGGCACATAATGGAGGCATGTCATCTGCCGCTGCAATGACGAGCCTGTCTCTCATTGGAGTGACAAATTTCTTTCAGCTCCGTGGCTCTCTCCGAAACTGCTGTCATCGGCAGCATGCTCACTGGTTGGCGACTGAGCGATGCACTGACTAAAGCATCCCCGGCATTCGCCACAACACTGACACACCTCTGAAAGGGCTACTATGGCAAGATATTGCTTGCGTGTGCATGCAAGCCAACATGAAAAGAACCTTACACTACTATATTAATGTTTTTTATAGTAGGAGGGATGGATAACAGGGCCGAATCAAAATGGTTATTTGGCCACATTATTCACTTCTGGGGCAAATAATGCTGTTCTCCCTGCAGTTCATGTTATTTTCCCATAGCCTCATCACAATGGCATTCATCATTCTAGGGTGTAAATAGGACATTCCATAGGGCATTAAGGATTAAGTTTTTTATTCAGCCTGGAATGTTGCAAAAATTGCTGACTTGGAACTGGGGATTCCAGTTCACTCTGACGCTCATTGCTGGGCAGCAGTGTTGGCAACATTCTGGAGTGAATAAAAAGCTTATTTCTGCATGTCTGGTGGAACATCCCCTATACAAACAATCATATAGACAAGTGTGCCTGTTCTTGTAGTTGTTCAGGTGGATGTTAAAGATCCTGTGACAGTTCTTGAAAGGAGATGGGAAATTTCCCCGGTGTCTTGGCCTGTTAAATAAAACCACCAGCAGTTTTTTTTTAAAATTGAATAAACTTTATTAAAGAACAAATGCCAGAGGACATAACAAATACAATTAACAATACAACAGGTAAACATCCCTTATCCCATCACCCACCCCTTCCCAACCGAGTCCCCCCCAACCCTGGTGGAGCTACCTTGAAGCAAAGAACCAAATATAATAACATATTGAAAAGGGGGAAAAACCCATAAGTTAGACATTCTTAGAACCAGGTAAAGCAGTACAGTTACAGCATCCCAGACAACAAAACAAAGCAGCAGGAAATTAGATGGTGTGAAGAGAATGAAGCTTGCCCCATCTTTTGTCAAAAAGGGGAAGTCTATGATGGAGACTTGCTATCATGCGTTCCACCCAAAGGTGGAACAACAATTCCTGTAACTACTCCTGATAAGAAATAGAAACCTGGTCAAGTCAGTGCCACAGGAACACTTTTTTCAAAGAAAAAGAGATTAAAGCCATATAAAATGTATGCTCTTTTACTGAGACAGAACTATAATCTCCCAGAATGCAGATCTCGGGCTTAAATTGACTTTGAAGTCCCAGAAGAGGATTTGCCCTAGCCTCAATATGACTCCATAAGGGAGCTATCTTAGGGCAACTCCAAAAAATATGTAAAGTGGAGCCCTCATCCTGCCCACATCTAGTGCAGACAGGAGAAGGCAATCTTCTCATCTTAGCCAGTTTCTTAAGAGTGAAATTAAGTTTATTTAAAATATTGAACTGGGTGAGTCTTAGTCTATCCTGAGCAGTATAACAATACAAGTCAGCCCATATGGTTTGCCATTGAGGGGAGGATAAAGGGAACAGAGTGCTCCATGAAGGGGGAGATACATCCAATTCTGGAAAAATCATTGAGAAAAGTAGAGAATACAAATTAGACACCACATGCAGTTTTAAAACCAAATTTTCAGTGGTGGATAAAAGCTCTGAAAATCAGTGAACCAACTGCCTGGCCCGAACCAACAAAGCAAAACATGTCTGAGCTGAAATATTTTGAAAATATGGACATTCCCTATCTGAAGATGATCCAAAATATCTGATGATGGTAACAAGGAAGCTCCACTCATCAAATCACAGACCCTGACTTTAACCAGTTGGGGAAGCCAATCAGCAGTGATAACACGACTCCCAATCCTAAAATTATGGTTACAGAGTATAGGTTGGGTAACACCTTTAGAAATAAGGTGCTTCAACAATGACCAGAATTGACAATACACCTGGAATGATGTTCCCACGACAGTGTCTCACAGCCCGGAGGGGAAAGATTTCAAAAGGTTAAAAACCAGGGATGGCACTGACAACCCAAAACCCTTGAGTAATTGTAATTCCAACTCCAACCAGATAGGTATGTCGAGAGAATCAGGGTCCAGGGGAGAAGGGTAAGCCATTGAAAAAGCTTGTTGAAATGGCTAGCAAAATAATAGATAAGACAGTGAGGGAGTTTAAGGCCACCAAAAAATTTAGGGACAGCAAGTTTTTTATAAGTACGCCTCTGGGCTTTCTTGGACCAAATGAATTCAGCAATCATTCTGTGAACATGCTGAAATCAAGCAAGGGGAAGCCAAACATTTAACATGTTAAGGGGGTAAAACTGTCAGGGGAGGACATTCATTTTAATTATATTAATTCTCCCTCATGCTGGTCCAGTGGTGTGGAGGTCTGAAGCATTCATGCCTTACCTCCTGCCATGCCGGCGACCCATGTGTGCGGTGCAAGCAGGCCGCCGGGGGTCAGCCAGGGAGGGAAAGGATTGAGCATCTGGAGGACAGCTCTCCTCTGCCGGGAAGAGGTGGGGATGGAGCCCACTGCTTTCCTGTCCCCTAGTGGTGGCTGGGGGATGATGCAATGGACCCACAGATGAAGGGGCGGATACAGGGCAGATGCCCGGTGTGCTGTGTGCAGAAGTGTGCATGGCTCGGCCATTGGTGTTATTGCATGCCTCCACGCCACATTCGGGGGATGGGAAGAAAAAAAAAGTGAGGAAAATATCCCGACTGGTGAGATGATGCTGGCCCCTTGCTGGCACTGCACCCAGCTAGCTGGCACCTCATGAGAGATCCAGAGGTGAGTCCAGTGGACACCGGGGTGATGGGGCTGGGGGGCTGGAGGAAAGGGGTTGGTTGGGAGGGTAAGAAAAATACAAACCCCCCAAAAATTCTCCCCCATAGGGTCAAAGGGAGGACCTACCACCTCTGTAGATCCTGCTAAAGCTTAACTACCAGGTCATCCAGATTAAGCTTGTGCATAATAGCAGTGTCCCTCGAGAAGTACAAACCTAAATATTTAAAGTAGTGGCGAAAACCATCAGCAGCTTAACATGGTTCAATAGTTAGTTTGGATCTGTATCATCCTGCCTCAGGACAAGACTGAAAATAGGAAGTATTTCCTAGCCCTCCTTTTCTGGTCAACAAAAACAAATTGACTAACTAAATCCTAAAAGAAAACAAGCATTTGTCAATGCCGAATGTTGATTGCGTTGGTGTGTTGAGCTCGCTCACTGCCCCTCTGTCACTCGCTCAGTCTGTTTCTCCCGGTGCTGCAGGCTGCTGTTTTGTACTTGGCTCCTGCCTGCATTGGCACCTTGTTCTGCCCACTAAGAAATCCGCAGCTGTCCCGACAGAGCTCCTTTGAGGTGGCTCACTCCTCCTCTCTCACTCGTTCATTCTGTTTCTTCTGGCGCTGCAGGCTGCCCTTTTGTACTGGGATCCTGCCTCTGTTGGTGGCTTTTTCTGCCCACAAAGAAATCTGCAGCAGTCCTGACACAGGTCTGTTGAGCCTGCTGACTCTCCCTCTCTAACTCACTCGTTCCGTTTCTGCCAGCGCTGCAGGCTGGCCTTTTGTACTGGGCTCCTGCCTGCATTGCCGCCTTTTTCTGCCAACAAAGAAATCTGAAGCAGTCATGATAGTGCTCCATTGAGCTTGCTTGCTCCCCCTCCCCTCACTCGCTCGTTGTGTTTCTCCTGGTGCTGCAGGCTTCCCTTTTATACTGGGCTCCTGCCTGCATTTGCACCTTTTTCTGCCCACAAAGAAATTCACAGCTGTCCCGACAGAGCTCCGTTGAGGTTGCTCACTCCCCCTGTGTCACTCACTCATTCTGTTTCTCCTGGCACTGCAGGCTGCTCTTTTGTACTGGGCTCCTGCCTCTGTTGGTGCCTTTTTCTGCCCACAAAGAAATCTGCAGCAGTCCCAACAAAGCTCCGTTGAGCTCGCTCACTCCCCTTCTCTCACTCACTCATTCTGTTTCTGCCGGCACTGCAGGCTGCCCTTTTCTATTGGGCTTCTGGCTGCATTGTCGCCTTCTTCTGCCCACAAAGAAATTTGCAGCAATTACAATAGAGCTCCGTTGAGCTCGCTCACTCCCCCTCTCTCACTCACTCATTCTGGTTTCCCTGCCACTGCAGTCTGCCCTTTCGTACTGGGCCCCTGCGTGCATTGCTGCCTTTTTCTGATCATAAACAAACCTGCAGCAGACCAAACAGAGCTCTGTTGAGCTCACTCACCCTCCCTCCCTCACTCACTCATTCTGAGTCTCCTGCCTCTGCAGGCTGCCCTTTTGTACTGGGCTCCTGCCTGCATTGGCGGCTTATTCTGGCCAGAAAGAAATCTGAAGCAGTCCTGACACAGCTCCATTGAGCTCTCTCACTCACTCATTCCGTTTTGGCTGGCACTGTAAGCTGGCCTTTTGTACTGGGCTCCTGCCTGGGTTGCCACATTTTCTGCCCACAAAGAAATCTGCAGCAGTCACAATAGCGCTCCATTGAGCTCGCTCACTACCGCTCTGTCACTCACTCGTTCTGTTTCTCTTGGCGCTGCAGAGCTTAAACGTATGGGGCCCTGGCTGCATTGGCACCTTTGTCTGTCCACAAAGAAATCTGCAGCTGTCCTGACAGAGCTCCGTTGAGGTCGCTCAGTCTCCCTCTCTCAAGCACGCATTCTGTTTGTCCTGGTGCTGCAATTGGCCCTTTTGTACATGGCTCCTGCCTGCATTGGTGCCTTTTTCTGCCCACAAAGAAATCTGCAGCAGTCCTGATGGAGCTCCGTTGAGCTCACTCATCCCCCTGTCTCACTCGCTCGTACTGTTTCTCCCACCGCTGCAGGCTGGTCTTTTGTACTGGGCCCCTGCCTGCATTGATGCCTTTTTCTGCCCACAAAGAAACTGGCAGCAGTCCTGACAGCGCTCCGGTGAGTTCGCTCACTCCCCTCCGTTACTCACTCTCTCGTTCTGTTTCTCCTAGTGCTGCAGGCTGCCCTTTTGTACTGGGCTCTTGTGTTGGGCCCTTTTTCTGCCCACAAACAAATCTGCAGCAGTCCCAACAGAGCTCAGTTGAGCTCGGTCACTCCCCCCTCTCACTTGTTCGATCTTAATCTATCCGAAACAGTGATTTCCCACAGCGACCGTGCTATTCTCCGGCAGGAGTGCAAAAACATATTTTAGCCAGGATGTGAAAAATGGCAGCTGTACTGTTCATAAGGAGGTGTGGAAAAATGCCACTGTTGAAAATGTGGAGTGAAAATATTACAAAATTGTGAAGTTACAAGGGTGCGTGGTAACAGTTCAACGCATGCTTGTAACACAGTCATGTTATGGAGTTTCATCACCAAATTTTCAACATAGGCATTTTAGGACCTCTGCTCATGAACAGTGCCACTGTCATTTTCTTAATCTGTCCCAAACATGATTTCCCACAGTGACCGCGTTATTCTGCGCCGGAACTGTGAAAACACATTTTGGTCAGGATGTGAAAAATGACAGCTGTACTGCTCATAAGGAGGTGTGAAAAAATGCCACTGTTGACAATCTGGCATGACAATATTACAAATTTGTGAAGATTACAATGGCGGCGTGAAGTGCGCCTTTTTAACACAGTCATTCGATGGGCTATCATGCTAAATTTTCAACATAGAGCGTTTAGGACCTCTGCTCATGAACAGTATCACTGTCATTTTCTTAGTCTGTCCCGGACAGTGATTTCTCACAGCAACCGCTCTATTCTGTGCCGTAAGTGCGAAAACACATTTCAGCCAGGATGGGAAAAATGACAGCTGTTTTGTTCATAAGCAGGTGTGGGAAAATGGCAATGTTGGAAATCTGGAGTGAAAATATAATATCACGAGGTTACGAGTGTGCGTGCAAACTACGCGACGCACACTCGTAACACAGTCATTTTTTGGAGTATCGTTACCAAATTTTCAACATAGGCATTTTAGGATCTTTACTTATTAACAGTGTCACTGTCATTTTCTTAATCTGTCCCAAACACTGATTTCCCACAGCGAAGGCCCTATTCTGCGCCGGAAGTGCGTAAACACATTTTCCGCCAGGATGTGAAAAATGACAGCTGTACTGTTCACAAGGATGTGTGACAAAATGCCAATGTTGAAAATCTGGCATGAAAATATTACAAATTCATGAAGTTACAAGCGTGCATATCAACTGTGCAGCGCACGCTCGTAAAACAGTAATTTTTTTTATTTTTCCACCAAATTTTCAACATAGGCTTTTTGAGAGCCCACCTCATGAACAGTGACACTGTTGTTTCATTAATCAGCCCCAGAAGGTGGTTCTGCACAGTGACCGCAAAATCACCTTTTGGGGCCGATTAACGCCATGACAGTTCAAGAATTCATGAGGAGGGGGCCCAAAAATCCCATGTTAAAAATTTGGTGCTAAAATTCCAAAACATCACTGAGATATGCATTAAAGTTGGAAAAAACCCTAATTTTTCCATTATACAGCTTGCAGGCATTTCCTCAGTTCGCGGTCGGCTTTGAAGAGTGCAGACGTGTTCCCGGTCTACCGAAGATCATCGCGCCGAGCTCTGGAGAATACGTATGGGATGGGGGGTGTGGGGAGACAGGGTGCACAGTGGGTGGGTGCAGGTTGTGGCAGGGGGCCAGGGAGACCACCGGAGACCGTTCCTTTTCAGGTTAAAGAAAAAAAGGACGTCGCGGGACCATTTTTTACATTACAGGGGCATGTGGCATGCTGGGGTGGGCTCCTAGTGTGCCAAAGAACTCTTTCTTTGGGAGGCAGCAGTAGCCATCAGCACACAACAAAAGGGGGGCTTAGATTATGCCGATGGGGAGTGGGCTCCCCCATTGGCAAAATCAACATTGGGGCACCGAAGCCGATAGGGATTGGGGCCCCTGTCGGCACATTAACAGGGTGGGGGGGTTATATTGTTTGTGAACATGGCGGCAAGCTGCCACCGTGTTCACAAACAATATCAGGGTTTGGAAGTTCCGCCCTGCAATGACGGGTCGCTCCCTCATTGCAGCGGATGGCTGATGCTGCAATGACGAGGCAGACCCTGATTGCAGCAGCAAAATTGTCACAAGTTGGTGGCAAGGTTCCAAACTACTGTCACCAGCAGCGTGCAACGGCATTGGGGGAAGCAGGACAAGCCTTTACAGGCTGTAGGGACATTGGCCACAACAGTGCCGCACCTCCACAACCTGCTTCTGAGCAAGCTGTCCCAATATGTTTCTTGCACTGCGTGCAATCAACATAAAAAGGGCATCGGACTATTGAGCAACAACTGAGTTCCGCCCATAGAGATCTATCAGAATGGACTGTAGAATAGAGAGATCAGTAATCATAAGTATGGAAGAAAACATGAATGAATGAATGAATGAATTAATTAATTGTTATTTATTTAAAATTTCTGCATACTGTATATCCATTTTTAGGCTACAAGCCAGGTTTTCAAGTGTGTCCTGGGAGGACAGTAAAAGCAGCAGGCGTTACTAACAAATACACTACAAATTATTTATGTACTAATTGAGATAGCAAGTTGATAATAAATGAAATATAAATAATAAATACATTTCTACAGAGGTTAGTTTTAGAGACCGTCATCAAGAGGGGTAGCATATTGGGGTAGTGGGCGACTGAGAGGCTGCGGTATCAATTTTGTAAGGGTGAGGGCAAATATATGGGGTACTGAGATGACTATACATCAACTCTTAAATACGCTGGTGGTCCAGGCTTCATTGGCACTGATTGGAGGTGGGGGGTGGGTGTATTCTAGGTAGCTGGAGCAGCTACTTCAGAGGATTTAGTTCCAGTGGTCTTCCATGTTCTTTCTTGGTACATGGAGGAGGCTCATTTGTTGGGATCTCAGTGTGTATTACTGGTTGGGTTTATGCAAGAGGTTGCCAAAGTATTTTGGTTGAATTCCATGCATACTTTTCTAGACTATGGTGGCTTGTCTTAGTAAGTGTGGAAACTTCAAAATAATTATATTTCTAACAAGTAATGCATCCCACTAAGACACTACACAGGGATATATTAATTTTGGTTTATGTGTTTTACACAGTAATTGTTGAAAATCATTACATTGGAGATCCAATAAATTTATAGCGCTACATGTGTTTAGTGAGGTGAGCATATTATATAAAAAAAAATTTCTGGTATTTGTAAAAAAAAGTTAAAGTAATATATTACTACGTAATTTACTACCTTTATTTATTGTAAAATAGGCAACACTAACTACTACAGCTATATTGCCCACAAGCAAATATAGGATATACATTGTTCTACCAAAAGGTGGGATGTCATTTAATATTGTATGGAAATTAGATTGTGACAAAGTGTATGGTAAATACTATTTTATGTAAACTTATTTATGTGGTTTATTTTTAAATTTTGATTTGTTTCAGCATTTATCAATAGAGGTTCAATAGAGTTCTAATTAGTTGAGATATATATTCAAGATATTTTATGCAATAAAATTAATTCACTACAGATGAACTGCAATAGCATTATGAAGAGCATACTAGGGTATATTATTGATGTAAAATTTGAGATATTTATATCTATGTGTATATGTCCATAGATCCTGAAGAAGTAGTGGGTACACTACAAAACGATATTTTACTGGACATGCAGTTTAGTACAAATAAACTCTAAAAAGATATACTGATGAGTGGGTCTCTTGTCTCCATGCTTGGCATCGTTCTGATTGCAGATCTGGAGTGTGATCCCACTCAGTGGTTTGATTTGTTTTGCAGGTGCCAGGTGAGCCACACTACCTTTGAGCGCTAGATAGCTGGTTTTGCTACAAACCAGTCCAAAACTGCAGATGTTACTGAACGTTGTGGTTATTTTTGAAAGATGTGTTTTGAGATTTGAAAAGAGAGGCAGAGTCAGGAAGGTGGAGAGAGACAGAATGATTGTTTTGTGTAGTAACTGCCACCAGCAGGGGTTAGGTTGTGGGCTGGAACCTAGAGAAGGCACAGCTGAGGATGGGGGCAGGTGTAGGATGGGACAGGATCAAAGGTACTGTAGACAAAGGTAAGTCCATGGAAAATTTCAGAGATCAGTAAGGTAACTTTAAATTGAGTCTAAAAGGAAGTGAGACTTCAGTGGTGGTTTCCGATAATGAAGGTGATGTGTACCCTACTTTATCGTGCAGGTGAGAGGGCAAGTAGTGACATTCTGGGCACACTGGAGCCTAGTGAGCTGAGATTTGGGGATGACATATAAAAAAGGAGTTATAATAGTCAATAGTGCTAGACAGAATTCCACTTTAGGAAGCCTTTTTTCACAGAGCAGGTGGTGGAATACTTTACCCTCAAATTAGGTCAGTTCTGGGACTTTAACTGATCTCAAAACCCAATGAAACATTTTTAAAGGGATTATTAGAAATGAGAAGGTGATAGGAGAGAGGAAAAACTCTTGAGGGGAAGACTAATTCAGAGTAATACTTCACTGTAGGGTGTCAGGACAGACTGATGAACTAATGATCTTATCCTGTCCTTATCCTTCTGTGTTTCTAAGATAAACAAACATTTGTCAATGCCAAATGTTTGCTTGCTGGCATTTGCACTGGTAGTGTAGGAGTGAGAGAGATGCATAATAGGAATGGCAGTGAAGTATTGAACTGAAGCCAACCCCACCACCAGCCTGCAGAGTCTGTCAGGCACTGGGGTGTGCCTTTGGGTCATCAGGCATAACGGCCATGCCATTTCTCCACACCCTGCACTGCAGACACCGACAAGTGTCACAGTGTGCCTTGGAGTCTTTGGTCCTTATGCTCACCCCATTTCATAAGAAATATGGTGAGATGGGTGCAGTATAGGAGAATGGGGTGAACTTTGGGGCCAAATAGTCCAAGGCACGCCTCGATGCCTGTCACTGGCTGCTGGGTGTGGGTGTGGGTGGAATGGCAGGAGTGTTATAGGTAACAGTCCCAAGTCACACCCCTCATGCCTGTCAGTCTCTACAGGGTGGGGCGTTATGGTCAGAAACCCTAATGTCCCAGGCATTTATTAGTATATTCACTCCAAATTTTAAAAATGGGTTTTTTTGTGACCCCCACCTCATGAACAGTGGCAATATCAGTTTGTTAGCGGAAAGCTGATTTTGCACAGCGGCTACGTCATTTGGCACCACTGGTGCGAAAACACATTTCGAACAGGATGTGAAAAATGACAGCTGTACTGTTCATGGGGAGGTGCAAAAAATGGCAATGTTGAAAATCTGCAGTGAAAATATTTAAAAAACTGGTGAAGTCACGAGCATGTGTAGAAACTGCGCAATGCACACCCATAATGCAATTAGTTTGGGGATTTTTTACAGCAGATTGTCAACGCAGGCATTTTGGAACATCCGCTCATGAACAGTGTCACTGTGATTTTCTTAATCTGTCCCAAACAGTGATTTCCCACAGCGACCACGCATTTCTGCGCTGGAAGTGCAAAAACACATTTTGGCCATGGTGTGAAAAATGACAGCTGTACTGTTCATAAGGAAGTGTGGAAAAATGCCAGTGGTGAAAATCTGGACTGAAAATATTAGAAATCCATGAACTTACGAGGGTGCGTGGAAACTGTGCAATGGTCGCTCCTAACACAGTCATTTTATGGACTTTTTTCACCAAATTTTTAACATAGCCATTGCAACATCTCTGCTCATGAACAATGTCACTGTGATTTTCTTAATCTGTCCCGAACATTGATTTCGCACACAGACTGTGCCTTTGTGCGTGCACTACATGCACGGAAATATGTTTTGGGCGAGATGTGAAAAATGACAGCTGTACTGCTCATAAGGAGGTGTGGCAAAATGGCAATGTTGAAAATCTGGAGTAAAAATAGTGAAAATTCGCGAACTTACAAGCGTGCGTAGGAACAGTGCAACGCATGCTCATAAAACAGTCATTTTTGGGAATTTTTCACCAAATTTTTAACATAGCCATTTTAACACCTCTGCTCATGAACAGTGTCACTGTGATTTTCTTAATCTGTCCCTAACATTGATTTCGCACACCGACTGCGCCATTGTGCGCTACATGCACGGAAACACATTTTGGGTGAAATGTGAAAAATGACAGTTGTACTGCTCAGAAGGAGGTGTGGTAAAATGGCAGTGTTGAAAATCTGGAGTGAAAATATTGAAAATTCACGAACTTACGAGCGTGCGTAGGAACAGCACAACTCATGCTCGTAAAAGAGTCATTTTGGGGAATTTTTTCACCAAATTTTCAACATAGGGTTTTTGGGGGCCTACATCATGAACTGTGACACTGTCATTTCATAAATCGGTCCCGGAAGGTGGTTCTGCACAGTCACCTTCGGGCAGATTAACTAAAATGACAGTGACAGGATTCATGAGGTGGGGTCCCAAAAACCATATGAAAATTTGGTGAAGCTATTTCCCAAAATGCCTGAATAAGCATCAAAGTTGAAAAAACCCTATATTACATTATACAGCTTACGGCATTTCCTCAGTTAGCGGTCAGCTTTGAAAGTGCAAGCGTGTTTCGGTCCACACGAAGAATCGTCGGCGAGCTCGGGAGGTAAGTATGGGGTGAGGTGGGGTGTGGGAAAGTGGATACTCAGAGGGTGGGGGGAGCAGGGGTCAGGACAGTCAGTGAGGGAAAGTTTTTTCTTGCAGGTTTGTTTTTTTTCTTGGACGACGCGGGACTTGTGCCATGCTGGGGTGGGCACCCAGCGTGGCAGCTGGAAGGCTGTTTAGGGGGGCAGTGGAGCCGATGGGGGATTGGCACCCCGATCGGCCATACTGACTATTGCCACGCTGGGGTGGGCTCTCAGCGTGGCACCCGGTTGTCTGTTGGAGGGGAGAAACATTGGAGCCGACGGGGGATTGGGCACCCCCATCGGCCATACAGTGTGTGCGTGGGAGGGGCGCATTAGCACGCAATATGCATGCGTGTGTGTGTGGGGGGGAGCACATGCACACGCAGTAGCTTCTCGCTGCTCACTGAAGTGTAGCTCTGCCTTTGAACTGTACGGCACTGCATTTTCAACTGCTGTCATAGACAGCTGCAGCATTCATTGGTGAACTGTGGCTGCGCCTGCAAACACACTGACTGCGTTGGAAGACGGGTGCCACACCTATGAAAACTCGGATGATGGCACTATGTTTCTTGCACATACGTGCAAGCAAACATAAAAAAAGACAAAATTTGTATGAACAGTTCTCTTTGATCTTTGCACTAGTTTGTGGCTTAGATCCAAGAGTAGCATCTTAAAACAGAAACTGGCCAATATCCTGCTTATTAGCAAAATAGAACACTGGCAACTGTCATAGAACACTTTAGTCCACAAAAGAATGACATTTGCTAACCCCCACACAGGTAAATATAATGCTTCTATCCAAAGTCTCTTGAAGACCAAGCCTATTAGGACCTGGGATGTATTACCTGATTTCAAGAAGTGTAGAGCTACTTCCATACCTTTTTTTTTTTTCATTATTGCATTTATGCCCCCTTAGCTCCGACTGGGCCCCCATTCTGCCAGCCTCGCCAGCTCTGTCACTTGGCTTTTCCTGGACTTACCCATCACTTTAATGATCACAAATGGCTTACCCTCCATGGTAAGGGCATTAGGGCTCCCCATCTCTGCCACAGAATGGATCCAGATTCTGGAGTAGGGGCCAGGGTTGCCAGTGAGGGGCCTTCAGGAGGCCAGTATTCCTCCTGCCTGGTTGAGGCTTTTCTGATTTACATTCCACTCTCATAGGATGTCGGCAACAAGAGGGCACATGCAAGTATGTGGATCATAGCACCAGCTGATGCCCCCCCTCCCATACAAAGCTGCTTCCAACTGCACTGCTACCAGTGGTCACCCAGATGGCAGTAATGCAGCAAAGTAAGCTGCCCTCCCTCCCTGAAGGAGAACAGCATCCTCTGGGGTGCTCAATCGTTCATCCCCCCCCCAGCCATCTCCCGATCACCCAGGCTTGTTCCTGAATGCAGATCATCAGCATCACTAATGGTAGTCCTGTCACAGCACCAATGGGCTGTCTATGTCCAGATTTTAACCCACAGTATTTTGGACCCCACACAATGAACCTAACTGAACCCTTCCCCTTTACCATGTTGTTCAACATCAGCCTTGGATTTTGCTCCTACAATATGCTGCAGATACTCTGTCAAATCACTGAGGGCAATAAAGGACAGATAACAATGTTATAAGTCAGACCATGATTTATTGCTCACCATACAATTATAAAAACTAGAACAGCAGAGGCCGACGAATGAGACTGCAATCCAACACGTCAAGCCTTCACATTCCTTGCAGTACACAGCTACAAGTTCAGCTCTACCAAAGAATTCAACAACTCGAATTTCAAGTGTTCTATTCCTGTGGATTGTAGTGAACCTTTGGGGCAAAAACGTGGACATTTGGTCTGACTGATTCACTTGGTCCACATAGTGTGGACCAGTCGAACCAATTAAACAGCGAACCACAGTCTGAACCTGAAACAGTTAACTAGGCAGTGTGATTCATAGCTTTGTTTTCAACTTGGCTCAGTGCCACAGTGCAGTACCCGAGCTCACTTGTGCCCTTGGCATTGGGCTGATGGGTAGTTTAGGCAGGGCACTCTAGAGAATTTAGATTAGCTAGAAAACTCTTCAAAAAGCTAAATCAGCACTTGTATTCAGCAAATTACACAAACAAATGTCAACAGCAGGGCTGCTGCAAGTGGCAGTTCTTACTTTATTTAACAGGAGGAAAAGCACAAGGAAAAGCAAGAGAAGAATAAACCTCTGTTAAGCTGAGCACTGGAAGGTAACGCATCAGGCCTCTGGGATAAGGGGCTTTCTTGAGGTGGGAAATGGGAGGGGGAGAGACTGTGCTTGGGCATTGTGCAGCAGGGGAATGAGACTGTGGCAGTTTCCCAGTGCCCCAGTGCCCAGCTGATTAAAATAACCTTTTTTACAAGATCAAGGAGTCTGACTAGACTGCAATATTTGTTTTGGCAGTGATTGCATTTTTTTACAGGAAAATCAAGGCATAGTACAGAGACCCTTGAGGCCTGATTAGGGAGTTATTGGGCAGTAGACAGCAAGTGGTTACAGTTATTCAGCCAGGCAGTGCCTATGTGCCCACAGACCAAACAAAAAAAATTATTTATGTTTAAACTAGAAACATAAGGAGCAGGGTTGCTCAGATGTCTTGGTATCTAATCCGTTAGCTGTACCTCAGATTTCGGATTATCCTAGTCTAAAATCTGATCTCCAGCTGTTAAACTGCAAAATCCCTAAACCTACCTTCCCAGCAGGTACAACCCACCCTGAAATGAGTAATAATAACCCCACAGACAAACCTTTATCTAACCTCCAACCTTTCTTTGCCTCAAGGCCCTGCCATGAGAACAAATGTTTACTTGTACGTAATTAAATAATGCTCCCGTAATAAAACAGGACTCCTCATAAACAAAAATTCCATCCATCCACCTGCACTGAATCTGGATGCCTCCTGGTCCCCACCTCCCTGGCACAAGTCCCAATCCCATAGTTTAATATAGTACTCCCCACCCACCCAACACACCCCCTAGCCCCCTCCCTCCCCTCTTAGCGCCCAAATAATTTAGCAAACCTGGCTCACAGTCCCCAGCTTGGGACCCTGCACAGCCTCAACCATATCACCCGGCTATCTCCCAGGACTTATCCTACCTTGGCCAGCACGTGCTTGGTCTCTCCTCCCCTTGACAGAAGCCATTGGGCTGGACCAACTCCCTCCAGAACAGTCAGGTTGCTTTAGCCAAGGAGCAGCCCAGGTTAGCGGGTGCAGGGTCTGTGGACTGTGTAACATTGTTATTCTACATGGTCGGGTGGTTTTCTTGCTTTCTCCCACCCCATAGAGATATCGGCTGAGGGCAGAGCATGTCTACATTGTGCATTAGTTCCCATCCCAACCAACAGATGTCTCTCCCTCCAGTTGAATGATCTCCAGCCTGCACTGCATGACCCAGATACACCTAGGTGGTGGTTGCACAGTGGAAAGTTCACCCTCCATCCTGACATAGTATTGCCTGAGTTGCCAGCAAACAAAGTGGTGGATTGTCTGCTTGAGAACAGGGCATTGGCAGAAGAGATGAGCCTCTATTGCACTGCTTCCAAGTGAAGACCTTCAGGTCCTCTTTGACAGTGTTAGCTGTTGAGAATGTCAGTTACCCACCTGCAAGTGCATATGGAGACTTTTCAATGCTGCAGGCAACATAATCATCAAAAATAGAATGGGGCTTTGACCCAAAATGTAGAGATGCTTACTTCTTTGAAAGGTAACCTGCCCCTTTTTCTGAAGACCTACGTGCCAAGGTTGGTGGATGATGAATTTCCTACACTTTCATTTGCGCGAAAGACACATGATGATGATGTGATGGGGAGGGCTTCTTGTTCTTTAGATTATAATTTGTGGAACCAGAAACCTACACACAAAGTGACAGTGGGATGCTGCACTGCTGTCTTGTGTTGTCAGATTAGAGTGTTTTGTGTTTGCAGGCCTGCATAGGCCTAATGATTTTAGGTCAACATTGGCCATCAAGTGCATAACAGGAAGCCTTGTCCACGTCTGGTAATATGTCCCAAAAGATGCAATTTCTGGAAACAATAGCCTACACACACTATGGGATGCTGCACTTCTGTCTTCAGATTAGGATGTCTTTTGGGCCTACAAAGTAGTTCTGTGCAGAATGCGGAATTCTGCCAGTGAAATTAGCATGGAATGACCATTCTGACGGCAGAATTTCCACCAGACTCTCGCTGGTTCTTCTGTGGAATTCTGCCTGCTGTGATCTGTGGAATAATATTTAGCGAAACAGCATTTTTTCCACAGAAAATTATTCCACAACCATTTCCGTGGAAAATATTACGATCAGTGGGAAAAGTTCCACAGAAATATTGCAGAAAATCTCATTCTGCATTTTTCTGCCACAGAATTCCACCATTACGTTTCTGGTGGAATTCGGTGAAATTTCAAAAATTCTGCAAAATTTCATTTTGACAGAATTTGAAAATTCCACACAGCACTACTGTAAAGGCCTGATAATTTTGGGGGCAATGATTCCAAACTTGGCTATGTAACTGTAAGTACAACACATGTCCATAGCCTAACAGGAAGCCTTCACACATTGTCTGCAGGATGCAACACTGCTGTCATCAGGGGCCACATATTCAAAAATGGGCAAAGCAGAGCACAAAGATTTGAACTGCATTCGCCCATTGCTCACGACCCTGAGGATGCTATATTCAGTGGGACAGCACACTGACGCTATCCAACTGAATATAGAGGCATGACAGCACAGGGCTAAGCTGGGTAGTGCTGCCCCAACATGGATCCTGGTTGTGCAGGGAACAGCACCCCAAACCCGATAACACTGGTAACTCCCTGTGTGATATTTAGATGGCACTATGTAAATGAGTCCATTGAGCACAGAAGACACTAAGGGGCCATTTGTATGCCTACTAAGGGCACATTTGCATGAGAAATGGCAGCAGGTTTGTGCCCCTGCGACTGGCTCTGCCCCACCCCAATTGCCCAGTCCCATAAAAGTGGACATATTCCCCGGTGTCTAGTGGAACCCCCACCCTCTGATTCCCATCCCCAGTAAGATGTGAGTATTCTCTGCTGTCCAGTAGTCCCCACATCTTTCAATTGTCAGCCCAGTAGTAAAAATGGTACTCTCTGGTGCCTAGTGGCCCCCCACCCTCTGATCACTGGCCCCAGTAGAATTAAATATGTCCCTTGTGCCCACTGATCTGAAGCCCCATAGTAAAAAATGTAGTCCCTGGTGTCAGGTGGTCCCCCCACACTCTGATTACTTCTCGTGTACTGTCAACTATTTCCCTGGTGTCCAGTGGTCCCCCACCCTCTGATCACAGTCCCATATAATATTAGATATTTCCCTGGTGTTCAGTGGTCCCCTCTGCCCTCTGATCACTGTTCCCTTATCATAGCACATATACCCTGGTGTCTAGTGGCCCCCCTGCACCATAGGCACTGGCCAACCGACCCTGGCATCACCCACCTTACCAGTTTTGGCAGAGCTGTGGGCACCCATATGGCGACTGCCACAGCCCTACGCTCATCACCTCAGCCTGCCACCAAATGCAATGACAAGGAACATGCATCCCCTGTACTGTAAAGGGAGCATATGTACTATCTGCTGTAGACACAGGCAATAGCTACAAAACCTGATGACCAACAGAATAGAGCTAGGAGGAAGAATGTCCAGATCATATGACTCCCAGAGGGTTTTGAAGGCAATGGCCCTAATACCGTCATTACAAAATATCTGCTTGAGAATCTGGATCTAGGAGCTTTGGGGCACACCTTAGAGGTTAAGTGAGCCCATTGGACCCCTGTTCAGCAGCCAAAAGCTGGAGAAAATTCCACACACTACCTGTCAAAATTCCACAGGTATCAGGACTGGGCAGTGGTTCTCAGAGTTGCTCAGACCAAAGGCTCTATCATACTGGATGGGGCAAGGGTATCCATCTACCCTGTCTACAGTCCACAGCTGCAGAAGGAGAGTCAAACATTTTGGGTTTTTTTTCCAATTCAATATTTATTGAAAGGTTTTTTTTCCATACAGAGAACAGTTACAATGTAAATACATAGACGAATAAGTGAGTCATAATAGTACTGTTCTCCCCCCTTCCCCCCTTTAACTACCTACACTCCCAGCACTATACCTCCCACCCCCTCCCTAACCCACCCCACACAGCAAATATAACCAATACATTGGGAATGGTATATCTGTCTCCAGGGAACTTGATATAAATTGTTTACAACATATATAGAGTATAAAAGGGGTCCCAGATTTTTTTAAACTTATCTAATCTATTAGTCAGGCTTGCCACCATTTTCTCTGTTTTAAAGTTAGCTAAAAGTTCAGTAAACCATCTTCCATGAGAGATTTCCTCCTGGTCTATCCAATGTCTCAGTACCAGTTTTTTAACTGACATGGATATGAGGGCTAAATAATATTTACATCTAAGAACTGAGATATTTGAAAAATCCTCCAAATAGACAGATTCTAGAAGTAAATAACTCCTCAAGACCCAAGAGAGGGTCAGCTCTTTGTTTGATCATGACCCATAAAGAGGCCACTTTGTTACAGGACCAGAAAATGTGGCAAAGAGTACCCTTTTCTAGGTGACAATGGTTACAGAGAGAAGAGGATTGTAAGCCCATTTTAGCTAGTTTTTGTGGCGAGTAATATAAATTGTGAAGTATATGCATTTGCACGAGCCTAAGTATGTCCTGGGTTATAAACCTGTGACAATTTTGCCATAGGATAGACCAGTCAATCTCGCTATCAGGAAAGAAGGTAGTCCAATAAGTCTTGGGACCAAAAAAGTCCAAGTAGAACCAATTAAAAAGTATTCTATAAATCTTGGAACTCGCCTGTGGAAGGCAGGGAGTCATTTCACCATGGAAGGGGGGACACGGTAGTGTACAGGGAGTAGTTCCCAAATTTGTTATAAGGAGATGTTTAATTTGAAAAACTTTAAAGATCTGTGTGTTGGGGATATTAAACTTATGCAGAATTTCCTCTGTGGAAAGCCATGAGCCCCCTTCCAAGACCAAACTGGACAACAGGCCCTCCCCAGGGTAGGGTAACCAATGGGAAAATAAAACCTTATTGTCTATCTTGATTTTAGGATTGCCCCATATAGGTTGTGATAGGTCAATGGTGTGTTTACATTTAAGAAAATTACAAAGTTGGGTAGGAACCTTTATTGAAGTGGCAATTGTGGAATTTCTCAATTCAATAGGAAGAGTTTTTTCCCTTATATGTATGTAGAAGTGCAGCCGGGGAAATACCAGAGAAGAGAATCTGAGCTAATTCAATTTTCAACCATATTGGAAAATAACCAGAAGGTTCTGGTAGAAGCCATCTGAGATATTTACTAGCGTGGCTCACCCAAAAATATAGGCCTCTCCATCTGGGGGCAGCTAGTTTGTGAAAGGCTAATCTAGGTGTTTTATTGGACCATATAAATTTAATAAATAAGCTGTGTATCTTTTTAAACCAAGAAAGGGGGAGTCATACATTAAGTAGACTTAGGAGGGTAGAAAATGCATGGGAAAACATTCATTTTTAGCAAATTAATCTTGCCCCTAATGGATATCGGGAGAGAAGACCATCAATTTAAATCTTGACTAACTGTGAGTATCAGGGAGTCCAAATTAAGTTTTAAGGACTCACTTAGACTCTTAGTGAGCTCTATACCTGGGTATCTTAAGGTGTCCTGTTTCCACAAGAGTCCTAGTACTGTTATATCTGATTTAAATATTTTACGATTAAGGGGAAAGACAATTGTCTTACTAGTATTCAATTTGTAGTTTGCTAAATGACTAAATTCAGTAATAATTTCTAACATTGGGGGAATGGATGAACTCGGGTAAGAGAGCTGAAGAAGAAGATCATCAGCATATGCCGAGACCTTAACTTCATGTGAATGTATAGGGATGCCCTGAATCCTCTGACAGTTAACCAGTCTGCAGATCAGTGGCTCCAGATAAATATTAAAGAGTAATGGAGAAAGGTGACAGCCTTGCCTTGTCTTGTACCTGAATGCAGCATAAACGAACTAGAGGTCACCCCATTGCCAGTTATTTGGGCTGAGGGGTTTTGGTACAATGCCTGAATCCATTGCTGAAACTGTAATGGGAAACCAAAGGCCTTGAGAGTCCTAAAGAGGTAATGCCAATTTACCCTGTCAAATGCCTTCTCCGTGTCCAGGGAGACCAGAGCAGCAGGATAAGGGGCATCCCAGGACACCGAGAAGACATGAGACAGGGTGCGCAGGTGATCAGCAAAAGATCTACCCTTCATAAGACCCACCTGTTTAGATCCTATAATAGCCGGAAGTACTAAATTTAATCGATTAGCAAGTAGTTTAGTTAAAATTTTTATGTCCTGATTAAGGAGAGAGATGGGTCGATAATTAATGACTAATTCAGGGGCCTTACCTGGTTTAGGTAGTAGGACAATCAATGCCTCAAACAGAGTAGACTCTGCTTGGGTTCCAGAAAGTATATATTGATAAAGGGGGAGAAGCAACGGGATGAGCTGTTTGCTAAACTTTTGATAAAAGTTAGCCGTATAGCTATCCAACCCTGGGGTTTTGTTCTTGAGAAGAATTCCAATTATGTCTTCTAACTCCCGTTCAATAATCGGATGTAATAATGATTTCTGCTGATCATCTGAGAGTGAAGGCAAATTAGTGTCATTAAGATAACTATCTAAAGCTTGTTCAGTGGGAGGATCAAACATCGGACCATATAGGGATTTATAATATTTAGTAAATTCTGAAATAATGTCCATAGGAGAAGTTTTCATCGAACCATCAGACTGAGAGTGTATCGAGGCTATGAAACGAGAAAATTCCTGTTGTTTAATCCTTAGGGCCAATAGATGTCCTGCCTTCTCTCCCTGATCGGTATAGGAAGCTTTAGTTTTAATTATAGCAATTTCTGCCTTTTCTCTCAATAATTCTAGATATGCAGCTTTCGGTCTGATTAGCTCTTGATGTAAGGATTCTGGGGACTATGGGGATAAAGTGCGTTCTATGGACCTAATTTGGGATAATAGTTGTAGAACCTTTTTTTCTCTAATTCTCTTTCTTTTTGATGCTAAACCTATCAGGATCCCTCTGAGATATGCCTTGAGGGCGCACCATTCAATATCGAGCCTTTCCGTGGAGCCACGGTAATTAAAAATGAACTGATCTATAGGCTCCTGAATAATTTTAACCATAGCTGGGTCCTTCAACAACTGATCATTAAGTTTCCACCTGAAATCCCCTTTAGGAATAGATAACAGGGAGACAGTCAAACATTTTCTGATCTGGAGGCAAGTTTTTATGGGGGGGGACAGTTCTTTTATCAATATCCCACCAAACTCCATATTCAGAAACTTGGGCAGCTATATCATACCTTTATTAACATACAAGAGGCTGGACTGTGCTTGATGAGGCACAAGCTGACAAATTATATGTGTAAGATTATCTTTTGAATGTGTAGTATGCAAAAAAGAAAAGGGTGTGCCTGCAGTACAGAGCGGGGGGAACTCACACAACTGAATGTATTAAGATGTTACTAGCCCACAATACCCTAAAGTTCCCAATATATTATGTCTCAGCCTTGTTCACAATATACAGAGCACGTTCGAGTTCAAACTATCCACTAACAATTTCTTGGGCAAGATCTACAGTCACAGGGTTGAGAGGGACTGTAAATGCCACCCCTTTCTCCTTATGCTGCACATTTGCACAAGTGCCAGATTCTCTTCAGGCACAATCTCCAGGGCTCTCACACCAGACTGCTACCGAGTGAGGACTCATACTTCATAGTATGTAACTAAACGTTATGTACCCTATTTACCTCACCCTCAAATGGACATTGTGATTCAACAGGACAGCGGGAAGGTACAGCGCTGGTGGAGGTGTGGATGGCTGCCTTACTGTCTTATTGGTGCTATAAAATGAGATTATGTCTGCATTTGCCAAATGCAAATTGGACTGTATCAGCAGCTAAACCACCTCTTTCAATTTACCACCACACTGGAGGTACTGGGAGGGGAAGTAGTGAGAGTGTGAAGGAAGGTAGGCCAAAACAAAAATGAAAAAGAAACGAAGACAGCAAATCAACATAAGTAATCAGTGTGTGAGAGGGCCATGCCATGGTTAACTAGAAGGGATACACTGGCTATCCAAACCCTGCTGGTCCACACCATAATTGGTAGAAAGCCACCATTGGAGTGGAGCAAAATGTGTTTTTTTTTTTGTTCTCCTGTTTTAAGATTTTCTTTCATTAAACTGTTTATAGTTACTGTTAGGATGTTCACTAGGATAATAGAGGCTTATTAATTGGAGTAGTTTGCATAAAAACATGCTCCTGCAAAGCCTCTAGGGGTGTCTTTGAATGTTATGTTATCACAATTGGGGGGTGTGGCTGACTGACACACAGTCACATTCCACACAGCTGCCAAATGCAAAGGGGTTTTGGGGTCCTCATTTGGGGAGCTTCATTGGCAAGCATTTAAACTAGCCAAGGGGGGATTCACTGAAAAGGAGCATGGAAATCCTAGCCCCCCCCCAAACAGGGTAGTTAGTGAGGCAGACACCAAGGTAGAGAAGTCCATAGGGAGAAGGACAGGGGTAAATGGAGAAAAAGGCAAAGACAGTAAGGACAGGAATGGGGCTAAAAGGGGCAAGGCCATCAAAAAATGGAGGGCAATGAGTACCAGTTCCAGTAGTGTGAGTAACAAGCTTCCTGAACTAGTGGTCTTAATGGAAGAGGGATGCCTGGATATCATGGCAGTCACAGAAACATGGTACACAGAGAACCTTGACTGGGATGTCAACATACCAGGGTACACAATCTACAGGAGGGACAGGGAGGGTAAAAGAGGAGGAGGACTAGCTTTCCACATAAGTGAAGGGATCAAAGCAAAGGAACTAAAGGGTAAACAGAAAGGAGAGGAGGCACTGTGGATCACCCTGGAGACAGCAAATGGCACCACAATTTGCATGGGGGTCGTATACAGACCCCCGTCTCAAGGGGAGAAAATAGACAAGTAGATGATAGAAGACATTCTTAGGATGGCAGAAAAAGGGAGACATTGTTGATGGGGGACCTGAATATGCCCGATGTAACCTGGAGCACTTTTGTTGCAGCCACATCCAAGAGCAGGGTCATTCTCGATGCCCTACAGGGGCATGTCTCAGACAGCTAGTGTTGGAACCTACTCAGAAGGGAGTAATCTTAGACCTGGTACTCACAAACAGGGATGGAGAGAGGAGCTCAGATTTAGAAGTGGGTAGCCATCTGGGAACAAGTGACCACCAAACAGTGTGGTTCACGATAAGCACAGCCATAGAGTCAAGCCATACAAAAGTGAGGATACTGGACTTTGGGAGGGCTGACTTTGGCAAAATGAGAGTGCCTCAGAAAAGCACTAGCAAATGGGCAAGAAGGAGGGGTGGAGGAACAATGGGGGAAAATCAAAACTGCCATCACAGAGGCAACAAGCCTTTGTGTGAAGCAAATAAACAAATCAAAACAAAGGAAAAAAACACTATGGTTCTCAAAAGAGGTGGCGGGGAAGGTAAGGGAGAAAAAGATAGCATTCAGGAAGTATAAGGAAACACAGAAGGAGCAGGACAGAGAACTGTACCAGTTAACGCAGAAGGAAGCACGGAAAGCAGTCAGAATAGTAAGGCCCAAACCAAGGAAAAGATAGCCAACTCAGTTAAGAAGGGGGATAAAACCTTTTATAGGTACATTAGGGAGCGGAAAAAGACCAAGGGAGGGACAGTGAGGCTTAATCAAGTGGAGGGTGGGTGGGCAGAGGGTGACAGTGAAAAAGCAGGGATATGGAATGAATACTTCTGCTCAGTATTCACAAAAGAAGGGGAGAGGGAGGTACCTAAACCAATCAATAGAAGTACTCTGGATAGGGGGGTCGATACCAGTCCATTCACAGAAGAAAGGGTCCTGAAAGAACTCCTAAAACTGAAGGTGGACAAAGCAAGGGGACCTGACGGGATTCACCCCAAAATTCTAAAAGAACTAAGGGAAGAACTAGTGATACCACTGACTACCCTTTTTAACAAATCATGGGAGGATGGTGTGGTACCTGAGGACTGGAGGAGGGTGGATGTGATCCCCCTACATAAAAGTGGGAGCAAAGCAGAGGAAGGAAATTATAGATCTGTTAGCTTGACCTCAGTGGTAGGGAAAATGATGGAATCACTTCTGACAGAAAGAACTGTTGAGTACCTATAGGCCAGTGAGGCACAGGACCCAAGGCAGCATGGATTCACAGCAGGAAGGTCATGTCAGACAAATCTAATAAATCTGTTTGACTGGGTGACCGAGGTGTGGTGCCCCGATGGTGGTAAAATGGATGTTAACATGTGCTGGGTCTCCACAGAAATATAAAAGGGTAAATAGAGCAACTGTGATGAGATGACACCAGTAACTTGCACACAGATTATGAATACAGGTTCCAAGGAGATGGATGTTGGCACCTGACAAAGAGAGGCTAGAGTCAGAAATAGATTCCAAATACCTGACAGGCTTTTATTCAGACAAACGGGGAAAGGGAACACGGTCACAGGGAACTCTTGTCCCTACTCTCCTGTACGAGGAGGACTCTAAACCAAACGACTGTAACAGCTCTGCTTTAGGTGTGTTCTATCCTCTATAGCCTGTACAAGGGTGACTCTATGCACACTTTCAATAATCAACTGTAACAGCTCCGCTTTAAGAGAGTTCTACCTTCTAAGATCAGCGAATCACTATGCAAATCCTAATACTACCCTGAGGTGCACCTCTACCTAGGGCCTATTACCAGTAGTACTCCACTCTTTGAAACTCTATAGCATGTCACTAAAAGACTCTACATATGTCATAAAAGGCAGTTCGTGCACGGTTGAGTTTTCTCTGTGTCGAGAAGAAACTGAGATGCTGGATATAGAAACATAAGGGAATAACTTGGCTAACTGGGTAGAATGAGTTAAAAACTAAGGGAATGCAGAGAGGATTTTGAACAGGCCATGAGTTCTCGGCCACACCCCACCTCTCTAGGGTTGTCGGAATCTAGGAACAACATGAAGATTTCCTTGGCTCAAAACCCACTGAGGGCTGCCGGAATTGAAACACAACAGATCCGGCCACAGTCTGCTTCTGGACTGCTGGAAGAAGAAGAAGATGCTGAACAATCGGCCACAGCCCGCTTCTGGACTGCCGGGAAACGAAGAAATATAGAACACCCTACCACAGCCCACTTCTGGACTGCTGGGAGAAGAAGAAGATGCTGAACAATCAGCCACAGTCCGCTTCTGGACTGCCAGGAAACGAAGAAGATGCAGAATACCCTGCCACAGCCTGCTTCTGGACTGCTGGGAAATGAAGAAGATGCTGGGACAAGGAAGTCTGTGGAATGCAAGAGAACAACAGGGTTCTGGGCACCAAGGCTGGATGAGCCAAGGAGTGATGTAAAATAAGAAACAGGACGATAATGCAGGTTTCTCAAACAGAAGATCTGGAAGGCACTTTGGTGTGGATGACAAAACAAGAAAATGAACGGCAAACTTTGTACTGGGCCAGGTCGTACACTGGGAACTGGAGAGAGGAAAATAATAAATTGGACATTGCAAACTGAGACAACTGTGACACGGTTCTTCAAGAATTTGCTGTTGGCTGCTTTGGAGATGCACTAGAGATGATTTCTGAAGAACTGAAGGATATTGATCTTGATACACGTTGGTGAAGTGACTCTGGAGAAGTGCTGAAGACTGATTCAATACTTTTCTGACACTGAAATACTGGCAACAAAGCAATACTTTCTGGCACTGAAATGCTGGCACAAGGCAATACAAGGACATTTCTGGCACTGATACTGTTCGTAGGAATAATAGCAATGCAATGAATGTCTCAGTTCTTATTGTAGTGGTCAATTACACAGTCTCAATGTCCAGACCACAGTAAATAAACAGGCACTTTACTATTCTGGGTGAACCTTAGCTTCAGTGGACCTAACTACCAGGGGGTCTCTCTAGCTAGATCAGGTTCTTCTCTTACTGTGGGTCTGTGTGGCTAGCTAGACTCCTTCAACATCTGGGATCACTACTGCCGCTGGGCCCCTATAACACCTGGGGGTCTAAATGGCTAGCAGTCGGCCTAACTCGCCCCTTTAAGTAGCAGTGGGTCTAACTTGCCCTGTTAGGTAGCAGTGGGCCTAACTCACCCCTTTAAGTAGCAGTGGGCCTAACTCATCCCTTTAAGTAGCAGTAGGCCTAACTCACCTCTTTAAGTAGCAGTGGGTCTGACTTGCCCTGCTAGGTATCAGTGGGCCTAACTCCCCTTGTTAGGTAGCAGTGGGCCTAACTCGCCTTGTTAGGTAGCAGTGGGCCTAACTCTCCCCTCTAACACATTGGTCCCTTCTGTGGCAGAGCCCTTTTAAGACCTGGGTCACCCTTTTGCTCTGGGCCCCTTTAAACGAACATTCAGGCCTGAAGGCTAGACCCTTTTAAGTACTGAGCCCCGGACTAGGCCCTTTTAAATCCATGGGCCTCCCTCCCCTAGATCCCTTTTAAATTGCAGGCCTGGCTAAGCTTTTCTGTCACTCACTGGGCCACCCTGCCTCAGCTCCACCCCTTATTTAAATAATTCAACCCTTCCCCTTACGGCCTTTGCTCTTGGCCCCTCCCTATTGGAGTAGCTATGCCCAGAATAAACTAATATTTATAAGCCCTCAGGCCCTGGGCTGTCCCACCCCTGCAATAGCGCCAGAGCACTAAATACATTTTTTTTTTAAGAAAACAAAAGTCCTGATGGCCAGCACGCTTCCCTGTGCTGCCGCTCACTCACCGCCCCGTCCCGGGGTGTAGCTGCTGTAAAAAGGAGGAGGGAGGTTTGCTGGAAGTGGGAGAGATTTTGGGCAGGCTCTAACTGGATGACTGGGGGCCTTATGAGGTGTCTTGCACTGCTGAGCAGCTCTTCTCTGCACCAGAGGATGCGGCATGGCTAACACCACCTTCGGGGAACCAAAAACTTTACTTTTGGGACCAAAATAAATAAACAGGGCAGCAAGCCCTTTTGGGGAACAACAGGATGTCTTTTCTGGTGTCCGACGGCACTGCGGAGCAAACGCACATTCAGGTATGCTGTCTTCGGTGACTTGAGGCAGAGGGGCACACAAGTCCTCAAGGACAGCTTAAGCCCTCCTGGCAAGCTCTTCTCATCCCTCCTCACTTTCTGTGTCCACTCTCCTCCACAGTCACTATGATTTTTTTTCTTCAGCAGATAACATTTTAAAACTTAACACTATGAGTTCTGATTCTAGAGGGCAGGGCATGTGCAGTACCCTAGCATTCTATATGCTCATCCTAACATTCCATCTGCTCAAGCTGGCATAAATGGCTAACTTTTTCATTATTTTCTTAGCTGTTTAAAATATTTAGACAGGATTTGGAAAAGGTTTGATGGTTGCATCTGAAACTGGGCACTTGGGCATTTCTGAGGCATCTTTCCTGAGTTGCTGGGGCACCCTATAGGGCTAGGCACATTTCCGTTTTTGTTTCTGTTGTACCCACAACTCTGGGGCACTACAAAAGTAGTAGACCAGGGAGGGGCTGTGGACATGGTCTACCTAGACTTTAGCAAGGCATTTAACACAGTCCCACACAAAAGATTAATACACAAGTTAGCTAGCCTGGGAGTGGGTCCCCGGGTGGTAGCCTGGGTAAAAAAATTGGCTGGATAACAGAACACAGAGGGTAATAGTAAATGGAGTCCACTCTGAAAAAAGGGGAGTTACTAGCAGGGTACAGCAGGGTTTAGTACTGGGACCGGCCCTTTTTAATGTCTTTATAAGTGACATTGCGGAGGGACTGGAAGGAAAGTATGCCTCTTTTCAGATGACACAAAGATCTGCAACAGGGTTGATACACAAGGGGGTGGAAAGGATGAGAAGGAACTTGGCAAGGTTGGAAGAAAGGTCAAAAGGTATGGCAGGTTAGATTCAATGCAAAGCAGTGCACCTGGGAAACAAAAACCCAGGTGAAGAGTACACAATGGAGGGGGGGACTAACAACAACAACAACAAACTCTTGTCAGAGTCAATACAGCTGTGGTGAGCTCTTACCTGTCCGGGTAGCAGAGTGGTGGCAGCATGGGTCTCAAAGCAATGGTGATATCAGAGCGACAGCAACATGGGTCATGGAGTGGCGACGGCAACATCGGAGCACCAGTTTTGGAGCGGCAATGGTTTGCCATTCAAAAGATGGTGGTGGGGGGGTGAAACTGCATGCACAGTGGTAGTGGAAGTGTGCTCGCGAAGTACTGCACTGTGGGGAGGGGGCAACCATGCTGCGGAGAGGAACTCCATCGCGGCGGACAGTGCTTATTAAATCAGCGCTGTCATGATGTTGCCGCATCACTGTAGGAGAACACACGGTTGCATTCTGGAGGTGACCCACTGTTCTCCTACAGTGATAGCAAAATGTCTGTGGAGCTCCACCCACACAGCCGTAAAAATGGAAAGGGACCTGGGGGTAGTCATATCAGATGACCTAAAGGTATGCAAGCAATGTGAGAAGGCAGCAAGGAGGGCTGGGGGGATACTGGGATGCATAGGGAGAGGCATGACCAGTAGAAAACAAGAAGTTGTTATCCCTCTGTACAGACAGTTGGTGAGTACTGCATGCAGCTCTGTAGACCCCATCTCCACAAGGACATAGACAGGATGGAGGCAGTCCAGAAGATGGCAACTAAAATAGTGCAGGGTTTGCACCAGAGGCCATATGAAGAGAGACTAAAGGAGCTTAATATGTATATCCTCGAGGAAAGGAGGAAGGGGGGGGGACATGATAGAACCTTTCGAGTACCTCAAGGGAATCAGCAAAGTCCAAGAGGGTAGCATATTTCAGAAAAAGAGGTATGCGAGAACAAGGGGACACAATTTGAAGATAGAGGGGGGACGGTTCATGGGCAACGTGAGGAAGTATTTTTCACAGAGAGGGTGGTAGATACATGGAATGGCCTTCCAGAGGAGGTTGTGTGGTCAAAAACAGTGGGGGAATTCAAGAATGCATGAGACAGACATAAAGCAATTCTGGTGGGGGATAGGAAGAAGTAGGCTGTTGGTTAACTAGGATCTGCAGCTTATCAAATACGTAGTGAAATGGGCAGACTGGGTGGGACAAGTGGTCCATATCTGCTGTCAAAATGTATGTTTCTGTGAAGTTCTAAAAGGTGTAGTACTAAACCAATAGGGCCAGATACAAGTTGTTGTTGGAATAGAGAGAGACTAGGAAGGATGGATGTTGTGAACATGAGGGTGGGGGTTTACACCTGTCAAAACAGAGGTGGGTTAACTTTTGGAAGGCAGGGGAGGGCACATGGAGGGGAGGAGAGGATTGGGTAGAGGGAAAACAGTGAAGTATAAGAATGGCACCTATACACAGTATCTCAACTTCTTAGACTAGTGTTGATAAATTCAAAAAGGTGCAAAAAGTTTGAAAATGGGGTAAAGATGTGTGATTTCCTTAACCTGCCACATGGATAATACATTACGCGTAACTACCTGGAATGGGAATGATTAATCAACTAATCAATCAATCAATCAATCAAGCTTTATTTGGTTAAATGCATTTTTCTATTGCGACTCAATGCACTTCGTGTAATTCTAAAATGTAAAAAATATAATAGGAAACCAAACAGACATACAAATACATACAAACATTAATTCACAATAAAAACATATTACTATTCATAAGAACTTGGTTAAATAAAAAGGTCTTGAGCTCCCGTTTGAAAATGGCAACTGTTTGGCTCTCTCGAATCTGATGAGGGAGGGAGTTCCACAGGATTGGGGCTGCAGAAGAAAAAACACGGGCCCCCGATGTCCTGAAATGGAACCTGGGAACTCCCAAAAAACCCTTATCTGTGGAACGAAGGGAGCAAGTGGGGTCGGTAGGGACACAGGAGATCTTGCAGGTAACCAGGCCCCTGACCACGTAGGGCCTTAAAGGTCAGCGAGCTGACCTTGAAGGAGATCCATCACCTAACCGGCAGCCAGTGCAGAGAGCGCAGCACAAGTTTAATATGACATGATCTAGACAGACCAGTCAACAACCTGGCCACCTTATTCTGCACTGGCTGCAGACAGCGCAGATCTACCCCCCGCTAGCCCCAGGTACAGGGCATTGCAGTAATCCAGGCGTGACATCACAAAGGCATGGACTAATGCCGGCAGATCAGCGGGGATATCTGGTGTTTAACCCCGGTGATGTTCCTCAGATGGTAAAATGAGGTCTTGACCAAGGCTGACACCTGTGGTTTCAGCATTAGGCCATAGTCCAAAACAAAGCCAAGGTTCCTCGCCTGATCAGAAATGAGCAGCTGGGAGTCCCCAAGCCTAAGTCCTGAGACTCGACCAGACTATACCCTCATCCCCTGGCGATGAGGTTCCAGCACCAGTACCTCAGTCTTATCCGGATTCAACCTCAACCAGTTCGCCCTCATCCAGTCTTGGATCCTGTCTAGGCAGGTGTTCGATACTGAGACCATCTTGGGTGCAAAGGACATGTAGAGCTGAGTATCATCTGCATAACAGTGAAAACTCTGCCCATACCACCTTATAATGTCCCCAAGCTGTAGCATGTATACCGTGAACAACATGGGGGAGACAACAGAGTCCTGCAGCACCCCACATGGCAGGGGCATGGGAGTTAAGGAATAAACCCCATACACCACAGGCTGTGACCTCCCAGTGAGGTAAGATCAAAACCAATTGTGGACTGTACCCATCAGTCCACAACATACCCACAGACACTCCATAAGAACCCCACAGTCCACGGTGTTAAATGCTGCTGACAGATTGAGAAGAACAAGAATGGAATGTTTCCCCCAATCCTTTGCTGCCAGGAGATCATTCAGCACCTGAGCCAGGGCAGTCTCAGTACTGTGCCTTTTATTAAATCCCGACTGGAGAGGCTCATAGATGTGGGCTGTTAAATAGGTCTCCAGTTGAACAGCCACTGCCTTCTCAATAACCTTTCCCACAAAGGGAAGATTAGAGACAGGTCTGTAGTTTACCAAACAGTCTGCATCCAGTGAACGTTTTTAAGGAGGGGTCTTACAACCGCCTTCTTCAGGGGCTCTGGAAAACCCACACACCACAGAATATTGGACTATCTTGTCCAGAACCGGGCCGATGGCATCAACGCACCCCACAAGGAGGCACATCGGTCCTGGGTCCAAACTACAGTGGGTTGGCTGTAACTCACGAATGACCTCGCGACATCTACTACAGCTACCTGGTCGAAATCGGACCAGACAGACTGAGTGCCTGTGACATCAAGCCCGTCACCGCAATGCTCATTCGAGGACACTGACTAGATTTCTGATCTGATGGAGGCAATCTTATTGGCAAAAAACAGAGCACACTTATCTCATCTTTACTGCTAAAAGTCTCCCCTGGACCAAAGACAGGCTGGATTATAGAACCTGTCCACAGTGTTGAAGTGCTGAGCCAGTCTGTTTATTGCTGAAGCAATCTCCTTGGACAGGAACTCTGCCTTCTTACAGGAGATTGCTAATTGATAGTCCACCCTTCTCAGTAACAGTAGTGAAATCCTCTATTGACCCACAGGGTCATTATGCACTAGCCTAGATACAGTTAAACAGCGGACCCTGCATAGCAGTGAAACTGTCCATGGACCAAACATAGAGGGCAGTTCCTTTTTTCAGTACCTAGCCCTAGAAATGGCAGGATTTACAGTGCCCTGGATCTGGGGAGGGGATGTGACTTGTGTATTGGATACAGTTCTGGACACATTCATCACTACCGCTGTGGTTAAATCCAAGAATGCTAGAGGTCTAGAAGTTTTGCTTAAAACATACACTCTGACAGACATCTGGCACCAAAAAAAAACCTCTCAGGCAGGGAATACAGTTTTTCATTGCACTCCCACAAGTCATATGCCCAAGTATCCCTGATTCTGGTCTCACTGAGCCTAATCCGTGCAGTGGGACAGACTGACTACAACCCACACTGGAGTCTGACCATTCCCTCCTACAGTATGTATCAGCACTGTGCTTGGCAGAGTGAGCAACACAGCAGAACCTGGAAGCTTAACTCACTGCTTTGAAAAAGGCCCTGATTTCAGATCACATATGTCTAATGCCATTAAGCAATATGTAGAACACAATAAAAAGGGAGATACGTCCCACTCCATCAGCTGGAAAGCTCTTAAGGCCCACATCAGGAGGCAGTCAATTGCTTACACCAAGTTCAAAAGCCGAGTAGAAATGGCTGATTAGAGAAACTGGAAACTTAGATTAAAGAAATTGAAAGAGTCCATATGTTTAATGACACACCAGCCTTCATCCACCTGGTGAAAAAGCTGAAGTGGAATATAATATTTTATTTAGTGCAGCAACAGAGAGGGTGATCCTGCTCACTAAAGCTGGACACTGTTTTGAAGGTGATGGGGTGGGAGACACTGGCATAGCGGTATAGGTGAAAAGAGGGAGAGACAGCCATCACCCAGATTCAACATCCAGTTCTTGGAATGGTCTCTGATACTGAAAAGGTGGGGGAATCTTTTAATAAATTTTATGAAGCCCAACCCACATCTGAGACAAATCCCACTGAAGAGTAATTTCAATCCTTCTTTTGAAAGTCCCAGTTACACCCCTATCTCCCTCTCCGACACAGATGCTTGGTGCCACTAAATAAGCAGGTTCTTCAGGCAGTTCAGTCTTTGCAGGAGGGGAACCCCAGGACCCGGTGGTCTACCGATTGACTATGAAATGTTTTCTAGACTTACTGGAGGATCCTCTATACATGAAATGGTAAATGAAAGGTTTACTATGGATGCCACACCCACCTTCTCGAGCCGGCCTGCTATGATTACTGTACTTCCAAAACTAAGCAAGGACCTTACACAGTGTATTCATACCACTCATTTTCCTTCTTAGCATCAGACTACAAAATTGTAGTGAGGACTATTGCCATCAAGTTCGAGACAGTATTGCCCACCTGTGTGCACCCCGATCAAGTGGGGTTCATCAAGGGTAGGCAGGGAATGCACAATATCAGACTCTCATTGAATATTATCTATAAATGGGCCAAAAGTGCCACATGCCCCAAGTGTGGGACTCAAAATGGAGACTTTCTTCATGTGGTGCTCACATGCCACAAATCCTCCCCAATTGGTACAAGATGCATAAAAAAAATGGGGCAAGTTCTGAACGTCAAGCTGCCCAGAGCCCCCTTGAGTTATTGCCAGGATATGAACCAGAACATGAAGCCCTGGATCCTGCTGGGCCTCTTTGGTCCATAGTGTTAACGAATGCAAGAAAGGCAGTCGCTCAGAGATGGCTGTCTGTAGACCCACCGTCTATTAGCTTATGGGCAAACAACGTAAAACTCTATCTGCCTCAAACTTGAGTGAGCTGAGCACAGTGAGTGCAAATGATAAGGTACAAGAATGTCACAAAGTATCCCTCTTTCAATAGCCTTAGCTGTGGGTTCTGATATTCACAGTATATTGGCATAGCACTGTATCAGCTACTTGCTCCATTAAATAGGTTTTAAAAAAATCTCATCTGCTAACAAAAAGCAATTGCCATGCTAGTCTTATATTTCATGTCTATTTCTATAATGAGGTAGGCATACAATTATCAAGCCTATGCTAGTCTATGCAAGATCTAAATATAACAACACCACATACACAACATAAACCTTGACTTGTTTGGAAAGACTGTCAACGAGCATACTGTATTCTATGTCCTGAAAACTCCATTTCAGAAGTGTTAACAGTTTATTGAGCCATAAAAGAACATTAAAATACTACATTCATTGTGACTCTCAGTGAAGAATAATTTATAGTGACAGATCATATCCTCACTTGTGACTTTACCCATGCCTGCTAAAATCCTCCACACTGGCCTTTCAGCAGCTCATATGACATAATCGAATATGGTCACAGCAAAAAAAATGTGGTTTCTTAGTTCTTCCTAATCATCAGGACTGTTCCTGCTATTTCTTCTTCCTCCTCCTCCAATAAATGTTAAGTATTTGTATCAAAAATGTGTCATCCATTGTTCTCGAGGCAGGGGAGTGGACTGGGGCTGCATTAAGTTTTCAAAGACAAATTTTCTGATACTGTCATGTTGGTCACTGAATGAGTAACTTGCATGGCTGTACTAGATGCAGTATGACAAAAAGTGAGCAGATTTGCCACACACATCCCTGTTTCTGTTGCAATCATGTTTTTCCAAAATGAGAATCATGACAGAAGCATCATTTTGATCTTTCTTATGATTGTACAGATTTTGGAAATGTAATATCCTTTCCTCTGCTTGTGGGAGGATGTCTTCTGCAAACTGGTTTACAGTTATGAAAGAGTATGTGCCAGACCCTTGGGCTGAACCTTGCACCCTTGGTCTCAGAGACAGCAGCTCTAACCGTGGACGTGAAGGAAAATGTCTGATTAGCGAAGTTGCTAGACTGACTTACGCACTTTGCATGTTGTAAATTCAGCTTTCTCCACCAGATGGCACTCTGCATTGTCTGATTACTGATTCTATATACACTACAGCACAAAAAAACTAGCATTTGTCAATGCTAAATATTATCTTGCTGGCATTGGCATTGGTAGTGCAGAAGTTAGAGAGATGCATAATAGGAATGGCAGTGAAGTACTGAACTGACGCCAATTCCACCCCCACCCTGCAGAGACTGACAGGCACTGGGGTGTGCCTTTGGGTCGTCGGCCATAACACTCATGCCATTTCACCTCACCCTACCCTGAAGACACCGACAAGTGTTGCGGTGTGCCTTGGGGTCTTACACTCAGTCCATTCCATAAGGAAATATGCTGAGATGGGTGCAGTATAGGAGAATGGGGTGAACTTTGGGACCAAAGAGTCCATGGCACACCTCAATGCCTGTCACTGGCTGCAGGGTGGGTGGGAGTGGAATGGCATGAGCATTGCAGCTGAAAATCCCAAGCCACACCCCTGACACCTGTCAGTCTCTACAGGGTGGGGCGTTACAGTTGGAAACCCTAACACCCCAGGTGTTTGTTGGTATTTTCACTCCAAATTTTCAACATGGGCTTTCTGTGACCCCACCTCATGAACAGTGGCACTATCAGTTCATTAGCCGAAAGGTGATTTTGCACAGCGACTGCGCCATTTGGCATCACAGGTGTGAAATCACATTTCAGGCAGGATATGAAAAATGACAGCTGTACTGTTCATGGGGAGGTGTAAAAAATGGTAATGTTGAAAATCTGGAGTGAAAATATGAAAAATTGGTGGTCATGAGCATGCGTAGAAACTGCAAAAACATACGCCCATAACATAATTATTTTGGGGATTTTTTTAACCACATTTTCAACATAGGCACTTTGTGACCTCCACTCATGAACAGTGGCACTGCGATTTTGTTAATCTGTCCCAAACATTGATTTCCCACAGCGACCATGCCATTCTGCAACAGATGTGCGAAAACACATTTTGGGCAGGATGTGAAAAATGACAGCTGTACCATTCATAAGGAGGCGTGAAGAAATGGCAATGTTGAAAATCTGGAGTGAAAATATTAAAAATCTTGAAGTTGAGAGCATGCATGTAAACTGCGCAATGCACACTCGTACCACAGTCATTTTTTGGAATTTTTCACCAAATTTTCAACATAGGCATTTTGGGACCTCTGCTCATGAACAGTGTCACTGTGATTTTCTTAATCTGTCCCGAAAGCTGATTTCCCACAGTGACTGCGTCATTGTGCACCAGATGTATGAAAACATATTTTGGGCAAGATGTGAAAAATGGCAGCTTTACTGTTCATAAGGAGATGTGAAAAAATGGCAATGTTGAAAATCTGGAGTGAAAATATTAAAAATTCTCGAAGTTACGAGTGTGCGTGAAAACTGCTCAATGCACGCACGTAACACAGTCATTTTTTGGAATGTTTTCACCAAATTTGCAACATAGGCTTTTTGGGAGCCCATCTCATGAACACTGGCACTATCGTTTTGTTAATCAGTCCCAAAAGGTGATTCCATGCAGTGACTGCGAAATCACCTTTCGGGACCGAATAACGAAATGACAGTGACTGATTTCATCAGGTGGGATCCCAATAACCACATGTTGAAAATTTGGAGCCAAAAGTCAAAAAAAATGTCCAAGCTATTCACCTAAGTTGAAACCTCCCCCATTTATGCCATTATTCAGCTTACCGGCATTTCTTCAGTTTGCGGTTGGCTTTGAAGAGTGCAGACGTGTTCCCGCTCCACCACAGATCCCGGCGCCAACCTCTGGAGGTAAGTATGAGTGAGGGGGGTGTGGGGAGGTGGGGGTGCACAGAGGGTGGGTGCAGGCTGGGGGAGGGAGCACCGCCGACAGTGAGGGACCATTTTCTATTTCAGATGCTTTAAAAAAAAAAAAAAAGGAACACTGTGGATGGTTTTCTCTCTTCTCAGGTGTAAGAAAACAAATGTTATAAACACTGGGGAGGGCTCCCAGTGTGCCCCATTACTTTGGGGGAGTGATGTTGACCACACTGGGGTGGGCTCCCAGTGTGGCACACAATGGGGGTGGGTCAGGGGCAGGAACATGCCGATGCAGTCAGCTCCTGAACACCACGGAGGCACATTGGAGTGGGCTCGCAGTGTACCACACAATCCTGGGCGGGGTATTAAACAATGTCGACAGGGGGATTGGGCACCCCCCCGAAGTTGACTTTCTAGGGATAGTGAGAGGTGGACGGCATGAGCCGCTGCCAGGTTTATTGAAATGTTTCACCAGGCAAGGCATGTAGGGGAGGCATGTCTTCCATGCTGCTGCATGATGAGCTTGTCTCTGATTGTAGTGGGAAGTTTGTTTCAAGTTGGTGGCACTGCATAAATCTTGTGTCACTGCTAGCATGCTTGCTAACTGGTGAACGAGGGACGCACCTTCAAAAGCGTGCCCTGCATTCGCCAAAACTGACACACCTCTGCATTTCTCCAACTACCATCTCCTACTCCCTCAAAATGTTGCTTGCACATGCACAAGACAACATAAAAAGATCATTGGTCTATTGAGTTCATCCTCCCACAAACTCAGTAGGAGTAACATGTATCTTCTTCATCAGCTTGATTTGCTTCCAGAAAACTGTCCCATGAATCATAGGTCATTGTGACAGAACTGAGGAGCCCTATGATACTCCTTGAGCTGGGCCTTTGCAGACCAAAAGCTTGGCCAAGTGGACAGGGTAATGGGTAAACAATTCCACATCTTGGGGAGTCCATAATGAATTGAGGCGTGGTCTGCACTGGGTTTACAGAGAAGAGTTTGGAACCTATTTCCTGATTATGATCTGAGGGAGTAGGAGACATCAAAGGCAGGGGTCAAGATCCTATTTAGGTACACTGGAAGTTTCCTGCCCAGAATTTAATTTCCAGTAGGGCGATGTGAAGAGCATTCTTTGAATCAGGAGTAAACAAAAGTGGTCTTGTTTGTATTTAATGTGAAGTTGTTAGGGGATTATACAGTAATAATGTTTACTGTAGAAAACAAAAAGCAGTAATACTGCAACACTGTGGGTTGGATATTCAGACTGCGCCAGGCAGGGGTGCAAGCCTGGGCGCAGCGCAACTGGGCTGCACCAGGGCATGGACCAGGTGATATTCAACGGTGCTGCGCCATGGCTCAGCACCATTGAATATGGCATTGAGGGCACACACACTGCGCATGACGCAGTGGCACTGCACCAGCGCAAGTGGCAGAAGGGGAGCAGGGAGATGCACAAGTTTGGTTGCGCGAGGCGCATCAACCGCGATATTCAGCACTGGGCATGCAGATTAGGCCATTATGCATGCAAGACTCAAATGGGGCCATTTGCATGTCATTAAGGCTCTATTTGCATGTGGTGCGCCGATCCCTGGCGACTTGTGCCTGGTGCCTGCCAGGCTGCAGCCATCGGGGACCGACGCCCTGCACTCCATTGACGGACCCCACTCCTGTATGCCTGATTGCGGGCATATGTTTAAATTATCCCTGGTGGTTCAGTGGACCCCAGTGCCGATCGTGGGCAGATAGTAGTAAGAATCTTGGTGGGTCAGTGAGGTTCTCCCCACCACCTGATTGAGTGGGTCCCCCACCACTCCACTTCAGTCACGGGTGGGTGGCAGCACCTTCCGCTACCGCCGCCCGCCACCGACAAGACATAGTATGATGCAGTAGAGCAGTTCAGTGTCCACCGCGGTCACATCGGGCATGCAGACCATACTGTACTACATTAAGCCTGATATGTGAATGAACGCGCTCACTCACATATCGGGCCTGTGTAGTACAGTATGGTCTGCACACCCATTGGTCCACACAGTGGACCAATAGGCATACTGACCGTACTGTATGCTGTCAGTCAGCAGGCAGCTGGGAGGCATGTGGCCGGGGTGCTGCCGCCCGCTGCTGACTGGGGAGGTGCCGGGTGGTGGGGGACCTCAGTTGGTGGTTGGGGAGGGGAGGTACCACTGGACCACCAGGATTACTTTAATTATATCCGCCCATGATCGGGCGCTGTGGGGGGGTTTCACTGGACCACCAGGGATATTTTAAACATTTGCCCATGACTGGGCAATGCAGAGTGGTCCACTGGACCACCAGGGATATGTCATGCATATACTCACGATTGGGCAATGGACAGCAGTCCACTGGACCACCAGAGATATGTCATGCATATGCCCGTGACTGGGTGATGGAGAGTGGTCCACTGGACCACCAGGGATATATTAAACATATGCCCGCGATTGGTCGATGGGGGCCCGTCCACTGGATCACCAGGGACAAATTCTACACATTTGCCAGCGATTGGGCAATGGGGGGGGTTCAATGCTCCCAGGGCAGGGGGCTTGGGGTCAGTGTTCTGGGTGGGCGGGTGGCCACTCACGGCAGGCGGCTGCCATATTATGCCCTGCAATATGTCGGCTCACCTGTGGGTCGCCTGGACTTGTTCCTGGTTTTACCAGGCACATCTTTGCGCCCTCCTGAGTGGCACAAGATGGGTTTGGGCCAGCATATACGCTGCACATCCCGGGCTGAATATCAGGCTGTGCCTCATATGCATGGGCATGCCATCCCACTTGCACCGCATACATTACTGTTGTGCCCCGGTGCATCCAGAGTTGCGCATCGCAACTTGCCCCTTTCAATATCACGCCAGGGCGCGTCGGTGGGTTGCACATGGTGCATCCCTGTTGTGCCATGTGCAACCCTTTTGAATATCCAGGCCTGTGTGTTGTGTCATTTATGGCATTGAAGCCCTTGTACTAATATTTAAATGCATCAATTGCTCCATTTATTGTTTCTCACTTTAAAAGCTAGAATCAAGGGTGACTCTCTCTGCAGTGTTGCCATCCCCTGATGAAGAGGAAGAGTGAGCTCCTCAAAGCACTGAGCTGCGGCCTCCAATGTTTACACTCATATCCACTTGGATATTCATCTTGTAGTGTGTGCTGCTTTTTATTTTTTTTATGCTCCTTCCCTCCGAAGTGATATTTCTCAGCCCTGGTAACAGTGCAGCCCCGTCCTGCTGTCTCAGTCACTTACCCCCACCACCAGTTACCACAGATTTTCCCCTCTGGGTGGGGCCTCTAGGGTCTCTGGAATACCCCTACAAGACAGCCAAGTTCTTGAGCGTTGGGAGGGCAGTCGACTTTTGGGGGCTCAAGAGGGCTTTTGGATTTACACGATTTTCTCCCCTGCCCTCAGGATGCTGGGAGATGTCTCGGTGGTGTGCATGTTCATGCAAAGCATGCGTTTTTTGCAATGGATCCTGTTGGATTTCACCCTACTGCAACTCTAACTGCATCACCAGCTGTGGTCACCCAGGTAGCAGTAGGGTAGCTAATGCTGGCTTCCCACCTCCCTCCCCTCTGCATCCTGTGAGATGCTCTGTCCTCCCCCCCATGACCAGCGCCCAATGTCCCAAGTCATTTTTGATCCTGAGTTGTTGGCATCAAGGAGTGGCACCCTGGACATTGCACTGACAGTTGGCACTGTTTTTTTTGTTTGTTTTATAGTAATGTAACCCCCACCTTGGGAAGGGACTTACTATGAACTGCTGAGGCCTCCCTCTGGACCGCGGCCAAACTCTGATGCAGGTCTGAAGGTCGACCATATGTGTATGGCGGTGAGAGAGAGACATGCTTCCACAACACCTTCAGTGCCTCATACACCCATCTATTCAGTGGCTGCACCTGTAAGTTCTTCTAGTCAGGTCCCCTGATTCAGGCAGTTGGGCCTGGAGATCACAGGGATGCCACTCTTTCTTTGAAGCTTCAGGGCCTCGTATGAGATGGCTGCCATTTCCTGAAGTGGAGTGCAGCTGGAAATAGGGTTCCTCCTGTAACCCCTAGATGGCGCTATCCCAGGGGCTACTACCCCTGCCTGATTTGCCACTAACAGGTTGAGGGGCCTGGATCCAATGGCGGGTGCCTCCACCCAGAGGTCAGGGTTTGCAATAGTTAAACTTACTTGGTCACAGCCCTCTGGGACACTGCAACCCCCCCTTTCTTCCCACTAGTGGCCCACATAATATATCAGAATTACCTTCACAGTATACACTTACCCCAGGGCTGTGTTCAGGCACTGGGACCTCCTGTAAAATAAGATACAGTGCAACAATCACAGTACAATACTTTAACATAGACAAATACCTCAGGCAGTATAACTTTGCTGAAACAAGCAGCTCTGATTTATTTAGGGGAATATAACAAGGACAGGGGGAAATCAGGTTAATTAGCTTATCACTTACTCATCTACCTATGGCTCTGTGCACAGGCCTATCCCTACCAGTTACTGTCCCTGGGTACCCAAGCCCTAGTGGCTAGTCCAAACCGTGGCAGCTGGTAGGGGCCCTTTCCCACAGAGAAAAGAAAAATTAGTTTAAATAGTCAGCAGTACAGTGATTCCATTTGGATTCAATGTGGCAATTCAACAGGGAGCGACCCTGAATTAGTACTCACGACCTCCAAACAAGATAGGGTCCTTCAATGTCAGCAGGGCTACTCTTGAGCTCCACGAGACTCCTCACACATTTATATGGCAAACTGCAACAGGCAAAAGTCCTTTAATGGCAGCAGGATTCACTTGAGCTAACCAAGCCTCCTCACACATTATATGGTGAACAGTAACAGGCAAAAGTCCTTTAATGGCAGCAGGATTCACTTGAGGTACACAAGCCTCTTCACACATTTATATGGTAAAACAGAAAGTACTATACCAGGCAGGCTGCTTCTCTATCCCGATCGCAATTACTGCACAATACCCGGGAGAACACACAGCAGATTCAGTTCCTGACAGACCGAGTGCAATTCAGCAATTTCTTCAGTCTTCTACAGGGTGAGACTGGTTTCTACTCTTCAGATATCCTTTGATTCTCTTCACAGGACGGATTCAGTCCTAACAAGCAGTTACACAAGCTGCACACTGGAACTCTGGGCCTTACACACGTTTCCCGACTAAAACTGCACACTGAAAAAGCACAGGGCTCCTTCCTTCTTCACTGTCAGAGCTCAACTGAAACTCCAACAGACAAAACCGGGCACTTCCTTTGAGTTCCTCCCAGTTCTTGACTGGATTGGCTGTCACACAATAGACTGCTCCTGTTGGTCCAAAAAGGCGCCGAAGTCTAAACTACATCTCCCAGAGTCACTGCCCATACAATCCTCTTGTGGCTGGCTCAGATTATGAGTCCAAGTTCTGATTCGTCCAAGGCACCATTTTAGAGCTAGCTTACCCCACACTGATTGGTCCAGTTCAGCAGTTCAAAACCAGAATGGGGAACTAGGCAGACACAGTTCTGACTGCAAAGAAAGCAGGTTAGACAAACTGTAATTTCATTATTACTCTAAATGGTTTCTGGCAAACAGTTACATCTTTCAGATAGGTTCCCTTTGCACTCCTAGTGACTGCAAAAATGGAGTGAATTGGCAGCAGCTCGAGTGGTACTCAATCAAAGAAACACACAGTCCCCCATACAAACTAATTATGTCTGCAAGCAGACAGCTCTTAAAGAGACAGTACCAGAGGTTCTAAAAACACTCACTGATAAATGGCTTAAACGCCAAACACCATTCAGGCTTGGAGCATTCAAACAAGCTCCTGGAAGTCTTTTGGGAACCCCCATTTGCAGGGGGGGTTACACCTCCCAAGTGCTCTCATCTCTAAACCCTGAAAGCATGCCTGCAGCCAGATCTGCTGCACCACTGCTCACACTGGACTGACCGGATAACAGCTCAAAGGGGCAGCTACACATTTAGGGACCAGCACATCTAAAGGAGGCACAGAAGTTCTTAAAATAACAGATAATGGTGCCAAGACTCCTGTAGAACATGGCTGTGACCATGTTGGTGACCCTTAAACATGCCCTCAACCAATCAGAGCGCTAGGAAGCCCAGAAGAGGAAGCAAGGAATTGTGGCGAGGAATGACAACAAAAGCCCTCCCCATTTGTGCTGATGGGCTTAAAGGACCAATTACAGTGCAGGACAGCATAGAAGGACTGATAGACCTCCCATATGGTTGAGAGACTGGGCCAGAGAAGGCACCTGTTTAGTGCAAAATGTACCAGAAGGACATCTGCTGAGAAAATACATTGGGAGTCTGTGCCTCTGGGGCATTTCTGCAGACTAAAGTTGATGCGCAAGACATTCTGGTGAGAGACTTGGTTTCAGAAAAGCTGCTGAGCTGTTCTCTCGGAGACAGAGACCTGCGTCCTATCAAGGTGGTTACTGGCATTGTGGGTGGTAGTCCTACCATTGTGCCAATTGGCCAGCTCTGAGAGACCACTCCAAATCCCAGGGCTACCCCACTTGCCGTAATGTGCATCAGGTTCTAATTGCCTGGCGGTGCTTTTATTTTGTTTTTGATAACTGGGTAAGTGCACTAGACATAGAAATGCATATTTTCAGGCACAGCTCAGGACAGTACAAATGAAAATGATCAAAATACGAATACAATTAGGTACAGAACAAAACAATACAACTCATTACATTGGTCAGAGCAGTTCCATGAAATAATCCAATCAATATATGAGTAGCATACATTATAAAGCAGGACAGAGAATGCAAGATATACAAGTTTTAGAGAACAAATACATTGAAAGAATTTCTTTGTGTAAAAAAAAGACATTCATGCAACGTGATGTCCCTTTCTCTCCTTCAGTTTTAGACCTCATAACCAGCAGGTAAAGTAAGTGAAAATCCCAAAAAGTTTAGAAAAACATAACTTCTAATCAAATGAGTGAGTCAGTTATCAATAATGCAGCAGCTTGGAATGTGGCACACACCAGCTCCAAACAATGTCCACACAGATGCTAAAATCCTGAAGCTTTATTCAGGAAATATATAAAAAAACAGCTGAGTGACAGCATGTCGACCGCTCCCACGTAACAGTCAACGGTTTTGTGCTGCAAGTGCTTTTTCAAGACTGGATCACATAAGCACCGAACAACTTTACATGTGCAATTAAATTAAGTACTTAGCAGTGTTACTCTAAAGAGGTGCTATTCAGAACAGTGCGTGTGTGACTGAAACTCTAAAAAAAGTGCATCCATTGACAGCATAAGAAGCAAGCATTTGTCAATGCCAAATGTTGATTATGTTGGTCTGTTGAGCTCGCTCAGTGGCCCTGTGTCACTTGTTCGTTCTGTTTCTCCCGGTGCTGCAGGCTGCACGTTTGTACAGGGCTCCTGCCTATGTTGCTGCCTTTTTCTGCACACAAAGCAATCTGCAGTAGTAACGATAGAGGTCTGTTGCTCTCGCTCACTCCCCCTCTCTCACTTACTCATTGTGTTTGTCCCGGCGCTGCTGGCTGCCCTTTTGTACTGGACTTCTGCCTGCGTTGGCAGGTTTTTCTGCCCACAAAGAAATCTGCAGCTGTCCCGACACAGCTCCATTAAAGTGGGTCACTCCTCCTCTGTCACTCGCTCATTCTGTTTCTGCTGGCGCTGCAGGCTGCCCTTTTGTACTGGGCTCCTGACTCTGTTGGCAGCTTTTTCTGCCCACAAAGAAATCTGAAGCAGTCCTGACACAGGTCCGTTGAGGTAGCTCACTCCCCCTCTCTCACTCGCTCATTCCATTTCTGCCGGCGCTGCAGGCTGGCCTTTTGTACTGGGCTCCTGCCTGCTTTGCTGCCTTTTTCTGCCCACAAAGAGATCCACAGCAGTCACGATAGAGCTCCGTTGAGCCTGCTCACTGCCCCTCTCTGACTCGCTCGTTGTGTTTCTCCCAGCACTGCAGGCTGCCCTTTTGTACAGGGCTTCTGCCTGCATTGGCACCTTTTTCTGCCCACAAAGAAATCTGCAGCTGTCCCGACAGAGCTCTGTTGAGGTTGCTCACTCCGCCTGTCTCACTCACTCATTCTGTTTCTCCTGGCCCTGCAGGCTGCCATTTTGTAGTGGTCTCCTGCCTCTGTTGGCACCTTTTTATGCCCACAAACAAATCTGCAGCAGTCCTGACAGAGCTCCGTTGAGCTCTCTCAGTCTCCCTCTCTCACTCGCTCGTGCAGTTTGTCGGCGCTGCAGGCTGCCCTTTTCTACTGGGCTCTTGCCTGCATTGCCGCCTTCTTCTGGGCACAAAGAAATCTTCAGCAGTCATAATAGAGCTCCGTTGAACTCGCTCACTCACTCCCCCTCTCTCGCTTGTTCATTCTGTTTCTCCCACCGCTACAGGCTGCCATTTTGTATTGGGCCCCTGCGTGCATTGCTGCCTTTTTCTGCCCACAAAGAAATCCACAGCAGTCCCAACAGAGCTCCATTGAGCTTGCTCACTGCACCTCTCTGACTCGCTCGTTGTGTTTCTCCCAGCACTGCAGGCTGCCCTTTTGTACAGGGCTTCTGCCTGCATTGGCACCTTTTTCTGCCCACAAAGAAATCTGCAGCTGTCCCGACAGAGCTCTGTTGAGGTTGCTCACTCCGCCTGTCTCACTCACTCATTCTGTTTCTCCTGGCCCTGCAGGCTGCCATTTTGTAGTGGTCTCCTGCCCTGTTGGCACCTTTTCTGCCCACAAACAAATCTGCAGCAGTCCCGACAGAGCTCTGTTGAGCCTCTCAGTCCCCTCTCTCCTCACTGGCCAAGGCTTGTCGGGCGCCTGCAGGCTGCCCTTTTCTACTGGGCTCCTGCCTGCATTGCCGCCTTCTTCTGGGCACAAAGAAATCTTCAGCAGTCATGATAGAGCTCCGTTGAGCTCGCTCACTCACTCCCCCTCTCTCACTTGTTCGTTCTGTTTCTCCCGCCACTGCAGGCTGCTGTTTTGTACTGGGCCCCTGCATGCATTGCTGCCTTTTTCTGCCCACAAAGAAATCTGCAGCAGTCCCAGCAGAGCTCCGTTGAGCTCACTCACTCCCCCTCCCTCCCTCACTCGCTCATTCTGTGTCTCCCGCTGCTGCAGGCTGCCCTTTTGTACTGGGTTCCTGCCTGTGTTGGCAGCTTTGTCTGCCCACAAAGAGATGTACAGCAGTCCTGACACAGCTCCATTGAGGTCGCTCACTCACCCTCTGTCACTCGCTCGTTCCGTTTCTGTGGGGGATGCAAGGCTGGCCTTTTGTATTGGGCTCCTGCCTGCATTGCTGCCTTTTCCTGCCCTCAAAGAAATCCGCAGCAGTGATGATAGAACTCTGTTGAGCTCACTCACTCCCCCTCTGTCACTCGCTCATTCTGTTTCTCCCGGCACTGCGGCTGCCCTTTTGTACTGGCCTTCTGGCTGCGTTGGCACCTTTTCCTGCCCACAAAGAAATCTGCAGCTGCCCCGACAGAGCTCCGTTGAGGTCGCTCACTCTTCCTGTCTCACTCATTCATTCTGTTTCTTGTGGCGCTGTAGGCTGTCCTTTTGTACTGGGCTTCTGCCTCTGTTGCCATTTTTTTCTGCCCACAGAAAAATCTGCAGCAGTTTCAACAGAGCTCTGTTGGCCTCACTCACTCCCCCGTCTCACTTGCTCATTCCGCTTCTCCCGTGGTGCAAGCTGCTGTTTTGTACTGGGCTCCTGCCTGCGTTGCTGCCCTTTTCTGCCCACAAAGAAATCTGCAGCAGTCACAATAGAGCTCCATTGAGCTCACTCACTTACTCCCCCTCTCTCACTTGTTAGCTCTGTTTCTCCCGCCGCTGCAGGTTGCCCTTTTGTACTGGCCCCTGTGTGCATTGCTGCCTTTTTCTGCCCACAAAGAAATCCGCAGCAGTCCCAACTGAGCTCCTTTGAGCTCACTCACTCCCCCTCCCTCACTCATTCTGTGTCTCCCACTGCTGCAAGCTGCCCTTTTGTACTGGGTTCCTGCCTACGTTGGTGGCTTTTTCTGCCCACAAACACATCTGCAGCAGTCCCAAGAGAGCTCCGTTGAGCTCGCTCACTCCCCCTCTCTCAGTTGCTCATTTCATTTCTGCCAGCACTGCAGGCTGGCCTTTTGTACTGGGCTCCTGCCTGCATTGCAGCCTTTTCCTGGCCACAAAGAAATCTGTAGCAGTCACGATACACCTCCATTGAGCTCGCTCACTCCCCCTCTGTCACTTGCTCGTTCTGTTTGTCTTGGTGCTGCAGGCTGCCTTTTTGTACTGGACTCCTGCCTGCATTGCCACCTTTTCCTGCTCACAAAGAAATCCACAGCTATCCCGACAGCGCTCCATTGAGGTCACTCGCTCACTCCCCCTGTCTCACTCGCTCATTCTGCTTCTCCTGGCACTGCAGGCTGCCCTTTTGTACTGGGCTCCTGCCTCTGTTGGCATTTCTGTCTGCCCACAAAGAAATCTGCAGCAGTCCCGACACATCTCCGTTGGCCTCACTCACTCCCTCTGTCTCACTTGCTCGTTCCGTTTCTGCTGGCGCTGTAGGCTGCCCTTCTGTACTGGGCTCCTGCCAGCGTAGCCACCCTTATCTGCCCACAAAGAAATCTGCAGCAGTGATGATAGAGCTCCGTTGAGCTCGCTCAGTCCCCCCTCTCTCGCTTGCTCATTCTGTTTGTCCCACCACTGCAGGCTTCCCTTTTGTACTCAGGCCCTGCATGCATTGCTGCCTTTTCCTGCCCACAAACAAATCTGCAGTAGTCCCAGCAGAGCTCCGTTGAGCTCACTCACTCCCTCTCCCTCATTCGCTCGTTCTATGTCTCCCGGCGCTGCAGGCTGCCCTTTTGTACTGGGCTCCTGCCTGCATTGTCGCCTTTTTCTGCCCACAATGACATCTGCAGCAGTCCCGACAGAGCTCAGTTGAGTTCGGTCACTCCCCCCCCCAGTCACTCGATCTTAATCTGTACCAGACACGGATTTCCGACAGCGACTGCAGTATTCTGCACTGGAAGCGTGGAAACACATTTCAGCCAGGATGTGAAAAATGACAGATGTACTGTTCATAAGGAGGTGTGAATGCCAATGTTGAAAATCTAGCGTGAAAATATTACTAATTTGCAAACTTACAAGGGTGCGTGCAAACTGCGCAATGCATGCTCGTAACACAGTCATTTTATGGAGTATCGTCAGCAAATTTTCAACATAGGCATCTTAGGACCTCTGCTCATGAACAGTGTCACTGTCAGTTTCTTAATCTGTGCAGAATACTGATTTCCCACACCGACCATGCTATTCTGCGTTGGAAGTGCGAAAACACATTTTGGCCAGGATGTGGAAAATGATAACTGTACTGTTCACAAGGAGATCTGAAAAAATGCCAGTGTTGAAAATCTGGCATGAACATATTGCAAATTTGCAAAGTTATGAGTGTCTTTATTAGCAACTGTTACCTTGCGCTTCGTAAAACAGTCATTTTTGGATTTTTCCACCAAATTTGCAACATAGGCATTTTGAGAGCCCATCCATGAACACTGGCACTGTCATTTTGATTATCGGCCCTGAAAGGTGATTCCGTGCAGTGACCACAAAAATCACCTTTCGGGGCTGCTTAACGCCATGACAGTGCCAGAATTCATGAGGAGGGGTCCCAAAAACCCCATGTTAAAAATTTGGTGCCAAAATTCCAAAAAATGACAGAAATATGCATCAAAGTTGGAAAAACCCTATTTATTCCATTATACAGCTTACCGGCATTTCCTCAGTTCGCAGTCGGCTTTGAAGAGTGCAGACGTGTTCCCGGTCCACCGAAGATTGTCGCGCCAGACTCCGAGTAAGTATGGGGTGAGGGTGTGAGAGGCAGGGTGCGCAGTGGGTGGGCGCGGGTTGTGGGAGGGGCAGGGGAGACCGCCGAGGACCGTTCCTGTTTACAGGGTAAAGAAAAAAGACATTGCAGGACGTTTTGTTGCTCAGTATGTGGCACACTGGGGTGGGCTCCCAGCGTGCCAATGGTGTCTTGTTTTTTTGGGGAGGCAGCTTTGGCTGATGGGGATTGTTCACCCCGTCGGCCACACAACAAGGGAGGGCTGTTACATTGTGCCTACGAGATTGGGCACCCCATCGGCAGATAACAAAAGAGTGGGAGTGACATTATGCCATGATTTGGCACCCTGTCGGCAACATAAAGTGTGGACATGTGCAGCGAGGATTGGGCACCCCCCGGTGGGGGTTTAATATTGTTTGTGAACAGTGACAGCAAGCCGGCATGTTCATAATCAATATCACTGTTCAGGGTCCCGCCCTGCAATGACGGGTTGCTCCCTCATTGCAGCGAATGGCTGACGCTGCAATGACAAGGTGGCCCCTAGTTGCAGCGGCTAATTTTTTACAAGTTGGTGGCATGCTGGCTGAACTAGTGTCAGCAGCAGCGTGTCACAGCATTGGGGGAGGCGGGACAAGCCTTTACAGGCTGTGGGGGCATTGGCGACAACAGTGCCATGCATCCACAACCTGCTTGTGGAGAAACCTGCTGCAACATGTTTCTTGCGCATGCACGCAATCAACATGAAAAGAGGAGTGGGGAGAGGGGGAAAACAGAGACAGGGAAGACAGACATCCCAAGCTGAAGCAGATAAAATGCTTGCAAAAGCAATATTATAGCAGCCCTTAAAATTAGTGTAATAATGGTGCAAATATTACTATAAATTCCATATTGACAAAATGAACTCTAACAATAGGACACATAATTCAAGTGGTAGATTTAATTATGCCGAGTAGGCAAATTTTTAGCTACATTGTATTGTGGGTGTTCCTTCCCTGTTTCTGTTTCCCCATCTCCCCCTCCTCTTTTTTCTTATATTGTTAATGAATGTACTTTTTTAGTGTTTCAATCACGCATGCACTGTTCTGAATAGCACCCGGTTAGATTAACACTCCTGAGTTCTGTACTTAATTGAAATATACATATAAAGTTGTCGAATGCCTGTGTGATCCAGTCTTGACAAAGAGCTTGCAGTGTGAAACTGTTGACTATTACGTGGGAGAGGTCGATATGCTGTCACTAAGCGATCATCAATGATGGCCATTTTGTAAGTATTCATTGCTTTGCTCACACACTAAATTTAGTGGTGACTCACACACTGCGTAGCAATACTAGGACCAACAACATATTTTCCACAGCCCGTCCCATCTGCAGCCATTTCCATCACTCTGTAAAAGCCACTAACAAATTATGAGAAGTTCAGGAATGCCTTGGTTTGCCCCAACATCATGTAATACAAGATGTTAGCACTTGATGGGGTTCTCCATACCTGATGCTTTCATGACTCTTGGAGCAAAAGTGGGCACTACATGAAATGTCTATGGAGGCAGACACTGAAGGGGGTCCTAGGACATCATGATTGGTTAGTTCTTGAGGGCAGGATGAAGGTTCTCGCACCATTTGAGAGGAGTACACGTGATCTAAGTGCTTCCACAGCCTTACTTAGGTTATCTCGGCTGTCCATATTCTCAAAAGATCGTTACAACAGTTTTTGGCTGACAATACACTCAGCACATGAGAGGTCACTGAGCTTGTTATTCATCTTGATGCAGAACTTAATGCAAGGTTCACTACAGTCATGGATGCCTGCCATCACGTGTTTGCTACCATGTTGGACCCTAGGTTCAAATGGGAGATCCTTCATATAGCCATTGACAGCCACAGGGTGACTCATTTCAGGCAACAGCTCAGTGAAAAGTTAAATAGTGCCATGCAGGCAGTCAGACACTCGGAAGGGGTGGAACATGGTCCAGTTCAGGTTCCTGAGGGAGAGAGAGAGAGAGAGACAGGCATGTGGTAGTTTGGAATCGCACGATACTGGTGGAGATGGGGAAAGACGGCATAGTGCCAATGTAGCGGAGAGCGACTGGGCATTACTCAGCACATCATTGCATCAACAGCAATACAAACGCTCACAGTCTCAGCCTCTCTCTCTGCAGAAAATTTACTTAATGGCTACTTTGCAGAATCAATTGAGTCATTTGATGTTGATCCACTGGGCTACTGGGTTCAGAAAATGAACTCCTCCCCTCACCTGGAACAACTTGCTTTCCCATTTGAGGCTTATATTCTTCCCCTGCCAGAGGCCGCTGCTCACAAGTTATTAACTTGCAACTAAATCACCATGCTCCCTCTCTACCTGGCTTTATTTGCTTCCTTGCTACCTTTAGCAACTCTCCCTCCATTCACCTACCCCATTCAGCAGGATGGATGGTTGGCAATCTGCAGCAAGCCAGCACACTCGTATAGCTCTATTACCTTCTCCACTGTGCCACACCTTACTTCCCATCTACTTCAAGGGCTGTGTGGCCCATCAATCCTTCCACCCTCTTTTCATGCTGGGCTCATAGGGCTAAAGTCTTCCACCCTGCAAATCCCAGTGAAAGGCTTTCAGCATCTGCCCTCAATCCGAAAGTCTCAGCAGTCCTTCATTGTTACCAAAGCACTACTTGCACTTCTACTCCTACTTTTGTGGGGGACACTGAGCCTAATCCTGGGCCAACCACCACCCCCCCACACCTTTACTGCCACGTGGCCTAAAATTGATGCACCTAAACATCTGCAGCATACTGCACAAAATAACCGTGCTGCAGCCAACTGTTGTCTCCCTCAAGCCAGACATCCTGATCATTTCTGAAACATGACTAAAACCTCATAACAAGGACTCCGAAATCAATATCCCAGGATATACTGTTAGCCGTCATGACTGACCAGATAACAAAAAAGGGTGGTGGCATTGCTATGTATATCTCCATCTCCATCAAGTTCACCCCTGTCATCATTCCGTCTCCCTCACAGACCATCGACACCTTGCTGGTCAAATTCTCCCTCCCCCACACCTCCCCAATTTTCATAGCCAGTTCGTACTGTGCCCCTGACTCCCTATCTATGGCAATCATGGCCAATCTGGGCTTCTTGAAATCTGGTGCTATTGGGGGTGAGCTACATATCCTGGGGGATTTCAATTTAAACTGGCTTTCCAGTGCTACCTACAAGATTCAGAACCAGGTAGCTGCCCTTAACCTGACACAGCTGATCTCTGAACCAACATGGCTGAACCCAAACTCAAACAATCACTCTCTCCTAGACTGGTCCCTTACCTCACACCAACATCGTATAATTTCCACAGGCCTATTGCCTGACTCACTAAGTGACCACCATATGATATACATGATCCATAAAATATTCAGACCTAAAGCCTGCCCCCCCCCCCGAACCATCCTAACAAGGTCATATAAATCCCTGGACCTTACCTTGCTCCTAAATGACCTAACAGCCACAGACTGGTCCTTCATCTCCCATGCAACATCAATTGACTCTGCACTGGAGTATTTTAAATACAAGTTCTTAACTGTGTGGGACTTCTATGCCCCTCTTAGGTGGACCCGTGTGACGGGCACTCACCTGCTTTGAATCTCTGCTGACATCATGTCCCATATCAGATCCAGAGACCGGGCTTGGAAGGCCTGGAAAGCTTCCGGCTCACCATCGCTTCACACAATGTACTGCTCTCTACGCAATGCTTGCACTAGGCAAATCAGGCAAGCGAAAGCCAAATACTTCAAAGACTCTTTCCAGTCCAATATAAATCTGCCATCTAAATTCTGGAGGGTGTCAAATCCCTTTCCCCCCCCCAGCCCCTCACCACTGTGTTAATTATAGGTGGCACCACTGTAATGGACCCCCTAGCAGTCGCCTCAGAATTCATCTCCTTTTTTACGTGTGGCACCTCGGCTCTGCCCACCACTCTCCCCCCTTTCCAGCCCGGCCCCTCCCCCTCTGCTCCCCTATGCAGGTCCGTTCCTCTACTCCATCTTTCTCCTTCAGTCAGGTCATCGCCACAGAAGTCTGCAATGCCTTGATCTCCCTAAACCCTATTAAAGGTAAATGCCCCTTCCCCTCTGCTCCCCTATGCAGGTCCCTTCCTCTACTCCATCTTTCTCCTTCAGTCAGGTCACCTCCACAGAAGTCTACAATGCCTTGATCTCCCTTAACCCTATTAAAGATAAATACCCATTTGGGCTGGACTCCAAGATGCTCCACCTGGTTGCTCCTGCTATTGCCACCCCCTGGCTGCTCTTTTCAATCTATCTTTCTCTCTAGCAACTATCCCTACAGAATGGAAGCATGCAATTGTTATCCCGCTCCCTAAGGGCGGTGATCCCGTGGCCCCAGAAACTATTGACCTATTTCCCTTCTTCCTATCTTGGCAAAGCTTTGGGAGCACCTTGTCCTCTCCCAACTTTCACCCTTTCTCAACTCCTGCTCCTTCTTCTCCCCCTACCAGTCTGGCTTCCACAAGGCCTCATCCACCGCCACCTCTCTTCTATGGCTCACTGACTCCATTCTTGATGGTATGGATAAAGGTCACATTACCTCTGCTATTTTTGTTGACCTGCAAAGGCATTCAACACGGTCTCCCTTGCTGTCCTCCTAGCTAAGCTGTCCTGGGCTAGGCGCTCTACCATGACCTCCAGCTGGTTCCATTCCTACCTGGTTGGCCGATCCCAGTCTGTGAGAATAGGCAACGCCTCCTCTTCCCCCCTTCCAGTTACCACAGGGTTCCCCCAAGGCTCTGTCCTAGGACTGCTTCTATTCTCCATCTTCCTTAATGACCTGCCGCCGCCTGCCCACATACTTCCATACACATGTATGCGGATGACACGGTTCTGTATGCATCTGTCCCCTCGACTGCTGTTGTAATAACCAGATTACAGCAGGACTTTGATGATGTCCAGCTTTGGTTTCACACAAACCAGCTTTTCCTCAATGCCAAGAAGACCATCTCCATGACCTTCGGCATGAGGCAGAGACTTTCGCAGCTCCCCTCTACCCCCTCCTTCCATACCGTGGGGGGATCACTCTGGAGGCCTGGTCCTCCTTTAGATATCTCGGGGTCTGGCTTGACCAGTACCTCGACTTTTCTGTACATGTCGATGCTATCCACAAGAAGCCCAACCCGAAGCTGGGTGCCCGTTATCGCAACAGTGGAAGTATCTCACTGCCAGCCCGCCGCGAACTAGTGCAGAAAATGATTCTCCCTATAGTCAGCTACGAGGATGTAGTCTACAGTGCCGCTCCCAAGTTCACTCTAGCCACACTGGACTCCCTTTTCCACTCTTTCTGCCGTCTTGCCCTTGATTGCCCGCCCTCCACCTATCACTGCGAGCTCTATAGGACTCTCAATCTTCTGTCGATCCATGACCACCATCAGTCACACTACGCCAAGCTCACTGCCAAGTACTAGTCCAAGTCTCTACCTCCGTATCTTGCCTCTGCTTTAGCTGCACCTACCCCTTCTGTGTACACACTCAGAAAAATGGATACCTGCCTTTTGGCCATACCATGCATGGCCTCCTTGACTGATCAGGCAGCATTCCACCATCGAATGCCCAAGTTATGGAACTCCCTCCCAGCAGTCATCTGGCTCACACCTTCCCCCCAGCATCTAAGTTCTCTCATCAATGCCCATTTCTCCTCTACATGTTCCTGCAGTTAGGTTTAGCTGATATATTTTTTCTCCCATGCCTGTCTGCGCAACCCTTGATATGGCTCCAGTCCTTCACTTTGTTTTACTGATTTCAGTAGTTGCTACATCTAGAGCTGTTAAGTAACTACTCATTCCGCTACCGTACAAATTATTGTATGGCACCGTACTATTGCACTATGTATCTATTGTACCCTTGCTCATGTTTATGTATGCACATTGTTGCCTGTGTACTATGTATTCTATTGTACCTGTTATTTTCTCCCATGCCCCTTCCCCCAGGAAGCACCTGGAATCGAGCAGTACTCTGCTCAGTGTGCCCTCCTGGTAAAACATTTAAATAAATAAATAAATAACTACATTAAATACCTAAGCTGCCTTCCTACAAGTGTGCCATCCGAGAGGATGTTTAGCACTGCTGGTGACATTGTTGAGCCACACCATTCCAAGCTGGACCCTCAACACGTTGAACGGCTAATGTTCCTTCAGCTAAACTTACCAGTAATTGGCTACAAATATGATCTGCCCACATAAAACTGGTGCTACAGTACAGCTCTCAATCTGCCTAATGTTACAAAAGTGTAATGTTACATTTTTTGTGGCTCACCCTTTCTTTTTTCTAGCACATTAAATATTTAATTAAAAGGGTAACTGAGTCTCCACTCCCTGGCATATAACTGCAGGACCACATGAGGCCCCTGTTAAATTAAAAACATTTAAATAATGTATCATGTTTTAGTGACCTTACTGCTGTGTACTTTAGGTTGCTATTTATATGTTGGAAAAGGACCACTTGGCCCACACAGTCAGCCCAGATTGTTCATCCCTGCCTTGTCGGTCTCATCTGCAGACCCTAAAGCAACCCTGCTGCCTCCCTGCCTGTTTTCAAATAAACCCCAGCTCTATGCCTATCTCATGCATGCTTGAAGCCCCACACTGTTTTCGGCACCATCACTTATGCCTGCAGTTCCTGTTAGTTATCTACCATGCCTTCTGTGAATATTTCTTCACATCAGTCTTGAACTCACCCTTTAGCTTCATCGCATGCTCCCATTGCCCCTGGCACTTGTGCTCTGCCTCACTTGAAAGAGACTTCCCTTATGTGCCTGTCTTCACCCTGTGAGGTATTTGTTTAGGTCTTTATCATGGCACATCTCGCTCTCCTCTCTTCCAGGGTGGACATACAATGCACTTATGCCAGTGCCATTGTAGTTGTCCTAGACAAGACACAAGACGTCACTTCATCTACAGCCTTTGCTCAATCTGTGATGACCGTGTGTCAGCTGATCACTGACCAGTACAGTAGTTTGTTGCCTTTTTGGGTGCCTTAAAGGCTGTTGGGGAGTGTTCATGGCAGAACTGCCCAGTGTACTTCAAAAGGGAAGGAAGTGGTAGAGTTTAACAGGGTTACAATGTCTTTTTTTTTTAAAACTACTTATCGGGGTGGGGTGGGGGGCAAATAATGAATAATGAATATCTGGCACCCTGAATATGAATATTCATCTGAATATTCAAATTAAGATATTCACACACCCCTAGGCTTAGAAAGTTGCATAATCTAGTTTTATTGAAGGGGACTGTTGTTGGCAAGGACACCAATGGGTGGGGTGTGGGGGGGATCCTCTACTCTTGCTGTTCAGCAGACATTTGCACAGTAAACTGAGATGGCAGGGGCACAGTATCACAACTTGTGATACTTGTGGTATCACAAGTCGTAAGAGGGAGGTAATAATCCCTCTGTACAAGACACTGGTTAGGCCCCATCTGGAGTACTGCGTGCAGTATTGGAGGCCACACCTTCACAAGGACATTAACCAAATTGAGGCAGTCCAGAGAAGGGCAACCAAAATGGTGCAGGGACTGCATCAGAAGACATATGAGGACAGATTAACGGAGCTCAATATGTATACCCTTGAGCAAAGGAGGGAGAGAGGTGATATGATCGAGGCATTCAAACACCTTAAGGGCATAAACAAGGTGAAAGAGTCTAACATGTTTAAATATAAGAAAAATAGCAGGACAAGAGGACACAGCATGAGATTAGAGGGAGGCCGATTAAGGGGGAATGTGAGGAAATTCTTTTTCACAGAAAGGGTGGTGGATGCATGGAATGGCTTACCACAAGAAGTGGTGGCTATGAATACAGTGCAGGGCTTCAAACAGGCATGGGATAGGCATAAGGGAGCAATACAAATGACTATGAATAGATAGGCCACTGACAGAGAAAAGGCCGATGGCACATTTATAAGGTAGAAAAAGAAATGGGCAGACTGGATGGGCCTTGCGGTCCTTATCTGCCATCAACTTCTATGTTTCTATGTTTCTATGTTTCACAGGTTATCAAAAGTTTCGGGATAAGGGTGGTTGTGATCCCTGGCCACAACAGGATGAAATCTAATCACATAAACACTTATTGTACAAATCCCCATTTCAGTATTGGGTGTAAGCTTTGGTAGTCCTTCTCAGGCTGCTCGAACTAGGCGACAGCAATATAGAAAGCAGTAGCAAAACTGAATATTTGGAAGTCTGGAATTCTGTCCAAAAAGAAACAAGTGCACTGTGTCTAGTCAAAACTTTACTGCTCCCATCTTTTCTACATCAGAGTTATGTTTTCCTCCACCTGGGCACCTGAAGGCAAAACTTTATCATTTATTTTTTCAAAGACTTTAAGGGAGTATACTTAACCACATAAAAAGGAACATTACTTACCAAGATTACAGTAATGGGGGGAGTTAGGGTTGATAAATCCTGCTGCATTCCTCCTAAGGTCTTTTATATATAGTAATGTGCTCATGTATCTTCCTCTTTCTGGTAATGATAATACCTGGTTGTTCAACAGTTCTAGCGTGGATAGCCTGCTTTAAGGCAGTCATGAAGCAGAGCCACCTTTGGCTTCTGAAACCTAGTACAGGGCCTCATATACCTGTTTACAGTAGAGCAGCATTAATAGAATAAGACAGTGGAAAATATTGTATTTATTTAGTTTTTGTTGACCGGGTAAGTGCACTAGACTAGACAAATCCTGCCTATTTTCAGGCACGACCTAGGGGTGGGGGATACAGATGAATGCCAACTGACCTTGAACCAGATTAAGCTGTTACCCCAAAACATCCTAGAAAACAATTGGAAGCAGGTGTACAGTATGGGCTGGATATTCAGACTGCGCTGGACACAAGTGCAAGTGGGGACACAGCGCAACCGAGATGCGCCGGGCCAAGACAGGGAGATATTCAACAGTGATGTGCCATGGCGCAGCACCTTTGAATGTGGCACAGAATGTGCATGGCACAGTGACAATGCACCGGCACATTCCACAGATAGGGAGGACTGGGAATGCGCCAGCGCAACTGTAATTGTGCTGGGAGCATCACCCCTGATATTCAGACCTATGCATGCAAATGGGGCCATAATATATGCATGGTGCAAATGGGGCCATTTGAATGTCATTATGGCCCCATGTGCATGAGATGAGCAGGGCAGCCCAGCAAAATGCGCCTGGCACCCTGCACAGAATGCTGTGTGGACTGAGGGGGTCCTGGGGCACTCCCGCCCTGTAACCTTGATTGCGGTAAAATGTAATAGTAAACAAGCCCTTGTAGTCTAGTGGTAACCCCCCTTCCCACCCGTAGCCACGATCACCACTAGTACCATATTAAACAACCTGAATTTATTTATTTATTTATGAGTTTTACCAGGAAAACATACTGAGCAAACATGCTCCATTCCAGGTAGGCTAGTGGTCCCCTTCCCCATCCCAACCCCCTGATCGCCGTCATATATCGTACAGTAATATCACTAGTGGTCCAGTGGATCCCCCCTCCCCACCCGAATCTCCGATCGCTGGTGAAGTAGTACTCATTATATCGCTGATGGTGCAGTGGCACCCCAACACCCCCATCCACACAGGACCCCTGCCCACCCAGCTCCCCTTCCATCACCAGCGGACAGCTGCAACCCACCCACATACCACCTGGCTACCCGCTGAATGACAGCTTACAGTATGATCTGGAAGCCCATTGGTCCACACTGTGGACCAATGGGCTTGCAGAGCATACTGTTCCAGACAGTGGACAGTATGTGACTGACATTCGTTCACATATTTGTGACTGTCTAGTACAGTATGCTCTGCAAACCCATTGGTCCACAGTGTTGGTCCACAGTGTTTACCAATGGGCTTACAGATCATACTGTAAGCTGTCATTCAGCGGGCAGCCGGGCGGTATGCGGTTGGGTTGCACCTGCCCGACGATGATGGGGGGGGGCTGGGTGGTCAGAGGTCCTGTGCAGGTGGGGGGTGCCACTGGACCACCAGGGATATGACGAGTACTACGTCACCAGCGATCGGGGATTTGGGTGGGGAGGGGTGATACACTGGACCACCAGGGATATTTCTGTACTATACATGACGGTGATCGGAAGGTTGGGATGGGGAGGGGGACCACTAGACTACCAGGGCAGGTTATTTATTATTATACTACTGGTACTGGTGCTCACAGCTACAGGTGGGAGGGGGTGACCACTAGACTACCAGGGCATTATATTTATATACTACTACACGTGATCAGGCTACGGGCAGGGAGGGGGGGGTACTACTGGACTGCCAGGGATGGGTAGGGTGCTTGTAGATGATGTTCCATGTGGGCGGGTGGCTACCCACAACTGGTGGTTGCTGTGTCGTACACTGCAATACAGCAGCCTGCCTGTGGGTGGCCGGGATTTGAGCCATCATTTTATGGCTCAACTTTGTGCCTTGGTATGCGGCGCATCTAGAGGCTGTGCCAGCAGCTGCACCGCACATCCTGGAATGAATATCGGGATGTGCCGCATATGCATGGGCATGCCCTCTGCACTTGTGCTGCATACATTAGCAATGCACCCCGGTGCATCAGAACTTGTGCTGCGCAAGTCCCCCTTTTGACTATCGCACCGGGGTGTATTATGGGGTTACGCCGGCTTAACTCGGTTGCGCCAGGCTCAACCCCTTTCAATATCTGGCCTAAAATCTTTATCTTATCATTACAAGGAGATGTGGCTATTCATCAGCTTATAGATGTGAGAATACCCCCAGTAATGTGGGACATAATGTAACTGTGTTGTCACAGAAAAAGAAGTAGAAAGCGGTAGTTGAAAGAAAATGCCCACGTGAGTATTGTGTCTGAGAGCTGGAGGCACAAGACCAGTTTTTAATGCCCATATGCAGTTCTTTTTTTGGGAAACTTTAGCTGGTGCTGGAGAACCCCATGTTTTGCAACAGTATCCCATGAAGCAGTAGTAGTAGTATTAGGTTTCTTTTCTGGGTCATGGAGGGACTTTCATGAAAGTACCTATCGTCTTTTATTTTCTGTTTGCAGGTGTTATTTGTTGCAGGCCAGACGTGCCTTTACAATACAGCAGAAGGTGGTTCCACAAAGTGAAGAAATACACGGCATTTCTGCTTGCTTGAGAAAGATTTGCAATTTAGAATGTGTGAATCTGTATACCCATTCCTTTTGGAATTTGTGGAAAAATTGTAAAGGGATCACTATGACTTTGGTTACTATATTATGTAAGTGGTTACTATATTATGTAAGGATAATTTCTTATTTTTTTGTTTTCACTTGACTTATATACTTACTTAGTGACTTACAAACAGAGGCAGAACTGCAGAAGTCATTATGAGTGCTGGGTACAAGCCATCAATGTACATTGTGGTTTGGCATACAGATTGGACAGAAGAGAAACCACACTAGGATGAGGGTCCTGGATTTCAGGATGGCAGATTGTAAGGAAATGGGACGCTGCCTTGGTAAATACCTTGAAGAGGGGGTGGCTGGGGGGAGTCGAGGCACAATGGAAAAGGATAATGGAGAGAACAGCCAAGGCAATGGTAAGCTGCTTGCAGGAAATAATCAAGGGTAGGAGGAGGAAGAGGCCACTGTGGCTGTCAAAGGAGGTGGCTAAGGCAGTAAGGGAGAGAAAAAAAACAGCTTTTAGGAAGTACAAGAAGACCCAACATGTATCACCAGGCTCCAGGGGGAGTGGACTGGACACATCCATTTTCAGAGGAGAGACAGAAAGGAATTGGAATTCCTAAAAGAAAACAAGGCAATGGGCCACAAGGGTCTATCCAAGACTAATAAAAGCACTGAGCACAGTACTAGTCACCCCTCTGGCAACATTATTCAGCACCTCATTGGAGTTGGGGGTAGTGCCAGAGGACTGGAGGATGGCTGATGTGATCTCTCTCTGCACAAGAGCGGCAGCAGGGAGGTGGCTAGAAATTACAGACCAGTCAGTCTCGCATCAGTGGTGGGGAAAGAAATGGAAACCTTGTGGAAGGAGAGACTGATGGAGTATCTGGAGGCAAATGGGCTGCAGGATCACTGGCAGCATGGTTCCACAGTGAGGAGGTCATGTCAAACAAATCTCAGAGATTTCTTTGACTGGGTGACTAAGGAGACAGATCAGAGGAAGGCAGTGAATGTGGCCTATCTGCACTTCAGTAAGGTTTTTGACACTGTGCTACACAGGAGGCTAATTAAGAAACTTAGCAGTCTAGGGGTTGGGAAGAAGGTGGCAATCTGGGTATCAAACTGGTTGAAGAACAGGAGGCAGAGGGTGGTGGTAAATGGTAGTCACTCGGGGATGGGAACATGATCAACAGAGTACCACAGGGGTCAGTACTGGGTCCTGTCCTTTTCAACGTCTTTATAAGGGACATTGCTGAGGACCTGGAGGGGAAAGGTGTGTGTGTGTCTCTTTGTGGATGACACAAAAATCTGCAACAGGGTGCACACACAGAAAGGGGTAGAGAGAATGCAAAGGGATCTGGGAAACATGAAGAATGGTCTGGGGTGGCAGCTGAGCTTCAATGCCCAAAAGTGCAAAGTCGTGTGCCTTGGGAGGGAACACCCCGAGAGCTGTGTTTAAGATGGGGGGAGCAACTTACAGTCACTAAGCAAGAGAGTGACCTTGGAGTAACCACATCTGATGGTCTCAAGGTGGCAGGGCAGTGTGACAAGGCAGCAAGCAAGACTAGCCAAATGCTGGGGTGCATAGAGAGGGGGATTTTCTAGCAGGAGAAAGAAGGCAGTAATGCCACTATATCGCTCACTAGTGAGACTCCACCTAGAGTACTGTGTCCAGTTCTGGAGGCCACACCTCCACAATGATATTAAGAATGTGGAAGCAAACCAGTGAAGGGCTACCAAAATGGGTTGGTGGTTGCATGAGAAACCATATGACAAGAAGTTGCAGGAGTTCAACATGTACTCCCTGGAGGAGAGGAGAGGAGAGGAGAGGAGAGGAGAGGAGACATGACTGAGACCTATAAGCACCTCACCTGAGTGAACAAGGCGCAAGAGATGAATATTTCAGTGGCAGAGGAATACCAGAACATGGGGACATGCAATGAAGCTTGATAAGGAGAAGATTAACATAGAAACATAGAACATAGAAGTTGACAGCAGAAGGAGACCACTAGGTCCATCTAGTCTGTCCATTTGTTTTAGACCTATTTTGACACTCTAATTGCCCTTTGTAGTCAGGGCTCCCTTGTGTCTATCCCATGCATTCCTGAATCCCCCCCACAGTGTTGACCCCCACAACCTTTTGGGGCAGGCTGTTCCAGGTGTCCACCACTCATTCTGTGAAGAAAAACTTCCTAGTGTTGGTAGAGAACCTCCCTCCTTGCAGCCTCAGGTCATGTCCCCAGTCCTGGAGCTCTTCTTGAAGTGAAAAAGTTCCTGTGCCTGTACCTTGTTAATGTATTTTATGTACTTGAATGTTTCAATCATGTCCCCTCTCTCTCTTCTCTGCTCCAGGGAGTACATATTCAGTTCCCTAAGTCTTTCTCGTAGAACATGTACTGCAGACGTCAAAACATTTTTGTCGCCTTTCTCTGTACTGTTTCCACCAGGTCGATGTCCTTCCTGAGGTGAAACCTCCAGAATTGGACTCCATATTCCAGGTGAGGCCTGACCAGTGATCTATACAGTGGTAGTACCACCTCTGTCCTCCTGCTCATGATTCTCCTCCCAATGCAGCCCAGCATTCTGTTGGCCTTCAATGTTGCCTTCTCACACTGCTTACTAACCTTCAAGTCATCTGAGATTATGATTCCCAGATCTCGTTCCTGGTTTGAGGCCACCAGTCTTTCACCTCCTAGGCAATATTCCTTTCTTGCATTTTTCTTTCCTATGTGCATGACCTTGCACTTTTTGGCATTAAATCTCAGCTGCCACACTCCAGACAATTATAGTTTCTTGAGGTCAGCTTCCATCTTGCTCACTCCTTCTGAGGTGTCCACCCTGTTACATATCTTGGTATCATCTGTGAACAGACATACCTTCCCTTCCAGTCTGTCAGCGATGTCTGCTATAAAACAATTGAAGAGCAGAGGCCCCAACACTGAGCCCTGGGGCACCCCACTGGTCACCCTGCCTTCCGTCAGTTGTGTTCAATTAACCTGTACCCTCTGAGTTCTGCCTTGTAACCAGTTTTGTACCCATCTGATTACTTCTGGGCCAACCCTTGTGTGGTCAAGCTTCTTTACCAGCTTTCTGTGTGGAACCAAGTTGAATGCCTTACTAAAGTCTAGGTAGACTACATCTACTGCCCCACAGTCATCCACTATTTTTGTAGCATAGTCAAACAACTTGAGCAGATCTGTCTGGCATGACCTACCTGCTGTGAAATTGTGCTATTTAGGGTCTTGTTGGTCACTAGTTTTGAGAAATGCTATGATCCTCTGAGTACTGTCTCCATTAGTTTCTCTACTCTAGACGCGAGGTTTACCGGTCTGTAATTACTAGCCTCTTCGCAACTGCCTGATTTGTGAAGTGGAACGACTATTGCCTTTTTCCAGTCTTTGGGTACCATACCACTCTTCAAGGATTTCATGAGTATAAGTGTCAGAGGGGCTGCTAATTCTACCTCCAGTTCCTTAAGGATTCTGGGGTGTATCTCGTCTGGTCCCATGGCTTTGTCTGCATTTAGTTTATTTAGTGCCTCCCATACTTTGGCTTCTATTAAGGGATTCGTGTCTACCCCTGGTCCTGGGATGTTGTGTTTTTTCAGGGCTGGGCCATCCCCTGGGTCCTCTTTGGAAAACACTGAGCAGAAGTATTTGTTGAGGATTTCTGCTTTCTCTGGGTCATGTTTGGTGCATGTCCCATTCTTCAGTAACAATCTTTACTATCCCCCTTTTGCCTTCCTAAGTTTCCTAATGTATCTAAAGAATGATTTGTCCTGGTTAATGATGTGATATATGTCTATGATTTCATGTATTCTCTATGTTCTTGATGCTTTACTTCCAACCAAGTTTAATAAGATGTTTTGAATTAAAAAGAAAAAAAAATTGTTTCCTCTCTTTGCCCCTTCTGCTATCTTTTCCTCTGTTTGGGCTTTTGCCTTTCTAATTTGTTTGTTAGCCTCTGTCATTTTTTCCTTTTACAACTTCCAGTTTTGGGTTCCTGGTATATGCTGTACGCCTTCTTTTTGTCTTTGACTGTGGTAGCGACTTCCTTGGAAAACCATAGAGGATTTATTTTTCTTTTTGCTTTGCTAACCCATCTGGCACATTGATCTGTGGCAGTCTTTATTGCTCTCTTGACTCTCCCCCACATGACCTCCACCTCCTCAACCACTATTTCCATTAACTGGTTACTTATGTTATTCCTCATTTTTTGGAAATCAGCCTTTCTGAAATCTAGCACCTTTATCTTTGAGTGGCTGGTGTCCTGTGTTATGTTTACCTTAAAGCTTACCATGCGATGGTCGCTGTTGCCCATATGGCATCCCACTTCGATGTCCTTGATCCTTTCTGAGATTATGAGGACAAGATCGAGAATGGCATCTCCCCTTGTTGGGGTTTTAACAAGCTGGCACAGTCCCACGCCTTGTAGTGACAATAAGAAGTCCCTACTTCTTGTTGTTGCTGCTGTTAGTGTGCTCCAGTTAATATCTGGTAGGTTGAAGTCCCCCACCAGTATTATTTCACTTTTGTCAGAGATTTTATGGATTTCCTCTATTAGGTCTTTGTTGCCTTTATCTCCTTGATTTGGAGGCCTGTACACAACGTCGATTCTGAAGGGTTTTCCCTTGCCCGTGTCTAGTGTTAGCCACTGTGTCTCGAAGTCCCCAGGTTGCCCTTTAACTTCTGTGTCTTTTATTTCCTCCTGAATGTAAATAACTACACCCCCCTCTTTTTTTGCCCTGCCTATCTTTCCTGAATGGATTGTAACTGGAAATGGCTGTATCCCATCCGTGGTTTTCCGTGAACCACATTTCTGTTAAAGCCACCCAGTCAAACCTTTCTGTTTCCAAGATGGCTGTGAGTTCGGGAAGTCTGTTGGTTAGGCTCCTAGTATTTGCAACCATTGCCTTCCAGGAATGTATATCCTCTTTGGTGCAAGGTTGTACCCTCTTTCTGGCTGCTCCAGTTTGCTCTTTCCAGCCAAGAGATCATGGAGGTTGCTGGTTTGGGCGGATGTTGGCTCTGATTTGTTTTCTGAGGATGTATGTGCATATTTGGCATTTTGGGGAGTGATGACCAGCCCAGTGACAGCAGGGGAGTGAGCTGCATCATACTCCCCTTTATTTAGTTTAAACTACCTGTATAGACATCAGAATTTTTGTCAGAGTGCTCTCACACCTTCTCTGTTAAGGTGCAATCCGACGTATTTAAAAATAGCTCTTTCAGAAAAGTTGTGCCAGTTCCCTATGTAGTGCTATCCCTTCAGTCAATCAATCAATCAATCAAAATCTTTATTTATCCAGGTGAACACCATTGAGGAGGGCTCATTTACAAGATGGACTTGGAAGGGTGGGTCAGTTACAACAGTTACAATGGACAGTATTTACAAAACAATAATATTTACAAACTGGCCCAGAAGAGTCAGTCCCAGTACATCATAAAAATTTACAACACAATGTAGAATATTATACATATATGTACATATACATAGCAGAAAATAATACACAATTCACTGAAGCAGAAGAATGGGACAATGTCATAGTAGGCAAACAACTGTCAGTATGAGACATATCGATAGACACCGACCTCACAAAGTTATCAGGAGAGGAGGCAGTGGTGCACGGATAACTTATTTGAGGGATAGATGACTGGATACATGAGGATCGGTACCAGGCCATGGCCAGGGCAGCAAGCATAAATGGGGGCAAGCAAGGTCAGAAGGTACCCATGGTTCAGTGGCATACTAGGTATGAGGGTAACAGTTACAGGATTCCCTCACAGTGCATGCATATAAGGTCTTGAATGTTTCCAAGCTGATAAAGAAACTTCGTTTCAGCACTTTTTGCAGATTATTCCACAGAGTGGGCAGCACAAAGCTAAATGCTGCTCTGCCAAACCATGATTTAACCTTGGGTGGAGTTGTATGTATAATGCAAGGAGTAGCTTCTCAGTGCATAACATCCAGGCACGCATATTTGGAGACAGTCCGCAATGTATTGGGGAAGCTTTTTAGAAAAGGCTCTGAGAGTCCAAAGGGCAGCATTTCTGTTGCACCTGTACTGAAGTGAGGACCACCCAACAGCAGAATAGAGGGAACAATGATGTGTGGATAGGGGAGCCCCGTAATGAACCTAAGTGTTCTATGATAAAGCGTGTCCAATTTTGCAAGGTATGAGGCAGGGCACTGACTGTATAAGAAGTCAGCATAGTCCACCAGGGAGAGGAATGTTGTTTGTACCAGGCACATTTTAGCATCTTTAGTGAGAAAGTTATTGATTCTAAAAAACAGGCCCAGCCTCTGCCTTGATCTCTTTATCAAATCCTCAAGATGCTTAGTGAATGATAGGGTGTGGTCAAGCCACACACCTAGGTACTTAAATTTAGACACAAATTCCAGCTTTTCACCTATGATTGTTGTGATTTGTAGAGAGGATCCAGAGCTGGCCAGGTTCCCTGCTCGACTGCCAGGAGAGAGGAGCATTGCTTTTGTTTTTTTGGCATTAAGTAGAAGCTTTTTATGTAACAACTGATTCTGGGGCAAGTTAAATTTAGCCTAGAGCCGTACAAGCAACCTCAGGTGTAGGACGACTTAAGTACAATACTGTGTTGTCTGCGAACAAATGTACTTTGGCTTTGCATATTCTATCATCAATATAGTTAATATAAATGGCGAACAGTAGAGGCCCAAGGATGGATCTCTGAGGCATGCCTCTTTGTAAGGGTTTAAGAGGGGAAAGCTTGCCTTCTATCTTAACCTGCTGTAGCCGACCTGTAAGGTAATTGGCGAACCATTGCAGAGATGATGAATCCAGACCTATGCTCCTTAGGGAGGAGAGAAGCAGGCTATGATTGACAGTGTTGAAAGTCTTGCTTAGGTCCAGGAATACAACACAGACAAAGTTTTTACTATCCAGGTCACACAGCCAATCATTGGTTACCTTGATCAGGGCTGAAATGGTACTATGCTTTGCTCTGAATCCAGATTGCGTGGGATTTAATAGGTTCATGGATTCAAGATAAGTCCTAAGTTGGTTGCTCACTATCTTTTCCAACATCTTGGACAGAATAGGAAGGAGAAAAAATCAGTCTGTAATTGTTAAGGTCACAGGGGTGCCCAGATTTAAACAGTGAGATGACATGAGCAATTTTCCATAGAGGGGGTAGGATCCCCTGGGACAATGACAGATTGAATAGATGAGTGATTGGCATGGCTAAAATGTGGTAAGCAATCCCTAGGAAGTAGGGGTCAAGGTAGTCAGCTCCAGCACTTTTCTTGATGTCCAGCTGAAGCAGAAGATCTTCAACCTCTTTCACGGAAGCAGGTTGGAATTAGAAGACCAAATTGGAAGGAGGAGAATCATGGTTTTGTAGTCCAAGTTGGGAATGTAACGAGCATGCAGGTGAGTTGTCAAAGGCAAGACCTGCAGTGGCAAAACGATTGTTAAAGGAATCCAGGATCCCCAATCTATTACAAATAGAGGTGCTCCCTAAGTTAATCTTAGGAGGAAGGGAGTTGCTGGGTGTATGCCCAGACAGTTCATTGATGGTCTTCCAAAATTTGGAGGAGCATTTTGCAGCTGAGTCTAGCTCAGCACGATAAAATGCATCCTTTAGCTTCTTTTTATTTTTTTAAACTTTATTTTTATTTTAGTTATAGTTTTAAAAGAGGTACTGTACATTTCAGTCATAGTATAGCTTGCAGAATTATACAACCATAATTTCATGTCAATCAATTTGTGGCAATACAGTTGTAGAAGGGAAGATACAGTCAAATTGTTACACATCTGTGATCCACATTCTGCCAGAGACTCAGATCCATGGAACCCCCTTACCCCACTCCCACCCCTTCCATCAGGCAGGTCACATACTGACACCTTAACAATCCCTCTCCCGTTCCCCCCTCTTGGACCATTTTCTTTGAAGGCATGGAAACATCATCATGGGACAAATGTAGGGCCACATGCTGAATTATAGAGCACCCAAGCCCTCCATCTGATTTCAAACTGCTCTCCCTGGCCTAAGGTCCCGGCTGTCATTCTCTCTAAAAGATAATGCTCCACTAGCAAGTCATGCCATTTGTCTGCTGTTGTGGGTCCAACTTGTTTCCACATTTTAGTAATCACTTTCTTGGCTAAAAGAATAAAGGTATAAATAAGAGACCTCCTTTGTATCTTAAGACCTTCTGGAGGAATTGACAACAGTGTGAACTGTGGCGTAAGTACCAGATCTGGTGAAAAGATTTCCTTTAAGGCCTGCTCAATCTGTTGCCAATAAACTTGCAGTTTGCAACACCCCCAAAAGATATGTACCTGGTCTGCCCATCCCTCCCCACACTGTTTCCAACACTCTGCCCCCCAGTGTAGGGAAAATCTTTGCCAACTGTGCTGGTGTATTAAAATACCTATTATGGGACTTCCACGCAAACTTCAGCCAGTAAGGAGCCAACGAGGTCCCTAAGGAGGGATGGGCGTATTTTACCCATAACTAATAGGACACCTGGGAGGGTAGTTTTTTATTCCATGCCTCTAGCACTGTCTCAGAGGTGTCAGATACAAATTCTCATATTCCTTTATACAGTAACCCTATCAGATTTAAAAAAAAAAGATCAGACCCTCTAATTGCATTAATAGCCAACTTCAAAAACAAGGAGGAGGCTCAGGAAGGCAACTTCTCAGAGGACCTTTATGTAACAGAAAAGTCCGTACCTGCAGGTACCTATAATAGTCTCGGTTCCCAGATCATAGTCCTTTTGGAGCTATACAAATGGAACTACCCCCTGTGGGTCTAAAAACTAAAAGATAAATGAGAGACCTTTCCTATGCCAAATTCTAAATGTTAAATCGAATTTAGTTGGGAGAAAATCAGTTTCTGCGGATAATAGTCTCAACTAGTAAAATACAGATTCCATAGCTGGCAAGGCTCTGATTCTATACCAGTTTTGTAATACCTGCCCGGTGCTAGTTTCAAAATCTGTTAAATTTGGTAGGTTAGTCAGGGGAGCAAAAACTATCTTCCTGGGATCATGTAAGTCATTAAGAAAGCATTCTATTTTCTTCCAAGGAGGTTAGACACCCGGGTTCACCCATGTCAGAATGCAAGTTATTCCTACTGCTACTGCATATTGAGGCAGATCTGGAAGATTTAGACCTCCCTTATCTTTTGGTAGCTGTAACAAGGACCACCGAATACACGGCCTACAGCCATCCCAGAGAAATCTGGATAAAAATTTTATTCCAGGAATTAAAGTACATCGTTGGAGGGGTAAAGGGGATTGTTTGGAATAGATATAATAGTCGGGGGAGAATATTAAATTGTATCGTGGCTATTTTTAAGTAAAAAGAAGGCTTCAGCTGGGACCATTTATGTATATCAGCTTCTAGAGCTTGTGTTAACGGTTCATAATTTACTAAAATTACATTTTATATCTGTAGGGGTAATTGAATACCCAGGTACTTTAATTTCGTAGTTCGCCATTTAAGTGGCAATGTTTGTTTTAACTGAAGAGAGGGCTGGAAATTAAGGGCTAAAACCTCAGTTTTCAAGGAATTATTACATATGCAGAGACCGAGGCAAAATCTTCCAGAGTCTGCCAGGCCCCTTTCAATGATATTTTAGGATCTGTTAGTGTTAATAACACATCATCTGCATACTGTGACATACAGTATGACTCTTCCCCACAATTCTACCCCGCATACCTCCCTAGATGCTCTCATGGCCATTGCCAGAGGCTCTATATAAAGAGCAAACAACAATGGTGACAAGGGACAACCCTGTCTAGTCCCCCATTCCAGATTTATGGGAGCAGACAAAGATCCATTTTCTTTCACAAAAGCCCGAGGGTTGGCATAGAGGTTACCAAGCCAGGTAACAAACTCACCCGGGAACCCAAAAGCCTCCCGGACCCACCAGAGGTAGCTCTAAAGCACCCGATCAAATGCTTTATAAGCATCTAGACTAGCCACCACAACCGGGAGGGAAGTCTTGGCAAAATAGGACAAACAATGGATAATTCTAATGGTGTTATCTGATGTTTGTCTATTTTTTAGAAATCTGGACTGGTCTTGATGAATTATACCTGGCAACACTTCTTCCATTCTCTGAGCCCAGACCGACATATATAATTTGTAGTCACAGTTTAGGATAGAAATGGGTCTATATGATTCAGGGTGTCTAGGGTCTCTGCCTGGTTTAGAAATTGTTGAAATCACTGCATAATGAAGGCGGGGGGGGGGTTCTATATTTTGGACCTCCAAGAAAGTCTGCTTCATTGGTTTAATTAAGAGAGGGAAAAGTGCTTTATACCATTCTTGGGTGAAGCCGTCCGGGCCTGGAGACTTAAGTGTTTTCGCTTGACTGACCACCCATCTGATCTCTGCTTCTGTTACTGGGGATCTCAATGTCTCCTGCTGGGCAGGAGTTAGTTTAGAGAAAGATAGGGGTGAGAGGAATTGTTCGATGCTATGCACCGAGGGGGGTAAGGGATTGCCATATGACTCCCTATAATAGTTTTCAAATATTGCTAAGATTTCTGTGGTGTTTACCTTCATTATTCCTGTTACAGGGTCCTGCAGTTTTGTAATGGTAGCTGCCTGCCTGGAGCCCCTAAGTTTCCGGGCTAAGTTTCATGCCCCTCTAGTGCCCCCTTCATAATAGTATCTCTTTAACTGCTGTAATTTAGCTTGTACCTGGTAGTCCAGTATAGCCTGGAGCTCCCCCTTGAGGTGTCTTATTTCCTGCTCTCTTGTCCCATTGAGTGGATCCTCATCTTACTGGGGAAGAGTCAGCCTAGCCTGTAACTGTTTATACCTACTTTCCTGCTGTTTTTGCTTTCGAGCAGCATAAGCAATCGATTCCCCATGGATTACTACTTTTAAGGTTTCCCATATTAAAACAGCAGACATATCTGAAGTAGTATTTTCCTCAGTTATCTGTGGGATCCTTGTTTCAAGGAAATCTTTAAGTCCCTGCTCCTTAAGCCGAGACTAGTTAAGTCTCCACATAGCCTGTTTATGTGGTCTCCCCCAGCCTTAGCTTCTTTGATAATTTTTGTGCATAGATTCTGTGTCTTCCTAAACTGGCACCAATCCACCTCAGTCTTAGTTTTACACGCTGTCTTCCAGAGCTTATCTCTAGCTATCAAAGAGGCCTTTAGTTCCACTGTATACCATCGACAAGCTTTATTCCTTACTCTGATCTTAACCATGGGGGCATACTTATTTAAGGCCTCGGACACTATTTTTTGGCATCAATCATGCAGCCATGAGTTGAATTCACCTACTTCAATCTCTCTGACTTGCTTGGTGCTTTTTCCTTTTTCCCACACTGGCAGCACATCTGAGAAGGCTAATTTGGATGGAAGGGAAGAACATTTGTTGGCCTGGTCCTCAAAGTGTTTCTTGACCTCCTGAACTGTACGATTTGCCAAGTCATTGGCAGGGCCACTGGAAAATCATGGGCTCGATTATTTGGTGGAAAGCGAGATTTTCAGCCCCCCCCCCCACAAAAAATTGCATTTTCCATAAAACATACCGTTTTAAACTTTATCGTAGTTTTAGGAACTTTCCTGTGCCCCCTGCCACAATTCTGTGCCCAACGCTAGCCCACCCACTCTCACAGCAAAGTCCCTAGCCAGCTCATACCTTAAATGTGCTGCAGGCGGTAGCTCATCGTATTCTGCTACATGTCGCGACAACCAAGGTGCTGAAAGCCCACTACAGTATCCCTCCTGGTGTGCCCCCAGCCATCCAATGCCATGTTGTGTGTCCTTGTATGCTCCTCAATGTTCTCCTGCCCGATCTCTCTTAGACCACAAAAGACTGCTTGGTTTTCCTGGTGTGTGACACGCTAGTGACATCATCAGTGCAGCGCGTCACACTAGCTGGGGCCAATCACGCCGGCCTGTATTCGTTTAAAATCCCCACTCTTTTCCATTTGCTCTGGCCCCCCTCAGGTCCGCCAAACCAAGTTAAATGTATGTGGACAGGTGAGGGGTCCACAGATCAAGAGCTGTATGTCAGGAGAAGTGCGAGTAAGAAGAGAGATTGTGAGTCTGGTGAGAGTGAGCGGAAGCTGAAGAGAACAAGGATGTGGAGAGAGTCACCTGGAGGACCTACTCTGCTGCAGATGAAGAGCTGTATGTTGAGGTGTCTGACTGGTGAGAGTGAGCAAGAGCAGGAGCTGCAGAGAACGAGGACGTGGAGCAGAGGAGGAGAAGCAGAGGATCACCTGGATAAACCACTGCTGCAATTAGCCCAAAAAGAGCTGAATCACTTGCTGCAACTCCTCTGTCTATTTTGTGCCAATTCTGTGCTGACAATCTAAGACAGATAGGTTTTTATACAATTTATTTCTGAGCAAATGTGTCCCCTGATGAGGGTGGTATGCTCGGAGGGAGGGTGGGAGTCTAGCAGGGGCCAGCTATTGTAAAAATGTTCTTTTTATCATTTTTTTATTTCTATGTATGGGGCTGTCCTGTGAACAATGCTTGTCAGATAGATGGAGAGTGGACAGGTGGGCCTGGCTGACTGGCATACGTGGTGGAAGTTGTTCTAGCCTCTGGCGAGGAGGGTGGGGCAATCCATCATGTATGGCAGTCAGCTGGGTCCATTCCTCACTCCCGTGGTCTGTCCTTGATCACTGCTGTGGTTCTTCAGAGATGGAAGTGGAGGGGTGGGCATGGAGGACTGGCACACATGGCGAAAAAAATTGTTCTGGCCTCTGGTGAGCGAGCAGGGTGGGGCAGGTGACCAGAATGGCACAGAACTATTTTTTTTTTCATGTATGGCAGTCACCTGGGTCCGTTCCTCACTCCCATGGTTTGTCCTTGATCGCTGCTGTGGTTCCTCAGAGATAGGAGTGATGGGGAGGGCCTGGCGGACTGGCACACATGGCAAAAAAAATTGTTCTGGCCTCTGGTGAGTGAGCAGGGTGGGGCGGGCGACCAGAATGGCACAGAACTATTTTTTTCCATCATGTATGGCAGTCACCTGGGTCCGTCCCTCACTCCCATGGTGTGTTCTTGATCGCTGCTGTGGTTCCTCAGAGATGGGAGTGGAGGAAAGGGCCTGGCGGACTGGCACACATGGCAAAAAAAATTGTTCTGGTCTCTGGTGAGTGAGCAGGGTGGGGCGGGCGACTAGAATGGCACAGAACAATTTTTTTCCATCATGTATGGCAGTCACATGGGTCCATCCCTTGTTCCCATGGTGTGTCCTTGATCGCTGCTGTGGTTCCTCAGAGATGGTAGTGGAGGGGTGGGCTTGGCAGACTGGCACACATGGGGCAGTTGACCAGAATGGCACAGAACAATTTTTTTTCATTATGTATGGCATTCACCTAGGTCCGTCCCTCACTCCCGTGGTGTGTCCCTGATCGCTGCTGTGGTTCCTCACAGTAGCTGAAGTTTTACATCAAAACTGCCAGCATAAAACATTAGTTGCACAAGACACCACTCTTTCAGCACTTAATTGTTGTATTTGTTTATTTAAATAGATTTTATTCTTTTGCTTTAGTTAATACAGTGTATAATTTATCTTTTTGGGTTTAGTTAATACACTATTGACGACATGTCTGCACCACCAACACCGAAGCGTGCCCGTCTTTCTCGGGAACAGGCGAAGAATCGACACTTCTCCTATTTTGTGCATGCCCGTGATCGGGTGCCCTTGTACCCAAATGATCTTTATGAGGATGGAGGACTACTATTTTGCCATGCATGCACACACACCATTGATTTTGTGCGTAAGCATACAGTGGACATGCTCATGAAGTCACAGAAGCATCTGGAGCGGAAAGAAGCATTAAAGAAAAACCAACAAAGTAAGTACTACTTTACACTGCTATTTGCAGTTTCTTTTAATGTTTTGCCAGGCCCCCCATCACCTGATAGGTACTCCGCCCCTACTCTGCACACTGTCTCCATTGATTTATGTTATTTTTTTGTAGATGCAGTTATTCTCTGGAGGTGGGACATGCAATTACGTCAGCTGGGCAAGCCACTGTCTGTCCCGCCTTCCATGTAGCTGACACCAGTTGATGCAGATCCCCTGGCCTCTGCAAGGGGCTGCAATTATGTCTGACAGACCTCCCCCCTCTGGAGAATGAGAGCATTCCCTCAAACTCGCAAGTCTTCTGCACCTGGTGAGTCCTAATAGTTCCGGGTCTGTTGGGTCTGCTCTGACTCCCAGGTCTGTCGGGTCTGTTCTTGAACCTGCGATGTCATTGTCACATACAGACACCTTGCTGGTGGGATGGCCTACAGTTTATTTTTCCTGTGAAATATATAACATATTGATTGTCTGCCAGCAGTCATTGAGTTCTTGTTTTACCCGAGCGACAACATCATCTGAGGAGCGGAAGGAGTTTGTGCTGGACTTCATTCAGTGTTTGGCACGTGCAGACATCCCTCTGGAAAAGGCTTCTGCATTTCAAGACATCTTGATGAAGTACAGCAAGCAGGATGGTAGTCTTCTGGGACCAGCACAGCTACGGAGCACCTACCTGCAAGAACTTTGGCCAGAGCATGAAAGATCCTTGAAAGAAGCGATTGCAAATCAAGACCTTTTCATTTTCCTGGATGAGACCACTGATGCCTGTGCACGTACTGTGCTGGCTATTTTGGCCCAACCTTTGGTGAATGTCGGGTAGAAGCCTCTCCTCATTGGTGTCGAGTTTCTGGAACGTGTAAACAACACAACTGTTTCCCAAGCCCTATTGAAAGTACTAAACACTAATGGAGTTAATCTAAACAAAGTGTTTGCCATTGTCACGGACAGTGCTGGATATATGCACAAAGCTTTTGGAACAATTCTATCTTGTGTGTTACCAAATGTGGTGCATGTGACCTGCATTACGCACCTCCTCAATTTGGTTTTGGAGGTCTGGGCTGACACACTGGAGGATTTGAACACTGTGGTTGCCCTGGTGAAAAAAAATCTTTTGCCAGAGCCCAATGCGTTGCCATCAGTACCTGGCATTTATGGAATCAAAGCCAGGAATTGTACCCAAGATGCCAGTGTACTCCGTGCAAACTTGATGGTGCTCCTGGGTTAATGCAGTTACATATTTGGCTGGCTATTTGCCCATTGTTACAGAATTTGTTAGAACAGTGCCAAAATCAGATGCAGCAACCTTCAAGCGACTGAAGTTCATGTTAACCAGCAAAGGGGCAGAGCTGGCAGCTCAAGCTGCTTTTGTGTCTGAACATTCAAAAGAACTTGTGGACCTCATTGAAGAATTATAATCGAACAGCAAGCCACAGGGATACAATATATTTGCTAGGGTTCAACATGTCCAAATGTTTTTGGTTTTCTGTGCCACTGCAGGAGAAACTGAGTACAGACCGCAGACTGTCGAAATGTTGACCAGATGTCTGTGTCAGGAAAATGCAAGCTGCATCAACCTGTTTCAGAAGGTGATATTGGACAGCAGTGCGAAGTTAGACCACAATTTTAAAAAATCACCCCTCACTATGCATGTTCAAAGCTGCCCGCATCTTCGACCCCAAGCAGCTGCCAACACTGGAAAAAGACAAATCAAAATGTGCCCAGGAGCTCCCTTCTCTTACCAGTGTGTCAAACTTTGAATGGTATGGCTACAGAACGCTGGCCCAATCTATACCAGATGATTTTAATATTGTTCAGTGGTGGGAAGCACAGGCTGATGCATTTTTGCCAAATCTTTCTGCTGTGGCAAAAAGATACATCTGGCTCCCTGTGAGTACAGCAGACGTTGAGCGGACTTTTTCGGTTTATTCTGATCTATTAAAAGACAATCGTCAAAGTCTGATGGAAGACAATGTGAGGCTCCTTCTCATGTTGAAATATAATAAAAAATTCAATGGCTGTTGAAGATGGTGGTTGCTAGTTGCTCCTCCGTTTCTGTTGTAAAGAAAAATATTTCTCTTATGTGGTGGTGATTTGTGGGGGATGGTGATGGATGGTACTTTTTATAGTGTCCAATAACGATCATTGCATGACTGATTTATTAATGTTCACTGTATGACTGATTTATTATTAGACTTTTAATTACATTTCTGATTTACACAATGATTCTATTATTGCAGATTTTCAGTTGGCCCTTGTGTTTGTGTTTTTGTTTTTAGGTGCTGCTATTATACTGCTTTTGTACTGTTTATTTTTATCCTTACTTGTGATATTTGTTTGACTTGTTTGCTTTTCTTAATGATGCTGCTATTGTACTGTGCACTATTATTGTACTGTTAACTTTTTGATCGATCCTTGTGGTGGTGTTTTTTTTTTTAATAACAAATTATTATGATAGCCTTGCTTTGTGTCTTTAATATGCAATATTCTCGTGACTTCCACAAAGTAACTGAAACCCCATGTTTTTGGCCTACAGATAGAAAAAATGCATGCCAAACTGTCAGCAAATTCCCCACAAAAAACTGGAGAAAATCCCATAAAATATCCCTGAAAGTTCTGCAATTTTCCAGAGGCCCTGGTCATTGGTGCCAAGCTGTATTGTCATATGTGTAACATCCCCTGATTCCTGCACAATTGTCTTAATGTGGTTTGTGTCCCTACTTGCAGAGGCTCCTGGTAGACACCTTACCATGGTGTCGCGTTTAACATTTTGTGTTAGGTGGTGTTCCACTCCTCAGATCATGGAATCCTCAATTATGAGAATTTTGCTTTTGTTTATATTTGTGTCATTTTTTTATTTTGAGTTTCAGTAATTTTGTTGTTATTGCATTTGGTTTTGGTATTAAGAGGAATGTGAGGAAATATTCCTGCACGGAAAGGGTGGTGGATGCCTGGAAAAGCTTGCCAGAAGAAGTGGCGAGGTTGAAAACAGTGGCGGACTTTAAGCATGCATGAGATAGGTGCATAGGCTTAAAAGGCAGAGGAAAGGGAGGAGAGAGGGGCACCTATGACCAGATAGTGTCAAGAGTTTAGTAACAGGCCAGGAAACAGGACAGACTTGATGAGTCTACCAGTTCTTTTCTGCCGCCAATTTTTATGTTTCTATATACAAATTTCTGGGTATTTATGTGGAGGTTACACCTTTATTGTACCTTTGTTTTTGTTTTTCTTCTCCTCCACTTGTGATTGAATATATTTTTTTTCCTTTGAACTGGAAAAAACATATGATTTTGTTCACGATTGTATAGAGCTGTTTCTGTTTGCATATTTTGTATGATTTCTGTACAACACAAAATTCCAGTACTCTTGAGAAATGTGTCTTGGGTTCTCTTACTTCCACCTGGACACCCACGAAGACAGTACCAGAGATGGGCAGAATGGTTTAACATTTTATCAGAAGAACGGCACATGCCGACAGTACAGCAACCCCCTAGTACTGCACTTAGGTGCCATCATTGATGGTACGAGCACAATCCCAGTGTGGGACTATTACTGTACTCACAATGTGTGGACCAGAGATGGATGTGCTACAAACTGAGCCACACTGACACATTAAGGGATAATTCCATGCCACGCCGCTCTTAATTTTGGCCCTGGTCAGAGTCTAGGCAAGCACTTTTTTTCAGATTCAGTTCTACTGCTGAATCCTACCATAGATAATTTAACTATATGGGCTGGCTATGAAACTTGATGAGAGTTTTCATTTTTAACAGTACAATGACTTGTGCCATATCAGAAGAAATGTGACTTTTCTTTTTGAGTTTCCTATCCAAAAATACACAATTGGCATCAGCAGAACTCAGTTACACAGCATTCCGCTACAATGGGCCATAGGCACTACCACTGCACAATCGGTGCATAACAGACCTGTGGAGGGCAATATCAGGATGCCACTGCACATGCACGAGTGAGTTGGAGGCATGCGCTAAACCCAGGCATGCCTGCGTGCTGGCCAAAGATTGGCATTCTGGAGGGGTCAGACATAAAGGGCTGGTATGGCAATGCCCCTTTGGATCCACACTGCAATCCTGCAGGAGGTCCTGTGATGCAAAAGCCTGGGCTTTGAATGCCATGTCCCCTTCACATCATTGACTACACTGTTGTTACTGTTCAGCCCATGCCCTGCACCTCATTGTACAGGGGATTGTCGGGATGGGCGTGTGTGACAGGGTCCCTTTAATCCTGCTAAGTCAGAGACCTGATATGTATTTTTGTCTAGTATGTATGAATGTAAAATTGGGGGTTATATGTATCTCTGTTATTTTGGTTTCAGTTATGTGAATCAGTATTGATGGTCCGGCCACCCATTAGATACTGAGACATGGCGTTTTTTTTTTTCTTTCCTTTTGTTTGGTCTCTGCCAAATGCCATTTGTGAGGTAATAGGGACATTTTAGGGTATTATTAGAAAATACTCCTCATTTGCATCTGTTAGGGAACTTCCAGAAAATTCCTTGTAAGCTTATACAAGGTCTAATTAACTTTTAGAACCCCCCCCCCCTTTTTTCCTACATCTGCAGGAAATGTTCTGGTAGATATTACTGCAGATGTATAAGAAACCATTTACTCAAATAACTGTAAAATCCTCAGAACGTTGTATTCTGGCTTCCTGTAAGGATCGCACAATTAGGTCTGTTTCTTGGTTTTAGAGTCAGAGTAAATGGCAGTTGGAAAACCAAGTTCATTATAGTCTGTTCATTACAGCAGTCTTCTAACGCTTGTTAGCAGTAAATAGCGATAGAACTCGGGAGGGTGAGCACTTTTTAGGTATTCCCCTAAAGTTCTGATACTTCTCGGAGGTGCGCATTGTCGCACAGGAAAGTAAGTCAGAATAAACTAAAATAAGGACACACTTTGAAATAAGCTATCGGAGTGAATCTATGAGGGAAATGTTGTTTACCTGCTCCTGGTTCCAAGTCATTTCTTTATTATATTAAGTGTGGGGGGGGGGGAACACGCAGTTTTCAGTTTGCAGCTGCAGAGGAATGCTCAGTAACCACAAACCCCAGGAGTCTTGCTCTATAGAGCCAGTCAGCCTCTCCTTCTTTAGTTTTGAGCAGTGACTCACTAGGGGCGGTGCTTACTGATGGTTCTAACTTAGGATATGTTTTTCAGACCTTATTTATGAATGTCAATGCATTTACTGGATGGCTTTTCACAAGATATTCTTGGAAAATTATGTAACAATAAACATTACATTAATTCTATAGTTTTAAATGGACAAAGTTCAAATGGGTTTGATTGACAAGGAGGTGGTCCAATCTATTTGGCCCAAACTCCTTAAATTCTGTGCAAGACATCACTTGAGTCAGAGTGAAGAAGGGTGTTGAGTGGTGAACACCTGAGTGACTAGCCTATTCTAGCACTTTGCATTTCATTTCTTTATTTTGTATAAGAAGTTTTTTGCTGAATTTAAGCCTGCTGTTTCATTTCTGGATATTGTTACCTCTTTTTATTTTTGTACCAGTCCAAGTAAATTTTTGTTATGCTGTCAATAAAAATATTCTCTGAAGGTTCTGCAGAACTACAATCCCGTGTCTGTGTCCATCTGTTATCCCACTAACCTCTGACAGCAGGCCAGGCCCATGCCATTTGGTAGGGGCTGTCCAGCTCTGGTACTGTATCTGACCAGAGTTACAGAGTCATGTACAGCTGGTGTCTCCCAGATACAGTGTACAAACCTCTTTTGCTGCCCTCTGCCACATGTAGGTGGCTTTGTGCATGCTGCATTGTGTGGTCACTGCCCTACCACACCCCCATCCCAGCTTTTCAGGGAGCTATATGCAGTAGTCAGGATCAGGGGTATGCGGAACCTGTGGCACACAGCTTTTTTCATGCCAAGGAGTTCCCACAGCCACTCCACATGCAGCGATGAGGTGTAAGTCCAGCCTAGGCACTGCCGATAGCATCTCATAGGCAGTGCCATATTGCATAGGGCTCAATTTCAATTTCAAGACCTTTCATTTTGTATTACAGCACACAGTTTCATTAAAACAGCATATTTGTACCTCTGACTTCATATGTTCAATGACATACTCTTGCCATGAAGCCCTCCTCCTCTCTGCCTATGACATCATAAGTTGTTGCCATGAAAATTATTCTGATATTACGAGCAGAGGATTATTACACTAAGGCATGGAAAGTAGCAAGAAGAACAAATGAAGTCGAAGGGGCAAGGAGTCTGTTTTCATGTAAATGGCTATCACAATAAAGAATGTAATGTCGTGAAATTTAGATTTTCAATGAATGTCATGAGATTGGTGTCCTGCTAATGTCAACAATAAATGTTTTGCAAGGAAACTGGCAAATAAATTTAAACTGGGGCTGGACAAAATTACCTTGTGCATTTGTGTGGAATATTTTCCACAAAAATCCCAAAACGTGCAGAAATCCAAGTGGCGGTCTTCATCAATCTCCAACTGGCCATCATTACTTAATAATTAGTAATCAAAATCTATCCCCATTGACTTCAATGAGGCTTGGCCCCGTGCTCCCCCTTGCTTCACGACACTGCGTGCGTGAGGGCAGGGGATTGCCAGAGGAATCGGAAAGTGGAAGGAACCAGCTGGCCACCTTGCTGGGACCCAACTATGATCTCTTCCATCTAAATAAAGGAACAGATTATAAGACTAAAACTAGCACATAATGAATTTTGCCAGCATAAAGTACAAGATAATGTAAGACCAAACAAAATTAAATAAAATTGTTAAATCACTTTAAATTAGGGCTGGGAAAATTGCCTTGTGCATTTGTGTGGAATATTTTCCACAAAATCCCAAATTGTGCGGAAAAACTGCCATTTTTGTGCGGCAACAGAAATGTTTGCATTGCTTTCATGTTATTTTACTATTTTGGTGTAACCCTCTCCTCGGAAGGGGGTTTACCTGGGAGTTCTGTGTGCCAGACTGCGAACTTTCTTGCCCACCTCTTCACTTGCTCTGGCCCCGGGACTGCTGCTGGAAAGGGGTCCAGAGGAGCAGCAAACAGGATCGTTGCACTGGCACACTGCAGTGTGCATAAGTTTGAGCCACAGTTTGGCTCAAGAGTTTTTCGACGCTGGAAGCGCCCGCTAGCCAGCAGCCCTAGGAGCCACATCGGTGGCTGCCACAGTGCCTCCCCTAGTGTGCTCTAGCCCCAGGGACTTCAGTGGGCTTCAGGGGGCATGGAGTCACTGGGGGGGAGGAGAAGGACTGAGGCATGTTGGTGCCCTGCGCCTTTAAGAGAGCATCACCCTGCTGCCCAATGAGTCTGCAGAAATATGGGGAGGACCAGAGAATAGGACTTCTGATAAGGAGCACACAAACTTTACCTATATCACACCACCACTGGATAACAGCCTGGGGGGGGGGCTGCAACTAATCTAGGGTAGCACACAGAAGGGGGGCAATCTGAAAATAAATAAAACTGAAGACTGCTGGAGAACAGGGCTCCATTGAAGAAAGGGGCCACCATCTTGGTGACCCATCACCTGTTAAGCAGCCAATCAGAGGTCAGCATGTCAAAGCATTGAACTGTGGGAGGATGATGCAACAAGTACCTCCCAAAAATGGACTGGTGGGCTTTCTGAGTCAATGAGAGGGCAGGACAGGTCAGCAGGGCTGATGGACATGCCTATTTGCACAATGTTTCCACACTGTGCAAGAAAGCAGCAGCAAGGGCAAACAAGATGCTGGGATGCATAGCTAGGGGTATGAGTAGTAGGAGATATTAGGTTATACTACCCTTGTACAGGTCACTGGTAAGGCCGCATCTAGAGTATGGAATTCAGTACTGGTGCCCACACCTCAAAAAAGGACATTAACCTGCTGGAGAAGGTCCAGAGGAGGGCTACAAAGGTGATAGCTGGTCAGCAGGGCAAGGCATACGAGGAGAGGTTGAGGGCACTGAACAAGTACTCCCTGGAAGACAGGGGAGAGAGAGAGGGGGGACATGATGGGGACCTTCAAGTACTTGAAATGGATAACTAAGGTGGAAAAGGAGGGTCTCTTTAAGCTGAGTGGCAACCATAACAAGAGGGGGCACACTGTTAAGCGGGGGGGGTTAGGAGGGAGGTCAGGAAGCATTTCTTCACAGAGAGGGTGGTGGACACTTGAAATGTGCTGCCAGAAGAGGTGGTCTCATTGAAGACAGTGGGCAGTTTCAAGAGAGGCTGGGATAGACATAGGGGAAAGGTAAGAATCACGGGTAGGGAGGATGGGAGGAGTGTGGGGGGGCAGGGACAGTAGCTCAAGCTGTGGACCTTGCCGTACAAGCAGACTAGATAGACCAAATGGCCTTCTTCTGTTGGCTTCTTCGTGTGTTTGTACGTTCATATGAGAGAGGAGATGGAAGAAAAGAGTTGGTCGGGTTTTGGGAGGAGCAAGGGGAGTCTGAGAGAGAGAGAGAGAGAGAGAGAGTGAAAAGGTGCAGAGCTGCTGCTGCTGGAGATAGAAAGCAAGAGTCCTAGCCAGGATAAAGCATTCTGTGAGCCCTCTTCAGGGTTCTCATAGATAACCCTTTGTTAGCCTTTCCCTGTGTTCCTGTAGTTCAGAGACTGTTTCAGATGAGCCTGAGTGGGAGAAATTGTTAAAGCGTAAGCCAGTGGGCCTCTGCTACATTCAAAAGTTGCTGAGCTGACCCAAGCATGAACAGAAATCTGCATCCTTCCCAGACTACTCCAGAGCCAGATGTGGGGCCAGCTAGCCCATATCCAGTGGGGAGGAATGGGGAACAGGGAGTCATGGGCACATGCCTCAGTGTCGATGTACTTTTGATACATAGGGCAGTCTGACCGCAGGGTTGCTTCTGGGTCTGGGCTCCTTGGGAACTGGGAAGATGCTGTGTAGTGCTCCTGCTTCATGTTGGTGAGCCAGAAAGACATTTCCTGAGAAGTGGAGGCATGAGGGCTGCCACCATAGAAGTGTGAAACAGAAGGGCTTAGCTGTTGTCGCCTGCTTGAAAGAATCCAAGACTTCTGGGCCACTATCCTGGTCCAGCTTGTTGCTCCCTGCCTCTCCTGAATGGCAGTTCTGCTCCAGTGTGCCGCTGCTTGTTCTTCGGACTTCAAGGGTCATGTGAGTTGCTGGCTGTGATATCTGAATTTCTGTCCTCCCTGTGTGGATTACAATTGTCTTTTTTTTCAGTTCGTTTGAATCAATACAAGCAGGTCGGTTGGAATTTCAGTCTTTATTAAATTTGTGTTAGCACACTGTGGCCTGTTGGTGGGGGGCGGGTAAAATGTAAGCTTGCTGAACTTTCCATCAAGTGCACCACTGCAAGATTCCAGGCAACTCTTTCATTCAGGCCTGCACCCCTACTGTGTAATAATACCTGGGTACCCAGAGTCTGTGTAATATCGTACCTGTGCTTATAGTTTTATTATTGGTACCAGGCACAAGTTATCACACCCTGTGTAAAATAACCATCTTATGTACTTCTTGCTTGGGCGGGTGTGTTTACCCAGTGGGGTTCAAGGGGAATTGACTGAGGGTAGTTGAACATACAGTAACTTGTCATTGCCTAACCACTGCTCCCTCCACAGCTTCTCGGCCTGTGTGCCAAAATAAAGCACAGTTTCATTTGTTGCATTTCATCACTGTGTGGGTACTCAGTTTGTACATCCTGACTTACTTACTGTCTGGTAAAGGTAACAGCTGTTGGGGTTCCCCAGGCGGTGGTTCAGTCCAGTGTAGGGAGGTGGGTAGGTACTGCATCCCAGAGGACGGTATCAAACACAATATCTGGCCCACCTATTACCTCTGGGTGGAGGCACCATGCTATTTACTAGTTTAGGGTGAACCCCCCACCACAGGAAAACAAATGAACCAACCCCCCTCAACCTGGTGTGCCACCATACAGTCACCAGGCAGGGGTGCAAACCTGGTTTCTGCACTGACTGAGGGGGGTCACATCCTTTGCAGAAATATAGGTGTGATGTGTACATGAAGAATGCATGCCACATGCTTAATTGTGCAATGTTTGCATGCAGTTCGCATACAGAATGTGAACCTATGTGACCCAGGTCTAAAAAGCAAATCAGGTTCGCATGCTGCAAGCTTGACATGTGCACAGCAGGTAAACTGGTGTGAACATCTTCTAAAAATCACACCAGGTTCACATGTTGCATGCTTGACATGAATGCAGCAGTTAAGCTGGTGTGAATATCTTTTAAACATCTCATCAGGTTCACATGCTGCACGCTTGCCACATACGCAGCGGCTAAGCTGGTGCAAATATCATCTAAAAAAACACATCAGTTTCTATTTCTTATACTGCTGCTAGCAGTTAGTCATTAAAATACATTTTTATTTGAATTCCTATAAAAATTAGATAAACTCATTAATTTTGATCTTTCTGCAAGTTGTTTAATGGCATTTGATTTTTGCCACTAAATCACCATTAATTTGTAAAGTATTGTTTGCTTATTGCATTAAATGCCTAGGATATAGCCAGTCAACATCCCCCATTCCAGATGTACTAAGAGGGGGGCCTCTGTGTTGTGAAGCCTATCCTTTTTGTTTTGGACCATGCAAATCTCTTGTAATTATTTAGTGCTACAAATGTGTTTCTCCATGACTATTTTATCTCACTTACTTTCCCTTTGTCATTCTGTATTGCGCATATACACTATGGCCATGCTCAGCACTCTTTGTGCTGAGTAGGGTCTTGGAAGCATGTACCATACCTCACATTTTGTCACTGCAATGAGGGACATGGACACCCAAAATGAGGGACAATGAGGGACACTAACCCACATGATGATCAGGACACATCATGAAACATGGAAATACAGTACCTCAGAACACTGTGGAAACCATTACATTAGCACCTGAGAATGAATTTCTACCATTAAGTGTAGTGCCATTTAGGTTGGGCAGAGGGAGGCAGTTGCCCCCCCCCTCCTTATTTGTGCCTAGGTTGTTCTTATGGTGTGGCAATAATAGTTTTACATTTGGATTTAATCTTGCGCACAAGAAGTGCCCACCTGGCCTGTGTGTGCTCACACTGCAGGTACTCTCCAGACTCGACTGTATGTATTGTGTTGTCCACTCTCTCCACCTATTGGCGGCGGCACAATCAGATGTGATGTGGATGAGCTCCAGCCAAGAAATAGCGCATGAGCCTTGCAAGTGCGACACTGTCTTTCCTACCATAGAGTAGACAGACTGTACACTACAGCTTGGAGGAGTCAGTGAGCACTGAACTCTCAATAGCAGTGTTGTGGCAGAATAATTTTGTTCATCTACTCTTAGTGAATCTCCGACTTCCCCGTGGCTGAAGGGGCAGAGGGTGAGCTAGAAGCTCACTCAAGACTAGGCTACCTACTTACTGTACTAGGCTTGCCTTGCAAAAAAAACAGCACAGACCTCAACGGCAGCAGATAGGCTTGGCAGCAGTGGTGACAATGATGTGGGTGGCCTTCATAGGCCTTGATCAGTGCAGTGCGGCAGCGGCCACAGCAGTAATCAAGCAAGAAGCAAGCAACCCAGGTTGTGTGGGTTCGCATGGTGAGGTGACTTGGTCACGGACCATGTTGGGGTCCTGTGATGGTCGGTTCTAGCATACAGATTCTGGCAAAGGAGAGAGGGGAAGTGGACTAAAAACTGGGCAGGTGGCACACTATGCCAGGCTGCAGGTTCTGGCCATATGGCTGGGTAAGTAAAAGTAAATAATTTTTTTTTTTACAGGGGGATTGGGGACAGAAGAAGGACTGAAATATTGATGTGTTTTTCATTGTTTTTCATGTTTCTTCATCTTTGGGTGGCTTCATGACCCATAGGGGATGGGTATTGAATGGAATGGAGTCAGGGAGCAAAATAGGGACAAAGTTCTGTACTTTTTCAGGGGGGGGTGGGGAGGTAGGACTTCAGCCAGGAAAAAAATTGGTTAGTAACTGGGTGGGTTTAAGCCCAAGTCTGATGCACTGCTCCAGGGTATATACAGATGAATCTTATACATTTGATTTTTTCCTGATTTTCATATCACATTTCAGTCAAACCAAATAAGTTGTACCTTTTAGAGATGTTACAGACATTCTAGAGCTGTCCCTTGCATTCACGGACAGTTGAACAGTATGGTATGCACAGACTATTGGAGCCCACTATAGTCAGGCTTATGTCCCCCCACAAGTGAAGATGACCTCCACATCCCCACACTCAGGCACATTATGACAAAGGTCAAATGAGACTGCAGGGGTGTGCACCATTGAAATGAATGGAGTTATTTTCTATTACTATTTTATACAATATTGATGGAGAGTTGGAGATTAATGAAGGCCACTGCTCGACTAACAAGGGCCTTGTTAGTAGAACAGTGGCCTTCATTATCCTCCAACTGAGCATCATAATGTATAAAATAGTAATAGAAAATAACTCCATTAATTTCAAGGGGGTATGTCCCAGCACTCTGACCCATGGACATCCTCTCTTAAAGATTCCTCCCTCTGGCTCCCTGGTGCTCAAGTAAGAGACTTTTTACTTATATCTATACCTGGTGGGTTGTCTGTAGCAGCATGTCCATACCCACTACAGTGCGTGTGCATGGGATTGGGGGAGACTGGCCATGTGGGTGTGTGTGTCGAGTCATTGCTACCTTTGTGTTTACACCTTAATGTCTGTTTACATGGAAGCATTCAAAACGATGGAGAGAAAATTGTAGGAGTACAAGCCAGTCAGAAGTAATTAAGTGGTTTTGTGGGTAAGTGTGTGTATTGGGGGTGGTAAAAAACATGTGTTTCCATTGGTATATGTGCTACAGTTCAACTGTGAAAATGAGATGAGGGAGAGAATAAAATTGAAAAGCATAACAGTGGCTACAAGCATGCCGCATGCGTGCAGATGTATTCAGATACAATATGTATTGAAGTACAAGTGAGCCATATGTGTGCAGACAGTATGGCTTAGTAGTTAAAGGCACTGAACTGCAAGCCAGGAGACTTGGAGGCATGAGGATGTAGGTTTGAATCTCATCAACCCCCACTTTTGTATGGTGTGATCATGAGCAAGTCACTTAACTTTTACGTGTGCAATTATCAGTGACCACTTGCTTTTTTGCATGCATGCCACATGCATGCAGTCTTCCCCAATTTAACATAAAAATCATGGTTTCCACACTTGCTTGCTGCATGTATGCCACATGCATGCAATCAGTTCCAATTTAACATTTAAATTATACTTGCAGCACGCATATCACTTGGGCAGTTTTATGTGTGCAGCATAAAAACATTTCATGTAATTATGTCTGTATTGGCAAAAATGGTCAAATACAATGATTTTTGCAGAAATAAAAATAATCGTGAGAAAACAGGTTTCTGCATGTTTTTTGCCCAACATTTAACACATGCAAATAAACCTGAGGCAACACAGTAATTAATGTTTTAGGCATGGAAACTAAGCCTGATGAACCCAGCAGCACAACAATGCTGTTTCTTGCAAATCTAGCTATGTAGCAAAGTAATACCTGCTACCTCCTTGGGCAGCTGTTTTTGTCTTATTTGAGCTTTATAAGGGAACACTGTACTTTTTTAAGGGGAACTGGTACTCCAGTGTCAAAATAACTATCCCCTTATAAGAATTCTAGATCTGCCCCATAATAGGTTAAAATGGTTGCTCATGAAGCTTAGCGTAATTGGTGGCAGACTCTCATTCTGAACTTATTGCCTATTTACTGTATATCTACAGTCGGCAATTGTTGTGTGGGACTGCACAGATCATCCTGTGCCAGTCTGCTGTCTGATTGGCTAGTTATGATGCCATAGTTAAATAATGTCATAGCACTGATATGGGGGGGGGGGGCAGCATTAGATAGATCATCATTCAGGTGAAGTATACTTCCACGAAAGGCTCCCCTTCCACACACGAACAACACATTTTCAGAATTTAGATTTTTTATTGCTATGCTCCCTTCAGAGCTCATAGGATTACTCATTACAAAAGGCATGGCTGTGCTAGCGAGATTAAGGGCCCCCCTGAGAAATATTTTGTGATACTATACCGCCCCATCAATATGCATAAAATAACCATTAGCGCATATAAAATATTTATAGCATATGTTCTTTTGTATTAGACCCACTGAGCATCCGTAGTTTTTCCATGCTGACCCATTCCCCTTTGCTATGTCACGATTAAGGAACCCAACAAAGTAATTTGGCCTTGCTCCTCTTGGGGACACCAGCACCAAGGTCAGATGTTTTACATAAGAGGCCCTGTTGCTTCTTTGTTCTGTCCTCCCCCTACTCCTTAAAACTGGAGCTGGAATCTGCAGCATGACCCCACTGCTGCCATTGCTGGTAGCCACCAATTTACAATGGATAAGCAATGTACAAATGAAAATTTACAAGTTTGTCTGAGACAATAAAAGATTTTCTTAATGCTGACCTCTGAGGCGGTGGGTCCCTTGATAGTTTGGGTCCTATAGCAACTGCAACTCTTGCAGCCCCGGCCATGGCCCTGACAAAAGGTGCAAACAGTGTAAAATATTCAACAAACATGCACCATGCAAAGTTCTGTGCCTCTGTCACGGAAGTAGTAGAAGTCATAAATTCTGTCACGTGTCCTGTATTTACAAAAACTCCATCATCTGGGGAATTTCTCATGATAACCCTAAGCTTTTTTGGTACTTTCCATGAAAATACCATAGTATTGTGGTGTTTGCAGATGACAAACCATTAATTTTCTGTCTCACCTCCACACTGCACTTAGTTCCTGGTCGGCCCCAGTGTGGGATCCTGGGGCTTCCACTCTCCAAGGTGGAGGCACAGTGTGACGCTCACTGCCACTGGGCCAGCCTTTCGATGTAATTTTGATAAATATTTAAATATTTGCTGATGTGATTACATAAAAATGCCAACATGGAGGTAATGTCTTTAACACACAGTAGATCTGTGACTTTTCATAACTTTTTGATGATTTCCATTTGTCACTTTGACCACGACAATATTATGATTTTTTCTAAACTTTTCATGTGACAGAATTACAGCCCTAATCATGCATGACATAAAGGCAGTATCCAAAAGTAAAAAAATTAAAAAAAAAAAATACAAAGGAACTAGATTTCACAAATCTGTTTATTTGGGTAGTGTATGACTGTGATGCAACAGTTCGTTTTCAGTGGGGTCTTGCTTCTGTCCCATTTCACTGCTAGGTAGGACTGAAGCAAAATAAAATCAAGTGACTTGTTCAGGCAGTAGCTAAGCTAGGATTTGAACCTGGGATCTCCAGGTTCATAGTTCTGGGCTCAGACCACTGGGCCACCATGCCTCTGAAATAAAAAAAAAGTAATACTTTCAAACACTTGTATTACATTCAGTCTGCCTCTCTGGGCTGCACTAGCTCTTTAAAGCAGATGTATGGCTGTCTGCTACAAGGCTGGTGTTGGAGACTGGCTCTGAGCTCGAGTGGCGGTAATTTGCATGCATCGCTGCTGGTTTTACATGCTGTCAATAAGATGTAACACGGCCATCAAGGACGAGAAAGAGATTTACTTCATCCAAGTCGGAATTCATTTCACTTTATCAACTTCTGAGTGGAAGCTTGAAAAAAAAAAAACTTAAACTTCCCTAATTTAAGTGGAAGGCTGCAGAAAAGACACTCCTTCTGTTCTCAGTGATGTTTAGGTGGGGGTGGGGGTGGGGTGAAGGACATCATACCATTTAAAAATCTGGTTTCAGCAGTGCATTTGTGCAATGCTGGTGCCTTGAAGAGAAGAATTGCTTTAAATAAAAACTTTCCCCTGGTGACTTTCTCCCTCGGGTCCTGAGGCGGCTAGGGTGGAGGTGTCTTTGTCATTGCCTGTTAGGGATAAGCACATCTTGGCAAGGAAAAGTGATCCCTAAATGCTATACACCAGTGTTTCTTTTTTTTTCCCTTATCCCCCCAAGTGCAGGAAGGTCATTTGAACAAATTGAAGCCGACAAGCGTTAACTTGTAGAAAATGTTCCAATCAGATAGACTCTTGCGCTGGTGTAAGCTCTCTATTCTGTCCCTCAGTCAGACGGAGAGTGCAAAAATTACAGATGGTTGAGGAGAATTTGGATTTGAGGGCCTGGTTGGGGAACAACACCCAATAAGGTCACATTTAGGCAGTTCAGCCTCAGTGTTTACCTCAGTTTTTCAAAGTCAAAAATCCCAGCACTTGACAATGCAGGGAGGCTGGTTTGTCATGTCAGTGAAGCGTGAGGGGGTGGCGTGTGCCCCCTCATAAATTAATTCAAATCCTGCCTCTGCCTGGGGCTTTACAGTGGTTTAAAATATCTCTGTCTCCCCCTCAGCCACAAATGTTATGTTTGCATGATGGGTCTGGAGACGGAGGGTAAACAGGAGATTGCACACTTGGGAGCTATCCCAGTTATACGGCTACATCTTGGTAATGTGATCTTATCAGGATCCTGATGTTTCTCTTTTGTACTATCAGTACCTGCCTTCAAAGTCTTTCCATTAACTGATGTCTGCATACCTGCCCTGTTCAAGTGAAGTGAGCGCTACTTAGAAGTGAAGCTAGACAAATAAAATTTGTAAGCCATAACCATCTGGTGCCCCCTTTGCCACTTCCTGCTCCTCCATTACAGACATACTCATGGTTGTTATCCAGAGCCCTTGTGCACCACATACTACTTTGTTTTATGCATTTAGCATTATGTTTTATTATAAGTCTAATTAAGTATTCATGACCCTAGCAAGGCTCCTGACTGGCTACTGGATTGGTCATTAACATCTCAGAAATGACTGATCCAGCTGCAAACTGACGCAGTGTGGCATGCACGGCTCAAGCCACACAGCTAAATCCTAACTAAAACTAAATAAACCAGGCAAAAAAGAAAGTTGTTATTGCAATTAGAATTATAATTACAATAACAACCTCAAAGCTGGTCATTTCCTTGGATTAATGACCATCTGGAGAGAAGTGGCCCAAGCTGCACCTCAAGCCACCTATCCCCCCAACTGGTCATTAATCTCTCAGAAATGACTGGCATCTTGGTCATTATTGCTTAATTCAAACAGAGCACAACAGTCATATTATAACACCAACAGGGGTGGATATCAAACCATAGGAGTAATCAAAATCAATGATCAGGGCCCAGAATAACCCACCCCCCCAATTCAATAAACTTGTAAGCCATGGCTTACCTCACTGGGAACTGATAAAGGATTTGGGAACTGCCACAGGCCTACTGGGCAAGACTAAAAGTCCCTATGAAATGAGACATGCTGTTTCTGGGCGCATGTTAGAGACATAGAAAATGTCCACAGGTAAAGGCCTATTGAACCATGTGATCTGCCCAAGCCTGTCTAGTTTGGGAGTCGTACCCCTATCCTTCCTGATTTCTTCTTGTCCCTTCAAAACTGACCATATATGAACTTTTTCCAAGTGCATGTCCCCCGACCCTCCCTCCCACTGTTTTCGTGCAGATGACCTCTTCATGTTGAATGAAAATTCTGGGATGGCAGCCATACTGTACACTGCTATCTCCCCAGCTCCATCAACTCATAGTTTGGTACCACCATATCATCTCTTTTGGGGAGTAGCAGGATGAGGACAGGGTGCACCCCAGTCTGAAGTTAATGTGAAATGTGTCCAGTGCATGCTTTTACCTCTACACTCCCAGAAGCTTATGCTAACTCACAGGAACTGTGCTGTAGTGCTGCTGGAGAATCTGGCTGCAGTAAATTGCAAAAAAGAACAGATCCTCCTCCAAGACTGTAATTGTAGAAATAGCAAAAATATTTATTAAAGCACACAGCTCACTCATATCAGACTACTACCCTATGTAGTCCTTTGGTACACTGTGCTTGAATAGATATGTTTTGATATTTCTGCAATTATAACATTGGAGAGTGCAGTGGTCAGTGCATTCTTGCCCTTCTTTGGCTCCCCTCCCTCTATCTACAAGATCAACCCGTGGATCAGTCATCTGTTGTGATCAGTTATGCCCAGCCCATTTTCCTGATCAGCATATTTTTTTGCAGCCTATTTTTTTTTGAGTGACTCTTTCAGCTTATTTTCTAGGTTATAACTTTAGCAAAAATTAGAATCTATAAAGGTTGATGTTAATATCTACAGTGGAGCCCACTAAGATCCTACACAGTAGGCACTTTTACACGGCGCTTACTTGTATCACTGGTTCCGTGACGTGCTTTGCTGTGCTCTGTGCACTACGTTTTCTGTACCACTGCCCTTCTCCCCAGGCTCCGCTTCTTCAAGAGTCCCCAATGGAGTCTACCCCCGCTCCAGCCACCTATCTACGCCGTCCGGGACTCCCCCATGTAGCTGCGGTTCTACAGTTTCTTTCTTGATGTGAACTGTACATTTCTGGTCCCCTGAGATTGTAGAATGGTGCTTTACAAATGCACATTTCTAGTAATAGTGTTACACTGCAGAATGTTCACATGCATTTTCTGTCTCACTTTCTTGTCCCTTCTGGTGTTTTAGCAGTGTTTCCTGCCAGCCAGGACATTAGAGGTCAGGCTATCATGTAACCAAAGTGAGCAGAAGGGCTCAAGTGTATGGCAGGGCAGAATGTTACAAGAGTCAACGAACCCAGGCAAGCAAGGAACGTAAAATCAGTGAACACTCACTTCTGTTACAGAGCGGATTGCTTGTGCACGTCACAAAAGGTAACATTGCAGTAGATCTGCTTCACTGATACAGATCACTTCGTGTAAAATTGGCTAATGTCACAGATTCCTGCAGGACAAAGGGGTTTATCTCCCATGGAAGCGGCCATGTTTCCTGCAACAACTCTGCACAATGTTGCAGTATTGCGTTGCATCCTGGCGGGCTCCTCTGTATATCTCCCCCCACCACAAAATACTAGTCCCTGTATCTGGGAACTAGTAATCCCCATTGGGACCACCACTGCCACCTCCTTTTTAACAAAAAACATAAAGCAGAATGCATTCTCATTTATAAATCTGTTTGTGGTCAAATTCTTGACTACAGTCGAAGCAGTTTTTCCCCTCACAGCACTGGCATGACCGCAAGATGTCCAAACAGCCACAACTGAGTGGTCAAAATACAACAGTTTTTGTGCTCCAGCTTTCAGTGCTTTTTCCTTGTTTTGTTTTTTTGTTAAAATTTATTTACTCTGGATAGTCCTTACAAGTGTAAGAGTGGTCTCTGCGGTGCTATTAACATATTATTGGTCAAGGGAGACCAATAATATATTATTTATTATAAAAACTGTCCCGGAACATGCCTGTTTCCAGGGCATCTACGCATGAGATACTCTTCACAGAATAAGAGCGTTTCATGTGCAGCGAAAAGGAGTACTCTGATTGGTCAGGAGCACTCCCTCGATCTATAATGTACAGCAAAGGGTCACCAAGGTGATGCATTGCCAGCAGAGCAGATCCTATGAGGAATTGTTGGCGTCCTTAAACATATATTTTCTGGAGGCCAGGTGGGAGCGGGGGGGGGTGGTGGTATATGATTGAAATGTAAGTTTTTCAAGGATATAAACAAGGTAACCTGTAAGGATCTACTTGTACAAAATAGGGATGCAGTCACTAGGGGCATGACTAGAGGATGGGTCGGGGTGGGGGAATTCAGGAGAAACTTGAGAAGCTCTACTTCACTGAGTTGGTGGTGGAACCATGGAACAGGCTACTGGCAGTAGTGGTGGGGCAACTACACTTAATGGGTTTAAACATGGTTGGACCAAGGCAAGGGGACTCATAGTTTCCAAGGGGGGCAGCAAGGGTTTCAGGGATGGGATAGTGCGGGGGGGGGGAGGGATATAGCCAACCAAGGCAGTAGGTCAGTGCAGTGAGATAGTATAGTAAGAGCAAACTCGATGGACATTGGTATCCTTCTGCCATCAGATTCTATGTTTATACGTGTATGTTTTACAATATAACCACAATTAACTTTTTGCTGTTAATGCTTTTTATTATTTGTTTTAAAGCAGTATACATACAAATGCCAGTACATATCAGGATACCACATACAACAAGAATACAGAACAGTAGAACAATATAACCACAATTCATAACATGAGCCATGTAAATCCTGTACCCTCATTGGTCAAAACATGTCACATGACCAGCCATTATTTTCTGACATCCTCATTCCTCATCTGAACTACATACTTGTTCAGCAAATAAAAGTCTGTTTTATAAATGGGATAACACACTCCAGGGTTTGTGGTTATAAGGGAATAATTCACTTGCTGGGTGGTTGCAGCAGTCAGTTACACACTATGACTAACAAGCACAAGATACATAAATTATTCCCATATAACTGCACACCCTATCATGTGCTATCCCTTACATACAACATGCTATTATTTTGAAATCTTATAGTGCCATAGAGCAGTTTGTTTCCTATCGTATCACTGTAGCTATCACCGACACATTTGTCGTTGTCAGATATGTTGCAGTGCTGGAACGCCCGTATTACAGACCATGCAATTGTACACCTCATTATTCGCAGACTCTGTCATTGCCATTCAGATTTTATACCAATAAAAACAGGATAACAATACCACTGCCCTCTGATTCTATAAACTTGATTGTAACCTGACTGTTCTGTTTTTCTCCCAAGGCATTTACATCTGCAGCCACAGTCATCTTGATTTCAAATAGGTACATACCCCAGAGAAGGACTGTCCTTGTTTCGTGACATATTCAGACATGGTCTGTGTGGAGTCTTGCTAGCTATTTAACAGCTTACAAAATTGAAAGTTTGACATATGGAGAGTTGAAAACTGCCTTTTTCCTCAGTGAATACGGAAGGGATCCACCTTTTGATGTTGCAGCCCAGTTAGCGACTGTCAACATGCTAAGCCTGGGGTGACCTAGCTAGCTCCATGAAACAAAAATAGTCCCTCTTCAAACGTTGGGGACTAGAACAAGAGAACACTAAGTAAACCGGTCAAAGTTGCATGTTAACGTAAGGTGCATTTACTCTTACCTTTATGCACTACGCGAGCGGTGCAGAGATGCCGATTCACTCTCAGTGGATCAGTGTGCGTAGAAGAGATGCTCTGCATGAGCTCCCTGAAGTGAGCACTTTCATTTGCCATTGTGGTGGGTAGCAGAAATGCTGTAGGCATTTTATATCCACGTGTGGGTGCTCCACACCACTTACAGCAATGCACCTGAGAGTGGGGTTGGGGGTCCAAGGGAGGTGCACACAGAGGGAGACTGTGAAAGGGAGAGCAGTTTTGGTCTAGCACATATTTTATTATGTTGGTTCATGCATGCGCAGACAACATATTGCGGTAGTAGCAGATTTGGAGGCGCGGTCACTGTTGGTTGAATGCAGGGCATGCATCAGTAGGTGTGTCCCTCATTCCCCAATAAGCCTGCATGCCGGCGCCACACCATGAATACATAATGTGGTGAGCACATCTAACGAAAGGTCCGCTGCAATGCGAGCAAAGCTCATCATACACAGCGGCACCTCCCGATGTGCTTGCCCTGGTGAAAAAGTAAATTAAACATGGCGGCACACTGCCTGCCATAATGCCAGTTTCGGGGGTGCCCAATCCCCCTGTTGGCATGCCCTGACCCAACGTATGTGCCGACGGGAGAGCCCACTCCCTGTCGGCATTATGCACCCCCCCATTTGCTATGTGCCGAGGAGGGTGCCCAATCCCCTGTCGGCTACAGCATCCCCCTCAAAACACTTAGGTGGCATGCTGGGAGCCCACCTCAGCATGCCAAATCCCTGAAAAAATTACCATCCACGATGGTTTTTTTATTTTACCCGTGAAGAAGAAAATGGTCCTCGCAGTCTCCTGCCCCTCCCACAACCCCCACCCTCTGTGCACCCTGCCTCCCACACCCCTCACCCCTTACTTACCTCCGAGTCTGGCGCGACAATCTTGGTGGACTGAGAGATACGTCTGCACTCTTCAAAGCCGACCGCGAACTGAAGAAATGCAGGTATGCTGTATAATGGCATAAATAGGGTTTTTTCAACTTTAGTGCATATCTCAGGCAGTTTTAGGAATTTTTGTGCCAAATTTTCAACATGGGGTTATTGGGATCCCTCCTCATTAATTCAGTCACTGCCATGACATTATTCAGTCCCGAAAGGTGATTTCGCGGTCACTGTACGGAATCACCTTTTGGGACCGAGTAATGAAACAACAGTGCCACTGTTCATGAGAGGGGTCTCTCAAAAGGCCTATGTTGCAAATTTGGTGAAAAAAATCCAAAAAATGGCTGTTTTAAGAGCATGCATTGCGCTATTTCCACGCACACTCGTAACTTCATGAATTTGTAATATTTTCACTCCAGATTTTCAAAACTGGCATTTTTCCACACCTCCTTATGAACAGTACAGCTGTCATCATACATATCATGGCCGAAATGTGTTTTCGCACATTCGGCGCAGTATAGTGTGGTCGCTGTGGGAAATCAGTTTTTGGGACTGATTAACAAAATCACAGCACCACCACTGTTCATGAGGGGAGGTCCCAAAATGCCTATGTTGAAAATGTGGCTAAAAAACTCCCAAAAATAATTGGGTTACGGATGTGTGTTGCGCACTTTCTATGCATGCTCATGACTTCACCAATTTTTCATATTTTCACTCCAGATTTTTAACGTTGCCATTTTTTTACGCCTCCTCATGAAGAAGACAGATGTCATTTTCAACATCCTGCCCAAAATGTGTTTTCATCCCTGTGTCACCAAATGGCACAGCCGCTGTACAAAACCACCTTTCAACTAACAAACTGATAGTCGCTTTTCATGAGGTGGGCTCACAAACAGCCCATGTTGAAAATTTGGAGTGAAAATACCAACACACACCTACGGTGTTAGGGTTTCCAACTGTAACACCCCACCCTGTAGAGACTGACAGGCATCAGGAGTGTGACTTGGGATCATTGGTTGTAATGCTCACGCCATTCCACCCCCAACCCCACCCTACCGCTAGTGACAGGCATCGTGGTGTGCCTTGCACTGTTCGCCCTCAAAGTTCACCCCATTCTCCTTTACTGCACCCACCTCAGAGTATTTCGTTATGGAATGGGGTAAGTATAACGCCCAAAGATCCCAAAGCACATCACGGCACTTGTCAGTGTCTACAGAGTAGGGTGAGATACAATGGCATGAGCGTTATAGCTGACAACCCAAAGGCACACCCCAATGCCTGTCGGTCTCTACAGGGTAGGGGTGGGGTTGGTGTCACTTCAATACTTCACTGCCATTCCTATTATGCGTCTCTAACTCCAGCACTACCAATGCCAATGCCAGCGAGACAACATTCAGCATTGACAAATGCTTGTTATTATTTATTTGAAAAAGTTTCACCAGAAAAGACAACATGAGCTGTAAACAACTCATTTCCAGAAGCGTCCGGGATGTAGTTACATAGGTGGGGGAGCAACAAAAGAACACGTACAGGTTAAATACATAACAGTGAAACAGAAGTACAGTTCATTTCAAGACTAGACAAGGAATAGAGCTAAAATGGACAGAATCGATTAGGCACAACATACAGCGTTCCAATACCATAAGCACAAGAGTACTAGCAGGTTACATGGAAGGTATAGACTAAAGGTGAGAGTATGCCATAAAAGTGCATGGAGTCAAAGGTTGAGTACTAGGGGGTACCAAGTGCTATGTTAGGAGATAGAGCGGTAGTAAATAAACAGACCGGGGGGTGGAGGGATCAGCGCTGAGGGGAGAGGGGGAAGAGCGAGTGCAAGGAAGAGAAGGGGTGATGGAGGACAGGTCAGCACCTACAGTCCTTCAGGTGCTGGGAACCCTGCAAGGGGCAAGGACCTGACCAGGAAGGGGTGAAGGGAGGGGGAAGAAGGGCAGGCCAGGATCTGCACCCTTCAGGATGCTGAGAACCCTCAAGGGGGGTGAGGACCCAGAAGTAAGAGGGTGAGACGGAGGGGAGGGCAGGCCAGGACTTACACCTTCAGGATGCTGAGAACCCTGTAAGGGGCAGGGCCAGCAGGAAGAAGGGAAGAGAGGGAGGGGAAGGAGGGGAAAGTAGGGGGAATGGTGGGAAGAGGGGATAGGGAGCAAGGAGGTAGAGGGCAGAGGAAGTTAGAAGATTTAGGGCGAGGAAAGGGGGGAGGGGAAACGGAAGAAGTGGGTCTTGCATGAAGACATACCGGGAAACTGATGGAGTGTTGGGCAGTGCATGGCAGGGCAGAACACTGCACATGCGTGCCATGTAAATATGCCTTTAAATCAAAAGGTGTAAGGGAATGAAAAGAAACTTGACAGAGAACATTCTGCAGTGTAACACTATTACTAGTAAATGTGCATTTGTAAAGCACCATTCTACAAGCTCAGGGGACCAGAAATGTACAGTTCATATCAAAAAAGAAACTGTAGAACGGCAGCTACATGGGGGAGTCCCGGACAGTGCAGATAGGTGGCTGGAGCGGGGGCAGACTCCACTGGGGACTCCTGAAGAAGCGGAGCCTGTGGAGAAGGGTAGCAGGGTGTAAAGAAAGTACAAAAAAGAAACCAGAAAGCTGGCCCAGTAGCCTAATGAACTGAGGCACTGGTTGCCCAGCACTTGCCACATTGGTGACCCAGGTTTGGGAATGGACCAGTCACTTGGGGGCAAGCCAGGGGGATGGCAGATTGAGTATCTTCAGACATCTCTTCTCCTTTTTGGATGGGGGCAGTGCATTCCACTACCTGGTTACCACCTAACAGAGTCTAGGTTGGAGATGTGCGAAGTTGGTAAATTTGCCCTTTGAATTCATCTGTGAATATAGTGCAATTCACAGAGTGTGGCTCAGTCCGCAAAGTGTGAAATTTCATCGTGAAGTACGGAATTTCACCTGTAAATGGCAGAATTTTGCCTGCAAATGGTGGAACTTTGCAGTTCGTGGGTGAAATTCTGCCGTTTGCAGGTAAAATGCCTCACTTCACATTGAAAACGTCATGATTTAGGCATAGTCAAAGTTGCTAAAGGCAGGGAAAACTTAGTGAAACTCTGCGAATGCGAATTTCGGCCACCTTGTGACAACTTCGCCAGCAAATTAAAACCTCGGCACATCTCTAGTCTAGGTTTTGCAGCAGTGGCTGCTTCTTAGAGGCTCAGGCACAGGTCCACATCACCTCAAGGAATGAGGTGGAAAACCCCACCGGCCAGGATAAAGCCCACCAACCCAGCACAGGCTGTGCAACACCTACTGGGTAATGGATTAAACCAGATACAGTAAGTCCTGGAGATAGTAGGTGATGGGGCTGGCAGGCTGGGGCTTAAGGGAGCCAGTGGTGACTAAGGGACATAAAGAAAGGATAAAGAACAAACATTTGTCAATGCCGAACGTTTGCTTGCAGGTGTTTGCATTGGTGATTGCCATTCATGCAGCCCCCCTCCCCAAGTTGTATCCATGTCCTTTCAGCATCCATATCCCAACAGAGTACCTCTCTGCAACTCCTCTTGCATCTGATCAACATTTCACCCTCATACTTCTTAAGTGTCTGTCTTAGGAACCCTAACGCCCTGGTCGTGCTCAAGGGTACGAGCCTGTGTGGAAACTGCAACGTGCGCTTGTAGCACAGTCATTCGGTGGAATTATTTCACCAAATTTTCAACATAGGCATTTTGTCACCGCTGGTCATGAACACAGCCACTATGATCTTCTTACTGTGTACCGAACACTGATTTCCCACAGTGACCGCGTTATTCTGCGCTGGAAGTGTGAAAACGCATTTCGGACAGGATGTTAAAAATGGCAGCTGCACTGTTCATGAGGTCACCTTTGAAGAGTGCAGACGTGTTCCTGGTCCACTGAAGATCGTCGTGCCAGGCTGCGGACTTACGAGTGTGCTTGGAAACTGCGCAATGCACGCTTGTAACACAGCCATTTTATGGACTTTTGTCACCAAATTTTCAACATAGCCATTTTGGGACCTCTGCTCATGAGCAGTGTCACTGTGATTGTCTTACTCTGTAACAAACACTGATTTCCGACAACAACCAAGCTATTTTGCGCCAGAAGCTCGAAAACACATTTTGGCCAGGATGTGAAAAATGACAGCTGCACTGTTCATAAAGTGGTGTGGAAATATGCCTATGTTGAAAATCAGGGGAGAACACTAATGAGGAAGGGGGGTACATTAGCAGAGGGAGGAAGCGGGAGGGATTTCATGCCGAGCTGTGCATGACAACAGTTCATCTCAGGTTAGTATGCTAATTGCATACACGCTACCACCACTGATTGCAGTAGACCTTGTCTCAGAAGTGAAGACCAACACAGCCGAACTGCTGTTATACACAGCTTGGCATGTATTGGTCCCATAGGGTCGCGCCAGCCACACTGAGCACTGCATTGGGGAGGATGGTCACACACCTCCAAAAGTCATACTATCACAAGACGTTCCTTGAGCATGCGTACAAGTGAATGTAAAAAGACAGAGAATGGGATGAGAAGGACAAAAATACAAACATTTGGAAAAAACATTTTTTAAAAAAATGCACAAGTCTTTTGTGATGTCACAGAAAAGAAAACTGCCCAGTTATGAGTTGTCACTAATTAGTCTGAAGCCTGTGACCTTTTGTCTGGTAGGACAGGAATGCAGAGCTCTTGAATATGGGGTGGATTGGAGTTCAGAAGTTTTCACATTCTCTTCATATTCACAACTTAGCAGATTCAATGGGTTAATTTATAATCGGGTTGATTATGTGACATCTGCCCCTCTCTCCATTGTGGTTCTGTGCTTCTGAGTTTTTAATGAACTATTCCAGCTTCCAGCACAAGCAATAGTGCAGGAACACTGGCTGTAGAGAGCTCACAGCCACTACAATACCATCATCTTCCTACAGGAGTCACTGTAAGGAATGGGACAGGCACACTGACTGTACATAGCTCAGAGTCACTGCAATATCATCCTCCTGCAGGCGTCACTGTAAGGAATGGGAGAGGCACACTAGCTGTACATAGCTTAGAGTCACTGCACTATCATCCTCCTGCGGGTGTCACTGTAAGGAATGGGACAGTCACACTGACTGTACATTGCTGAGTCACTGCAATACCATCCTCCTGTGGGCATCACTGTAAGGAATGGGAGAGGAACACTGTTCATAGCTCAGAGTCACTGCAATATCATCCTCCTGCAGGCATCACTGTAAGGAATGGGACAGGCACACTACACTGGCTGTACAGAGCTCAGAGTCATTGCAATATCATCCTCCTGCAAAAGTCACTGTAAGGAATGGGACAGGCACACTACACTGGCTGTACATAGCTCAGAGTCACTGCAATATCATCCTCCTGCAGGCGTCACTGTGAGGAATGGGACAGTCACACTGACTGTACATAGCTCAGAGTCACTGCAATATCATCCTCCTGCGGGCGTCACTGTAAGGAATGGGACAGTCACACTGACTGTACATTGCTCAGAGTCACTGCAATATCATCTTCCTGCAGGCATCGCTGTAAGGAATGGGACAGGCACACTGGCTGTACATAGCTCAGAGTCACTGCAATATCATCCTCCTGCAGGCATCACTGTAAGGAATGGGACAGTCACACTGACTGTACATAGCTCAGAGTCACTGCAATATCATCCTCCTGCAGGCATCACTGTAAGGAATGGGACAGTCACACTGACTGTAAATAGCTCAGAGTCACTGCAATATTATCCTACTGCAGGCGTCACTGTAAGGAATGGGACAGCCACACTACACTGGCTGTACATAGCTCAGAGTCACTGCAATATCATCCTCCTACAGGTGTCACTGTAAGGAATGGGACAGGCACACTTCACTGACTGTACAGAGCTCAAAGTAATTGCAATACCATTATAGTGTATGGTGGAATACTGTTCAGCATGGAGATATATGCCTGGAACAGCACTGTTGTTCTGCAGTGGTGAGATCAGGATGTTGTTGTGTTGCACTAGCTATGTCACTGTTGCAGCACTACAAGCTAGAATGCTTTCGCACGTGTGGATTGTTAAGAGCACCATACTTCAAGAAGTGGCTGTGGTGGTGAGAGCTGACCAGAGTGAGTGATGCTGGGGAAAAAAAAAACGCTTCAGCAAGGAAACAAAAGTGAAGGTTTATTTTAATGGTTTTCCATACACTAAAAAAGATTGTGTATGAGCAGTCATACACATACAAAGTTAACAGTGTTACTCCAGTTCCACAATCACTCTAGGCAAAGGAGGAGCACTGTCTGTGGGGGTGCTCACATCTACTCCAGTCCCAACCTCTTTTAATAGCAGTCACTGTAGGCACAAGGTGTAGGAAGGAGCATCATCTGTGGGGGAGCTTTCTGCTATCCTAGTCCACCCTCTCTCAGTAGGAAGCACTCTAGATAATGGTGTAGGAGATTTGTCTGTGGGGGGACTCAAAATCTACTCCAGTTCCAGTCTCTCTTAACAGCAGTCACTGTAGGCACAGGATGCAAGATGTTGGGGTGCATTCTGCTACTCCAATTCCAGACTCTCCCAGCAGGAGTCACTAGTCTCGGTAATGATGTAGGAGCATTGTCTGTGGGGGAGCTCCCATCTACTCCAATTGTAGACTCTCCCACAAGACATTGCAGTAGGCAATATGGAGCATTGTCTGTGGGGGAGATCACGTTTACTCTAGTTCCAGCTTCTTTCAGTAATATTCACATTAAGCAGTGGTGTAGGGACATTTTCTGTGGTGTGTTCACACCTATTCCAGCCCACCCTCTCCCAGCAGGAGTCACTCTAGGTAGTGATGTAGAAACATTGTCTATTGGGGTGCTGTCATCTACCCCAATTCTAGACTCTCCTGACAAACGTCACAGTAGGCAATATGAAGATTTGTCTGTGAGAGAGGTCACATGTACTCCAGTTCCAGCTTCCCTGAGCAGTAATAATGTTATGCAGAGCTGTACAAGCATTTCCTTTGGGGGAGCTCAAATCTACTTCAGTTCTACCTCCCCCAGCAGAAGTCATTCTAGCCAGTGGTGTAGAAGAGTTGTTTTTGGGGGAGCTCACATCTTCTTCAGTTCCAGCCTCTCTCAGCCGAAGTCATTCTAGGCAATGGTGTAAAACATTATTTGGGGGAGCTCACATCTACTCCATTTCCACCTCCTCAAGCAGAGGTCCCTCTGGGCAGTGGTGTAAAAGCATTGTCTTTAGGGATTTCACAGCTACTCCAGTTCTGGCATCTCCCAGCAGAAGTCATTCTAGGCAATGATGTAGAAGCATTGTCTGTGGGGGTTGGGGGGGCTCCCATTTACTCCAGTTCCAATTTCTCCCAGCAGTATTAACTTTATGCAGCTGAGTACAAGCATTGTCTGTGGGGGAGCTCCCATCTACCCCCAGCAGGGATTACTGTATGATACAATAGAGGAATACAAAATATTTTCGGATGGTATGCTATGTGATGCACACACCCACACTAACTGTGAGGGAGGTCGGAGTCAGAGCCTTCCAGCAGGCCTTAACAATACAGTTCTGTAGTAGTCCTTCGCAAGTACACCAAGAGGACACGCAAGGAGTTAATATCAAAGAAGAGTTTAGAGCAAGGTTAATGTGTCATGTTGCATCGCTTAAAACAGAACAGTGTAAGGAAAGAAAAAGGAATGCTGTATTTGACATAACAAAGGGTTTTTTCTTTGTGATTTTTTTTTATTGCAACAAGTTTAATTGCAAAGAAACAGGAATAACTTTGAACAGAAGAGAAAAGGGAAAAAACTGGAGGCTGACAAGATGATAGATTACCTGTAACTCTACCTGACATAGAAATTAGGGTTTCTAATGATAGGCTGCCTCTTCCTGGACGTGAAATTTAAATGCTCTCCAAAGTCTACCTTCGTCCGTCACTCGTTTCGCACAGTCGTACACTCCAAACGCAGGTACTTTGTCTCTGTCAGCACTGAAAGGACATTGTTATTACCAACAAGTCTTTGTATTAACCAATCTCTTACCTAATAGACAACACTTTGCGTTCTGCACCGCTACGTTGTCAGGCCCTGCCATCAGCTGAAAGATGCACTATCCTCTACTCCCAGCTGTGGGGGGTGCCTACTGAAAGGCAGAGTGCCATTAGACAGGTTTCTGGAGTGTGCACATGTCTGTGTATGTGTATGTGCATTTGTATGTGCGTGTATCCCTAACATCCTACCTGAGGTACCTACCTTTACCCCATACTGTGAACATATTTTTCAAGCCTTTGATACAGAAACTCTACATAAAATGAAGGAGACATTGCAAATAAGGGTATAAGGGCCTCGGAGAAGTGCAAGAATAAGGGTCTTGGCCTGGATAAATTTAAAGCAGCAGTGCATATTAATGGTGAACGTTTTGATCTATAATTTTGTTCTGTTTATATTGTGCCATATCTCCTATCTTGTACAATGCTCTTTTCTCCTTATGCTGAATGTTTCAGCACGTTATTTTACTTTAGAAATAATACAAGGAGCTCTTTTTAATAAGGCTATCTCCCGGTTGTCATCAGTATTGTCTGTTGTTTTTGAACACCTATCTTTTCTTGTCACTAAAATTAATAGTATGTGGCAGACAACACTGCTCCCTGATCATACAGGACAGTGGGTGTACAAAACAGCTGAGAATACTGATGAAGGTCATGGGGTCTGGTCCCACACTGGGACTGGACTCGTACCATAAATGTAGGCACCTGAGTGCAATACTAAGGGACACTATACTATTGAGTTGTGCTGTCCTTCAATTGCGATGTTAAATTAAGGTCCTGTCTTCCTGTTTCGGTGGTTGTTCAGGTGGACCTTAAAAGATCCCATGGCACTCCTCGAAAAGAGGAAAGAGAATTTCTGGCACTTCTCGAAAAGAGAAAGGGAATTTCTGCAGTGTCCTGGTCAGATTCCCCCCTTTCATTAAATACCACCAACATCATAATTTGGTTCTGTTTAAGTTGGCTTGCATCTGTACCCCCCCTCCCTGCTCCGCCATCCCCATGGCGACGAGGCTGAAAATAAGCAGTATTGTCCGACCCTCCTTTCTCAGTCAACAAAAACTATGTAAATAAAACACTTGAACATAGCCTTGTTAACAGATGAGTGCCATTCATTACTCCAAATGCAAAATAAAGGACTGCAGCAGATTCAAAATGGGGAAAAAGGTATTATACAAAACAGGAGATAAGGGGCAATCTAAAACATAATAAAAATGTATAGGTCACATTTTTCACCGTAACATGCTCTGCTGCTTTTAACTTTTTGGAAGCAAGCACTGTAAGCTATGGGGCTCATCTCTGTGGCATGCTTTTAGATCCCCACTGATCAGCCACAGCTGGTTCCGGAGCTGATTACGGAGAATTTTGACACTCTTCATGATCAAGGCAGTATGGCTGCAAATGTGTGAGACAGAGAGGCAGGCTGATTCATTTTTGTATCCTGGTTGCCCAGCAAATGACCCTCGCTAGAATGACAACAGCCTATGCCTTGATGTTAGAAGTCCTGCTGACATTTTTTTCAGGATCGAACAAGATTAGACACATGTTAAGTGCATGGTTTATTAGGGTGGGGGCGAGGGGTGGGGCAGGGGAGGCAGGACTAGCACTTTATAAAATCTTGTTTGCTGTGCCTATAATGCTCTCTATTATGCTGTTTACAGATGAGAATGAGAGTCTAATATAATCCTGCAATCCTGCCCCCAAATCCTACATAATGATGTGTTATGGTGCCACTTTCCTGGTACCTTCCAGAAGCTTAACCATATCTAACAGTACTAAAACCAATGAGACTTGCACCAGAAATCTTTGAACAATAATAGCTAATTATATATTTAATAGTGGTTCTGTAAAACCTTTTTCTCCTCATATAGCTCACCTTCTTAGGTACATTACATACCTGTCTGTCTGTAGATTTATGGAGGTGTGATCGCATCACCGTGGGTGTTGCAGTTACTGCTCCTTGCCTTGTGGGCTCAAACAAGGTTGAGGGGCCTAGACCATTAAAGAGAACCTTTCCTGTCATTTTCAAAGTTGAAAACAAATAAGAGGAAGCTCCCTTACCTCCATAGGACCTCCTCTGTGGTAGAAGCAGCTTTTTTGTTTATACCCACGAAGGAAGGGAAGGGATTGTAAACTGCCTCCGATGCATGGGTGTGGGAACATAAGGAAAAGAGGGTGTGCTACAGTTCAAAAGGGCACAGGATAAAAAAGATAGTTTTTGCAAGCAAATGCACACTTTGAATGCTCATGGACAAAAGTGTGTGTGTGTGGGGGGCTACAGCAACCCACGCCCATAGGTTCCAGCACCTATGTCTCCGAGGGGCTAACACCTCCTTCTTTTCCCACTTCCCTGTCACTGGCCATGCTCCCACGCACCAATGTTTTGTGACGTAGGTGTAGGGAGGGAACAGGGGCATGCTTCATTCAAGTCTGTGGAGCATGATTTAAAAACGCAATTTTCAGCCATTTAAGGGGCCATTTGGTAAAACTGGAGCAAGGGTTCAGCTAACGAGAGCCTTGTTAGTTAAACTCTGAATGGTCACATAAATGGCCAAACACTGTGTTTTCAAATCATGCTACATAGGCTGAATGGATAACCCATCTCTTATACTTATATCATAAAATGTCAGAGCACAGGGGCATGGCCAGCAACAGGGAAGTGGAAAGGGATTGCAGCACTAGCCCCTCCGGGGTCAATTTATGATATATTTTCTTCCTTTGGGAGCAGAACCAAAAAAGCTACTTTTACCACAGAGGAGCTCCCATGGACATAAGGGAGCTTCCTCTTATTTGTGTGTAGCACTGAGAAAGGTACTCTTTAAACTCTTAATTGGGGGAAACCAGATTCAAATAAATTGCAAGGTACCACCACCCAGTGAAAGTTAAAGTGAGCCTGGGGTCAGTATGGTGCAACCCCTTGGGATCCAGTACCTCCCTACCTCAGCATGGTAACCCCACCTGTGAACCAAGGAAAAGCAATAACAGTTCCACAGAAAGCATGCATCTAAGATGGTGATGCAGCTCAGAGCTGTGGCTGTCCTTTTGTCGACCAGGCCTCTAGGATCCTTGCCACCCTCCACATAGAGGCATCCAATCCTGTGGGGGTGAAGGCAGCCTGGTACCAGACTATGGTACCTCCTGAGTGGATCCTGCAGCATCTCTTATGGCCACGTGAATCACTCTCAGCAGTGAGTGATGTTTATCATCACTGGCATGCTTGGTTAGCACAAAAATGCCTCCTTTCTTTTTGTAGCAGATGTTCCGCTTTTCATAGAAACATAGAATGTGTCGGCAGAAAAGGACTGGTAGGCCCATCTAGTCTGCCCTATTTTTCCTACCTATTACTACACCCTGGACCCTATTTGGGCACAGGTGTTCCTCCCTCCTCCCTTTCCTCTTCCTATTCTGCCCATGTGTCTATTCCACACATGCTTGAAGCTCCACACTATCTTTGCCCCCACCACCTCTTCAGGCAGGCTGTTCTAGGCATCCACCATCCTTTCTGTAAAGAAGTATTTCCTTCACCTCCCTCTTAAATTACCACCCCCCCCAAGCTTCATAGCTTGCCTCTGAGTTCTGGTGCTTCTTCTCCTCATCCTCCTCTGAAAGAGACTCCCTTCCTGCACCTTGTACACCCCCATGAGGTACTTTTAGGTCTTAATCATGTCCCCTCTCATTCTCCTCTCCTCCAGGGAGTACATGTTGAGCTCCCTCAGCCTCTCCTCATACTGATTTCTTGAACAACCCCCTGCACCATTTTGCAGTCCTCCTCTGGACTGCTTCCACCCAGCCAATGTCCTTGTGGAGGTGTGACCTCCAGAACTGGACACAGTACTCTAGGTGGGGTCTCACTAGTTAGCGATACAGTGGCAACAACACCTTCCTTCTTCTGCTAGAAATCCCCCTCCCTATGCACCCCAGCATCCAGCTAGCTTTGCCAACTGATTGTTGGACTGCCCTGCCACCTAGAGATCATCAGATATGATTACCCCAAGGTCCCTCTCTTGCTACCTCCTCCCATCTTATACACAGCCCACAGGTTTCCCCACCCCAGGTGCATGACTTTGCACTTTTGGCATTGAAACCCAGCAGCCACTCCCTAGACCAGTCCTCTAGTTTCCTCAGATCCCTTTGCATTCTCTTCACCCCCTCCTTTTTGTCCACCCTGTTGCAGGTTTTTGTGTCATCTGCAGACAGACATACCTTCCCCTCCAGTTTCCTCTGTAATGTCACTTATGAAGACATTGAAGAGGACAGGACTTAGCACTGATCCCTGTGGTACTCCACTGGTCACTCTCTCTCTCCCCCAAATGGCTGTCATTTACCACTACCCTCTGTCTACTAACCGCCCTCTGCCTCCTATTCTTCAACCAATTTATTACCCAGCACACCACTTTCTCCCCAACACCCAGGTTGCTAAGTTTCTTAATCAGCCTCCTGTGTGGTAAAGTGTCACAGGCCTTACTGAAATCCAAATTGGCCACATCCACTACCCTACCTGATCCATCTCCCTAGTCACCCAGTCAAAAAACTCTTTGAGCTTTGTTTGATATTACCACCCCCCTGTGACTACTGCTGGTGGTTCTTCAGCCCGTTTGTCTCTTGATACTCCATCAGTCTCTCCACCAGCAGGGTTTCCATTAATTTCCATGTCACTGATGTGAGTCTGACTGGTCTGTACTTGCTAGCCTCCTCCCTGCTGCCGCTGCTGTGCAGAGGGGCCACATTGGCTCTCCTCCAGTCCTCTGGAACTACCTCTGTCTCCAATGAGATGCCAATTTATAGTGTTGCCAGAGGGGCAGCTAGCACCATGCTCAGTTTTTTAAGTACCCTTGGGTGGATCCCATCTGGCCCCATCATCCCATTTTACTTTAGGGTTTCCAATTCCTTGTGAATTTTGTCCTCTAAAAATGGACTTGATCCTACTCCTGCACTTCACTTCTTGCACCATCACATCAGGCACATGTGCAGTCTGTTTCCCACAGCAGTCCCCAGCAGACTCGGTTTGTGCCTTCATTAGTCACTTCACTACCAGTCTCTCATTGCCTGTAAAGCACTTTGCAATACAATGTGTATGAAAGTACTATACAAATTCTTCTTTGTCTTCTCCTCCTCCTCCTCAATTCTTTTTCCTCTTCCTCATGTTCTTCTTCTTCTCCTCCTCCTTCTATTTCTTCGTCCATGCAGCTGTCAGTCACTCTGGGCTACAGATCCATCACTTGACAGGTGGGTTACGCTTAATTTTACGTGTCACTTAACTACACTGTAGTTATAGTGTAACTACACTGTAAGTGCAATTCAGCTGCAATATAGTTGCATGCAACAAACATGTAACTACAGTGTAATTACCTTTTGCATTTAATTAATGATTAGTTACATTGAAACAGACACTTAAAGTGTAACCGGCAAATGATTGGCCCTAGTTTTGCTGCCCTGAATTCTTCAGCCCTCCAGTGCCCCAAGAGATCTTTCTGGCTCCCATTCAAGCTTCTGAAGCGTGATTGGCTAAAAGTGCAACCCCCAACCCCTGGTAGTGATTGGGGTTAGAATACACAAAATGACACCATTCTGGCTGGCTTTGGGGCACTGGTTCCTAATGTCTATATTTGTAACAGGGCTTCTGTGCTTACACAGTTTATCTGCTGTCCCATGTTCCTGTGCACAACCACACTCAGTGTCTAGTTGGTCACAGCATGCAATCAGGGAATCCCTTGTGCAGTGCAACCAATATCTCTCACTTCATTGGTGGCAGGTGGCCACTTCTGATAAGCGGTGGGAGCCATGGGTGAGATGGGGCAAGAAACAGTGAAGAAATCAAGCTCTCCTCTTAACTGCCAGCTCTCTTCTTCAGGCAGCTGCACTTCTTCAGTTCCCCACCACAAATTGGATGTCCTCGGGGGCCAGGGAGAGAGCCAGGCAGGGTTGCTAGAGTTTAGCTGGGATCCATAGGGCCTATGGTAAGCCTGCATGCTTGAGGGACGGGGGGGGTGACAGATATATACTTGCATACTGTACCTATGGCTACAGCCTATTCATTTAGAGTTTGGGTGCTGGCATTCAAAGGGAAGAGAATATGGGCAAAGAGAGCAGGAAGAACAGGTCTGGAGGGCAGGAGATTTTTGTCAAGTGGTCAGGCATTACAATTTAGAAGGCAGAGGGTTTGGTTTTGGAGGTCAGGTGGTTTAGTTTGAAGGGCAGAGGTTTAGGATTGGGGTCAGGTATTGGGATTTGGAAGCCAGGAGTTTCGGTTCAGAGCACAGGTTTGGGTTCAGAGACAGAATTTTGTGTTCAGAAGTAGGGGTGGGAGAAACACAAAAGGTTCTGATAAGCAATAAAAGGTTCTGATAGTTTTCTGAGCCTTTTTAGAATTTTAAGAATCTTTAAAGCAGCAGTACAATGAAAAATGTTTTTCCAAAAAGCTGGTATCACGCTTCAGCTGCAAGTAATAAAAACATTAACATGCCTGTCATACCTCCTATGCTGCACACCATGAGTTTGTTTTATTTTCTCAGTCCTAACCCTTGCCACCTCTGTAATGCTATTTCTGTGTCAAATGTGGCAACCTTTTTTCTTGAGAAAAAATGCAATGAAAACATTTATAAACTATAGTAGAAGAACATTCTGGCCCAGATATTCAAAAGGGTTGTGCCAGCGCAAGTCTAAAAATGCACCATTCTGCGATATTCAGTGGGAGGCAGTTGCGCCCCCCAAGTCACACTGAGCAATAGCGCAATGATAATGAATGTATGTGCAACTGAAGGGGGAGGAACCATGCATAAATGGCACAGTGCGATATTCAACGACATGCAACATGCGCAATAGGGGAGCAAGCGGAAGTTGTGTGATAGCGGAGATGAGCCAAAATAAAAAGGAACAAGGGAGAGGTGCAAGAACGCTACAGGGAAGGCACATGTTGCTGAACTATATCCAGCCACACAGGCAACACAGACACACAGGGCAGGACAGAGAAAGGGCACCTGGAACCCACAGGCACAGGGAAGGTGTGGGGGGCCACAGCCACAGTGCAGAAGGGGGAAGTGCCACACAGCACTGAGGCCACCACAGTTAGGTGTTCCCAGTGCTGGGGAAGTAGCAGCCAGAACAGTGGGGGGAACACACAAAAACAGCTGCCAGGGGGGGTGAAAACAAGCCAGGGACATGGCCAGTGCCACCATCCAGATGGAGGCAGTAATGAGGGGGGTGAGAAGGTGGGCAGCAGGGGGGCACAGCCGTGGAAGGGCCTGTCGGTGGTATGCCCCCAACAGGCAGTACTGAGTCCGCACCAGCATCGAGCTGTACTGTGATACTGAGATCGTGGGATGGTGCCACCTGAATCGGGCAATTCTGAGGCGGCTCTGTGAGATGTGCAGTGATGTGATGCAGGCACCCATACGATGGAGCCATGCTCTGTCAGTGGAGACTAAAGTGACAGCTTGCATGTGCTTGCTCACCACGGGTACCTTCCAGAGACCAACAGGGGACACCACAGGCATAACCCAGTCGGCCGCGTCACGCCACCTCACCCAATTCCTCAGCACACTGCTGCCACATGCTGCGGAGTACATCCATTTCCCCAGCACACTGGCGGAGTGCACAGCAAACATACAGGAGTTCCACAGGGTAGCACGTATGCCTGGCGAACTGGGGCAATAGACTGCACCCATTGGCCATCCACACACCACCTGGCCCCGAGGGGGCCGCATATATTAATTGGAAGGGCTATGCTAGCATCAGCTGCCAGGTGGTGTGCGATGCCAGGGGATGCATAATCAATGACTATGCCACGCACCCTGGGGGAGAACACGATGCCTTCATCTGGCACCAGTCAGCACTGTGCCACAGATTTGAGAGTGGGGACATCCCCACTGGCCACTTAGTGGGTGAGTATGCAAACCACACAGACAAACTTAGGGCTTGGGAGGGGCATGGTCAGAGGTGACATGGCTAGTGGACTACATGGCCCAGGGCAGGGTGATGCTGATCACCAAACTAACCTCCACCCTCTATACACAGGTGACAGTGGAGACCCACTCCGTCCCTGGCTGCTCACACCATACCGGCGGCCCGTGACCCCATCGCAGCAACGCTACAATGAGGCACATGCCAGCACACATAATGTCATTGAGCGGGTGTTCGGTATGCTGAAGGCACGTTTCCGTTGCTTGGACACCTCCAGCGGTGCCCTACAGTACAGACCCTCAAAGGCCTGTGGGCTATTCCTGGCCTGTTGCATCCTGCACAACATGGCCAACGAATGTGGGATAGCCATACAGGTCGAAGAGGGGGACAGCGATGAGGATGATGAGGATGCCGGTGACAATGGTGATGGGCAGCCCCCCCATTGGGCGACGGGGTCCCTGACTGCTCCGGCTGGCACAGCTGCACTGGGACACCATCACGGAGGAGCACTCAGCCAACCCAGGTAAGTTATGGGGCCATGTGCAACCACCAGTGGCAAAGGCACAACCCACAAACATGTATGGACACACACCAAGGGTGCATGCCATCAAGGGAAGTGGCCAGGCATGGAACCACACACACCGCCAGGGATGGGCGAGGTCTAACATGGCATGCCGTCAGAAACACACACACACACAGACCTCACCAGACATGCACAAAGGGTAGGAGGCACACCAACCCAGAATGCCACCCCTAGCCACACACACATGTCCACAGACCACCACGCCCACTGCCTGTCATTGTGTGTGTGTCAGATGCTGGGCACCATTGCACAGTGGTGTACAGTGCAATTCAGGCATCATCATGCACACGCAACTGTGGACAGCAGCCGGGAGGGTGTGCAGATGGACTGTGTGTATGCGTGCAGGGCCAGGTACCCACCCGTGCATTGCCCGCTGACTGACACAATGCACACAGGGCAGTATCAGACAGTAGCCGCACTGGGAGACAGGTTAGTCACGCGCCACAGTGCCACGGCCACCACAGACGTGTGGGCAGACCCGCTGAGACCTGCCAGCAGTGACAGGCTGACCACTGGCCTCATGGGGTGGCACCGATGGTCCCCAGGGGTTCCACTGCATGAACGTGATCGTGCTCGCGCAGGGTCTGCAGCACACCGAACATGCCTGCGCCAGGTGTGCTCGGGATGCCCACAGCTGAACCTGGTGTCGATAAGGATGGTGTCGCAAGATGCCGGAAACGGGGGGTGGACATTGCACTGTGCAGTGTCTGCGATGCATGGGCAAATAACTGTGTGCCCACTGTGGCCATGGCAGCTGTGATTGTCTGTGTCAGCCTGTCAATGGCAGTGGTCACATCCTCCCACATCTGGTCCATCCTTGCCAGGAACAGAGCGGTGTCTCTGCTGCGACGCTCCTCTGCCTGGTGCAGAGCTGCACTCAGTGCATCCACCGCCATCACAAGCCACATCTGCTGATTGACTGATGCTTGCAGTATGCGGGTGTGCTCATCCAAGAGGTCATCTGCCTGATTGGCATGCTGTCCCTCAGGGTGTTCGCAGCCCTGATGCTCATCACCCCTTGAGAGTGGATGCTACACACCAGGGCCAGGCCTGGGAATGTCCACAGGTGGTGCACTGACGCCATCCCCTGACACTGTACCGCCATGCCCATTGGCCGACTGCTGATGCTGCCCCTCTGGCTGCCGCTCCCCAGGGCTCAAAGGTGCCGCTGCAGTGGCCGCAACAGTCCCACTGTCCTGTACACACACCAGTGCTGCCCCTCCGGTGCTGACAGGCACAGGCTGGGACTGTGATGACACGCAGGCCTCCACAGCGGCACCACCCACAGCCATGGCCGCGATATAACCTGCTGTGTGGCCATCCTGTGGCACACACGTGTCACTGCCCATGACGTTAGCGACATCATCATCAGTGACGGATCCAGCACCAGCCTGAGTCTCAGCATGCTGGCATCCATGGACACTGGCACACTGGGACACAGGCAGGGTCTCCTCCGCACCTGCTCCACCAACATCAGTCTGGACATCCAGGCGGGCTCACTGTCGCCCTGAGCCACGTACATCTGTGGAGGTGGATGGGCCCTCCTCCATCTCCATGTGACCGGCCTCAGTGGAGAAGCCCACCACCGCTGACCCATGCAGATGCTCAGCAGCTGTAATGGAAAACAAAGTCACGTTACTGCATGTGACCTACCCTGTCCCCCCCCAATAGACAGACCATGACCTACCATGCAGTGATGGGCTACCACCCGTCTGGAATTCACCACCCGGAACACCCTCAATGGCGCAACGCTGCATGCTGCCAGCAACCCGCTCCTCCTGTGGGGTCAGGCGTAGCACCTTCGGCTGTCCCCCACCTGTCGCAGACCATGCTGCCCTGATGGCAGCCACGTTCTCCTTAATCCTCCGCCTGACTGTGCCCATCTTCTTCTTGCACTCCTGAACGGAGCGGTGGTGGCTGCTATGCAGGTTTACAGCACGTACCACCTCCTCCCATGCAGCAGCTCAGGCCTGTCGTGTTCTCTGGCATCTGCTGAGAAGCAGCTCCTGGTTGAGGTAGGCCTCGAACAGGGCATCCGCCTCGGCCTTCATGAAATTTGACCTCCTCCCACGACTCTGTTCCTCTTCCTCCACAACACGCTCAGTCATGATTCAGCCTGTGAGAATGACAGGTGTTACCTGTGACTGTGCTGTCCCAATCATGTCCCAAAATCCACAGTCCACAGTCCCAAACAGCATGCAACTCACCGCAATAGACTGCAGTAACCGACTATGGCCAGTGCAGCCAATGTCGCACTTTTTATAAGCGCCAACACATGCAAATGAGGCGAGATGCATCTTTAAGTGGATGCAAATTGCAGTGACTGCACCATTGAATAGCTGATTAGCTGATTTGCATGTGCCGGCTGAATATCACGCTGTTGCGCTTTGCGCAATTGTGTTGAACGTGCTGAACCAAGGGCGCAGTTCTGTGACATGCACAGTACACACCTAACTGCTCATGCCCGGGTTGATGACGCAGGCGCTTGCCACGCTGTTGACGTGCTGCGTGTGGGAGGCAATGCAGGGCATGGCCACCATTGTGCCAGTGGTGTTACAGCGCTGTTCACCTATATGGCACTGTGGCACTGGGGCATTGTAGGCGCACTGAGGCAACAGCGCGGTAGGCCGCTACAGGAGGTGGCACACAGGCACCCAATCACGCTACACGCATTGGGTTCCAATTGCGCTGTGGCTGTCCGTGCGCCAGAGACCCTTGACCCTGTGCCCAACCTTTGCCCCCTAGGCGCCATGTGTCAGGCATGGGTGCACCACTATCACACTGTTCGGTGACAGTGTGATAGGAAATGGCAGTGCTGTACCGTGCATCATCTGCACGTGGCAGAACCGTGCTGCAGAGCACCATTTTGACTTAACTGAGCAGCAGAGATGGTGTGGAGGCGTGCTGTGCAGTGCAGCACAGCCAGGTGGAGCTGGCAAACCTGGTTGCCATTGTGGAGCCACATGTTAGCCCTCTATTTGGGGAGGCACCCCTGGACAGGGCCAGGAGTCAGATGTGGCAGGAGGTGGCCGACACCCTGGAGGAGGCCACCGGTATGGGGCGGATGGTAGAGCAGTGCCGCCACCAATATGGGGACCTGAGGCGGAGGGACCCGGACCTGCTTGCCCACCTGCAGGCACGTGCCAGGAGGGGCACGGTGCCATGGCCAGGTAGGTGCAACATCCATACACTTCTATCGTCCATATGGGTATCATGGTTGCATGTGTCCGGCACGTGGGGGGGGCCGTCGGTGTTGGCCATGGTGGTGTTATCAGGGTGAGGGGTGGGTGGGTCTGGCTGTGTGGGATTGCACACACATGGGGGCGGGTGGACTTTGCTACAGGATTGTACTGATGTTCCTCTCTCCATGTTTGCACCTTAGGCCCAGAAGAACGCAGGCTGGCGAGAGAGAGAGGAGGCGCCGCCAGGAGGACCATCAGGCCGGGAGGGGTGAAGTCCGTAGAGGTGCAGGGACCAGCCTGATGATGGTGAGTGCCTTACATCCATGATTACTATTGCATGCTGTGTAACAGGGCAGGCAGCGGGGCATGGCCACCATCCATTGACACCACTGCCATGCACACAACTTGTTACAGTCAGCACTGTCCAGTGGCACTGCATGTCTGAGAGTGTGTCAATGGTGGTCCATGCATGCACTGGGCACATGGCTGTGCCACTGCTTTCACACCGCATAGCCAAGTCACTGTACGGCCACGGTGGTGCTGTGCAGGACATGGGCGGTGGGTGTGTGCAGTGGTCCACATGGCTGTGGCTTCCTGGGTAGGCAGGTCTTGTGGACACGGTCACTGTGGGTGGTCGAACACCATCACAGGGGCATGGCACATGGCTGTATGCCATGCGCAATGGGTTTGCTGCAGGGGACTGGACAGTCACACGTATTGACTCTGCTCCCTTGTCCTAGGTGGACAATGCTGGATGGCCCTGGAATGGGCCATACAAGAGATCCCTGGCAGCGTTGGAGCGAATGGAGTGGCATGGGGTCCGGAGGAGGAGAACCCGGAGGTGCCACAGGAGTGGAGAGCGGGGCACAGAATAGGCCCTCCATGACCCCCTGACACTCATACCCCCTGGACTCACCCTCACACCCCTTCTTCCCTCTCCCATTTGTACACCACTACCCCATGCCCACCCCCACCTGGTTTGTGGCCCTTTCCCCCCACCCTTGTATATATTTGTACATATGTTTCAGAGTTCTTATATTTTAATACATACATTTGGTTATAACAACTGTGGTGGTCTCTGATTTGCAGCGGGCTACAGGTGCTCAGCTGCAGTGGTGTGCATGGCGTCAGGGGTGGTGCACGCATGGGTGTGTGTGTGTGTGTGTGTGTGTGTGTGCGGCAGAGGTGAACCGCTATGGTGTGGGCAGGTGGATGAGTGTGTTGTATTCTGTGCACTGGATGCCTGTGTGCAGTGGTCCATGGGGCCTGTACTGTGTGCATGGCACCCCTGTCAGACTGTCCATGGCCTGTGCAGCTGACACCCTTGCATGTCTGTGATATGCACGGTCTGCTGGCGTGTCAGTGGTGGCTGTTGTGGCCAGTGCTGGGATGGGATGTGTCCTTGGGAGGGTGTGCAGGGTGCTGTACCACTGGAGGTGGGGTCCGGGGCATGCCCTGTTGCATGTGGGGTACCTCGTGTGCTGACGCATGGCCGATCTCTCAGCTGTACCTTGGGGGGGACATGCAGGGTGGCACTGTGTATGCATCTGTTGCATCACTGTCTGCTGCCGCCCGCTTCAGGGTGTCCATGGTGGGGCTGCCTTGCATGGCTCCATGGTGCACAGGGTTGCATTGTCACAGTGGGGGTGGTGGCATGCATGGGGTGTCCTGCACTGTTGGGTGCTACTCCTGGGCAGGGTGTATGGGGATCATGGTGCAGGGTGTGCTCTGCATTTGTGGGATGGTGTGGTACGGGGTGGTTGGCCATCCTTGTGTGCCGGTCACAGCTTGCCAGGGGGTGTGATGGGGCACCATGGCCTGGCTGTGGGTTGGTTGCTGGTCTCCATGGGCCAGTGGTTATTCCAGCCCTCCCCCAGTTGTGCAGTGTATGGGGTGTGGGGGGGACGATGTCTGTTCTGCTGTGTGTTCCTCTGCCCATCTTTGGCATGGGTGGTGGGCCCCTGCATCCCTAGTTCTGCTGTTGCATTGCTCTGCTGCTGGGGGCATCCCTGGTTGTGTTATGGTGCATCTGGACTGCTCAGCTTCACCTCCCTAGTTACGCTATGGCGCAGGTGGTGCGATATTCACTCGTTGGCCGTAGGCGCATCTCGGCCTGCGCAGTTTTTGAATATCACGCTTCTTGCGCAAGGGCGCAGTGGACTTGCACTTGCTCCTGCTGTTGTGCACTTTTTGGGCGCAGTTTGAATATCTGGGCCTCTATCTCCAAATTAAACTTGAAGATGCCTAAAATCTTTTATAATGAAAAAAGGTAGAGTCACATGTTTTGCCCAATTTTGTTGCACCGCTGCTTTAAGTATAAAGTAAACAAGCTATTTAAACCATACTTGTTCACCCATAAGCCACTGTCAGTGAAGAGAAAGGAACTGCACAACAACTTGAGGTGGTGCTACACTGCCTTCTTTCTACCACCGCCATCAGCCTTCTTACTGGATAAAAACCTTCTGAGGAGTATAGTGTGCTCCAAAATCAGTGTTCTGAAAGTTATCTGCCCCCTATTAGGACCAGAAAAAGGTTCTGATAAGGTTCCTTTACAGAAAATGGGATAGGTTTGGGGTGGTTCTGCGGTTCTGAACATATAAGAACCAGTCTTCCCTTCCCCGTTCAGAAGGTGGTGGGCTGGGTTTAAAGGAGAACTGCGCTGAACCTGTAAGTCATTTTTCACAGAAGCTTTTTCTTTTTGTGATGATTGTGCGCATGTGCAAGAAACATATTGCTGCAGCTTTTGCAAGAAGCAGGTTGTGGAGGCGCAGCACTGTTGTGGCCAATGCCCCCACAGCCTTTAAAGGCTTGGCCGGCTTTCCCCAATGCCATGCCACGCTGCTGCTGACACTAGTTCAGCCAGCGTGCCACAACCTTGAAAAGTTTCAGCTGCTGAAATCAGGGGCTGCCTCGTCATTGCAGCGTCAGTCATTTGCTGCAATGAGGGAGCGACCCGTCATTGCTGGGTGGAACGTTCCCAAGTGCAATATTGTTTGTGAACATGGCGGCTGACTTGCGCCATGTTCCTAAAAATATTAAGTAACCTCCAGTGCGAGGGGTGCCTAATCCACCTCGGGCAGCATGCGCCCCCCACACAATAGGTTTTGTTTGCCAACGGGGACCCCAATCCTCGTTGGCTTCAGTGGCCCTGCCCTTTGATGTTGCCAACAGGGGAGCCCATTCCCCATTGGCATTATGTCCCCCCCTCCCAGTTTCATGTGCAGACGGGGGAGCCCACTCCCTGTCAACATAATGCCTCCCCACAAACACCCGGAACATTTGTGCCAAAGGGGTGCCCAATCCCCCTCGGCTTTTGTGCCTCCCCTTTAGTGCCAACAGGGTGCCCAATCCTTGTCGGCATGATGTGGCCTCCTCCCTTTTGCTGTGTGCCAATGGAGGTGCCCAGTCCCCAGTTGGCTACACCTGCCCCCCCAACAACGAGTCCATTGGCATGCTAGGAGCCCACTCCAGTGTGCCACATACCCCTGAAAACAAAAAATGGTCCCGCAATGTCTTTTTTTTTTTTTTTGACCTGTGAAAAAAGGAAACAGTCCCTCGGCAGTCTTCCTGTCCCCCTCCCTCAACCCGCGGTCACCCACTGTGCACCCTGCCTCCCAACACCCCCCTCACCCCATCCTACCTCCGGTGTCCAGCACAACGATCTTCGGTGGACCGGGAACACGTCTGCACTCTTCAAAGCCGACCGTGAACTGAGGAAATGCCGGTAGGCTGTATAATGGAATAAATAGGGTTTTTTCAACTTTGATGCATATCTAAGTCATTTTTTGGAATTTTGGCACCAAATTTTCAACATGGGGTTTTTGGGACCCCACCTCATGAATTCTGGCACTGTCATGGCATTAATCGGTCCCGAAACGTGATTTCACGGTCACTGCGTTGAATCACCTTTTGGGGATGATTAACAAAATGACAGTGCAGTGGTCTTCCATATTAGTGGTGGGCGTCAATAAATGACTGTTTTATGAATGTGCATCAGTAGTTGCTACTCATGCTCGTAACTTCACAAATTTACAATATTTTCACGCCAGATTTTCAACATTGGTATTTTTTCACACCTTCTCATGAACTGTACAGCTGCCATTGTTCACATCCTGGCTGAAATTTTTTTTCACACTTCCGGCGCAGAATAGCACGGTCGCTGTGGGAAATCAGTGTTCTGGACAGACTAAGAAAATGACAGCGACACTGTTCATGAGCAGAGGTCCTAAAATGCCTATGTTGAAAATTTGGTGATGATACTCCATAAAATGACTGTTATGAGCATGCATTGCACAGTTTGCATGCACACTCGTAACTTCGCGAATTTATAATATTTTCAGTCCAGATTTTCAACATTGCAATTTTCCCACACCTACTTATGAACAGTACAGCTGTCATTTTTCCCATCCTGGCCGAAATGTATTTTCACACTTCCGGCGCAGAACAGCGCGGTCGCTGTGGGAAATCAGTGTTCTGGACAGATTAAGAAAATGACAGTGACACTATTCATGAGCAGAGGTCCTAAAATGCCTATTTTGAAAATTTGGTGACAAAACTCCATAACATGACTGTGTTACAAGTGTGTGTTGAACGGTTTCCACACACCCTTCTAGCTTCGCAAATTTGTAAAATTTTCAAGCCACATTTTCAACAATGACATTTTTTCACACCTCCTTATGAACATTACCGCTGTCATTTTTCACATCCTAGCTAAAATATGTTTTTGCACTCCTGCCGGAGAATAGCATGGTCGCTGTGGGAAATCAGTGTTTAGGACAGATTAAGATCGAGCGAGTGAGAGGAGGGAGTGACCGAGCTCAACTGAGCTATGTCTGGACTGCTGTGGATTTCTTTGCGGGCAGAAAAAGGCCCCAATGCAAGAGCCCAGTACAAAAGGGCAGCCTGCAGCAGTGGTAGAAACAGAACGAGAGAGCGAATGAGGGAGGGGGAGTGAGCAAATTCACCGGAGCACTGTCAGGACTGCTGTGGATTTCTTTGTGGGCAGAAAAAGGCATCAATGCAGGCAGGGGCCCAGTACAAAAGGCCAGCCTGCAGCAGTGGGAGAAACAGTATAAGTGAGTGAGACAGGGGGACGGAGTGAGCTCAATGGAGCTCTATCAGGACTGCTGAGGATTTCTTTGTGGGCAGAAAAAGGTGCCAATGCAGGCAGGAGCCCCATACAAAAGGGTAGCCTGCAGCGCCAGAACAAACAGAATGAGCACGTGAGAGAGGGAGACTGAGTGACCTCAACGGAGCTCTGTCAGGACAGCTGCGGATTTCTTTGTGGGCAGACAAAGGTGCCAACACAGCCAGGAGCCCTGTACAAAAGCTCAGCCTGCAGTGCCAAGAGAAACAGAATGAGCGAGTGACGGAGCAGGAGTGAGTGACTTTATGGAGCTCTATCGTGACTGTTGCGGATTTCTTTGTGGGCAGAAAAAGGTGGCAATGCAGGCAGTAGCCCAGTACAAAAGGCCAGCCTGCAGTGCCAGCAGAAATGGAATGAGTGAGTGAGAGAGGGGGAGTGAGCGAGCTCAACGGAGCTGTGTCAGGACTGCTGCAGATTTCTTTGTGGTCAGAAGAAGCCCCCAACACAGGCAGGAGCCCAGTACAAAAGGGCAGCCTGCAGTGGCGGGTGACACAGAACAAGCAAGTGAGGGAGAGGGAGTGAGTGAGCTCAACGGAGCTCTGTTGGGACTGCTGCCAATTTGTTTGTGGGCAGAAAAAGGCAGCAATGCATGCAGAGGCCCAGTACAAAAGGGCAGCCTGCAGTGGCGGGAGAAACAGAATGAGCGAGTGAGAGAGGGGGAGCGAGTGAGCTCAATGGAGCTCTATTGTGACTGCTGCAAATTTCTTTGTGGGCAGAAGAAGAAGACGGCAACACAGGTAGGAGCCAAGTACAAAAGGGCAGCCTGCAGCGCTGACAGAACGGAATGAGTGAGTGAGAGAAGGGGAGTGAGCAAGCTCAACAGAGCTCTGTCAGGACTGCTGCAGAATTCTTTGTGGGCAGAAAAAGGTGTGACAACAGGGGCAGGAGCCCAGTACAAAAGGCCAGCCTGCAGCACTGGCAGAAATGGAATGAGCGAGTGAGAGAGGGGGAGTGAGCCACCTCAATGGAGCTCTACGGGACAGCTGAGGATTTTTTAGTGGGCAGAAAAAGGTGCCAATGCAGGCAGAAGCCCAGTACAAAAGAGCAGCCTACAGCACCGGGAGAAACAGACCGAGCAAGTGACAGAGGGGCAGTGAGCAAGCTCAACAGACCAACTCAATCAACATTCGGCATTGGCAAATGCTTGTTAAGTACTGTTTCAAATTCTGTTATTGTTCCATCTATATATGACTTTTAGTAACCGCAATTAGTGTTCTGCTTTACAGTCCAGTGGTAAGTACCATTTTAGTACTATATGATGTCATTTATGCCCCTAAGAGGCGCAGAGTTCTATGTTAGAACATGGCTGCAGTGATAGCCAAAAGGAAGGCTTTCACCAGGTACATGGAAACACAAGAGAAGAAAGAATAGTGAGAGTACCAAATGAGAACAAGGGAAACCAAAAGGATGGTCAGAGAAGCAAAGGCAGACACAAAGCTGCTTATTGCAGAGGGAGTCATGGGTGGGGAAAATAGTTATTTAGCTAGATCAGGTCAAAAAGAAAGAAGGGAGGAGGAATTGTTGAGCTAATAGAGGGAGGTGGGGTAATTGAAGAGGATGGGAAGAAAACATTTGCTCTCTATTCACAAGGGAAGACAGAGGGCCTTTACCACAGAATGGTATGAAGGCAGCTGCAAGGAGGATCCCTGAGATGAGGCAGTAAGTATATACCAGAGAAAGGGTTTGGAAAGGGCTAGCAGCCCTAAAGATAGATAAAGCCCTGGGGCCAGATGGGATGCATTTGAGGGTGCTCAAGGAATTGTCAACAGAATTAAATGATCCCCTGGTGGGACTGTCCAACAGCTCAATTCAAACAGGAGTAGTTCCAAAAGACTGAAGGGTAGCAGATGTAGTCCTGCACCATGGGGGAGACGGGGACAAGGACCAACCAGGCAACTACAGACTTGTCAGTCTTATGTCTTTTGTGGGTGAACTGTTGGAGACTACTCAAAGAGGACCTCATGAACTACCTGACTAGCAATGGACAGTAAATAGCATGGGTTCATGGTAAGATGGTCTTGTCAGACCAACCTGATGGTATTCTTTGACTGGTAAAGACGGTAGTGGATAAGGACCATGCTGTGAATTTACTCTACTTAGATTTCAGCAAGGCTTTCAACTCAGTGACTCACAGAAGGTTGCTGAAGAAGCTAGAGGATCTGGGTACAGTGAAGGACACAGTTAGATGGACGAGAAACTGGTTGGAAGGGAAACAACAGAGAGTTGCTACTAGAGTCAAATTAGAAGAGAGGGAGGTTATGAGTGGGGTGCCACAAGGCTGGGTCCTGTGTGCAGTCCTTTTTAACATGTTCATTAGTGATATGGGAGAAGGAACCAGGGCAAGGTGTGTCTCTTTGCAGATGACACTAAGATCTTTGGCAGAGTAGAAAGAGAAGAGGGGGTTAGGGAGATGCAGAGAGATTTGCAAAGCTAGAGAGGTGGTCAAAGGTTTTGCAGTTGAAATTCAAGGCCAAAAAGTGCAAGGTGATGACACATACAGCACGTGATACACTAACTATGTGTGAATCATGTGTAGAGTAGAGCTCACACCACTCCACACCTGGGAGCGGCCATGCGCATGCCGACATTCACAGTTTCCAGCCACCAGACTGTGCCCCTGCCCCCCCCCGGACTCTTAGTGTCTTTCTACACAAGATGTGCATCCTTAAGGTAGTGCGTCCACTGGCTCTCTGAGATACTGACATTAGGATCAGTCGACCATTTCAGTTTACAGGGAACCGAAGGGTCCGGCTGAGCGTTCCTCCAAGTCTTGTAGAAGTGACCCACCAGGCCATGAGAGGTAAGAGATTTATGCAGAAATTCCAACCACCTCCATTTGCTGTCACCCCTATAATGGGCCGAGAGGTCATTGACTGCACTACGTAACTGGAGGTACCTCCAAAAATCCATGTTTGGGAGGTTGAACTTAACTTTCAATTGTTCAAATGAAAGTAAGGACATCAAGTCAGGCAGACAGAGGTCCTGCACCAGGTGAATACCTCAGGCATGCCAGGAAAGCTTATTCAGTGAGATTCCATCTATCAGTAAGAAGTCATTGTGCCACAACAGGGCATACCATAGAGGAGGGCCCCAAGCCTGCTGGGGCATGTGTGATGAAGTCATAAGCAGCCTTCATGCTTGACTAGTTTCAGCTGTAGTCGGGGGAAAGTTCTTGCAGTATCGAGTGGCATGACCAAGCAAACTGTGAAGGGCAGTGTTGCGTGCCAGATTAGTTTCAAGCTGAACCCATGGTAAGGGACTAGGGGTGCCAGGAACAAACCATTTGGCTGCATGTGATGCAATACATCTGAGTGGACAGCCTTGGAACCACAGGACACCTAGCCCACCCCGAGACCAATGTGCTCTCAACTTGTGTTTGTTCCACCTCCAAGACTGTCCATCCCATAGGTAATTAGATACCTGCTGGTCCAGGGAGGTAAAGAGCTTGGGAGAGACATATAGGCAAGTTGTTGAAAAGATACATCACTCTGGGCAGATGGAGTATTCTGACCGCAGCCACCTTGCCAGGCAGGGATAGTTGGAGTTTGTGCCATCTCTGCACCTCTGTGGACAGCTGTGTGATGAGGGGGAGAAGATGGCTGAATCAAGTTTGGCCCTTTTAGTGGGAATATAGAGGTCCAAGTAAGAAAAGCCCTGAGCGGCCCAGGACAGCTCAGTTCCTTGGAGACAATCTTTGGAGTAGCCAGCGTTCAGGGGAGCCGGGGTAGTCTTCCTCTGACTAATCTGTAGGCCAGGCAGGATAGCAAATCTCTGAAGGATTGATAACACCCCAGGTAGTGACTGTTGGGGCTGGGATAATGTGAGAAGCAGATCATCTGCATATGCGGCCACTAGGTAGGAGGACCCCGCCACCTCTATCCCATAAATTTCTTTAGAGGCTATGAGGGCCCGCAACAGGGGATCTAAGGACACCAGGAATAGAAGCGGGGATAGGGGGCACCTCTGCCTGGTACCTCTGTGCAAAGGGAAGCAAGGCAAGATGGTGGTACTGGTTAGGATCCAGGCCATTAGAGAGCTATAAAGCGTACATACCCACTGCCAGAACTGAGGGCCGAAACCATATAGCCGTAATATTCCGTGTAGGTAATCCCACTCAATAGAGTCGAAGGCTTTGGTAAAATCGACTGCGAGGGTATCCATGGCTGACCTGGACACTAGCCATTTGAGGTTAAGTAGCAGTCTGGTGTTGTCTATTCCGGCCTTGCCCTGCATAGAGCCCACTTGGGTTGGGTGGATTATGGACGGGACCACTTCCAACATTCTAGTGGCCAAAACCTTCACCAGGATTTTAGTATCCATGGATAACAGGGAAATGGGGTGGTAATTAGCACAATCTAATGGCTCATTGGATTTCTTGAGAAGAAGGGTGACTAAGGCCTCTCTCATAGTTGGAGGTAGAGCACCCCCTCATGGGCATCTTGCAGGGCCAACAAAAGAGGTTGAAGAATATCAGTGCCCAGTGCCTGATAGAGCTCCACCGACATCCCGTCTGGGCCGAGGGCTTTTCCTTTCACCATTTGGGACACAGCAAGGTGCAATTCCTCAGAGTTGATAGGCACATTCAAATGTGCCACCTGTGCAGAGGTAAGACCCGGCATGCCAGAGGTACAACAAAAGTCCTTGATCCCTCGCTCCAACTGGATCCGAGTTCAAGGTGAAGCGGGACTGGTATAAGGTTTCGTAAAACTGCATCATAGTGCGGTTAACCTCCAACGGGTCCGAAACAATGCTACCAGCCCTAGTGCCGAGAGCATGTATTCAGGTAGTGGCCTGCTGTTTCTGAAGTCTAACAGCCAAAAGCCTACCACTCCCCCCCCATCCCAGTAGGCATGCTTAGATCTTAGCATAAGCCATTCGGCCTTCTGGTGTAAAATGGCATTAATCTGATATTTCAGACCCACTATGCGGTGAGTAAGGGAGCTATCCCTACAGGTGCCTGAGGTAGCTTTGAACTGGCCCTCTAGTATGGCAAGGTCGGCATGTAAACTGGACAGGATTTCTTTGCAAGCTTTGTTTCTGGAGACTGAAAAAGCAATGATTAGCCCTCGAAGGACTGCCTTGAAAGCTTCCCATATCGTGCCAGATGACACTCCGCATTTAGAATTAGTCTTTGTCCGTCTGGGATAGCATCCAGTGGAAATTGGGGTCCCTGAGGAGCAATGGGCAACACCTCCAGCGAGTGCCGGAGGGTTGCCGGCTGGCCGGGGTATAGGTGGTCAGGACAGGGGCATCATCGGAAATCATTACACTCCCTATCTTATTATCCATGATCCCTTGAACTGCTGCCACATTGGCAAGCCAAAACTGTATGTGGCTCTGGGTGAGGTGTGTGGGAGAGTAATATGTGTAAGCACGACCCATGGGATAGCCTCTCCTCCACATGTCCGCTAAGCCCCACTCATCCAGCATGTCTTGCAGGGCCATCCGTGCCTTAGGACAGGTGTGAGGGGTGGGTCTGGATTTGTCGAGAAATATATCACTAACCAAATTAAAGTCACCGCCAATCAAGATCGGGATAGGGGGACCAGCCAGAGATAGGGAGGAGAGGGTCTGACTGATGGCTGGAAAGAAGTCAGTATGGTCCTCGTTGGCGGCATAAACATTGCTGAGTAACAACTGGCCCCAGGAGAGGAGAGGAGAGCCTTATGACCACCCACCTCCCCTGCGAGTCCTTCTGGACTTCTTCTATGCTCCACAGGGAGGAGTGACATATAAGGATAGCAATCCTTTTAGTTTTGGTAGGGGCCAAACTAGCCAGGACATCCCCCATCCAAGATTTCTTCAGCCAGTGCGCCATTTTAGCCAGGAGGTGCATTTCCTGTAACAACGAAATATCTGTATGAAGAGATCTGAGGTGCTGGAGCACTTTCATGCACTTAATAAATTGTGTTGGTACAATAATTTCTTTAGAGATCCAAAAGCCCTCTTTCTGGCTGCAGTTTCTTGTGCAAAGTCATGGAAAAATGATATTTGAGCCCCTTGTCATCGCACTTCCCCCAGACCCCTGACAGCTCGAAGAATCCTCTCTTTAGTAGTATACTTTAAAAGGTAATGCAAGGCAAGGCAAATTTTATTTAAGAGACGCCCATCCCAGAGGCTTTGGGCGCTGAACATATTAAAAATACATACTACACATCATAATAAATACCCAACAATACAATCAGACACAAACACACAACATATCAACAATTAAACAAAATGTATATAAACATTAACCTAAGCAGCAACAACTACTACTACCTAAAAAGCCTAAAAAGGTAGGCAACTACAGGCCTGGGTGATGCAGCGGCACTGTCAGATCAGTCTGATACTCGGTTTGCTCGCTTGACTTCTTTGGGACCCCTCCAGCGCTCTGCCAGCATGATGGGGATATTATCATTAAGGAAGCGTTCCATCGGTTGCCCCTCAGTTCCTTCTGGCAGACCAATAATCCGCAGATTCTTGCAGCGCCCTCTATTCTCTTAGTCTTTGGCCCTGTCCCACAGGGCCGCTAACTCCTCCTCATGCTGCTGAATGTGGTTCCACAATTTAAGCTGCTGTTGTTCCATGCCTCCATTCGTTGTTCGGAGACGTTCATTCTGTCCTGAAGTTGTCTGCCCTCCGTAGCTGTGCCAGATAAGGAAAGGCTGATGTAATCTACCCGAGTCAACAAAACCTCCAACATTTTAGTGATATACTGGAGGGAGTCTCTGATCGAAGTCAGCTGTGCAGGGGACAGGGTTCCTGAGAGCGGAGAGTTGGAGGATCCCTGGGCTGCCATGGTTCCTGACGTAGGTCAGGTAAGGTACAAGCTAAATAAGCAAAGTATGGCAATCAGCCAAGTTGGGATGAGCTGAGCAAGCAGAAAACGCTGGGCAGGACAGAACTGCAAGCTTAATCCATACAAAGTTAGGTTCACGGCCTAACAACACTACTGAACGCCTCATGGATGCCAGCAGTACAAGGACCGTAAATTGCATCAGAATCCACTAACAAAGTGCACCGTCTGGTAGAATGACAGTTACCTGTGCATATGTTAGTGGGAGGGGGTCTCTACTCTACGGGACCGTGGTGCCAGAGCTCGGATTACCACCGGTCAGGAGAGAGCTCCAGAATTAAGCAGATATCATGTCAGTGGCTAGACCATGCCCCCCAATGTTCTTTTTTTACCAGCTTTAGCTATGTTTCTATAAAATCCAGTAATGCACACCTTGTTATGGCTTATTGCTTACCGTTCTGCACTGATATTTCCTCATTCTATATTACGGAGGACATCTGAATGAAGACATCTTTGTGCCACAGACCTCCTCTCATCCTTCCACTTTACATCATAATCTGTAGCTAAGGAAATGATTCTGAGCTCACAAACATACAGTATGGGGAACATAGATGTACGAAGACGAGATGACAGCTGAAACATAAATATCCTGATTTCATGTGAATTTCCACAGTAAAAACAAATGAGGGGACATAAATACAGAAAGCTAATGAAATATAAGGGAAAGGGGAAATAGTTTAACCAGGAAAGTCACACTAAGCCAGAGCTTGTTTTCAGGTGTGACCTGGGAGCAGAAGGAAGTTAAATGTCATCGAGGGGCTAACCCTGTGTGGCTGGCTGTTTGTGTTTGTCTCTTGTCAGTAGTTTAGTTTTTGTGGATTTTCATGTGTTTCTGCTTGGAGGAACTAGACCATTCTTGGACATAACATCTATGAACATTTCCTGGACTAAGAAACTGCAAAACATCAACACTAGGTATTGGCATTCTCATCATAAATCAACTTATTTGGAAGCCATCAAAGCCAAAAATAAGGTCAGTAAATCTCTTATACAAGCACTGAGTTGTGAGTGCTGCATTGAATCCACATTTCCGTCTGACTTGGTCTTAAAATATGTGTACTAGTGTTTGAGGTCTATTCAAAACCATTTTGGAGAACAAAGGAAAAGACTAACAAAGGATTTTTACATCCTGCATATGCCCCAGGCCAGTGTTCATCACCTTCAGGAATTTATCACATTCTGGGTCTTTGAGCTACAATAACAGTTTTCTGGTCACAGGTATTTCACCATTTCTTGTGGATTTGATTACTTTTCATCAATCACGTGGCACCTCTGAGAACATGGCTTTATATATTGTGCTCTGCAGTATCACGGGACAAATGCAGACCAGCAAGGCCAAGAAGACTAGATGCCCTACAACAAAACTAATCTGCAAAATGATTAAAGCATACCTTCTTAGGATACTACTTATGCTACTTCTGATATCTGGAAATGTTCATCTTAATCCGGGCCTACCAGCCTAGCACCCATGCCACAAAAAGGAGGGAGGGGTCCCTCACATTAGCCTCAATCAATGTATGCAGCCTCCTTTACAAACTTGACATCTTGCAAACCTGGGTCCAGCAACATAGCCCTGATGTACTCTCTGTTGTTGAAACATGGCTTAACCCCAAGATACCAGACGCTGCAGTCACCATCCCTGGATACTCTATATTCAGGCAGGACAGGGTTTCCAAACGAGGTGGGGGCTGTGCCATCTACCTAAGGAATTCCTATCTGGGTCAAGTCTTCCCGTTCTCAAACCCTAAACCACCCTCACAGGTTCTCGCTATTAAAGTTCTACTCGGGGCGCACAACAAGGAGCTCACCATTGCCTCTGTGTACCTACCCCCTAAAGATCAGCACAATGGATTTCGAGCATATTGGAAAGCCTACAGGGATTACACCATAACTCTGAACTCATAGTACTAGGTGACTTCAACATAAATTGGCTATCACTGGAGGCCAGTAACTACAAGGATGCTGTCACGTCACAGAACCTCACCCAGCTTGTTACCACCCCCACCAGATGCAACTACAGGACAGGGTCGCGAACACTTCTGGACTGGATCCTAACTAATCACCCTGAACGAATCTCAAAAGTCTCAGTGCTCCCTGATGGGATCAGTGACCACTCACCGGTCACATGTACCTGGACAAACAAATTCATTAAGCCCCCTCCTAAAATAATCCACACCAGAGTGTTAAAGCAGGGATACCTTGAGCTACTAAAGACACACCTAAGCCACCTGGACTGGACACCAATTGACTCTGCCATTGATGTAAACCAAGCCTTAGACCTTTTCATCAGCCACTTCCTGCGGCCTGCAATATCTTTGCACCTCTCAAAAAGCTGAAGGTCAGGGCAGAGCTAACCCTTGGATAACCCCGATCTAATCACTTTACTCAAACATAGGGATCATCTGGCACTGTGCCCATGCAACATCAAACCTGGGGATATTCATAAATATAAAGCTGCCAGAAATGAGTGCACGGGCAGTTAGGAGGCAAAAGAAAATACTTCAAGGAAACTCTCTCCAACTCCTGGGGTGATGGAAAAAATTTCAGAGTAACTGAAAGACCTTACAGGCAAGGACCCTAAGTCACCACCCACCATGCTAAACATAAATGGAACACCAACAACTGACATGTACACCATCACCAACACCTTAACAATGCGTTCTCCAACTTGGATAGTGTCCTCCTTCTAATTTCTTTGATGCCCCTCTGGTAGTAACCCTCCTGCAACTACTCCATGCTACACCCTGCCCACAATTCTACTTCAAGGAGATCCCAGTACATGAAGCCAGAACCTATATTCAGAAGGCCATTCACAATGCAGGCTACAGCGGTGACTCCTTGACCTGAAGTTGTTAGCACTTGTCCTTGAAGAAGTCCTTGAACCCTTGACAAAGGTCCTCAATCTATCACTAAGGATGTCCCAGTTCCCATCTCGCTGGAAACAGGCGACCATCACACGGTACACAAAAGTGAGACAAATCACTGCACTCCAACTACAGACCTTCTCCATCCTCCCTCCATTGTCTAAGGCCCTGGGCGCATCGCCTCAGACCAATTAGTCAAGTACCTGGAAAAATACAACATCCAGTGTCCTGAGCAACATGGTTTCTGAAAAGGGCACAGTACCACCACTGCACTATTAGAATTCACAGGCTTCATCCATACCACACTTGATCAAGGAAACTGTGAGGGGCAGTATTCATCGACCTTACGAAAGCCTTTGATACTGTGAACCACCCACTCCTACTCAAGCAATTATCAAACATTGGGCTCTCCAATGAAGCACTGCTCTGGTTTCAAGCTACCTTGGGGAGAGGTCCAGCGGGTTAGGATTGCTGGTGTTACCTCGGAAGAAAAGCCAGTCCTTTCAGGGTCCCACAGAAGTCCATCCTGGGGCTACTACTCTTCAGCCTCTTCCTCAGCGACCTTCCCAGTGTCTGTCACCAGAAATTACTGCTCGCCCGATGGCGCATCATGTTCACCAACCACCAAAATGCAGAGCTCTCGAGAAACAATTACAGCTTGAATTCATGCGCATCGAAGAATGGTTCAAGTCACACAAACTGGTCATGAACTACAGCAAAACAAAGGTTATGACCTTCTACAATGCCAGGAGCAAGTACAAATCCCATGACCTCACCATCCTAAACCAAACAGGGACATTACTTGAACACGTTCCTGATTTTAAATACCTAGGTGTCACATTGGACAGCTCACTGTCCTACCATCGGCACATAGATTCTGTCACCAAAGCCACCAACATCCGTATAGGCCTGCTCTACAGGCACAAACACTGCATGACTCCTGACACTCTCCGGTTGGCTATCAACAGCTCTGTCACCTCCATCATCGATTACGGGCTAGCAATTTATGGCTCTGCCTCCACCTCTGCCCGCCGCAGAATTACAGTTGCACTCAACAAAGCATGCAGGCTGCTAACTGGGGCTGATCGACTTACACACACTTGTGACCTGTACACTCGGGCAGGATGGCTACCTCTCATCAGCCGGATACAGTATCAAACCTGCCACTTAGCCAAAAGTCCTCCTCGAGTCATGCCCCAGGCATTGAAAAGCTACTTATTGACCACCACAACACCCAGAGAACTAGAAGTTCACAACAACTAACCTTTCTTGTCCCCAGATGCCGGACTACCATGGGCCAGAGGACCTTTGCCCACAGAGCACCACAGTGGTACAATACTCTCAACAAAGAAGTTCTTACTGCTGCTGCTCTTGGCCCTTTTAAGAGACAACTCTGACTTCATCTAATTTCAACTAGTCGTTGTGACTGCCTCACCTAATCCGGGGCCCACCGTTCACTGCCCTCCACTTCAGTCTTGAAAGCTATCTCTCCCCACCTTGCCTCCTTCTACCTGCTTACCCCCTTGCCCCCTCTCCTTTTCCTCCCCAGGGCATTTCCTGACTTTATCCTCCTCTCTCTCTCTCTCTCTCTCTCTCCCTTTAGAGCTCTTACCTCACCTCTACCCTCCGACAATGGCCTTCCTGCCTGCATACCCCATTCCCTCTCACCTGCAGTGCTTATTTCCAAGATTGCCTTGGCTGGTTATGTCATGCTACCTAACATTTGGCACATTTTGAATTACTGGAATTTCCTAAGCCTCATTCTCTTACTTCTTGTTATTGTGTAACTATGTACTATTATGTTGACCTTTGTATGTATGTATACCCCCCATTCCTTCGACGTGGAACCTTTGTAAACGAGCAGCTCCTGCTCAAAGGTATTTGTAATCCTAGATTTCAATAAAATAAAAAAATAAAATAAAAAAATGACTTGCTCAGGGTCATCCAGTAAGCAAGTGGGGGCTGATGGGGTTCAAACCCAGGTCTCATTGTTTGCAGCTCAGTGCCCTTAGCAAATATAAGCTGAATTGTAGTATATTTTATAAAGTTTTCTAGAATATTGCAAAAACGCTATTTGTTTATGAATTTAGGGGTCAAAAGTCTTCCGAAAATGACTCTGAGTTCTGCTTTTTGTGGATAAGTGAGATGCACTATTGTCTTGTGTTTATACATACTGCCATTAGGAATGGAACAGCATTTCCTATTTTGGAGATAGGAGTTAAATTAGCCTCATGTTCAGCCGGCCTGGTGGCGCTGATGGTTGAGGTGCTTGACACCACACCTCATGCCATGTCGGCGACCTGGGTTCAGGAATGACCTCGGGTCGCTGGGGAGCCGGCTAGGGGGGAGGGTTGGAGTGGGATTAAGCAGCAACTTGCGGCTCTCCCCTGCAGGGGTGGACACCTGCTCATCCGTAGTCCTACACCCATCGGGTGGATGTCCGATGGGTATGTAGGTGGCAGGAGTGGCAACATAAGTCTGGGGTGGGGTGGAAGGGGTCACCAGATACGTATATATATATATATATATATATATATATATATATATAAAATAAATTAGCCTTATGTTGAACACCTTCTGAAACATTGCCCTTACAGATAATTTTATTCTGGTTACTTTTAATCATGCTATTAAAATGATACACACTTTGGCATTTCAGTATATTTGTTCATGACTGTCTTAAAGAACTTTGGGAGTTTTTTTCCCCAAGTCCTAGGGTGTCATGGGTATGATTTTTCTGGCTAGGCCTACTCCATTGTTTCACCCTCCAGGAAGCCGCAAGATGATATTAATACCTGCCTGGTCTAGGAGGCCCTGTCTGAGTAGGTAATATTTGAAACAACACACCTGTGTATTTTTCATTTGAGATGAAAAATCATAGATGGGAGAGTTAGATCTCAGCTATTGGAGTTGCCTTGACATTCTGTAGAGCTTAACCATTTGATTCAATTTGAATCAGTGGGATCAAAGGCTCCTTAAATGACTATGAGATTTCCTTTTTTGGCCAAACATGAGGCAGTATTTATCTTGTACTTACATTATATGATGGGTTGAAATAAAGTTCCTTGTTCTTCCCCATCAAAATGTTCCATGGAGGACTTATCTCAGTGATAAGGAATAAGTTTGTATTACTGTATAAAGAGTACCCCTCTTGCAGCTGTGAGGTTATCTTTGGGATTTCCATTTCTTTTACTTCAATTTTGTAAAAAAGGAGTTGTTTTCACAAACTTTGGAACCTGTATATGTTAGAATTGTTTGTAAAATGTACTGTTGAGTGAGTTAACTGCTGCCAGAATTGTAGGGAAGGGTACAAACTAAAAGCGTTTACAGCCCCCTCTCTGAAGCATTGTAACATTCAGCTAGACATAGGGGCACCCAGGAAATCGCTCCTTTTGTCTTGCTAATTCAGCTCTGCTTCCTTCTGGTCTGGTGTGGACTGCCACAAAGCTGACTGGGACTTCTTGTAATAGTCCCTTCTTCTGTCTTCCTTAGGGTCTTCAGAAGACAGCCGCAGGACGAGCGGCCACCAGGCGGTCGGTGCTTCTCCAGCCGACGCCCGAGACCACGGCCCCGGGCACACTCGGCCAGCAAGGTGTGGCAAAGCCGCAGCCAATTGGAGCGCGAGCGCCTTCCTGAGGCGGACTCCGATTGGCTCGCCACTCTCTCCATTTCTTTTACTTCAGTTTTGTAAAAAAGGAGTTGTTTTCGCAAACTTTGGAATCTGTATATGTTAGAACTGTTTGTAAAATGTACTGTTGAGTGAGTTAACTGCTGCCAGAATTGTAGGGAAGGGTACAAACTAAAAGCGTTTACAGCCCCCTCTCTGAAGCATTGTAACACTCAGCTAGACATGGGGCCCCCAGGAAATCGCTCCTTTTGTCTTGCTAATTCAGCTCTGCTTCCTTCTGGTCTGGTGTGGACTGCCACAAAGCTGACTGGGACTTCTTGTAATAGTCCCTCCTTCTGTCTTCTTAGGGTCTTCAGAAGGCAGCCATGGGTGAGCCACCGGGTGGTCGGGCTTCTCCAGCCGACACCGAGACCGGCCCCAGGCACACTCGGCCAGCAAGGTACGGCAAAGCCGCAAATTTTCGCCCACCTGCCCATCCCCCTCTCTGGGTGTTATTTTAGAGCTGTGCTAGCCACGCCTTCAGTTTTCTATTGGTCCGTTTTCACCCCTCCCAGGAATTATCTTGCTTTAAGCTAAACACTGTTTTAGACACATATCACGAATAGGGCCTCACTTCTCCCCCTGTACTGCACCTTAACTCTCAAAAATCTCGCAGCAGTAGTACTGGAATTCAGAACAAACTCAGGGACTCAAAGACTCTGGCTAACTACTCCCTTGGTAGTACAATGCATCACCGTGCAAAAACAAACATGGGAGACCTTGGCTGGCTTTGTTTACTAGCCCACCTTTCCTTGCTATCCAACATGAGTGAACCACCAAATAGTGCTGATCCAGTTATAGAAATATGCCCTTGCCAGCAATATACCTATACAATAAGGATAGGCACTTTTCTTTACCTCTGCCTGTCTGTGACTCTCTCCAATTATGTTGAATCACCTAGAAGTGGGACAGCAATCTACTCAGATATGCACGTCCCAAACTCCAACCACCTAAACACTGCACAGCCTGGTATTACTCTGCATGGACCCTAAGCTCGCCCTATTAGGACAATGCAGAGGGCAGCCAGTCTCTGGATCAATCAATAGAGCCTGCAATAAGCATAAAAACCCGTGCCCTTAAAAATCTCTTTACTAACCTGAGAAGAATTCTGCTTCTCCTACTGTTATGCTCAGGGAGACATTGAACTTAACCCTGGCCCCACAAAGTTGATTTCTTCCCCATCTGAATTTGCTACTCTAAAGGAATCAGTTTTATGCATGCTAATGTCTGCAGCCTACTGAAGAAGCTGGATTCCGTCCAGGCCTGGATTATTCATACTGCCCAGACATTCTTGTGATCTCGAATCCTGGCCGGGCAACCACACCAGATAGTGAGGGTCAACATCCCCACTACCTACTCTTCAGAGCAGACAGAATGACCGGGGTGGCCATTTATGTTAAAAACAAATTCACAGTATCCGTAATAGATGCTACTTCCATTGCTGGGGGTTTCGAAAGCCTGACTCTTAGGGTTGATCTATCCCAAACTGTGGCACTACGAGTAATAGGCTGCTATAGACCACCAGCAGCAGGACCACAGCTCCTGACATACCTATCATCACAAATAGACAAAACACCTATAGAAACAATTGTAATAGGTGACCTTAACTACGACTGGTTAGCCAAAGGATCGTTACCCCTAAAACAATTTTGTGACTCCCATGGGTTCTCCCAACTCATATCTGAGCCAACTCGCATTAACAATAAAAACCCAGCGAGAAGCACCCTTCTGGATGTCCTCCTTGTCAATAAACCACACTATTTTTCTCATGCCGGTATCCTCTAGCGGATGTCAGTGATCACCGCTTATAGCTGGCATAAGAATGATCGTTAATCAACAAATACATCAAAGTTCTCTACCAGAAGAGCTAGGCGGAACTTTGACCCTTTGGACTACTTCAACGATCTAAAAAACTCTCTACTCTGACAGAGCTTCTACCTGGCTAAATCGGTAAATGATGCCTATAACTTGCTCCACAAAATCATAGCCAGTGTTCTAAATAAGCATGCTCCATTGACCAAAACTCGAATAAAAACCAAAACTTGCCGGTGGTTCACACCGGATCTGAAGAAAGCCTTACTCAAAAGAGACCTACTATGGAAAAAGGCCCTGAACTCGCATGCTGAAGCTGACTGGTGCCTCTTTAGGACAGCTAGAAATGCCTGCACAAAACTCGTCAGACAGGCCAAGGCCAACTTTTATCAAAATGAATTACTTTCTGCAGCCAATAGCCCTGCCAAATTTTGGTCTACCATAAAGGAACTGTCTGGACATTCTCCAAGTACTGTATTACCCTCAAAAATTACCATTGACAATGCAACTATCACTACTAAAACCGAAATTCTTCAAGCATTCAACAACCACTTTGCCACTGCAGGCATGGCATTTGATGATGCACCAGTAAGCAGACTATGCCCACAGCTCAAAGCTCAGCTGCCTGAATCAAGTAATAAAGATATGATCTTCTCCTTTCCCCAACTACCATTAAGGAAATTGAGAACCTTCTGCTACAAGTAGATATTAGAAAAAGTGCAGGAGCCGACTCCTTACCCATACTTTCTGAAATTGCATACCTATACTTGCCCCACCTATATCCACCTATTCAACTTGTCACTAGCCCAAGGTTCTCTCCCTGCAGAATGGAAAACTGCTCATGTCATCCCACTATTTAAAGCAGGAGATCCAAGTGACCTAAACAATTATAGCCAATCTCTCTTTACCAACACTTTCAAAACTGATGGAAAAATTGTGGATACACAGTTGAGAGCATTCTAGATGACTCCTCACTGCTTAATCCTATGCAGTCCGACTTTAGAGCTAAGCATAGCACCATTACGGCATTGGCCAAAGTCACTAATGACTGGCAACGGGACCTTGACAATAAAAAATTTGTTTGTGCGGTGTTTCTAGATCTCAGCAAGGCCTTCGATACCGTCGACCATTGCTTACTTCTCTCCACCCTAAATTCCATAGGCATGGACTCAATCTCATTGAATTGGTTTCAGAACTACCTCACTGGCAGACAGCAACAAATCAAAGCAGAAGGTGAGCTCTCTACACTCAAGCCAATAAATAGAGGAGTCCCACAAGGATCCATACTGGGCCCTCTACTGTTCGCCATCTACATTAACAATTTGGATTTGGGAATCAAGGAAGCTAGTATACATCTGTTTGCTGATGATACGGTGCTCTACCTAAGCCGTGACTCACCTGGAACCGTGTGCTCAGATTTACAAAAGGAATTCAATACACTACAGTACCAGCTTCTACATAAAAAACTACTACTAAATGCAAAAAAAACCAAGGCCATGATATTTTCACCGCATAGCTCTGGGGCCTATATTGCTGCCGCTGGTACATTTCCTCCCATAACTACTCTTATTAGGTGAAAAGCTTGAATTTGTACCTAAATTCAAATGCCTGGGCATATGGCTTGACAACAAACTCTCTATCTGGAGCACACAGAAGCCCTGATGAAAAACTAAGGCAGAGGCTTGGCCTCTTTTCAGAATTAAGCACCTCCTGACCACAGATGCTAGAAGGCAGCTTGTTCAGTCTACATTCCTCTCATTAATCGATTACGCTGACATTATCTATAGCCAATGCTCCATCTCATCCCTTGCAAAACTGGATGTTCTGTATCATAGAGCCTTAAGATTCATAACCGACCTCCCGTCCTCTACACATCACTGCTCCCTATATTCAGCAGTAGGGTGGCCTTCCCTGCAATACAGACGGAGTAGAAATGCAGCCCTCTGGACACTTAGAGCCCTCACCAACAAGCTTCCAGAATACATCACTGCCTGTCTCCCCTTAAATCCAATGAGTAACTACAATCTATGAAGCCATTCACTAATTACTTTGAAAATCCCCAGGATCAGTAACCATTTTGGTAGGGTTGCCATAAGCCACGCACTGCCCACACTCTAGAATAAGATACAAAGAACACTGAGACTTAGTTCTCCAGCCAGCATTGCCCTCTTCAGGACTATTTATGATAAAGCATTCACTGAACTCTGTAAGTGTTTCCACCGTCACTAGCAGTCCTGTATACGGTTACCCCTTTGGTTCCATCACACTCAGCCATGAATCTAGCTCTATCTTTCCCCATTTAACTAGTCACTAACCAGCAGCCATTCTGGCCCTCGGCACCTTGGCATCTCTTTTTTCTACTCTCCAGTTGCCTCTGAAGCAGGAGTTATTGTCCTCACTGTGGGCTCATCGGTAAACTGGGACCTCCACCTAAGCATTTAATCAGTTAATGAGGGCTGAAATGAAAATAATTGTACCCTTCCATGTAGGCAATAATACTCATGATAACTCAACTCTGTGTACTTGAAGGTTGTAAATACTGCATAAAGGTTATGATTCTCATGTAGGATCTCTGTGAACAATTGGAATGTATATATTGCATCTAACATGTTTGCTGTATGATTGTTTTGTATCCTGATTCTCACCTTGTAGCCTGTGTTTTACTGTACGTATGTATGTATGTATACTTGTACTTGACCACAGCAGGCCCACCTCGTAAATGAGCTTGCTCAATGGTGATCGCCTGGATAAATAAAGATTTGATTGATTGATTGATTGATATCGGAGTTGTATGAATGAACAAGGCAGTATTTTTTTCTGTTTGTCTTCCCTCCTTAGAGTAGAGGAATATGTTAATGCACTGTTTCTATTTTTTTGAATCTGTTTATGCTCCTACTCCTGTCTGGCTCTTGGACACACATTCTTGTTCTAAATCCCTCTCACCATAGCTCAGTCACCCTTCCTTCTCTCATGGCTTACCTCCTTCTGCTGGACCACTATGGCATGCACCTACAGTGAGGCCATTAGGGTGGCCCAAGCCTCTATGGACAAGTTTACACTGCGTTCAGCATTGAGAAGGCTGCCTTAGTTGGCGGGCGTGGAGCCTGTGTTTGGTGGTAAGGTTTGTCTTGCTACTTTGTGGAGTCGGTGGGTTCCATGCCATTTCCCCCCAACCCCTGAGGACATTGCAGCTCAAGGACATCATGACGTGAGCATGCACAGAGTCAGACACATCATTGCCGGCAGCATACTCCCCTCCTACCTAGAGGGTCCGATTGTACCTCTGCCTGTGGTCACCCGGGGTGCTGTCACAGTGCGACTACTCATCCTCCATCCCAGAAGTAAAGGAGTGTCCAGTTGGATGCTCCATTTTTCTTCCCCCAGCTGGTTCTCCAATAGTGCAAGATTATTCATGAATTCAGGTCGCTGTCAATCCCGAGTGGTAGATCTAACAAAGCGCCAGTGGGCCAGCTCAAGTGCACAATTTCTATATAAAAAAATCAATAAAATACAATTACAGAAAATGTTGTAGAACAGAAAAAGAGTACTGCTCTTACAAATTTTAAAAAGATCCCCCAAGCAAAAAGAAAAGTGTATTCTGGGAGTTACAGTACCCAAGAGTTTTGATTTGTACTACAGGATCACATACAGAATATTATTAAGGAAGCAGTATAGCATAGTGGGTAAGGGCACTGAGGTGCAAACCGGGAGATCAGGGTTTGTATCCCATCAGCCCCCACTTGCATACTATGTGACCCTGAGCAAGTCATTTAACTTTCTTATGCTCTCAGGCTGCACCTGGAAACAGGCTATGGGTTAGTGTGTCTTTCCTGGTAAAACAATTTCCCCTCCCCACCATTATAGTCACCAGAGCCCAACAGGAATCTATCTAGCATACCAGGAACTACTATCAACATACGATAACCAGGTTGGTTACTGGGAGAGGTGTAGTTCCTGAGTTGATTTTCGACTGGAATTTAGATTGCAGGATCTCAGCTAAAAAAACTACAGTTCCCAGACTCAAGCAAAAAACTGAAGAGCTTTTTTAGCAGTACCTGTACACCACAACCACAAAAAATACATTACAATTACTAAAACATTGCTGGCATATTTACACATATTGGGCTAATATATATGTAAATATGCCAGCGATGATACTCGTAATACATCTAGGCAACCCCATCCCCCAGTTACATTAAATTCTCCATAGACTGCCTGTAGCCCCATCCCAGACCTTGCATCATAATTATGCTACCTTTCGGGAGACGGGGTTGCAGGGCTCAGCGGCCTCTCAGCTCATACCAGGAAGGTACGAGCTGGGCTTTACAAGTTAAATATTTTAAAATACAAGGCACAGAAAATATTAGTTTGTGGCTGATAAAAGCTCCATGGGCAGGCAGCTCCATATATGAGCTGCCTGCCCGATCATGTCAGGGGCTCTTTAATAGTTGATATTTTTCCTGGTTTCATAATATTTAAAAGTTGTCAGCAGCACACCGAGATCTTTCACAATTCATGCTCCACTGGGACCATAAGGTGGCCGTGGACTGCAAGGTGATGACATCAATGAAGAGAGCCAGCAGCATTATCTCAATGGAAATACTATAGGGGCATGCAAATTATGCTTCTGATTTGGCACTACCTTTACTTCAGTTATAGGACACTATTGATCTTGTACAGTAGAGTCTGCTGCACCATTCTTTCAATCAAGTGTTGAAGCTCCTGTCTTCCCCTTGGTCATAGACAGCATCTCAGCAAATGCCGCCATTCTTGCTACTTGTCTTATGCCCCATCCCAGCTCCCTGAACCCTCCATGTACTAACCCAGCCGCCGCCCTCGCTAGATCATTTGTCACCAGGTGGACAGTGACATCCACCTCCCCACCCTGTCCTGCCACCTTATCAATCCTTAGGATCTGTTGTCCATTCCTCTGGGCTGAGGCACCAAACAGGCAGCTAACCTCTTTCTCCCAACCCCTTCCTGCTCCCAAATCTGTCCCCCTAACAACTGAGTCCCCCACCAGAAGCAGTTTTCTACTCTACTGTACTCTACTCTACTCTACTGGGGCCCTCTGCCTCCCACCTTGGGTCCTCCCCTTTGGAGGACCCCCACATCCTCCTTTGCCACCACTATGGGTGCCTCCTCATGGAAGTCCTGTCAGAATGGTTAAGGAATCCTGTAGTGGCACAGGTTGAGGTGTGTGCCACTGACCCACAAGCCCCACCCTTCTGAAGCTCACTAAGGTGTAAGCTGGCTATCCTAAGGGTCACATCTGAAAATGGAATTCATTCCAGTATGGTTTACCCATTAAGCAAATAAACAAACAAACAAACAAACTATGTCTAGACAACCTCTGGGGTGCAAGAGTGACAGACTCACAGTAGCCTTGGGTAGGGCAAGAAGCCTCTGGATCCTAGCCAGCTTGGCACAAAGATGAGTGACCTCCGCCCTCAACCCAGAGAGGTGCATGCAGATGGGGCAGCACCTCAGTCTCCAAAAGGTCTCTCAGAAAACTGCAGCTCCACAGCCATTGCACTGCACCACTACCATGTCATCAGTCCCTCCATTCTGCATTTCAAACTAAAAGGTGCACCTTTACTAAGTTAAATACCTTTACTTTACTGCAGATGCTGTAACGTACTGTATCATAAGGGTTCCCTAGTGCTGGAAGGTTTGACTCTAGCAACAAATAACTTTATGTTGTGGTAAAGTTCTTATTACTCTATGAGCTCAGTAATGCCTGGTCAAGTTATAATACTAATTACTCTAATGTTTAAATACCACTGATCAAACTTGACACAATTTTAAGCTCTAAGAATAAGCATTTTGACTACTGGGTATCCAGCTGCAGTCTCACATGTGTTATCTGTCAAGGGGGTTTCATCAGAATGGGATGTTGCATCAAACGGGGGGTTCTCAGGTTGAAATCAGAACAAAGGGTCATCAGGCGTCAGCTACTTGACCCTTCAATTGGGTCATTGGCTAATATGAAACTCAGGAACAGGATCAGCAACAGAGCATCCTAATGGCATTGGCTTTTGGACCCCAATGGGATGCCAGGACAAAAGCTGCTGTATATCCAAAGTTAAGAGGAAAAGGAATCCACATGGCATCAGCTGTCGGGCCACAGAGGGTCACCAAGATAGGTCTATAGGTCCAAGATGCAAAAGACAAAAAGGTCTACCAAGCATCAGTGGCTTGACCCCCCCGTAAGTTGCTGGAACAAAAGCTGCTGTGGAGGATGCAGGACAAGGAACGTTGATCTTGACTCAAGCTGATACAGAAAGACATGGAACCTAGAAGAAAAGAAACCCCAATCTCACTGTGTGATGAAAGTCCTTAAGCAGCCGGTGTGGCTCCTACACTTACTCACTTTCCTATCAGGGATGGGCTGCAAGTAAAGGTAGAGCAAAGGTGATCTAACCTGACTGGCACCCTATTCTAGCTCGTCGACTGGCCCCAGGACTGACAGGTGTGCACCCAGACTGGTGCAGGATGGAGTAGCTGCTTGAATAAAGTCTTTTTTTTTTTTGCATGTTCTTTTTATCCTCCCACCACCCAGCCACCTGTTCCTTCGGGTGACTATCCCATCCACCGCTCTCCTGTTTATCTGCTGCCCCTGCCACCTGACTGACCTGACATATCTCTTTGTTGGGGGGGCCCTCTTACCTGTGGGGGCAACCAGGAGGGGAGATCACAGTGCCCAGAGGCACTTCCTTACATCTACGCCGGGTGGTGAGAATGCAGCATGGGGCTGTCCTGGCTTCATGGCGGGGAGGTGGGGCTGCCGTCATCCAGCTGGCTCAGGTGTCCATTTTTCTGTACTACCCTCCCACACCCACCCTAACTGGAACCCTGAGCAAGTGGTGACCTGAGGCGGGGACATGCAGGAGCATGTCAAGGCTTCACGCCACCACCGCATGTGCCCAATATGCTTCCAGGTGCTGAGGGCTGTCCCACCCCCGCTCTGGGATCCTCCCTGCCAATCTCCGCTCCAGACACCCAGACTCAGGGTGTGAACCTAGGTCACCAGCATGCTGAGCTAACCCCTTCACTCAGCACCATGGAGCTGGCTGAATAAAGTATTTTTAACAAGTCTGGTGTGCTTTCTTAGGCACCCACAATCTTTTACACACTTAGGCAGAATTTAAGCGCATTCAGAGAAGCTGGTGTCGTAGGATAGGCAGTCTCTATGTTAGTCAAGAGATTATTTGCACAAGGTACCAGTAATTGTGCAGTCTTTTGTGACACTAGGCAGTCCACACAGGGTACCAGGCAGACAGGTAGTCAATTGGCAGGGCATAGGTAAGTTCACTTTCAGGGCATCCAATAAAGAGGCACATATTCAGCTGGCAGGGCACAATACAATTAGGCAGTTCACTTTCAGGGTACCCAAAGAACAGGCAGAGAGGCAGTCAATTGACTTGCCGCTGAGCATCTCCTCTGCATTGGCACTTCAAATTCACTTTCTGGGCACCCAAACAATAGGCAGATAGTTCAGACTTACCACTGGAGCATCTCCTGCACATCAGGACTTCAAGTTTAAACCAACAGTTAATCGGTGGAGGCATAATCCTCTACATTAAGGACAAATTTTCTTCCTTGCTAATTGGTTCACTCTCTTTGTCCCTCGAGTTTGAATGCCTGGCAGTATCCATAGCCCTATCACATAATAAAATGGGTGCTATCAACCCCCAATGGGTGACATAAAACTATTAAATCATTTGACCAAATTTTTCCACACACATAGCAATGAAGCAGTAATTCTTGGGGATCTGAATTTAGATTGGCTTTCTCCTAATTCAAATGATCTAAAGCTGCTGTATGATGAGCTGGGCTTACACCAGCTAATCAAAGAACCTACTACACCCAATCCAAAGACCCCTGCTAACTCCTCAAATCTAGACATTGTACTTATCATGAATAGGCTGCAAACAATTAGTCACTATCATATCTTTTAACAACTACAGTGACCATAATGCTGAGGCCTTTGTAAGAGGTCCAAACAAAACACACATGAGCCCTACCTTCCACTACAAAAGGCATCTCTCCCATTTCTATGAGCCAGATTACCGCCACAAATTGGCAAACATTAATTGGCAAGAGATTTGCTTAGTCCCGATGGCGCATAAAACTGCAGGACTTCTCAACCAACAAATAATCTCTGTTATTGATTGGCATGCCTCCCTTAGTAAAATTAAGAGTTAACAAAAAAAATTGCCCGTAGTTTAGCCAGGATCTAAATAGGCCTTGAGGGGAAGGGATGACCAGTGGTGTTCAGTCAGAAAATCTAAACTCCCGCATGACTGGGCTGTCTTTAGGCAAAAAAGAACCATTGCACATGTAAGCCCCCTTCCCCAGTGTCTAGGGGTATGCCAGGTGGCACTTATGTGAGGAGGGAGCACTCACAGCAGAAACCACAGGTATTTCTTACCGGGAAAGTTGGTACTGATTGGAAATCAACTGGGCATGGGTGTAGGCTTCTATAGGGCTTCAAGAAATCTTGATTAGTAGCCACAAAACAGTTCAAGAAAATGAATGGTGTCCAAATGAAAGTAAAACAACAGAGGGTTCTATTTAATTGATAACAAAGCACTCCTTTGAGGTAACACATACTTGAACATTTGATGTACAGTTCTGAACTTTGGGGGCATTGAAAATTGTTAGTGTCCACTGTGGCTGCTATGGCCCAACCAACGATGGGCAGCTTTTATTTGGGCTGGGTAGACACATTACGGTACAGGCAGCTTTAAATCAGGCCTGAAATGGCCTTTACACTTCAGGCAGCAGTCAGAATGTAATTTCCACCCCTCTTTCTCATCTCTATGGCTCACGTCTACGCTGATTTGACACGTGGGCTCACAGCAGCTAGCCCTGTAGAAATGGGGCTGCCACTCCTTCCCCGCTCTTCAGTCCAGAATTAAGGCCATGGCAGGCAACTCCCCCATTTGGCATTGGGTGGACATCCCCACTGCAGCTGCCACAAACTGGGTTGGCATCTCTAAATTTTGTTGCTGACTCTCTCTCTCTCTCCATATTGTTAGTTACAGAACCTGGGCTCTGGTGAGTGACTTTCTCCTCCAGCTTCACAGGCAAACATCCCCAATGTACCACCAGAGCAGCCACAACCGGGTTGGCATATCTGCTCTGAGACCAGTGCTCTCGCTCTTACCTGCAGGCTCCAAATTCTCCCCGCTGCTCTCTCTCTGAAACAGGCTGCACATTGTCTCGGGGCGAGACGTCTTGGCTCCCCAAATCTCCTTCACTCTGGCCAGGGATCTCTTTGTGCACTGTCGGATGGGACATTTCAGAGGAACGAGGCGTGGGCCACTCCCTGGGCCAGGCTGATAGCCGCCATCACATCACTTGCCATACTGCTTAGTCACCCCAACCCATGGAAAACTTCTGGGCACACTGAGAGTGGGAAATCGGCCCTGCTGTCATCCAGAACCCCTCCTTATTTAATCAATCAATCAATCAATCAAAGTCTTTATTTAACCAGGTGATCACCGTTGAGCAAGTTCATTTTCGAGGTGGACCTGGGTTTGTTAACAAGGAACAAGGGACGATATACATGAGATGCAACACACAAGAAAATAGTAATAATACAAATAAAGTGAGATACAATAATACAGTATATACAAAGTAGCAGCAGGTAGCATTGACAGTAGTATATGTTTGGAACAGAAGGTACAGCTAGTTTTGGGTAGGATACAATTTTTCATAATAATAAAGAAATATACATATCAGGTGCACCGAACACAAATAAAACCTAATATAAAAAGATATATAGTGATACAGTATGGAGAATTTAGAGCTGGAACCAGGGTCAAAGGAATGTGGAAGGGACAGATATGGTGGTAAAAAAAGGGGAGAGGGAAGAGTCGATTGTAGATGGTATCTCTTCACTTTCTCTCCCCCTGTTCTGGCACCAAAACCCCAAATTCAAACACCTGTGCACCAACAGTGACCTCCAACCTGTGAAGCTCCTGCCAGTGTGGCAGAGGGAATTTAACCATTCAAATACTGGACTGAAAAAAGAACCTTACTTGTACAGAACATGTACACACCCTGCGGGGGGGGGGGTTACACACAAAACAAATTCAATTAGCCAAATCCAGCTATTACCTGAATCTCTTGGAAACCAACTCAAAAGACCCTTCTAAATTCTGGAAGACAATAAAAGCCCTAGAAGGTGGGGTAGTGCATCCCTTTTTAGACAAATCACGATGGATAGAAAAAACTACCTCTGACAAAAAGCTCATTGTGGAGCTTATCTCACACTTTGCATCTGCTGGCATGGCTTTTGACAATTCACCTGCTGCTGTGTTTCCTCTTCCAAATACGACTAAACCTCTACCTGACAGCAGCAATCACCCACGGTTCTGTTTTCAGACTATCACCTACAAACAGGTGGAAGACCTGCTCTTTACCATAAACTCCAAAAAGAGCCTTGGGGCAGACAAGTGAAACTACCCAGTTCCCTGGGATTACTAGAATTCCATCAGTATTAGTGCCAGGCAGGGTACTGGGCAGTCTGTAGGGATGTTGTTAAAAACTCCATACAAGACGACATCATTGTTTGCTCAGCTAGTCTGAGCAGAGAATGGATTATGTCATTTAGAATTCTCGCAGCAGCTTTAGCCACTTTGGAATCAGCTGCTCTGGGGAGTTTTAGAATGTCCAGATGGGAGTCAGAGTTAGTCTGAAATGGAGCTCTGCGTGAGCAGCAGTGTTCAGAGTGGGGCGGTACCTGCCAGTCTCACCTGAGACTGGGTGAAGGACCTCCAGCAATTTCTCACCCTAGTGTGTGGCACCCAGCAGTACCAGAAGAAGTGGTGGAGACCATTTGCCTGCAGGACCCCAGTAGGTCATTTCCACAGAAAAGTGAGAGGGACTTTAGTTTCTGTGGATCCAAGGGGCAATCCCCTGAAGGTCTTGAAGAGTGTCAGCTGCCCAGAAAGAGATGTGTTCTGTGTGAAGCTATGACAAGCTACCAGTAAATGGGAGAAGTGTTTCTTCCTGCATCCATGTTTGTGTCTAAGGGACAAACAAAGTGTGAGTACAGGTTCATGAGACAGTTTTCTTGGGAGTTGGTCTGAGGTGTATGTGCCCAGAGATAAGGCTAGAGTGCACCTGTCAGGGTCCCCACATCACCACAAAAATGTGCTGAATGTTCAAGTTTAAAATTTAGGAGTCCTTTAGCATTTTGTGGGAAATGGAGGATCATTTTGTGGAACCCAGAAGGAATAGCAGAGACTGGGCATGGGGCAGGATTGGGCATAACCCCAGTTTAATCCTCAGTCAGGGCTAACTGGTTCACATATGGGCACCAGGTTAAACTGGGCATGTCAATGAATGTCATTGCACCAGGAGAATTTGTGAAATGTTTTTTAAGTGTGTGGCAACTCCCACAAGATACACACTTTGTTAGAAAGTAAAAGCCCAGAGAGTTCTAGTACAGAGGGATGGACAGTCCGATAGTTCTGTGTGGGAAAGAGTGTACTAATTGCCCAAGACACATGTTCTTTCTGGAAAGAAAGTGTGTTGCTCTGAAAGATCAGTCCCAACCTGGGGGACCACCCCATTCTGTGTTTACTACCTGTTATCAGAATATAACAATACTGTACAATCCCAGCTTCAGTAGTGGACAGTTGATTCATACTTCCCTGTGTGAAATTGTTATGGGGCCTCCCTCAGAAGTTAGACCTAGCATAGCCCTATCACCTCTCTTCCAGAACCTGCAGTAAATATAAATGTTTGTTTTTGTGCCCTAACCCCCCACACTGTTAGATGCTGAGCCAGGTATACACTTCAGTGCCAGGGGTTGTACCTTTGTTTTATGCCAACTTATGGTTTGATGCCTTGTCTGGGCACAAGATAGGGGGGTCCTGGTCAGCAAGTTTGCACTCTTGGACTGGGGTAAGGGTTACAAAACATTGGAGCTTGTCCAAAGATCTTGGGTGAGAGGTAAATGCTGAGGGTATGTCTAGGTTCTTTCTGTCTGGTGGCAGTGCACCATAACACAAATCATTGTGAGGACAAGTAAATTTGTGCCAAGGAAAGGTAAAGTTTGTGCCAAGGAAAGTGCCATCCAAAGGAATCTGCTGCCTGTGTTTTCTGTGAAAAATGTGTTGTTTGTATGCTTGAAATTGTGCTTAAAAAAGGACTGCTAAACTGAGCAATGTGTGCCCCTGCTACACAAAAGTGCTTAAAAACTGTTTAAAAGTTGAAATTTCAAAGTTAAAATGTTTTTGTGGACTTTAAAAACATTTGCGCCTAAGTCTCCAGAAGGTTTCAGGTGCTTGTTGTGAAAACTAGGGGAGTCGCTAGTGGAAATGTACAAAACACTGTGCCAAACTGCCTGAAAAGTTGCCAGTTGAAATTTGAAGCCGAGGGGAAAATGTGACAGTTTGCTGTTTAAGTTTTGCTGATCGACAATCGTCGTGAGGGAGTGCGAGCAGGAGAGAGAGAGAGAGCTCATTTACATGGAGTCATGTGATTGTTCAAATACAACCAAGTCCTGCTCAGTGCCTGTAGGAGTGTTTGAGGAGGATAGCGAGCAGCGTGCGAGCAGTGAGCAGCAGCAGTGAGTCGTTGTGAAGGAGAAAAACTTTGAACTTTGTTGTTTTGGACTTTGAAAGTTAAATTCAGGCTTCTCCCGATTTCTGACCATGAAGGCAGCAATCGCGGTGAGTGCAGTACTGAGCAGTGGGTTCGGCAGCCCGACCAACCTTAAAATCCCTTCAATTTGGCAGCAAGGCTGCACAACATCCTCGGATGGAACCAGTTACTTCCTGCAGTGAGTACATAGCAAAAATAACTGCAAAAGCAATAGATCTGATGCAGAAGCAGCAAAGGATTGAGCTAACGAAAATGCTCAGGGCTAAATGGGCTGAAGTTGTAGTAGCTGCAGCTGGTAGAAAGCAAACACGCTGTAGTCTAACCATGGACAGTCCTAAACAGAGTTCTCAGAAAGATGCAGACTTTTAAAGACTGTGCTGATTTTTTGCTAAAGGTGAAAATTGCAAGGCTGTGCATAGAAACAGCAGAATGCTAACTCAGAGAGCCAGTGCAAGTTTGAGCAATGTGTGTGTGATGCAGAAAAGTTTTCAGTGGCCATGTTGGGGCGTAGCTCATAGAGAAGTAAACAAACCACCAAGTGCCATTTTTGCAAAGTATTTGGAAACAAATGTGCAAGTCAGGCAGCAGTTTCAGAAGGTGTGTGCAGAGTATGTGAAACCAAATGCAAGTCAGGCTACAGTTTCAACAAATGTACAAAGGGCAAAATGTGTGTGTGTGAAACAAAGTGCAAATCGGGCAGCAAGTTTCAGCAGTGAGAGAGCAAATGGATTTTTTGCAGTGTAACCAAGTAAGAACCAGCACTAAATGCAAAGAACAGTAATTGGGACTTGTGTGTTTGTTTTACAGAAAATGGCAGCTCACAAAATGGGTTATCTCCTCCATGCCAGAGTATGGGTTACCCAACAGGACAGAGAACTTGCCCAGTATGAAAGAATGTATAATTGTGAAAGAGCCTCAGCAGATGTAGCTCTCCCCAACTTCCCAGTCAATGTCTGTGTCACTTGTTTGAGACCTAGTAGGGACGTCCTAATGATACCACACTGCAAGGACTGCAGGAGGCAGTATGGAATGTGCATGGAAGATGGCCCAGTACATGCAAAAGGGAAAGCAATTTGTTTAGCCCCTACATGGACACTGGTGGAGAGCCCAATCTGTACAGTGCAGCAAAAGGCTGAATATAGGCAGAAAGATCTTGAAGAGATATTTAAAGAGTTTTTTGAGGGTGTGACTCAGAGTAACTTGCAAGGGCAGGAATAAATGTATTTTTCCACTCCAGAAAAGGTGGAAAGAGACATCCCCGAGATTGAGTCAATAGATCCATGGGCATCAAGCCCCAGTCCGAGTCTAGTCGGAGCAGATGAAATTGAAGAGGCTTTGCACTGGGAGACACCAGGCTCTGAATGCAGTGAAGAATGGACTGTGTCTGGGACTGAACCAGCTATCAGTTCCTGGGCAGAATCTGTACAGTAAGCAGAACTGGAGCAAGTTGGTAAGGCAGCTGGCAGTGAGATTGGTCTGTCAATCACCACAATTGCAGAGGAGCCACAAGAGACTGTTCAGGGCTCAGAAGTCATAGAAATTTCAAGGATGGACTGCTTTTTCCCTGTTCAGAACATCCGTAGATGGCTTGATCAGGTCTGGCCACCCCCAGGTCAGGCCACTGGTTTCAGTCTGCACAAAAGCAGCAAAGAGGAACATCTAGTTAGATGCAGGGCTGAGGCTGAGTATGGACAGACCTATCCATTTTTCCCAAGGTGGATATGGGAGGCCATAGAAGCAAACAGAGAGAGATGCCTATGGAAAGAAGCCAGTGGTAACGTCAATCTGACAGTGAACAAGTTTGTAAAAATAAAATTGTGTCATGAAGGTTGCAATTCTGGAAACTTGGTAAAACTCTCTTCCTAGATTCTGTAAGAATAAGAGAGAAAGCTGGTAAAGAGACAGTTCACAATATGCGAATGACTCATCCAGATGGGACCATAGTCTGTGTCCCCCATCCTGAGTGGTACTACCCTTGAGTGCCACTACACCAGCATTGTGCTAATTTGAAAGACAGCCACATCAACGTGGGTGCAGCTTTAATGGTGCATGTCTCCTTAAGCACCAAGCGGAGGAGACTAATGTGGGTGTAGCTTTAGTAGTGCGTGTCTCTGGCTGAGTGCAAAGCAGCAGTGAACAATGTGGGTGCTGCTCTAGTGGTAGATCCAGATTGTATCCAGCAGCTACCAGGTCGAGCAGGTGATGTGGAAGAGCTGATCCGAAGATTCTTTTCAGCCCAGATCCAGAGAGGTGACCCAGATTATCGACCTGCGCCGAGTCTGGTAAGGCATAGAATTTCCTCTTTGACTTTTTATGTTTATTGAATTTGTAATATAAGTGAAGATGTCCATGGAACAGTTAGTCTGTAAGAGACACTCCTAGTATCTGGACTGCAGTGTCAGCAGGCCTCGAGCCTGTCCAAGAACAGCTTTCAGCAGACTTCGGCCTAGGAGAGACTATTCTTGTGCAGAGTGTCACAAACCTACTCAGCAGGTCAGGCCCTCTACTCCCACAGTGCCAACCTCTGAGCACAGTCTTGTGAGCAGGTAACAGAAACAGGGTAACCCTCCTGTCTGTTTTATGGGTTTGAATCAACCTTTGGTCTCAAGTTCTGGAGGGATTCAAACTGTGAACCTCTTGCTAGCGTACCCAATGTACAGGCTCAGATAATTCTGCTCTTTGAGGAAATGCCAGATATCTTTCACCTAGGGGCACCTAACCAGGTGTACAAAATGAACCCTTAAAAACTCTATGAAAGACCTCAGATAAACTCTTACCTTTTCCCAGTTTGGTATACCATAAAGCTTATGCACCTTGTCAACTTTAACCATACATGCTTCACTTGTCAAGGAAATAATTTCAAAGGCACACCAAGCAGTCTCTTTAAAATAGAGGTTTACTTTAAAATAGATAAAACTGTAAAATGGAAATACAGAACAATATATCACAAAACATACAATCGCTTAAAAGGACAAAGTTTAAAGTGCAAACTCCTACTGACCATACACTTAGAATTGTCTATCTAATGTATTCTTATCTTCTTACAGTGCTGATAGATGTTGTAGCTCAGAGAGTCCAAACAAGAATGTGTCTAAATGTCAGCCACAGCATAATTAAAAAACTGTCTTGAACCTGCCTTCTCCATGATGTCACCCAGCTCCTCCTCTGTTTATTAAAAATCATACAACCAGGATGTCTTATCATTCAGAAGGTAAATTAACTAAGGTGACATCAGCAAAAACTCATTTTTCCCATGACCCTTTTGATCTAGTGTGTCTTCCTGCCCTTCACACACATCAAATGACCTTTATGACTTACTCTGCCAGGTCTCACTGAGGTGCAATATGCTTTGTAACACCAGGTGAAATTAACTGTGTTTCCTCTGAACGTCATAAAAGTTTATGATCTATCCTGGCAGCTGACAAGCTACAATTAGTGACATAAACAGGAGATCCTTAATTTATGTCTCTTCTATCTTTTAATTATCTCCTGGCTTTTAGGTTAACATCTTGTAGCTGGAACTGGGAAGGGGGGTGTCATCCCAGTAGCACAAGATTCCTCATGACATACAATCACACTACATTTTTATTTTACAAAAATCATAGAGTAATCAGAACCAGCTGTCCAAGGGTCACACAGAGTATCTTTGCATGTTGGACATTTTCCCTTAGAGTAAAAGACTTTGTAGGGATACCCTCCCCCCAAATGTTATTGCAAATGTGTTTCTTTTATACCACCTTTTTTAGAAAACCTTTTAAAAATATTTTTGGGATTGGATAATATCTGCTGGTGGGAGGTTTTGGTCACTGTGTTTTTCTTGCAGGATGTGTTTTGGAATCTTTTATTTTGCAGGTGTTCCTGAAAGAAGATAAGAAGACGAGAAGAGGATGTTTAGGACTCATCAGATTCCTCTTTTAGAGTATATTGGGTAATAGAAATGTTTAACTAGAAATGTTAACCATTTTTTTCTGCTTTGCAGGTGTAGAACATGTAGTTCTTAGGGTTCTGGAAGTGCATAGCAATGCCTTACATATGTTTCTAAAGCAGTCTACAGTTTAGAATTGTGAATTGTGTGTTTGGGTATAGGTACCCCAGCAGGTAGCATAGATCAGATAGCTGTTCTCTACAGGGCTAGGGGATAGGCAGACTGGAGGTTCTGATCTGGATAGGGGTCACCAATGATGTTTGTTAGGGCGTGCCTCAGGCAGTCTCTTGGAACCACTGAAAGTCCTAAGATAGTTTGTTAGGTGAAGCAGAAGATGTTTCAGTGGGCCTCTGTTCTCTGGTGCAACCTACCTAGGTTTCAGCCTAGTTAAGGGTGAGACCCTGGCCACCTTACCCCGCAGGGCACCCAGAGGTTGGATGGCCTGAGTGCTAACCATAGCCTTGCTGCAGACAGCAAGCTTGTCTGCTTGGTGGTGAGTGTAACCACCCAGTCCCCTGGGGTTACTAGAATCTTATCAGTATTAGTGCCAGGCAGGGTACTGGGCAGTCTGTAGGGATGTTGTTAAAAACTCCTTACAAGATGACATCATTGTTTGCTCAGCTAGGTAGAGCAGAGAATGGATTATGTTATTTAGAATTCTGGCAGCAGCATAAGCCACTTTGGAATAAGCAGCTCTGGGGAGTTTTAGAATATTCAGACAGGAGTCAGAGGTAGTTTGAAGTGGAACTCTGAGTGAGTGGCAGTGCTCAGAGTGGGGAGGTGCCTGCCAGTCTCCCCTGAGACTGGGTGAAGAACCTCCAGCAATGTCTCACCCTAGTGTGTGACACCCAGCAGTACCAGAAGAAGTGGTGGAGACCATTTGCCTGCAGGACCCCAGTAATTCATTTCCACAGAGAAGTGAGAGGGACTTCAATTTCTGTGGATCCAAAGGGCAATCCCCTGGAGGTCCTGAAGAATGTCAGCTGCTCAGAAAGAGACAAGTGTTCTGTGTGAAGCTATGACAAGCTACCAGTAAACGGAAGAGGTGTTTCATCCAGCATCCATGTCTGTGTCTAAGGGACAAACAAAGCCGTGAGTACAGGTTCATGGAACAATTTTCTTGGGGGTTGGTCTGAGGTGTATGTGCCCAGAGATAAGGCTAGAGTGCACATGTCAGGGCCCCCACATCACCACAAAAATGTGCCGAATGTTCAAGTTTAAAGTTTAGGAGTCCTTTAGCATTTTGTGGGAAATGAAGGATCATTTTGGTGTAACCCAGAAGGAATAGCAGAGACTGGGCATGGGGCAGGATTGGGCATAACCCCAGTTTAATCCTCATTCAGGGCTAACTGGTTCACGTATGGGCACCAGGTTAAACTCAGCATGTTAATGAATTCCATTGCGCCAGAAGAATTTGTGAAATGTTTTTTAAAGTGTGTGGCAACTCCCACAAGATATGCACTAATTTGGAAAGTAAAAGTCCAGAGATTCCTAGTACAGAGGGCTGGACAGTTTGATAGTTCTGTGTATGAAAGAGTGTACTACTTGCCCAAGACAAACATTCTTTCTCGAAAGAAAGTGTGTTGCTCTGAAAATTCAGTTCCAACCTGGGGGACCACCCCATTCTGTGTTTGCTACCTGTTGTCAGAATGAAGCCATATTGTACAATCCCAGCTTTAGTAGTGGACAATCGAGTCATGTTTCTGTGTGTGAAATTGTTATGGGGCCCCCTCAGAAGTTAGACCCAGCGTAGCCCTAGCACCTCTCTCTCAGAACCTGGAGTAAATATAAATGTTTGTTTTTGTGCCCTAACCTCCTGACCTATTAGATGCCGAGCTGGGTATACACCCCAATGCCAGGGGTGGTACCTTTGTTTTATGCCAACTTGTGGTTTGATGCCTTGTCTGGGCACAAGTTAGGGGGATCCTGGTCTGCAAGATGGCTTTCTTGGACCAGGGTAAGGGTTACACAAGTTGTAGGCATTCTTCCTTAGAGCTGGTTATTCTGTGCTGACCACACCAATAACTCACCTCTTTAACATCTCATTAACCAGTAATAAAGTACCTTATCTCTGGAAAATGGGTCATATCATCCCACTATTCAAATATGGAGACAAAGCTATTGTGAGTAACTACAGGCCAATCTCTATTCTCCTTGTCCTGCCTAAGATGTTGGTAGAACTAGGTAATGGTTAGCCGTGGGAGCATCTCTCCAATAACAATATAATCACTGCACCCCAATCTGACTTTTACGCCTTACATAGTACCACTACTGCACTAGTCAAAGTAAAAAATGACTGTCTTTCTGCCCTGGACCAAAAACTCGCAACAGCAGTCATCTTTCTCGAACTTAGTAAGGCCTTTGACTTAGAAGACTACCAAATATAATTGCAAAAACTCTGAAATTGGTATTAGCCCCCATGCTCTGCCTTGGTTCAGAAAATAACTGACAGACAGCAGCAACTAAAATCTGAAGGTCTGCTATCATCTTGCTCCTGGATTCTCAAAGGAGTCCCTCAAAGATCCACCCTTCGTTCCCTTTTATTCACTATTTACACAGATGATCTGAGGATTGATGTAGTGAATGTCAAGCTCCACTACTATGCTTATGATAAAGTAATATATGTTGCCAGGCCCAGTATATCTGCTGCCCTATACAATCTGCAGTCAGCATTCAGAGATACTGAATCAGTACCCTTCAACAAAAACCGTTTGCCTCTAAACTTCTTCTCAATGCCTCAAAAACAAAAGTTCATGATTTTCATTCCTAACAGCAAGCAGCCCATCAACTCCTCTCTCCTGTGTATCCTAGCCTTATTTGGAGACTGCTCTCCCTTCCCGGGTAGGGATCTGGGCCTAGCACCACTCCTTAGTGGCTCCTGATTACAGATTGAGGCAGTGCAAGGAACATGTGGTGCCTTGACTTGGAGGGGGAGTGGCAGCAGACATCAGCACATTTGTTCCAGGATGTCATTGTACATCCGCGTTCCAGAGGGGAAACCACAAAGGCTAAAATATCCTGAAGGGCCAGAGAGGTGCCGAGGGCTCCAGGGACCCAGACCTCTCCTCCTCTGATCCTCCAGGTCCTCTACCAGGACAGACCCTCTAATCTCAGACAGGCCGCCAGGTAGGTGGGTGGGTAGGCCCTCCCTCTCGGGGTGATCTGCGGGGCTGGAAGGTCCTGGTGGGGGTCCCAGAAGAGGGAGGTTTCGGTGGGTAGTAGAGGCAATGGATGAGTGGGCACCTCAGAGAGATGCCCTGGCCCAAAGGAACATAAATAAAGTATTAAAAAAAATTCAGGAAAAGGGGCATCACAAGCTAGGTAGTTCATTCAGGCAAAGGGGCACTACACAGGTAGCATTTCAGAATAGGCAGTTTCTTTGAAAGAGGGCACTTGGAGGGACGCAGTTCATATGGGCAGTGGCCGAAAATAAGTACACTGTAACTTTAAATGCAGTATACAGTAGTGAGCTAGTTCCTCAATATTCAGCAGTGCCTTTAAATGTTTAAACTGCTTCTAATTAGCCCCTATGGAGCGCCTGTGGCCCAGACCCACTGTGAGCTTGCTCCTATGAAGCTTTCATTTACTTGCCCTGTGGGCAGCCCCTTTTGCGTCAGGGTCGAGCTGTCCTGATTTCATTAACTTTCCCACCCTCTGAGCAGTTCCGTGGCCTACTAGAGCTCACCCAGTGGAGGCCTGCTCCTTGAGGAACCTCACAGTAATCCCACCCTCTGGGCAGTCTCAAATCCCGGCCCTTGCTTTGCCCACTGCAGTGATCTTATGAAGCCTTCTTCCAGGTTCCGCCCTGTGGTAGGTCTGGTGCCTTGGACTTTCCACCCACCCATGAATCCACAGCCTTTGTTACTTGCACCAATTGGTGAGGTTTGTTTATTTTAAATTTAAAAATGTTTTCTTTTCTTGACAGTGGTCAACACTTCTGGCTTGTGTTGCCACCTTACTCACCACTGCGACCAGAGTCTAAGGGGTCCTGATGTAGATGTGCCGCTCCCATGGTGCTGCTATGATGGGTTGTGGTACGGGCCTGACTTTCCCAGATGCTGCCACCGCTCCTCACTTATCCCCACAGTCACCGGCTCACTTGCTGTCACCACTGCAGCCCAACTGTCGCTGATGAAGGACTTGTAATTAAAAAAAAAAAAATAGAGTGACAGTGCTTACGCCGTGGCTGGTGACTGAGGGAACTTAACTGCTGATGGCTATCTCACTGATAGGTGGGAAAATCGCTGGGCTAGAGCACCAAACCTGACTGGTTCTACTGAGTGGAGGGAAGAGGAGGAGGAGGAGGAGGAGGGGAACAGCCAAAGGAAGTGCTGCTGCTGCTGCTGGAATTTTGCGGCTGAAAATTGGTGCTGATGCTGCTGGTACTGCACATTGCCGCAACAACCGGCTGCCACACCACAGGACTAGAGGGCAGGACAAGAGACAACAGATCTCCTTCACCCTCCTCAGGCAAGCCCAGGATCAACTGTTGATCACTGGGTGGTCTCTTCCTGTGCTGACCCCAATGAGCTTCTCAGCAGTCATGATGGCTATCCTTTTTAAGGGTTCAGGGTTCCAATCCCAAACCCTTATCCTCAGTTATTAATGCCTTTTCAGTTTTGGAAAGCACATGCACTGGGCAGGGATAGCAGTCCCAGCATGCAGCTTACCACTTTCACTCTGCCAGCCTGGTTGGAGGGGTCAGAGAGAGGAGGAAATCAGCAAAGGGAGAGAAATTTGTTTTTTTTAAAAATATAGCCCTGGCATGGGCTTTGCAGGGCACTGGATGCAGAGTTTTTTTTTGTACTGTTGGCTGCTATAATGGGGAAACTGGCTTCCTGGGGTTTACTGGCACATGCTGGGGACATTCTGAAGCTTACTAGGGAAACTAGCTGACAACAGGAGAATCTATTGTGGGAATCAGCTGTTCTGTGGTTTCTGGATTTGGCAGACTGCCCAAAGTAAACAAACGTCTCCCCCCATGCTGTATTCTGGGACCTCTGCCTCTACCCTAATGTTCCCCTGGCTTCCTGAAAAGTCCCTGACTGCTCCTCATGTGCTTTAAGGTGTCCCCGAACACCTATTGTGCTCCCCTTTATACTGCTCAGCGGTCCCAAACCAGTCTTTTGTGTAGACCCAACTATGGGGCACTCCACATGTGCAACACTGAAGACAGCAGCTGCAATCAAAGAGAAACAGTGAAATCTTCATGCAAACAGCAGATTTAACCATTAGGCTGCCAGAAGATTTAGAATGTATTGATTTTTAGGACATGTATACATGTTGGTGGCACAGCAAGGGTTAAAATCTGTAATTAGTAAACTGATATTGTATAAATTGAATATGCAATGGTCTGACTCAAAATCTGCATTTGTTATCATTATTTGTGAAGGGACAAGACTTTCATTACTCACTAGTGGCTCTGCCACTCATGAGTTACAGTTCTCCCCCCTTACACATGAAAGTAAATTGCATACTTTGAGTCAGCCTATTGCACATCCCCTATGGCTATCCTATCAGTATTAGTGTTAGGAAGGTAGCAGGCAGCTGGTAGGGAGCTCATTAGGGGCTTCTTACAAAATGACATCATTGTTTACTCAGCTAGGCTGAGAGAAGAATGATTAGGTCATTCAGAACTCTCACAGCAGCATAATCCTTTCCTGTGTAGAGCTGCTCAGGGGAGCTTAGACTGTTCAGTCAGAGTGAGCGAGTCTGAGTTGGAGGTGAGAGTGGCAGAAGGTCTGCCAGTTGGGCTCTGAGTTGAGGGCCCAGAACTTCTCACCCCAGTGGAGTATTATTTCCAGCTTCCAGTGAAGTGGTGGAGACCTTTCTACAGCAGGATTTCTTGATTTCTACTCCCAGTGAAGTAGAAGGAACTGCTTTTCCTCAGTGGGTTCAAGGGGCAATCCCCTGAAGATCCTTTGTGTGTTTTAGCTGCCTTGGAAAATAACTTTTTAGAGACTGTTTTGACCTGCTACCCAGGAGAGGTGCCTTTATGTTGTTCCATGCCCAGTGGATGGGACAACTAGTTCATGAGTACTGTTCTAAGGAGACAAGTTCTCCACACATATTTAGGGGAATCATTTCTGGGGTGCATGTGCCCATAGATAAGGCTAGAATGCACCTGTCAGTGCCCCTAGTTCACCCAGGAGAGTGAATTTCTGTAAACTGTTCACCCAGGAGAGCGCAATTTATACTGTGGTCACCCCAGCGTGTGACAGAAATGGAAACTATGGGACCTCTAGCATTTCAGTGGGAAATGGGGATTTCAGTGCTGTAACCCTGAAGAATGGCAGAGACTGTCGGTTGGGGCAAAGGGTGGGAGGAAAGCTATCTGGATACTTACAAGGCAGGGCTAATTGGTTCATAAAGGGCACCAGTTTTCACCTGAGCCAAGGCCAGTGCTGCAGGTTTAGGTGTGTGGCAGAGTTTCACATAATAGCACCTATTTTAGAAGGAGAGTTCTGAGTATTTGGCTTAGTTTCACAGTATGTGCAGTCATGGGAGGAAAATGTTCGGGTGCGTGGCCAGGTGTCCACTATATGCACCATTCGGAAATAGGAAGAAGATGTTCTTTTGTGTGTTCTCGAACTGTACTGCATGCAAGGAGAGTTCGTGAAATGTACCTGTCCTGCCTTGACCGACCCATGGGGGACCACTACTGCTTTAGTTTTCCATAAGTTAAACAAAGCCATACTGCAAAATCCTTCTGGACATTTTTGATTCTTGCTTCTGGTTGGTGGATTTACTGGGGCCCCCTCAGCAGTTTGGATCTAGCATATGCCTAGCAGCCTCCACCCTGGACCTGGGTTGTAATTCTTGCACAAGGTTCATGTGTTTTGTTCTTGTACCCCCACCCTTCTTCCTCTAGAAATGAGTCAGGTATACATCCTAATGCCAAGGGTAGTACTAACCTTTATAAAGTAAATGGTATGCCAATATGTGGGTACCAGTATCCAGATTTACTGGGGGGGGGGGTGCTAACTTGTTAAAAATGGTTTGGGGGTTGCAGCTATATTAATACATATATATCTGTTAAGATTTCCTTAACAACTGATGGGGTAATAACAGTAATTCGTGTAGGGAAGGTGTTTGATTCCAATGCAGCAAGAAGAGGCACCCACATGATCTTGAACACTTTCAGTTGGACATTATCTATGTACTGAGCCTTTTCAATCTTTAAACATTCAAGGAGTTTGCTGGATCTTTGAGCTATGCTGGGGGTTGAGGAGGCCATCCAGTGCTGAACTACTGTTTTCTTTGTATTGATAAGAGCCAATCCCCACAAGGGCTGCTCCATAGAGAATTGTTTTGGTGAGTCTACTCCCAGTAGCAGTTCCAGTACTGAGAGAAGGAAAGGTGTACCCATGACTTGCTCCATTATTCTGTGTGTTTACCACCAGAAACGTTTTATTTTAAGACACTTCCGTGCCAGGTGTACAAACGTACCCATTTTAGCCTTTGGGGTCAAATTCAGACTTCATCCTGTGGAGCTTACTCAGTTTATGTTAAGATCTATACATAAAGTTATTGTATTTGTCTAAGTTTGTTATTTTTGGCTCCATATTGGACATGATGGACTGCCCGTTGCCATACCTCCTCGGAGATAGGCTGCCCCAGGTCTCGTGATCAGCATTCCTTGGTCAGTGTCAGGCGGTCCGGAAACCCTCAGAGCAGTTTATTTTAGGTGGAGAGTGGTCTGGGCCCAGGCTGAGGTCTATACAGCACCTGCCTTATAAGGGATAATTCTTGGGGCCCACCCAAGAGAGTTCCCAATCTATCAAGATGATTTTTAATTGTGAGGTAGACAAAGAAGCCACATGAGTCCAGTTTATATTCCCTTTTTAGTTGGACAAAGGGCTTTAACCCCCTCCCCTCATTCATATAGCATTTTGGCTGTGTTGAGTCCTTTCTTTCCTTATGCAAACAGTCTATGCTATAGGAAGAAATCGTAGCCCAGGAGCCCCTTGAATTCTTGAGTTAGCCAGGTCTTGGGGAAGAGCTGTGCCTTGTGAGATGCTGTGAGCAGAGATCCAGGCAGGCCTGAGCCAAGGTTTTGTTAAAGGGGTGCTTAGCCTTACCAAGCAGTGGCATATACTGCACTTGAGAGAGACTGAGGAGGAGTTATTTGAGTCTGTAAAAAGACTTCCTGGTTGCTTATTGCAACACCAGAAAGGAATGTACAGTATATGTGATTCACATGGGAAAACTCAGGAGCCTTAATTGGCTGAACTCTCATAGCTCAGTTGGCTAAGAGCTAAAGCATGGATTGCTGAGGTCCTGGGTTCAAATCCCAGTGAGAGTCCCACATTTCCTTTCATTTCTACAATTGAAGTTCCAAAGTGACACATTCTTGAAAATGAGTATGCCCTTAAAGAATGGGCATCCTGCCTCTGTCTCCTCCATCATTAGCCAACAGGGGCATTCTGCTCCATCTCCCCTTGTCCAAGAAAAGTCAGTTGGGCCATCAAGTAATAGTGGAACATTTATGGTAGAGTGAGGCCTCCTACCTCCTCCACCCCTTAGCACTGTAGCTTGAGTTCTGGCAGGCTTATCTTTCCAAAAATCCCACTGAGACAGGTATTTAATTGTGAGTAAAATTTATCTTTGATGCAGGTGGGCAGCCTCTGAAACAGGCATAACAATTTGGGGAGGATGCAAATCTTGACACAGTTGATCTTGCCTGGGTCAACAGTAGCAGGGTCATCTAGCTTTCCAGGGTAGTTCTAATACTTTTAAGCAGTGGAGGGTTGTTTTTTATCAAAGACATCAGCTACTTTGTTAGGTATGACCACCCCAAGGTACTCAATGGCAGGGGCTACAGTTATTGGGGGCACGCATACAGATACACAAAACAATGCATTCTGGGATTGAACCTGTTGCATCATGGTAAGCAGTCTCACTCACACAAATGCCAAGATGCAACAAGTTTAAAAATGGTGATTAGAGCAAGGATGTATTAGCGTAGGGCAAGAAAACAGACATTTAATGATACAATCAGTTGTTATCGGATTGTAAAAGGTGTGCAGATCTATATATAAACTTGAGTTTTGATAGAATACAGGTAAAGATGGCATTTCCAGTCTGTTGCAATGCTGCTTTGAAGAGCTAGTGTACTAAAACTGCACAGAGCCATGTGTCCAAATGAAACAGTGGTGCCTTGCTGTATAGGAACAAGTTTCTTCTGCCCCCTCCAAAAAAAGCTTTACTGCCCCCATCATAGATGAGCAGCTCTTTATTTCAGTATTGAATGAGTCTGTTGAGATGGCACTGTACCACAAGCACCCCCAAAAAACATTCCCACAGCACCTTCACTCCCAAGTCTTCACCATTGCTGGCTGGCACCCTGTACTCCCGAGTTCCCACCACTGCTGCCCATCCTCCCTGCAGGTATCCTCACCCCTCCATGGTGACCAGCACAGTCTCACTGCTTGCCTCTGCAGCTGGCCACCCTTTGCGTGATCAAGATCTTTCTTTGGTCTTACTTTGTTTTATTTGCCACAGTAGAGGTCCCGTTCATATTTCTGCCACCAAGGTCAAGTCTGCCAAATTTAAAACTGCTTGACTTTTCATTCCAAATTTAAATATACAACAGCCCAAGTTGTTAATCATGTGACCCTTTCTTCAGTACAGCTGACTGAGCTGTTTTATCATTTCTAATGATATGAGGGCATTTGATATTTGGCAGACTCAACTCGGCGGCAGGAATATGAACGGGACCTCTAATCTAGCAAATAACTCAAAGAGGAACTGTGGCACATAGACACTGGAATGCAAACTGCTCCACTAGCCCACTTTTCTCACAAGACAGGGACAACAACCTCAGCTGCTACATGATTTGGACAGGTGGGTGGATGCGCACTCGCAGTTATGGAACACCAAGCTGGGTCACCACATAACCACTGGCCAACTTTTGTCAGAGCACCCAGACAGGAAGGGGAGCCATTACATGATTACATGGTGTAATGAGTGGAGTTTGCACTGTGCGGTGCAGTTGTTGCAGATCCTCGGGGCAACTTCTCGGTCACCTCAGACCTTGGTTGGGGAAACTAAGTGTGGAGGTTGCACTGTGCGGTGCTTTTCTGGGAGATCTGCAGCACAGGTAGGTGAGGAGTCAGACACACACATCTCGAGACCAGATGGTAAGAGACATACAATCCTGTCGGGACTACTCGGGGCATCATCTTTGTCACCTCAGACCTCAGCTGGGGAAACTAAGTGTGGCAGTAGCACTGTGCGGTGTGTTGCTGTGAGATCAGTGGGGCAGGTGGGTGGGGAGTCAGATACACTATATGAGATGAGCTGCCAGAGAACATAAAAGCCTCTCTGGACTGCTATGAAAAAATGTTGCATTCTGTAATGTAAGAAAACACAGGGGACAGTGAGAGACACACCTAACAACAGCAACATAGTGAGAAATTACACACTATGTGAACAGGTTGTCTCTCTCGCTTCCCCACATGCAATCATGGCTGCCATTTCCATTTCTGCTGCTCTACGAGGGAACAAGACCTGACAGGACTTTCACTGAGTCCCTCTGCGGAGCTGTGTATTAAAAAGAGAATTTAATGCATGGGCACACAGTGGGATTCCACCAATGACATTTGACATTTCCTAAGAGCCATGTTATAATGTCAAGTACCCAGTGCCAGGACCTCCACAGGCAGTACCTCACCACACACCACAGGCATGCATTAAATACCTATAAATGCACACCCTGCCATGGGTTATTGCTTATGTAAGACTAATTAAAGATCTTGATCATGCAAAGGGTGGCCGGCCATGGAGGTGAGCGGTGGGACAGTGCTGATCACCATGGAGAGGTGAAGATGCCTATGGGGGGGGTGCAGCAGTGGTGGGGACTTGGGAGAACAGAGTATCAGCCTGTCAGTGAAGACTTGGGAGTGAAGGTGCTGCAGGGATGTTTTTGGGGTGGGGGGGGTGCTTGTATTACAGTGTCTTCTTGACAGACTCATTCGCTACTGAAATAAAGAGCTGCTCATCTATGATGGGGGTAGTGAAGCTTTTTTGGGTTGGGCAGAAGAAACTTGTTCCTACAAGGCAAAGCACCACTATGGAAGGCATGTACAACTGCAATACCAACAGCGAACTTTCGGCATTGAAAAATTTATGCTTGTTACCAGTTAGTGATAGAAGCACCGTGTGACTACAGACAACACAAGGGATTCCAGGGGGTCTTTCATCAAGGGCTTTCAACAGATTTTTAACTATGTCCCAATCTCCAGCCGTACACACCAGCGTTGCAAAGATCTGCAGCCTGAAGGCTACTCCTGGCAACAGAAACTTGATGATCAGCGGTTACAGAGGCTATAGAGGTTCTTCCTACTCCAGATGCTGGTTTTCTGAAGCTATTGTCAGCCTCTTCTAAATGTGAACTGAAGAGGAGAAAGCTAATAATCTGTGTAGCAGTGCTTCATTATTGCTAATGTGCTTGATTACTCGGTGCTCCCTCCCTGCAGGTGCAAGGGCGCTACACCCTTGCAAATGTACTGCCTGCTTATTCTCCAGCACCTTAAGCAGGTACGGCAATGTCGTCTCTTGTTCCGCTTGTATTATTTGCTAAATTGAATCATGACGGTGTGCTCGGAAATAAACGGTGAGAAATCAGAGATGAGCCATTTTTCTCTTCTCTCTCTCCGTTTCCAGATGAATAGCTTGAGACTGGACTAGGACTGATGATTCAAAAATAAAATAAAAAGAAGTAATTCCATTAAATGTTTGTTAAAAGCCGCAGGATGCTTGGGTGTCTCTTCGCTATTATTGATGATATTATTATTATGTATGGAATCCTTCAGTGAATAATAAGCTATTATCTTTCATTTTTTGCAGTGTTTTTGTCACTGGTAGTTGGAAAGGTTAGGTAATTTATTTTAATGTATAAACTGTCAGGCACGAACACTGCTGCAATGTATGGCCCAGCGATACATTCCGCACTTAAAGCCATGATTGTTTTTTAAATCAGGTTACATTGCAGGCCTGGCGTTGGCTGTAGATTATATTTAAATATATATGGATTCATTTTAAATTCTTGCTCCTGCACCCATCTTTCTCTCTTTTGCTGGCCAGTCACTTGCAACAAATGTTCTATTAACCTCTAAGTTAAAAAACAGTCCTTTATAGAATGGAGAGTGCAAAAAAGAGAAGCATGGATTTAGGCTGGACACCTTTTTGCATTAAGTCCCTCCAGTTAATTCTGTATTTCAATTGTATCTTTGTTTTCCCTTTTCTAATGCTTCACCACACCTCATCACTGATCTGATTTAACCCTTTCCTCTAGCAAGTAAAGTTAAAGCAGTCTTGAGAGCTAACAGCCAGCTGTCAGCTGCCAAAAAGGTTCACTTTACTTACTTTCAGAGATTAAAGAGCGTAGACAAAAAATGCCAGATCTATGAGGTCACAGATATGGCAAGATGGATAGAATTATGCTGTGGACGTTGTTTTCTGCTTGATAGCACAGAATTTGCTTTTTCATTCTTAAGTATATGGAAATAGTCATGTTTTCATTCAAACTTAAAAAGTTAAGCCCAAAACATTAACAGACTGTCAGACACTGAGAGACCAAGGAACTGTACAAAACCATAAAAAAATGAAACAGTCAGCACTTTATAGTTTGGCATATGTACCACTTAATCTTATGAGAAGGGGGAATAAACATGGAATGGGACTCCTGGCTTGAGACCCTATATGACTTACCTCCCCCTCCCCATCACTTCAAAGATTTTTTTGCTGGATGTGAGATCCTGCCAGATCAAGCAAACTTTAATCATTTCATCAATTTATAATAATGTATAGGTCGCTATTGTGGTTCCGGAAAGCAAGCAGATTTCACTAGCTGCAGGACATATTGATTCCTAAAGGGGAAAAAGAGTAGATCTTGTTCAAATGATGTGTGTGTGTTACCTGTGTGAATGCATTTCTCTGTACATTTATATGGATTGGTGGGTTCTGTGTATTATGCAGAGGCCTAAGTGTGGTTCCCTGTACATATAGGTACAAGTCTGTACATGTGGGTCAGAGTGTGCTGTTTATTTCATAAAAATTGTGTTTGTCATTCTCTGCCTTTTAATAGTTTTTGTGCAATTCTTTCTTATGAACATTTTAAGGCAAATTCAGTATACACACAGTTAAGACACCCATGGGTGCAACTCAGTAACTGAACTTGATTTAACTTCATACATTAACGATTCATTCTCTGGTATCCTACACACACCCTTCTCTGGTCCTGAACCATAACCACTCATGCTCCCCTACATTCCACTTCTGTATTTTTATATTTCACTAATTTATATAGCTTATAGCCTTGGTACTTTGGTAGGATACACATTTGCAGTTTTTGTACTGTTTTACGTCTAGCATTTGTACCTTGCATTTTATTGTCCCTGTACGAGCACCTGTTGTCACTTTAGTTTGCTGTTGTTATTGCTTTCACTCTGTAGCTCATGTATGCTGTACATTTTCCCTTTTTTAATTTTTGTAATGTTTTCTATTATTGTTAGTTTACATTTTATTATTCCTGTACAAATGCATTGTTGTTGTCACTACATTTGCTACTGTTATTGCTCTGTGCCACACCAATAAATGAGCCCTGGTGCAATGTGCCTATCCCAGTCACCATATTGTAAATAAATAAATAAACACTCCACCATCTCCCTTCCCCGTTTCCATAAAGCATTGATAGATACCCTCCCAATCTCTTACCCAAACAAGGTGAGTCTAGTTTGGCTCCCCAGGTATCTTTATATTCCTGTACTTTTTCCTTGGATTACTAGTCATTTATTTTTCAGAAATGGGACATCATTGAAAGTTGTGCCTGACAGGAAATTCTTATATAGGTTCGGTAGTCCCTTGCCTCCTGACTCACATGGCAGTCTAAGTATTAGGAGCCACATCTTTGGCAGACCAATATCTATCCTGTCAAAAAAAAAAAAAAATTGAAAAAGAAAGTCCACTTTTTTTTAAGATGGCCTAAGATAGTAAGGTACCCTCCAGGGAATAACTTGAATAGGGTACGTCAAGCCATGAAAAAAAGTGTCTTTTTATTGCATTAGTCTGGCCAGATGTGCAAAACAGCACTATGTAATTATATCAGCAGTTGAATAACAAGATCAGGCCAGATGGCAAGGACAGGGTAGTATAAAATAAGAAATCAGGGGCAAAGCAAAAGGAGAGGAGCTCCAAGTAGCCTCTGTTATACTGCCATTTACCTGTCATCTTGTTGGCAATAGAATGCTCACACCCATTTAATATTTATTTTGTTTATTTAATTTAACTGAGTGGGCTAACCAAGATAGTGTCTCTTTTACAGCAGCAACCTGGATATGGATGTAGCAACTAAATGAACATTGGAAAAGTACAGAGGCCAGGGAGGTGTACAGAGATAGTTACAAGCGATGGTATCAAACTGGTATAGCATGGAAAGATGTTCATTTCACCTTAGACTCCAAAAATGGTAGGTAAGACCATCTGATTCAGTCAAAGGCCTTTCCCACACCTAGAGAGACTATGCATCATATCTACCCCTTTCTGTACTCAGTAGGTAATATTTTAGCATTTCCAGTGATTATCTTCAGACAACCTCTACTACACAAACCCCAGACTGTTCAGTTGGACCACTCCAGGAAGCACTTATCACAACCTGTTCTTCAGTAACTTAGCTATGGTCCTCATATTAGCTTGGATGGTAGCAAACATGCATTTAATGATTTTTCCATTACAGTATTTCTTAAATTAGGCTAAAGTTCCCCATTTAGGTATGCTTTCAAAACTCTCCCCATGCTTTCCTGAGCACCTCAGGAAAAAGAATCTGTACCTCCTTAAGAAAGTGCTGCTAGAACTCCAAAAGTAAACCATATTCCCCAGGGACCCTCATCGTCTTCTTCATCCAGCGATGAAAGAGAAAAGGAACACACAGGAACTCAGTTCCTGTACCTTTTATGCAGCAGGAACTGAGTTCCTGTACTTCTTTACGCTGATACTGAAACTGAAATTCTTACACCAGAAACATAAAGACAGTTTCTGGACCTGTGATCTGCAATCAGGGTTTCCATAACAACATTTGACTTCTACAACAATGCTACTTTCCTAGAAATACTTCAATATCTGTAACTGAATCTACTAGTGTTGAATTAGATTGTGTCTTGACACCGCTATACTTCATATTGAAGATCTTCATTCTGCATTTCATAATTGCCAGTGCGTGAGTTCCTGTACTTCCTGTCTACTACTTGCACCACTGTCTTCATCCATATGAAAGTATAAGTCCCTATTGAACTTCTCAAATGCATTGCTTGAGTTTGATTTCTATACCCTTAATCCATCTAAATGTTCTTCTAAGACATCACATTGTACAGGGACCAGAGCTGTCATTTATTTATATAGGTGTTTTTATGTTCTTGTCCCTTTTGAAAAGAAACAGAAACATAGAATCTGATGGCAGATAAGGGCTGCTTGGCCTACCCAGTCTGCCAATTTTTGTTACCTTAATTTTTGCCACAGACCTTACTTGATCTACAGCTGTTTCTCCTTCCCCCCTTCTTTACCTCTATGATTCCCTTGTGCCTATTCCAGGCATTTTTGAACACCATCACTGTTTTGGCCCCCACTACCTACACCTGAAGGGTGTTCCAGGAACCCACCACTCTTTCTGTGAAGAAGTACTTCCTCACATCCTTCTCGAATCTGCCCCCTCCAGCTTCATATCATGTCCCCTAATTCTACAGCACCTTTTTTTCTGAAAAATACTCCCCTTCTGTACCTTCTTTACCCCTGTGAGGTATTAAAAGGTCTCAATCATATCCCCCACTCCTCTCATCCAGGGTGTACATATAGAGTTCCTTTAACCTCTTCTTGTAGGGCTTTTGATGCAGACCCTGCACCATTTTAGTTGCTCCCCTGTGAACCGCCTCCACTCTGTCTATGTCCTTCTTGAGATGTCATCTCTAGAACTGGACACAGTACTCAAGGTGGAGTCTTACCTGTGATTTTTACAGGGGCAATACCACCTCCCTTTTTCTGCTGGTGTTACCCCTTCATATGCACTCCAGCATCACACTAGCCCTCCAGATTGCCTTATCACATTGCCTGGCCACCTTTAGGTCATCTGATATAATTACCCCTCCTGTCTCTTTCCTGCTTGGTCTTTGTCAATAATACTCCATCCATTTTGCACCCCACCCTGGGTTGCTGTGCCCCAAGAGCATTATTTTGTACTTTTTTTGGTTTAAAACCAGCTGCCATACCCTTATATCCACTCCTCCAGATTTCCCAAATCTCTGCTCATCCTTTCTGCTCCCCAAGGGTGTCCACCCTGTTGCAGATCTTGGTGTCATCCACAAAGAGGCAGACCTTCCCTTTTAGCTCCTCTGCTGTGTCACTTATAATTAAATTGTTGGGCTTGCATTCCAGTGGGTATATATGTCAATGAAGTTACTGGCTTTCCTTTTGGGAGTACTTACTATTGATGTTTCCTAATGTTGATCAATTTGAGCAGTGCAGAATTTTTAAATTATGCTTCTGCTGAAACACACTGCAGAATTTTGGAAACTTCATATTATTCTATGGAATTCTATTGCAACCATAGTTCCAAAAGCAAAATGTTAACTGTGTTTGGCAGTTTATGTAACCACAAATCCATTTCACTTGGAATACTGCAATATAGAGGATAATGTACTGGTCCCGATCGGTAACCAACTTGCTAACCATTGAAAGGTTGCCATGGCAATCATGTAAACCCCGGGAGTGAAGCTCAAGAGGTTTACGTCACCATGGCAACCTCGAGATGTTTAACCACGTTGGTTGCCGATCAGGAACTATACATTATCTTTTGTGATGTATGGTCCCATATACGGCAAAAAAAAAGCAGGTACCTTAAAAACAAGAAATTGTTGACACCGCCGGTCAAGTTCTCACCACCACTGCCATTCTGGGGAGGCCCTCACTTCCTGTACCACGCATGCGCAGGGTGATCCCCGTTGTTATACCATCGATGTGACGTACTCTCTATGGGTTAACAACAAAGTGACGTCACATTGATGGTATAACAAGCCTAGTAAAAGACGGATTTTGGTAGATAACAATGTTCTACCATACATTATAAGGTAATACAATATTTTAGCTTTGTTCCACTCCTTGTTGTGATCCAGTCTGTTAAATAATTATCAAGTTACTGTTAACTAAGTTAAGTGGCAGTGTACGTGAAAGGCTAAAGGAGCAGCACAGTCACACTTTGCAAAAAATGTGTGTAGTCCTGCTGTGCTATTCTCTTTGTTTGCTATTAAGAGTTGTTTTCTAAATTAGCCTTCTAGTTGTATGGTAGTTTTATGGCCCCTGGGGAGCTCCATTTTAGCAAGGTTTAGTGCTCTTCTTTTTCCTGCAATGCCTCCTGTCCCATGTGCACCTGGGACTACTGGTTCAGCAAGTGCTAGAGATAGGAACCTGATGGTCTGGCCTCCACTTAATAGCACTAATGTAATATTTTTGTTTTCTGTGTGTGCATTAGGTCTAGCCAGCAGGAGTAAATGTTTTGCTGTTAAAACTTTTAATTTCATCAAAGTACACACAGCCATAAAAAGCACACCAATCACCCCAGATCATCAGAGCAATAATTAGTAAAGACTGTTTTCTTAAAGAATAACCCACTTAGTTAGCCCTCATGTATTTGCTAAACTGTAAATGTAGCCATTAGTGCTCACTGGATAAGAAAAGTTACTTAATATCACAGCTCTGCTATTGTAAATTGACTCTAAATCAGTGCTTGCTGAATCTGTGGTCCCGGATACATCACTGTCACATGGGACAGAAGGCATTGTAAAAAACAAAAAGAGCAATAAACTTTGCTGAGGTGGAGATCCCCAGGGGCAATAAAACTACTGTAAAACTAGCAGGCTAATTTAGGGAAAACTTCTAACAGCAGACAAAGGGAAGGACACACTAGGACTACACACACAAATCAAAACATTCCGCACAACATATGTTTTTGTACATTCTGACTGTAATACAATTATCTTGGTTTTGTACTGTATCCAGTTTCCTTGATTTGTTTATTTATTTATTTATTTATTTATTTACTGTAAATTCTATGGTTTCGCTCTAATGTTTATGTATAAATCCTCCAATAACTTATTGTTGTTCTGAATATTATAGGGGTGTGGTAGCGCCCCTATAGTTAGGGTTAAGTAGGGTGTTCAGTTAACCGCCTAACTTTCCACCATAATAGTTTTAGCAGCATTTGACGAAATCGGCTGAAATTTTGTATGTATTGTCTAAGAGGTGAGATCTAAATCTGTGGAAAGTTTTGTGACAGCAGCTTGTTCAGTTTTGACATCCACATAAGTCATTTTTCTATAGATGTTTAATTTTTTTCCTATACTTAACATGGGATTTTTTTTTGTTCTCATCTAAAACCTACATGGAATGGAATTTTTCCCTAAACTTTCAGGGTACAGGTGTGATGGCCCAAGATAGTACCTTTGACAGGTTTTGTGAAAAAATATTAAATGGTTCCAGAGTTGTAAGACTTTAAAGTTTATGTTTTTCTGTTCAGAGAATGCACAGCAGGGTACTTGGGATAATGTTCTGATACGACATCAAAAATTCTGTGTCACAAGACCATTTTTGGTTTCTCAGCACTTGCTTCTCACGGCATGAAGCATTTTTTTGTGCCATGAGACCTGCCATCTTGTTTCTTTTCTTCTCAAAATAATAAGCATGGAAAATACATAAAATAGCCATTATTTAAAAACAAACAAACACCAGAACCTAACTAAATGGAACCCATTTTGCTAGATTCTTATGTTTGTTTCTTCACTTAATGGCCAGAAATACCTTTTCTGTGCACCCCAAAATTCTGGGTGCCCAGCTTAGTGAGAGGAGTCATTGACGCACATTCTCGGCATGAGAACAGTAGGACTTTCTTGAGTTCTGCAACTGCAGCTCGAACTTGTGCTGTGGGCTGCTCTGAGAGTAGTGAGCTGCAGTTTCCCTGCTGTCTGGTAGTGCCTCCCACACTCCCATTGCTGTCCCCTTATGTATATAGTGGTTCCCTGGTGTTTAGTGGTGCCCCCCCACCCTCTGATCACTGTCCCCTTATGTATATAATGTTTCCCTGGTGTCTAGTGGCACCCCCCACCTTCCAATCACTGTCCCCTTATGTATATAATGTTTCCCTGGTATCTAGTGGCACCCCATCCTCCGATCACTGTTCCCTTATGTATATAGTGTTTTCCTGGTGTCTATTTCAGGACACCCTCCCACCCTCTGATCACCATCCCTGCATTAAATATCAGTCCAGAATTCCTATATGTTCTAATTCTTTTGGCAGCCTAAGGGTTAATTTGGCCAATATTAACTGTACTAAAGAAAACTGTCCCTCAATGTTTTTTATACCAGTAAAAAAGAAAATGGTCCCTCACCAATCTAACCCTGCCACCCCAACCTCACACTCAGCACTCACCACCTGACACCCCAACTATACCCCCCACACACACCCTCACTCACCTGAACAGGTTCCATGGCATAAACCCACTCACTCACTGAAGACATGTCTTGCTGCTGGAACCCGTGACTGCTAAATAAGAAACTACGGTAAGTGCAGTTCAATGTATTTCAATAGGGTTTTGAACGTTGATGTGCAGCTTTGTCATTTTTGCATATTTTCATCCCAAATTTTCCACATGGCCTTTTTGGGAGCCCACCTCATGATAGATGGTGGTGGAATTATGTCAATCAGTCCTGAAAGGTGATTCTGTGGTCATTTGGTTAAATTACCTTTCAGGCAGGATTTGAAAATTTTCACTTCCATTGATCATAAGGTGGGGTCACAGAAAGGTTATTTTGAAAATTTGGGGTAAAAATATGTAAAAATGTCAACATTATGAGCGTACATTGGAATTTGACTATGCTTCATCATAATTTTAGTAATTTTAAATATTTTGGCACAAGATTTTCAAACTAGCCATTTTTTAACACCACTTCATGAATGTGACAGCTATCATTTTTCAAATCCTGGCACATATGGTGTAGAATGATGTTTCAGTGGCACAAAATCACATTTCAGCAGCGTTTCGAAAGTTTTCACCTACCAGGTTCATAAGGTGGGGTAACAAAAAAGCTGTGCTGAAAGTTTAGCATACAAATACAGTAAAATGCTGAGGTTATGACTAAGCATTGGAACATTTCATCATTCACTCATAACTTCTCTAATTTTTAATATTTTGTCACCAGAATTTCAGCTTAGCCATTTTTCCACACTACCCCATAAATGTGACAGGTGTTATTTTTTAAATTCTGGATGAGACATCTTTCTATACTTCTCTCTTGTTCCCTCTCTGCAGGAGACATACATCCCAACCCTGGTCCTGTACTCAGCAATGCCCCTTCTACAGTTGCCTCTCACTCCCCTGCCTCTGCTCCAACCTGTTTCATTCCCTGGGGTGTAAAGATCCTACACTTAACATTCGTAGCCTTCTACCCAAACTCAACCTCCTACTTCCACTCGTAAGCACGCTCAGTCCTGACGTCCTCATCTTCTCTGATACCTGGCTAACTAACAAAATTCCTGATGCTTCTATTGCCATTCCTGGCTACGCCGTCACCCTTTAGGACCACTCTGGGAGGGGTGGAGGCATGGTCATCTACTCATCCTCCTCTTTCCAAATCACTACTGTCCTATCAACCACTGACCCCACTGCCTATGAAGCCCTGGTTGTTAGGCTCTCTACCTTTTTCAGCACCTATATTCATTGCTGGAGCTTATTGCCATCCTGGCCTACACCACTCTGTAGTCACAGATCTTATTACCACTATTGGGTCCCTGTCTTCCTCTGGTGAGCTATATCTGCTAGTTGACCTTAATCTGAACTGGTCATCACCTACTCTAGGTAAGACTCATTCTACCATAGCTACTCTTAACCTGTCCCAGCTAATCACGGAACCAACTAGGCTAAACCTAAAATCCCAAAATCACACCCTCTTAGGCTGGGCCCTAACCTCCTACCCCCACAGGGTTGTCCAGTCTGGCCTATTGCCAGATGCTCTTAGTGATCATTACATGATTTACCTGGTCAGGAAAGTCCACAGACCAAATGCCCCCCACAAACTAGTTACGATCCGCTCCTACAAAACACTAGACATTGCCCCTCTTCAACAGGACCTCACGCAGATTGACTGGAACCCAAAAGCCTCTGCCAATACTATTGTCGAAGCCCTCGAATATTTCAGAGCCAGTTTCCTCACCATCTGAAATAAACATGCTCCCCTGGAAAAAAGTGATGGTGCGTGGTAGTCACCTCCCCTGGGTAACCCCTGAACTCCTAGCCAGCCAACAAGCGCATAACACAGCATGAAAAATCCCAAAATCCACCAACCTCCCTCATGATCACTCTACCTACACAATGCCCCGAAATGCCTGTACTAAAGTCATTCAGCTGGCTAAAGCAGAATACTTCCAGTCTACCTTTAACACTAACCTAAACAACCTGTCAACATTTTGGAAAGTTGTTCATTCCCTTTTCTCACCCCAAACTAAACCACCATCCCCACTACTCAAAATAAATAACCAACTTATTGTTGATCATCCTACAGTTGCTGTGGAATTCAACTCATACTTTACTTCCTGTGCCTCCATCCTACTAGCCTTACTCCCAGCCCATCTCCCCCCTTCACCCACCCCCACCATTCCCCCCAACATCACCAAATGGTGGAGAGCTTTGCCTTTGCTCCCATTTCTCCCATTGACACCTTAAAGGCACGTCTCTCTGTTAACCAAACTAAAGGCAGCTCACCCAATGACCTAGACCCTAAGCTTATTTACCTATCTGCTCCTGCTGTCTCCCTCCCTCTGGCTGATCTCCTCAACCTATCCTTCTCTACTGCTACTATCGCTAAAGCTTGGAAACATGCTACTTTGCTCCCCTTACCTAAGAGTGGAGATCTCTCTTCACCTGGGAATTACCACCCTATCTCACTTCTTTCTACCTTGGCTAAACTTCAGGAACACCTTGCCCTCTCTCAACTCTCTACCTTTATTGACTCCTCCTCCTCCTTCTTTACTCCCTTCCAATCCAACTTTCAGAAGAACCACTCCACAACCACTTTCCTGCTCCAACTCACTGACTCTATCCATTTAGCCATGGATAAAGGCCACATTACCTCTGCCATTTTTGTCAACCTTGCTAAGGTCTTTGACACTGTCTCCCACTCCCTCCTCCTTGAAACCCTCTCATCAGCTGGCCGGTCTCAGACTGCCTGCGATTGGTTTTGAGCCTACCGGGTAGGCAGAACTCAATCTGTTAAAATTGCTGAGTCTACATCCCCACCCCTACCAGTCTTTACTGGTGTGCCTCAAGGCTTTGTATGTGGCCCAGTCTTATTCTTTATCAACAGCCTACCATCAGTTTGCTCCTCATCCTCTGTTCACATGTATGCTGATGATATGGTCTTGTTCACCTCAGGCCACTCCCCATCTGTTGTGATTACCAGACTACAACTTGACTTCACTAATGTTCAACACTGGCTAAACTCACATCAACTCTTCCTCAATGCCAAGAAGACAGTCTCCATGATCTTTGGCACATGGCAGAGACTCTCTAGGCTACCTTCCCTCCCCTCATTCCACACCCTTGATGTGACAATACTTGAGGACATCTCCTCATTTAAATACCTGGATTTCTAGCTTGACCAACACCTTAACTTTTCTGAACCTATTGATGCCATCCTGAAAACACTGCACCCCAAGCTCGGTGCCCTTTACATGAACTGCAGTACCCTACCACTTCTGGTTAGGCGTGATCTAGTTCAGAAAATGATACTCCCTATTTTTGACTATTGTGACAGTGTACAGTGCTGCTCCCAAGTCTTCCTTTGCCAGGTTGGATACCCTTTTCAATGTATTCTGTTGCTTTGCTCTAGACTCCCCACCCTACACTCACCATTGTACCTTGTATCACTCTCTAGCCTTCCCCTCCCTAGGGGGCAGGTGCCTCTCCCACTGCACCATGTTCACTTTTAAATTCTGGATTGGGGCTCTCCCCTCTTACCTCTCCCCTTCACACACTACCCCACCTGACTCCTCCCACCCTCTCCATTCCACTGACGCATGCACCCTAGCCATCCCTCATAGTACCACTTCCATAGGCCAGGCTGCCTTCTCCTACCATTTCCCAAAGCTCTGGAACTCACTTCCTTTTCCTACCAGACTTTCCTCTACTCCATCTTCTATCTACCAGGTCCTGCACAACTACTTTTTCCCAACTGTTCTTGCATCTAGCCCCCCTTCTCTACCCCCCTTCTCAGTGCTATCCCTCATCCCCTCCTCAACCCTATCTTCCATCTCCCTGCCTACACAACTACTATCCCCCTACCCATTATGTTTCTAGCCCCACTCCCAACCCTTCCCTCCTTAAACCTACCCTTCTCCCCTTCTCTTCTTTATCTACCAGTAATTGAGCACATTACCTATCTGATTTCGCCAGACCTATTCCCCAAGTCTACTAAACTGGTTCCTGCCACTAAGTATGCCCACAGTGTGTTCCAACTTCTTTCTCCTTTTCTCACCTCTCCTCCCTTTACAGTCCTAGGATCACACTACTGTGTCCTCCCCTTCCTGCCTCCCTCCTCTGAATCCCTTCTTCCCATTCCCAGATCCCCTATCTCTTCTGCCTCCCAATTTCCCTGTTTATTCTTATACTCACCCAATCTTGTCTCCCATCCACCCCTACTCCTCCTCCCACCCTCCAATCCTCCTCCTCCCTATTCCCCTTCCCTCTCCATTCTTTTTCTGCCTGGTCCTAGTCCCCTTGCTGGGTTTCTCAGCATCCTGGTGGGGAAATTTGTTCTTGGCTTCCTCCCCTCCTCCTCTTCCCTCCCCCACCCCTCTTCCCTTTCTGACTGATTCTTGTCTCCCTTGCCAGGTTCTCAGCATCCAAAAGGGACACAGAGTATTGGCTGCTCTCTTCTCTATACCCTCACCTGTCTCATACTCTTCTTACCCCTTTTCTTAATCCACTACACCCCTTCATTTTCACATACTAGCACCCTTGGGCTTTTACTGGCACATAATCAACTTGTGTGCATCCTCATCCTCTAGCACTTCATTTGTGATATCTGAGCTACTTCCATATGTACTACCAAGCTAAGCAATAGACATCATTGTATATAACAGTTACTGTTTATTTATTTTTTATTTTTATTTATTTGAGTATTCGGAAATAACCTTTGAGCAATGTGCTCTTTTGCAAAGGTTCCACATCAGCAAAAGTGGATGACAATACATTCAGAGAACACAACACTCCATAGAGAATAACAACATTGTTTTACATTGCATTACATAATGAGGAAGCAATAAACTTAGTCCACATTGCATTTACATAGTATCTTAATGGTTACAGGAAAGATTAAACTATGGTGAGAAAAGTAGGTCTAAGAAAAAGAAGAGGCTGCGAGGTATGGAAAGAGGTTGACCTAACTTTATAAATTAAGGTTGCATCCATGAAAGTAGGCGTTGTGAGGTAACAGAGGCAGTAGGGGGTATGGAAGAAGGATGGCAGGTTAAGGTAGCCAAAGAAAAGGGTGGAGTGCTAGGAACTGACTAGTTAACCAAGTGGGTGGATAGCACCGGTAAGGGGAAGGGAGGAGAGTGGTGTGTGGTATGAGTGGATTTGATTGAAAGAAGGCCTAAGTGAGGGAGGGCTGAAATAGGGGGTGTGGGAGGGAGGGTCAAGAGAGGGAATTAGGTGGGTAAAACCTAAGACCAAGGCACTGGTGCATGTATGAGATAGGGGAGGGATGGGCTAGGACCATCAGACTACCATTGTCCTTAGCCAGCTTTGGAGTAAGGTGTATAGGTGGGCAAGTGATGGGGGCAGAGGGTCATTTGGCTATCCTACATACACACTGACTACTGACAGTGAGATGGAACTTCAGTTCCTTTTTGAAGGAAGAGAGGCTCTCGATGTTAAGTACATAAGTAGGAACCTCATTCATCCAGAGCGAGGCTCTGTAAGCAAAAGACCTTTGGCCAAGGGAAGTTCTCTGGAAAGGAACGGCCAAGGGGGATCGAGTCATGCCTCTTGTCTGATAGCATGACTGATTTGCTTGCATAATCTCCACTATGCTGGGAGGAGCTTTCCCCTGAAATGACTTTTTTCCCATCAAGCACGTCTGGAACTTTATTCTACAATTCAGATTCAGCCAATTAGTTTGTTCATACAGAGAGCAAGTATGAGCTAGTTTATCCTCTCCAATTGCCTGTCTATAGGCTTTATTAAGAGCAATCATGACACATTTGAAAGCAGTTTCCAATGCTGCACCATAGACAATCAGGCCGTAGTCAATGAGAGGCAGGAAGGAGTTGGACGTTGATAGTCAGAGGGCAGTAGGGGTAAGATATTGTTTGTGTCTATGTAGGACACCCTGTCTTATACTGACTGCTTTTACTACTAGGTCAATGTGTTGTGATAATGATAGCGTATCATCTATAGTGAGCCCAAGGTACTTGAATGAGTGTACCTGCTCAAGGGGAGCATCCTTATTGTTGAGAATGGTCAGGACCGGATTTATTTTCTTATGTCGGTGTCTTGAAATCAACATAGATTTGATCTTTTTATAGTTGAGGAGTAATTTATGCAAACAGAACCACTCTTCCAGCTGGCAGAAAGTAGTCTGCAAATCCTTGTGAAGCAGTTCAGGCTGGGTGTTACTGCCCAATATTACAGCATCGTCCACATACAAAATTATTTTTCTTTTGCAGGTAGTTGGTAGTTTGGTATGTCCCAATTTTGGGAACAGGAGTCTCCATAGTCAGCTTCCATACAGATGGAAATTTGGCCAGGGCACAAGACTTACTAAAGATTTTGGTGATGGGGGCAATAACGTCATTAAATGCCAAGGCAATCAAATTCATATTGATGTTGTCACTGCCAAGCCTAGTTTTACCTAGTACCTTTAGAACATAGGCTTTTGGTCTCCTTGACAGTGACCCGTTTGAAGTAGAATTTAGCCTGAGTGAAACTGGGTCCTGATGCAGGCTGAGGTGGATCAGCTTAGACAAGGTATTCTGGAGGGAGGACAATACTTAAGTCTATGAATGCAGAGCTAAATGCTTCTGTGATAATTTGGGGATCTGTGGTGGGGGTGCCATTAATGTTAAGCATGGTGGGGTGTTTCTTGACTTCTCTACCCATCAGTTCCCTAATGTTTTCCCAAAGCCTCTTCCCATCACCCCAGTTCCTATCCAACTGGTCCTTGAAATATTTTGCATTGGCTAGTCTTGTGAGGTGGGTACATCTATTTCTAGCAGCCCTGTAATTTTGGAGGTCAGTTGTGTTGCCAGAGTGCCTGACCCTCCTCCACAGGTTATCCCTGGCCCTCATCTCAGTAAGTAATTCACGAGTGATCCACTCATTTGTGGTTCTTCTAATTTTCCTTATTCTGAATGGTGCATAAACATCACAGATCTTGTTAAATTTGACCACAAAGTGTTTCAGGGCAAGGTCAATGTCCTGTGCTTCATCTAAGATGGCCCAGTCAACCTGTGATAGGGCTGCCTTAAAAGCACCAGCTTGTCCTGTTTTAAGCACTCTGCTCTGGATTGTGATTGGGGAGTGTCTATGCTGCTTACTGGCCCATCTACAAATAACTGGGGAGTGGTCACTTATGCAGTCAGAAAGTAATGCAATGTCCTTGATCCTGGAGGGACAACTAGATAGGACCTAGTCTAGCAGTGTGCTGGTACCCCTCTTGTAGTTTATTCTAGTGGGTTCAGAGACCAACTGGGTTAGGTAAGCACTGGCAACCTGGTCCTTATACACATTAGTGTACTTGCTAAGCCAGTTGATGTTAAAATCACCAGTGACTATGACCTCAGAGTTTGTTTTAGTATTCAAGAGAGCTTCCATGACTAAGCCAAGCCCCTGTTTTGCTTTGTGTGGGGGCAGGTAGACTGAGGCAATTGTGAGCATCTTGCCATGTTTGCCTAAGAGGAGTTGAACTGCAAACAGCTCGTAGTTAGTAGTAGCACTAGTTATTGGCAACATGCTCCCCTGAATAGATTCTTTAACATAGATGAGGCACCCCCACCCCTTTTTCCAATCCTATCAAGCCTGAATGAGTTATACTCTAGTAATGAAATACTGTATATTTTTATTATCTTGTATATGTATTTTGTATGCTCTCCCAACTTCTGTAACCCCCCTCCCCCAGAACATTTTCTGGAAACTAGCTGTTTTTTCAGCTCATGTTGTCTTTCCTGGTGAAACAGTTTGCCAATAAAAAAAAATAAAACTTCTGGTGCGAAATTACATTTTGGCCAACATACCATGTATGCTACATGTCACATTTATAACAGCAATCATAAAATGACTATCTTGAACATTTAGGGTCAAAATAAAAAAAAAATGTAAAAAATGAGTGAATGTGTGAAGAGTGAATGTGTTGAAAATGAATATGTAAGCAGTGAATGTGCCAGGCCCTGCATTTCTGTAGGTGGATGGATTCTTCCTATGGTGCAGAGACAAAGGGGCCCTGCACATTTGCACTTGCTAATGCAGGTCCCGAAGGGACCTGCGTGAATAAAGATACGATTCCACTATCTCAAAAAGAAAGAAAATGCTTTGCAAAAAACTTTATTAATGCATCAGTTAGGGAAACTTAACATCACAAAAGTAGGGAAATGTGGTGTTAGGGTTTCCAACCCTAACTCCCAACCCACACCCCTCAAGCAGTATAAGGAAAATGTAATTACGATTTTGGGTGTCCTGAGTCTTGGCGAATCAGGGGTGGGGTCTTTCTTGGAGTTTTCAGCCTTAATGCTCACCACATTTGTGAGCAATTAAGGTCAGATGTGATCTGTTTTCTTTAGGCAGGGCCCACAGGTTGTTTAAAACCTGTGAGGAGACACAGTTCTGCATATTTAAATGCTATATCAGAATGGGGTGAGCATTAGGGTTGAAAACCCCAAGGAAGATCTCACCCCGATTGGCCAAGACTCAGGACTGCCAAAACTGTAACGATTTTTTCTATTTGTTGCTTGGGGGGAGTAAGGCTGGAAATCCTAATGCAACATTTCTCTATTTTTGTGGCATTAAGCTACTCTGACTGGTGCATTAACAAAGTTTTTTGCAAAGAACTATAAAATAACAATAGGCCTCCCCGTATACTCCTTCTATAAATGTTACGTAGTCCCACATTCTCAAGTCTCTAATCATAGCTCATGTTCTCTAGTCCACTCATCATTTTTGTTGTTTTGCTATATTTTGTTACTCGTATTTATATATAATCTTTCCTAGATTTGAGAACTATAGGTGGTCATTGGTCTGCTGTAAGATCTGTACAATGGTAAGAGCATTTCCTTAGGTTTGTTGTTAAAGTAATGTTTGATAGTGTTTAACAGAAAATTTGTTTTATTAAACAAATTGTTTACGTGTTTCTTATGTTTCAAATCTGGGCTTACTTTAATTCCTAGGTCTTTCTCATTTGTATTCCCAGGTCTTTCTCATTCATAGTTTTATTAAGTGCTCTGCTGTTATTAAAGTATGTAATCTGTTACTTGTTCCCAGATGTATTACTGAGACTTCTTACTATTAAAAAACATGTCCTGAGATGCTGGAGGAGGTACAGGGGAAGGGATTTTTTCCTGTCTCATGCTAGATGGCCTCCATTTGTGTATTGCTGAAACTGGGGGAGGACCCATTAGAAAGTGCTTTGTATTGACCAATATTATTATTAAACTGTGACCTAAAGATATTGGCTAAGATTCTGGTTAAGCACCTTGAGTAAAGTCTCCCAAACGTGCTGCTTCCAGATCAGACTGGTTTTGTGCAAGGGTGACTGTTGTAACGTAATGTGTGCAGGTTGTTAAATGTGATTCACTGGGGCTCTCAGCATCTGGAGACAGCACAAAGTTTGATTGCATAGAATGGGAGTGCCTCTTTAAGGTGCTTGAGAGATTTGGACTGGGGGAGCATTATATAAACTGGGTTCAGATCCTATACGCAGAACCTAAAGCCAGAATATTGATGAATGGGGGCTTGTTAGAGGGTTTTTACTTGTATAGAGGCATGAGGCAGGGGTGTCCCCTGTCTCCCTGCTATTTGCCCTCACAGTTGAGCCACTGGCCATTAAGATTCGAAACAAAGTGGAGCTAAAGTGTGTCGGGATCCAGCTTAATAAGCAGATAAGATCACCTTGTGTACTAATGATGTGTTATTGCTTATCACAGAGCCTCAAACCTCAAAATTGGCCCTGCTGTAAGTTATTGCTCCATTTGCAAGGTTTTGAGGCTACAGACTGAATCTGCAGAATTCAGATCAATGGCACTTGAAATAGCTGCAGGGGGTAAGGTGCAGACAACTTGGAGTCTTAAACTAGTGAGTGCCTCCTTCACATATTTAGGCATAAAGGCGAAGAGGGACATTGGGAGCCTTTATGTCATGAACTACAGGCCCATGTTTTATACTATTTTGGCAAAACTGGAGCAGTGGAGGGCACTGCCAATTTCTTGGTTAGGGTGCATAAACTTATTAAAAATGAATCATCTTTCTAGAATTTTGTATGTAATGCAAATGTTGCCCATAGGCCCCACTAAGGGGGATACTAAAATATTGGAGAGAGGCTTTTCAGCTTTCATTCAGCAGGGTAAATAGCCCAGGAGGAGTTTACAGATGCTGAAGAGTGGTGTTGAACAGGGAAGAACAGCGCTCCCTGATTAAAAGGATACTTTTTAGCCATGCAGCAATGGTATGTACAAGACTGGGTTACTAGAGGGGAAGCAGCTAGTTGGCAAGATTTAGAAAAGGGGAACTCTCAGCACCAGCTGACGGTATACCTAACGCCTGATGGGAAGTGGGTCTATGAGGCATGTGGGGGTAGCCCCATGATAACACACACTTTGGATGTTTGGGGGAGAGATTAGACACAGACAGAAGGCAAAGTCAGGTAGCACTTTCCTTGGTTCAGTGACAGGGAACCCTGCTTTTCTCCAAGGGTTGGAGGATAGAGTTTTCAGGGCATGGGAGGACAGGGGCATGAAATGCCTCAGGGACCTCCACTCAGGGGATGGTATTAGACCTTTACAAAGTTTTGAGATCCCCCCCTGGCACCACTACCAATATCTACAGATGCAGGTCTTTAATAGAAGTCTGAAGCAAAACCTAGTGGAGGCATCACCTCTCCATAGTTACTTTTCAGTCCTGTCTATCTCCCAAGGGGTCATTGCCAAGGTGGTGAGACAAGAGAGAACCAAGCTCCCAGACCTCTCTGCCAAGGTCAAGGGGCTATGGGGAAGGGATCTGGGCAGGCAAGCTTGGCTGAGAGCTGGGGAACACTCTGAAATTACATATGGGTCTACTCCTTTGTAATGAATATAGTCCCAATACATTTTTACATCATCTCTCTTGCCCACCAAATGTACAGTATTTCATAAGTTCGGCTCTGCCTTTTTGCCCATGTGTGGGAGATGTTAAATTGCCATTGGCATTTATATGCATTATTTCTGTGATTCTATGCAACTGAAGCCATATTGGGCAGCAGTATCACAGGAGCTGGCCGGAATGCTGGGTAGGCAGGTCCTTTGCACACTGGTATTTATGTTATATAGCATGAAAGGCAGGGGTGAGAAGGGGAGGCACCCCATCCTTATTGGGTGCAAGTGCTGTTAAACTTGGCCAGACAGTGTGCCCAAAACACCTAGATGTCGTGTGTGCCCCCCACAGTGGTGCAATGGCAGACATTGGCATTGCAGGCATTAGCTCTGGAAAGGCTCACTTACTGTTTGAGGTGATGGGAGGAACTTTTGGATAAGTGTTGGTACACATTTGTTGGCTTCCTGCCAGCTGCAGAGGCCTTAATCCTACAGGAAAGTCTAGTGTGATACACTCAGTGTCAGATTCATCATTTATTAATAAGATGTCTTTAAAGACAAGGGGCAGGATTCTCAAAACTTTGCCCGGGTGCAGAAGCAGTTTGCATGGGGCAGACTGGGTTTTGCCCAGAGGTGGTATTCACAAAGCCTAGTTTGCCCCCAGCAAACCAAGTTTGTGCCTGGGCAGTGCAGGGAGAGGTGCTGCAATGCAAACGAGGGGGAGGGTACCTGCATATAGGAGCAGTCCCATTCACAAAACAATTTCTTCATGCAAGGGCTGATTGTGGAGGTCCGTTGTGTGGAGAAATTGCCATCAACAAAAACCTGGCAGTAATCCATGCAACCCTAGTGGTTGGAGGAGGTATTGTGGCCCCCATCTCCCTCCCTCCCTGTCCCCGATCGCCCACCTGATTACTTAGTTTACTTAGTTAGTTTACTTTGTTTACTTGGACAAAAGTAGGCTTGTACACATCAGGTTGTCCCCACATTGAGTGGGCAAGTCAACCTAAGTTGGGAGAAAAGGCCATTTGTCTAATCTATATTTAAAAGTGTTAAAGTTAGCGGACTCAACAACTTTCAGAGTAAGGTTATTCCAGGCTTTTGGTGCCCTAATGTTAAAAAAGCAGTCCCTTTTATTGGTGTTTGCCCAGTCAACAACAAGTTGTTCATTGTGCACTCTACCTACAGTTCGCCTGGTTGAATATCTGAGTCCACACTGATCCATTAGTTGTTGATATTGTAGAATTTTATAGATAAAGGAGTGGGACATTACACTATGGAAAACATGTTTAGCACTATTGGTTGGGTGATCAGGGACAGGGGTGGGACACTACACTATGAAAAAAACCTTTATCACAATTGGGTGAGTGATCGGGGACAGGGGTGGGACACTACACTATGGAAACATGTTCAAACATATTGGGTGGGAGATCAGGGATTGGGTGGGACACTACACTATGGAAACTTTGTTCATTAATGTCAGGTGGGCGATTGGGGAGGGGTAGGGAACCATTAAACTACTGGGGACTGCAACTGCAAGGGCATGGGCTGGTTGGGGTGGCCATGCAACACCACACTAATGCCATGCAAATAAGCCTACTTGGAGCATGCTAATTGCCAGTAGCACCTTGCATGCCCAATGGGCTCATTGCATAGCTACTTGTGAATAACACTTTAGCTGATGGCTATTGGCTGCGGGACCATTTTCCTGACTGGATGTGGGGGCAGTGCTACTGGATATTCCACTGCTTTTCCTGGTTAGTGCTGCCCCGCCTGCAGCTATTACAGTTGGATAGTGCAGTGTACTATCCGATTGTGAATAAGCACTTTTTTACTGTCTTGCAATGGCAAGATACAGCACAAACTTTTGCACTGCACTTTGCCCCTTTTGTTTGTGAATCCTGCCCCAGGAAGATGTTAGTGAATAAATTACGTTTATTGCATATTTCCAAGATGTACTAGATGCAACATAACTCTGTAATCCAATTGTCATCTTGATTTAACATTCTGAATTCTTATTTATCATGATTTTTTTTCTTTTGTATGTATTATGTTCACACCTTGTTTTGGTGAAAATGTCTTGCTTGAAGTCTACATATGCTGCAAGGTTTGTATTCTTTCCTGAACCCTGTCTGTGTAATAAGTCCATATACCTTTGTATTGTCTGGGTTGCATGTCTTTTCTTGTTGCAGTATAAATTCAACAAAAAATATTACCCCCACATACGTACAAAAAAACTTGCCCCATTTGCTCATTCTGCCATTTTCTTTAGATTGTGATGTAATTTAACGTGGTTATTTGTTGTGTTCACTTCCCCCACCTTCATGTCATCAGCAAACTTGTTACTCCAATTTGTCAGATTTTTTTTTACCAACTACATGTGTATATATATATATATATATATATATATAGATAAATAAATATATATATATATATATATATACATATATATGTATATATATATAGGGGATACATGATGGGCAGGAGTGGAATATGGAAAATATTTTCACTCCTGCAGAGTGAGCCAAGATATTTCATGAGTGCGGAAGGCACGAGTGAAATATACAGTGCTCACGATACAGGAGTGAAAATATTTTCCATATTGCACAATGTGCACAACATGGGTGGGATATTCAGACTGCGCCAGGCTGTGGCGCAAGCCTGGGCGCAGCGCAACTTGGATGCGCAGAGGCGTTGACAGGGTGATAGTCAACGGAGCTGCGCCATGGCACAGCATCATTGAATATCGCTCTTGGCCACCCACAGTGCACATGGCGCGAGTGGCACCGCGCCAGTGCAAGTGGCCAGAGTGGAGCAGGGGGATGCGCTAACGCAAGTGCCGTTGCGATAGGCGCAACTACTGCAATATTCAAAAGTGCACATGCAAATGGGGCCATAATGAATGCAAGGCACAAATGGGGCCATTTCATGTCATTATGCATTATGGCCTCATTTGCATGCAGGTGCGCCGATCCCCAGTGACTTGCGCCTGGCGCCCTGCCAGGCTGCAGCCGTTGGGGACCGACGCCCCCTGCTCAAGCGGCAACACGCTCCGATGCCCAATCGCGGGCATATGAATAGAATGTAAATGTCCCATATCCCTGGTGGTCCAGTGGACTGCTCGCAGCCCGATTACGGGCAGACGTACAGTAATATTAACCTTCCCATATTCCTGGTGGTCGAGTGGACCGCTTGCAGCCGAGTCGTGGGCATATGTAGAAATATAATAGTCCTATATCCCTGGCGGTCCAGTGGACCACTCGCAGCCCGATCGCGGGCATATGTTACAAATAATAGTCCTATATCCCTGGTGGTCTGGTGGACCGCTCGCAGGCCGATTGTGGGCTTTAGTAATAAATTATGACAAACCAATCAAACCCTGGTGGTCCAGTGGTACCCCCCCTCCACCACCCACCTGAGCCCCACAGCCCCGCTCCCCGGTCAGTGGTGGGTGGCAGCTCCCCACCGCTTGCCACCCCTGCCCACCGACTGACTTCATGCGGTGGGGCTGTATGCCCATTGATCGACAGTGTGAGCCAATTGGCAAGCAGCCCGCATCCAAGCAAACCAAGTTTGTGCCTGGGCAGTGCAGGGAGAGGTGCTGCAATGCAAACGAGGGGGAGGGTACCTGCATATAGGAGCAGTCCCATTCACAAAACAATTTCTTCATGCAAGGGCTGATTGTGGAGGTCCGTTGTGTGGAGAAATTGCCACCAACAAAAACCTGGCAGTAATCCATGCAACCCTAGTGGTTGGAGGAGGTATTGTGGCGCCCCCCATCTCCCTCCCTCCCCTGTCCCCGATCGCCCACCTGATTACTTAGTTTACTTAGTTAGTTTACTTTGTTTACTTGGACAAAAGTAGGCTTGTACACATCAGGGTTGTCCCCACATTGAGTGGGCAAGTCAACCTAAGTTGGGAGAGAAAGGAGCCATTTGTCTAATCTATATTTAAAAGTGTTAAAGTTAGCGGACTCAACAACTTTCAGAGTAAGGTTATTCCAGGCTTTTGGTGCCCTAATGTTAAAAAAGCAGTCCCTTTTATTGGTGTTTGCCCAGTCAACAACAAGTTGTTCATTGTGCACTCTACCTACAGTTCGCCTGGTTGAATATCTGAGTCCACACTGATCCATTAGTTGTTGATATTGTAGAATTTTATAGATAAAGGAGTGGGACATTACACTATGGAAAACATGTTTAGCACTATTGGTTGGGTGATCAGGGACAGGGGTGGGACACTACACTATGAAAAAACCTTTATCACAATTGGGTGAGTGATGGGACAGGGTGGACACTACACTATGGAAACATGTTCAAACATATTGGGTGGGAGATCAGGGATTGGGTGGGACACTACACTATGGAAACTTTGTTCATTAATGTCAGGTGGGCGATTGGGGAGGGGTAGGGAACCATTAAACTACTGGGGACTGCAACTGCAAGGGGCATGGGCTGGTTGGGGTGGCCATGCAACACCACACTAATGCCATGCAAATAAGCCCTTAACGGGCATGCTAATTGCCAGTAGCACCTTGCATGCCCAATGGGCTCATTTGCATGGCTACTTTTGTGAATAGCACTTTAGCTGATGAGCGCTATTGGCTGCGGGACCATTTTCCTGACTGGATGTGGGGGCAGTGCTACTGGATATTCCACTGCTTTTCCTGGTTAGTGCTGCCCCCGGCTGCAGCTATTTACAGTTGGATAGTGCAGTGTACTATCCGATTGTGAATAGCACTTTTTTGCCTGTGCGCAATGGCAAGATACAGCACAAACTTTTGCACTGCACTTTGCCCCTTTTGTTTGTGAATCCTGCCCCAGGAAGATGTTAGTGAATAAATTACGTTTATTGCATATTTCCAAGATGTACTAGATGCAACATAACTCTGTAATCCAATTGTCATCTTGATTTAACATTCTGAATTCTTATTTATCATGATTTTTTTTCTTTTGTATGTATTATGTTCACACCTTGTTTTGGTGAAAATGTCTTGCTTGAAGTCTACATATGCTGCAAGGTTTGTATTCTTTCCTGAACCCTGTCTGTGTAATAAGTCCATATACCTTTGTATTGTCTGGGTTGCATGTCTTTTCTTGTTGCAGTATAAATTCAACAAAAATATTACCCCCACATACGTACAAAAACTTGCCCCATTTGCTCATTCTGCCATTTTCTTTAGGTGTGATGTAATTTAACGTGGTTATTTGTTGTGTTCACTTCCCCACCTTCATGTCATCAGCAAACTTGTTACTCCAATTTGTCAGATTTTTTTACCAACTACATGTGTATATATATATATATATATATATATATATAGATAAATATAATATATATATATATATATACATATATGTATATATATATAGGGATACATGATGGGCAGGAGTGGAATATGGAAAATATTTTCCTCCTGCAGAGTGAACAAATATTTCATGAGTGCGAGCACGAGTGAAATATACAGTGACTCACAGATACAGGAGTGAAAATATTTTCCATATTGCACAATGTGCACAACATGGGTGGATATTCAGACCGCGCCAGGCTGTGGCGCGTTTCTCCGGGCGCAGCGAACTTGACGCCGGCAGAGGCGTTGACAGGTGATAAGCCAACGAGCCGCGCCATGGCACAGCATCATTGAATATCGCCCTGGCCACCCACAGTGCAATATGGCGCAGTGGCACCGCGCCAGTGCAAGTGGCCAGAGTGGAGCAGGGGATGCGCACGCAAGTGCCGCTGGCGAGCAGGGCTAACTACTGCAATATTCAAAAACATGCAATGGGGCCATAATGAATGCAAGGCACAAATGGGGCCATTTCATGTCATTATGCATTATGGCTCTATTTGCATGCAGGTGCGCGATCCCCAGTGACTTGCGCCTGGCGCCTGCAGGCTGCAGCCGTTGGGGACCGGCGCCCCCCTACTGGCGGCAACACGCTCCGATGCCCAATCGCGGGCATATGAATAGAATGTAAATGTCCCATATCCCTGGTGGTCCAGTGGACTGCTCGCAGCCCGATTACGGCAGACGTACTAGTAATATAACCTTCCCATATTCCTGGTGGTCGAGTGGACTGCTATGTAGCGGTCGTGGCATATGTAGAAATATAGTTCCTATAGTTCTGGCGGTTCAGTGACTACTGTGCGATCGCTGGCATATGTTACAAATAATAGTCCTATATCCCGGTGGTCTGGTGGACCGCCGCAGGTCGATTGTGGCTTTTAGTAATGATGACAACCACTGAACCAGGTGTCCAGTTGCTTCTTCATCACTCACTGAGCCTCATGCCTGCTCCCCGGTCAGTGGTGGTAGCCATTGCCACTGCCCACCGACTGACTTACACGGTAGGCTGTATGCCCATTGGTCGACAGTGAGCTAATTGGCAAGTAGCTCCATACCAGACACACAGTCCAGATATGTGAATGATCCATTTACATTTCTGGACTATGAAGTACGGTAGCAGACGCCCATTGGCCCACGCCAGGACCAATGGGCTGACAGCCCTACCATACGGAGTCAGTCGGTGGGCGCGGGCGGCAGCGGGTGGGAGTGCCACCCGCCGCGACCGGGGAGCAGGGCGGTGGAGCTCAGTGGGTGGTGAGGGAGTACCGCTGGACCACCAGGGTTGGATTGGTTTGTCATACTTTACTGACGCCCAGATTATACTGCGGGTGGTCCACTGGACCACCAGGGATATAGGACTATTATTTGTGACATATGCCCGCAATCAGGCTGCGAGCGGTCCACTGGACCACCAGGGATATAGGACTATGATTTTAACATATGCCCACAATCGGGCATGGGGGGCACCACCACGAAGGTGCCACCAGAGCTCGGGTGGCCACCCACAGGTGGCAGCTGCTGTGTTGCGCCCTGCAATACAGCAGCTCACCTGTGGGTGGCCAGCTGTTTCTCCTTTTTTTTTGGCTCACCTGTGTGCAGTGCAAGTAGGGGTTGCACATGCATGAGCACAGCACATCCCGGGCTGAATATCGGGATTGCGGAGTATGCATGTGCACGCCCTCCCTACTTATGCTGCATACATTATTGATGCGCTCCGGTGCATCGGGATTTGTGCCAGGCTCAATCCCCTTTTGAATATCGCACCGGGGCACATCAATGGGTTGCGCATGGTGCAACTGTGTTGCACCATGCACAACCCTTCTGAATATCCTGCCCCATGTGTCCTATTTATACCATGGGGGTGAGATCAGTTCCAGTGAGAAAACTATGTTTGGTGTTGTGAGGTTCCTGTTGCTTTAAATGATGTTGGTAGTGTGTGTTTTATGAATGGGTGTTTGTAGTGATCTGTGATTGGTTGATGTGTGTCTGTGTGTGTTGATTAGGTGTGGTGTGCTGTGCTTATTGATTGGCTATGTGGGGGACGTTTCACGTTTGGTGCTGGGAGATTGTGATTAGATCTGTTTGCTGGTATGTGTCTTTATGTCTGGATGTGAGTATAATGTTTATTTACAGGTTTTATGATGTATGTTCATAAAATTTGCTTCAGATTTCACATTTGTTGCACTGCTCGCTGCCTTATTATTACAAGAGCGCTTGTTACAGCCGTTTTCGTATTGCGAGAGAGTTCGTTTATATTTCACTTCTGGAGCAAGTCTGTTAAAGTAAAGAAGTTCCTAAATGATAAGTTTAAAGCATTGAAAATGTATTGTAATGCGATATGTGTGGTTCTACTTTTGGAGATGTAAATGATATGACTGTTGACAGCCGTAGTGTGCTTAAATGTGAGTCGGAATCCCTTGAGTTTTGAAATGCAGTACGAGACATCTGCAGCTCGCTACAGTGAAAAGCAGTGCTGCAGGTGAGTGTAGTGATGTATGTTAATACTATTGTTTGTTAGATTATAGGGACTGTTTGAGAAGTAGGTAAATTGGAGGGTTGTTTGCTAGTTCTTTCACATGTAGGTGGACATCAGCAGAGTAGGTATAAACGGTATTTATTTTAACTCTGCTGACGTCATGAGTATTTATTTCACTGCAGTGAAAATAACAAGATTTATCTCACTGGAATTGATCTCACCCCATGGTATAAATATATATATATATATATATAGATATACAGATAGATATGTAGATAGATATAATATAAAAGAGAAAAGAGAGAGAGAGGCACAGTCGTGCCTCCATGGTTAGAGTTGAGTAGCATGTTTAATGTTAAGCCTCAAATTTTGCACTTTAATAACTTTGCAATTGTTCAATGAATTTGCACAGCATTTGGTATGTGTTGTCCTGTGGGGTAGATCTCTTGATGTGGCAAGTGTCATTCTGTTCAGATGTGCAGATTCTGAGATACGGATAGTGAAAACAAGTAAAAACACACCCTTTTTTGCAGTTTTTTTCCTCATTGCCTTGCAGCTAGATGGTGTGGAATTTATGCATGATTTTTGGAGGGTAGAAAGAACTTCAGCGGCAGAATAGATAGTGAAAATTTAGTATAATAATATTAATCTGTTGCAAAGTTATTACATTTTTAAATTCCCATCATAACCTAATGGGACATTTATGAACATTCTATTTCCAGGATAGATGCCTTTTTTGCGACAAAGGATTTGATCTCGTGAAATAGGACTGAGTCTTGCAAGAGCATTCCTTTTTCGTGAGACCTGAAATCCTTTCTCGTGAGGAAAAATCCTTTTTTGCGAGCCGACATATTGTTGTTTTTTCTTCCAGCAATTAAAACGCAAGAAAAATACATAAACCTCGTTGTCATTTTAAAAACTAACACAGAACCTAGCTAAATGGGTCCCGTTTAGCTGGATTTGACCTTGTTTTTAAAATAACAGCCAGAAATACCTTTTCTGGGCACCCAAAATCCCAGATGCCCAGCTTAGTGAGAGGAGCTTTCAGCTGTAGTTCAATAGCCCCCATTTTCCCTGGTGTCTAGTGGAACCCCTCTCTCCCGATCACTGTCCCCATTCCCTGGTGTCTAGTGCCCCTGATCTCCTTCCCTACTTGCTTTTATATTTATTTTATATATTCTGACAACGGATACCCACCCCGGTGTCAGATGACCCTCCACCCCAGCAACCCATTGCTTGATTAATTGTGCCGACATTGGGGGGCCCAATCCCCATGTCAGCATTTAAACCTCCCCAGCAGTGCGGGACACTGGGGAGACCACCCCCAGTGTCCCAAAATCTTTATTGTATTTATGTACACCTGGAAAAAAGAAAACAGTCCCCTGACATCTTTTTTAATTTTTATTTTTCCTGTAAAGAAGAAAATGGTCTCTCGTCATCCTCACTGCCCCTCCTCCATCCTGACCCTCCCACTGAGCACCCACCACCCCACATCCCCCCTTATCCTATACTTACCACTGAAGGTTGAGGGCTTTCATCTTTTGTGAATTGGGATGTGTCTGCACTCTTCAAAGACGAACTGTGAACTGAAGAATCAAGGTACCTGTAAGTGCTGTATAATGGCTGTCAATGGCATTTTGAAGTTAGGTTCATACCTTTGTTATTTTTGGGGAATTTTTACACCAAATTTTAAACATAGCCTTTTTGGGACCCCACAACATCAACACAATCACTGCCATCTTGTTAATCCAGTCCAGAAGGTAATTTTGTTATCCCTGTGCAAAATCACCTTTCAGGCCTGATTAATGAAATGACAGTGCCAGTGCTCATGAGGTGGGGTCCCAGAAAAGCCAGGTTGAAAATTTGGTGAAATAATTCCTTAAAATGGCCAAGTTATGAGTGTTCATTGAAATTTTTTTCACACATGCATAACTTTGGTAATTTATGATATTATGAGTCCAGATTTTCAACATAGCCATTTTATCACACCACCTCATGAACAGTACAGTTGTCATTTTTCACATCCTGTCCAAAATGTGTTTTTCACACCTGTGGTGCGGAGGACATTTTGTCACAGATTTGAACATTTTACATACGGGATTAGGCAGTAGGGTCATAAGAAGACTGTATTGAATGTGGGGTCAAAATATGACAAAATGCCAAAGTTATGACTATTCATTGCAATTTCGCTACACCCGCTCATAACTTTTGAAATTTTAAATATTTTGACAGCAGATTTTCAACATAGCCTTCTTATTACCCCACCTCATGTATGTTACAACTGTCATTTTTCAAATCCTGCTCAAAATGTGTTTTTGCACCTGTGGCGCTGAATGGTGTTACAATTCCACAGAATTATGTTTTGGTGGGGAGTCAAAAATGTTCTGTAATGGGTACATTAGGTGGGGCAATAAGAAGACTATGCTGGCAATTTGATCACTGTTGTCTTTTAAATGGAAGAGCGGGCCCTGTGTTTTCACAGCTACACACACACACACACATATTGCACAAGGTCTGAAGGACCCTGTGATCCCACAGTAGAATAAGGATACTATTACACTATCTCAAAAGTAGGAAATAAGTTGCAAAAAGCTTTGTTAGTGCTCCAGTTAAGGTCAAAGTGACAGAAGTTGGGAAATGAGGTGTTAGGGTTTCCCTAACCGCCACCCTCCCAACCAGGCAGGAGAGCAGGTGTGGGGTGTGCCTTGGGCTTCTCAAGCCTAACGCTCACCACAGTCCATCTGAAAATAAAGGTTAGATGTGTAGACTTTATGAGAATGGTGAGCGTTAGGCTTGGGAAGCCCAAGGCACACCCCACACCTGCTGTCCTGCCTGGTTAGGGAGGGTGGGGTGTTAGGGAAACCCTAATACCTCATTTCCCAACTTTTGTCACTTTGACACTAACTGGAGCATTAACTAAGGTTTTTGCAACATATATATACATATATATATTCTTTGCAAAAACTTCATTAATGCATCAGTTAAGGTTGTTCCACAGTGACAAAGGGGATTCGATGTTAGGGTTACCACCCTTACTACCCCACCCCACCAACAGGCATCAGGATTGTCCGTTTGGGGTCATCGGCCTAACTCTCACCCCATTCCATGTGTAAACAAGCTGGTGGTAGTATAGGAGAATGGGGTGAGACTTAGGCACAACAACTCCAACGTCCCCGATGCCTGTTGGTGGGGGTGGGGTGTAAGGGTGGTAACCCCTAACATCGATTTCCTCTCTTTGTCACTGGAACAACCCTAATTGATGCATTAAAGAAGTTTTTGCAAAGAATTTCCTTCTTTTTAAAAAGTGTAATGTAAGTAGTAATAGAAATGGGTGCAAGGGTCCGTGCTCCTACCAAGCCAAGCAAGTCTGGCAAATAGTATGGGTTTAGGGAGCACAGGCCCTCTGAGCCCTGTGCTCCCACTTATAGTTAAGTATGGTTCCATATAGCAGTCGTATAAGGCAAGGAGGCATAGTTACAGTAAGTTCCCCATATCTCGTTTAGCTTCATGCTGCAAAGCAAAGTTAAGTGTAACTGTAATTGTGAAAGTCAGTAGTTGTCACACCAATGCAGCGACCTAACACATGTTACTCATCATTTCCCTATTACGGGCATCAAAAATAGTGTGCGTGTCAACTGTGAAGGAATAGCAATCATCGACGCACACAAAACTTTACATGTGAGATAGTAATTCGCAAATATCTCAGGAACTGTACATGCCAGAAAACAATCACATTTCAGAGGTTTCATGGCTTTCTAACCTAGCTCTACACTTACCACCCCCCCAAGAGTTTTTGTGACGAAAAGTGCGTATCCAGAACTGTCAGATATCGGGCCCTGAAAGGCATCAATGGCACCTGAAGTGTTATCCTATGGGAAAATTCTGAACTTTGGAATGCTGTAACTATGGCTCTGTTGAATAATTTTGTACCAAACCACCAAAAGGCACACCTGTGGGAGTAGGCCTTTTCACCATGAAACGTTCAAGTCAATAGCGCAATCCACGTTGCCACAATGAGGGGACAAAGGAAAACCTGCACTGCCATGTTATCCTATGGGGAAATTTCCAAACTTCACAATGCTATAACTATGGCCGTGTTCAATGGTTCTGTACCAAACCAGAAAAAGGCACACCAGTAGGGGTAGGGCTTTGCACCCTAAAAATTTCAGGTCAATACCACAACACACGTAGCCACAATGAAGTGACAAAGAAAACAACTCCCACAATGTTATCCTATGGGAAAATTTGTAACTTCAGAATGCTATAATTAGGGATGCGGTGAATGTTTTCGAAGCAAACCACTGAAAGGTACATCTGTGGCACAAGGGCTTGCCATCCTGAAACTTTCAGGCCAATATGACAATCCAGCTTGCCATAATCAAGTGACAAAGAAAACAGCATTTTAGAAAATGGTTGTGCAGTGTTACCGTGGTCATAATTAAAAATATGATCGTGACACTCCTATCTTTATAATGGGAATACAACTGCGAATATAAAAAATAGTGTCGCGTTGTATTTTTTATGGTTGTGCGATGCCACTGCAGTTTGTTATAGTGTCACGATCAAAAATGGCAAAATGGTAGAAAAATCTGAAAACCACATTTCAGACCAGCTGGTGCAAAACTAATGTCAGATTCCTTTCCTCAGGCCTGAATTAGTAAACCCAATGGTTGGTGTGTCGAAAAGTGTATGATTTATGCACAGTGCTGTTTGACCTTGGGTAACCTCACGAGTGGCATGAGCCACGAGGGTGACCAGGGCAACATCACAAGTGTGCATAAATCATATGTCACATAGCTCCCCATATTTCATTTATGCAATAGGGAAAGACCTTGTGTATATGTGTCATTTATAAAGAAAGGTTTTAAAATAAAGAAATATGAAAAAGTGTGTGGGTTTATTTTGTGATTTGCCAGGTTGATGCGCATCATCTGTGGTTTGTTAGATCTGATTGGGTGAAAGTACGCTGTAACATTTTTTTTACAGAAAAACATGGCAGCTGAGTTTAGCGAGCGCTTGTTGAAAGAATACTGGAAATGTTTAGATGACTTTTGAGAGCGCTTGTGAAAAGAATATGGCAGTAGTAGTGGCTATTGTGAAGTATTTTTCTTTTTTTTAAGTTTTTTTTTATGAAACATTGGAATTTGGAGTGGAGCGAGTGGCATCGGAATGAACAGTAGACCGAGGTTCGTGATCTGCAGTGGCAATGTGAGCAAGTGCGTGAAGTAGAAAGAAAAAGAAAAGCAGAGCGGTTTCTGATATGGACATTTTTTTTTTCAGGTTAGCAGTCTTGTTTGTAGGTCATTGATGGAGGGGAGAGATTAGTTAAAAAAAAACCTGCGGTTTGCTTGTTGACAAGTTCTTTAGGAAGTCGGGGGCTGAGGCAGTTCAGGATGCAGTTCTTTAGGAAGTCGGGGCTGAGGCGCGTTCAGGGCCTTGTGGTTGGGAAGGGCATAGATACAGAGGACTGCGGTGCAAATACTGCTTCATGGCTTGTGTTTTTGGTGTGAGGATTGTTTAGAGGATGATGCTTTGAAGAGACTACAAAAAACACAGTTTTTTAAAGGAGTGTATTATTGTGGATGGGGCTAGCGATGTGTACTGCAGATACCAGTAGAAGGCGTGTGTGTGTCTCTGTCAGAAAGTGAAAGCGTGTCAAACTAGGAAGTAGTCCGGCACTGTGTGTATAAATGGTCACTGTATGTATAAATTTATTTATACATACAGTGACTCAGATAACACATTTATCACACTGAATATATGTCCACCTTATTGCATAAATACATATATATAGATATAGATATATATCTATATCTATCTCTATTATACATATATATACAGTCTGAATTAGATAAAAATTAATATCTGTGCTGTATTTCTGGACTTAAGTAAAGCCTTCGATACTGTGGATCATGATCTACTAATCTCCTCACTGCATTCCCTAGGCCTTGACCCAATCTCTCTTAAATGGTTCAGATGCTACCTCTCTGGTAGAATACAGCAGGTAAAAGTGAAGGCAACCTTTCTTCCTCAAAACCACTCTTAAGAGGAGTTCCTCAAGGTTCCATCCTGGGCCCTATCCTCTTTGCCATCTACATCAACAACATTGATTCAAGCCTCACAAAATCTAATGTTCACCTTTTGCAGATGATACTGTCCTTATGTAAGCAATCCATCACCAACAAAGGCACATGATCTACTACAATCTGAATTCTCCTGCTGCAACACAAATTACTTGAAAGAAGCTTCTATTAAATGCCAAGAAGACTAAAGCTATGTTCCTCTCCACCAATACTTTTCTATCACTCTCTCACCGAACATTCTTCCCAACTTTCTACCATCCTTGGAGAGAGCCTTGAGTATGTAGACAAATTCAAATATCTGGGGGTTTGGATTGATAACAGGCTTGATTTCACCCAGCATATTGAAGAGCTCCTGAAAAAACTCAGACAAAGACTTGGCCTTTTCTTCAGGATCAAACATTTTCTAAACAGAATCTAAGCAGAGACTAATCCAGGCTTCATTTCTATCCCTCCTCGACTATGCAGACTTCCTATATGGCCACTGCTCCCTGTCCTACTTAAATAAACTGGATACCTTGTACCATAGAGCTCTAAGATTCATCACTGACCTTCCTTTCAGCACCCACCACTGTTCTCTCTATGCTGCAGTTGGCTGGACATCCCTACATCACAGAAGGAACAAAAACGCTGCTCTGTGGATCTACAAAGCTCTGACAAATAAACTACCATCCTACATCTCAGATTGCTTCTCTCTTGTTACTCTTAGGCCATATGCCCTAAGAAGCAATAGCCTCATCACATTGAATTTACCAAAGGCCAGTACCCGGCATAGAAGGGCTGCAATCAACTACTTTCTAGCACTCATCTGGAATTCTCTGCAAAAGACCCTGAAGCTGAACACTTTCATTCCTATAGCCTCCTTCAAAAAGCTGTACCTAAGTCTTTTCCCAGAGATATGCAACTGCTTCCACAAGTCCTAGTCCCTTCAGACCCCTTTTCACCCCTGCCCCCATTAGATTCCCCCTCCCTTATCTGTTTAGGCATTCATCCATTAACATCGTTACAATTTTTCTCCTAAACCCCAATGCCTTACCTTTTTTTTCTCCTTTTGCTTTGGTGCCCAATATCACTGGTTAACCGCCTTGTATATATGTGTATATTATTGTATCTGTTCATTTTAAAGTCTTTGTTATTGTACTCAATCTGTATTTGTATATATGTGAATTTATACCCATTATGTTGTTTCTGACCAATCAGGTCCATCTTGTAAATGAGCTATGCTCAATGATGTTCGCCTGAATAAATAAAGATTTTGATTGATTGATTGATTGATTGATTGATTGATATACTGTATGTACCAAATAGACTTGTCCCAGTACAGATGTGGCACCCCACTAGTGACCCTCCCTGGGTTAATAACCATTCATTCTAATTCACGGGGTCCATTCTGTAAGCCATGCATCTATCTATCCATCTGTTTAATATTACATTGATATAGTTCCTGTTTAATTTCTCAAGAAGGCACTTCTGGGGAACCACATCAAATGGTTTGCTGATGTCTAGAAGACTAATATTGAAAGTGACTGACCTTTCTATACATTTTTGATCTTGTAAATCTTTTATGCAAGATTCCATTAATTTGCTCGCTGTAGATGTAATGATTATGGGACGGTAATTTTTGGTGTTTTGTGTATTTCCCATTTTGAATATGGGCACTACTTCTGCTGATCCCTAATCTTTTGGTACATCTCCATTTCAGAGACATGTTGAACTTGTGGGTTAATGACTCAATAAGTTGATCTGTCATTTCTTTCAGTATCCTTGATGCAACTCTATCTGGGCCTGCAGATTTGGTAGTATCGTGGGACATTTTTTTCTCTAACACTAATGTAGTCAGTTGGGGCTTTCGAACCTTCAGCCAAATAATTTAGACTAGTAGGAGTTTTGATTGGAATAATGAACAAAAATATGTATTTAAGGCATCAACCATCTCATTTTCCTTGAAACTATTGGTCCATCAATAAGCAGTGGTTCAACTTTAAAAATCTTTTAAATTTATATAACTGTAAAAAGCTTTGGGATTTCACTTATTTGTTGCCATATTGATTTTGTATTTCGCTCTCTTAGTGGCTTGCTTACACTGTTTTTAGGACTTTTTTGTATTTATCAATATTACCTGAGCATGGATATTTCTTTTTATTTCTGTATGCCCTCCTTTTTTTTAGCTAACATGAAAATTAATTCCGTATTATAAAATGGGTAAAGAGAGTCCTTTAATCTGACTGGCTGCCAGTCCTTGCCCGCTGTGCTCATTTTTTAGATTATACCACAGAAAATAATAAGTGCCTATACCAGTGCCCGGAATCCTGTACAGATCCTTCCAATGTCACTGCAAACCCAATTTCTCCACCATTTTTTTAGTTTACTGAGCGAAATTGAATCCACAAATGTAATAATAACACAAACACTTTAAAAGTGTTGTTTCCAGTCTGAAATCCTCCCACTGTCCCTTCCGAGCCACTCCTATCCCATCCTTAACCATAAGTATCATGCGGTTATAAACTCTTTCCAACCCACAAACAGAGGGGACCAGCAGGACTTTTGTGACCAGTGCTACAGCAGATGGCAGTGTGCTGCTGGCAAGACAGTCAAGAAACAGTGCTTCTGCTGGAGTCCCATCCCAGTGACACACAGCACACCACAGCACCCTAGTGACACCAGAGATGGAACAGCACCCCAAGGGACAGCTGATGGACTATTTTAAATAAAAAAAGTATATTTTAAAATCTCACCATTTTTTTAATAAACACTACAGTTTCTCAAAATATACTCATATTATAAGCGCAATAACACATTCTGATGTGTGGGTTATGCTCTGATACAGTAAATGCACTGCTAGGGCAGTACGGTACTTGGCCTGCAGCCTCATGCCTTGCTATGGCCCTAGGCATGCATTTATCAGAGTGTAACCCACATCCCATCGTGTGTTATTGCTTACATAAACCATGGTGCCAATTTGCCCTTCTCTTTATAAATCAGTTTATGTGGTACATAACCATTCTGTAGTTTTAATAATTTAGTTTTGAATAATTCCCAGCATTCATTAGCTTTGAGGTCCATCATGTCTTTTACCCAACTGCAGTTCGAATTTTTATCTCGTCAAATTATAATTGCCTTGTTTGGAGTTAAAGGAATCTGTTTTCCTTTAATTTAATTATATGTCCTAGCTACATTTAATGCTATGACATCATGAGCATTGAGTCCAAATGATTATCTAAGTAATAAGATATGGAATCTAAAATATTTGTTAGTGCTAGGCCAAGTATATGTTCTCACCTCTTCTTGGTTCAGTAATTAGCTGTTTCAGGCTGCATGTTATCGTAGTGTCTATGAGTGCCTTCACTGTCATACTATTTCCATCTTTTAAGTCCCAGTTTATTTATGGGTGATTGAAACCACCTAGCATCAGTACATCTCCTTTACTGCTATAATACGATATTTCCTCGAGGTGGTCTGATGGTAGGCCATCCTCAAATATGGGGGTAAGTAACAAGTTCCAGTTATTAGCTTCCTGTGTACACTACTATGTTATCTAAAGACTGCCATTCTGATTCTGTTTCAGAGATGTCCTTATAAAAAAAGTTCAGTATATTTGAGAGGATTTTTTTGTATTAATAGCTACACTACCACCACCACATCTGTTTACTCAATCCTTGTGTATTACTAAGAAGCCTATGGTTTCCTTATCCTATGTATCAATCGAATACCAACATGCCTCTGTAATGGTCAAGAATAAGATATTGGGTTCCTCTTCTGCTATTAACATCTTTAAGGTAATCAAATTTATTGTCTAGGTTTCTTGTGTTAAGTAATACTACCTAGGGATCCTTATTTTGCTTTAGCTTAGTTTTCTTAGATGTATTAAACATGTACTCCTTGCCCTATCCATTAGTTTAAACATTTTTCAAGAGCTTTTTGAATCTATTTGCCAGCAAGGCAGAACCATTTTGATTACATGAAGGCCGTCTTTTGCATACAAATGCTTGTTTCCAAATGGCTCTGTGTTTCATCAGATGAAAGTTTTGTTTAAATGTCAGTCATCTACCCAATTTTCTTTTTGTGTAATCTTTTATCTCCCTCACACTCCGGCGTCCACCTCTCCTTCAGGCCACCTAGTGCTTCCATGCCTCGGCTGTCCTCTTCTGGAGCTCCTCACACACACACATCACAGCTGACCCCTGATTTGTCCCCAACATTTCCCATCGCCGGGCGGGTCCCCCTCCTCTGAAGGGGAAGGCACCGAGTGGCAGGGAACCCCAGCATACTATTTTTCTACGGTCCGGAGGCACTGCTGTGGTGATGATCCTCCTGGAGGTTCCGGGGAACATGGAGCATGGAGGCCATCATCTGGTGGCGCCGGAGCTGTTTTTCCGGCTTTCTGGTTGTCCCTTCTGCACTACTACATGTAGTACCCCAGGTCTCCATCAGGGGCCACTACTAGAGTGGAGCTTCCCACCCACCCTCTCCAGCAGAGGAGAGCAGTCCTTTGGATGCTCAATCCTCTCCTTCCCCAGCCAGCCTCCGACGACCCGAGTCCATTCCCAAACCCAGGTCACTGGCGTGGTTCAAGGTGTGGCGTCCAACGCCTCTGCCCTCTGTGCCACTGGGCCAGCCCATCTACCCATTCTTCAATCTAACAATTTCTTTTCATCTTTGTGCTGAAACCCTCATGACAGGGAAAATTTGTAAGAAGACTGGCCTACACCCTTTTCTTAACAGTGATTTACCCAACTCGACAAAACCCTCTTGATTTCATTTTCAGATTCCAATCTATGTCATTTGTCCCTACATGGACAATGCTCCTCAGATTGTCTCTAGCTCCTTCTAGATTTCCATCAAGATTCATCCTAATATCATTAACTGTTGCTCCTCATGCATGCTACCATCCTACTTCCTTGTTTTTACTGCACACAAATCTATCTGTAAATTTCACCAGTGAATCACCTATTACTACAACCTCCTCATTATTACTGTTATTCCCCTTTACACCATTCTCTGGCTTTTTAGAAATGTTGCTATAATCAATAGAGAGGGCAGAAAACATGATTTGATTACAGATATTTCCTTTATCCTTTATGGATTTCAAAGTCCTTGCTGTCCTCCTCCTTTTTGCTCCACACCTTGGTTGCACTATGGTCCAGTCATTTCCCCCCTCATCTGACATCATCTCTCCTTCTCTTCCTACCTGCCATGTGCTCTTGAGTGCCAGTGTTAAACTGAAACAGTTTATTAATGTTGTCAGTTGAATTTGGTTGCATACAAACAGAGAAGTGAAAGAAATTAGTGCCTCAGCAGGGACTTGAACCTAGGCCACCTGGAATACTGTTCCGGTCATGCTAACCAGCTGCACCACCAAGACAACTGGAACCTGGGCTGTCCAGAAGCACACATTACTCTTTCTCTAATGGCCCAGGTCCATCCATGAGAAGGGAGGACTCAGTCAAGGTCTTGTTCAGGCCTACTGAGTACAGAGACCCTTTTATGTCTGTGTCTTTTGTCCATGCCACGTGTGACGTAGATAACAATAATGGTACTGACATCACTGCTGGTATTTCCACCATGGCACTAAGATGTAACATTGAAACATAGAAACAGAGAAAGTGATGGCAGAAGGTGACCATATGATCCATCTAGTCTGCCCATGATCCTACCCCCACCAACTGCTACTCAGTGTTATTATGCTTTTGTATCTATCACAGGCATTCTTGAATGCACCAACCATCTTTGCTTCTACCTACTACTGTATGTACTATATATCTATGTACTAGCGTTGGAGACCTTAGACATGACATTCATTAGTGCCAATGTCCACACTAGGCATGATGCTTTAGTCTAACATTAGTGCTGAGTACGGTGCTGTCCCCGTTGCCGAGCATGGTGCTGTCATCTATGCCGACCATGGTGCATTATTGGTGCCATAATGAGACCTGTGCTAAGAGATATTTTCATGCATTGTTGCATTATTTTCACTTATAAAATGGGTTCCAAAAATCCTGCATTCTGATTCACCAAAACAAGTCACCTGACCATGGATTAATCCCTTGTAAACCCAAAGTTGCCTTGCCGCACTACAAAATCCCTGAGTGACAGCAATGTAAAATGACCTTTTCAGACCACTCCACCAGAGAAACATGTAAAAAGCTACAACTGCAGCATCCTTATTAAGACAAATCCGCCTGGTGGAGAATTACAACTATGGCATTCTCAGAATGACAAACCAGTTAGGCAGAAGAAGTATTTTATTACAAATGCATGTAAACAGTGTTTAAAAAAAAAAAATATATATATATATACACATATATTTATTTAGGTAAACCTCTAAAATAAAGTTGCCCATTTTATAAATGAATTAACCCCACTCCAGGACATGGGTTTACAGAGAATTAATCCACACCTGGGTGGTTGAAGTCACTTGGCCTGCGACCCCATGCCTTACAACCCCCCCCCCCGGCATGGATTAATTCTCAGTAATCCCATGCCCTGTCATGGGTTAATCCTTACATAATCTGCATTATATCTATGCAATCTTGTGTTATTTTGACACAATTTTGCATTATTTTTCACATAAACATTGTACACAAATTCATATTTCCTTGCAACTTCTCACTATTTCTTACAGTTTCACACATTTTCTCTGCTTGGCTCAGCACAACTGTCCCTCCTTGCCACTGAAATGAATGGTAGCAGAACAAGGGCCTTAAGTGGATGGGGCTGTTCCTGAAACAGAACAGTTGGATCCTTCTACCTGCATTGCAAAGTATCACCATGGCAAATACTGCAATATCTCAGGACTGAAGTACACTCCTCCCAGGTAATCATTAGCTATGGCATTTGATGGTGGGCATTGCAACTATTATTTTATGGGCCCTTCCAGATGAGTTCTCTCTCCATGCTTGACTGAAGCATATCCTTTTCAAACCTTCATTCTTGTCTTGACGCTGGATTACTTTCCAGTGCAGACATCTTCCTGAAAAGACAGTTTTGCAGCACTTTCCTTAACCAGATGATTTACTCTAAGAACATGACTGAAAGGTAGATGTACAGTCATGCTGAGCCTTGTGCTGGCCAAAGCTGATTTAAAATGCTCTGGCAGTCTTACACATGCACTTTCTCACAGTGACTTTCAGCCACCGGTTAGCTCAGATATGCTGCCTCGTTTCAGCCTATGTGTGGCAATGCAGATGTATTTTGTTTCTACCAGGCTAGGTTTTATAGACGCAGTGGCTTGGACCAGTAAGTAACTGGGTCAATGGTGATGTCCTGATGCTCATCTGTGGGCATCAACAGATGACATCTAACTGGCTGTAGTTCCTTTGGAGGTCAACAAGATGCCATGCTTTTTCATATAGTGAGGCATGTGCCTCACAAGAGTAGGTACTGTGTTCAACACTGGCTTTGGCCGGTGTGGGGAATTCACACCAGTGGTTCCTGGAAGCAGGAGATCTATCCTTATGTACTTGAAGAGCAGGACTGCCTAGTCTCCAAGAGAATCAAAGATATGTACCAGAGCATACCACTCAAGCCCAGCTACTGCAAGTGCCTTATACTCTGTGTGTGTCTGCAATGCTTTCAGTGAAAGTTCTTCCTGTTGGGCTTGCTTAGCACCATTTCTCTATGGAAAGTTTTGTACTTCTAGTGATGCATCTCAAAGAACTATGGATGCAAGTATATCTTTATTAGAGGTAGTGTAGCGCAGTGGTTTAAGGCTCTGAGCTGCAAACCTGAAGACTGGGGTTTGAATCCCACAGCCCCAATTGCATACTGTGTGACCCTGAGCAAGTCAATTAACTTCCTTGTGCTCCCAGATTGCACCTGGAAACAAGCTGGCTTAGTGCCTTTCCCTCGTTAAACAATTTCCTCCTTTTTCTACATGGTGTGTTAGTACTAAACATGTCCAGAGCTCTAGCTGAGGAAACCAGGAGAATATTTCTTAACCTGTCAAACCTCAACCAGTCTCAACACAAAGACTGCAATTCTGGAGAGCCAGAAGATAACTTTCTAGTTCCTTTTGTGAGGCTTTACGGGGATTCTTGGTGAATGCTCAGAGGCAACTTTTCACAAGCATCACAGTCATGAAATCACCCCATATGGGTGACAGCTAGTTGCTGTTGGTGAGAAGCAACATCTCTGAAGAGATTTCCTTTCCTTTCCATGTCCTCAAGTGTCAGTGACATTAGATTGTTCTTCATGGGGTAGGGAGCTTATTGCCAGGGGTTCAGACCCAAGGGCCCTGGCCTTCCTGAGAGCACAATCGCCACATAAACCTGTTGGTGATGTGTGTAGCTGTGTTCACCTTTAGAGTCCCAGAGGATGCAGTTTAAACATAGCTGGCTCTACTGCAGCTGGACAACAATGTTTAGGTCCAGGCTACTCATATCTGGGAGTGAGTAATATGCTAGATACCAGCTTCAGCCACACAACAGCAGAGTCATATGAGTGATTTGAGGTGGGCAACATTGTACAGTCCCTTCTCAACAATAGCCATGTTGGAAATGGACCAATGTTGCATCTAACCTAATGCTGGCCAAAGTAGATCTGAAAACCACTTCACCAGCAGAGAGTGACCTGGATCCAGCACACTTCCCTATGGCCCCCTTTGCTATAGTTCTAGGAGCAAGATGTATCCAAGCATCAGCCTTTTGCAAGATGAGCTCCAAAAGAGATAGTCACCAGGCCCAGGACACTTATATCTGTGAATGAACAGTTTTCTAGATGACAGCTTCAGCAACACATCAGCAGATCCTCATGAGTGGTCTGAAGTGATTATTGTCAGACAGTGCAAATGATAAAGGCTGACCTGGAAATGGACCAGTTTTGTATGCCTCCAGATTAGTACTTAATCTTGATTGAAGCAGACCTGTTAAACACTGTTGGGCAGAGGGTGCCACAGGATCCTGTTAATGTCTCCTGTGCCCCCCTTTCTTGTCTTAGGTCTAGAGCCAGTTGGTTTATCCTCAGACTGTGTGAGCCTCTCAAAGTTCGACCACATGAACATTGACCATCAAACTGCATACAAGTTCGCCAATGGTCACTTAACGGAGAGTAGTTTGCACTGGTTTGACATTGAAAGCATTAGGAAGTGGACAAATGAAATAACATAATACAATGGACTAATGGAGCATCCAAAACAGCAGGATGATGCAATGGGCCATGTTGAGGAGTACTAGTTATAAAAATTGTGTCCATTCGGTCAGTGTAAAACATGGACAATGCTAAAAGTAAATGAGGTGTGGCTAACAGTGCTTGAAATAAAATGGTTGTAACTAAGGCCTATATATGCCCACAAAATATCAGTACAGAATCCCACAGTGTCGGCTACTTATTCTAAAAATTGTGTGCCGATTGGGACAGTGCCATACATGTACGTTGAACAAGGCTTCATGTTATGCCATGGATAAGTGTTCTACATATTGGTTTCATGGGCAATGTTGCTCCAAAAATTATGTATTCACTCTGTGTAGACCTGGCAGAAATTCACAAAACATTAATCTGAAGAAGAATGAGCAAAGATAACAGTGCAGCACTCCACAGTGTGGGCTACTGGTTCCAAAAATTGTGTGCCCATTAATTTGAGACAGTGCCACAAATGCTATGCCATGGATAATTGTTGTACACACTGGTTTCATGGGCAACGATGCCCCAAAAATTATTTATTTGGCCTGTGTAGACATGAAGCAGCATGAAGGAGGAGGAGGAGGAGGAGAATGAGCAGGACAGAGAACTGTATCAGTTAAAGCTGAAGGAAGCGGGGAAGGCAATCAGAATAGCAAAGGCCCAAACTGAGGAAAAGATAGCCAACTCAGTTAAGAAGAAAGATAAAACCTTTTACAGGTACATTAGGGAGCAAAGAAAGACCAAGGGAGGGATAGTGATGCTTAATAAAGGGGGTGGGGGTGGGCAGAGGGTGACAGTGAAAAGGCAGGGATACTGAACAAATACTTCTGCTCAGTAGTCACAAAAGAAGAGGAGGGGGAGGTACCTAAACCAAACAATAGAAGAACTCTGGATAGGGGGGTCAATACCAGTCCATTCACAGAAAAAAAGAGTTCTGAAAGAACTCCTAAAACTGAAGGTAGACAAAGCAATGTGACCTGACAGGATTCACCCCAAAATTCTAAAAGAACTAAGGGGAGAACTAGTGACACCACCAACTACCCTTTTTAACAAATCATGGTAGGATGGTGTGGTACCTGAGGACTGGAGGAGGGCAGATGTGATTCCCCTTCACAAAAGTGGGAGCAAGGCAGAGGCAGGAATCTACAGACCTGTTAGTTTGACCTCAGTGGTAGGGGAAAATGATGGAATCACTTCTGAAAGAAAGAATTGTTAAGTACCTAGAAGTCAGTGGGGCACAAGGCCCAAGGCAGCATGGATTCACAGCGGGAAGGTCATGTCAGATGAATCTAATAGATTTCTTTGATTGGGTGACCAAAGTAGTAGACCAGGGAGGGGCTATGGACATGGTCTACCTAGAGTTTAGCAAGACATTTGACACAGACCCACACAAAAGATTAATAAACAAGTGAGCCAGCCTGAGAGTGGGTCCCAGGGTGATAGCCTAGGTAAAGAATTGGCCAGACAACAGGATGCAGAGGTTAATAGTAAACGGAGTCCACTCTGAACAAAGAGGGGTTACTAATGGTGTACTGCAGAGTTCAGTACTGGGTCCTTTTTAATGTATTTATAGGTGATTTTGCAGAGGGACTGGAAAGAAAAGTATGCCTCTTTGCAGATGACACAAAGATCTGCAACAGGATTGATACACAAGTGAAGGTAGAAAGGATGAGAAGGGACTTGGCAAGGCTGGAGGAATGGTGAAAGGTATGGCAGCTTAGATTCACTGCAAAGAAGTGCAAAGTTAATCACCTGGGAAATAAAAATCATGGGGAAGAGTACACAATGGGGGGAGGTACTAACAACAACAAAAATAGAAAGGGACCTGGGAGTAGTCATATCAGATGACCTAATGGTAGGCAAGCAATGTGAGAAGGCAGTAAGGAGGGTTGAGATGAATACTGGGATGCATAGGGAGAGGCATCACCAGTAGAAAACAAGAAGTTGTTATCCCTCTGTACAGACAGTTGGTGAGACCCCTTCTGGAGTACTGCATGCAGCTCTGGAGACCCCATCTCTGCAAGGACATAGACAGGATGGAGACATTCCAGAGGAGGGCAACTAAAATGTTGCAGGGTCTGCACCAGAAGCCATATGAACAGAGGCTAAAGGAGCTTAATATGTATACCCTCGATGAAAGGGGGGGGCATGATAGAAACTTTCAAGTACCTCAAGGGAATCAGCAAAGTCCAAGAGGTTAGCATCTTTCAGAAAAAGAGATGTGCAAGAACAAGGTGGCACAATTTGAAGATAATTAGGGGATGGCTCAGGGGCAATGTGAGGAAGTATTTTTTCACAGAGAGGGTGGTGAACACATGGAACGGTCTTCCTGAGGAGATTGTGTGGTCAAAAACAGTGGGGAAGCTGGCCTGGTGGCATTGAGGGCTGAGGCGCTGACACCTTACCTCGCATCATGCCGGCAACCCATGTTTGGGAACGAGCACGGGCCGCTGGGGATCGGGAGGGGCAGGGAGGGATTGAGCATCTGAGGGGCTGCTCTCCCTCTTTGGGAAGGGGGGATCCAGTGGTCGGTATGCTCCTGACACCTGGCGGTGGCTGGGGGTCAGAACACCAACACTGTAAGCAGGCGCTGAGTGAGGCAGACTCTGGGAGGAATGCGTGCAGACATGTGCATGCTCCCTCCCTAGATGTCATTACACACCCTACTCTTGGGGAAGCAGAAATGAGGAAAAATGGTCCCAGGTTGGCAGTATGAGAAGCCACCCGCCGCAGGCCCCAACCCTGAATGGCGCTCCCCAAACTGGATCCTATTCGAGGTGAGTAGTAGCTTGGGGGAGCACCTCACCATCCCACAATGGGGGGTAAGCTGTGGTGGAAGAGAGGATACAGCCTGATATTGGGGTATGGGGCTGGATGGGTGGCTCGGATGGAAACTGACCTGGGGACCCTGGGAAGAAATAAAGTACACAAAAACAGTGGTGGAATTCAAGAATGCATGTGACAGACATAAGGCAATTCTAGCGGAGGATAGGAGCAAGTAGGCTGTTGGTTAACTAGGATTTGCAGCTTATCCAATAGGTAGGGAAATGAGCAGACTGGGTGGGCCAAGCAGTCCTTATCTGCCATTAAAGTCAAAGTCTATGGCAAAAATTCACAAAACATTCATCTGAAGAAGACTGAGTGATGACAACAGTGCAGCATTCCTCAGTGCGTGTGTAGGCTATACTTGTTCCAAGCAAAAAACTAACAAACCCAGATGCCTTCCCCATCCAACTCATCATCCTCCTCTGTCTTTAGCCCAGCTAGAAGTATAGGATATTCCTCATCCATAAACCACAACAAAAAGGGCTTTGGAAAAAGGGGCAGGTTAATTTTTTAAAAAAGTGAGCATCTCTACATTTTGAGTTGAAAGACATGTTCTCCTATTGGTGACAATATTGCCCTCAGTAGTGAAAATTGAGTAGGTACTTGCAGGTGGGCAACTGAGATGTTCAACAGCTACCTGTGTCAAAGTGGGCCAAATATTTTTTATTTTTCGGTACCACTGCAATAAAGGCTCATCTTCTACTAGTGGGATGTTCTCATCCAGTTAATCCTGCAACATTTTGTTTGCTGGCATCTCAGGCACCACTGTGTGAGAAAGTGACTTGCCGTGTTTTTTTTTATCAAGCCATAGTCAGACAGCTGTTTCCATAGAGTTTACTGGGAAAATCAGTCAGGACACAGGAAACAGCAAGGCAAAGGGGAAGGATAGAGCTTGAGGAGAGTGAGGTGGGGTGGGAGGTTTAGCAGAAAATGCCTGTAGGGGGCATGGAGCACGAGGAGCGAAGGGGGAATCAGGACTTGGGAAGATGCGATAGGCAAAGGGGAAATTGAGCAAAGGGTAACAAAAGGAATGCAAGGGGCTGGGAGAAGGATAGAAGATAAATACAAACAGAAGGTAAAGGAGAGCAGGGTCTTACTCGTTGGATAAGAGCAAAAACAGCTACAGCTGCCAAAAGAATGTGCACTGTAATAGAACAACAGAACGAAGAAACAAACTAGCACAGCTCTATTACTATAAGCATATAAGGCTTTATTTAATAATATACCCAAAGCCCAGATGTTGAGATTAAGAAGAAATTGTAGTGAGGATGTTGATTTTGAGACAAATGCTTCAGATCTCTGTGCAAGATTTATAGGATGTGGTTATAATCCTGATGTGGTATTCAAGGCATATGATGAAGCACTGTCAGTTGATAGGCAAGAACTTCTGTCAGTAAGGGAACATACACATGATGTTTCTAGAATGAATTTCGTAACCCAGTATGCAAAACATACTAAAAAGATAGAAAAGGTGATTATGGATAATTGGAGAATTTTGGAAACTGAACCATTGTTACAAGAAGCTACTAAAATGAAACCAAGAATGGTTTACAAATGGAGCCGACATTTAAAGGATTGGTTAGTCCATAGTTATCAAGGACCTGACGCACCAAGTGCAGGTGCAGGCAATTGGTTGCCACCTCTACTAAATGGTAACTTCACTTGTGGTAGATGCAAATTGTTTGTCTCTGTTTTAAGAACTGACACATTCACTACTTATAATTGTAACCAGGAATACAAAGTCACTAACTTTGTTAATTGTAACACAGAAAACATTGTTTACTTGGCTACTTGTGAATGTGCGGCTCTCTATGTAGGTAAAACTGCAAGACAATTCAAGACAAGAATTGATGAACACTTGAGGTGTATCCTGGCAAATGATCCAGGTAATGCCTTGACAAATTATTGTATGCTGGCAGGTGGAAAAAGCCATCGCTTTAAATTCTGTGGCATAGAGAAGGTATCTTTAGGACCAAGAGGTGGCAACTTAAATGAGAAACTTAAACAGAGAGAATCATTTTGGATTTATACTTTAGGTGCTTTGATTACCCCTGGTTTGAATGACAAAATAGAATTGCTGTCCTGTATCAAAAAATAATTACATCACATTGCTTGTTGTATATATGTGTAACACACTTTTTTCTGATTATAATTTTTCTTATGCATATTTCCCTTTCAGATTTACAAGGAGCTATTTACAGCCCATCTTCTGGAATTTACATAGGGACCATTGCATTAAAAGTTTTGCTGCCTCCAAATAGAAATTAATTATTTGGTGGAAAATGAACACATTACAAACAGCAGAAATTTTCCAGCTATCTTCCACTATACCCCATGGGTTTGAATAAAATACATTATTTAATGGTAGTTTAGGTATTGCCATATGTGTTTAAATATTGTGCACTTTCAGTATATGTTATTCCTTTGTGGGCACGTTAATATTGTAGATACAAATATTGCGCTTTCCCTTTAAGGGGCTACTATTTAAGTAAATAATGTTTGCACCTTTGTAACTGTCCCCCGATGACACACTAGGTGCGAAACCAGTCGGGGGGGGGGGGTTTGTGCATCCCATCCTGTGGAGCTTAGTCTCATGTGGTATGTTGCCTTTTTAAATTATTAAATAAAGCCTTGTATACTTCCAGTAATAGAGCTGTGCCAGTTTGTTTCTTTGTTCTTACTCGTTGGGGACTCAATAATAAAAAGAATCCGATGGGGGCAAGGGTGACAACACCAGTCTGCTATGGGTTGAGTGCCTGCCAGATATAATGGTGTCAGAGGTCATTCACTATATTCCCTCAAGAGGGAAACAGTAGGATGGGAAAAACACACCTGGTGTTCCACCTGGGAACAAATGATCTGGGGGGTAACCTGATGGAGGTGTAGACAAGATTTAGAGAGCTTGCTAGGTACTGCAGCAGTCTGGGGTTCCAATATGTGGCATTTTTAGGTAAGGTAAGGTAAGGTAAAATTTATTTCTTGAGCGCCTTTCAGATTATCAACGCGCTTTACAATAAAATCCAGTACAAACAATAACAGAAATTCAAATAATACAGAAAAAGCTTGATAAAGCAAATAGGTCTTAAAATCAGATTTAAAACTCATGACAGTCAGGAATTCTCTTAACCGATGAGGTAGAGAATTCCACAGGGTAGGTGCAGCATAAGAAAAGGCACGTCCCCCAGATGTTTTCAAACAAACCCTTGGAATCTCCAGCAATCCCTTGTCAATCAGAGTGAATGATGGGGGCAGTAGGGAATCAGGAGCTCTTGCAGATATCGGGGTCCCTGCTCATGTAGGGCTTTGTAGGTCAGCAAGCCGACCTTAAAGGTAATCTGCAATTGTACCAGCATCCAGTGCAGTTCACTCAACACAGGCATAATATGACTAGTCCTAGACGTACCAGTCAGAAGCCTGGCCTCAGCATTCTGCACCAGCTGCAAGTGGCAGATATCAACCCCAGGAAGCCCTAGGTAGAGGGCATTGCAGTAATCAAGGCGGGTGGTTACGAAGGCGTGGACCAATATTGAGAGGTCAGCCAGAGGAACCAGGTGTTTCACCTGGGCGATATTCCTTAGATGGTAAAAGGAAGATTTAACAGCATTGGAGACCTGAGATTTCAAAGTCAAACTGCTATCGAAAACAGCATCCAGGTTACGCACCCAATCGGAGGTCATGAGCTGGGCACCATCAATCCATAGACCAGAAGGAAGCCCAGACCCAAGACCCACCACTGGACGACCCAAGTCCACAACCAACACCTCAGTTATGTCTGGATTTAACCTTAGCCAGCTAGTGCTCATCCAGTCTTTGATCTCGGTTAGACAGTTGTTAATGACAGAGACTGCATCATCCTGTCCGGGCATAAAGGACATATACAGTTGGGTATCATCTCCGTAGCAGTGAAAACCCAAACTGTACTTCCTAATGGTATCTCCCAATGGCAGAATATACACTGAAAACAACATGGGTGCCAGTATGGAGCCCTGCGGCACCCCACAGGACAGAGGGAGGGCATCAGATTAATAAATTCCAGTGACAACCCTCTGTAACCTGTGTGTGAGGAAAGATCAAAACCAATGTAAGACTGTGGCAGATAGTCCACAGAAATGCTGCAGGCGCTCCAAAAGCAAACCATGGTCCACAGTGTCAAATGCCGCCGAGAGATCAAGAAGGACTAAGATAGTATGAGCCTTTTGATCTCTTGCAATTAGGAGATCATTTAACAACCAAACAAGGGCCGTCTCAGTGCTATATCTTTTCCTAAACCCAAACTGGAGAACATCCAAGACATTGTGGGTTGTAAGATGGTCATCCAGCTGCAACACAACCACCTTCTCAATAACCTTACCCACAAAGGGTAGATTAGAGACAGGTCTTTAGTTTGCTAGACAGTCTGGATTCAAGGAAGGATTTTTAAGGAGTGGTTGAATGACCACCTTCTTCAGGGAATCAGGGAAAACCCCCTTTTCCAAGGAACACCAGACAATTTCAGCAAGGATCAGTCAAATAACATCTACGCAACATACCAATAGTGGTATAGGGCCTGGATCCAAACTACAACTGGTTGGTCACAAAGTCTGGACAATCCTCACAATGTCTGAGAATTCCAGCCTACTGAAGTTGAACCAGACAGACCAGGTGTACACAACCTCCTGCCACTCTCTGCAATCCCTCATAGAGGGAGATGAGCTGATCCCTGTCCTGATGCTGGCAACCTTATCTGCAAAAAACTGAGCAAGCTCATCACACTTTATTTGTGACAAACCTCTTCCAGACTGAAGACAGACTGGATTGCACAGTCTGTCCATGGTCCGAAAGAGCTGAGCTGGTTGATTTCATGCAGCGGCAATCTCCCCGGACAGGAATTCTGCCTTCTTATGGGTTATTGCTGATTGATAGATCTTATAATGCTCCATCAATCTAAACCTGTCAACATCAAGGCAGGATTTCCACCAAGCTTTCTCTAGCCTTCGACCCACCCTCCTCAGCTCCTTCAAGGACCCATCAAACCACAGGGTCCTTGGGCGCAGAGTAAGTGGGCAAAAATGAACAGGAGCTATTGAGTCCAGAGCATCTCCCACCACCCTATTATAAGCCAGTATAAGACCGTCTGGACTCATGCATTCACTCGATAAACCTGATAGGTCCAGCACTGCTGATAGGCCTTCTGGAGTAACTCCCGTCAAAGGTCGGTACTGGACCATCTCCGTAGGGGTAGGCCTACTTGGGGGTGCCCCAAAATTGAAACTTATGGTGTGATGGTCAGACCAATCAACTGGTTCCACCCCCAGATCTGTGATCTCCATCCTCAGGAGGGACACGAGATCCAGAGAATGACCTCCAATATGGGTAGCAGAGGTAACCACCTGTGTAAGGCCCAGCATAGTCATATCCTGGAGGAGATTATTTCCAAATTGCGAGAGTTCATCATTGACCCAGGCATTAAAGTCACTCAGAATTAACCATCTGGGTGACTCCAAGACCACATTGACAATGAAGTCCGCAACCTCCTTCAGGAATTCTCCCCCATCACCAGGTGGACAGTAGATGAGGAGTATCCTGAACCCTATGCCTGCTCCCAAGATACACTCAAAGGATAGAGTGCACCCCACTTGCACATCCACAAGGCCCAGTTCCATTTTGAACATAATGGCTACACCCCCACCCCTATGATCCAATCTTGGGCCGTGAATCACCGAGAACCCTGATGGGACAGCAGATGCCAAAACAGGGCCTGCATTTTTGCCCAGCCAGGTCTCGGTGATGCATGCCGGATCAGATGTTCCAACAAGATCAGCTATAATGGCCATCTTGTTTCTAATTGATCTGGCATTGCAAAACACCGCCAAGTTGAATGGGTCACCGAGGAAGATCCTGAGACCTGCCCACTATTTGTGGAGCCCTTGGGTATGGGAACCAGGAAGGGAAACCCCCTTTCCTGACCCCATTTCACCTGAGGGTGTCTCCTTGTCCAAATGACCTCAATCCGTTCACCCCTCTCCATTCTCCCACCATGCCCAGGCTGCCCCTTTTTTAATCGATTTCTGGCTATCCCCAAGGTACGACACCTCTTGTACACCTCATCTAGCAATAGAGGATATTCAAAAGGACATAATGCCCTGAGCATGGCAGAAGAATAATGCTTGGCCATCACAAAACCCCTCCCAACACATTTCAAATACACTTATTAAAACACAAGGTAATCGCACTAATTAATAAATAAAAAACAAATACTTTAAACCTTAATCCAATAATCGACTTACCTCCCCCAAAATATAAACCCTTAATTATACTAATAAAATAATCCAACAGTCCCCTATAATAAATGATCCAACAGACCTTTACAAACAAATCAAACAAATAATTTCAAATGTTTCATGAATGAACCAAGGAAGCTCCCACCTCCCAGATTCAAAAATGCCAAAGCTTCCCAATCTCAGGTTCCGCTCTCACCAGGAGTCTGAGAGGCAAGTAAACAGTAAAAGAAATATAAAAAATTCAAACAAATAAAATCTAAACAATATCCCCAAAAATATTATAACTCTAAGCAGATTGCAATAAAATCAGTCCAAGTCTAAGGTAGTAAAGGAAGAAGAAAGATCAATCCAGAGCAGTTCAGAGGGCAGAACCTCCAATAGCACAATAAGACAGGCCTCGGAGAATGTTCAGGATACAACTCAAATATCCCCAATACAGAGATGGTCTGAGATGTGAGGGCTAGAAATCTAAGGGGGCCCCCCCTCCAACTGCGCCAAATCACAGGCCCTGGTGCCTAACCACCAGCGACCACAGCTACAACCCCCTGAGGGACAGCCACTAGGTATGTCCAGCAGGAGGCTTTGGAGAGAATCTGATTGACTCTCCAACTCCCCGGGGAGTCACCAGAGAACTCCCGCTTGGTCGAGGGGGCACGACAACCACTTAACCCCAAGCACAAAGAGAAGAACCCCTCTCCTGCCCAACATAATTCCCAAACCACACTACTGCTTAAGGAAAAGTCTAAGTATCCATTTAAATCGCTGAGTATACTCTCACCACACCAGCTATTTCCTCAAGAAATGATGGATTTAGGCTCAGTCCGAAACTTCCCAGCTTCACAGCCTGCCCTCTAGCTGCACAGTCTTCCCCACAACAGGCAAATGCAAATCGAGGTTTCCACAGAGATTCTACCCAAATCCTCTGGACTCAGAGTCACAGCTCAAAGCGCCAACAGCAGGTTCCTACCCACATTCCACCATGGAAGAATCAAGTTCTATTTCGATCATCCAATAATGGAACCCAACACAATTTCAGCAGTAAGTTCACAATAGCAGAGTGAGCCGCTGAAACAGTAAAACAGCTGAGTATTTCCAAATAACCAGGCAGGCAGGGAGAACGGCCATCCTAAAAAAACTAAACGGTAGTTTCACAAAAACAAAAGTGAACTACCGCAACATCCGATTAATCTCCCAAGTAGCAGGAAAAATAACAGAACGCTAGCAATATGCCCACAGTTCACTAAAAATGCTTTATGAATAACTTAATAGCCCTTACTAACTAAAACAAAATAAAACAACATGCAATTTAATAAAATAAAATAAAACAAACTCTGACTCCAAAAGCTCAAACCTCAGGCAGCTCACACATCACTGCCATCTTGGTGAGAGGTGTTGCCCGTGCCCAAAGCAAGCACTTCAAGGAGGCAGAGGATTGAAGAGTTTAATAAATGACTGACAGGATGGTGCAAACAGATGGAGTATGGGTTAGTGGGGAACTGGGGATCAGCATGGAGGGATGAGAGCCTATTTGCTCCAGACAGACAACACATGAATAGGGAGGGTGCGGCAGTACTGAAGAGCAAGTTAGGAGAGTTCATAGAAGAAACCTATAATTTAAACCAAATCTCCTCAATTGGGAAAAAATCCACACCACAGGACAGGGGAAATGGGGGGCTACCAGCCTCCACCCCAGGATAAAGATAGAATGTTGGGCAAGAGGGTGTCAATTGGAAAGGGGGATGGGATGAAATTGGTGGAAGGGTTTAGCAGCCACGCAAGGAGCTTAGGGAACAAAATTGTGGACTTGAAGGCCATCATGGGGGATGAAGGGCTGGATATAGTAACAATAAGTGAAACTTGATGGACAGGGCATCATACCTGGGAGACGACTATTCTGGGCTACAGACAGTTTAGAATGGACAGGGAGGGCAAGCAGTGGGGGTGTGGCTTTATACATCAGGGATGACATAAGAGTAACTGAGGGACAAGAGGAAGATGGGGAGACTGAGCCACTGTGGGCAACACTAGACTAAGGACTGGAGAATCCTTGCAGTTGGGGGTGGTATACAGACCACCTACTCAGGGCAGGAGGGAGATAGACAGCTGATTCTGTCAGTCACATGGATGACCCTTAAAGGAGAACTACTACTGATGGGGGACCTAAACTTCCTAGATATAGACTGGGGAATCTCAGATGCAGTATCGACTAGGAGCAAGGAGATACTAGTGGGCTGCAGAGGGTATTCTTACAGCAGCTAGTCAGGGAGCCAACAAGGGGCAACAACCTGCTGAACATGGTCCTGACAAATGAGGAGAGTGTGGAGGATGTGCAGGTGGGAGAAGTTCTGGGCACCAGTGATCACAGGACTATAAGGTTCATGGTTAGGGCAGGGAAGGAGACAAACCAAACCAGCACTACAGTCATGGACTTCAGGCACATGGACTTCTACAGAATGAAAAGGATAGCGAGGGAAACAATGAAGGGAACGGAGAAAATAGGGTCAGTGGAGGAGTTATGGGAGTCTTTTAAAGGAGGGATACTGAAAGTCACAGAAATGTGCATAAAAAAGGTTAAGAAGAGCAGAAAAAGGAGGAGACTGCTTTGGTTTATAAGGGAGGTAGTCGGGGCAGTTGGGGACAGGAGGAGGGCTTTCAGGAAATTTAAGAGGATACTCAGTGAGGAGGACAGGGAGGCTTATAGGGTGAAAAGAGACTGGCAGGGCAAAGGATAAGGAGGGCAAAGTGGATACTGAAGGAAAATAGCTAAACAAGCCAATGGGGACAAAACTTTGTTCAATATGCGAGGAAAGGGGGCAAAGCAGGGGATTGCAAGGCTGATGGGGAGGGAGGGAGGGAGGGATACAATTGGAAGGAGACTGTGAAAAAGCAGAAATGTTAAGTACTTTTGCTCGATATTTACTGAAGAGGGGAAGGGCAGGGGACCTGAGCTTAAAGGGGAAGTAAACATTGCAGGGGTCTCTCAAATTGTGAAAGCCCATAAAAAGATATTTTAAACAAGATATGGAACTTCCTTGTAGGTGACAAGAGTACTGAGATATGAATATCAAAATACTCTGTAAATCAAAACAAGGCAGCAGCCATTTTATGGGATCTTGAGACAGAAAGTGATGTGACTGAGGGGCAAGTTGTAATTAACAACATAGAGCTTGCCCCTCAGTCACATCACTTCCTGTTTTAAAATTACATGAAATGGCTGCTGCTTTGTTTTGATTTACAGATAATTTGATATTCATATCTCAGGACTCCTGACACCTACAGCTAAGCCTAGTACCTCATTTGAATGGTCTTGTCTTGGGCTTTCACACTTCGAGTGACCCCTGCAATGTTTGCTTCCCCTTTAAGGGGAAGGGGAGGGAGGAAAAATGGGTGGATCAGAGCCTGTTTGCTCTGGAAAGGGTTAGGGAGTAACTAGGCAGGTTGAAGGTGGATAAGGCAATGGGGCCAGATAGGTCACATCACAGGGTGATCAGGGAATTGAAGGAGGAGTTGGCTGCCCTATTGACAAAGCTATTCTACTTGTCACTGGATATAGGGAGGGTGCTGGAGGATTGGAGGAGGGTGGACATGGCACCTTTGAACAAGGGAGGAAGTAGGGAGGTGATGGAGAACTATCACGCTGTCAGCCTCACCTCAGTGGTGGGGAAGGTAATGGAGGCACTAATCAAGGAGAGGGTGGTGGACTATCTGGAGGAGAGTGGCTTGCAGGACAGCAGACATCATGACTTCACAAAGTTAAAGTCATGCCAGATGAACCTGATTGAACTCTTTGACAGGGTGACTTAGGTGGTTGACCAGGGAGGGGTGGTGGACGTGGCCTATCTGGACTTCAGCAAGGCCTTTTATACAGTCCCTCACAGAAGGTTGGTAAGCAAGCTGGAAAGTCTAGGGGTGGGTGGGGGAATAACAAGGTGGGTGGAAGCCTGGTTGGTGGGAAGAACTCAGAGGATGGTGCTAAATGGTGTGTGCTCCAGGATGGGATGGGTGAAGAGTGGAGTACTCCAGGGGTCATTACTGGGACCTCTCCTTTTTAACATTTATTTCAGTGATATAGTGGAGGGTCTGAGGGGGAGGATGTGCCTATTTGCTGATGATACAGAGATATGCAATAGGGTGGACACCCCATGGTGGGGGGTGGAGAACATGAGGCAGTACCTGAAGATGCTTGAAGAGTGGTCTGAGATGTGGCAACTGAAATTTAATGCCAAAAAGTGCGCTGTGATGCAGGTGGGGAGTAGGAATACATGAGCAGGATATACCTTAGGCAGGGAGGCAATCAAAATAACAAAAAAGGTAAGGGATCTGAGGATTATAGTGTCATCCAATCCTAAAGTAGGGAACCAATATAGCAGGGTGGTGGGAAAGGCCAATGAAATGTTGGCACGCATCAGCAGGGGCATTACTAGTAGAAGGAGGGAGGTATAGATGCCCCTGTACAAAGCCATGGTGAGGCCGCATCTGGAGTACGGGGTCCAGGTCTGGAGACCACACCTCCACAAGGACATAGATGAGATGGAGAGGGTTCAGAGAAGGGCAACCAAGGTGGTGCAGAGTATGCAAGGGAAGACATATGAGCAGAGGTGTAAGGAGCTGGATCTGTACATCCTGAAGACTAGAAGGGAAAGGGGATGAGCTGAAACTTTTAAATATGTGAAGGGGCTCAAGAAAGTAAGAGAAGGGTGTTTACTTAAGAAGGATGAGAAGAGAACTAGAGGGCATAGCCTCAGACTGCAGGGAGGAAGATGCAGAGGCAATGTGAGAGGGCGATTCTTCACAGAGAGGGTGGTGGAGGCCAGGAACAGACTACCAGAAGAGGTAGTGAGGGCTGAATTGGTGGAAGGATTCAAGAGGGCATGGGACAGACATATGGAGCTGAGTAGCAGGGGGAGGGTGGGGGCTGGCAGAAGAGGGGAGGAGTGGGGGGAAATAGGGCAGTCAAAATGGGCTGGTGTGGTCCTTTTCTGCCATGAAGCTTCTATGATTCTATGATAGGGATTTGTCATCAGTAGATGCCTTTCTGTGGGGTACAGTATCAGCAGCAGCAGCAGTAGTAGCAGGTTGTCTTGGAGACAAAAATGAGTGACTCTTGTGATGTTCAGTAGTAGCAGTAGAACATATTGAGATCCTCCTTCCCTCTCCTCCACTTGGCTTGTTAGTACTAATGCAAGGGATGATGATGAGTGTCACAAATTCACTCAGCAGGTCAGGCCCTCTACTCCCAAAGTGCCAACCTCTGAGTGCAGTCTTGTGAACAGGGTAACAGACAAGGTAACCCTCTTGCCTGTTTTTGTGAGTTCTGATCAACCTTTGGTCCCAGTTCTGGAGGGATTCAAACTGTTAACCTCTTGCTAGCATACCCAATGCACAGGCTCAGATATATCTGTCTTCGGGGGGCCAGATATCTTTGCCTATGGGCACCTAACCAGGTATTTAGAGATGAAATCTTAAAACTTAATAAAGACCTCAGATTTAAAAATGCTTCTGTTTCCAGTTTGGTACCGCCATAAAAGCTGTATGTCTGCTGAACCATAAATATTTCTAAGCAAAAGAAAGCAATTCAAAGACAGACCAGGTTTGCTCTAAAATTAGAGTTTTTACTAAAATATATAATAATATGTCAAACATACAATACAGACCTCTTATAACACAAGACGTACATATCTTTAAACAAAACAAGATTTAAAATAGTGCAATTCCTACAACTATATTTAGATTTTGTCTAGCTTTCTAAATATCTGTTTTCAGTGCTCAGATGTTTCCTTAGTCAGTGTCAGATACAAATGCATCTCTATAGTGAAAGAGAATAATCTTTTTCAAGCAGTATTGACCAACCTCGTTTGGATGAAGTCATCCAGCCCCTCCTCTCTAACAAAAATATATTTTTATACAACCACAGGATGTAATTTTATTAATCTATACTATACAGCTATACAGGATGTATTAATTCTGCAACCTTAGCCTAATTCAAATTTCAGTGACACCTCTTTTGATCTCATGCTGTACCCTCTTCACACAGGCTTCATAGGGTAATTTACAACCTTACACCTCTATGTAACATCCTAGCTTCCCTTATTTTAACATCATAAACCTAGTTTATGATTTCTCTCTTAACAAAATTAACTTAACTCTGTAATTAGCTCAGAGAAACAGGATCCTTAATAAAAGCTTTCCAGTAACACATTGTCTCTAAAAAGACTGAGTGTGTGTGACAATGTTGTCAGCAGTTCTCTTGGCCTACATCTGTCAGCTAAAATCTGGGGGGGAAAGGGGATGAGAGAGGTCATTCCTAGAGCATTTGAATTTTCAGCAAAGACATTAATACATTTTATATTAAAAAAATATAATACAGCACTCAGAACTGGCTGTCTACGTCACAATGAGTGCTCTTCTTCTGCTGTTTGTGTTCCTGATCTTGATGTATGCCATACATAGAGACCAGATCATGGATAAGGCATGCTTTAAAGGACTGTTGATCCTTATCGCATTCTTGTGCATCAAAGAATGTCTCAAATGTGTCTTTGAACCAAGGGTTCAAGAGAGTGACCACGATGTAGTGGTATCTGTATGCATTTTTGAAATGCATGTGTCATTCCAATAACATGATCTTATCCTTTTTACTAGATGGAGAGCTGTGGTATACTCCTTTTCCTCATATTAAGTTTTTATATGAAGAAGTCACAGGTTAATGAAGGCAATGAGCGGGAGTACCTTGCTTTGATCAGTTGTATGAGTGACCCTTGTGGTCTCCTCAAAGGGCTTCAGCACAGTGTAGAGGGTCTCTGTCTGGTGCCACTGATTTGAGCTGATGTTTATTTCTCCTTTGCCAATACTGTGCTCAGTGGCATAGTGGTGAATAGCCTTCTATCGTTCAAGTATCCATTCCATTATGTGATACGTAGAATTTCACCTTTTTGCCACATCCTGTTTCAGGTGGTGGAGGAGAAGGTGGTTCCACTGCTAATTGTTTCATAACTGCTTCTGTGCCTCTACAGAATGGTTAAAAGGACCACAGACTTATTTGAGCAGATCTGCACATCTGCACAGTGTTGCAATTCCTCATCTAGAAATCCCTGAACTACCAGATTTATACAGTGAGCAAAACATGGAACACTGTGTATAATCCCCATCATAATAAATGGGTCTCTCTTTTTCCCATAGGGAAACCGTGGCATAATTTGCCGTTATAAAGGAGTGTTTATAACGGCAAACACATGCACGATTTTACTTGCTGTGCGCATGCTCACGCATCAGAGCAACCAGTCGAGACCACTCACCACTTCCATGTTGCCCGAAACAGAACCGCAACCGCCACAAGAACTCGGCGGTAAGTCCTTTTCTTTTTCCCCCCGTATACCCTGGAAACACAGAAAGACCTGCAGAAAGGGGAAAAGCAGTTTTAAAATGCGCAAATCTCGGCACCAGACTTAAAGGAAACCGACCTCAGGATAAACTGGGAGCTGTTTATTTTATATAATTGCTGAGGCGAAAAAGGGAAACCCAGCAATTATATAAAATAAAATATGGGTCTCGGTGTGTAAACTTGAATTTTCACACACCCTCGAGGTTTGATGCTATGCATAAACACCTCAAGCTTTGCTCTCGGGGTTTATGTAACATCAACCCCCTTGGGCGTGTATAAATTCTCATTACACACTGAGACCCATACTTTATTCTGTATGTTAACTGCCTTTACAATGTTCTTTGCATTATCTGATACTATAAAACCTGGTGATAATGAGTATGGTGTCAGCCACCCATGTTTGTTGAAGGAAGTGTAATATGTTTTCTCCTCCCCAGAACTTCTGCTATCACTTTTTATCGGTAGTATAATCACAGTCTGTATCTCTGTCCCCAAGCTCTGAGAAATCACTTTGCTCCTCCTCCTTCTCTGCCAGTGTCAGTACTTGGTGCACTGCTTTCTTATTCCTCTTTTCTACAATAATTGCTTATATTGCAACCCTTACAGGTCCACTGCAAGTGGTTCCCACAATGTGTGGTGTTTAATGGACTGTTCAACCACTACTGTCATCTTGCTGTACCCTTGTAGTTCCCATTGAGGCACAGGGTCTATGACCAAGCCCACTCTGCTCTGGTTTTTCACTGATGTAACTAGACACTCCCATGCCACTATCCCCTTAGCTCTCTATTTCTCCATTTCCTTATGCTTGCTACAGGACTCAGTCACATGGGTGATGAATGATGAAGAGTAAGACTTTTTTAATTTAATGTTTTTTTTTATTTTGTTTTATTTTTATTTTATCAACAACTACCAGATGCCAGGCACCAACTTGCTACCAGCTGATATACACTTTCTGCCCACTGCCCAGATCACACTGCAACAGCACAGCTCAGGATGACACATACAGGCTGTTGTTGGATTCAGGAGGAGGAAGAGGAAGGATCTTCAGCAACTTAAGGGAATGTGAAGAATGTTATTGTTTTACTTTTATTTATAGGACGCAAGTCCAGAAGCCACTGCACTACATAAAGCATTGCCCACAAGGAGATGTAATGCTTCATGCATATACTTTATTTAAAAAATGAGTTCATTAACAAGTACCATCAAACATAGGGACTGTAAACCCAGCGCTTCACCGGTAAGGCTTTGTCATGGGGAGTTGAGACCACTTGCACAGACATGAGTATTTAATAGCCACCATAGTACAGTAGTTACCTAATCAGATTAAAATCACACTCAAATGTAACCAAATCAATTAATTAAATACATTCATCAGCGCAGCCAATGAAAAGACAACGTGCACATAAAAAAGCAGCATGACAGTTCTGGCAATGATTATGACGTGCACATCAGGTTAAGCTATTCAATTATTCAGAGGCAGTTTTAAATGATAAGTTAGAAGTCCTAATCCTGTGGTCAACCAAAACAGTTCACAGGAATTTTTTCCTGATGATCTGCAGAGTCTTCTGTCGGTTCATCTAAAATAATAGTACCGGAGCACTTTCACAGTCCGTGATAATCAAGACAGACCTGTGGATAAGAAGCAAAGATGAAAGAAAATTTGCAATCTGTCCAAATCACAAATGTACAAGTACAGTATATCAATACGCTAATGCTGTGTGGAATTTTCAAATTCTGGTGGAACAAAAATTTGCAGAATTTTCAAAATTCTGCTGAAATTCAGTTGAATTTTGCCAGAAATGGAATAGTGGAATTCCGTGGCAGAAAAATGCAGGATGAGTTTTTCCTGCAAAATTTCCACTGAATTTTATTCCACGGAGTTCAATATTTTCCACAGAAATTGTTGCGGAGTGATTTTCTGTAGAACAAATGCTGTTCTGTGGAATATTATTCCACGGATCTCAATATTTTCCACAGAAATGGTTGCAGAATGAGTTTCCATTGAAAATGCTGTTCCATGGACTATTATTCCATGAACCACAGCAGGCAGAATTTCACAGAAGAACCAGCAAAATTCTGGCAGAAATTCCACCAGCATAATGATCATTCCATGCTCATTTCACCAGCAGAGTTCTGCATTCCACACAGCACAATACACTCTATATCTGAACTTAAATTCAGTACTATGCTGTTTAAAATTAAATGCACGACAATTCATAACAACCAAACATTGACCAAGAAACTTAAATGACTAGTAACTTATATTAGCCAAACGACGGGGCTGAGGGAGTGTACAATGACAAAATCTATGAGGGAAATGCAACACATATATCTATGGCAAAATAATATTTATTTACTGAATATCAATATTCCAGAAGCGGAAGCCTTCTAGAAAAAGGGAAAAAATTTAAACACGATATTTCAACACTCAGTTCACAGTAGTTACTGGTTCATCAAAAATGGTTTAAGGTCCCTGTATTTATTTAATCCCTTTGGTTTTAAGGTTTTAAGTTTGTAAATCCAAAAGTTCTCCTCTGGTAGAGTAGATTAAATCTGTTTCCTCCCTTTCTAGGTATTCTAACATACTCTAAGCCCATATATTTGGGTTGGCTGAGATCTCCATTATGTTGTTCCAAAAAATGCCTACACGCTAGTGCTGTGGAATTCCACTGAAATTCTGCTGAATTTTGCTAGAAATGAAATGGTAGAATTCTATAGCAGAAAATAGTTGCAGAATGATTTTCAGCATACATATTATTCCACAGATCTTAATATTTTCAGTGAAAATTTGTGTGGACTAATTTTCTGCAGAAAAATGCTGTTCCATGGAATATTATTCTGTAGATCACAGTAGGTGGAATTCCACAGAAGAACCAGTGAAATTATGGCAGGAATTCCACCAGCAGAATAGTCATTACATGCTAATTTTGCCGGCGGAGTTCTGCATTCCACACAGCACTACTACCCACAGAGGTCCCTAATTTCTGGTTTATGACTGATCTAACATGTTCTTGGATTCTTTCTTTCAGTGACCTAACCATCCTATCCACATTATACAATCTATAGGGACACCAGAGTACATAGACAACATAATTTATTTTGCAGGATATAAAATCTCTCATTTGAATCTCCCATGATAGGTGATGCCACCAAGAACTACCAGATGTCTGGCACCGACTTACTATCAGCTGACATACACTTGCTGCCCCCTGCCCAGGTCACACTGCAACAGCAGAGCACTGAATGACACACACAGGCTGTTTCTGGATTCAGGAGGAGGAAGAGGAAGGAATTTCATCAACTTGCGTGAATGAGGAGAACTAAATAATTTTTTTTTTTACTTTTATTTATAGGATGCCACAAAGGTGCCAGCTACCAGTGACTGGACACTGGCAGCTGTCACACACTTGCTGCCTACTGCCAAGATCATACAGAAACAGCACAGCTCAGGAATGCACACACACAGGCTGCTTCAGGACTCAGAAGGGGGAGGAGGAGGAGGAGGAGGAAGGAACTTCAGTAACTTGAGGGAATGTGGAGAATTTTTTTGTATTATTTTTTTATGGGATGCCACAATGTTGCCAGTTACCAGGGGTCAGGCTCCGGCATGCTGCCAACTGACACACCATTTGCTGCCCACTGCCCAGACCACACTGCAACAGCACAACTCAGGATGACACGCACACACACACAGGCTACTTTGGGACTCAGGAGGAAGGAACCTCTGTAACTTTTTGGAACATGAAGACTGAGAGTTTCAACTTAAAAAGTGCCACAGAAAGAAAAAAATTAGTCATTCCATAATGAACAAACCTTAGTCCTGCCCCCATCTCTAATGTTAAGTTAAACAAGGGGACCTATTAGTGGGCTGGCATGGAGGAGTCACCGACAGAGGGCTCTGCCCTGATGACACTGTGCAATGCCTAGGTTGCAAGGACACACTTCAGAGTGAATGACTTGTCATGACAGGATCCCAATGTGGCTGGTTCACTTGGGCAGGTAGGCCTCAGGGTGAACATGTGCAAAATAGAGAAAAATATTGATTAAAAGAAACAAGGCTCTATTAGAACCCCTTCCAAGTGAGCAGTAGTCACATCTGTATTTTTACTAAGTGCAGTTTCCACTGCAGATATCTGTAGGGCCCCAACAAGGGGCAGTATTCACACTTTGTTCTAGAAACCCTTCCCAACGAAAGTGACACCACACCTGATTTTGGTTGGTTGCTCAGTCAGCAAATATTTATTTACAACTTTTCATTCATCCATATTTTACATTTTCATCAACTTATCCTTTGTCATCAATAATTATTTACACAGATCTCTCTCTATTCAATTCCGCACATTTCAATCATATTTTTATTTACATCTCTGTCATCATCAATCTTTTTCTATTTCTCCCCAGATGTACATCTGTTGGTACGTTTCTCCTTAGTCTTGGCCAGGATGTACATCCGTGGCCCTTCTTTGCAGCTACCCTGGGTGTACCCTCCGGAGTAGTTCTTCTTCCCCATCCCTGGTGTACACCAAAGTTGGGTTCCTCCTCCCATTTTTATGACTTTCTACTCTGTCTTCCTTTTTCCTTCCATTAGTACTGTCTCCAGCTTGTGTTGGAAAGCGAGCTTCCTCTGTGTTCTGATATCCCCTCCCTTTTTTTTACATAATCCTCAGCCTTTCAAGAAACAATGCCTATCCCCAGCTCCGTGATCAAGATTTGATTACCAATTTCTGATAAATTCTCCCCCTCTGATCTGTACAAGAAAGCAATTTTTTTCTGTGTTCTCATGCCTGATTACCCTTCCCCTGATGCTCCTGAAGTAGCCCCCCCACCCTTTTATTCATACGTTTCCTTGCCTCTTCTATTGCTTTGTGATCCTAGGCATAACACCAAACTCTCCACAGCACCATCTCTGACCATATCAGAGAGACATTAGGCCACCATTCTTTAATTGTGTTATGTCTTCTGTAATTTAGAAAAAAAATCAAGCCAAGGCCTGGTGCCCACGTCGTTGCCACCCAGATGTATTAGTATTAAATGCAGCTCCAGGTTGGTCAACCATACTTCTTCCAACAAGGGTAATAACTGCACCCACTTCATCTCCATCAAGTCCTTCTACAGGATGTGCAGCTCTTTGTGGTCGTAGTATAGTTGCTTTCCCCACCTTTGTTGCCACTTATCATTCATCCCAATATATGTGAATGAACCTGATCCCACCTCCAATCATTGCGGGCTACTAAAATTACAAATAAAACAGATGAGTTGAGCTCTTAATTACCCTCCTTTATATCTCCCCCACCATCCAATCACCAACTTATTCTTATAATATGTTGCTTCCTGGAAGAGAAAATAAAACAATCCGTTAGTTACTTGATACTTCACACATACTTTTTATAACAATTCAATGTACACCTTCCAAAGCTTTTCAACCCCTCCTCAGGGATCCCTCTCACTGCAGCTTCAGAAGCTGCACCTATCCTGAAGGAGTGTGAAAAGTACGTCCCCGGATCTTCTCCTATGGCCGCTATTCCTTTTTTTAACACCACAGATAAATGGGCACCCATTGCAATTGCCCCATCCTCATGTAAGAACATTACCCCTCCCTTCCAGGGTCTAACTGCAGCATAGACCAATAGTGCCTGTACAGGGCGTATGACCTCTCTCCCCCCCACCGCCGTCTAAGAGGAATGAACATTCCCCTGCCCACTTGATCGGTCTTTGACTTCTGCAAATGAATGGTAATTGTTTCAATGTCTCATTGAACCTTGTCCCATTGTAACCCCCTTTTGTACTGCCCTTTTCCTTGACCTAGCAATTCACCTACCCTAAAAGCTCCATGGTACATGGCTGTGAACAGGGCTCCAAACAGTATAGTCTCATATCCAGAGTAGCATACCTGTGCCAACACCCCCATCAATCTGGCAAGCATGTTCTCTGATATAGGTTGCTGCTTGTCCAGCTCCCTCCCTCTCTGCCTCTGCCATCCCTGCATCATGCACTTTATAATCTGACCCCACCCAGGGTCCCTGCATCCCTGCAGGGTGCTAACCCATCCTATAGCTGCCAAGTGTACCCCACTGTTGCATGCGCTATCCCCATCTGCCAACCATAAACCACAAATCGTGCCACCTAGTCCTCTGTGATTCTTCCACTTACCTCCATGTTTTGACTTACTCAGAAAGCCTGGAACATTCTCCAAGACCCTTCATATGCTCTAAGAGTCCTATCAGACCAAGAGTTCAGAAAGGAAACTCGGATCCTTCCAACCGATTTCCCACATTACCGATTGTATTTGCGCCCCTATCTTGGCTGCCTTCGGTACCATGGCCTGAAATTTGTCCATCTGCAGATGGGAGAGCTATCATTCATGGTGTTTTTTATTCCCTCTATGTGTCTTGCCCAAAAGCTCATGTTTAAATGCAAACCATGCAGTACTAGCTGCCAAAGAACCCGCAACACTGTTACATATGCTGCCCCCTCTCATTCAACACGTTGATCACTGCCCTATTGTACCATCAAAAGGTCACCCTTTGATTGCGCAGCTCCTCACCCCAAACCACTGTCACTACCCATATTGGAAATATTTCCAATAATGTGGTGTCCTTTGTCAATCCCCTTTCTTCCCATGCAGCCGGCCATGGCTCTGATACCCACTGCCCCTTAAAAAATGCACCCAAATTCAATCCCCCAGCTGCATCCGTATACAAGTCAACATCCATATTAAAGAGCCATTTATCTTGCCAAAATTTCCAAATCCTCCCTCACCGCCTTTGTAATGTTTACCCAATGATGAGGTTGCTTTGCCCCTCTTATAGCGCCAGCCAGGCAACGTGTAAATGCACGCCCTGGCCCTATAGCTCTGCAAAGTCACCCTTTTTTTTCCCTTTACTTCCCCAACAGGCTATTTAACTTATGTACTTTTTCACTGGTAACCTGAATAAAACCTCCCTTGCGTCAATCTCTATACCCAAAAATTCTAAACATTGAGTAGGACCTTCTGTTTTATCTGCTGCCAGTGGAACGTCCATCTCTCTGCACAAAGACTGAAAATCCCTAAGCATCCTACAAACTCCCTCCTCCCTCTCACCTACCAATAAGAAATCATCTAAATAATGGATGACTGACCCATGCCCATATCTAACCTTAAAGACCCATTGAAGCCATGTGCTAAAGGCCTCAAATGTCGCACAGGCAACTGAACATCCCATCGGCATGGTCTTGTCAAAGTAATATTTTTTTTTTATTTATATTTAGTTGTTGTTGACCGAGTAAGTGCACTAGACAAATCCTGCTTATTTTCAGGCACGACCCAGGGGAAGGGGATACAGATGAATGCCAACTGACCTTGAACCAGGTTATACTGTTGGTGGTATTTTTAGTGAATAAGGGAAATTTGGCCAGGACACCTGGGAAATTCACCTACTCCAGCAGGGGTCCCTTCTTCCTGTGAGCAGGGATGGAGGAGCCCAGTTGGGAGCCAGACCGAGGAGGAGGAGGAGGAAGTGCTGATATGGCAGGGGAGATGGCTTCCTCCTCTGGCCTTGTCTTGCCTGGAGCACCAGAGGGTGCAGACGGTTACAGAAGGGACAGCAGGCCTCCTCTCCTTTTTTGAGCTTGCCACAGGTTGAAGTAAGTAATTTAACCACTGTTCCTGATACTTCTAACGAAGACTTCATGGACCTTTTCGTACAACTGAAGATTTAAGCATGGAGACAGCACTAATTAAAGAAAAAGATTTAAATACTAATCTGGATATAAAACAGCAGGAAATTTTGAAGCTGGTTCAGTTTGAAGATGAATGTCATAGACTGCAGAGAGAACAATTGGAAGCTCAATTATCTGGATTACATCCCAACATGGCTCCTGTCATCATGAATACTAGGCCTGTCAGATGGCCTAATGACACAGCAGCTACTGACAGCACCCTAGCGGGGCCAGGTGAGTCTGACACTGTTATTAATTTCACTTCACCGGATAAGGCTGACAGCGGTAACGCCTCTCTAGGCATGTGTCAAGAGCCTTTTTCTAGTCAAATCATTTCACCCTTAAAAAGTTGTTCCACTGCTGATGACAGGAGTGAAATATGCTGGTATTCAGATCCTCAGTCTCACAATAGTCGAGAACAATCTTTTACAGTGGTAAACTCGCTTAATACTGAACCAAAACCTGCTGTGAAAATGTCAGTTGTGATTCCAAACAAGGAGTGTGCCTAGAGTCCGAAACCTGCAGTTTGACTGCTACGACAAATACCACCCCTGATTCTGCTTTTCTAGGTGAGCGAAACTCACGGGGTATCGTTCCAAATGAAACAAATCCCTCGCACGGTCTTTCCAAAACTGCAGGGTTTGTCTTTAAATATCCAAAGACTGTAGAAACTGAACTTAAGGTGGTTTACCAAACCCAGCACAACCATCAGGAAGGCACTACTGAATTTGTTTTTGGTAGTAAGTCTTCTAAGGGACTAGCACAACGGAGGACATATTAGCAAAAACAGTGCTGGAGGAGAATGTACAGAATAATCAAGCATCTGAGACAAATCAGTCCATTTCCTTACACGATCCTGTGGTTAACAACTCTTCTCCCTCTAATCAGTCTAGTTCCCAGTCCACGGATACATGGACACCTCAGAAAGAACTATCAGGTGAAGGATAGAAACATTCAATGTGGGGTATATGGATTCCAGACCCCTCATGGGACTTTCTGATCTCTCAAGCTTCTGCTGAATGGAAACCAAAGATCCCTTGCCCTTCACCAGAGGTCTCCTCAAAACCAGACTGTAGTTTCTCTAATTTGCCTTCCCTTAAGATCTCTTCATCAGATAGTGATAAAACAGACTCTTTTCCATCATTGGGACCTAAGCAACAGTCTCAATCAGTTAACCCTCCACCTCTGGACTCAGATAAAACTCAGGACTCAAAACCATTGTTGTCTGATCTTTTTACAAAATCTAAACAAACTGCAGCACCACGTAGGAATGCTGTTCGCATTCATAATAAGGGTGGTTTACTAGATAGGCCTGATAGGTATCACGTGGGTAAAGTTTTATTAAAGGATTCATTACATTTCTCTCCAAGAGAGGTCTATGCATTCATAAACATCTCTGGAGATGACAATTACGATGTTAGCTTTCATACCTCTTATGCTTTAGACTTGTTCTGGGAGCGTTATGGACAGGTCAAAATGTCTCCAACTTGGACCCCCTTTGTTGTAATACCCTTGAAAAAACCTTTGATAAAATATGTAACAGTTATGTTTCATAACGAGGGGGTTCATGTTGAAGACATAACATACTGGATATCACAGAAATGTGAGGTACTGAGTGAACCACAAGCCATACTTGACAGCAAACTGTTCTGGACTGGGGGGTGGAAATACAAAGTAAAACTTTGTCAAAGTGATTCTGGAATTGAACACATCCCTAATTCTTTTCTCTTAGGTCAGGACTGTGGGGTCTGTTTTTATGCAGGACAGCCTCGGGCCTGCTACAAATGTGGCTCATGCACACATCTTTCAAGTACATGCGACAAACCCAGATGTAATAATTGTGAAAAGGTGGATCATAGTACCATGCAATGCGCCAATCACACTCATTGTGACCTTTGAGAAGACTGTGGGAATAATTTCAGTGAATGCCCCAGGGCGGCTAGAAATAAAGTCTCTTGTAAAAGTCCAGATTTGCTTATTCAGCAGGCACAAGATTCTGCAATACCGGCTGATCTGAAACCATGTTAATCTAGTGGTGCTTCCCAAATCCCCTCTCAAAAATAGGCCCCCAGTGATTCATTCCACTTGACATCTAATAAAAATCTTCCTGAGGATCCCATTATCATCTTAGGGGATCCACTAACATAATAGCACTCCACAAGCCCCTGTGCAGCAGATTGCTACCATGACATTTTAACCCCAGTCTGTTACGAGGACCCAACTGCCACTCCTACAGAAAGTCCTGACTTTCCTATTCCAGACCCTTTGCCCCGTAGGAGATCTTCTAGGTTTTCTAAATCTATTTCCTCTGACCCTCCCACCCCAATAGAAATGAAAAATTCATATTCAGCCTTGTTTATCTCTTGAGGGGAATCTGAAATGGAGGTGGGGGATTCTGACTCACAGAAATCTGTTAATAAGCAATAATATTGTAGAAGGAGATTACAAAGGTAAAAAGAAAAAAAGAGGAAAAAAATTAGATGCTGCGTCATAAAATAAATCTCAGTGGCTGCGGGTTTACTGTGTTCCCTAAATGTACATAGTTTGCTGAATGCTGACAAAAGAAGTGCTGTATTTCAATTCTTGCATGATTTGTCTACTGATGTTTGCTTACTCCAGGAAACCTGGATGTCTAATGATGAACAAGTTTGGATGTTTAAGCAAGAATGGGTATGGGGCGCATCCTTTTGGTCCTTTGGCCTAGATTCCGCCGATGGAGTTGGGATTCTTTTTCATTCATTTAATTTCACGCTAAGAAAATTATATGATTTAGTACCTGGGAGGACCTTGATCTTGGATGGTCTCTGGAATGATATGGATTGCAGATTTATTTCTGTATACACATCACAAATTAAGACAGACAAAGTAGGCCTTATAAAAGCAATCCAGCCTTTTTTAGTTACCCATTATAAAATTTTCCTATGTGGGGACTTTAATTGTAGTTTGACAAAGGAAACAAACCAGAAAAAAGGTGATGGGGGAAAAAAATATATTGTGACCCAAATGCATTAGCCCAAATGATCCACACTGCTGATCTACTCAGTTGTCATTCACTACATGCAAAAGGTCCCAATTTCACTTATAAGCGTAATGCTTATACCTCTATAATTGATTATATATTTTTTTCCTCAAATGTACCTAAGGGGTCCTTAGCCATTATACCTGTTGCATTCTCTGACCATTTATTGTTGCTCTTATCACTAACTCATTTTGTTAAAAGATCCCCTTTGCACAGTAGATGGAAGATGAACGTCTCAGTTTTGAAAGATTCTAAGGTTATTATAGATATGACATCCTTGCTTCAGGCAAGATTATCGATGGAATTCCTGTACCCAGACAAAGGGGAATGGTGGATGGACACCAAAATGGATGTACAAACTTGGTTTTTACAACATGGTAAAAGAATTGGTAACAAAACATTTTTTTAAAATATTTATTCCTTAGACAGCAGCAATATAAATTAATGTCTTTAGCAAATCTTTCTTAGATTTGATTTTTCTACTCAGATTACCACAGTAAAGGAAGCTATGAAAATACTAGAAAATGACTGAGCGAAATCTATTCTGTCACTTTTGATGAATGGTACCACAACCTCCCCCATAGGAGACCCCTACGAAGCTTGCAAAACTTTAAAAACAAAATCACTATGGACTCTTTAATTTCTCAGGAAGGGCAGAGGGCGAGCTCTTTCAAGGATTTAGAAAAAGTTATTCAACAGCATTATGATTCTTTAAAACCACAAACACCTATTTTAACCTGTGATATGACAGATTTTTTACAGTCTGTTGTGGTTCCAGACTTCCCAATAGAACTCCTTAAGTTACAGTCCCCTATTACCAAATTAGAAATCACACAGGCAATACAGTCCTTAAGACTAAACACCACTCTGGGTTTAGACGGTATCCCCCATATGTTTTATAAAACTTTCTGCCCCCAAATAGTAGAAGTTTATTTATTACCTATACGTACTGGTTTAACTCCAATATCATACATGTTTCCTTTTCTGAAGGTTTTCTGATTTATCTCTTTAAAAAAGGAGAGCGTTCTCAAATTTGTAATTGGAGACCCATAGTTCTCCTTAATATAGACTATAAAATATTAGCTCATATTCTAAATAAATGTTTAAAGGCTTGCGCTTCTTTGGTGATTTCCCCATTCAGGCATTGTGGTCTGCCTGCAAGAAATATTCAACAGGCCCTACGGACCTTGAGGGATGTAATCTACCATTGTGAACATTCTGGACAGTCAGGTTGTGTAGTAACAGTCAACCAGAAGAAAGCCTTTGATAGGATTTTTCATCATTATCTTTTCTTAGTTTTACAAACTTATAAAATACCTTTATCCTATTTAAACCAGCTACTGTTATTATACTCTTATTTTAATGTTAGACCTTTTTTACAGGGTAGGGTTGGTCATAGTTTTAGGGTACACTGCGGTGTTCGACAAGGGTGCAGTTTAAGCCCTCTACTGTACGTTTTTTCCCTAGATCCTCTACTTCGCTCCATTATGTCACCACCTAAATGGACAAGGCTTGGAGGGGTTGGAATCCCACAGGCATTGTTCATCCAAGCATATGCTGATGATATTTGTGCTTTTTTTTTTGCATCCAGAGCAAATAGAAATTTTTTTTAAAGAAATTTCTATATACCAAAAGGTTTCCAATGCCAAATTAAATATGGAAAAAAGCAAAGGAATGTTTCTTGGGCCTAGTATAAATCACTGTACAATCTGTTATGGATTCAAGATGTTCTCTACTCCTTTGGAAATTTTGGAGATCCTTTCTGGTCCTCAAAACTTACCGGAAAAAAATTGGGATCTGGCTATTCATAAAGCAGAACAAAAAATTAATAGATGGAAACAATGGAAGCTTTCCAAACTTAAATGAATTGCTATTTTTAAAAAAATCATCTTGCCACACTTACAGTACGTGGCATCTTTATACCCTTTACCTATTAAATATGCAACTAAAATTTATAGTTTATGTTTTCAAATGTTATGGGGCACCAGATTAAACCCCATTAAGTGACATTACACTTACCTTGATATAAAGTTAGGTGGTCTTAACATGATAGAACTCATGTTTTTTCTACATACATTATTTTTTAAACACTCCATTAATGATATGCTTAAAAATATTGAATTAGTCTCCAGTGTTTGGATGCGGAAATCCCTTGCCATATATCTCCGATCATGGCTCCAGATGGCACCTAAATTATATCCATGACTTCAGATTCCTCCCTATTTTATTCCTGCAGCTCAGAAATTATATAAATGGGGCATCTCAAAGGAATGCATTACTGCACATACCACTAAGACACTTTATCAAGACATATTATTCAGAAATTACCCTAGGGAACCCAGTTTTAAGAACTGCCCTTCAGTCGATAATCATTACATTTTACATCAATTAACTCTTCCAAGAGTTCCAAAAAAAATGTGGGAAAATCTATGGCTCACAGTTTCTAGGAGATTAAATTTAAGGGGAAATGCCAAGCATAAAAGTATGATAGAGATAAATTGTCCTTACATGGAATGTGTGGCACAGCTGGAAACCATGGAACACTTCCTGCTACACTATTCTTATGTTACAGCTTTATGGGATTTCTTGGCAAATAAGTGGTCCTTTGAGTGGCTTCGATTTTTATCATATGATGTTCTCGTAGTGGGAAAATATGGGTCTGGTTTAGCAAAATGCCATCCTGATACTTTAATTATTTTCTTTTGCTGTCTCAAATTCTATGTATGGCAAGCTCAATGTCAATGGGTTTTGCATCAAAAGAGAATGTCTTATGATTGTTTGAGTATTCTAGCTTCCAATGAACTTAAGAATATATATACTTCAGATTGTTCATTGTATTCTTCATGACAGGTGTTGAATTGGTGGAGGGGTTTTAATTATTTTATTAAATATAAATAGTGGGTTTGGTGATTGGGTAAGTCATTTAAACAAGATGTATTTAATTATATGTGTGTTTTCCTTTTTTTCTTTCCCCCTTTCTTTTTGTATTCCTTCTCTATCAAATCATCTGTATGATGCTGTTTGATGATATGTTCATTTTGGTTTTTCAATTTTCTTCCTGATGTTTTTTTGCAATAAAAATTTCCCCTACTCTTTTCGATAAGTGCCACGGGATCTTTAACATCCACCTGAACTACCACCAATCCAGGCAGATGGGATCTCGGTTTAACATCTCATCTGAAATATAATCCCCCTATCTGGAAACCCAAGAGTTCCCAGTCCTCATTTCAGACTGGCAACAACCAGAAAGCTGACTCTATATCTGTATTTGCCAGCCAGGCGTCCTTCATGGCCCTAATCATCTGTACAACATCCTCCAAAGTGTTGTAGGATACTCTGCTGCCCTCCTTACTGATATAGCCATTAACTGAATCCCTCTCAGAGTATGACAGGTGATGACTCACTATGTACTCACCGGCTGTTTCTTGGGGACCAAGCCCAATGGCGATACCCACAGGTTCTCCATAGGGAGCTCCTTAAATGGTCCCTCAGTCCTCCATGCTACCTTTTCTTTGTTGATTTTTTTCTGCCAATATCCCTTCCTTCCCTTTCATTGACCCCAGATTCTTGGCCTTTTTGTTCTCCCTCTTGGCTTGAAACTGTAAGCTAAAGCCTTCACTAAACTCCTTGCTCAGCATCTACCCTACCTGAGTGTCTGGATACCTCTTTATCCATTCCTGTACCACATCAGCTTTGATAAGGGTTCTTGCCAAGCAAAAACCACCTTCCATTTCATTCTTATCTGCCACCCTGTCCATAACTCCACCCCCCAAATAACCCCTCCCCCCATTGTCCCAATATCCTACCCTTTGTCCATTGTGGCCTGCCAAAAGGACTGCCCTCTGTAGTTACCCCTGGGTATGCTACCCATAAGTCCTGCATTTTGATGCGGGGTGTAAACCACCACATTTGGAGCAGACATGTTTAAACTGACAATTGGAGAATGAGCAATATGCCCTGTTATAGCCCCAGCAACATTTCTGATACCCACCTGCTCCCTTTGCCCACTTGGCTTCTGTTCCACCCGGCACTGTCATGGTTTCAAACCAAATGTCTGAATACCTGGTGTCCCAACGAACATCGACACAGAATGTTGCCATACTTTGTCTAAACATTTAATCATATTGAATCCAGTTGGTCCCACCCCTCATTTTGTATGCAGTTCTAACAATTAATGAATATGCTAATAACAGTATGGCTAACTCCGGCTTCTTTTCTTGAACAATAGTGCTATAATAAGTAAAACTTATGGACCATGCGTTCCACATCTTCCCCTTTAGGTCTGAGTCTTTTGGCTCCTTGCCCTTCCCTACCAAAACTATGGTCACTGTCATATCCTTTTTCCCAAACCTCTCTTTCTCGTCATACTTCTCCACAGTCTTCTTGTTAACTAAAGCAAAAATATCGACATATTCACCCCTCCAAATCTTCTCTTTCATGGCTAATGGAACATGATCTCCAATTCTCACCCCCGGATTACCTATCTCTCACTCTGCCTTCTCTAGTTTGTCAACCCCAACTGAAAATGTCGCCTTCTCCTCTTCCTTACCTTTCTTCAATTCTAATAATACTTTTTCCATTTTTCCAATCCTGTCACCCTCCATACTCCCAACAATTGCTCTACATATTCTTTTATACTGCTTTCCATAGAAATTTCACCAGTACCTGTGTTGGGTTGGGGCACATTGGAAGGTCTCAGCTCTGGTCCTGGAGTGGGCACCAGCTCTGGTAGAGGCCCCACAGGCCCTTGTGGTACCAGCAAAGGTGTGGGCATTTGTATTGGTGCCAGTAGAGGAGCTGGCAGTGGTAGCGGGGCTGGCACTAGCATTGGATAAGGCTAAGGGGCTGGGATGGGCTGTGGCTCAAGTGAAGGTGCTGGCAGAGGTTGCAGCACTAGTACAGGCACTGGCATGTGAACTGGCACTGGACTGGGTCCAGATAGTGGCTGGGGCAGTGGTCCTGGGCATGGGATCGGAGAAGGAAAAGATAATGGCACCAGAACCGGCATCGGGACTGGTGTTGGTTCTGGCAGGGGCTCTTGCAGGAGGTACGAGGGCCTAGGAGCCTTCGGGGTTGGTGTCCATGAGGCTCTACCTTTTGGTTGCTTCTTGTCCTTCTTCCAGTACCGTCCCCTTTCTTCCTCTTCCTCCCTCTTCCATCTTGATCCTTATTATCTGGCTCCATATTCTCTACAGTGTCCAACACCGATAAATGCTACCCATCCAGTCCATTATGAGCTTCATGGCATCTTCCTTCATCAGTCTTTTTCCCCTGGTGTTCATGGTGCCTGTGAACTTTGTCTGAAAAAGAAATATAGTGATGTGGATCTCCTTGTAGCTCTAGAGCCTAACGACCCTCCCAGTCTTATTTTCTCTGTTGGTCAATCCTGTTTAGGATTCCCCCCCCAAGTTGACACCTGCATCTTGTCAAACCACTATTTAAGCTAATAATCCCTGCCATTTCTCTTCCTCTTTGCTTGTTTTTGCTTTTGAAAGAGAAAGGGGGAAATTGTTTAACCAGGAAAGGAACACTAAGCTGAAGCTTGTCTCCCGGTGTGAACTGGGAGCACAAGGACGTTAAATGACTTGCTCAGGGTCACACAGTATGCAAGTGGGGGCTGTGGGATTCAAAGCCAGTTCTCCAGGTTTACAACTCAGAGCCCTAAACCTCTGTGCTATAGTGCCTTTTTCTTTTCTTTTTTTATTTTTTTGACATGAGCCACTCTTTTTGGCCTGGAATATCTCCTGACATGCTACACCTTGTTTCATTCACATTTTACCAACTACGTTCGAGCATATGCCTTTTATTTGCATATCTAAATAAAATTACATACAGCTTCTGCCCAGTACTGCTTTGTAACTGTCAAACCTTAGTGGGCCCCCACACGGCCCTCCCTACAAACACTGAGGCTACTGCCATAAAGGAAGTCACCTTGCAGGCCACCTTTTCCAAGAATGTCTGGCTTTTTACAAAACATAGTGGCCGCAAGGTGGTCTGCCATCCAGCAAAGCTCCCAATCTTTCAAAACTGGTGGCCATGTGGTCCACCCATACCTAGTACCCATTTGCTAACATGGCAGCCACCACGTGATCCACCTGACCAGGCCACAATTGTGGCTGCATAAAATGGCGGCCACTACATGATCCGCCCACCCCAGGCCACACTTGTGGCGTCACAGGATGGCAGACACCACATGATCTCCCAAACAAAACTTGTAGCCTAGCTAATAGCAGCCACTCAAATAACCAGCTACTTTCTGCATGGTCCACCCTAAAAATCCCTTCTGTTGCCCAGGCACAATATGTGGTTACCATGTGCTGTACAAACACAACCCGCTGGCCAAAAACAACATGGTGGCCCCATGCGGTCTATCCAAAACATATCCTTCTCCTTTTTCCTCTTTTTTCCCCAAAAATTCCTCCTGTTTTCCCGTCACAGTCCCAAGCCGCACAGCCCTGAAATGGAATGCTCCATAGGGTGGAAAGTGGCCTACTGCCCGCCTCCCGACTCCATCCACCCACATTGTCCCCATCTTACTGTTTGTTGTAGCCGCATTTCTATTTTTTAATTAAGACCACTTTTCCCCTCACATGGCCAGCCTCCGTGTACCGAGTCCTCAATGTGGCCGGTCGTGAACTCCCGGCTCGTGAGCCTTCCTGTGGGGCATTGCACCTCATGTGACCGCCTGACCACTCGGTCACACACAGCCGAGATGAGCACTCCTCTTACTGCCTCTCAAGTGCCTGATCAATACAAATAACTGCCTGAACCAATGAGTTGGTAACTTTTTTTTAAAAAAGTTGGGGACACATTTAATAGGCCTGTTCTTCTGCATCACGTGCTAATCATGCAACCTGCTGCCAACTTGCTTCAGGGCTTTGCCCCAGGGCCCTCTACTGCAAACAATGACCCTGGCCTGGACAGAACTCAGGAAACAGTTTCCTTTTGCCTTCATACACCAAAGCTTCTGATATCAGGGAAAAGCCCAGGATCACTCTTACAGTGCATAAAAAACTGCTTAAACAATGAAAGCAAAGCCTACCTGCCTTCTCCCAATTCATACCAACAGACCTGTTTTATCAAAATATACATAATAGCTGAAAGCTCATCAACTATATGTTTCTACCTCAGCAAGCTATAATTAATGTATATAAGTGCTATAAATTACTTCCTCATTTCTTATATACTCACAGTTTCTTGAACCAGTAACCTGTTTAAAAAATCAAATTCCACTTACCTGAATTCAAACAAGAATCAAATCATCTGCTCAACAACTAATGGCTAGCAAAATTGAGGGGGATCTGCTGTTGTGCAGCCCATTTTAAGCCCCTAAACCCCTCCCCTTTAGCTCTAATTTTCTCTCTCTCTCTCTGTCTCTCTCTCTCTGTCTTATAACTAATCATATTCTTCCTCTTTCCCTTGCTCTGACCCCATTTCTAATGTTATAACCCTTCCCCTCCCCCGCACTCTATCCCCACTGAGCCCACCTTTATTGCCCCAGGGCTAGAACAAAGGCTTTTACTAAGACAGCCCTTCTTCTTTGAGTACTATGTATTTTAGTCCAGAACACATGCAGGTTTTGGGTGGGTGGTACTGTGTTATGTTGTTATCATAAGCCCTGTTTTCTAACAAATCACTCTGATCAGGTGGGTCTTTACTGCTTGCCAGTTAGCCAGAGTGATGCTCTACTGAGGAGACTGACTCCTAAAACATAAGAAACTTGCTTACTTGTAACACTTGATCTTCTAGACCATCTTCTTCATTAAAGAACACCCACCTGTAGTGCTGTGCAGAACACGGAATTCTGCCATTGAAATTATCATGGAATGACCATTCTGCTGGTGGAATTTTTGCTGGAATTCTGCAGTTCTCTGGTAGAATTCTGCCTGCTGCGATCTTCGGAATAATATTCAGCACAGCAGCATTTTTCCATGGGAAAATCATTCCAAAACAATTTACAAAGAAAATATTGAGATCAACAGAATAATAATCCACAGAACAACATTTTTCTATCAAAATCATTCTGCAGCCATTTCTGTGGAAAATATTGAGATCTCGCGAATTTAAATGTTGCAAAAAACTCATTCCACATTTTTATGTCATTGAATTCTGCCATTCTATTTCTGATGCAACTCTTAGAATTTTTGTGGAATTTCAAAATTCCACAACATTTTTCTGCTGGAATTTGATTATTATGCACAGCACTACTTACATACCTACATTCACCTAGACTCATTGGCATTTACTGTATATGGATAACACTTTAAGTTTCCATAAGAACACTGTAATTACAGTGTAACTATATTGTAACTGCATAGCTATTGTAATGCAGTTACATGCAGCAAATATGTAACTACAGTGTAATTACTTTGTTGCATGTAATTAATAATTACCTACCCCACAGTTACATTGAAATTGACATATAAAATAAAGTGTGACCTTATATGTAGTACTGTATCTATCTGTGTCTTCTATTCATCTCAGTGTGTGGACAGCATATGCCCTTAAAGGGGCAATTTAGGTTAATCCTATGTCTCTGTCATGTTATGTTTATTGTTTTAAAACCCTTGAATTTTAAAGCCTGTTTTTTGTTAATTTTTCTCTCACCTACATGGTAAAAATGGTACTGAGGCATTTGGGGCAGATGCTGTTTTATATGCCAATGACACACAGATGGTACAGCATGGCAGTGCCATGCACTGATGTTACCAGCCCCAAATGTTCTGGTTCCTGTGGGGTCCTAGTGCTTCAGTCTCTAAAGTCAAAGGGTGTTTCTCTGTGAAAGTGATACTCTAGAACATCAAGAGTTACAGGTAACTTACTTTTCTTTTTCAAGTGTGGCCAGGAAGCACAGAGAGGATGGAAGCAGCATGAATGGTAAAGGAATACCTACTGTTTTTACTGGGGGATGGGAACAGTTGGAGAAGAGAATGATTAATATTTTACAAATGCAGCAAAGGAGGTTGGTTGAGTGGGGAAGGTTGGAGATAGCAGGAAGGAGAAGAATAGTTATATTTTTTTAAATGTTGTACCATGGTCAAATAAAACTTCAGCATCTCCTCCCATGTTGATGCCATCCATGAGAAGTTCTTCCCCAAGCTTGGAACCCTCTACTACAAGTCACCTGCTTCTGGTCTGCAAGGTGATTATTCTTAAGATGTTCTTCCTGGTTGTTTGACTATGTGGATGTGGTCTACAGTGCTGCCCCCAAATACACTTGCCAGGCGGACCACTCCTTCACTCCCTCCACAGCTTTGCCGTCAGCTGCCCTGCCTCTTCCCATCACTGCTACCTCTACCTAAACCTCTCCTCCCTTCCCCTCCCTTGAAGATCACTCAGACTGTGCCTTCAGCTTTGCTAAACACTGGTTTAGCTCCCATCCCTGTTACCTCTCTTTCTCTTTCTCTTTATGCACCTCTCTTCCTTCTTCCTCCATTCATTGATACAGCAACCACACCATATCTGTCCCATAATGAAAAACCTCCACTGGGTAATCTGCCTCCTCCTTTCAGCACCTTTCCTCCTCCTCTTCCTTCTCTCTCCAAGCACTCTAATGGGACCACTCCCCCATCTCTTGTCTGCTTGCTATTGCAACTAGTCCTGCCCCCGGTATACCATTAGGACAGTGCCTGAATTTTGTTGCTACAATTACAGTGCCACAACAAGGGCAATAGTGAAAGGGAAGATCTTGATTTTAAATTACCCCTCACTTCTGTTGCCTTTTTTCCCACACAGTTTCTACCCCTGCAAAATGACTGTTTCCTGGGAGGGCACTTTGGCACTGTAACTCCTCGGAGTCATAATGTCTGGTGCTGTAATGCTGGGTGGCATATTGCCAATGCCATAATCAGTGTCGGTAATATGTTTGCCACTGAAATATAGGTGAACCCTGCCCCTCTCCCCTACCTGGCTATTTCACTGGAGTTCTGTCTCCCTGCCTGTGCCTCTGCAGTAACAATATTTATTTTGGTCCCCTCCTGTATCCATATCCTCTGTAAACAGTGTCCCATTAACATCCTCTGGCCTCTAATTTACTTTCTTTTTCTCAACTGCATATTTCTGCTTTATGTTTATTGCCACTGTTCCTCTGACTCATTGTGTATTTTAGTTCAGAGATATGTATTTAAGCATTACCTACCCAAGGCCAAAACCAGACTTTGGGTGTGGGCTGGGAATGCTAAAATTCATGGAGAAGATTGTGGTTGGTGAATTCCTATGACTTAATGGGTTATTTTCACTGACATAAGTATTACTATAGTAGTAAATGAAGGGGTAGTCATGAGGAGCTATGCCTTAACTGCTAGGAATATATAAATGACTGGGGTCTGGCATAGATATTACTCCTACTCCGCTGTACAATATAATATAGTAATGGGTATCCGTTTTTGTTCTTTTTGTTTTGAATTCTTGGCAGACAGCAGCAACAGACATATATGAAAAACAAAGTTATATTCCTTTATATACTATACTGTGTGGTTAGTGGGATGGAGTAGCTGGGTGGGCAAGTGGAATTCGGTGGGAGACCTGTGGATAAATGAAATAGGCCATCTATTATAGATGTTGACTAGGGAAATGGAAATGAACCATATGGGCATGATTCCGGTATTCTTGGTTCTTGGAATATGAACAGGGAAATTATCCCTGAAAACAAAATAAAATACTATTAAATGCAAATAAAGATAGTATATAAATATTATTTGTAAAAGAGACACACCTTATAGAAGAATAAGTCAAGAAACGTAAAAGTGGATGGGTTGAGTAGGTGTATTTCTGATTTTAATTGGGTCTAAGAGTAGGGGCATTAGTATTTTGTTTAAGAAGAACCTTGAATACATAAATTATCAACTATACAGTGATAAGGAGGGGTGTATTATTTTATGTAAGAGTTTGCTAAATGGGAAATCTGTTATTTTAGTAACAATCTATGCCTTTACTGATTTTGATGAATTTGGGTGAATTAATCCAAACTTTGACTCATTTGGGGATGACACAATTATGCTAGTGGGAGATTTTGATTCCCTGCCAGAATCTATGATTGATGAATCCTTTGCTATTACAGGGTGGATAGTATATATTTTTTCCTGTTTAATGAATTTTGAACAAATAAAATTTGAAACAATAGTGGGTGAATACATAATCCTGGTTTGCATGAGTATTTTTATTCTCCAAGGAATTTAAAATGTTTTCCTGTTTTGATTATTAGAATATATCTAAAAACTTAGTGCTTAGTGTTGTGGAGTTATCTTGAGTATCAGTATGTATATCTGTATCTATATCTGATCATGAATTGATTAAATGCAGATGTATACCAAATAAAGATAGGAAAAACACAGCAGTGGACTTTTAATAATAAATTGTTAATGGACCCTAGGTTTGTAAATAAATTATTAAAACAAATGGATATGTTCTGGCAGTTTAACTATAAGATGGCAATTTAATAGGTAAAGTATGGGATGCCTTTAAGGCAACTATGGGATTTCAGTATTTCTTATGAAATTAAACTTAAATAGAAGGCGAGGAAAGGACTGCAAGATATCAAAAAAGAATTAAAGAGTGTATCCGGAAGAGCTGATTTACAAGCTAATACCCAAAAAAGTAGAAGGGAGGATTTATTCATTAAAAAAAAAAGATATATCAGTTAAAAAATTGAAAGAACAGCACTACAGGTCAAACATAAGTTTTATTATAACATTGATAAATCAGGAAAGTTGCATGAGCTTATTCTTAAGAACCAGGGACAATGGACTATTCAAACACATTTATTGGCCAGCTATGGGACTACCCAGTTTAATGATGCAGTATAGCTAAAGTAACTTTGGATGTTTATACAAGACTTTATAATACACAGAACTAATAGTTGATTACTTAGATTCTGTTAAATTTCCAGAGGCTAATTTTTCTGATACTCCAATTAATGAACCAGAAGTACACTCTGCCATCAAGTCATTAAAATTCTGATGGGCTTACAGCAGAATTTTATTCTGTGTTTGAACAGTATCTGGCACCATGGCTATTAAAATTGGAATGTCAATATGTGATGACGTTGGAATTCCTCTATCATTCCTGGAAGCTGATACTGTCCTAATTTTCTTTTATTTATTTAGTTTTGTTAACTTGTGGTTAGGTGCGCTAATAAAGTTGACTATTTTCAGGCGTGACCCAGGAGAATACATACATAAAATGAGATGAGATTATACAATACGTAGTACGTAGTACAGGTACATAGTATATTGTACAGGTAGGTTAGAATACAGATCAAGTCAGACAGTACTCGAGGTAATACATGTAGCTATGCAGAGATGACAAAAATGACATTAGTACCTGCAAATAACAACTGAAACTGGCTAAGTGGCAGCTATAAAGACATTTTATAGCAGAGCTAGTTTAGAAGTGCAACAGTTTCTTGGGCAAAATAGGGTGGTTAGCTGTGAGGCATCAAGTGGGATTAAAGCATGTGCAGGGGTCCCGGGATAGGTGGCGATATCATTCTTTTTTGAAGATTGGGTGGGAGTTAGCCTGTCTCAGGGCAGGAGGGTGTCTGGGGCAGTGCAGTGAAATGCTCCAGATCCTTTTGAAGTAAGACACCTGGGTATGGTAAGTAGAAATTTGTTTGCCGAGCATAGTCCATGGGCAGGTGTCTGTGGTACTAGTAGAGCTGCAAAGGAGGAGGGGGTTTGGTTATGGATTATAGAGTCTGTGAGGGTCTCTAAGGAGTATAGTCAGTAGACAGTTGGGGAAAGCCAGCCTAAGTCACTATACAGTGTGCAGTGGTGCTTGAGGTGATGGGAAGAGGAGGCATACCGAAATATGTTGTTATATGCGACATCGCATTTATGGAGAGCAGTCTTATGGGCATTAGCAAAAGTGGAGACACCATGTGTCAGCGCTGGAAGCAGAATACCCTTGGTAATTTCCAATTTGGCAGATGGTGTTAGCAGGTGACAAGTCTTATAGGCGATTCCAAGTTTGGCATTTGTTGCTTTACAGGTTGACTGGATGTGCAGACTGAAATCAAGGGATTTATCAAGGAGGACTCCCAGGTATTTGAAGGATGTGACACAGTCGATGAGAGATCCCCCAGAGTCATGACTAGGAGGGGTTCCTTACAGGCCCTGAGTTTGGAAGCAGTGCCAAATAGCATGGCTTGGGTCTTTTTTGTGTTCAGGATGAGCTTATTAGCATTTAGCCATGTTTGCACATTCTTGAAATCCGAGGGGAGGTTTTTGTTAAAGATGTTAACTTTGTCAGTGCTGGAGTAGAGGACGAGATCATCAGCGCATAGGATAGCTGAGCAGAAGAGTATGGCATAATCTTTGTTGTTGATGTATAGCGAGAAAAGAAGGGGTCCCAGGATGGAGCCCTGGGGTACTCTGATGTCAGTGCTGGTCACATCCGAGATAGCGGAGTTGAATTTAACAAGTTGTAATCTGTTTCATAGGTAGTTGTTAAACCAGTCAACTACTGAGGATGAGAAGTTACGTCTATGCAGGGTTAAGAGAAGCAGGGATTATCAACAAGATTGAAAGCTTTGGTAAGATTGATAAATACTGCTCCAGTGAGTAGGCCTTTGTCCATGTTGCAGAGTACATCAGTGGAGAATTTGAGAAGAGCGGTTGAGGTACTGTCTCCTTTTCTGAAACTATGCTGAATGTCTGAGAGAAGATTGTTCTTTGTGAGATAGTCAATGGCTTGGGTTGCAACAAGCTTCTTCAGTAGCTTGCTCAACACAGAGAGGATGGCTATGGGCCTGTAGTTGTTGATATCCTTTGGGTCTCCTTTTTTAAGGATAGGCATAACTCGGGCAATCTTCCAGAGATCTGGGACAATGCCAAGAGAGAGAGAGAGAGACAGAGTGAAAATCTTGGCCAGTAGCGAGGCAATCAATGGTGCCGCTTGCTTCAGGAATCGTGGCTCGAGTGAATCTGAGCCAGGGCTAGTGTTGTCAGATATGTTTTGCAATAGCCTTTGGACCTCGGATCTAGATATAGCTTTAAAGTGGAAAGGGGGTAGTAGTTAGTTGGCAGTGGTCAGCACCAGAAGCAGATCTCTGGGGTGTGCAGTAAGGCTGAGATGCTGTGGGAGGTGAAGAGAAGGATGAGGTGTACTGTGAGAGGTTCATGACTAATCTGTTAAAGGCATTCACTATAGTGTTTGAATCATTACAATTCACACCATTTAGGATCATATCCCCTTGGGTCGATGACTGGGTAGCCCCAAGAAAGGTATTGATGTGTGTCCAAAATGTTCTAGGGTCACCAGCAGAGTTTATGAGTAGTTCCTTGCAGTAGATGCTCTTTGCTGTTCTGATTTGTTTTTTACAGGTGCTCCAAGAGGCCCTGTAGGTATTGTAATCCTCCAGTAGTCTGGACACTTTATACTTCTTCCAGAGTTTGTCTGGAGTGCGCAGGTTAGCCAGCAGGCCCTTGTGTAGCCATCTTGTTTGTTTACCCCTGACCTTTCTGGTGACCTTCGGGGTATGTTTACCCTGAAGTGTTGTGAAATTATTAATGAAGATATGAAGGGCTATTTGAACATCATGGGAGTGATAGATGTCAGACCAGTTGATACAGGATACATCATAGAGGAAAGCTTCCACGTCCAGTTTGGCAAAGTTGGTAATTGTGATGTAGCGCAGAGAGGGTGGGGGAGCAGTCTCCGGGCTCCATACACAGAAAGTGAGGGAGTGGTCTGTGACAGCATCTGCCAAAAGGCCTGCAGTTTGCACATGGTCAAGGCAATTCACCAGTACCCAGTCTATGAGGGTGGAGGTAGTTAGAGAAGAGATGGTTCTAGTGGGTTCAGTTAAGATCTGGTGCAGGTTATAGCTCTGCGTTAGTGTCAGCAGTGTGCTGTGAGTTGGTCCCTGAGCCAGAAAAGGTAATGGTCATGATTAGCATGCCTCTGAATTATGAGTGAGAGCATGAATCAACTTCGATGTGCCAGATAGGAGGAGGCTGGGTGAAGCCAGTGACTGTAGATTAAGTAACAGGTTATTGCTGAGGAGGCCAGATGAGGCCAGCGGCTTTAGATTAGGAAGCAGGTTAGTGATGAGGAGGCTAGGTGAAGCCAGGGGCCTGGGAGATGTAAGACACTGTAGTGCAAGCCATTTGATAATAGTAGCAGCCAGTGGAAAGCAAGCCAATCAATTCCATTTAGGAAGCCAAATAAATGGTGACATAGAAGGTAGATGTCTCGGTAGTGAGAGGCTGTGATGCCAGTGATGGAATCAATGAGGTTTAGCGTAAATGAATCAATGTGGTTTAGCAGATGATTGCTATGGTTTCAACATCAATAGTGAATTGATATGACTGGCATGAATACCGTAAATGCCATTAAGGCAGAGTTAGGTTATTCCAGTAAGGAACATTTGCAAGACATTAAGTATTGGCAACGCAGTAATGAAATGGAAAGAATATCTTGAAAGTCATATAGGCTGTGAGATAAATGTACTTATGCATGGATAACTGAAAAGCCATGTAGGCAAAGGAACAGGGCAAAATCATATAGCTTACATAGAAACATAGAAACATAGAAACATAGAAGTTGACGGCAGATAAGGACCGCAAGGCCCATCCAGTCTGCCCATTTCTTTTTCTACCTTATAAATGTGCCATCGGCCTTTGCTCTGTCAGTGACCTATCTATTCATAGTCATTTGTATTGCTCCTTATGCCTATCCCATGCCTGTTTGAAGCCCTGTAGTGTATTCATAGCCACCACTTCTTGTGGTAAGCCATTCCATGCATCTACCACCCTTTCTGTGAAAAAATTTCCTCACATTCCCCTTAATCGGCCTCCTCTAATCTCATGCTGTGTCCTCTTGTCCTGCTATTTTCTTATATTTAAACATGTTAGATTCTTTCACCTTGTTTATGCCCTTAAGGTGTTTGAATGCCTCGATCATATCACCTCTCTCCTCCTTTGCTCAAGGGTATACATATTGAGCTCCGTTAATTTGTCCTCATATGTCTTCTGATGCAGTCCCTGCACCATTTTGTTGCCCTTCTCTGGACTGCCTCAATTTGGTTAATGTCCTTGTGAAGGTGTGGCCTCCAATACTGCACATAGTACTCCAGATGGGGCCTAACCAATGTCTTGTACAGAGGGATTATTACCTCCTCTTATGACTTGTGATACCCCTGCTAATACACCCAACACCCCTAGCCTTACCTACTGCTTTAGAGGTCTGCTGGATGATTTTAGGTCATCAGTGATGATGATGCCCAAGTCTCTTTCTTCCTTTGTGACTGCTAGCAACTCCCTCCCAGCCTATAAGTGGCTGGGGTTTCTCTTCCCTATGTGCATGATTTTGCACTTCTTTGCATTAAATCCCAGTTGCCACTCTTCTGACCATTCTGCTAGTTTATCCAGATCTCTTCTAATTCTGCCCACCCCATCTGGATCATCTACCCTGTTGCAGATCTTGGTGTCATCTGCAAACAGACAAGCCTTACCCTCTAGTCCATCTGCAAGGTCACTAATGAAGATGTTGAATAGGACTGGCCCCAGGACTGATCCCTGAGGTACCCCACTTGTGACTTGCATCTCTTCTGACTGTATACCATTTACCACCACTCTCTGTTTTCTGCCAGTCAACCAGTTTGCCACCCAGTTGACCAACTTCTGACCCACCCCGAGCCTACCCAGCTTATTTATCAATCTTCTATGTGGAACAGTGTCAAAAGCTTTGCTGAAGTCAAGGTAGGCGACATCAACTGCTCCCCCTTGGTCCACCACTCTGGTTACCCAGTCAAAGAAATCTATGAGATTAGTTTGACAGGACCTTCCTTTTGTAAACCCATGCTGTCTTGGATCCTGTGCCCCTATGGATTCCAGGTGTTGCACTATCTTTTCCTTAAGGAGTGCCTCCATAATCTTGCCCACTACTGAGGTAAGACTGACCGGTCTGTAGTTCCCCGCCTCCTCCCTGCTACCAGTCTTGTGGAGCGGGATCACATGAGCCCTTCTCCAGTCTTCTGGGACCTCTCCTGTGCTCAGAGACTCACTAAACAATTCTGCTAATGGCTCTGCTAGTTCCTCCTTTAGCTCCTTAAGTACCCTGGGATGTATGCCATCAGGTCCCATTGCCTTATCCACCCTGAGCTTAGCAAGCTCTTGTAGGACCCTTTCTTGTGTTTTGTGAAACAGCTTACATAAAAGCATGCGCCTGTGTGACTTGGAGCCACAATGCCCCACTGTGACATCACAGTCCCCTGCTGTGGGAATAACAGGGAAGTCACAAGCTGAACACCCCATGACCAAATGGCAATGGTAATGTTGGTAGAGTAGGAACCCCCCCAAAAAAATAGAGGCACTTTTACAGGCAAGGTCCCAGTTAGGGGTAGAGTCATACGATGGCAAGTTGCCACAGTAATGAGAACAAGTTGAAGCAAAATAATGACTGAAAGGTTCAGAATAATTAAATTCAGAAACATTCCGCTAAAATGCCTGCAGTTGTAAGCTGTGTCAGTATAGTTATACAGCAACACGAAAATACTAGAGCAGCACAAACATTGAAAGCTGAGAGTGGTAACTGCTTGACTGAGCAAACACTGAATGAATTGAGCAGAGCATACTGAGTACTGATACTGAATGAATTGAGCAGAGCTGCTTAGCTGCCTAGATGGAGCCAGCACTGAGTGAAGCCAGTCCAGATGCTAACAATTAAGGTGGATGTGCACACTGTTAGAGGCAGGGAGAACATGAGCGCTTAATAAGACACAGAAAACAATTGCAATTGAACAGAGAGATGTGCTAAAGGTGTGATAAAGAAATGGGGCCCATAGAGCACAAGGCAAACAAAAGACAGCAAAACACTAGGAAAACTAGAAAGGCCTCACCATGCAAGCAAAGGATGTGGCAGGATGCTAGGAAAACTAGACCCCCTAAAAAATAAAGAAAACTGAAGAAACACAAACACACCAGAACAGGACAGCAGACACAGACAACACAGAGAAGCAAGCAGCAGCCAGAGGCAAAAGACAGACCAAGAAAGGTAGGAGAGACACAAACCAGTAGAATGGCAGCACAAACTAAGCTGAAATTCCAAAAATGAAAGAGGCGAGTGGAGTCCGGCAGAGCCTCCGACAGCAAACAAAAAATGCTTCGGAAGGAGGATGGGAGGAACTGCTTATATAGCTAAGGAAGGGGGTGTGGCTGGTTGCTCACCCCATTCAACCACAGGCATAGTCTTCCAAAAATGGGGTCAGACGGGGTGCTCCTATCTTCCTTATTAATTTTAGTATTAGAACCACTGTTAAATAACATAAGACAAAATAAAAAGCCTTTCTAATGTTCAGACATATAATAATCAGATAAAACTATGTGTATATGCAGACAATATATTAGCCATAATTATGAATATGTGCACATCATTCTCTTGTTTGATGAATGAATTTCACATTTTTGACTCTACTGTATATCTGGGTATGTAATGAATAAGGGAAGGACTGCTATTTGACAGTAAATTTGTTCACAGAAAAAAACAGATTTATTGTTTTCAGACATGGAAATGAATAAATGAAATATTTTGGAGTCATTTTAAGTGTAAATGAAGAAGAAATGATGCAGAAAAATATGAAGAGGGTAAAGCCTAGAATATACAATATGCTAAATAACTGGATTAGATTCCCCCTGTTCCTTTGGGAAAAGATTGAAACCATTTAGATGTTATTAATGCCCCATATTGTGTTTTTAGTTCATATCACAATATGTGAGATTCCAGAGGAATGGTTTGACACACAAAAAAAGGATCTTTAAAAAGTTCCAATGTCAAGGTGGGGGTGCTAAGACTCCTCATTCATAGCCCATAGAGATAATACTGTAATGGACTGTCTATAGGATATGAATAGCTGTGGGCTGGATGAATCCAATAGGTAAAATGAGGAACACCAAGGGTTATATTCCACAATTATACACCTACTGTTTGAAGTTGAGTTTCCATGACAAACAATAAATACATTTTAGATTTTTGCTTAGGGTTTTGGTCATACAAGGAAATGCTAATTTAAGCATGTTGGTCCATTTTAAGTGCCCCAAGCTGGCCACCCAGCAGTAACCACAATGAGCCTCCAATGGTTCAACACCTGTGGTACCCAGGGACTTTTTTCTAAGGGGGCTCTCTGGGGAGGTTAAAGTAACCCTAACATCAGGTGAATAGGTTACAACTGGCCTGCCTGGAATGGAGCCCTATCAGGACCATGCATAGTTTTAGGGTTGCACCAACCATTTTCTTCTAGCCTTTTTTCATTAATGAAGCTGTGTTCTTTCATTAATCTTTGGCTAATTCTTGACTCCTAAGTTGGTGGAGAAAACAGTGGTTTCCTTATCAAACCCACCATGAGCTGAATAACCTGTGGCTCATTGACTGGTGTGTCCCTAGCATTCTCTCCTATCCCCAACAATACTGGAGCAGGTCTGTCACGCTATATTTACAGAACAAATCATGCTCAGTCACCTGAGAGTCATGTTGTAAATATATTTTTTCCTCATTTGTCCGAAACCATTTTTATGCACACCCTGCTAAATAAAATTGTGTTCAATATGAGCAGCAAAGAGAAGATTATGCATAAATGTATTTATTTAGAGACTAGTGACTGGGGAAGGCACAGTGAGGCAAGACCCATTTCCAGGTGTGATTCAGGGGAAGGATACTGTATATGGGAGAATACATCATATTGAAAAAAGAAAATAGCAGTGTAAGTACAGTGTAAATGAATTAGTGAAACTAGAAAACAGTATATGCCTAAAAGATGAACAACAAGAAATTTATGAGTTTGTATTATGGTCTGTTTAAGAGACATGAAGATGTCAGGGTTATAGGCATGAAGTGAGATATATTTTCCATTTAGAAGTGCACTACCTAATTTTGCCTGTTGTTCTTTTGGGAGTTGGATTTACCTACTTCCTATAATGCAATTGCTCCCATTAATCTATTTCTTACTGTCTTAAAGGGGCAGTAATTGAACAAGCTGTTCCCTGCAACACTGAACCTTTGATAAAAGCACCAAGGTTCAATGTATAGCAATACTTTAACCAAATCTGGTTGATTATTAGAGTATGGCTCCAGTGATTCACCAACTGTGGTGGGAACACCGCAGCTGGGAGTAGGGCGTTAACGCTGCACAGGATATAATCCTATTGTTTAAATGAGCTAATAGTACTTGTCCCCTGAATCTCTTATTTTACTGGCCAGCCTAATAGATATATTGTATAGTAAATTGCTTATTTTTTGAATACTTTTATTTCTAATCAGTTGATTTTATGAATAATGCATGTTTGTTCTTATGCACTGTGCAATATGAAAGTAATAAACAAAAAGCTGAACTACAGTACATAATGATAACATACTCTACATAATAAACGAGGCAAAAAATGACTATGACATTACTGTCTGACCAGAGAAGGGTATGCAACCCAGCAGCCCTTAGAAAGAGGTCTGGGTTGTCACAGAGGAGCAGCAGAAGCAGGTGGGAGTAAAGTGAGATGCTAGGAGCAGTCTGAGTGAGCAGTAAGAGGGGAGGAGTGGTGGAGCTGATGGGTTTCAGAGGGACGGAAGGTGGAAGGAGAAGGCAGTTTGCCTCACAGCTTTACAGCAAGGGAGAGCAAAAGATGCATGCGAAAAGTCATATGGGGAAAGGGAGGGGATAATGTGTAGCACAAGCAATACTGCAGACTTGTAAAGGAAGCAGAGTAGCAGTTTCCGGTGCGTCATCCAGTAGTAGTTGTAGGATCTCCATTCCTGTTCAAACAAGTGGCGTGATTAAAACATAGGGTGAAGTCATCACTACCAGGAGTGGCAAGCAAAGTTGTACAGTGGAACCCTCTTATAATGGACACATTTGTGCAAGCAGGTTTTGTCCATTATAAGGGGTGTCCACTAAATCCCAAAGTCTTAAAATGTAACAGTCTTCTACCACAGCTCACACACACACACGAGTTAAATTCAGAACGTCCCCCATCCTTTGCCAATCAAGAGCATGGGGAAATGCTATTTGTAGCTAACTGGGAACTAAAGAGTACACAAGACTGGAAAGATTTTGCTGTACAGTACCTGTGCTGATTGGGGGGTCAGGGGAATGAGCAGTAAATGTGATCAGATGACAGGTAGCAGGTAGTCTGCAGCATGTAACAGGGGCACATAGGAGCTCATAGTGTCTGCTATACAAGGGTTGCAGAGTATGGTATAAATGTGATTTTTAACATTGCAAACATAGCTTTGGGCAAGCAGATCCGTTATAAGCAGATTCCACTATAAGGGTGTCTGTTATAAGTGGGTTCCACTGTACTATCTTTGTATACTGAGTCAGTACTAGATATGTGCAGAGTGCTAGAACTACAAGGTGCTAGTGGCAAACAGCATTATACTATGCCTGGTAATAAAACAAACAAGGACACCTCTTGTGTGTGATCTTACTTTTCTCCGGATGCAGATAATGAGTTATGAGCATTATGCTCTACATGTGAAAAGATCAGCAGAGGAAGCAAAAAAGGGTGATGTGGGTACCTCAGCATTAAATTTAGATAGATGTCTCTGTTATGATTGTTTGGATAGAGGAAAAAGTCAATACCATGCAGCTAAAGATAAGTTAGAGTCCACCTGAACTTGTGGTCAGCAGTAGTAGCAGCACTCCTGCTAATACAGGTATATCTCCTCGTTCTCAGTCTTCAAGACAAAGTGCTGCAAGCAATCCAATTGTGCCCTTATCTCATCCAACTCTCCTAATGTGGTTGGTCTGAAAGAGTCCTCCTGTTCAGTTAGAAGACAGCTCACATTGTCTCAAACTCTTGAACATAAAGCCTAATCTCAAAGTACTCATCCTGAAGGAGTTGCCATAACAAAACTACAAAACTAATTTTGAGATGACAGCACTGGATTTACAGCCTTACAGAATTGCAGAGCATGTTGGTTTCAAAAGGCTTTTAAATCACCTGTCACCATAATACAACATTCCATCTACAACATATTTTTCTTCTGTGGCTGTGCTTCTAAATGTATGAGGTAGTTACTGTAAAACAACAAAAAAAGTCTTAATATATGTAGTCACTGGGGTAGTACATAGTACTTAATGAGACCCAAGGTACATATGCTTATAGTCTATGAGCATATGTACCTTGGATCTCATTTATGTCCTGCTAGAACTGTGCAGAATTTCACCAAAAGAATTTGTGCAGAAAGCAATTCCACTTCTGAAATGCTTTTCAGAAGTTCCTTTCTAATTCTATGGAATTCCAAAATATATTTCAATGTAACACGGATCACGTAATCTATGGAATAATATTTACAATTTGCAGAAAATGAATCAGTGGTTTACATAAACTGCAGAATATGATTCCACAGTGACATTCCACCTTCAGAATTTTTGATAGAATTCCATGGAATTAGACAGAAATTCCAAAATTCCATGGAATTCTGGTGGAAATTGAAAATTCTGCACAGCATACTCCCTGTAGTGACACTGACAATACCCCCTCTGAATTTGGCTTCCCTTAGCATGCAATATGCCCCAGAGGGTCACACAGCTTGCAGCATCCTCTTGAATGAACTTAATAAAAAGATACAGTACTGGCTTACATCACAAGAGCTTTCTGCGGGTGTCATTGTGGCTGGATGATAATGGCTCCAACCTAAAGAAAGCATTGTCTGATGGGGCGTTGTGCATATCTGATATTTTGTTCACTGCTTGAATTTGACTATGCATGCATTTTTGGAATAGGACAGAGAAATGAAAGCTTTCACTTATGTGGCTAAAAGAATATGCACATAAGTTCATAAGCTCATAAGTTTTTCTACGCGTCATCAGGTCAATAGACCTATGGTTAACTCACCACTTTTCAGTGGTAAAACTGACATTTCTCTTCCCACATATGCTTGTCCAGAGCCCATTTAAATAAGGACATTACTAATTGCCAGCAGATTAGGCCTTATGGTCTATCGAGTCTGCTCGAACCTCAGATCCCTAGTTGGGTGCTGAGGCCCCCCCTTGTGTTCCAGAAACCCCATCATCCATCCCCACCCCCCTGGGCCAGGCCATCATCTGATACATCCACTTTCTGTGTCTGTCCCACCCTTTCTTGAAGCCCTCCATTGTGGATCTCTGAACTAGCTCACCAGGCAGCTCATTCCAAGGGTCCACCACCATCTCAGTGAAAAACCTCCTACTCTTCCCCCACCTCCCTTCTACCTTCCAACTTCAAACCATGCCCTCTGGTGATACCTCCCTGCTTTAGTCTAAAGATCCCCTCCATGTTTACCCTATTTATTCCCTTGAGGTACTTGAAGACCTCAGTCATGTCCCCCCATATCTCGTCTCCTCCAATGAAAGCAGGCAGAGCTCCTCAAGTCTGTCCTCATACGTCAAATCCCCTAGTCCTCTTATCATCTTAGTTGCCTCCTCTGTGTCACTTGTTATGACCCCGTAAGGAAGGCTATTCCAAATTGAAATAGTTCTTTGGTTAAACCATTTAGCTCTTATATCCATCCTGGGTACTTCCCCCTGAAGCTGCAACGTATGTGCTCCCATTGCTTTATGATTTAATTTCTTGCTTAGCCCTATGCTCTCACAGAGTGCATTGTCTTTTAATGCTTTGTGTACCAGGCAGAGATCTCCTCTTAGTCTCCTTTAGTGTAGAGAGTACAGATTTAACGTTCCTAGTCTGTCTTGATATAATTTATTTTTCAAAGTGAGTATTTTTTTTTTGTGGCACATCTCTGGACTCCCTCAAGTAATTTTTGACTTATTTTACTCTGCGGTGCACAAAACGCAGAGTTGTACTCCAAATGTGGTCTTACCAGAGATGTGTACAAGGGCAGGGTCACCTCTGGCTCCCTGCTTTTAAAATTTTCAATATGGTTGCTAGAATCTTATTTTCTTTTTGAGCTGTTTTTCTGGCATTTGTATCAAATTTTAGGTCATTCATAATGATCGCACCCAGATCTCTTTCCTCTGTTGTTTCTTGTATTCTTATGTTATTCAGAGTATATTGGTAATTGCTGTAATTTTTAACCCAGTGCATAATCCTGCACTTCCCCTCATTGAAGATCAACCTTTTCCTTATTGCCCATGTTTCCAACTCATTCAGATTTTGTTGTAATTTAATGTCTGAATCTTTATTATTTGTAATGGCACCTGTTTTCCAAACATCAGCTTATTTGACCAACCATGAGTATTCCGATATTTGCATACTTGAAATAAATGTGTTGAACAAGGTTGGTCCCAACACTGAACCTTGGGGAACACCACTTGTCACTTCTCCCCGGGCCGAAAAGTGTCCCAGTATTCCTACTCTCTGCCTCCTATTATGAAGCCAAAATTCTATCTAAAAACACTTTAGAGTTATCTAGATATATGACATTTACTGGGAGCCCTTATCCAGTGTGGCACTAATGGATTCATAAAGTCCAAGAAAGGAGTATTACCTAGGAGGCAAAAGACTGGTGGCCTCAAACCAGGAACGAGATCTGGGAAGCATAATCTAAGATGACTTAAAGGTTAGTGAGCAGTGTGAGAAGGCAACATTGAAGGCCAACAGAATGCTGTGCTGCACTGAGGAGGGAATCACGAGCAGGAAGAGAGAGGTGGTACTACCACTGTATAGATCGCTGGTCAGGCCTCACCTGGAATACAGAGTCCAGTTCTGGAGGCCTCACCTCAGAAAGGACATTGACTGGGTAGAAACAGTACAGAGAAAGGAAACAAAAATGATTCAGGGTTTGCAGTACATGTCCTATGAGGAAAGACTTAGGGAACTGAATATGTACTCCCTGGAGCAGATAAGAGAGAGAGAGGGGGGACATGATTGAAACATTGAAGTACATAAAAGGCATTAACAAGCTACAGGTGCAGGAACTTTTCCACTTCAAGAAGGGCTCTAGGTCCAGGGGACATGACCTCAGGCTGCAAGGAGGAAGATTCTCTACCAACAACAGGTAATTTTTCTTCACAGAAAGAGTGGCAGATGTTGAAACAGCCTGCCCAAAGAGGTTGTAGGTCAACCCTGTGGGGGATTCAAGAATGCAGGGATAGATACAAGGTGCCCTGACTACAGTGGGCAACTAGAGTGTCAAACAGGTCTAAAACAAATGAGCAGACCAGATGGACCTAGCGGTCTCTTTCTGCCATCAACTTCTATATTTCTATGTTTCTAACTATGCTTGGATGCAAGCCTATTTACCAAAGTATATTAATCAATAATGTATGTGACATGGTGTTGAACACTTTAGAGTAATCGAGATATATGATATCTACTGGGAACCCCTTATCCAGTGCGGTACTAGTGGATTCATAGAAGTGTAAATGGCTTGTTAGACATGGTCATCCATGTACAAAACTATATTGTGTAATGTTCTGCCAACCCTGTTCTGTAATGTAGTGAATTATTTGCTTTTGAATTATTCCTTCTAATATTTTACCCAAGACAGAGGTGAGACGTATTGGACAATGTTTCTAACTTCATGGTTATCGCCTCCTTTGTGAATTGGGGTAACAACTGCCAGCCTCCATTCTTCCAGTATCTCCCCTTCATTAATGGATGCATTAAATAATCGTGTTATAGGCCCTGCCAATTCATCCACCAATAACTTCAGCAAAGTGGGGTGTATGTCATCCAGTCCTGGTGATTTATTATTCTTGAGTTCTGATATTCTGTCCCTCACTTCCTGCACTGTAATTGTTATTTGTGGTGCATATATTGATCTATTTTGATCCTCTTTTGCCACCTTCTCTTTGGGAAGGAATGGACTTAGAAAATAGTTATTATATTCTGTGGCCACGTCCAATGGTGAATTAATAATTTTGTAATATATGGATTTCCAAAATAATAGTATCGAAAATGATGCAAAAAAATCCTTATACTACATCTCACAGAACTCTGCAGATCCAATAATACCACACTTCACTCTCAATAATACTATCATTCCAATGAACGACAGTATTATCACTGCAGCAACACAGCACAAGTGCACCCTTCAACATCGCGCCCACCACGAGCCACCTTAATCACCACACAGCCCTAATAGTTTGAAAAACTGATTCACGGGAAAGTAACGCTCGCTACTGTTTTATGATACTCTGGCAGTAAAAATCGCAAATATGGCACTATCAAAGCCACAAACGATAACAGAAACAAGGCTCCACTTCCTGATGCAGCTTTCAAGCCACGCCATGAACTTTTACGATCTTTGCCAAATCTTCAGTCAACTTCCTGATGCAGCTTTCAAGCCGCGCAGGATAAGACTTCGCCAACCTCCTTCATCCATATATTACAAAATAACAAATGGGTTAGATTGTTGCTTGGCTGAAATTTCATCTTCGAGTTTCTGGGGAATAGAACCTCTCGACTGGGCCTCGAGGTTATCTATGTCCCCAGAAACTGTCGATGAAATTACAGCCTTGTAATACACACTAACCCATCTATCATTCTATTTATCCCCTGACTTTAATGGTCCAATTTTAGGGCGATTGCCTCTTAGTGTGCCTATATAGCTATAAAATTGTTTACTGTTTTGTTTAATGTTTTTTGCTAGTTTACTTTCTGTTTCTTTCTTACTTGTGTTTATAATCCTTTTGCATTTATGTGCTTGTGCTTTGTATTTCTTCCATTTTAAATGTGACTCATCTGTCCTATATTTTCTGTATAGTCTTTTTTTTTCTTATGTTTTTCTTTATATTTTTGTTAAACCATGTTGGCAATCTATTTTTATGGTTGTATTTCTTACATGTTAGTACATGGTTGTTTACACAGTAATCAAGTTTATTTTTAATTATTTGCCATATTTGCTGTAACCCTTTGATATTCATTTATTTTTCTCTGTCCCACTCTGATAGATGTTTTCATAGCTTTTACATATGATTTTTGTAACATTTGACTGTAGTGGTTCCATCCACTAACTCCTATTTCATTTTTATATTGAACTTTAACATGTTGTAATCTCGTCCAGCTTGGGATCTAATATTAAAGGAATAATGCCACGACAGGGTGTATGTCGTGCTGGGATAATGCCACCATGCCTGGGGTTTGGGCATGAGGCCACAGGCTGAGTGGTACAATGCCCCAGGCATGGCATTATCTCAAATGACACATACCCTGAGTGCATTATTTATTATACAATGGCTTGTTGTTATATCTAAATAAAAAAAAATATTTTAAAGAATGTTTTTATTAGAGTGGAAAATATTTTTGATTGTTAAGAGGAGATGCAAAAACAGGACAGCCATGATGATGAGACTAGACCTGTGGTGTCGTGCTGGGATAGCATATGAGTCCAGCCCCAAACTGACCAATCACAGTCCAAGATTCTTTCTTGCCATTGTATAATGTTATTTCTTCAAAGGTTTTTGACTGTGAGGCAAAGATTAGATACAAAATATTTTTACGTCTTGTATTATTTTTGACCAACTGTTCCAAGTTTTTATGTATAGTTACATCTATTAACTTACTTTCAGTGGTACATGTACCATCTAGCTTATCCCCATTGATGCTAGGGAAATTAAAGTCTCCCAGCAATATAAGTTCACCCTTTACATCTACTTGTTCTATTACTTGTATAAATGTATTATTTTCTTCCATTGTCAGACCTGGTGCCCTATATCCTACTGCCAGCGTTATGTAATGCTTTTTTACTTTTATCCTTATCCACATAAGTTCCACATCACTGACCTTTATGTTCTGTGGGGTTATTTCATTTCCATTTCAGTTGTTATTAATAGAAATCACTACACTACCTCCTTTTTATGTTTTCTACATTTGTGATACCTACAGTATCCCGGTATATCAATCCCCCCGTCACCTTCTTTGTGCCATGTCTCTGTATTGACGCATATATCTATGTTATACTTATCAAGCTGAAACATAAGTTCTTCCTTTTTGCTATTCAAGCTTCTTACATTCAGGTATAGAACCTAAGCCTCTCTTTACCAGCATCTGATTTCCCAGTTTATTTCTCCTATACTTAGATGTTTTACTTTGAATTATTTTGTTATACATTTCTTTTACCCTTCACCTTCTATGCACACTTGCTTGCCGTTCAAAGCCTTCTTAACTTCATGTAAAAACAGGTTTCCCAGTAAGTTACTACTGGCCCTGCCGAGATGTAATCTGTCGTAACTATATAGATTCAATCTGCCTATGAATTGTTCCCATTGTTTTATGCATGCTACTCTTTTTGTGAGACACCAAAACCTGAGGCAGTTGTTTAGTTTTTTTTTATTAGTCATCCTTTCATTTGCTCTTAGATTTGGTAGAATCTCTGAGAAGATTACTTCACACCCATGTGTTTGTAATTTAAGGTACATTTCTTTGTATGCAGTGAAAATATTTTCTACTGAATTATGTCGTATATCATTGGTCCCAATATGAATTGACACTATTGAGTTGGATGGAATGTGTTTAATCAAAACTGGTAAAATTGTTACAATGTCTCTAACCCTAGCCCCTGGGAAGCAACTACTGATAACACAAGATTTATCCAATTTGGTTGTATTATGGTCTGTATATCTAATTACTGAGTCTCCTAGTATATAGACACTTCTCGTATTAATATTCTCTGGATTTACATCCACTATTTCCATTTCATCATTTGCATTATCTGTTTCTTGCATAATAGATGTTCTAGTGATGCTTGGAGTATCAGGCCCAGTCTGATTCACAGTTTCAGAGTGTGTTTTTATATCTGCAGCTTTAGCCAACTGCCTTACTCCCACATCAGGTTTTGATTTTTATTTCTTGTGTGGTTATGTATAATCACTGTAGGATACAATGAAGATAGCACACTATGTTCAATTGCCCCAAGCACCTGGATCTCGTTGGCCAAGTTTTCTATATCAGTGACCTCATTATCAATGTTATCTGCTATCTGCCTAAGTGGTGTGTACCTATTTTGTGTGCGTACAGCAAAATTCATAGCTGTTCTGCCTTCTTTTTGTGAGGCTTGTTCCCTCTTTATTTACTGCATACCTCTCTTCTTCTGATTCCCTCTGCCTCTTACCACTGTTTTCAATATTTAGACTAATGTCTCTTGTACTCTTCTTATCTGTGTTTCTGCCAGGGGGATATTTAATGCTTTTAGTTCCATCTCAAAACCTAATATTTTAGACTTAAGCTGTTTCAACTCTTGGCATTGCAGACATATAAACTGTTCATCTAAATCTATTTCAACTACACTGAATATTTTACATGATGAGCATTTTGTAGCTATTTCTCCAGTGCTCAGAGTTACTTGGTTAATAGCCATGTTTCCTTACTTTATTAAGTGATGTGATGGTTTTGTGCTTGGAACTCTCACTGCCAAAGTTTGTAGTCCTCTCCCCTCCTTCCTCCTGATGCCTACAGATGCCACAGGCCTCTGCCCACTTTGCCTCTGCAACTTGCTCACCTCCACTCACTGTGGCCCTTGAATTTGTAGCAGGCGATGCAGAGCAGGAAGTCCTCCTTAAGTGCTATTGCTAGGCAACCACAAAAACAGTTACCTCCCGGCTTCTGTAACACCAGGTATATCGCTTGTAAAAAAACAATATAAACTGATGCTGAGCAGCACTAGGGGGACCTCTAACTGCAGACAGACTGCAGCAGCAGTAATTCAGTTACAGACCCTCGTATCTCCTAGCTCTGGTGAACAGGGGGTCACGTAACTCAAGCCAGTACACCGGACCAAAAGCGTGGCTCCAAGGCCTTTCACAAGTAAAAATGGGCTCAGACACCCAGTAAAAACAAATTGACTTGCCTCTGTTCACCAACGGCAATCAGCCTGCACTCCACTGTTATCTGCCTCTACTTACTATGGCTCTTGAATTTGCAGTGGGTGAGGCAGAGGCAGGAAGTCCTCCCTAGGGGTTATTGCTAGGCAATCCCAAAAACAGTTACCCCCCAGCTTTGGCTACACCAGGTATATTGCTTTAAAAAAAGTGATATAAACCAATGCTGAGCAATGCTTAGGGGCTTCTGTAACTGCAGTCAGACAGCAGCAGCAGTAATTCAGTTATGGACCCTCATATCTCCTAGTTCTGGAGAACGCGGGTCATGTGACTCAAACCAGTACACTGAACCAAAAGCATGGCTCAAAGGCATTTTACAAGTAAAAATGGGCCATGTGCCCAGTAAAACAAATTGGCTTGCCTCTATTCCCTAGTGGCAATTAGCCTGCACTCCACTCCTATCACATGTCAAGGGTTCCCACAAAGGACACCACCGATTTTGGGAATTGTGGGAATTACAGGAATAACATGGATTGACTCACAATAAGCTAATCCAGAATGTTGCAACAAGGAGGAAATCCACCTTTTAAATATTAACATAGAAACATAGAAGTTGATGGCATATAAGGACCGCAAGGCCCATCCAGTCTGCCCATTTCTTTTTCTACCTTATGAATGTGCCATCAGCCTTTGCTCTGTCAATGGCCTATCTATTCATATTCATCTGTATTACTCCCTTATGCCTATCCCATGCCTGTCTGAAGCCCTTCCCTGTATTCATATCCACCACTTCCTGAGGTAGGCCATTCCATGCATACACCACCCTTTCTGTGAAAAAGAACTTCCTCACATTACCCCTTTATTCGGCCTCCCTCTAATCTCGTGCAGTATCCTCTTGTCCTACTATTTTTCTTATTTTGAAACATGATAGACTCTTTCACCTTGTTAATGCCCTTAAGGTGTTTGAATGTTTCGATCATATCACCTCTCTCCCTCCTTTGCTCTAGGGTTACATATTGAGCTCCATTAATCTGTCCTCATATGTTTTCTGATGCAGTCCCTGCACCAATTTGGTTGCCCTTTTCTGGACTGCCTCAATTTGGTTAATGTCCTTGTGAAGGTGTGGCCTCCAATACTGCATGCAGTACTCCAGATGGGGCCTAACCAGTGTCTTGTAAAGAGGGATTATTACCTCCCTATTATGACTTGTGATACCCCTATTAATACACCCCATCCCCCCTAGCCTTGCCTACTGCTTTAGTGGTCTGCTTGGATGATTTCAGGTCATCTGTGATGATGATGTCCAAGTCTCTTTCTTCCCTTGTGACTGCCAGCAACTCCCCTCCCAGCCTGTAAGTGGCTTATAGGTTTCTGTTTCCTATGTGCATGATCTTGCACTTCTTTGCGTTAATCCCCAGTTGCCACTCTTCCAACCATTTTGACAGTTTATCCAGCTCTCTTCTCATTCTGTCCACCCCATCTGGATCATCTACTCTGTTGCAGATCTTGGTGTCATCTGCAAACAGACAAACCTTACCCTCCAGTCCATCTGCAATGTCACTGATGAAGATATCGAAGAGGACTGGCCCCAGGACTGATCCCTGAGGTACCCCACTTGTGACTTGCATCTCTTCTGACTGTATACCATTTACCATCACTCTCTGTTTTCTGCCCGTCAACCAGTTTGGCACCCAGTTGACCAACTTCTGACCCACCCCAAGCCTACCCAGCTAATTAATCAATCTTCTATGTGAAACAGTATCAAAAGCTTTGCTGAAGTCAAGGTAGGTAACATCAACTGCTCCCCCTTGGTCCACCACTCTGGTTACCCAGTCAATGAAATCTATGAGATTAGTTTGACAGGACCTTGTAACCCATGCTGCCTCGGATCCTGTGCTCCTATGGATTCCAGGGGTTTCACAATCCTTTCCTAAAGGAGTGCCTCCATAATCTTGCCCACTACTGAGGTAAGACTGACTGGTTTGTAGTTCCTTGCCTCCTCCCTGCTGGCCACTCTTGTGGAGTGGGATCACATGGGCCCTTCTCCAGTCTTCTGGGACCTCTTCTGTGCTCAGAGACTCACTAAATAGTTCTGATAATGGCTCTGCTAGTTCCAGCCTTAGCTCCTTTAGTACCCTGGGATGTATGCCATCAGGTCCCATTGCCTTGTCCACCCTGAGCTTATCTAGCTCTTGTAGGACCCTTTCTTTTGTGAAGGGACTAGTGCACACCTCCCTCCCCTGTGTCCATGGTGCTGAGCTGTGGGCCCTGTCCTACCTTCTCTTCAGTAAATACTGAGCAGAAGTATCTATTTAGGCTAGATGCTTTTGCATGGTCCTCTTTCTCACACACACCCTTATCCCCTTTGATCTTAGCAATACCACCTCTGGACTTTCTCCTTTCACTAATGTGTCTGTAGAAAGTCTTGTCACCTTCTTTTACTGTTTGTGCTAGTGTTTCCTCAGTTTGGGCATTTGTCTGCCTTACTGCCTTCCTTGCTTCCCTTAGGGAAGTTTGGTATACCTCCCTATCTTCATCCCACTGTGTTCCTTTATATTTCCTGAAGGCCAACCTTTTGGCTCTGACCTTTTCTGCTACTGTTTTTGAGAACCAGAGTGGTTTCCTTCTTCTTTTACACTTCCTTTTCTCTCTAACACAATGGGATGTTGCTTCAAGTATTGCATCCTTAATGCTTGCCCACTTTGCCTGTACCCCCTCACCTGTATTTCTTTTTGCCAGGGCTAGCTTAACTCTGTTGGTCATCTTATCAAAGTCAGCTCCTCTGAAGTCCCATATTGTTGCCTTGGAATGGGATGATTTAGTTCTAGTGGCCAAATTGAACCATACTATGTGATGGTCACTGGCCACCATTTAGATCTAGATCTAGGATAGCTCTGCCTCTTGTGGATTGTTGTACCAGTTGTTTGAGGCCCCCCCCCCCTTGCAGGAATCCACTATGTGTCTAGTTCTGGCAGATGTTCCTGCTGGTATTGACCAATCTGTATCTGGCAGGATACTAGGGCAAAAGGCTGTGAGACAGTACACTTTGGAGAACAGTTATAGGGGACACTGGGGCTTACATTAACCCTCAACAGTGGGCAATTTTAGAGCTCCTCTTCCAGATCCTACAAGCCTTTGAGTAGTACTGCTCAGTGCTTTTGACTTTGCTAATGGAACTGATCGAATATCTATCTATTCAGCTTTGGATCCAAGATCTTATCCAGCCCCATACTTATTTCAAATCCATGGTCTGATAGGGGAATCTGATGCTGGATAGTGGGATCCAAGGCTGAAGAGCTACCTCAGATTCCAAATAATGTCATCAGATAGTTTGGATCAAATTTTATTCTATGTGATAGGATCAAGTAGTTGGATACCAATAGCATCCAATGGCATCTTGTACCTAGACAATTGCTGGTATCTGAAGGTATCTGATTCTGTTAGATAGTAGCAGCAACACTACTGTGAAGAAATTATGAGGAACATGAGTTCTAACAGTGCCACCAACAGACAGATCAGTTCACTGATCAAGATTCTTAGATCAGAATTGAACACAATCAGGGACAACTTGAATGCTCCAAAGGAAAATCAGTTTCAGATGATAGAATCTTGTGTTATTGACAGGGACTTACTACCAAGAATCAAAAAAGACACAGTACATAGAATGATCAAAAGAATCAGAGGTAATGAAAAGCTCTGTAACATGTTGGATGCTGAGCTTTATAAACTGGCAACAGTACTAATCCCTTGGTACATGTTGAAACGGCTTCCACAGCATGACCCCACTGTGTTCCAAAACTGAAGACAGAAAATCAATCAAGAAGTAGATTACATCTTGAAAACAACACTTCCAAAAGGGGCAGCTCACTCATGTATTCCTCCTGCACCATCACACCCTTCTTGTCTCCATCAGGCTACAAAACAATCACCTATTACCACAGGCCGTTAGGCACAAATGGGACGGAGGTATGTGCCAAAGGTGTATACCCCACCTGCATAGTTCCACACCCGCAGACAGGTATGCACGTGCCGGTATGCACAACTAGTGGCAACCTGTCTGCAGCTCCACCCTCTGGCATGCAGGACTCTGCAGGGCAGTTGAGGGCAGAGTCATGGTCCCAGGTGGGCTTCAATGGGTGCCCATCCTGGGACCTGAAGTGGATCTCCTGTGCAGCAAGGCATGGGTCCAGGCTAGTGAATGTCCACAGCAGGTACCTGGACCCATGTGGCATAGTCCCAATGTCGGTGTGCCCTCCTGCCCAGCCCTAGGTACACAGCACCCTCCCAGTGCACAGACAGAACCAGTCACCCCCACCATGCAGCTGTGCCTGGCCCCAATGGGAACCCCCATAATAGCCACATCATGAATGCCCAGCATGTACATCCATATTTGGAACCTCCCCTCAGGCCCCCTGACACATGGCATGCTGACCCTGATGGAGCAATCCTGCCCACACCCTGTGCCCCAAGATAGGCATACCTTACACCCACCTTATGCCCCATCCCTAACACAGACCCCCCCACAGAAGCCCCATCGTGCATGCTCGCTGAGGTGCAGTACAGCACTCCATGTGACTCCTGTGCTTGGTGAAACAAACTGAACCCCTGAACCTCGAGTCCGGCACCCTCCACCCTCCCCCTGGGCATCAGTGGCCCACCACGATCCCTGTAGCTGTGAATCAGAGCCAGTCACAGGACGGCCAGTGGCACATCCCTCCTCACACCTCCTCAGCTGCCGGACATCCAAGTGATGCTAGAAGAGTGCTGCCTATATGCTGTAGGCTGCTTTCCAAGTCAATTGTGGAGTCTCTTGTATGATGTTGTCCTTTCAAAATCAGGCATTCTGTCTCCATATATCACTTCTTCTAATCAGGCTTAGAGATGCAACAACATTTTACTTTGCATGTAAAAATGGTGTGAAGTCAGGATCTTTGCACTATGTGTACTGGGGCAAAGTTTTCTGACTTTGCCTTAACATTGCACAGCAAAGTTATTTAAAAGAAAATGTTGTAAGATTAATCCAATGCCACTCACTGTGAAAATGGTTCCCACCCCATACAGATCTTTACAAATGTTGTACACCCCACCATGCCACCCTCTAGCACTGACCTTCCCCCTTCCCCCACAGTCCTGGTGAGGTTTTGGATAAAAAAATAGTAGTAGTAGAATATATCATCTCAGTTCTTTCCACCACCTGCGACAAGCCACGTAATTGCTGTAAGCCATATAACTCACCTCCCCTACCCTGTGCTTGAACCCCTGAGTGAAAATCACAACAAACCTCCCATCCTATCCACCTTCTAGCACCCAACATCCCTCCTTCTCCAACCTGGAATTTATGAGGATTTATGGTACCTGTAAAAAAGAAAACTATCCTGCACCCACGAGACACCCTCTTCACTAGTAAGTGTCCTGCAATGGCATGAATGAATGAATGAATATTGGGTGAGGGGTAATATGAAACAAGGGTATTCAAATCAACAGAGAATACTGATAGAAAACTTGAACAAGCCATATTAAAAGCAGCATGCCTTTTAATATTTCATGTACAAAACAAGTGCTGAAGTAGAATCAAAATGGGGAAATGCATCACAACATTAGAAGATAAGGACACCAAATATAATTAAAAGTGTAGGTCAACATTGTCACCACCTACATGCACTGCTCCTTTAAATTAATAATTTGTTTTCCATTTGCATCAGTTAGTGAAATAAATCTCTTATCTGTTATATTTGACACTCATCTACTTTGTATGAATATAGCTAATAACATGTAAGAGTGGTGCGCATTCATTGGGAGATACAGGCATGAGGCTGTACGCTGATTGCAGTTCTCAGCACACATACTAGAGGAGTGCCTATATCTCCCAGTAAATGTAATGTTGGGCTAAATACTGGAGATATATATGGAGTATAGAATGGGTTGTAGTAGAATAGCTACATGCCTGGACCAGTCGCACCCACCCATTCTGAAACAACAAACTCTTGGCGTGCAGTACTGACTACTCCTCTGTCACCTTGCATTATCTGAGCTCAGACAGTGCTAGATGCCAGAGTAGCGGTCAGCAATGAGCACCAGGAGTTATATGGCAGCTCTAAGAATAGTTAACCTGATTTGAAGCAAGACTGTTTAAACAGACCTCATGAGATTGGTTCAGTCAGCACAAAACTGACACATAGGAAATGAAGAACTAAACTTGTTTTAGTGATGTAAGAAGGCTGTACCTTTAGGCTGGCAATTCTGATGATGTAGCCAGAGGGCTACAAAACATAGATATATATAGTGTAGAAGCCCACCTAGATGTCATTTGTGACTAGAAATAAAGTACATGAACTTGCACCCTTAATTGGTGAGTGGGTCATTTCTCGACTATGTGTCTGGCTTGCAGTGGAATAACACTTATCTCCACTAGTAAGGTAACATCCATAAATCACAAGTGGCAGTGCCACAAGTTGGCTATGAATATCCCACCACTCATGTGGAGATAAATGTGTTATTCCACTACAACTGATTATGTATATAGGGGATATGTGATGGGCGTCCATGAGATTTGAAGTTTATCTTCATGAGTGGTCAGTGATCTCTTTATCCTCATGACTAGCACAGCCACAAGTGAGGGAACAAAAAGCCACTGACCATAATTGGAAAGGCTATGCGTAGAGTTCTATGGCCAATCAGCCAGCCACTTCCACTTTCTGAGCTATAAGCAGTTCCTCTCAGCCTCATTGTGAAGTACTTTTTCTTTGCAGCTGAAGGCTCTGTCCGTCTGTCCTCTGAGCTGGTTGGGACCTGCAGGGCTGACTGAGCCCCCCCCCTTGCTGCTGCTGCTTGTCTTTGCTGGATTTCTGTGTTTATTTTCCTGCTTCTGGTTTGTTTTTTTTGCCTTCTGCTGCATGTGTGCTTCTTCTTTCTTTGTTTTTTGTTCTGTGTTTGTGTGTCTTTTGTTTTGTCTAGTTTTTGGAGCTTTGTTTCTAAACTCCTAGTATATTGTTCCAGAGCTCCTACTACTTGCTTTCAGTCACTCAGCTCTCAAACTACTGCAATGCAACTGCAATCATTATTTGTGTGTTTCAGCTCAACCATAGCTGCTCCATGTTGCATACCCAATTGATTTCACCTGTCTAAGGCTTACACTGAACCTAGCTATGCAGCTCAATCATGCTCTCTCCTTCTGCTTACCTCATTATAACAGCTTCATTGCACTGCCCGGCTACACCTGCTTTAAGAACAGTCGTCTCCTTATTTATGTTTATTGCAGTTACAACTCAGTGTACTCCATACAGGATGTTGCTTTTATATTTATTCACTCTGTTATGCTCCAAGGTCAGCCAACAAAGCTCCTGCTGAGGCTGTTAAATTAGCTTTATATCTGCATGTGGTCCCAGCCTTCCATCACTTTCTTGTTTGTCCTATGGCGGGGACTGGGAAGTGTTTGTGGAGTCGAGGCCCCACGTGGCTCATTGTTTTTGTTCCAAATCCTGCCTTCACCACCTAAAATCCTCAGAGTATTTGTCACCTTGATTTGGCTTTTAAATGTCTGGCTGGCTTGCCCCACTATTCAGTGCTGTTTCATTGCTGCTATGTTATGCAGACCTACGTGCAGGTCCACTTACTACTTCATTTACTGACCTACGTACAGGTCCATGCTTGCTTACGCAATCAATTGCTCATGCCTACTGCATCCTCTCGACTTCAGCCTCTGGGATGTCTGCTGCATTCAATCTGCTTTTGACCTTGCAAGGTCTAAGCACTCACTGCTGATTATGATCAGCACACCATGCCCAATCAGCTCGACAGCTTCTCAGCTCAATCTAATTCTGGGGCATGTCAGCCATTCTGTTCTGGCTCAGGGTCCCTGTAGCTGACAGTGTCGCTCTGCATTTAGTCCACGTCTTGAGCGTGTCTAACTTGGGGTGGTATCCTTCTCACCTGGCCCATAGCTAGGAATGTCCTCACCCTGGGCTTGGCTTTAGCTGCCTGCTATGCAACAGCAGCTCCTGGTGCAGAATTTAAGACTAATGGTGAAGGGTGGTTATGATGATCTCCTTTGGCTCTAATGTTCCACTATACAGTGAAAGCCATTGACTTTAGTGGTTTCCTAGCAAGGAACCTTCACTGCATTCTCCCTATGACTGCCTCTGGTTCACCTGGTTTGAGTTTAGGGTGGTAGGCCAGGTGAGTGCCTCAGCAGTCATTGCTCTCTCTCCTCTTCCACCTTGGTTGCATGTATTGTTGCAGAGTTTCTCACAGCCTTCCATGACATTCCCGCTAGAGGGTTTAAGTGAAAGCCTAACTCCAAATTGGAATATTTTCCACCTCCCTTTAATTTGGTTTTCCAAACTGCAGCTTTAGAGCTGTCACTAAACAAACTATCCTATGCCTGGAGGGAAGGTGACCTAGGTCTTAGATCCCTAGAGATTTCCTCCTCACAGGTTTTTTTTCTGTCCTCTGTTGCCTCAGGTCATAACTGTTAGTTAGCATAGTAGTATCACCTAGTTTCCTTTGATAGGTTCCGCTGTTGGATGGAGGTGGAGGATGTCCTGATGTTCCTTCTCTCCTTAGAGGATCCCCTCATTCTCATCTCAAACCATTAATATCATGCTATGCAAACCTGGGTATTTCATTACATTATTAAACTGAGCGTCTCATTATGTTATCAAACTGTCTAAGCTTCTCTACTACTATGATACAGTTATTGCTCCTATGACAGTTACTGCTTGCTCATAAGCTTTGTGTCACCTCATTCTTTGGGATATGATTGTACTACATTTCTTTTGGGGATTCCTAAGGTACCTTTAACCATAAGAATTGTCCCATGGCACCTCTAGGGGTGGAACCCTCTCTGAGGGTTCCTTGCCATTCATATCCCTACAGGGTGGTAATTCCTCTGGAATAGAGAGTGCAAATGGCCAAAACCAAACTAACACAGTTGCACAAGCATAACACTGTACTGGCTGTGCAGGACATTGAATTGGAAAGGCTATGCCTAGAGTTTGATGGCCAAGCAGCCAGCCACTCCCACTTCCTGAGCTATAAGCAGTTCCTCTCTGCCTCATTGTGAAGCACTTTTTCTTTGCCCCATCATTCCATTAGGGGGATTCCTAAGGTTTCTTTAGCCAAGGGAATTGTCCCATGGCATCTTAAGGGGTGGAATCTTCTCCGAGAGTTCCTAGCCTTTCGTACCCCTACAGGGTGGTAATTCCTCTGGAATAGAGAGTGCAAACAACCAAAACCAAACTAACACAGTTGCACAAGCATAATACTATACTGGCTGTGCAGGACATTGAAATGAAAATAAATCCCATATCTCATGGACGCACATCACATGTCCATATTATGCAATATATATTTTCATTTTCAAAATTTGCAGTTAGAGAAAAGACCAGTAAAAGTAAAACTACATGGGGTTTTAAACAAACTGCAGGTACTGAGTGGTTCTGTAAGTACATTTCACTGTTTCATGGTAGAGGCAGTGTAGGGTAGAGCAGTGAGACAGAGTGTATGCTAGTGATGTACCCAGTTATCGAGATAAACAGAATGACATACCCTACTACCCTACTAGCAATAAAAAAATATATATATATATATATATATATAAATGTACATATATATGTGTGTGTATTATAGAGGCACAGGGTGCCTCTATAGTTAGGGTTGAGTAAGTCGTTTAATGTTAAACCCCAAATTTTGTACCTTAATAACTTTGCAACCATTCAACAGTTTTGCATGAAATTTGCTATGTGCTATTCCATAGGGTAGATCTCTTGACTTGCCAAATTTAGTTTTCATTGAATGTGCGGAGTGTGTGGAGTGCATAGGGAAAAAAGTGTGTTTTCTGTTTTTTTCACCAATTTTTCCTGAATTGTCCCCATCGACCTGCACCCACATCATTTTGAAGTTTAGCCTGAAATGTTCAGGGTACAAAGAGCTTATCCTAAGAAACAAGCCAGCATTAATTTGGTGAAAAATATTATTCTGATCTAAAGTTATTCAATTTTGAAAATTTGGGTTCTGAGCATGCTCAGTTCAGTCTTTGAATAGATGCACAGCTGTGAACAAGGATTTCAGCTCAGAATGGGGATTTTGACAGCTCACAAACAGGGATTCATTAAATCCCTATTCATGAGAAAGAAATCCCTGTTTGTGAGCCACCGTCTTGTTTTCACTTTTAGCCCAAGTTCTTACGTGCCCCACAGATGCATTCTTTGAAAAAAAAATGCATGGGTTTTGTTCAGGGTGATGCTGTCTACAAAACCACTTGTTTGGTTTCCATCAGATAATTAAAAAAATGGCTGTTTCTAATTTGAAATTCCCAGTTCATGACTCACTTCTGAATCTTATTCGTGAGGTGTCCAAATCCCCATCCGTGAGCCGATCCCCGTTCGTGAGCTGTCAAAATCCCCATTCATGATATAAGGACCAGATGGCCATATCTCTCAAACAGGGATTGGATCACAAACAGGGATTTTGACACCTCAGGTACAGGGATTATAAAAAAATATCCTTGTTCGTGAGCTGTTAATATCCCCATTCATGAGCCGAATTCCCATTCGTGAGGTGTCAAATATCCCCATTCGTGAGATGAAGACCAGATGGCCCTATCTCATGAACATGTATCACCTCATGAATGGGAATTTTGTCACCTCACAAACAGGGATTAGGTTCATGAATGAGGATTTTGACAGCTCACGAACAAGGATTTTTAAAACTTTACCAGTTTACTGCTAAGAGACGGTAAGATCTTTTGGCTTGAAATTTGCAGGGTGCAAAGGGAGCATCTAACAGATGTTATGTATGCTGGTTTGGTGTAAATAATTTCATTGGTTACATAGTTATGACATTCCAAAATTGAGAAATATCTCATAGGATAACATTGTGGTGCCCATGGTGCCTTTCGGCACCCTTATCTGGAAAATGAAGCAAGATATAGATTTTTTGCTACCTGCAGCTTACATCATCTAAGCTGCAGAAACAAGTTGGAAATCATAGATTAAACCAGCAGTGGAATTTTTTCCTGATTGCTATGGTTCGGAGATATTGGCAAAAACATGTTCCAAGGGTGCCTTTTCAACACATTTCGGTGACTGTATCTTGTAAGCGATGTGAGATACTGATTTCATCAACTTATCTCACGTGGAGGTCTTGCTGACATGATTACAATGACACTTGAATTTTTCATAGCTGCTACAGTTGCTGAAATATTGGCAAATTAGTGTTACAAATGTTCCTTGCCCCTATAGGGCTGCTGTATGGACTAGAACAATGTGCAAGTGGGAGCACAGGTCCTGGAGGGCCCACACTCCCAGAGACACATATCATTATGCACAAATGGGCAGTGTTCGGGCCCTGTGCTCCCACCAACACATATCATTTACTAGTTATATTACACTTTTTCAAAAAGTAAGGAAATTCATTGCAAAAAACTTCATCAATTCATCAGTTAGGGTTAAAGTGACAGAAGTGGGGACATGAGACGTTTAGGGCTGAGCCCCTAACCCCCTACCACACCACCCCCATCCTCCACAGACCAACAGATGCTGGGGTGTGCCATGGGTCATGAGACCTAACTCTCCTCCTTTCTTCTTTACTGTAGCATGTCAATCTGTTTACACATGGAATGGGGTGAGAGTTTGGCTCATGACTCATAGCACACCCGGCATCTGTCGGTCTGTGGAAGATGGGTGGTGGAGTGGGGGGGTTAAGGGCTCAACTCTAGCATCTCATTTCCCCACTTTTGTAACTTTATTTATTTATTTATTTGCTTTTGTTTACCGGGTAAGCACACTAGACAAACTAGTGCCTATTTTCTTTCAGGTGCCACCCGGTAGAATTACAAGTTACATACAATCAGCAGCAACAGGAAGAGTCAAAGTAACAAACAAGAACTTTAGGCATAACACAGAATGATGGGTAGCTAACAGGAAAGAGGACTTCAGAATTAGTGTTTAGATATCAACATGCGATTCATAATAGATTAGATTACGGTAGATAACAGCATAATACAGAATAGTACAGACATTTTCAACAGAGCAGTCAATATAAGGTATGCCATTATCCTTGGGGGGGGGCTAGATGGTTAACAGGAGAGGTACATAAGTGCAGGAGAGAGACCTGGGGAAGGATAGGGATAGATAAGGCAGGACACCTTTCTGGGACAGGTGAGTAGGGAGTCCCAGAGCAAAATTGACACTATTTTTATTGACTGATGCATTAACAAAGTTTATTGCAATGAATATATATATATATATATATATATATGTGTGTGTGTGTGTGTGTGTGTGTGTGTGTTAGGATTATATGCTGGTTGCATTTTTATCTTAGTGAAAAGAAACACTAATGTATATTGTATAATATACATAGCTGCAGTGTTCATAATGTTTTATTTAGTGTTTTATCTTGTTTCAGCCTAAAATTGCCCTTCTTTCCATCAAAATCTCTCAGTCTCTATGGATCTAGTAGAAAAAGAAGAAGAATAATCAGCTCTTATATAGTGCTTTTCATACACAGTGTATTCCAACGCGCTTTACAAGCAATGCTAGACTGGTAGTGAAGTGACTGAATGTGTAGTGGTGGCCATATCTCACATCAACACCCACAGCCTGGACAATTGCATGGACCAGTTTTATGGGAAGGGGAATGTTGGCCAGGACACTGGGAATGTCCCCTACTATTTGTGAAGAGTGCCCTAGGTTCTTTTACTTCCACCTGGCACCCACCAGAACAGCACCAGGATGGGTAGAAGGGACCTCAGCATCTCATCCGAAGGACAGCATACCCCAGCAGTACAGCACCTCCCTAATACTGCACTAGGATGTGAGCATTTTAAGTGCATGTCCAATTCCAGTGTGGGATGAGAACCCACGATCTTCTGGTCCAGAGGCAGATGTGCTACCAACTGAGCCATGCTGACTAGTGACTGTTAAAGGTGAAATAGTAACACAAGAAATAAAATATAAGTATCTAGGTGTGTGGATAGACTAGCACTTCAAATCTGACTTTCACAGGAACAGTTTAAGTTAAAATTAAGTTCTTGCCTAGGTGTCCTGAGGTGTAAAGCCTTCTGTATCCTAGAAGACATGTGTACAACAACAGTATTGCAAGCCAGTTCCTCTTGCTTGTAATTGACTATGAGAGCCATATGTACGTATGGCCATGCAAAACTGTCTTGAACAAAATTGATATTGCCTGTACTAGACTAGCCAGATTTGCATTATTATGTGACTTCAACACACACCATTATATAATATACAAAACTGTGGGATGGCTCCCACTTGATGTAAAAAGAAAATTAATTTGGACAAAGTACGTTGATCAGATAACAAAACAGACCTCCACAACTAGCAAATAAAACTGATAAAAATTAGAGCATAAAATTATGATCAGATATAATGGAGTTGTGGAACCCTATGTGCCAAAGATAAGAACATATTGTACTGAGATGACATTTGAGTATACTGCTGCAAATACGTGGAACACTGTTACACCACTCCTTCAATTGCCCTCTGTATCTCCAAGTGCATTTAATACAGCCATGAAAGAGAAACTTGCCCATAGGTGCGAATGTTTTAGATAATATAGCTCTACTGTACAACACAAGTATTGTGTGCAATGCTCTAGTTTACAATACTTTATCACACATGTAATGATGTATTATTTGTAATATACACTTAAATTGTGCAGTTTTATATGGAAATTTGTAAACAGTATCACCTTGTAAACGGGGCTTGTGTTCCCCTAATGATGTTGATTTATTTTCCTGTCTAAAAATAAAGATTTTAGTACTACTACTGCTTCTAGTTCTAGTCTCCGAACCACTATTCTATGTTTTTTATTTGCTTATTCTAAAAGGAAATAATGTGTTCTAAGCAAAATAGCTTGTGTTCTAAATAATACAATGTGTTCTAAGTAAATATCAATATTTAACCAAATATAACATGATTTAGTTACCCGATTTATTCATGACTAGAGTGGCATCTATAAGATATTTCATAAGCTGAATTGTGTCTACAAATTGTACAATTCCAATGATTCTCTAGAGTCGCTAGGGGCAGGCAGTTCACTAATCAATGTAACATACAGTAAAATATTACAAATTAAGTTGCAGTTAATTGCAGCTCAGGTGCTGTAGTAAAGTTTATATTCTGTGAACTTCCTTCTGTTGGCAGACATACCACTTCAACATTTGTGGAATATACCATTCGACACTTGTGGAATATACCATTTGACACTTGTGGAATACACCATTTTACCTATATTATCATATTTCTCCTCTTTATTACCAGACTAACCCGGAGTTAATATTTTGCAAAGACCATAAAGAATCAAAAATATGGCTTTCATAAAATATAAGCACCAGGGTTTCAGAATGGACAGACTAGTGTTTGCATGCTTTCCACAGTTTGTGCCTAAAATGTTCTTGTCTGTTTTGCCCATGAACATCCATGGAATTGATTGGGGAAAAATGGAATATTGGCAATAACGGCAAATAAATTAAATCAGAGTTTACCATAAAAGGTTATATAGTATAATGGTTTTAAAGGTGGTTAAGAAAAGAAAATAGTAATTAAATAGCTTAGTAGACAAACTGTGTTATAAATATCAAGTAGTGTTGCATGAAATTTTCAGATTCTAATGGACTGAATTCATGAAGTTTTGGGAAATTCTACCTAATTCAGTGGAATTCCATTGATAGCAGAATTCTAACATTTTGAAAGTGAAATGTTCTTTGTGGGTTGGTAATCCGCAGTTTACATAAATCACAGATTCTTTTTCCAAAACCATTTTCCCTTTTACATGACCTGTGGAAAATGAGTCCTCAATTTACATGGAAAGGCTTTTCAGAGTTCAGCTAAATTATGAAAGAATTTCTGAAAAGCATTTTGGAAGTGTATTTGCCATTCTGCTTGAGCACGAAATCTGCAGGCAGATTTCCACATTCCACACAGCTCTAAAATCAGTACATAACTATGTGATAAATTAAATAAAGATAGAGGATTACTGATCAGTTTTTATCAGATTTAGCCTTTCAGCATCTGTGTTAGTTCCTGATCGTATTATTATTATTATTTCTCAGTATTTTTACATGCAAAAGTATCAAGAAGGGGCAGAGATGAGGGTGAACAAGTTAAGGGTATGATATTTAGTAGGCATTGCTCCAAACATTGAACCTGTTTTAAAAGCAGAAGTTACATACCTAGTAACAGTAATTTAACACTGGAAAGGACTCTAGGTTCATCGGGGTTCCCCCTCCCCACTTCATAATTAAAGAAGGTTAATAAAAATGCTGTGGAAACGTGTATTCCTTTATAGGGACTCCCTATCCTGTCTACTATCCAAGGTATCCTGTGACTCCCTTGGTAAGCAAAAATGTGCCCAGGCTAACTTTGAAGGCCTGTACTGTCTTGAACTAGAAAATCAGAAAAATGTATGTAAAACTTAAAATTATTTTTAAATGCCATCTGTAATGGTGCAGATTGAGTTACCTTTAGTTTGAAAGTCTCCCTCAAGCTTCTTCAATTATATTGGCCATGACAATAGTCCTCATCCCCACAAACACATATGCATGCATATTTTGTCTATTATTACAAAATAGCTCAGAGAACATTGCTGAAACCCAACCACCTCACTAATCCATTAGAACTACATAATCATTGGTTACCCCCCTCCTCAATAAGCTATCAGTAAACTGTGAACTGTCACAAATTCTACCTTAAAAACTTTAATGAGTCCTGAAACTAAGCCTAAAACAACAGGTACTGAATGATCATGGCCTAAAAGGCTGCTTTTAATGTAGCAGTATATGTCAGTAAAAAATAATTATAGGTTTCTTAGCAAAACTGCATTTCTGACATTCTTAGATTTATCATCAATGTATTGCTTAAAATAGCTTTTAGTACAAATTTTATAATTAGTGGTGTAAGTCAATAAAGATGGCCACCATTGATAATTTAAAAAAAAATCTATGTCCTTGAGGTTATTTTTTAACCATACAGTCTAGATTCCTACTGTGCATGTGTTAAGATTTCAGTAGCTCACATTTCCAATGGTAAACATTGCAGCATCACACCACAATATTTAATTTATTCATGCTGGGTGTGGCGAGTGAGTAAAGATATTTTAAAACTTCAAAACCACATATCAGTTCAGAAACAAAAAATGGAAAGTACAATGAATATATTGTTTTGCCGGATGCACATTATTACTTTTACTTAATTGTAAAACTATTACGTAGTGTAAAATAAATATATATATATACATATAATTTTTTTATAACAAATTCTGCTGCTTTAAATCACAGTTAAACCCAGACCTCAGCCGCGCATCACACATTTCAGACCTCGGGCCCAAATAAGTTGCTGCTGCTGCAACACTGCACAACTTCAACTAGAACATCTTACAACCAAAAAAATGAAATGCAGCTGCAAAAGAATACATTTCTGAACTGACAACTTCTACAAAAGAACAGTAAAACATTTGCTGTTTCCAGCTCAGACCTACAATCAGAACATGAAAAGCCAGAGTTGTAAACCATAGCAAACATTGCAGGAAGTCTTACCTTGAAAGACAACAATGCATAATGTTATTAATGCTGTAACTCTTCTCAGATACAGAGCTGAAAAATCCTTTTGCTTCCTAGTGAAAACTTGAGTGTGACATTGAACTACAACATACCAGAAACCTTTCCCTGAACAAAGTGATCTGCCATTTCAAATGATACATTCTTCTTTATTATTTTAATAAAAACATTTTACAGTGAGGGGCATACTGAGCTGAGAAACCAGTCACTTCCTGATGCACCCAAGAAATGATAATTTTATTTATTTATTGGATTTTGTTAACTGGGTAGACTCACTGATACTATATCCCTTTTTCAAGAGTGACTTGGGATATGTAATACACAGTAAATGGCATTTGCTTGAAACAATGTCAGATACAAAAATGACATCTGAGACAGTGTGACAATGGCAGTAACAATTGGTTCAACAGTCATAACTCAACTGGGGGTAAGCAATTTATGCATGCAGATTAATAGGACAATGTGTGTTTGTGCAATTATTACAGTATACAGTACATCACTTATGTACCAGGGATAATTCATGGTGACTAGAGGGGACAAAAACACCTTAGCATCTTTGTCACAACAGTAACTGAGTCTGACTCAATGGAAACAGGAACAATTATGCTTGGGTGGAGAGCATTGTCCCTTGAAGGACTGCTATGTAAGGCTTTCCTGAATGGAGAGAGGAAGCTCATTCCAGAGCAGTGGGATTTTGTGTGAAAAGGAACATTGACCAAATGTGGTCTGGTGTCCTAGGAACCTCAAACAGGGGTAGTGAGGAGGAGTGGAGATGCCTTCTCGTGGGCTTCCAGACCAGTATATATCTGGAACTGCAAAGGCAGTTCATTAAAATCTTATGGGCCAGACAGAGGGTGGGGTAGTAGAGATGCTCTTCAAAGGACAATTAAGGGAGGCAAAGACACTGCAATGATGTTCTCTGTTTCTACACCAGATACAAACCCACCAGTTTTGTGATACAGAACTTTAGCTTAGTTAACTCTGTGTCTTTCAGGGAGGAAATTTTCTTGACCCAAACAGCATCGCTTTTTCTGTGTGTTAATATTGAGGACAAGTTGCTTGAGACAAACGAAGTTTCAAGTTCATTGAAGTCCTTATTAAGTCCACCTTTGACGGCATTTAGGTCAGGGACAGTTCTATACAGGACAGCATCTCAATGTACAGCAACACTTTGGCATCACCAGAATTGAGGGAGGTCATTGACAACAAGTGAAAACAGTATGGGCCCCAGGACAGAGCCTTGGAGAACCCCATCTATAGTCTCTTGCTTTGAAAGAGGCACACACCCACTTATGTCCCATGAGGTAGCTTCTATACAATTGACATGAGGGTTGGTCTAGGCCTAGGATCTCAGCTTGAACAGCAGCACGTCATGGTTCACCAAGTCAAAGGCCTTTGTAAGTTGACAAATATTGCCCCAGTTGGGTTACCATGATTTAAGGCATGAAGGACATCAATGGTCAAATGAACTCAGCTGAACTGGTGCTATGGTACTTGCAGAAACCATGTTGAAAGTCTGTGAATACAGAGTAGGACTTGGTATGGGCCAGCAATTGGTTAAACATGAGTCTCTCTGGACCTTTGCCACAGTACTGAGTATAAAGATGGGACAATCATTTTAATCAGTTCCCTGGCTCCTCCTTTGTGCTTTGGGACCACTGTGCTACCTTTTACTTTAGGGGCACTGTGCCCTGAAGCAGAGACAAGTTATAGAGAGTAGCCAATGGAAGATCAAGGATAGGGGAAGTCATTTTTTGAAGCTGAGGTTCAAGATTATCATGACCTGCAGATTTTTCTGCTTTAATTTTTAGGAGCTGGTACAGGACCTCTTATTTTGTAGACTAGTCAAAATGAAATTTAGGGCATTTGATGGAGGTTGGGCAGCAGGAATGATAGAAGGCTCTTACAAGTGTCCAGATCAGTAAAGAAAGTATTAAATGCCTCAGCAATTCCTTTAGGGTCACTAATCATGTTTGCATTGTGGAGAATTTCATGGTTTGGAGCACTGGTCTGTCCTTTAAGGAGGCAATTAACTTGTGTCCAGAAGCACTTAGGATTATGCAGATTATTGGCTTGAAATCCCTTTAGGTAAGTGATCTTGGCTTTTTTTTAAAGATAGATTTGCATGTGTTTCTAAGTTACCTATATGCGGGGAGGTCATGTGATGTGCCGCCACAGACAGATGCTCTTTTTGACTGCTCCATCCCCCTGTGCCTAGTTTCTTTGTTTTTTTAAGTTGTTTTTTTTTTCTGGTGTATTCCTAGCATTGTTGAATTTCTACCATTGCATAAGATCTCTGGTGATGCTTAAATTTGGTTTCGGTTGATTTTCATGGATGCCAAGATGAAAATGGCACCATTGTGTCACACCCCGCCACCCAACCCAGAGCACAACCAGGGTGCTAAACACAATAAACCACCTAGCCTTTCTTCTGTCAGTCAGATGTCTTTATCTGAGGGTCATCATTGCAGGAATGTGGGGCTGTTGAAGGAGGCTTTTATGTCTCTGACATTGGACATTAAAGCTATTCATCTGGCCACTGAGGAATTGATCAGAGGGATGGGGATGCAGAGGCCCAGGTCAGTTCATTAGAAGGTTGGAGGGGGGTGGCTTGACCCAGAGTTGGTGACCCTTTGACAGAAGATGGCCTGTTATGAATCCCATCTTGAAGATCTGGAGGGTAGGAGCCACTATAACAACATCTTGGTAACCGGGCTGCTAGAGGGTGCTGAAGGATCTCATGCCATTGCCTTTACCCAAAAGCTTTGTGAAAAATTTGTGGGGCCATCTCTGAATGGCCTCTCATATTATTGAGTGGTCTCATTGGGTGCTTCATCCAATACTTACTGCTGGCATGAAACTGCAACCCTTTATCTTTAAATTTTTGAATTATTTAGATAAACAACATCTGATGGGGAAAGTTTGGAGTTTAAAGAAGGTAGCTCATGAGGGAGCCCAACTTCAGATTTTTCAGAATCTTCTCTGGACTGTTCACACCTGGTGGTCTACCTATCAAGCTATTATCTCAAAATTGTTGCCTGCATAAATTTGCTTTCAAATGCGGTACCCCGCCATGCTTCAAGTGGTTCAGGATGGGGTGGCTTGGCTCTTTGATACCTCAGAGCAAGCTCAGCTGAAATTATCAGACATGTATCCTGACTTGCTTAAAAAAGCGCAAGGATGGCTACTGTGGCTGGTGGGCTGTTTTATTTTGGCTTTCTTATAGCGCTGATAAATTTTGGAGCCCGCCATTGTCTGGCACATTTTTATTCTGGTTTGTTTTATCTACCTACTAGAACAAGTTTTTTTAATTTTTTGGCTTGATGGATGGATGGCTCTGAAAGTCCCCTCTCCACAGTTACTCGACTTGCTGGTTTCTTTCTGCCACTCCTGGACTTTTTCTTTAGTGGCCCCAAAATGGCTGTTTTGCCATTATTGACACTGCAGCAGTGGAGTCAATCATTTCTCTGTGGGGAACTTGTATGTGTTGAACTGGCTGGACATTTATTGTCTGCATGGTCTGTGACTTATCTACAGGATAGTGGTTTGGGGACTGTTCAACTGGACTATTGTGATTTGTTTTGTAGTCCTCTTTCTGACTTTTTTCCATGGTACCGCTTTTGAACATCTTTATTGCAGCAGAATACCTGGTATCAGCAGTCTCCCTGCTCTTTAACTGGAATTGGAGAGATTCTTTGTAGTTCCTGACTTCCTGTGAGATGTGATTTTGTTATTCTGCTTTGTTGTGTTTGATGCGCTTGTGCACCAAATGTCTTGGGACAATAACGACAAATCAGAGGTGTGTCACTGTCAAGCCAATTACAACTGAAACTGCAATGGGATTGGCGGCACAATAAACTAGGCACTCTGCTTATGACAGCAGTTCAGCTTTGCTGATGTGGCATGTCCTGGACTTAAAAGGAATGAACCGCTCAATGGGGGCGCTTCATTTCCTTCTGTAGCCAAACTCTGGCCATGAGCATTAGAGTGCACACTAGTGTGCATGGCCACAGTTATGGCCAGTCTTTGCTCCCTCTGACTCCCACCCCAAATGTTAGCCATGAAGCAGTTTTCTCTCCCAGTGCTTGGTTCTCTGCGCCCCCTCACCTCAACATTAGCTGCAGTACTTTCGGTTAAAGTCAACATTGGGGTGCCCAATCCCCATGTCAGCATGTATCCCCACCCATTATTGTGGCACACTGGAGCCCACCCCAGTGTGCTGAAATGTCTTATTACAAAAAATAAACTTGTGAAAAAAGAAAACTGTCCCTGACGTCTTTTTTTTCAATGCAGAAACCTGCATCAAAATGTTTGATGCAGCATCCTGCATTGAACTGGTTAGCTCCCCTAAACTCTTTTTGCTGACATCAGGGTACCTAATCCCTGAGTCAGCATGTATCCCCCCCCCATATGTTGTGGTACACTGGGGGCCCATCCCAGTGTGCCCAGATAGTTTTTTTTTTATATTTATTTCTCTTTCTGACACTGGGATGCCCACCCCCAGTGTCAAATACTCCACCAAGCCCACTTTCTTTGCTGATAGGGGTACCCAATCCCCTTGTCAGCAGCATATATCCGCTCCCCCAACTCATGTGGCACACTGGGAGCCCACCCCAGTGTGCCCAAAAGTATTTATTTTTTTATACCTGTAAATAAAGAAACCATCCCCGCGTCTTTTTAACCTGCAAAAAGAAAATGATGCTCGTTGTCTCCCCAGCCCCCCTCCCCATCTGCACCCTCCAAATAAGCACCCACCTCCTCTTACTCCCCTTACCCATACTTACCTTCGGAGGTTGGTGCTGTCATCTTCTCCAGACCGGGACACGTCTGCACTCTTCAAAGCCGACTGGCAAACTGAAGAATCAAAGGTAAGAGGCCATATGGCAATCAATGGGTTCAACTTGTGTTGATATCTCAGCCATTTTAGAAATTTTGACGCAGATTTTCAACATGGGGTTCTTAGGACCTGACTTCGTGAACACTGTTACTGTCATTTTGTTACTCAGTCCGAAAGGTGATTTCATGGTTGCGACGTGGAATGAACTTTTGGGACCGATTAATGAAATGAAAGTGCCACTGTTCATGAGGTGGGGTCCCAAAAAGCCCACGTTACAAATTTGGTGAAAAAATTCCAAAAAATGACTGCATTGCAAGTGTGCATTGCGCAGTTTCTATGCACGCTCATAACTTCACCAATATTTAATATTTTCATTCCAGATTTTCAACATTGCCATTTTTTTCATGCCTCATTATGAACAGTACAGTTGTCATTTTTCACATCCTGCCCAAAATGTGTTTTCGTTCCTGTGTCACAGAATGGTGTGAGTACGCTGTGTGAATTCAACTTTTGGGATGGATTACTGAAATCACAGTGTCACTGTTCATGAGGTGTGGTCCCAAAAGGCCATGTTGAAAATTTTGTACAAAAATTCCCCAAAACGCCTGAGTTACGTATCGGTCATTGAAATTTTGATATGCATGCATGTAACTTTGGCAAATGTTTATATTTTCACTCCAAATATTTAACATTGCCAGTTTTCACTACACTCATGAACAGTATAGCTGTCATTTTTCACATCCTGCCTGAAATGTGTTTTCGCACATGTGGTGCCAAATGGTGCAGTCATTGCACAAAATCACCTTTTGGGACTGAGTAACAAAATGAAAGTGCCACTGTTCATGAGGTGGGGTCCCAAAAAGCCCATGTTGAAAATCTGGAGTGAAAATGCCAGCAAATGCCCGGGGCATTAGGGTTTCCAACCATAGTGCCCCACCCCCCACCCTGTAGAGGCTGACAGGTGTCGAGGGTGTGACTTGGGGTCATTAGCCGTAATGCTCATACCATTCCACCCCCACCCTGCAGCCAGTGACAGGCATTGAGGTGTGCCTTGGGGTCTTCAGTCCTAATGTTCACCCCATTCTCTATACTGCACCCATCTCAGCTTATTTTTTATGGAATGGGGTGAGCATAAGGGCCAAAGGCTCTGAGGCACACAGCAATGTCAGTCAGTGTCTGCAGGGTAGTGTGAGGTGGAATGGCATGAGTTTTATGGCCGATGACTCAAAGGCACACCCCCAACACCTGTCATTCTCTGCAAGGTGGGGGTGGGGGTTGGCATTAGGGTTGGAAACCCTAATGCCTCAGTAAAGAAGTAAATCAGGGATGGTGGTGGGCGTCAACTACCCTGATTTTAGGAAAGGCTTTGACACTGACCAGCATAGAAGGCTGATTAACAAGATGGGTAGTCTGGCCACAGGGCACAAGTTGATAAACTGGGTTAGAAACTGGCTGACAAACTGGAGACAAAGGGTGGTGGAAATGGGATCCAATCCAGGGAGAGGGTGGTGACCAGTGGGGTACCTCAGGGATCAGTCCTGGGACCAATATTGTTCAATGTCTTCATTACAGACATTGCGGAAGGGCTAGAAGGAAAGGTCTGTTTGCAGATGACTCCAACATCTGCAACAGAGTGAATACTCCAAAGGGGTGGAGAAAATGAGCAGGGACATGGAGAGGCTTGAAAATGGTCTGAGGCATGGCAACTGATGTTTAATGCAAAGAAGTTCAAATAATGCATCTTGGAAGAGGGAAACCTGGGGAGAGTTACAGGATGGGGGAGATGCTGACAATCACCAAGGAAGAAAGGGACCTAGGGGTATCAGTTCTGATGACCTAAAGGTGTCAAAACAGAGCACAAATGTTGCAAGGAGGGCCAGTGGCATGTTGGGTTGCATAGGCAGATATATCACTGACAGAAGGCATGAGGTGGTGATACCATTGTATAATGCACTAGTGAGGCCTCACCTACAGTACCGTGTGCAATTCTGGAGGCCGCAACTGTGCAAGGACATTGACAGGGTGGAGGCAGTCCACAGAAAGGCAACCAAGATGGTACGTGGCTTGCAACACAGAACATATCAGGAGAGATTAAAGGACCTCAATATGTACTCACTGAAGGAAAGGAGGGAGCGGGGGAACACAATAGACACATTCAAGTACCTCAAGGGCATAAACAAGGTGCAGGGGTGGACATCTTCTAATGCATCAAATGTTCAGCATTGGCAAATGCTTGTCTGCCTTTGTTTGGAGCATTTTATAATCCAGTACATAGCATTGTTTATAGTTACATAATTCAGTAGCATACACTGTTCACCCATGTTATAGTTCACATTGTTGTTAACGATAGTACTTTTATATGTTCCTTTTTAGTTCTTTGGTGTGCAGGGACAGTGTTGGTGGGAACTCTGATCTTATTGCTCTTTGTTGGCTGGGTTTAATAATGTGCCAGTTCCCTGGGGATGCTCCCTTGCTGAGAGTTCCACTGGGACCCGTGTATGTCCCTGATGGTATGGGGTTGTCCTCTGTGGTTTCCCTGGTATTTTTAAAGTTTTGATTGTTCTTTTCTTTGTGACTGGTTGGTGGGGGGTGGTCCCATGTGGGTGAATTAGCTGTCATCATGGGCCAAGGCGTTTTGTGTTACAGCCACTACAGCCAGGGGAGTTGCACTTGTTTGGGGGTATTAGGGGGTGGGAGGGCCTGGGTCAATCTTTTTTGTTTATAATTTGGGTTGTTTGGGGAGGGGGATATTCTCTGTAAGTTATTTATTGGTTTGCATTGTGTTTATTGGTATGGTTTGTTGTGGTTTGGGGTGGGGGTGTCACAATCCCACTCAGCAGGTCAGGCCCTCTGCTCCCACAGAGCCAGCCTCCAAGTGCAGTATTGTGAACAGGGTAACAGAACAGGGTAACCCTCCTGTCTGTTTTGTGGGTCCGAATCACCTTTGGTCTCAAGTTCTGGAGGGATTCAAACTGTGAACCTTATGCTAGTGTACCCAAATGTACAGGCTCAGATAATTCTGCTCTTTGTGGAATGCCAGATATATTTTGCCTATGGGCACCTAACCAGGTATACAAAATGACCCCTTAAAAACTCTATGAAAGACCTTAGATAAATTCTTACCTTTCCCCAGTTTGGTATACCATTAAGCTTATGAACAGTGTTGTCAAAATCTTAACCATCCATACATAATAGGCAAAAAGGAAGGACTTGGAAGACACAGGCAGTCTCTTTAAAATAAGAGGTTTTACTTAAAATGAATAAAATATGTAAAATGTAACCACCGAACAATATATCACAAAGCATACACTCACTTAAAAGAACAAGGTAAAATACAAACATAAACTCCTACCACATTACACTTAGACTTGTCTATCTAATGTATACCTTCTTACAGTGCTTTAGTTAGCTGTTGTTTCAAGAGAGTCCAAACAGGAATGTCTCTAAGTGGAAATGCAGAATACAGTTAAACTGTCTCTAAACCTGCCCCTTCCATGATGTCACCAGCTTCTTCTTGTAAAATATAAAAATTAATACACACAGAATGTCCCATCACTCAGGGGGTATATTAAATAAGGTGACATCAGCAAAAACTCGTTTCCCCATATGAATCTTTGATCTTGAGTCTTTCCTTTGATCTGCTGTGTTTTTCTGCTTTTTTTTCAAAGACATCACAGAACTTTTACAACTCTGCAGTTTTCTCACCTAGCTGCAACATAGTTTTTCAGCACCAGTTGAAATTAACTGTCCTTCCTGAGGACATCATAAAATGGATATTTTAGTTCCTGGCTTCAAGCAACACAGATCCTAAACAAGGCTATAAAATGTGAGTTCTTGGAAGTTAATCACTACAGAGATCTGCTGTTTAACATATCCTGTCCTTTGAACGAAACCTGGGGAGGGGTCATCCCAGGAGCACAGGATGTCTCATGACAGACACTCAAGAACACATTTTTATATTACAAAATCATAGAGCAATCAGAACCAGCTGTCCAAGTGTCACAGGGGTCTATGGAATTTTGTTGGGGTCCTACTGGTTGACCTGGAGTACAACTTTGTGGTGGTCACTCTGGTACTTTCATCAATGATCTGACTTTGCTTTTGCTTCACATGCGCTGGTTGAATGGGTTCTCATTACGATATACTTACTTGGAATGTGAAAGGGGCCTGTGATACTAAAAAGCTTTACATGATTCTAAAGCATTTAGAGAAACTTCATACTGATATTGCATACTTGCAGGAGACCCATTCACCCAGGGACTAGGTCCATTATTTCAGACAGGAGTGGGTAGGCCAGGTGTTTGGGGTTGGGTGCAGTAGTAGGAAGAGTGGTTTGGTGATCTTGTTGGCTTGCCATGCTGCCTTTCAACTTACATGGGAATATTGGGATCAGGGTGGTCGCTATGTATTTTTGCATGTGAGATTGGGGCTACATGAGGTCATACTTGGTACAGTATATGGTTCAAATGCAGATACCCCTACTTTCTTTATAGATTTAGCTGACCTACTCACACCATTTGCCCATCTTCCAGTTTTAATCGGGGGCACTGCAATTTGCCTTTCCAACTGGATGTGGGCAAATCAGGGTTCAATAGGACAGGCCTCATACCTGGACAAAGGAGACTTCAGGAATTTATGGACAACTTGGGGTTGGTGGATCCTTGATGCCTTCTCTGCTCTATGGATCAGCAATATACTTTGTATTCCCTCCCACACAATGTGTTCTGTCATATGGGTTGTCACAAACCCACTTCTAAGTGCAATCCGTGATGGGAGGGCAGGGCTACCATCCTTGTGCTTTTAGAATGCTCGCTGAGGTCATGACTGCATCTCTGCCATGAGACCCAGGGCATCCCTCTAACTCTGGATAAGGGCACAATACCAGTCTTGAGCCTTGTGGCTAAATATGAACCCGTTCTAGGCTATTACACAAAGGAGGAAGACCCAGGCATCACACTCTCTTTGGGGCTAGCAGTGTAAAACCTGATTTGACCCTCTCCCTACAAGGCATGCAACAGTCTGGTTCAAAATCCCTGCAGACACTGGCATTCTCCCTATTCTTCCAGATCCCTTACAGACCCTTTTGCTCAATTTGGTTGCTTATAGTGACACCCCTAAGCAATTAACAGTTGTCACAGATTATTAATACTGTTCCACACTTCACACACAAATGTAGAAATCTCATTCAGGCAGCTGTTCTTTAGGAAAACAAATGGTTTTACTAAAATACTTAAATACAGTTACAACTAACAAGAAAATATACTAATTTGGGTTACAGTATACAGAAATAAAATGGAAAGATATATACAGTACATGTAAACAAACTAAAACTGTTAGCTAAAAGTCTACCTCATATTTTGAAGTACATAAAAAGTAGGTACAGTCGCTGGTGCTTAGTCTATGTGCTTGTGGCCAAGAGAATATCCAGAGGAAAAGTGTGTGCTGGCAGCCACTGTGTTTCAGCAGTTTGGCTTCCTGTGTGTCAGGTGAAGTCCAGATGAAAAGTGTGTCCAAATGCCCTGTCTTGGGACTATTTATACCTTTCTGTAATCTTGAAATAGTGAGGAAAATCCCACAACTTTTATGCCAGTAGATGGCAATGTTGCACTTCCCCAACACAATGTTCTAACTCAACAGTTAACCAGTAATATGATTGTCATAGTTGAAATGTTAATGTCTCAGCATCACCTATAAGCTAATTCACAGTGTCCTGTTAGAATTTCCTTCAGGTTTTCAGTGAAGTATGTTTCTTTCCTGTTACCTCATAAAATGTAACATATTATAATAGCTTCCTTGAATCAAAGCATTCCACTCCTGAATGCATGGTTTTGTGACATACAAATGGATTTTGTCATATATATGTTAAAAAAACCTGAGAATGCAATTTCAGTTCCTGGCAAGCAGCTGCCTTGCAGGTCAAAGGAAGGTCAAATCTTTTTTTTCTAAAATCTAGTCTTTTCCCTTTGCCTTTGTGCGGACACTGGTATGTCTTGTGGCATGTACAAATACACAGAATTACATTTAAAAATATATATATATAAATATCGTGCCACTATAGTTAGGGTTGAGTACCCCATTTAGGTTAAATCTGAAATTTGGCAGCTTAATAACTTTGCCACTGTATGATGGTTTTGCTAAAATTTGGCATGCATGGTCTGGTACCATAGGTCTCTGGACCTGCCAAGATATATTACAGTCAGATATATGATTGCCCAGTGCTACAGGCGCTTGAAAAACATGCAAATTCGTGTTTTACGCATTCTTTTCTTCGCACCTAGAGGTCACTATGGTTTGTGTGATGAGTCTGAAATCTTCAAGGAATATGCAGCCAGGGTCCCGATGTGCCTTTCGAAGAATTTGTGAAAAAATATTAAACGGTTCAAAAGTTATTCAAAAAACAAGCTTCCCATTATAGTCAATGGGAAAAGTTCACAAACTATGCGAAAGTGTCGTAAATGCACTTTTTAATTTCGCAAATGACCCTTGTAGTGTTTTCAGTTGGTGGTCACAGAAATGCTTGGTATGTAAATTTGGGACCCTCTAGGGTCACAATTCTAGTTGTGTTCACCTAATTGAGCCCTGAGGATGCAAGCCATGTCTTTTTTGGGGGGTAAAACACCCCAGAAATATGTTTTTAAAATTTTTGTAAAAAGTAGTGTCACAAAGTAGTGCTGCATATGTGACACTTTCATGATTTTATATGTGAAATTGTTGATTTATGAAAGTACTTTTATGCATTTATACTCAAAACAATTGGGAATCTTTGCTACCCTGCTGCAAAGAACGGGTTTGGTCTTTTGGGCTGAAATTTGGAGGGAAGAAAGCCAAGATCCCACAGATGTGCCTTTTCACAGTTTGCTGACAAAATATTAGAGGGCTGCAAAGTCACAGCACTCCAAAGCTGACAATTTTTCCCATAGGTTAACATTATGGCATCTGTCATGCCTTTTGGGGCCTGTTAAGGGGCTAAGTTCAAAATTAGCCAGGAAAGTCATAAATAATATGAGATTTTAATTTTTTCTATGTCTTACAGTTCCTGAGATATAAGCAATTTAGTATTTCAAGTGTTCATTTTCTGCTCCTAGGGCCATTATTAGCATACATTCTTTGTATTCACTGTGCTTCTGAATGACCTTTTGCTATTTTTTTGTTTGCGTTTCCTTTTGCATCACCATGTGCATTACCATTTGCATTTCCATTTTAGTTTGTGTTTCCTTTGGTGTCATCGTTGGTGTTGCCATAAGCGTTTGTGTTTCCAATTGCGTTACCATGACCGTGCGCGTTACCATTTGCGTTCGCATACGTGCTTGCGTTTGCTTTTCCATTTGTGCTAATGTTCCCTTTGGCATCATTGTTGGTGTTACCGAAACCGTTTGCATTTCCAGTTGCGTTATCGTTACTGTTTGCGCATTCGTCACCATTTGCATTTCCATTTCTGTTGGCCTTAGCATTTGCGTTTTCAGTAGCATTTCCATTGTTCATTGTGTTACTGTTTCCTTCTGCGTCACCATTGCATTTCTGTTTGCATTTGTGTTATGTTTGCATTTTCGGTACTGTTTGCGTTTCCATTGGTGTTAGCTTTTACGTTACTGTTTTCATTAACGTTTGCATTTCTGTTGCCATTAGTTTTTGCGTTACCATTTGCGTTACCATTTCTATTTTCATTAATGTTTGCACTTGCATTTTTCTTACTATTTGCATTATCGTTTACATTTGCATCACCATGTGCGTTACCATGTGCACTTGCGTTTGCATTGCCGTTGGCGTTACTATTTTATTTTACCTCACTTTTTCCATCACCGTTTGTGTTAACATTACCATTTGTGTTTTTGCATTTATGTAGTGCAGTGCAAAACATTATGTCTTTGCTATTTTTCTGCACTGTCTTCTGCGATGCTGAAACTTGGCAAGTAGAAAGACCTTTGTTCAAGGAACATGTCAGTTTTTGTTTGGTGAAAACATGTTGTTCCATTCCAGAGTTATGGCCATTTGAAGTTGGTCCGCTTTGCAGTTACTGATTTTTTGGCCGCCAAGTCCACCATTTTAGTGTATTTTCTGCCCCGATTTCCGCCATTTTGCAGTGGAAGACTTTTTAAAGGTACAGAAACATAAACATTGAATATCTCCAGAATGGTTTGTTCTTTTCACATGAAGTTTGGAGGATGTTGAGTGGATGTCATGGAGATGTGAATTATGCTGTTTACATGTTTGAAAAATAATTCACTGTGGAGATACTGCAAGGCAGTTAATGTTTTGCACATAGCGTTCTACACGGTGCTAAAGCCTTTAAATTTATAGCATAGGTAGTCCTAGTGGCACGGAGGTGCCTTACAGTGGTTTTATGTGTAAAACATTAACAGGTGTGGAATTATGCCACTCCAACAAATGAAAATTTGATTCATTATGCTTCAGTAACTTCTGAACCATATGTCCAATTTGCCTGGCATTTGGAACATACAAAGATTTGTAATTTATCTTTCATGATGCTAATTTTTGGGTCACTGGCACTTACAGTTGCTGAATTGTGCATGTTATATTGTTTGCTGGTGGCACTCTGTGACCGTTGAATATACGTACGCACAATTCTGCACAGACGGTGTGCCGTGGTACATGTCTTCATTTAACAATTTTCATTTCAGTTGGTCATACAGTTTTTGTGCAGCAAAGTGACAAAAAAATCACATGGTGAGAGCGCGGGGCCCGAAAGGCCCCATGCTCCCACCACCACATTCCATTCTCTATTTATAGTGCACATTCTTAAAAAGAAGGGAAATTCATGGCAAAAAACTCTGTTTAACCAAGGGCCAGATTTCCAGGAAACCAACTCTGAAAGGCTATCTTGAGTAATCAAGAAGTAATCAATGTGCACAGGCATCGGGTGGTGTGCATCGGGGTGTGTGTTGGGGTTGTCGGTCCTAACTCTCATCCCATTCTCCTATACTGGACTGTCTCAGCATATTTACACATGGAATGGGGTGAGAGTTAGGACTGATGACTCCCAACGGCACCCCGATGCCTGTTGGTGGGGACAGGTTGGGCAGGGTGCAAGGGTGGCAACCCTAACATTGAATTTCCTCACTTTTGTCGCCTGGAACCACCCTAACTGATGCATTAAACTGAGTTTTTGCCATGAATATATATATATCTACAACAGAATTATATCTCCAAATAAGGACTAGCAGTCAGAGAGCTTGCCACATTGATTACTTCTTGATTACTCAGGGAGAGCCTTCCAGAACTTTGGTTTTCCGCAAATCTGGCCCATGGTTATTTCGATCGCTCATCCGGTACACTTGCTACATTGTGTCACTTAGGGTGGATAGGGATAGGGATAGGGTTTGGAAATTAAACTCTCAACTTTTGAAGGATTCTGATATTCTGGATAGGCTTAAAGGGTTCATTTCTGAGTTCTTTGCTCATAACGGGTTCAGTCCATCTCTCGATGTCCTTTGGTGAGGGGGGGTTAAGTGCTCTATTGGGGGTGAAAGCATCTGGTTGGTGATGAAATGACATAATGCTTGGGCTGCCTTTCCTGACCAGTTATTAACCAAGATTCAGCAACTAGAACACTCACTTAACATGACTACTCCTGTATTGCATAGGACTCTGGAGTTTTGGAAGAGCACGCGGGGCGTGCCATTTTTCAGACTAATGTCAGATATTTAGAATTGGGGGACCAAGCTGGGAAGCTGTTAGCTCTCTGGCTTTGTCAGCAGGAGGGTCATTAGAGGTTTGCAGCCAAGTTTGAGCTCTGCAGTCATTACTAAATTGAGGGACATAGCTGACATTTTTCAGGCCTTTTATGGTTCTTCATGCCATGTGGAGGGATGTGATCCTGCCCTGATAGAGAAAATCTTGGCTTACCTGGACAGTTTAGACCTCCTGTCTATGTCAAATTGTCAAGGGGTGTTACTTACAGGTGCTATCACTCAATCTAAGGTTGAGCAGGCCATAAATCAGCATCCCCTGGACAAAGCTGTATAGATCACTGTTAAGACCCTCCCTAGAATACTGAGTCCAGTTCCCTGGAGATCAGGCAGATTGCAGGGTGCTGGGACTTGCACCAAGCCCTGTATTAAACCCTTTCTTTTGCCGCAATGCATGCTTTCCATTACCATAACTGTACCTGTTTTTTAGTTTATCCCTTTTCAGTAGCTTGTGCCAAATCGTGAGCACAACCGCCATTTAAAATAGACTCTGCTACTGATGCAAGCTGGATCACAATAAAGATATTTTAGCAAGCACCGATTGCTGCAAGTGATGGAAAATCCCTTGGATTGCTGCAAGCCTAGTGTGCCATTGCTTGCACACTGGGGCTGGCATCAATCTCAGATGCTTTAAAATCAGGCCCCACATCTCCTGTAGGACATAGACAGAGTGGAGGTGGTCCAGAGGAGAGCAACTAAAATGGAAGTAGGGTCAGTATCAAAAAGCCCTTTGAGTAGAGACTGAGGGAACTCAATATGTACACCATGGAACAAAGGAGGGAGGGGGGGATATAATAGAGACCTTTAAATATTTCAAGTGGGTAAATAAGGTACAAGAGGAAAGTAGTTTTCAAAGAAGAAGGTGCTCAACAACAAGAGGACATGCTATGAAACTGGAGGGGGGAGTAGATTCATGAGAGATGCGAGGAAGTACTTCTTCACAGAAAGAGTGGTGAATTCCTGGAACAGTCTACCAGTGGAGGTGGTGGGGGTTAAAACAGTGGTGGGATTCAAGAATGCATGGGATAGACATAAGGGAATCATAGCTGAAAGGATTGGAAGGAGGCAGAAAGAGCCGGAGATCAAGTAGGGTCTGCGGTGATACTGTAGGTAGGGAAAAATGGGAAGTCTTGGAGGGCCAAAATGTCCTTATCTGCTGAAAAATTCTATGTTTCTATATGCAGCTTGCCTATTGTCATAGGGGTTACTAGTTAACCTGTGTATTTATCTACTAGAAATGTTTTGGTACTTAAAGGGTTAATATTCTGGCCCATTTTGTTGTAACTTTTCTGCCTCTGCAACAGGGAGTTGTTCTTGCCTCCAGGGCTAATAAAAGTGACCCCAGTCCTGCCAATAGTGAGTGCCAGTTCTCCTGAAGTCCATAGCTGAAATTCCAGTATCAGAGCCTGTGGAGCTCTGGCTCCTAGGGTGCAGGTGTCCAGCTGTGACCAGCAGACAGGGACTTGCAGCCCAGGATAGTGAAGAGTCCTGTGTCTGTGTGGCACTGGCTTCCATCAGTGTGTGCCTGTGGAGGCTCTGATACCACCCAAGGTACTGGATAAGGAACAGCAGGTACTGTACCTGTTGCTGCTCATCCTCAAGGAGAGCTGCCTGATGATGTCTGCACTACTGTCCCATTCCAACAAAACTAAGAGAGATGTCCTGAAGTTCCTGGTGGAGGAGCCACGTCCAAGAAGTCCAAACCTGAATCTTCTGTGGAATATCAGTGTAGGAGATGGCACCATGACATCTGAACCTGAGAGCAAAAGGATAGGATGTGGTGAGCCAGGTAAGCCTCATTCCTGTCACAGCATGGCATGGTAACAGTGAATCCTTGGGCAAGGGGTAATATGCAACTGCCATTGTACTCAATACTTAATGTCCATGCCTGGGCACTGAGACCCGATGATGAAGGTGTATACCTTCCCATACTACCTCTGCTCAGGCTGTTGAGTAAATGCTGTGCATCTAAGGGCATAGGTACATTCTGTGGTGCAGTCCCTTTTAGCTGCAAGGGATCTGTGATTGCATATGACCTGTAAATATGTATGATACTGCCGCTAAAAGTGTAACACATGGCTGGCTAGCACAGGATCTGTATGTATGGTCCAGATACTGACTATTACTTAACCCGGAGCCTGTCTCAGTCGGGACCTGACCGTGTAAACCCCCTAGCCAAATGATGGTGCACTTTACCTTGTAAAAATGTTGGTGTTTTACAAGCAAGTTAACATCTCAAGTGTCATGCCTTGTGTCCCATGTGTTACAAAAAAGGAACAGTGTTTAAATAAGCTGAATGCGAGCAAATAATGAGTTTATGATTGAAAGTTAAATCTCCCAGTGGCCACCTCTACCATCTGCCCAGGGAAGAGGATGGGAAGCTATCTTGAGTTGCCTTGATGGGATCAGCATGAGTGGAGTGGAAGCATGAAATCTTTTTGACCAAGCAAGGAAGGCTCCGCTTGTCCCCATAGCCAAAGGAAGAAGTGACCAAGAACCACTGTCTGATTCATGGTTCTGAAAGCATGTAATGTGTTTCTGCAAGTGCCAGGGTGGAGACCAAGCAAACGAAGAAGATGATATGTGGTCTCCCATATGGACACAATGTAGCATGACCAGAGCAGATCCACCAGGGTGGTACAGAGACTTTAGATGGTTCCCTGGTGGTCATGCCTACAGGGTGTGAAGAAGCCAGACTGGAAACTCTAACAGGGAGTGACTTCTAATGAAATGTTCCATCCAGATATCCCTAGACATGGGAGTCTGCCCTTGGGTTGTTGCCTGACCCTCATCTTCTCTGGGCAAATGGTAGAGGCAGCCATTAGGGAGGTAGTTTACAGATAACTGGTGAGAATTTACAACAGGACACTGCTCACCCATTGCTTTGCTAATAGGATGACAGCATCACTATCTCCCCAAGTACCTGTTTACAGTGGTCTGTCTCTGTTTAAATTGGCACAGCCGGTTGTTTTGTCAACTCAGTGTCCTTCCTGCAGAGGGTCACTCCCAGGTTCTTAGCTGTTATAAGACACAGTGGTACAGATATGTATTTCTGCTCAGTCTTTACTGAGGAAGAGGAGGGTAATGGGTCTGAATGGAGTACAAGGGGTGAGAATGGTGCAGAAATGGACACAAGTCCCTTTACACGAGAAAGGGTCCTGAAGGAACTGGAAGTAATAAGAGTTGATAAAGCAATGGGGCCAGATGGGGTGCACCCCAGGGTCCTTAAAGAACTAAGAGAGGTGGTGGCTGAACCTCTTGCTATCCTGTTTAGCCGATCACTAGAAACAGGGGAGGTACCCAAAGACTGGAGGATAGCAGTTGTAGTCCCCTTATACAAAAGTGTGAACAAAGAGGAAGCGGGAACTACAGACCAGTCAGCCTCACCTCGGTAGTGGGGAAGATCATGGAAGCACTACTGAAGGAGAGATTGGTGGAACATCTGGTTGTCAATGGACTACAGGACCCAAGGCAGCATGGTTTCACCAGGGGAAGGTCATGTCAGACCAACCTCATTGAATTTTTTGACTGGGTGACTAGGAGGTGGATCAGGGGAGGGCAGTGGGCATGGCCTATCTGGACTTCAGCAAGGCCTTTGACACTGTGCCACATAGAAGACTATTGCACAAACTGGGGAACATGGGTGTGGGCAGGATAGTAGTGCGGTGGGTAGGTAACTGGCTGGGTGGCAGGACACAGAGGGTGGTGGTAAATGGCTGTCACTCCACAGAGGAAAGCGTGACCAGTGGGGTACCACAGGGATCAGTGCTGGGACCGGTACTATTCAATATCTTCATCAGTGACATTGCACAGGACCTAGAAGGCAGAATTTCACTGTTCACTGATGACACAAAGCTCTGTAACAGAGTAGACCCACCAGAGGGTGTACACAGAATGAGAAGGGACCTGCAGAAACTTGAAGAATGGTCAGGGGTTTGGCAGTTGAAATTCAATGCAAGGAAGTGCAAGATAATGCATATGGGGCACAAAACCCTGGCACAATATATCAGTTGGGGGTGAGGATATAGCATGCACCAAGCAGGAAAGGGATCTTGAGTTATCATCTCTGATGACCTCAAGGCAGGGAAACAGGTGACAAGGCAGCAGGTAAAGCAAATAGGATGCTGGGATGCATAGGCAGGGGCATCACCAGCAGGAAAAGGGAGGTCATAATTCCACTATACAAGACACTAGTGAGGCCCCACCTAGAGTACAGTGTACAGTTCTGGAGACCATACCTACGTAAGGACATAGACAGGGTAGAGAAGGTTCAGAGGAGGGCAACAAAGATGGTGCATGGATTGCATCACAAGTCCTATGAGGACAGGTTGAAGGCACTGAACATGTACTCCCTGGAGGAGAGGAGGAGAGAGGGATATGATAGAGACATACAAGTATCTTGCAGGAAGGAACAGGGTGCAGGAAACACTATTTTAAGTGAAAAGATGTTCCAGGACTAGAGGGCATGGGATGAAGTTGGAGGAGGGGACGATTCAGAGGAAACGTGAGGAAGAATTTCTTCACAGAACGGGTGGTGGACAAGTGGAACACCCTGCCAGAGGAAGTGGTGGGGGCTGAAACAATCACGGGATTTAAGAATGCGTGGGATAGACATAAAGGAATTCTGGAGGTCAGGGGTAAGGGGCAACAGACTTCCTGGAAAACATAAACTGAACTTACAAACTTAAATGGGCAGACTGGTGGGCCATAGGCCCTTATCTGCCGACACTGTCTATGTATCTATGTATCTATGTATGTATTTATTTCAAAGGTTTTACCAGGAAAAGGGTTTAGGCCAGTCTGCAACATGTTCATGTTCAAACCACTGGAGAAGAACATCATCTACCAATGAATCTCTTTCCTCATGTTTGTGCTTTCTTTGTGATTTTGAATGCTGGTAAAACTCATCAACAATTTGCTGCTTATTTTTAACAATTTGATAAATCTGTGTTTGCAACTTCTCCAGCTGATTGACCACGTAAATTGGTGGCATCTGAGGGGCTGACAGCATCTTATTAGCCTGTACTGGGTGGCAAACTGGCTAGGGGGTAGAATGCAGTGGGTCTGTGTCATGGAGGAGTACTCCAGAAGGAGAGAAGTTACTATTGGGGTGCTGCAGGAGTCAGTGCTTGGTCCAGTCCTGTTCAATGTGTCCATTAACGACACTGGGGAACAGCATCAAAGGCCAGAGATGTTTTCTTCCCAGATGTTACCAAGCTCTTTGAGAGGGTGAATACTGAGGAGGGCATAAGGGACTTGAAGGAGGACATGGTGAGGTTGGAGAGGTGATCTGGAATATGGTAAGTGGGTTTCAGTTCTACAAAGTGCAAGATGATGCATATAGGGAGGAAGAACCCCATGGCCAAGTACAGACTTGAGGACGTAAAGGTCACAGTCTTGGAGGAGAAGAAGGACCTAGGAATAGCAGTCACGAGCAACCTAATCTTCAGTGTGATGTAAAAAGACAGCAGGGAAGGTGACCATGATGCTGGGTTGAATATTAAGGGTGTTCAAATCACCAGCAGGAGAAAGGATGTCATTCTACCCCTGTACTGATTCAGGGTGCAATCACATCTGGAATACTTTATCCAATACTGGAGCCCCCACCTCAAGAAGGACACAAATCACATGTAGGCAGTGCAGAGAAAGGTCTACCAAGCTGATACCAAGTTCAAAAGAATGCCCTATATAAACAGAGACTGGTGAACCTCAACATGTACTCACTGGAGGAGAGAAGAGAGACAGTGGATATGACCAATACATTTAAGCACCTTTAAGGCATTAACAAGATCGATATAAGGGACATTTTACTAAAACTGAAAACAAAAGCTCTGAGGCACAACACAAATTAGTGTGTGTGTGGAGGGGTAGAGGATGAAGCCAGTAGGCACTTCTTAACTGACAGGGTACTGGCAGGATGGAACTCATTATCAGAGGGTAGTAAATCACAGTTCAGTTGGGGCATTTAATAGATAGATTCAAAGGAAGGTAAGGGTGACGGGAGGAGGATGGAGCAACATGCAGCAAACGCCAAGATGAACTCCACAACGAAGCAGACTCGACAAACCTTCAGGCCTTCTTCCTTCTTCTGTTGGCATTTCATATGTTCATATGTGTGTTCCATATATACATACCTCTCAAGTGTCCCTGTCTTCAGGGACGTCCCTGATTTTGCCTCAAAATTTTACTCTGTCCCTCCTAAAATTTGTGTTTTTGTGGCTTAAACAGTGGGGACTGTAAGCACAAAACAATGTCAAGCATTAAAGTTACAGACTTGTTCTTCTTTAGAAAATGCATTTTGCACTAAGCCCCATATTCTACCAGCTTTCTGGGTGGCTATCTCTAATTTTGAAGATGTGTCCCTGATTTTGGTCCTTTGTCCCTGATTTTTTTAAGCCTTGTCCCTGATTTATGAGGCAAGAGGTTGAGAGGTATGCATATATACGGACCGCACTACTAAAAATCCACATTCTATTCAATAAAATGATATATTAAAGTAGCAGTACTAGTTAATAAAAAAATTATTTTTACAATAGTTATGTCAAACAAAGCCCACAACTGACACAACTTGAAACATTTGCTTTTTTTTTTTTAACTCCTTCTGCACCTGTCCAGTCTCTCCTTCAGGCCCCCACATGAACTGCCCCACCACGCTACTCCCGACTCCTGTCAGTCCCACATTGCAGCCAGCCTTGCGACCCCGGTGCATCCTTCACCGGTGGGTCTCTTACCTTCATAGAAGAAGAGCCCTGGCCCAACCAATGATCTTAGGGTGTTGCTGGGATGGCATATGGAGGTCCGGAGCCTGGTGGTGAGGGTGCGGGAAGGCCGTCACCCAATTGGTTAGGCACCATTTTTCCGATTGCTCCTCTGAGGAATGACACACCACTGATGTCAAGGCATATGCCGACGTCCGTCACTCACCTTGTGTGTTGGGGCCAATGTCCTACTGTACTCCCAGCCTCTGCCAGGGGTCAGCAGGCACTGAGCTGCATATCCATCCTCCCCCCCTGAGAAAGCGAGCTGTCGTCGGACGCTCATTTCCTTTTCCCCCGGCCGGCCCTCCAGCAACCCGAGTCCGTTCCCTAACCCGTCGCTGGCATCACAGATGAAAATCCAACCGCCATACCAAGGGCCAGAGAAACATTTGCTTTTAATTTTTTTTTTCTTTATATTCTTTATTTTTTCCGACAGTTTAGCAGGGACCTTGCCAGGAGCCATACTGGATTCAGAGGGAAATGGGTGCTGCCATTCTCTCACTGGTTATTTGTCTTATGTAACTGAAATGCATCACCCTTCCTTTGCCTGCTAAGTGTTTATAGGACAAGCATTGTAAACAAAGGGTGAAAACAGGAAATAGTATGGGGCTACAATATTTTCTGTGGATCCACACAACATTATAAATGTATTAAAACTCAAAGGAATCAATTATCAGAAAGCAGTAGTAAACAGCAAATGTTAAATCTGAAATTTTAATCTTCCAGGCAGTACAAAAATCTGGGAATTGATGAACATGTCCTGGTTAACTAGTACGGCTGCCTTAAAACCACTCCTATATGTTATCAGCCATTTTTCAAGGTGTAATTACGATTGCATCCAGTATTTTCTAATTTGTTTGTGATACTCTTGTCTGGAAACATATATGTTAATAAAAAGATTAACAGCAAAAAAATACAATAACTACAATTATTAAACCAAATAACACCACTGGCAAACAGCTCTAAAAAACAAAAGAGTTTTTAAAATATTTGTGACTGATTCAGCAACCTTACCTCATACATTGTCAGACACGAGGCATTTCATTAAACAGGAATACTGGTTGTGAAGTTTTTTTTCTTTTGGAGAGGCTTTGGAACTATTAAATGGCAGTGGTGCTTATACAGACAAACATTTCATTGCAGATCTCTTGTCCCTTCCCCCAGTGTTTAACAGTAAAGCTGTTGTTCTGCACCACTGCCATGTTATAAACTGTTATCATATTGGTTGGTTGGAATAAAACAATTAGTTCATTGTCACAGATATTATAAAAAGTAGTTTTGCAGAGGCAAAATAAAAAAAAACTGTCAAAAAAATTACATCCGCTCAGTTTTCACTTATCAGGCTCCCCCAGTATCCAAGTGCTGCCACTTTCATCCTTTCACTTGAAGATCAGGTGCTCAGTTTTTCAGAGGTTACAAAAAGGCACACATGCAGCAGAAAAAATTGTGCAAGAAAGGGTGCAGCTGTGCCAAAATGTTGTGCCTGGCATTGCCAAGTGTAGTATTCCTCTGCACTTGCGCATGACAGGAAATTGCCACCCATGTGCCTAAAAATCTGAAAACAAAATATTTGACAGGGTGGGGGATTTTTCCTCCACACTGGGAAGCTGCCGCTCTGACTTTATCTTTGGACTAGGCCATGCCCTTCAAAAATCAGGCCCCCAAAGCTGTCTATGTACCAGTTCCACTGACAGCAGGAGGTTTTCATATGTAGGGCACCTTGTTTCCCTAACACAGAGAACATCACTTCCATTATCTCGCCATCACTCAGACTTGGAACTGCATCCATGTCTGGACCTGGGGAGTTTTCGTAGCTCAGAACACTGTTGTTGCTGCTAAACCCAGTGAAGCTGGGCGTAGCAGTGTGCTGCCACTTCTCTTGCCATTGCCCTTTATCCTACTGCTTGCTGTTGTTTCTGTGTCCAATGTAAAGCTATGGGAATCACTTCTGTCAGTGGTACACACCTACAGTATGTAGTTATGCTGCACTCCACTGTCCTGTAATGGGGAGCAGGGCACAACACCTGAGAACTTCATTGGCCCCAGACAAAAGTCCAAAATTTAAACACTCCAGCATAGAAATCCAAATGAGGCACTGCTCAAAATTGTATGTTTTTAACTCTCTATAAAGAATGTCAAAAAAAATATTGTATTTGTAAACTGGAATTATAGAAAGCTGCAGGCTTACGCTCCAGTGCATTTAAATGTATTCAAACTCAGCTTCTGACATTGATGAATGCAACAGCATATTCCCCAATATGTAGAACGCAGAGGGCACTTAACGCTGCTGTATCCCTTTTCTCAGGGTCGACGTTGGCTGTGTATCCACAGCTGGAACAGGCGAGACAAAGACCAAGCTACTAGAAACGTTAGACATGCATCACAGCCTCTTCTCCTTTATGCAATAAAACATAAATATTCATGGGTTCAAAAAAATTAAAAAATAAACAAAAGTGTTCTTCAGATTTTGCTGGGTGTAAATAGCCAGGTAGTGTCTACCATAACAAAAAGGCATATATATAGAGAAAAATACATCCTACCCTCATTATATGGTTGTCTTGCAAAGAACAGTGCTTGAAGCCTTTTAAAACACTGCAGACTGTATAGGCCACAAGACCTTTATTTGCTGACACTATCTATGTGCCTGTGCAGCTTACTTAGACAGATTTTAAAGAACTAGTTGGATGTCAGCCTTATGTGTGGGGGAGAGAGAGAGAGAGGAGAGAGAGAGAGAGAAGCAACGAGGGGGAAGAGACAGAGAGAGAGAGAGACTCTTTTAGGCACTGTTGCAAATGAGCTCTGTGGGTCAACTTAGATGAAAATTATGGTTTTCCAGCAAAAGCCCCAAAAACAACCAAAATTTAAATTCTGTATTCATGTTAATGAAACAGATCTCATCCTGGGATATAGTCACCTTGGGTTAACAATAAGTGTGTCAGGAAGCTTTAATCTGGCTGTCAAAGCATTACTGGAAAAATCCCTTTAAGCCTACTATGATATAAAAGAACAACACTATGATCCCTTCAGCTCTCCTATAAAACTTTTTTATTTGACAGTATAATTCAGCCAATTACCTGTATATGTTGTCATGCCAAGAAAGTTATTTGAATTGGGGGCAAGACAGAAGACCAGAGAGAGACAGAGAGAAAGAAAGAAAGAGCTCATTTGAGGGACCAGCAATAAATTCTGACTGTAAAATGGGACAAATCCAGAGCAGTAGGCATAAATGTATTGCTCTGTAAGCTCTTACTAAAGACTCACAGAAACACACCCAATAATGATGAGTGCTGCTGTCGAATCTCTTTAGAAAAATCAGTTTCACAGTAATTTTCTTAAATTTCTCATAATTTTGTGGATTTAATGAACAGTGAGTTTAAAATGTAAAATGTTTGTTGAAATTGTGCATTTTTAAAAGTCAAATTTTTAAATGTGCATTTTGTGGAAATAGCACTATTAGTTGAAATGACACACTTTTAAAAAATCACATTTTAAATATATGCAATTTGGGAAAACTGGTGCTATGTGAATAAATAAACATTGATTAACTACACCAGAGTTTGATGACAATGTGACTATGAGAATTTTTCGATATTCGTCAGCATAAAATTTTCACCCAGCACTAGTAAGAAATGTAGGGCTGAATTAGGCAGTTTCTGTAGCTAACCATACAGACATAAATAGTAAAATTCTGATCCCATCTTCAGAAAATAAATTGAAGAATATTTCTACCACTAACATACACTAAATCATTTAAAGCAGAGATCAGTCAAAAACACATTACACTGGTATGCAGTTACACGCTTAAGTTCCAGTAATAGTGACAGCAAAGGCAATGACATAAGTAAACATAAACATGCTTGGATCCTATCCAGAACACCAGAGACAACCCTGAAAATCCAATATATTTTATACTGGGTATGGCAAATCAAAACTCAATCAAAATGAGAGTGCTGCAAGTCCCTCCCAGGAAGTTCACTTCAATAAATTATTGTCATACAGATAAAACGCTAAACACAAGAAAATCCTAACCAAATACAAATTAGTGACATCAATTTAGAAATAAAAACAGGCAGACACAAATTAATCTGCCAACGCAAAGAAACTTAACTCTATAGTGAAAGGGCTTTGCCACTGCTTTGATGGGGCAGCAGATGGCACATGTCTCACCCGCCATTGAGCAGTAAAGAAGCCACAAATGCCCAAGTGTCCTTAATTAAGCAATAAAGCATGACAGGGGTGTTTTGTAGTGGGATAACAGCCACCTTGGGTGGGTTAAAGCACAAGTAGAAGCCAATGGCTTCCACCACCCAAGAAGATCTGTTAGCCCACCATAACGCACCCTCTGGAATGCCTTATTGCGATTATGAAATGGGCATTAACATTATTAATAAATAAAAAAATTTGAAACATCTGTTTGTATATTTTAAATTAGTAAAAAATAAAAAAAAACATAAACAATTCAAAAAAGAAAAAGTAGTCTCTGCCTGTAGATTGTGGTTTTATCACTGGCCAGTAGGTGGCACCAATGTTGCACACAGATAGCAAGTATGGCAGCAGCCACAAGAGTGAGGTCAGTGGCAGCTTCATTGGGCATGGTAGGCGGGGCATGATCGGTGGCAGGTTTCCAGCAGCTGTCCCAAGCATAGGTGGGTGGTTTGTCGAAATTGACAGCAAGTGTGGGAGCCTGTCTGATTTTTATTTTAATAATCTGCATTTAGTGGGGGATGGGAGCCACTGATCTAAGTGTGGAGCCTATTGCCATTTTTTTTATGCACCCTCTGCACCTGGCCAATCCCTCTTCAGGCCTCTCACGGACCTGCTCATCCCGCTACTCCTGACCCCACCAACCCACATTGCAGTCATAGCCCAGGTAACTCCGCATGTATCCCTTCATCGGAGGGTCCTTACCTGCATAGGGGATAAGCCCTCCAGCCATGCCAATGATCCTGGGTGCTGCTGAGGTGGCAGATGAAGGTCCGGGAGCTCGCGAAGGGTCCAGGAGGCCATCCATGATCAGCCAGGGCTCTATTTTCCACTTTCTCCCTGGTAATGGCATGCTCAGATGTCTAGGCATACGCTGACATCCACCACTCCCTAGCCATCTGTGACCTGATGTCCTGCTGTACTTCCGCCACTGCCAGGGACCAGCAGGTGCCGGGCCGCATCCCCTCCCCGGAGAAGGCAAGCTGTCGCTGAATGCTCCATCCTTCTCCCACGCCAGCCCAGGTCCTTCCTGAACCCAGATTGCCGCATCATAGACGGAAATTCAACTGCTGCCCTGATAGGTCCGACACCATTGTCGCTTTTTTAAAAATGTGTTCAGCACGGCACGTGGAGCTGCTTTAATTAAATCATGGTCAGCGCCAGCGTCAAAGACAAAGACATTGCTTTCTTTTTAAAACCTGAAAATCTGAAGTGGGCAGTTGTGAGAGAGACCAGAGCTGGGCTGGGACTTGAAAGTACTGGAAACCTGGATCAGGTGAGGGTGGAAAGTGGAAACACACTCTTAAGCAACCAGGCAATTTGCTCTTACTTAACAGTGTGTTGCTATCTTTAATGTTTGCATTCTGATTGGCTGGAGCTACTTTCAGTTGGGCTGTTGAACTTGGATAATAGCCCAGCTGAAAGTACCTCTTGGCCAATCAGGATCAAACATTTTTTTCAAGGATAATAGCCCAGTTGAAAGTACTTCTTGGCTAATCAGGATCAAGCATTTTTTCAGCCCATTTCTTAATGCAAGATTAGCAAAGACATAGATAATAACACCCTCAGCCAAGCTGATTCTTTTACCGAGGAGTTTCGGTGACATCATAAAGCACAAAAGCGAAGCTTGAGTACTCTATGACGACACCTACCTTCCAAGGTGTGAGAACCAGTTTGTTCTGCACATTGAGTGGTACTTTGCATATAATGCAGACTGAGCCTCTTTTTTAAAACAAAAGCCATCAAGCAGAGCTGGTCAGTCAATATTTCCTATAGATGAAATACCGATAGTTTACCTAGCTGGGCTAATGATTGCCTGTTTTTGGTGTCCCTTTAAGCAGCTCCCACTTGCCAGTGCTGTTGATTAGTGTTCAACTTCAAAAATTAATCAGTAGCACCTGTGAAAAGTTGTTTAATCATTGTACTATTTATAACAACTTTTCAAAACACAAAAAAGAGTGTGTGGCTTGGCCAGCATCAAAGATGGCAGCTTGAAAGACCTCAGCTAGCTGCAACGGAGCTTTGAACCTGTTTTTTTCTGTTTTACCTGGTGCCAGAGACTGTAAATTGCCATTAGAAGGTATCTAAATACCTCTGCTACCACATATCCAACTAAGGAAAGATCCTTACCTGATATCATCTCCAAGCTACAGCAGCAGTTCTGACCATGAGGACCTCATAGCTCAAAGTGCTCCAGAGGCCCAGAACCCTCCATAAGAGACATGTTTAATTCTATCTTAAGCTGGATTGAGGACTTAACTATTGCCTCCACAAGCACCACTGCCGCATCCTACAACTCAACTCCAGAACGGGAGCTGTGGAACAGAAAACAACAGTACAGGACATCACGATCAAGGGATATTGCAACATCTTAAATGAACAGACTAGCCAGATAAAGCACTTGCAAGACAAACTGGATGACCTAGAAAACAGGAGCTGCAGAAACAATCTACGGATCCTAGCTTCCCGAGGGGCTGCAAGGAAGGTTGGATGGTACAATTTCTTCAGCGGGCTCTCCCACAGGTTTTGCGGCTCCTTCCCGCCACCAGGATCATCATCGAGAGGGCCCACTGATCCCTCCAGCTGGAACCACCAGCCGGAGAGAGACCGAGGCAGATCCTGGCCCAGTTTATCAATTATGCAGAAAAAGAGGCCATTCAGGCAAGGGCATAGGAGCTGGGAGCCCTGGCCTGGCAAGAACACACAGTCATGATATTTCAAGACTACTCACGAGAGCTCACTGCCTGACAGAAGGCCTACACTGAGGTGCGGAGGAAGCGCCACATGTTTAAAATCCCCTTCATGTTAAGGTATCCAGCTGTCCTTAAAATCACTCACAATGGTTCTGCCCTGCAATTCCTAACTCCTGAGGTGGCTACAGACTTTATCGAGCACACTCTGTTGCCCTCAAACAACCGGAGAGAGAGCCCTCCACATGGTATAGCCCCTGGGCTGAAAAGAGACTTAAAGAACATTGATTCCCGCTAAAAAGAGATCACCAAGGCCCCAATGAATGGACTCTGCCTCAAGGTCCAAGGGGTGCCGCAGAATCCAGACAGGCCAACCAGCGCAAACGGCCCCAACAGCCACCCCATAACAAAAGAGACCACCTGCTGGAAAGTTTCAGAGGGGACCACCGAAACAGCCTGGAACATCGCCATGAGGATCTGCAGGATTATGAGATCACCAGCCCGTACTTCTGTAAGAACCCCTTCTCACCACTGGCTACTGCTTCACCAACCCATGGAGAGGACTCTTTGACTTCCATGGAGGTGGTGCCTGGCAAGTACCCCCACATGAAGGTGAGAGACTGCACCTTTCCTGGACGACTGCCACTGAACTGGCCCTGCCACACACCGAACTGAAATCCCCCGCTTGTGTACCAGGCCTATCACCGAGATGCAAGCAGATCCAGACGGCATCCCCAGACCATGCGGAAATGAAAAAGACTGCTGCAGAGCCGCCAGAAGACTAATGCTGCACCGGGTTAACAAATAAGTACTCCTAAGAAGGAAAGGTGCAGCAGAGGGGGTGCCCAGTATGGGATAATATGGGAGGACAGGTTCATAATCATCCTGGGATGGCCTTGCCAGCTCCCTAGAGCCCTCCTTTTGCCTCCTTGCTGACAGAGCATCATAGTTGTTATGTCCTTGCTGGGGCTGGATAATAGGTATCTGCCCCTCCCATGCACCTTTCCAATTTGGGGTTTAGTATGTATGCTCATTTGATCGTAATGCCGGGCTTGTGGGAGTGCGCTGCTCGAACACTATCGTCACAAAGGAGTGGTTGAAAGTAGCTCAGCCCTGCTCAGTTGCTCAGTTGTGTTATGGGGGGGGGTGTAATGTAGTATGGAATCTGGCTGTTCCCTCTGCTCAAGGAGCCCCCAGACCCACCTCCTCGCCCAGTGCCACTGCCACGTGGTCCCAGGTTCCCAGCTAAGGCCCTACTCGAATCACTAACAGCAAATATCAGGAACTGTTAGGTGAGGCCCAATTATTATCTACCTGTTCTTAGCATGTATAGACCCCCAGAGACCCCTCTCACCCCCCCTTTAGTGAAACATCTGTAGGGCACCAGCATGCACTCGGGGGTAGTGGGGAGGGGGAGTGAGTGGGACCCTCAACCATAATACGACAGTACAGAGCCAGCTAACATCTATCAGGCTTGCTGTTTATTCTAGACCACCCCCCCGAGGAGTAAACCTCACCTATACTCTCCCACCAGGATCGGCAAAGCCCACGATACTAATAATTGGACAAACCTGGCCACACAGGGCCTGATCCTGTGATTGGAGGGAGCAAGAAGTTCCTCCTCCAAGCTTGTCTGGGTGGGTGCTACAAGAGGGCAGGGATGGTGGCGGGGGAGAAACGACAGGCCCCAGGGGTCTTATAAGCCTCCATTGCTCTGGGCACCCCCCCTGCTAGTCGACCCCCTTCTTGATACCCCTTCACCCCCCTGACTGTCCCTCCCAGCCTTCCCCCATGACAAAGTTTTGCCTTGATGAACACCTTCAGGTAGAGGCTGTCACTCTAGGGCTTCCTCCTAGCAGGATCAAGGATAAGGGCCCCCCCCCACCAGAAAATTGAAAACCCTTAAAAATCTGTACCGCAGCTTGTTAAGGGCCAGAAGCAGTCCCCCCAAAGTACCCTCCATGCCCTTAATAAGGCCCCAGGTATGTAAATACCCTTACAGCTCCAGGCAGCTGCTGTTCCTTGTTTTGTTCTCTTTCACTAGCTGGCTATTGTTACACTGCCTTGCAGTGACAAGTGTTGGATCAGATGTAACACTGCAATACAGGTTTCTGTACAGCACTGTTCCATTTATAAGCTATGTGCACTAGTTATTGGTAAGTCACCCCAAGGAAGGCCGGGCCGGCCATTGGCTGTACACAAAGCTGGCTAATCCTGTGCCGCTACCTCTTCATAAAGTTTTTGTTGATTTATAGGTACATTAGGGAGCAAAGAAAAACTAAGGCAGAGATACTGAGGCTGAATACAGAGGAAGGTGGTTGGGCAGAGAGCAACAGTGAAAAAACAGGGATACTGAATGAATACTTTTGCTCAGTATTCACAATGGAAAAGCAGGGGGAGATACCTAATCCAGTCAATAGAAACACTCTGGATAGGGGGGTCGATATTAGTCCTTTCACAGAAGAAAGGGTTCTGAAAGAACTCTTAAAACTGAAGGTGGATAAAGCAATGGGGCCTGATGGAATTCACCCCAGAATTCTAAAAGAACTAAGGGAAGAACTAGTAACACCACTAACTACACGTTTTAATAAATCATGGGAGGATGGTATGGTACCTGAGGACTGGAGGAGGGTGGATGGGATTCCCCTTCACAAATGTGGGAGCAAGACAGAGTCAGAAAACTACAGACCTGTCAGTTTGACCTCAGTGGTAGGGAAAATGATGGAATCACTTCTGAAGGAAAGAATTGTTGAGTACCTTGAGGCCAGTGGGGCACAGGACCCAAGGCAGCATGGATTCACAGGAGGAAGGTCATGTCAGACAAATCTAATTGATTTCTTTGACTTGGTGACCAAATAGTAGACCAGGGAGGGCTGTGGACATAGCCTACCTAGACTTTAGCAAGGCATTTGACACAGTCCCGCACAAAAGATTAATAAACAAATTAACCAGCCTGGGAGTGGGTCCCAGGGTAGCCTGGGTAAAACACTGGCTGGACAACAGGACACAGCAGGTAATAGTAAATGGAGTCCACAGTGAAGAAAGGGGGTTACTAGTGGGGTCATCGCAGCTCAGTACTGGAGCCAGTCCTTTTAATGTCTTTATAAGTGACATTGCAGAGGGACTGAAGGAAAGTATGTCTCTTTGCAGATGACACAAAGATCTGCAACAGGGTTGATATGCAAGGTGGGGTGGAAAGGATGAAAAGGGACTTGGCAAGGTTGGAGGCATGGTCAAATGTATGGCAGCTTAGATTCAATGCAAAGAAGTGCAAAGTAATGCACCTGGGAAACAAAAACCCAGGGGAAGAGTACACAATGGGGGGTGAGATACTGACAATAACAAAAATAGAAAGGGACCTGGGGTAGTCATATCAGACGACCTAAAGGTGGGCCAGCAATGTGAGAGGGCAGTAAGGAGGGCTGGGGGGATACTGGAATGCATAGGGAGAGGCATCACCAGTAGAAAACAGAAAGTTGTTGGCCCTCTGTACAGAAAAATCTAAGACCACATCTGGAGTACTGTGTACAGTTCTGGAGACCCCATCTCCACAAAGACATAGACAGGGTGGAGGCTTCCAGAGGAGGGAGCACTAAAATGGTGCAGGGTCTGCACCAGAAGACATATGAAGAAAGACTAAAGAAGCTTAAGATGTATAGCCTCAAGGAAAGGAGGGAGAGAGGGGACATGATAGAAACTTTCAAGTATCTCAAGGGAATCAACAAATCCAAGAGGGTAGCATCTTTCAGAAAAAGAGATGTGCAAGAACAAAGAGGCATAATTTTTGAAGATAGAGGGGAGACGGCTCAGAGGTAATGTGAGGAAGTATTTCTTCACAGAGAGGGTTGTAGATGCATGGAACAGCCTTCCTGAGGAGGTCGAAGAGTCAAAAACAGTCAGGGAATTCAAGAATGCATGGGACAGACATAAGATAATTCTAGTGGGGGGTAGGAGGAAGTAGGCTGTTGGTTAACTAGGATCTGCAGCTTATCCGTTAGGTGGGGAAATGGGCAGACTATGTGGGCCAAGTGATCCTTATCTGCCATCAAATTGTATGAGTGAGCTCCTAGAAGTAAAAGGCACAATCTTTACTGTTGTAATTTCACAGGTACTACTCACACCTAGGAATATTCCCATCACGAACAAAAGACAGGAACTCTAAAACCCAACAGACCCAGGCTCCCCATCCTTGCCTTGCAGGTCAAGGGAAGTCTGGGCCTACAGACTAAGTTTGAGACACTCCAAGCCAGGGTACCACTGCCCCTCCTGCCAAGTCAGTCAAGAATCAGTTGAGTGCAGGAAGGACCTTTTCTCAAGACCCCCTCACCATGGCTGATCTAGTGCTCCATATGTGGAACATGCGGGGCATGAACTGGCGTTCATACAACAGACTAAACTGCTGAGTGAGGACCACTTGCTCCTTACAAAGGACTGGGTGGGACAAGTATTCCACTCGAGTGCCCCAACCAGAAAGCATGGGGTAGCCATACTCCTTCATTAATCCCTGGCATGGACCCAATTGGCCATCTTGACAGATACAGAGGGTGGATGGGTCATGGCCAGTTATACTGTAACACTCCCACTGGTCCCATAAGTCTTTGCAATGTGTACGCCCCAAACCAAGATGATCCCTATTTCTTTCACATGCTGGCCGACTCTCTCAATAGCTTTATACCCCCTAGGTGCCCAATCCTGTTAGGGAGGGACTTCAACATAACATTGGTCCTCCACTTTGACAGGAATGACATGGGCACTGAATCACACATTAGAGGTGGTAGGGCCCTGCAACAACTCATGTCCAACATAGGGCTTATAGATGTGTGGAGACTATTGCATCCCAGAGTAAGGGACTACTCATACCACTCCAAACCAAATGCCTCGTATAGCAGGCTTGACTTTTGGCTAGTGTCCCAAGCCCTGCTCCAAAACTCCCTGGATGCCAGTATCCTCCTGAGAATTATCTCTAATCATGCCCCTGTCCAACTGCTGGTGTCCTGGGGATTGGTCTCCCCAGGTCGCGATCATGGAGACTGGACCCTCTGCTAATGCAGGATCCAGTCTTTATGCCCTGGGCAAAGAACGAAGCCTCCCTTTCTTTGAAAGGAATCTGACTGCTGATACCTCACCTGGGAATACATGGGAGGCATTCACAGCAACCATGAAGGGAGGGATCATGGGATAACCTGCTGCCAGAAGATGAGAAAGAGAGAAAAAAATGCTTGATCTGCAGGAAAAGCTAAACCACGCAGAAACCAACTACAAAGCCCTGCCCTCTCCCTCGCCCTGCTCACCCACCGGCAGAGTAGTTCTCAGCTTCAGATTTGAAATAAATCAGCTCCTAAGCAGGAAAGCTGAAGTAGCCATCCTCCGACTGCACCATACGTTCTGGGAAGGAGGAGATAAAGGGGCAAAGTGCTGGCCTACCAGCTTAGAAAGCAGCAGGCAAACAGGCACATACCCAGCCTGAAGAACACACATGGCAATGTAGTAAGTTTTCCCCTTGCCCTGAAGCAGATCATGGCTGACTTTTACACCAAACTATGTGTGTCCATCTACCCTATCCCTCCTACTGGCATATTACCTTTCTTAGAGAGGGCACCGCTCCCGAAACTTACCCCTGACCAAGCCCATAGCTTGGAACTACCAATCACAGTGAAGGAGGTAGAAACAGCCATCTGCAGCTTGAAAGGGGCTAAATCACCTGGAGGGGATGGTTATATGGCTGATTTCTACCAAGTCCACCAGCTGATACTTGCCCCACTCCTCACGGAGGTCTATGGTGAGGCTGAAACCACAGGGGTTCTATCCCCCAACCCTGAGGGAAGCCAATATAATTGTCATGCCAAAGAAGGGGAACCCCCCCAACCCAGATAGCTACAGGCCAATGTCCCTCATAAATGTGGACAGCAAGAACTATGCCAAAATCCTGGCCTCCAGGCTGAATCCTCTACTGCCGACTATGATCCACCCATCATAGGTAGTCTTCCTCCCTGGCCAGCAGAGCGCTGACCACATGAGGACCCTTCTAAACCTCATGTTCGCTGCTCGTAGTCTAGAAACTCCCTCTGCAGCCATTGCTGTCGACTTTGGAAAGGCCTTCAATTCACTCAAATGGGACTAACTATACTCCACTCTTGCCCACTTCCGGATAGGAGATCGATTTAGAAACAGGGTACAAGCCATATATAACAACCCACTGGCCAGACTAGCTACCAATAACACTATGTCAGCACAGTTCCTTCTTGAGAGGAGGATGAGGCAAGGCTGCCCCCTATCTCCACTCCTATTTGTTTTAGCCATGGAGCCCCTCGCAGCAACAATCAGACAGCACCAGCATATCAAATGGATAGGTATTGGAGGACAAACCTACCCCACCCTTATGTATGCTGATGACCTACTACTACCACTGGCTGATGCACATACCTCCTCCCCCCCTAGCCCTGCTGGACTCCTTTGCAGGACTTTCAGGACTTGAGCTGAACTACTCCAAAACTGAGATTCTGCCACTAAATGCCCTATACACCCCACAGGTGGCAGTTGCCGTGGGATTGCTGTGGGCACCTAAGAAGATCACATACCTGGTATAAAAATCCCTCAAGGATGGAGGATATATGGGAGCCAATCTGCAGCCTCTAATACACTCCACAAAACTGAATTTGAAAGGTGGAAGCTGCTTAGACTCACCCTGGTGGGGAAAATCACAGCAATTAAGATGGTAATGAACCCCAGATCTTTATACCTCCTGGCCTATATCCCTACCTGTCCCCCCAAAATGGGTGCAGCCCACAGATAAACTAATAGGGACCTCTCTGGGAAGGAGCCAGACCCAGGTTTAGCCATAATAAGCTCAGAGCGCATTGGTCTCAGGGTGGCTGGGGCCTGCCATGGCTGGAGGGGTACAAGTGGGCCTTCGAAATCACCCAGATTACTAAATGGTTCCACTCGATAGGCCCTGACACCCCACAATGGGTTCTAATTGAGAGAGAAATGATGGGTGCTCTCTCCCCCTCCTCTCTCCTGTTTCCCCACACAGCTGTGACCTCTTGCCTAGCTTCACTAGCAACCCCGACAACCATAACCGCATCAAGGAAAATCTGGTTCATGGCACATACTAAAATGGGCATGGACCCGACACCCAACTTGATATCCTCCCCGTGGCATAACCCCCGAATTCTCATAGGACACAAAACAGTCAGGTGGAAACACTGGAGTAAAAAAGGCATCCTGAATGTGGGGGACATCACCGATATGCCAACACTAAGGATGGCCACATATCAGTCCTTAGCCGGTACCTGGGACCTACCAAAATCTGATTTCTGGAGGTACCTGCAGCTTTGGGCTGCACTTAAGCCCCTACTAGACCAACGCTCCTCCCACAAAAAACCCTCAGAGCTCCGAAGCTGGCTCCTATATGTCAGAAGGACCTGGCAGGAAAGATCTATGCCAAGATGAGGGACAAGCTTCCTTCACAATCAACTGATGCCAAAGCAAAGTGGGAGAACATGTTGACAAGCATTATCACCACTGAGCAGTGGAACCAGACCTGGAAAGACTCTCATTCATGGTTTAAAGATGCCGCATGAGAGGCTTATACAAAATAAAATATTGCATGTGTGGTGTAAAACACCAGCTGTCCTCCACAATGCAAAACTCCATGAATCAGTCACAGCTAGAGGTGCCAGGCCTGGGGAGGAGACCTACTTCACATACTATGGTCCTGCCCCAACCTACAGCATCTATGGAGGAAGGTTTGGCTCGCTGTAACCAAAGTGCTGCAGAAGGACATTCCTCTCACCCCCCACCTTCTTCCTGCCGGGCATCAAAACAGATCCTCCCCCTCTTTCACTGCAGGAATGCAGATGGCTGGCTCTGTTGGCCATTCAGACCAAAAGGGCTATAGCATATAAATGGCACTTGCCAGTCACCCCCTCTCTGGGGGAGGTACTGGCCTCCCTCTCTGGCCCAGCTGCAGTGGACAGAATCTCGCACCTAGAGACCTATAAAATGGCAAAAGTTCTAGAATGCTGGGCACTGTACCTACAATACATGAACCCCCCCATAGGTATAGGCTGAAAGAGAGGACTTATATAGGTCCGCAGTAAGGGCCTTAGCACAAAGTCACAACAGGGAAAGAAGGATAATGCCCTCAGGCAAGGAGATAGTGTACCCCAAAGCACCACCAATGAGGCCGTGAACAGACCTTAGAGGCAGAAAGAAATAAGGGTGGGAGGGTAAACTGAGTCCTTCCCCATGTAACATGTGGGTATAATCGATAATTTACAGAGCAAACCAATGTAACTAAATAAGTCTTTGTGCCTACAGAATGATACCTGTCAATGTATCGCAAGAAAAGTTTAAGTAGCAAGAACAATGTTCCTTTGTGTCTTTCTTATCTGTTTTTCAGAATTTGGAGCACGTCTGGACCATGTGAGGTGGTTCCATACCTTTGCGGGGCTACACCTGAAGTCATGATGAAGGTGATCTGCAACTAGGCAGTAGTGGGAGTCGGCCCAGTCTTACTCATGGTTTGCAGGGTTCCAGGGGGTAACTCCCCCTATTTTCTCAGACCTGGTACAAATGATCCCTATTTCTAGGCCTCAGTGTGACAAATACAAATACCCACCAGCTAGACCACAGACTGTTGTAGACCCTTAGTTGTAGATACAGTAGGGTTGTATGTAGGCACCAATACCAGAGCTCAGGTACACAGGAACTATACTATTCATTATGTAACCCTGAACAGAAAGTTGTTTTTTCCCCTGGAGCCTCCCCTGACATTCCTTCCAATTCCCCGGCCCCCACCTCTTTTCTTCCCCCTTGCTTTGCTGAGTACATGTATTGATCAAGACAAAGCTAATGCTCATACTGCCTGTAATGTGTCTATGTTTGGAAAACAATAAAAAATGTATGCATTAAAAAAAATGCTGAAAAAAAAAGATTCAGGGTGCATTATAATGCAACGCTTGCCATGCAGACCAAGCGAACTTCAGGATCTCAGTTGGCTGGCTAGTTTGCTCAGGCTGCATGTGGAGCATTGAATTGTCTTTGCACATTTTGACATAAGAGTTTTTTGCACATTCTACAAGTTTTATACTGATGTCCTGTCCTTCATATGTATTTTATCAGCACCCTGCTTTAGCACGGAGTGTCCAGTACCACCTCTAAATCTTCTGGGGTGGGGGTAAGAAACAGGGTAGGACTGTTGTAATAGGGAAATATAAGGGGAGCCCACACCCAGAAACAGAAAAAAAAGAAAACATCTAGTCTTTAAAAGTAGCTTGCAATTATTTTATTGCATCCCCGGCTCATAAAGCACTCTGATATCCCAGTGCTTCAACTCCATTTGAGTCTTCTTCTGTGGGTGGAGCTAGAGATAAACTATGCAGTATTAATACAAAATGATCTAATTCATCCTCATTGCGATCATTTGTGAATAATTAAATCTAACAATATTGCTGAACACAAATCACCCATTAAGTGATGATTTGAGAATGAGCTGTGGGGAGATGAATTAACTTGAGCACAAGAACTTTGGCCAAATATCTTATTTAACTGAGACTAAAATGTAAAGGTTCTGCAAAGGCTGGTATCTTCTAAACAGAATAAATAGTAATAAACCCCAGTACAGCTGATGATTGAATGCAGTGAAATAGTTTAAAGTTACTTGAGTTTCAATCAATCAATCAGTCAATCAATCAAAATCTTTATTTATCCAGGCGAACATCATTGAGCAAGCTCATTTACAAGATGGACCTGGTTAGCTCCAGATCAAGTGGTACAATGCATGCAGAAATATTTACAATAGAGCCAAATAGCACAAGTAAAAAATAATTAATGCAAGTAAATGCTCAATGTTACATCAGTCATATCAGTTCAGAGTGCTCTGTAATATTTAAGGAGGACATAAGATGAGGCTTAGTAGGAACTTTAGTAGGGAAAAGTGATCGGCCGCTTGTGTAGGGAGCTGATGCAAGCACAGACTTTTAAAAGTAGTGTAATCACACAACATCCCTAAATGTAACACTCTAAACAGAAGGATAAGGGTCTTAACAGTCAAGGAGAAAAGTAATTACAGCTCTTTTTGGCAAATGTCGGCATGGAAATCAGATTTATGCTAGGTTTAGAATGGACACAGAAGCAAACTGCAGGAACTAATCGGAAACCAACGCAGAAGAGCGCTTATGTTCGATTGGATGGCTGCTAATGCCATGCTTTGCTAAGGGGACTCCGAACTTAGGTTCTTAGGTGGCGGTAGAGGCAGTGCTGATAACGCGAGTCTGGTTTCCCAAGCCTATGGGCAGGGAGCCCGTGGAGAGCATATCCATGGCAGGGGATGGAGGAAGGGGTCGGTATTAAGTACTGGGCCATGGACAATGGAACATCTGAACCAGCAGGAGGACCAAAACAGCAGGACAACAGAATTGGGTATTCCTTGACACCTTAAGACTGGCCCAACCACAGAAATTCAAAAAGGAGTGTAATCAAACAGAGTCCCAAGTCTTGACACTCTAAACAGGAAAAAATTGAGGTCATAACTGTTAGGCAGTAAGTAAGTACAGCTCTTTTTTTGTGCAAGTTTTAGACAGAAAATCAGACTTTAGCTTAGTATTGAGGGAGACACAGGAGCAGATTGCAGGAGCCAGTCAGACACCAGAGCAGAAAAGCGCCATGTTCCAATTGGGTATTGGCGGTGCCGCACCCTCACTAGTAAAGGAGTCGGTTCTGGGTGTCTTAGGCAGTGACTATGGAACTGACAACTACCCGGTATCCACATTTCTCCCACCTGAGGGGCAGGGAGCCCCTGAAGGGCTAGTATACGGCAGGGAAGAGAGTTAGGGGACAGAGGAAAGAGATAGTAAGAGTGGAATGCAGTAGAAAGGGAATACGAAGATGAAATAGGGCAGTTAAATGGTACAGGGCAGGGGAATAAGAGCTTCAGATTAAGCAATATGTAAACGACAGCAGGGTGAGTAAGGTATAGCGGCCGTGAAGCCATGAAGAGATAATAACCCTACATGTATTTCTAAAGGGGGGAAAACATTTAAGGCATAAGATGCTCACAGAGTTAAGGTCACCAAAGGTTACAAACGATCATAAATTCAACTATGCTCAGAGGGCAGCAGCCTGATGCTTCAGACAAAAATTAGGGGCTGGGGTAGCAATTGCATGGCTCATACACATATCGAGCATATAGAGATTTAAAGGCATTCATACTGCGGAGGCAGCTTACTTTCAATAATTTTTGTACTTTGTTTCACAATGTTGGCAACAGGAAACTAATGGCCACTCTGCCATAGTGAGGGGAAGCCTTGGGGATACATAATGTGATGTAGGATGCGCTTCTTAGGGCATACGTTCCTGGCTGACTTAGTGGGAGATAGTCTATTATATATTGTGGAAGCCGCTTCAAGAAGACTCTACAGGTCCAAAGAACTGCGTGTCAATTATGCCTAAACATAAGAGAGGACTACCCTATGACTTTGTTCAAGGAACAATGATGGGTAGAGATGGGGAGACCAGTAATAAACTGGATAGACCTGTGGTAAAGCATATCCAGCTTTGCAAGCGAGGCTTTGGGCCATTGACTATAAAGGAAATCTGCATAATTGATCAGCGAAAGAAAAGTAGTTTGGACAAGGCACACTTTGCATTTCTATTAAGAGACTGGTTAATTCTACAGAATAGCCCCAGCCTCTGCCTTAACTTCTTTACACGATCCTCGACGGCTCAGTGAATGATAGATTATGATCTAACCACACACCTAGGTATTTAAACTTTGAGACGAACTCCAGTTTCTCCAAGAATTGTGGTAATCTGAGGTAGTGCTCCAGAGCTGGCCTGATTCATCACATGGCTAAAGGGCAAAACAGCATTGCTTTTGTTTTTTAGCATTTACAAGAAGTTTTTTATGGAGGAGCTGGTTAAATTCCTCCTGGAGGTCAGCACAAGTGGCTTCTGGTGTCAGAAGACTTATATACTGTATATACAACAGTGTCATCAGCAAACAGGTGTATGTTGGCCTTGTTAATACTCTCATCATGGTTTAACAAGCGTGTGATAATATTTGCTACTAGTCTAAGAGTTCAGAAGACTGTTAATTGGATAATGACAATTATGCCCTCGTATAAGATTAAAAACAGCTACCGGTGTTTTAAGTGTTTTTGTTGAAGGATTCTCCCTGTGTTAAATTGAATACCCTTGTTAAAGGAACAAGCCAAACGTTAATAATTAAAAACGTGTTTTCCTTTTTGATTGAAAAGTTATTAAAAAACAGAAAACAAAGGCAAAATACAATACAAGGGATCTCCATAATGTTTTCAGCAAATGAGCTACACAGTTAGGAAACCCATGTTCAAAACGGAAATAATAAATTCCCAAAAATGTGGATATGACACAGTAATAAAACAGCTTCAGTGGAAAGTAACAGAGGCCTTTGTGGAAACTGGGTACTGGGTGCCCAGTGTTCACTCAAGCAGATAAGCATACCATTCCATTTGGTACACTGGTGCTATGTTTTTATTTTATATAAGCTTGCACATGTCAGAAACAGCCTTTTAGTTAGAAGGTATATGCTATATGAAGGGTTTTCAGAGATTCCATGGTAGGAGGGGTTAACCTTAGAAGGGGCCCACCTGGAAATTTCCAAGTATCCAGGTGGACCAGTCCGACACTGGTAAAGAAGGAACTTTCAGTGTTTACTCTGATGGTCCTTTGGCTGCCTATTCTGCCTGATATGCTGCTAGTTTTAGTATGCTGTTTAAAAATAAAGAAGAAATGTTGATCAAGTGCCTTGTTTGTTGAGTAGTGGCATTGATTTCTGTCTAAACATGACCCAACACTAAAACAAAATAAGGGAAAATGGTCCAGTATACTTTTATAGAGCACCTCCCCCCCGTACTTTTCCTGGTCATTACAGAACATCTGAGCATAGGGGTGTGATCGGCACACCAGGAAGTAGAAGGGATTGGCTGCTTGCCTCATTGTAACCAAATTAGGGTTCCTTCCCTTTTAAATTACACCACATAAAAATGATGGAAATATCCCAAATTGACTCCTGCCGAGATAAGGGAGCATGGGAAAAAAATCAGAAAACTGCTAATAATAATACTATATACTGTTTCCTTTAATTCTATTACTGAGGAAATTTGAAAAATTATGCTATTTTTCTATCTGAACAAAACTGCTACAGCCCCTTCCCCTAATTGTGGTTCTTGAGGTGAGAGGACCTATGCAGCTCCTATTAAAATAAATGTTAAATATGATTTTAAAGTCTTGAAGCTTAAAATAATACAGCAATGACCTGTCCAGGTGTTGCTGTACATATTATTTTAGGCATCCACATCCCAGTGGAAGGAATAAAATAAGTGTATTTAGCACCAGCCACTTCTGCTGCATTCAGAGCAGTGATGTAATCCACGTCATAAAATGAGTGGAATACCCACGAAAACATGTGTGCGCTTACTCGGGGACCCACGCGGCACTTCTGTGTTCAGTGAAAAGTTTCAGCACTGTTTTAAAATATACAGATTGCTCTGAAAATGTTCTTTGTAGTAGCCCCTGGCTCCCACGGAGGCATTGAAAGGTATATGGGGGCAGAAGTAGGCTGCTACGTATCTTTGCACGTCACCTTTAAATAAAAACAGGACCTAACTTGATAAACAGCTCAGTCAGTGTGCATTCTGCAGCAAAACAGCCGACACATGAGTATTTAGTTTTCTGAGGTTCTCAGACACTTCAAAGTCTCCAACAACATGATACTACTTAAAACATGCAATGCAACAACATAACTTGGGCATTATTTAGAGTGGAAGAATCCGTTCAGATAAGTTCAAATCTATACCATGTCCTGTAAAAGAACCTTATCAGAACATTTTTCAGGGTAAAATAAGGTTCCAATCAAATTTAAAACACTGCTATTCAAGGTTAATATAGTCCTCCAGTAGAACTTTATCTAGTATGAAGGCTGGTGGTAGAAAGACCCCAAATGCAGGCTGCAGGTAGTGTGTACCACTCCAAGTTATTTATAGGTTCCCTTTCAGTCACTGATAACAGCATAAGGGTAGGTAATAAGGGTTAAAACAGTTATGCTTTAAGCTGAAAGGTTCAGAACGTGGATCCCTGTCAGGACTGTTTGTGATTCTCCCAGCCCTACTTATTTTTCTTATGCATACCTTCCTCTCAGACTTTATTACTAACGACATTTTTATGGAAATAAGATTTCTATTTGCTCTTCCCACCTCTTGCACATGCTCACCATCCCGAACCTGTCCTCTTCCTGCACACTCCCCTTCCCTGATATGATGCACCATCTTGGTATATGTTAGCTATTCAATATTAGTTTTCTACTATGTTTGTCATTTTTACCCATGTTGTACCCTTTCCCCAGGTTGCACCTTTAAATGAGCCTCGGCTCAGTGCGCCTTTCCCGGTTACCAAATGTTGAATAAATAAATTCATCTGCTCTGTTTGCTTGCCACAAATGACGTCATAATCTACTCTTAACAAACTCTTTGTTATATAAATGACTGCAGTCCATCTTGCCAAGATGAAGCACTCTTTGATACTGATGTCAAGGTTTCTTAACTGCCATTGGACTACACTGTGTTCCTGTGGGGTCCTTGAGAGATATCACACTGGCAGAAACTGCAATAAAGATTTTATGCTTTCCTACATGACATACTGATGTAATTGCCATTAGATCACATTATGTTCTTGCAGTATCCTGCAAGATGTCATAGGCAAACACTGTGATAAGAGGGTATATGTTGAATTCTGTCTAGATGTTTGTTTCATCAAAGTCTCTCCAGTGACATCAGAGGCTGCTTAATATACTAGAGTATTATATTACTGGTGCTTAGTGGGGAGGACACTTAGGCAGGCCCTCAGTCAACAATAAAAATGACCGTATTTTTTAGTTGACCTTTACTCTTATGGGAATAGTGCAACAGTAGGAGCATTAGAGCATCACACTATGGGGGCATCAGCTTTGGCCAGCAGAAGATGCTGCCCTCAAATGTGACCAAATATATTTCCTGTCCTGTTGTGTCTTATCCAGTATTGATCCTTCTCAGTCTATAGGTACTGATATTAAAGCTGTGTGGAAAGCGGAATGCAGAATCCCACCAATGGAATTCATACAGAACAGCAATTCTGTTTCCAAATGGCTTTTTGGAATTTCTTATTGAATTCTGTGGAATTCTGAAAAGTATTTATATGTAAATCATGAAATAAATTTCTGCTGGTTACATAAACCACGGAATACTATGCTATGGATTGTGGAAATGGAATCTGTGGCTTACGGGCTGGCAGTATAGCCTAGAGGTTAGAGTAATGAGCTGTGAATGAGCTTGATACATCCAGCAGACCAGACTGGGGTTTGATTCTCACAACCTCCACTTGCATACTGTGTGACTCTGAGCAAGTCACTTAACTGCCCAGTGCTCTCAGGTCGCCCCTGAAAACAGGCACCTGTGCCTAGTGGGCCTTATCCAGTTACCAAAGACATAAAAAAATAAAATGTAAATCATGGATTACTAATACAAGGAAAAATTCTGCTTTAAAATCTCAGAATTTTGCTACCGGTAGAACTGCGTGGAACTAGAGTTTCCCAAACTTTTGCAGAATTCTGTTTCACTGGAATTTGAAAATTCTACACAGCACTGATACCTAAGGTTTGTCAAATGAATGCATTCAGAGGCCAGCCCAGTGGCATGGAGGGCCGAGGCACCAACACCTTACCACCTGCCACACCAGTGACCTGCGTTCAGTGATGAGCATGGGTTGCTGGGAGTCGGCCAGGGGTGGGGGAGGGCTGGGGTAGGATTGAGCAGCTGTATGGCAGCTCTCCTCTCCCGGATCAGGGAGGTGAGCTCTCCTGGCCTTCAACTACCACTGTGTGGAGGCATGATGGTAGTGCAGGTGATGAAGGGGGGCTTGGCAAAGGCCAGGGGTGGCGGGAGTGGGGCCATTTAGGCCAAGGCAGCATGCGCACCTCCACACATGGATCTATCATAGTCAGTTAACAATGTTGTTGTCGACCGATGTTACAGCGACTCCTTTATGCAGACCTCATTTGCAGTCGGCATAAAGGGAGTCACATTAGACTATGTTTTCTTTGGGGAGCTTCACCCACCAAATCCCCCCATGCGGGGGGCTCCACCCTCCCTCACCCCTACTACTAAATTAAGCAACTCTGAGTCAGAGTTGCTTTGGCGAGGGGGTGCAATACCCTCAAAAAGCAGTGCCAGGGTCCTGTGCTGGCACTACAGCGACCTGGCACTTTTATCGCTGTAGTGTGAATCGCAGTAAAGTTGTTGCTGTAGCGATGGTATACCTTCACACACACAGTTGCACTGGGGCTCCAATGATGTAAGGGAGAAAACGCTCTGTGGCGATTAGTGATGACCGCCTTGCAGGCTGTGTGCCGGGCCAGGCACCTGCTCAGGCAGTAAGGAAAGACCTGGAGCAACTGGGTGACAGGTTTGGGGACGGTCTGATGGAGGTCACCATGGGGAGGGACAGGATGAAAATAAAATTAATGTATTCAGACCACATGCAAAGCTAACATTATCTTTGTATATGACTGCGTTAGTCCGCCTTACCTTACCTTACCCTTGAGTATTTAGCATCATTCACTGCACTGCCTGCAATCTATCCAACATTCATATGAATTCCCTCTGTTAACCAAATTATGGCTGATTTACAGTTTACCTTCTGTGTAGGGCTCCTCTTCCTACTGGCTGACTCCTTTCCTGTAAATGAAGAAGAAGAAGAAGAAGAATCAGCATTTATATAGCGCTTTTCATACATCCAAAGCACTTTACAAGCAATGCTAGACTGGTAGTGAAGTGACTGAATGAACATGGGAGCCACAAAATATACCCCTTTGCAGACTTTTCTATGTCTCATGTTTTGCTGACAAGAAAAGAAAAAATAATACAATAGGCCTTACCCGGGTACTTTACTCAAATGGTATGTAAAGAATTACACATGACAGGGTGTGTGGCTATTAAGAGAATAAAGCTTTGGGCGGTTTTTAGGCATGAGGTGTAGCTGAGTGCCGCAACCACCTGAGAAGTGCAGTATTAAAGTTACACCACACATCCTGGAGTGTGTTATCCCACTTGTAAAATGTACTGTTATTTGTTGAAAAACTATGTAGTTCTGGTGAAGTGTGTGGTTGTCAGAAAATAATCAGTGGTTGTGAGGTGTTTTCGACCTACATGATTACAGGATTTTAAAGATCATACTGTATTAAAAACTATTAACTGTTGATTACCTGAAATGCTTCACTGGGTATACACCCCTTTCATTACTGCATGTACTGGTATGTGCTATTTTAGCTTTGCCTCTCTCTTCCCCTTCTTTTATCAGGGGATAGTCCTGTCTGGACTGTGTATTTTACATCTTCATCTGCTTTACCCAATGGCACAATATGAAGGACTCAAAATTGCACACATTAATAAATGTAGTCTCCTGGCAAATAGAACTGAATTGGAGTCTTGGGTTACGTTCTGTTGCCCTGATACATTAAAACCTTTTATCACAGACTCAGCATGCTGCTTGTCTGGATCAAACTTTATCAGGTGTGACCAGTCACCCTAAAAAAGAGGGGATGGGATTTGGTCTGTTACAAGTTTCACCTGAACTTAAAAGAAAGCAAAGCATTCAGTTCCACATTAGCCTTAGATTTTATTGTGAGGGCTAAAGCCTGAGGTTCAATGTGGGGAAATAGCTCCTCCCACATCCCCAATAAAGGCCAGCCTCCCACGGCAGTTCCCCACTTAGTGCCTTGCAAAACACCCACCATCCACCCCTGCCTCCTCCTGCTCCAGCACTCTGCTCACCCTTGGTGCCGGGCTTTTTATTCTCTATTCACTACCCGGCTTCCCTACTAAGGATGAGAACAGAGAAAAGTCAAAAAGTGAACTACAGTTACATAAGCACTACTAACCCCATACTTTATTCACCAAAACATTGAAACTGTCATGCTGGTTTCCCTAGTGTCCTCATCCCTTTGAATCTCCTTAAATTATTTCCTAAATGCCTTTCTTTTCCCCTCTCACTGTGTCCCTTACCTGTGTCATGAAACATAATGGTTTTTTAGCCTTCATCTTTTTCATACCTCCCCAATTCAGCATCCCACTGCTTCTGCCACTCCTGCCTTAAATGCCTCCCATTTTTGTCCACTCCCTCAGTCCCTTCCATTACCTCCATGCTTTACACCAGTAAATCTCATATTCTCCCAAAGTCTGATCTTCTAAAGTCTCATACCTTTGTCAGGCTGTGCTACCTGCTGGTTTCTTTTTTATGTTTGCTTGTGCACATGCGCAGGAAACATTATGTGGCAGCTTTGGAGAGAAGAAGGGTTGTGGAGGTGTGGCAATGTGGCGGCCAATGCCAGCACTGCATTTGTGGGCTTGGCGGAGTGCACCCAGTGCAGGTCCAGTGTCCTGATGACACTGGTTCTGGAGAAGTGCCACCAACTTGAAACAATTTGGCCGCTGCAATGAGGGGCTGCCTCGTTTTTGCAGCATCAGCAATTTCACTGCAATGAGGGAGCGACCCATCATTGCAGGGTGGTACCGCACCTGGTGTAACAGTACCAGGAACATGGCGTCTCTATGCGGCCACCTCAGAGCTGACAGGGGTGCCCAATCTCTCTGTCGGCATACCCCTGACCCCCTTCATTTGCTGACAGGGAGCCTAGTCCCCGTCGGCATAATGTCCCCACCCCCAAGTTTCTGTTGTGTGCTGAGGTGGTAACCAATCCCCCTCGGCATCATGCGCCCCCCCCAACAGTCTTTCTTTGCCACCGGGGAGCCCAATCCCCATCGGCTTCAGTCCCCCCTTCCCAGTTCAATTTGCCAATGGGAGGCCACTCCCGTCAGTATAATATTCCACTCCTTGATTTCTGCTGTGTGCGAGGGTACCCAATCCCACTCGGCGTCATCCTCTACCATTTCTGTGCAGACAGGGGGCCCAATCCCGTTGACTTTGGTCCCTCGCCCACAAATGCAGGTGGCACACTGGGAGCATACCCAGTGTACCAAACACACCTGCCAAAGAAGTAAACCAACCCGTGTTGTCTTTTTTTTCTTTTTACCTGTAAAACAAGAAAATGGTCCATCTCGGTCTCTCCTGCCCCTCCCGAACCTGTGCCCACCCTCTGTGCACCTGCCTTCCCACACCTTCACCCCATACTCTCCAGAGACCAGCGCAATGATCTTGGTGGACCAGGAACACGCCTGCACTCTTCAAAGCCGACCGTGAACTGAAGAAATGCTGGTAAGCTGATAATGGCATAAATACGTTTTTTCAACTTTGGTGCATATCTCAGGCCTTTTTGGGAATTTTGGCACCAAATTTTCAACATGGGGTTATTGGGACCCCTCCTCAAGAATTCAGTCACTGTCATGGCACTATTCAGTCCCGAAAGGTGATTTCACGGTCACTGCATGGAATCACCTTTTGGGACTAATTAATGAAACAACAGTGCCACTGTTCATGAGGCGGGCTCTCAAAAAGCCTATGTTGCAAATGTGGTGAAAAATATCCCAAAAATGTCTGTTTTACTAGCATGCATTGTGCAGTTTTCACGCACGCTCATAACTTCGTGAACTTGTAATATTTTCACTCCAGATTTTCAACATTGGCATTTTTCCACACCTCCTTATGAACAGTACAGCTGTCATTTACACATCCTGGCTGACGTGTTTTTGCACTTCTGGTGTAGAATAGCACAGTCACTGTGGGAAATCAGTTTTTGGGACAAATTAAGAAAATCACATTGACACTCTTCATGAGCAGAGGTCTCTAAAATGCCTATGTTGAAAATTTGTTGACGAAAGTCCATAAAATGACTGTGTTACAAGCATGTGTTGTGCAGTTTCCACGCACCCTTGTAACTTTGCCAATTTGCAATATGTTCATGCCAGATTTTCAACACTGGCATTTTTTCACACGTCCTTATGAACAGTATAGCTGTCATTTTTCACTTCCTGGTCAAATGTGTTTTTGCACTTCTGGCACAGAATAGCACGGTTGCTGGGGGAAATCAGTGTTTGGGACAGACTAACAACAAGCGAGTGAGAGAGAAGGAGTGAGCGAGCTCAACGGAGCTCTGTCATAACTGCTGCGGATTTCTTTGTGCGCAGAAAAAGGCACCAATGCAGGTAGGAGCCCAGTACAAAAGGACAGCCTGCAGCACCATGAGAAACAGAATGAGCGAGTGAGAGGGGGGAGTGAGCGAGCTCAATGGAGCTCTGTCAGGACTGCTGTGGATTTCTTTGTGGGCAGAAAAAGGCACCAATGCAGGCAGGAGCCCAGTACAAAAGGGCAGCCTGCAGCGCTGGGAAAAACAGGATGAGCACGTGAGAGGGGGAGTGAGCGAGCTCAACGGAGCTTTGTTGAGACTGCTGTGGATTTCTTTGTAGGCAGAAAAAGGTGCCAATGCAGGCAGGAGCCCAGTATGAAAGGGCAGCCTGCAGCACCAGGAGAAACAGAACGAGTGAGTGAGAGAGGGGTAGTGAGCGAGCTCAATGGAGCTCTGCCAGGACTGCTACAGATTTCTTTGTGGGCAGAAGAAGGCACTGATGTAGACAGAAGCCCAGTACAAAGGGCAGCCTGCAGCGCTGAGAGAAACAGAGCAGGTGAGTGAGAGGGGGGGTAGTGAGCGAGCTCAATGGAGCTCTGCCAGGACTGCTACAGATTTCTTTGTGGGCAGAAAAAGGCACCAATGTAGACAGAAGCCCAGTACAAAAGGGCAGCCTGCAGCGCTGGGAGAAACAGAACGAGCAAGTGAGAGAGGGGGAGTGAGCGAGGTCAACGGAAGTCTGTAGGGACTGCTGCAGATTTCTTTGCAGGCAGAAAAAGGTGCTAATGCAGGCAGGAGCCCAGTACAAAAGGGCAGCCTGCAGCACCGGGAGAAAGAATGAGCAAGTGAGAGAGGGGGAGTGAGCAAGCTCAACGGAGCTCTGTCGGGGCTGCTGCAGATTGCTTTGTGGGCAGAAAAAGGTGCCAATGAGGGCAGGAGCCCAGTACAAAAGGGAAGCCTGCAGCGCTGGGAGAAACAGAATGAATGAGTGAGAGAGGGGGAGTGAATGAGCTCAACGGAGCTCTGTTGGGACTACTGCGGATTTCTTTGCGGGCAGAAAAAGTGCCAACACAGGCAGGAGCCCAATACAAAAAGGATAGCCTGCAGTGCTGGAGAAACAGAACGAGCGAGTGAGAGGGAAGGAGCGAGCTCAACAGAGCTCTGTCAGGACTTTAGAGTTGCCACCCACCTGCCCAGGGTCCTGTGTGGTCCTATATTACAGCAGGGTCTCTGGGGTGGAGACAAAGCAATGATTGGATACTTTACGATTGCTGTAATAATACAGATTTAGTTGTTCTGTTTATTTCTCTAACTGAGCTAAGTACTGAGCTACACTATTACTGATTGCTGTAATAATACATATTTATTTGTTCTGTTTATTTCTCTAACTGATCTGAGTAATACCTGGGCGTAATATGATTTCTAACTGGGCTAAGTGAAACTATGAGGCTGAGAACAAAAAGTATGGTAGCTGAGGGTGAAAACAGACAAGGAGGCTTTTAGGGTTTACTACAGTAATACAGTATCTAACGGATGAGATTTGAGACTGAGATTAACCCGGTCGGCAAGGGGCAGTAGGGGACTAGTGTGGAAACAGGAATTTGAGTTAATAGGGCCTTCACAGTTGTAGCAGGGTACAGAAACCAGGAGTAAGAGCCCGTAACATAAGATGGGGGCCAAAATGGGGCAGGTGCCACGTGTCAATAGGGGGGGCATCTTTGGTAGGGTGGTAGGGTGTACAGGGTGTGTCTCCGCCATGATTCTGGACTGGGCTTGGATGATGGGGGGGATGTATGCTCTGTAGATGACTGGCTAGTTTGAGGAGGAACTGTGGAGGTTAGGGAGAAGTCTAAGTGGCAGGGCAGATGGGTATGGTAGGCATCCTGGCTGGGGGGATAAAGAATAGCAAGGGGAGAGAACAACTAGGGACTGAAACTGACCCCAGTATCAGAGGCACTAGCAGAAAAGAGAGGAGGAAGGAGGGGGCCGGTGGGGGGGCTCCTGATAGGGAGGAAGAGACCACGAGGGTACTAGGGAAGACAGCAGATAGCTGCAGGTAGGGAGGGACCAGGGATGAGACCGGGGGCCCAGAGGGGAACAAATGGGAGGAGGGAACTGATAGGGAAAGAGATGTAGGAGGTATCGACTAGGAATAGATTTGAGCCTCTGCTGTGGGAGAGAGGGTGCAGGAACATACTGAAGGGGGAGGACAAGCTGAGGCATGAGAGGGATGGCAACAGGTAGGGGAAGAGATAGCGAGGACAAAAAGGGTAGAAGGGGCTAGTAAGGAAGGAGGGAGGTGACTGGAAGAAAAAGGCTATGGGAAGGGAAGGATGGGAGGGGCATCACTATTGGGGTTGAAGGAATGGGGCTCTAAATTGACAACAGCGATAGGAGAGGGGTTGGAATTGTAGAGGAGGAGGAGGTTGACATGGGAAGCCCAGTAGGAAGTAGTCAGGCTGGTAAGGGGTTCAAGGGGATGGGAGGAATAATGCAGAGAAAGTGGTGAAGCAGAAGTAGGAATGCAGATACAAGTCACAGAGGTGCAGCTGGTGGGGGGTGAGGGCAGGGAAGAGCAGATACTGGGTGGTGCAAAGGGGCATTGGAAGGAAAGGGGGTAAGGGATGGGGGTACTTGTCCTGGGGAGTTCTTACTGAAAGAGGTGAGATGGGGCAGAAGGGGGGAAAGGCACAGCCATATTTGTGTTGACGTTATCCTGGGTTGACTGCAGAAGGGCAGGCACTGCTCAAATGTGCAGGAGGGAGGAAGAAACCTCATTTACTGTTGCATGTGGGTACAAATGACTTGGCAGGGAGACTGTGGAAGTAGTGAGGGAGGTTCTAGGAGTTGGGCAGGCAGTGTGGGAGCATAGGGAGTCAGTGGCATTCTCGGAGGTACTCCCAGTACCATGTGCAAACATGGGTAGGAAGGGTAGGATTGAGGAGTTCAACGAGCGGCTAAGGGATTGGTGCCACACCAAAAATTATGGGTTAGTGACTAACTGGGGTAGGGTCTGGGTCTGGGGGGATAGTTACTTGTACACGGCAGACAGGCTACACTTGAGGAGCAAGGGGAGTATTAAAAGTGGGATTAGAGGGGTATATCTCTACTAAGGTGGATTTAAACTAATGGGGGGGTGGCCAAAAGACTGAGGTTGGTAGAAAGGTCTAGACAGGGGAGCCTAATGAGCTCACCCTTCTAGATATAGGTAAAAGGAGAGGCATAGTAACCCTGGGAGGGGGCGGGCAGAGTGGTCTGAGTGTAATACAGAAGGCACCGTCACCAGGTAAGAATAATGAGGAGAAAAGAGTGCGGACTACGGGAGGAGGGACACAGGCCAAGGAGAAGAGAGAGGAGAAAGAGGGGTATGGGTGGAAGGTGGTTCTCTCATTGCAAGAAGCCTAGGGAACAAAATTGCAGAGCTTCAGATGCTACTTTCAGAGGGGAAGGTGGACACTGCTGCAGTGACAGAGACTTGGGACACAGAGTACCATGATTGGGACTCAGCAATCCCGGGATACAGGATATACAGCAGGAACTGGGGGGTTGGGGGCTTGCACTCTATGTGAGGGAAGGACTAAATGCGTAACAGACGAGGGAGAAAAAGGAGAGGACAGAGGCGCTTGGGGTGCAACTCCTGGACTCCAAGGGCAGAAAGCCGAGGCTGGGAGTGGTGTACAGACCACCAGCCCAATCTGGGAAACTGGATGGGGTGTTGGCAGAGCAGATGAGGAGGGTGTGTAGAAGGGGAGTGTGGTGATAGTGGGGGTGTAACCTACAGGGGTTGACTGGGCACCCCAGCCACTAGCAGTACCAGGGAGCAGGTGCTCATTGATGCATTCAGGATGGCCTTCTGATGCAATTGGTAGTGGGCCTACAAGGCTTGTAGCACTCTGGACCTAGTACTGGCAAATGGAGAGCAGTGAGGAAGTAAGGGTGGAGAACCCACTGGCGTGTAGCGACCACCAAACAATGTGGCGTTGTTCTTGCACTGGGCAGGGAGACAGGAGGCACAGGCATTAAGGTGGTGGACTTTGGGAGGATGAGAGCAATACTGTGAGGGAGACTCCAGGATATAAGGCCGGGGATGGATGCAGAACAAAACTGGGGAGTTATAAAGACTGGGCTAACAGAGGCCACAGAAGCCTGCACCAGGGCCAGGAGTAAGAAGAGCAGAGCCAAGAAACCATGCTGACTGAACAAGGAAGTGCTGCAAGGGGTGAGGGCATAGAGTGCTGCATACTGGAAGTACAGGAGAACAGGGAAGTAAGAGGATAAGGAGGCTTACGGGAGCTGGTCAAGGGAGGTGGCCAGGAAGGTGAAAAAAGCTAAGGCCTCCAGGGAATTAAGGTTATCACAGGGCATAAAGGGAAGGGAAAAGGACTTTTTAAGGTATGTCAGGGAAAACAGGAAGTGCAAGGAATATATTGTGAGGATAAAGCGGGGAGCAGATTGGGTGGAAAAGGGGGAGGAGCAAGTGGAAATTCTAAATGAGTATGTCTGTTCCGTTCTCACTAAGGAGAGGGGATGGTCCACTACCAGCATGGGGTGGGGAAGGGGGGTGACGGACAAAGTGATCACAGGGACTAGGGTGCTAGAGGGCAGTAAGGGTGGACAAGGTACCAGGTCCCGATGGCATTCACCCCAGGGTGCTGAGGGAAATGGTGAAGCTGTTGGCTGAGCCACTGGCAGATCTGTTCAACACCTCCCTGGAAATGGGGTGTGTGCCCCAGGACTGGAGGATGGCCCATGTGGTGCCCATACTCAAGAGTGGGCCTAGGGAGGAGCCAGGAAATTATTGGACGGTCAGTCTCAACGTCCATAGTGGGTAAGCTTATGAAGGTGATATTGAAGCAGAGGCTGGTGGCATTCCTAGAGAGTAATGGCCTCCAAGATGGGCGGCAACACAGGTTCGTCTCAGGGAGGTATTGTCAAACCAGCCTAATAGTGTATTATGACTGGGTGACAAGGGAGTTGGACAGGAGCCATGCGGTACATGTCCTGTACTCAGACTTCAGTAAGGCCTGTGATACAGTGCCTCATGGGAGACTGGGGGGAAGGTGACGGCAGTGGGGGTGGAAAAAAAGCTGACTAAATGGATACAGACTTAGTTACAGGGGAGGTGCTGAGGGTGGTGGTGGTGGGGGGGCTCTCAGCACCCAGAGCAGTGACAAGCGAGGTGCTGCAGGGGTCAATGCTGGGCCCGGTGCTATTTGGGCTCTTTATCTTCAATATAGCACATGGAGTGGGGAGTAGGGTTAGTCTGTTCACAGATGATACCAAATTGGGGGCAGCGGTGGACAAAAAGGATGGATGTGAAAAACTGCAGGGGACCCAACAAAACTAGAGACATGATCGGTGGAGTGGCAGCTAGGATTCAAAGCAAACAAGTGTAAGGTGATACACTTCGGGCCTAAGAACCAGAAGAGGGACTATTGGTTGGGGGGTGACGTTGGGGATCACAGAGAAGGAGAAGGACCTAGGGGTGTTGGTAACTGGAAGTATGAACAGCTCAGCCCAGTGTAGGAGAGCAGCAGCAAAGGCAAACAGGATGCTGGGGTGCATCACAAGGGGGTTCTCATCTAGACATGGGGATGTGATCCTGTCTCTACAGATCATTGATCAGACCACACCTGGAGTACTGTGTGCAGTACTGGAGGCCATAACTGAGGTGAGATATAAAGTTACTGATGGGGATGCAAAGGAGGGCAACAAAAATGTTAAAGGGGTTGGAAGGAAAGGAATATGAAGTTAGGCTGAACAAGCTGAACATGTACACACTGGAGGAGAGGAGGGATGGGGAGATATGATTGACATGTTTAAATACCTGAGGGGGGCAAATAAACCTAACACCGAGGGGGTGTTTAAACTGAAGCGTAGAAGAGAGATGAGGGGGCATGGACTAAGGTTGGAAGGGGGACGTTTCAAGAGGGAAATGAGGAGGCACTACTTCACTGAGAGGATGGTGTCTAGTTGGAATGCTCTGCCAGAAGCATTGGTAACATAGGACAGTCAATAGCTTTAAGAAGGACTGGGATAGCACAAAGGAATACTCAGGGGGGCAGGGGCTGGGACAAGCGGGGAGGAACTGAGGGGGAGGAGGCTGGGGCAGCTGCAATCTAGGGTGCTGGCTGCACACTCGGGCAGATTTAGATAGACTGAGTGGTCTGTTCTGCTGGCAGATTTGTATGTTCGTATGTATGTTCATATGTTAAAATCACAGTGACTCTGTTCATGAGCAGAGGTCCTAAAATGCCTTTGATGAAAATTTGGTGACAGATTGATTAAACAAAACATTCATTGGCAAGCTCCATGGAAGACAGTCTTATTGCTTGAACTAACTATGAAACTATGAAACGTACATAAAATAACTGTGTTACACGCGTGCGTTGTGCAGTTTCCATGCACCCTCATAACTTCGCAAATTTGTAGTACTTTCACTCCAGAATTCCAACACTGGCATTTTTTCAGACCTCCTTATGAACAGTACAGCTGTCATTTTTTTACATCCAGCCCGAAATATGCATTTATACATCTGGCGCAGAATAGTGCGGTTGCTGTGGGAAATCAGTGTTCGGGACAGATTAAGAAAATCATACTGACAGTGTTATTGAGTAGAGGTCACAAAATGGCTGTGTTTAAAATTTGGTGAAATAATTCCACTAAATGACTGCGTTACACGCATGCGTGGCACAGTTTCCATGTACGCTCAGAAGTTCAAGCATTTTTAACATTTTCACTACCGATTTTCAACATTGCCATCTCTTAACACCTCCCTATGAATGGTGCAGCTGTCATTTTTTACATCCTGCCCATTCTGTGTTTTCGTACATCTGGCGCACAATGGCACGGTTGCTGTGGTAACTCAAAGTTCAGGACACATTGACAAACTCACAGTGCCACTGCTCATTAGAAGAGGTCTCAAATGATTTCATCAGGTGAGGGTCACAAAAAGGCCATGTTGAAAATTTTTAGTGCAAATACCAACAAACGCCCTGGGCATTAGGGTTTCTAACCATAACGTCCCACCCTGTACAGACTGACAGGCATCAGGGGTGCCTTTGGATTGCCGACTGTAATGCTCATGTCATTCCACCCCCACCCTGCAGCCAGTGACAGGCATCGAGGTGTGTCTTGCACTCTTTGGCCCCAGAGTTCACCCCATTCTCCTATATTGCACTCATTTCAGCATATGTCCTTATGGAGTGGGGTGACTGTAAAGCCGAACACCCCAAGGCACACCTTAACACTTGTCGGTGTCTGCAGGATAGGGTGAGGTGAAATGGCATGAATGTTATGGGTGACAACCCAAACGCATACCCCAATGCCTGTCCATCTCTGCAGGTTGGAGGTGGGGTTGGCGTGAAGTTCAGTACTTCACTGCCATTCCTACTCTGCTTCTGTCTAACTCCTGCATTTCCAATGCTAATACCAGCAAGCAAACATCCGGCATTGACAAATGCTAGTTTTTTGTTTGTGGTTCAGAAGTGTGGGTGATTCATTCAGTATTGGAAATATGTCAAAACACTTTCATCATAACCAAATTCCTAGTGCCTTACTGCCCAATTCACTGCCCCTGTTTAAGAGCACCTAAGAGGAAAGACAAGGAATAAGAGACCTGCAATGGGTTAATAATGATTAGATTAACTGCTCGCGTTGGGTGTGCCATCTCTTCATTTATTATCATTTTCTTATTATTTATCATTTTTTAAGACTCTATCCCAGATGTTTTCAAAGATCTCATATTTATTTTTCCACTTTGTAATACGTCTTCTCCACTTTGCTAAGATCAAGCATACCATTTAACTATTCTGTGTAGTTTGGAGATTGTGAGTCCTTTCAATGCTGTAAATTATGTTCTTAGCTAATATATCTAAATTTGTAAGTAACATCTATAGTTTCTTCCCCTTCAGTTATTGAAAGTCCTAATGCTAGGGACGAAGGAAATCATAATAACAACCTTTGCCAAAACTGGACACATTTTTGTCTGGCAAGCCTCAGTGTTTGTTACATTTTACCCTCATACAGTATGTACTAAAGTACCTTTCTTATTTAGGCAGCCTTGACAATTCTCTAAAACGGTGGGAACAAACTTGCTAATTCTTACTGGTGTGAAATATTTCCTATGGATTGTATTGATCTGAATGTTTTTTTATCTGCTGCTTTTGCGGCTAATGTGAGTAAGCAGTAACCCACGACAGGGTGTGCAGTTACTGGGGATCGATCAACACCCTGGGTACCTTGTGAGGCATGAAGCCACAGGAAAATGCTCATTCCAGTTGTTGATTATTTTTTGGTTCATATCTTTCTCCCATGCTTTCCTGAGGGTTGTGAAAGGGAAACTTTTATAATACAATGGCAACAAAATTTCTTGTTCTCTCAATTGGTCAGTGCCCACCTTCACAAGTGATGTCACCTGAGCATAACATCACTGTATGAAGGTCCAGCACCAACATGACCTCACTAAAGAAAATAAATCATTTTGACCATACAGTATATGGCAACCCCCATGACTGTGACATGCTTTCCCTGTTTAATTCTCAGCCCAAAGTTTCAATTTTCCCTTTTTTTTTTTTTTAGTCACCAAAAAGAAAAGTGAAGCCGTCACTTTGAGCAGCTTCCTGGCTCGTTCAGCCAGCCATCTTGCCCTCCACTGCCTGTTAGTTTCTAACTAGATCTCCATATAAACTGTCATGTGATTGGTTGAGCCAGGAAGTTCCTAGACTGTGACATAGTGGACCCTTTCCCCATTGATGAGAACCAGGTCCAGCATGGCTCCCTCCCTTGTCAGGACCTGAACTAATTGTGCAAGCCATGCTTTCTGGTATGCCTCCACCAGGGCTGGTTCTTGTACTTGCTGCCACTGGGAAACTTCAGTCCATGTCTGGCATATTAAAATCCCAGCGCCAGCACCTCCCTAAATTCTGTTGCCTTCTTGATAACCTCCTAATTCCCTGTCTGCCTCATGGCCATTGGATTGTGGTCTGTACAACACTCAGTTGTGATCTAATTTTCTTTACTTATGGCAGCCTGCACCCAAGAGGTTTCTAATCCCTTTGTTTCCCTTGGGTTATTTATCTCTGTGGGCCTCTATACCCACCTTTATACACTATGCCCTCTCCCTCTCCTTTCCCTCCTATAACTCCTGCATAACACATAACCTGGTAGACGAACATACAAACATATGACAATGCCAGCAGACAAAGGCTACTTTGATTTATCAAGTGTGCTTGAGCACGCAGCTCTGTGTTGTGCATGCTAGAGCTGCATACTCTAGCAGACTTGATAGACTGAAAGGTCACATCCCAGTCGCGGTTCAGAGTAGCCCACATTTCTGTAACAGCTACTATGTCCAGCTGTGCTTCCATTACCAGTGCCTACTGTTCCAGGGGTTGCTCCTATTTATACACAGTACCCCCAACACTTTGTGTTCCCTCCTTTGCCCATTCATTACAAAATCCATTTACCATTTCAGTTACTGCATTTGGTAGGGGAAGCCAGTAGGGACTCTTTGAGTCTTGTAAGTGTCTCTGGTCCCATCTGAGGTACCCCCTCCTCATCCAGTTTAAATTTTCCTTGATGCACTATGTGAATCTCCTCCCCAACCCATGTTTGTCCTCCTTGTTAACACACTGGCCATCTCCTTTTAACAATCAATCAATCAATCAATCACTTTATTTAACCAGGCATAAACACCATTGAGCAAGCTCATTTTCAAGGTGGTCCTGGGCATTAATACAATACAGTACACTTCATAAGATTACAATTACGGTGGACAGCGGTGCAAAAAAAAGGAAAAAACATTGTGAAGGTGCCGGTCAATATGGACCTATACATACCGGTCAACATAACTAACATGCAAAGGTACATAATGATAAGCTTTACTGGAATGAAGAGACAACAATCCCATATAGTCTCCGCTAAGTAAGAGCTCATACCTAAATGATCAAACATAAGGAGGTATTAAGGAATAGGGTAGAAACTGGGGTGAAAGAGTAGGCAGCCAAGAGGGAGGCCAGAATAGGTAAAAGGTAGAGAATAGGCAGGGCCATCTCAGATTAAGGGAACTAGGTTTGTAGGTCCTAGGTTTCTGTTGTTAGGAATATGGTGTGGATGAGATACTTAGGCGTAGGATTTAAGAGTGGCACCCGGGGCTTAGCGGTCATAGGCGTCTGAAACAGTTGCATGATTCCTTCAGATAATCCGTTAATGGAGCTTTGAATGTGAACCTCACTTCACCTTCAGCAGACTTCACCTGCTTCAAGTTGGACCCCAGTTATCAAGAAAAGGAAATACCTCTTCCCTGCACCACCCTTTTTGCCACTCATTGAACTGGAACAAGTGAAACTGTTCCCTCTCATTCAGATGTGACCCTAGCGGTACCTCTTAGAAGGTTACCACTGTTGCCCATTCGTTATCTGCCTCCCCTAGAGCATGAAGGCTTACCTTTACCTCCTCCATTCTCCTTCTCAGATTGTTTGCACCTATGCATACACAGTCAGATCTGGTTTCCCTCCTTCTGTTCCAATGATTTCCACCAGCCTAGACCCAAGTCTGTCTGTTGTAGCCCCTAGGTAACAATGCACCACCTCTTGCCCATCCGGTGTGAGATCCAGTTTCCTCCCAATACTCCTCACTACTGAATCCCCCAGAACTGTCTTTCTCTTATCCTCTTTTGGGCCCTTCTCCCCCCCTTGGCATGTCTTTCTGAGACACTGCCTGCCTAGTGGTAAGTTTCCTTGGACCCCTCTGACAACAGTGGCAGGTACCTGTTGCCCATGCACAGTCATAGTTCCATATAGGGCTGTATGTATACCTCTTCCTGAATATTCAGGCTGAAGATTATATTCAGGGCCCCAAACATTTGGGTATTTGGTACAGTATTTATTATTTTACTTCAGATGAGGAAGAAAAAAATACCTAAATGTAACTCTATCCCCTCACTCGGTAGACAGGGCTAATCTCCTGTCCACCTATCCACCCCATTCCAATCATATTCCACCCACTTCTCCTTTTTCCAAGTGGCCCAGACATCACTGTGATGATACTGCCCCACCCCTCCTTTGTGATCATGTGGGACAGCGAGCAGTGCTGATTTGCAGTGCTGCTAGGGAGCTGGGGGACTACCCAGGCCTGCTCCACGTGGGTCATTCATCACCAAGGCTCACTCTTCAGAAGACCTGCTTGCTCCCTCATTCAGACAGTTAGATACATACCGTGCTAGTAGTACCAAGGTTCCATGTGAAAATTGTGCCTGCAAAACTGCACTGGTCAATAACAGCAATGGCAAAACAGTGAAACGTAAAACCGCGAGTGGAAAAACAGCACTGAGGAAGGACGGTGAAACCCCTGCTAGGAGTCACTATCCCAGGGGTGTTTCATCTAGGTGTTACAACTACCAAGCCTCATTAAAATACACTGTTTTTGGCACAGTGCTGCTGATATTTTGATTCTTACATTAAAAGTAAAAAAAAATGTAACCCCCTGTGGGTGGGGGCTTACCTGGACTCCCATTATGCCACCTCTGAACCCTGCCTGTCATTTTTCCTGCTCACTCCAGCCCCAGGAGGGCCGCTTTGAAGGGGATCGGAAGAGCTGTCCAAATGATAGCCACACATTCACACAGGCAGTGTGCGCACATTCGAGCAGCTATCTTCTCGAATGTGTGAGCTGAATACAGCTCAACTGTTTCCTTGGTGCTGGGAGTGCCCACACCACAAAATTTTAGAGCCACACTGGTGGCCTGCCACAGGCCCTTTCTGGTCTACTCCAGCCCCAGGGACACCAGTGGGCATCAGGGGGTTCAGAGGCACTAGGAGGGGGAGAAGAGAAAAGAAAGAAACTGGATTGGCGAGTTGGCGCACTGTGCCTTTAAGAAATTAAGAAACTGCTACCCACACTTGAATCTGCCCTTATAGGGAGGGTGAGCAGAGAATGGAGCTCTCAACGGGGAGCACAATTGTTGTTTTTCTGAGGTTTCATATCTGTCTTTTTGTTTGTTTATTTGTGTCTCTTTCTTTGTGTCTCTTTTCTTTGATTTAGTTTTACTGCTGATATTAATATATACAAGACTTGGTTTGGGAGTACTGCATGATCAACAGTTTGTAGACAGTCAAGCCTTGTATTACTTAACAACTGTTTTAGGTCTCATGATTGTTTGTTAATTATCTGTTCTTTGGATCTATTAAAACTTCAATAAAGTATAATTAAAAAACCCAGACAACACAACACCACCACATGACAGTAAGGCACAGTTGTGCCTACCAGAGTATAGGGCCAGTTTAAATAAAAAGCAAAGCAGTGGCCTGGAAAATGAACTCTAAACTACAGTAACTATTAATGTGAGGACAGCCACCATTTTCTCAACCCCTGACCTCGCTGCCAGCCAATTGAAGGTCAAGGATCTCAGCAGAGACATGATACAATAGGACCCTCCCAAATGGACTGGTGGTATTTTTGAGCCAATTAGAGGGCAGGACAGGGCAGAAGGACTGATGGACAGCCCTCTCTGCCCAATTAGAGATTTAATAGAGGGAAGGAAGGATCCAGACCCTTCAAAAGCTGGAGGCAGTTTGGCTGGGACTCTGAGCAGTGCAGATCTGCAGTGCTGCTAGGGAGCTGGGAAGCCCACCCAGGCCTGCTCCATGTGGGTCATCCTCAATGCCCACTCGTCAGAAGTTCTGTGATTTCTCTATTGGGCTCAAATGCTGGAAAGCAAAGTTGAAGAGACTGTGCCAGAAAAGCACCATTTGTGAGCGGTTTCAAAATTGTGTCAGAAGGGCACTGATCAAGTTAGAAGCTGAGACTGTGCCAGAAAGGCACATTCAGAGACAACACAAGGAGCTGATTTAATTACTTACTAACATACTAAAATGCCAGCAGAATAGGCCTAATGGTCTTTCGCATCTGCTCGTTTGGTCAGTCCCCACCCTGGGAGCTGACCTTGCTGCCCCCCTCACCTTCTCTGGCTTCTTCCTTCCTTCCCAGTTCCGGATATTCTCGCTGCATTGGATTTTGCTTCCAGAACCCTTCCCTGTACCTGTCCCACCTCTCTGAACCCCTCCCACTGTCTCTGCCTCCAACAGCCCCTAGGCAACGCATTCCATGACTCCACCACCCTCTCAGTGGAGTAGCACCTCCTCCTTTCTTCCCTGAATCTTCCCCCCTCCAGCTTCCACCCATGCCCTTTAGTGGCCCCTCCTCCTTCCTTGAAGCACCCTGACTGTTCCTCTCCTATTTACCCCTTCATGTACGAAGACCTCTATCATGTCCCCCGGTCTCTTCTCTTCCAATGTGTACATATTTAGCTCTTGAGCCTCTCCTCATAGGTCCTGTCCCCAAGCCCCAAATCATTTTGGTTGCCCTCCTCTGGACCCTCTCCAGGAATTTAATGTCCCTCTTTAAGTGTGGCCTCCAAAACCGCACGCAGTACTCGAGGTGCGGCCTCACCAAGCAGTTATACAGAAGGAGTATCACTACCCTCCTTCTGGAGGTGATCCCCCTAGCGATGCATCCCCAAATACTGCTTTATTGTTACATTGAAAACCTTATTATGGTTCCCAAAAATGCAGCTTCCATTCTGGCAACAGTATCGCATCACAATGTACAGTAGTTCATTTTTCTTAGCTCAGTTGCCAGCTCCACTCATTTCTTTTGTGCTATCAGCTGCGCATTAAATATAACTTTTTAACAGAATACACTTTCCATGTGCTCCCCAGACTGGGGGCAGCTTCTCAAAATCCAAGCTGGATGCCTTATGATGACCAATCAGGAGGTGCTGATGTTTCAAAGTGTAAAAGCCACTCCATCTTCAGGGCTCTTTTGTCTTTTGGGAGGTACTATAGTAGTGCAATGGTTTTGGGCACTGAGCTGCAAACCTGGAAACCTGGGTTTGAATCCCATCAGCCCCCACTTCTATGTGACTCTGAGCAAGTCACTTAACTTCTTGTGCTCTCCCAAGCCACAACTGGAAACAAGCTCTGGCTTAATGTGACTTTCCTGGTTAAACAATTTCCCTTCATTTTGCACTCAGGTATCAGCAAGCTCCCCTAGCCTGGGAAGCACATGGAAGTTACTGTACACAGGTTATATTTGCTCTAAAATAATTGTAGTAATATTCGCTCAAGTGAAAACTGAGCAAAAATAAAATGGTACTGCTGGCCAAAATTGAATATTTTAATGGGTGTGATTTAGGAACTAATTGCAGAGTGTGAAACTAAATTTGCACAATTGCTGCCGATTAGTACGTGGGCTAAACATAACTTCCATGAGAATAAGCAGTTCTACCATATAGTATAGTGAGGTACCTTTAATGCTACATAGAAACAGAGACAATGATGGCAGAAAAGACCACAAGGACATCTTGCCTGTTTGGAGTTCCCTGTCTGCCCCAGGACCTATTGTCCATGCAAGGTTTTATCCCTCCAGGTCCACTCCCTACTCATCTTCTTACTGCTACTGTCCTGAGCAACCACCAAACCCTTCATTCTATCCCAGCCATGCTTAAAGTCATTTAGAAACATAGAGACATAGAAGTTGATGGCAGATAAGGACATAAAAGCCCATCCATTCTGCCCATTTCTTTTCTACCTTATGAACATGCCATAGGCCTTTGCTCTGTCAATGGTCTATCTATTTATACTCATCTGTATTGCTCCCTTATGCCTATCACATGCCTGCTTGAAGCCTTGCACTGTATCCATATCCACCACTTCCTGAGGTAGGCCGTTCCATGCATCCACCACCCTTTCTGTGAAAAAGAACTTCCTCATATCCCCCCTTAATCGGCCTCCCTCTAATCTCATGCTGTGCCCTCTTGTCCTGCTATTTTCTTATATTGAAACATGTTAGACTCTTTCCCTGGTTAATGCCCTAAGATGTTTGAATGTTTGATCATATCACCTCTCTCCCTCCTTTGCTCTAGGGTATACATATTGAACTCCATTAATCTGTCCTCATATGTTTTCTGACGCAGTCCCTGCACCATTTTGGTGCCCTTCTTTGGACTGCCTTAATTTGGTTAATGTCCCCAGTGAAGGTGTGGCTCAACACTGCACCTAGTACTCAGGATGGGGCCTAACCAGTGTCTTGTAAAGAGGGATTATTACCTTCCTCTTCTGACTTATGAGGTACCTTTTATGGTCTTTATACCCACCACCTCCTCTGGCAGACTGTTCCAAGGCTTCACTACCCTTTCCATAAAATAGAACTTCCTCACATTCCTCTTAAACCTTCCTCCTGCCAATTTCCACTTGTGACCATGAGTTCTTGACTCTATACTAATGCTAAATAGTTCACCACAGTTCACCTTACTTATTCCCTTCAGGGGCTTAACGGTATCTGTCACATCCCCCCCTCTCTTACCTAGTATTCAACATGTAAATGTTCAGTACCTTGAGATGATCTTTGTAAGATCTGCCTTGTTGGCCCTGAATCATCTTGGTCACCCTATTTCGCACCATCTCCAGCCTGTCCCTGACCTTCTTAGGTCAAGACTCCAGAACTGAACCCAGTATCCCAGGTGCAGCCTCACCAGTGACCTGCTGTATACAGAGATAGCACTTCCTTTTTGCTGCTGTCAGTACCTCTTGCAATACACCCCAGCAGCCTATTAGCCTTACTATAGGCCTTGTTACACCAGCTTGATTGCTTGAGGAAGTCACTAATGATGACTCCCAACTATGTTATATCATATCAGGTGACCTAAAGGTAAGCAAGCAATGTGAGAAGGCAGTGAGGATGGCTGGGGGGGATACTGGGATATACAGAGAGAGGCACCACCAGTAGAAAACAGGAAGTTGTTATCTCTCTATACAGACAGTTGGTGAAACGCCCATCTGGAGTACTGCGTGCAGTTCTGGAGACCCCACCTCTGCAAGGACATTGACAGAATGGAGGCAATCTAGAGGGGGGAAAATAAAATGGTGCAGAGTCTACAACAGAAGCCATATGAAGAGAGACTAAAGGAGCTTAATATGTATACCCTTGAGGAAAGGGGGGGGGCATGATAGAAACTTTTAAGTACCTTAAAGGAATCAACAAAGTCCAAGAGGGTAGCATCTTTCAGAAAAAGAAATGTGCAAGAACAAGGGGGGCATAATTTGAAGATAGAGAGGGGACGGCTCAGGGGTAATGTGAGGATGTATTTTTTCACAGAGAGGGTGGTGGATGCATGGAATAGCATTCCTGAGGAGGTTGTGGGGTCAAAAATAGTGGGGTATTCATGAATGCATGGGACAGACATAAGGCAAAGTCTGGTGGGAGGTAGAAGAAGTAGGCTGTTGGTTAACTAGGATCTGCAGCTTATCCAATAGGTGAGGAAATGGGCAGACTAGGTGGGCCAAGTGGTCCTTGTCTGCTGTCAAATCTATGTTTCTATAATGCAAGTGCATCACCTCTGTATATACTGTATGTATTATGTGTAAGTCTAGTTTTGATACCAAAAATAGGCCTCCAAGAAGTGAGACTCAGCTTATTTGTGAGGCTGACCTATATGCAGAGTTTACAATAGTAAACCATTCTGGCAAAACACTGTAACATAATTTTGTGTACAGTTCTGGCCACAAAGACAGATTTGTGCCTGATGTTGGCACAAAACAACATTTTCTATCCAATCTGGGCAGCCAAATGATGTATGTAATTCTGCAAAAATTGATGTGGTAATGGGGGTCAACTTATATGTGAGGTCAACATAGATATGTATATACAGTGTGATTGAGCACATTTGTGGATCTGTAGTTCAGTGGTTAAACTAGACTGAATACGAATGAGGAAAATAACTCGGTTTTCTTTTCATGGTGGTGCATCGAAGTCTAATATGCGCTGAACCTACATGGCATGAAAAGTGTTACCTCGAGTATTGCAGTGTTAAATTTAAACATGAAGTTCCACTGCCACGGGCTTCCTGGAAAATGTATTATTCTTGTTAAATATATATAATACATAAATGTGCTATTTGCCTGCTTTCAGAGGGGTGTTCTAAATGTATTGACAGTGGTGCTGCTCCTGAAGTACTGCGAGAGCTACTGTATCCACAGTGATGTGTCCAGTTTGCTATCTTTTGGGTTTATGATCCATACAGCAGCATGGCAGGGTGAAGTGACTCCTGATGCTTTCAGACCATTGTAGAGATGTAAACAAACAAGCTAAACTCTGGCTGATTTACAGTGCCGGCTGGCCGGTTAACTCATCATGTGATTTCCAACACCGTGCAGTGAAGGATTTCTGTACAGGCAGTCTAAGCACTTTCGATTTTATACCTCAGCGGTTTTTATAGCATCTTTAGGCTTCATGTATACGCCATCCTAACCTGTCAGAAAAATAAACCTGGTTTGAAAAAATACCACAACAGTTAGTTTAGGGCCTAGGAAACCTGAAACCAAGACGTAATTGTGCCTTTTATGCAGAGAGACCAATTCCTCCTTGATTTTTTCACTGGTTATGTTTTCCTTTTCTTAATATTTGGTGGGTTGCTACCACTTTCCTCTGCTTCAAGATAAAGTAAGGTAGGAGGGTAGCCAAGCTTCCATGGGGTTTAGCAGCTGCTCAGAGCCTGCTGTTACTGATACAGTAGTATTATAATTAAAGGTTCCAAATGACGGAGCCATGTTTAATAAACAGCATTTCTCTGCCATCCATCGGAGGTAATGGTGTGCAGCGCAGCCGCACTACCTCCACGCCAACTCTTTCATGTCAATCGTACCTCTGGGGTGAAAAATAAATTCATATTGTGAAGAGGCACTTTGGAGAAACACTGCATTTAAAAAATAATGTCTCTAAGCACTTTCAGCCTCCTGGTTAATACTACAAAGTCCTTCAGGAAGCAAATATTCTCAGTGTATTTTCCCTTCTTCAGAAAAGGTACATTATTTCACAGCAAGGTAAAACAATACAGAGAATATTAAAGAAGGATACTCAATCTGGTTAGAGATTTTTTTGGCCAAAAGTATGGTATATGGTTTTCCAGTCTAACATTTCAACTTGCTGAGAAAGACACAGAAAATATGCAGGAGGTGAGAAGAGATTATTGTTGTTACATATTTTCCTTTCCATTCAATACTCAACCCATGAAATGATAATGGTAAGGCCCCAGTGTAAACATTTGTCAGAGTTATGAGCTGGGAAAACTGCAGATGCCAGAAGCACAAGAAAGACCCACCTGTCTGCTGCTTAAGGATTCAAATATGAGCCATAGTTGATGGATAGGAACAATCGAAATCTGCAAAGGTTTGTCAGTAGACAAAAAACCTGACAAGCTGTTCTTGATCCATTATATGAACAGGGCACCACTTGTATATTAATCTTCATGACTCAACAACTCTTTCACTTTGTAGGTATAGAAGGCGGAGCTTTGCATAGAGACAGGCAGTGGTGGGTTACTGCAACGTATAGGCAGTGAGAGTCACTGAAAGGGTGAGTACATAGTTTTGTGGAGCCGTGTTAGGACTGTGCAGCTCATTTAGTTCTTCACCCTGTTATCCTAATAGCAATAACCTGAAATGCTTTTTCCCTTCAGGTAGCTATTGAGCCTACTCTTGAAATTCTGAACACTATTAACATTTATCATCCTCTTTGGTAATCCAGTCCACAACTCTGCTACTATCTACAGTAGATGAAAAAAGAGACATTCCTTCTATTGTCTCCTTTACGTTAAACTTGCACCCTACCTGATATACTAAATTCTGCTGAACAGTCCATTCTGGTGCTGGGGTTCAATGTAGGGATGGGTGTTGGGGTTCACCAAATGGATAACAGTTGGGACTCACTGCAGCGAATGGTGCTGGGACTCACTGTAGGGAAGGGTGTTGGGACTTGCTGTAGGAATGGGTGAAGGGTCTCACTGTAGGGATGGGGGATGGGACTTACTGTAGGGATTGGTGTTAGGTCTCACTATGGGGATGAGTGTTCAGGCTCACTGCAGGGATGGGTGGGGCTGACTGTAGGGCTAGGTGATGGGGCTCATTGTAGGGATGGGTGTTGGGACTCACAGTAAGGATGAGTGTTAAGACCCACCATAGGGATGGGTGATGGGACCCACTGTATGGATGTGTGCTGGGGCTTACTCTAGTGATTGGTGTTGGAACTCACTGTACAGATGGGTGTTAATGTTCACTGTAGGGATGGGTGATGGGGCTCACTGTAGGAATGAGTGTTGGGACTCACTTTAGTAATGGGTGTTGAGACTCACTGTAGGGATGGGTGTTGGAGCTCACTGAAGGGATTGGCTTTGGGCCTCACTGTAAGGATGGGTGGGACTCCCTGTAGGGTTGGATGATGGAGCTCGCTCTAGGAATCAGTGATGGTGCCCACTGTAGGGATGGGTGTTGGAGCTCACTGTAGGGATTGGCTTTGGGCCTCACTGTAAGGATGGGTGGGACTCCCTGTAGGGTTGGATGATGGAGCTCGCTCTAGGAATCAGTGATGGTGCCCATTGTAGGGATGAGATCAGGGACTTACTCTAGTGATGAGTATTGGGACTCACTGTAGGGATGGATAATGGGGCTCATTATAGAGACAGACAGTGGGGCTCACTGTTGGTATGGATGATGGTCTCAGTGTAGGAAAGCATATTGGGACTCTCTGTAGGGATGATTGTTGGGTCTCACTCTAGGGATGGGTGTTTGAGCTCACTGTAAGGATGAGTGGTGGGGCTTACTGTAGAGATGGGTGTTGGAGCTTCATGAAGGGATATGTGTTGGGACTCACTGTAGGGGTGGGTGGAGCACACTGTAAGGATGGATGTTGGGGCTCACTGTAGGGATGGGTGTTGGAGCTCCCTGTAGGGATGGATGGTGGGACTAACTGTAGGGATGGGTGATAGGGCTAATTGTAAGGATGGGAGGTGGGGCGCACTGTATGGATGGGTGTTGAGACTCACTCTGGGCATGGGTGGGGCTCACAATAGGGACTGGTGTTGGGAAACACTGTAGGGCTACGAGGCACAGATCTCTGTAAGGATAGGAGATGGAGCTCACTGTAGGGATGGTAGGCGAGGCTTCATGTAGGGAGGAATCATGGGGCTCACTGTATGGATTATTGTTTGGACTCACTGTTAGGATGGGTTTTTAGACTCACTGTTGGGATGGGTGTTTAGACGCTCTGTAGGGGTGGGTGTTGGGGCTCACTGTATGGATAAGTGTTGGTGCCAGTTGTTGGGATGGATGTTGGGACTCGCTTTAGGGATGGGTGTTTGGACTCATTCTAGGGACTGGTGAGACTCACTATAGGAATGGTTTGAGGGGCTCATTGTAGGGATGTGTTTTGGGGCACACTGTACAGAATGGTAGAGGCTCACTGTATGTATTGATGTTTGGACTCTCTGTAGGGAATGGTGGGGCTCACTGTAGGAACTGTTTGTGGGGATCACTGTATGGATGGGTTTTGGGACTCCTGTAGGGATTGGTGATGATCACTGTATGAACTGGTTGTGGGGCTCACTGTATGAATGGGTTTTAGGGCCCATTGTAGGGATGGGTTTTGATGATACTCACTTTAGGGATGGGTGTTGGGACTCATTCTAGGGACTGGTGAGACTCACTATAGGATTGGTTTGAGGGGCTCATTGTAGTGATGTGTTTTGGGGCACACTGTTCAGAAAGGTAGGGGCTCACTGTAGGGATTGCTGTTTGGACTCACTATAGGGAATGGTGCAGCTCACTGTAGGAATTGTTTGTGGGACTCAATGCAGGGATGGGTTTTGGGGCTCACTGTAGGGATGGGTGGTTGGACTCATTGCAAGAATGGGTGTTTGGACTCACTGTTTTGATGGGTGCTGTGATTCACTGTAGGGATGGGCATTGGGACCCACTATAGGGACTGGTGTTGATGCTCACTGTAGGGATGGGTACAGGGGCTCACAGTAGGGGTGGGAGGGGCTCACTGTACAGATGGGTGTTTGAATCCACTGTTGGAATGGATATTTTGACTTACCATTGAGATGGTTTTTTGGACCCTCTGTAGGGATGGGTGTTGGTGCATACATGGGTGTTGGTGCATACTGTAGGGATGGGTGTTGGGGCTCACTGTTGCAATAGGTGTCTGGACTCACTGTAGGGATGGATGTTTATACTCACAGTAGAGATTTGTGGGTCTAACTGTAGGAATGGATTGTGGGGTTCACTGCAGGGATGGGTGGAGTTCATTATAGGGATGGGTGCTGGGAGTCACTGTATTAGTGGGTATCAGGGCTCACTTTTGGGATGGGGTGTATAGACTCAATGTAGTGATGTGTGTTGATGCTCACTGTAGAGATGGGAGGTGGGGCTCAATGTAGGGATGTGTGTTCGGACTCAGTGTAGGCATGTGTGTTTGTACTAACTGTAGGGATGGGTTTTGGGGGCTCACTGTTGGAATCTATGTTGGAACTCACTGTAGGGGAAGGTGTTTGGATGCACTGTTGATAAAGGTGGTGGGGCTTACTGTAAGGCTGGGTGTTGGAATTCACTGTAGTGGTGGGTGTTTTGACTCTCTATATTGATGGGTGTTGCAACTAATTGTAAGGATTGCTGTTGGGGCTCTCTGCAGGGATGGGTGTTGGGACTCACTGAAAGGATGAGTGTTAAATCTTATTATAGAGGTGGATGATGGGGCTCACTATAAGGATGGGTGTTGGGGCTCACTCTAGCGATGGGTGTTTGAACTCACTGTAGTGATGGGTTTGGGGCTCATTATAGGTATAGGTGATGTGACTCACTGTAGGTATGAGTGTTGGGGCTCACTCTAGGGACTGGTGTTGGGACTCACTACATGGATTACCATTGGGGCACACTGGAGGAATGAGATTTGGGTCTCACTGTTGGGATGGATGGGGCTGACTGTAGGGATATGTGATGGATCTCACTGTGGGGATGGGTGTTGGGGCTCACTGTTGGGACTGGTATTGTGCTCACTGTACAGATGGGTGATTGGACTCACTTTTGGGATGGTTATGGTGCTTAGTGTAGGGAAGGGCATTGGGACTTTGTAAGGATGGGTGTTTGGAATTACCATAGGGATGTGTAGGACTCACTGCAGAGATGGGTGTTGGCACTCACTATAGGGATGGGTGTTTGGCATCATTGTAGGTATCTGTGGTGCTCATTGTAGTGATGGGTTGTGGGGCTCACTGTCGGAATGGGTGGGGGCTGACTGTAGGGATACGTGATAGGGCTTACTGTAGGGATGGGAGCTGGGACTCACTGTAGGGATAGTTGGGGTTCCCTGTAGGGTTGGGTGATGGGGATCACTGTAGGATCAGTTTTGGGACTCACTGAAAGGATGGGTGTTGGGGCTCACTCTAGTGATGAGTGTTGGGACTCACAGTAGGGATACGTTTTGGGGCACACTTTAATGATGGGTGTTGGATCTCACTGTAGTTATGGGTGTTGGGGCTCACTCTAGTGATGAGTGTTGGGACTCACAGTAGGGATAAGTTTGGGGCACACTCTAATGATGGGTGTTGGATCTCACTGTAGTTATGGGTGTTGGGGCTCACTCTAGTGATGAGTGTTGGGACTCACAGTAGGGATAAGTTTTGGGGCACACTCTAATGATGGGTGTTGGATCTCACTGCAGTTATGGGTGTTGGGGCTCACTCTAGTGATGAGTGTTGGGGACTCACAGTAGGGATAAGTTTTGGGGCACACTCTAATGATGGGTGTTGGATCTCACTGCAGTTATGGGTGTTGGGGCTCACTCTAGTGATGAGTGTTGGGGACTCACAGTAGGGATAAGTTTTGGGGCACACTCTAATGATGGGTGTTGGATCTCACTGTAGTTATGGGTGTTGGGGCTCACTCTAGCGATGAATGTTGGGACTCACAGTAGGGATAAGTTTGGGGCACACTCTAATGATGGGTGTTGGATCTCACTGCAGTTATGGGTGTTGGGGCTCACTCTAGTGATGAGTGTTGGGACTCACAGTAGGGATAAGTTTTGGGGCACACTCTAATGATGGGTGTTGGATCTCACTGCAGTTATGGGTGTTGGGGCTCACTCTAGTGATGAGTGTTGGGGACTCACAGTAGGGATACGTTTTGGGGCACACTCTAATGATGGGTGTTGGATCTCACTGCAGTTATGGGTGGGTGTTGGGGCTCACTCTAGTGATGAGTGTTGGGACTCACAGTAGGGATAAGTTTTGGGGCACACTCTAATGATGGGTGTTGGATCTCACTGCAGTTATGGGTGTTGGGGCTCACTCTAGTGATGAGTGTTGGGACTCACAGTAGGGATAAGTTTTGGGGCACACCTCTAATGATGGGTGTTGGATCTCACTGCAGTTATGGGTGTTGGGGCTCACTCTAGTGATGAGTGTTGGGACTCACAGTAAGGATAAGTTTTGGGGCACACTCTAATGATGGGTGTTGGATCTCACTGCAGTTATGGGTGTTGGGGCTCACTCTAGTGATGAGTGTTGGGACTCACAGTAGGGATAAGTTTGGGGCACACTCTAATGATGGGTGTTGGATCTCACTGTAGTTATGAGTGTTGGGGCTCACTCTAGTGATGAGTGTTGGGACTCACAGTAGGGATAAGTTTTGGGGCACACTCTAATGATGGGTGTTGGATCTCACTGCAGTTATGGGTGTTGGGGCTCACTCTAGTGATGAGAGTTGGGGACTCACAGTAGGGATAAGTTTTGGGGCACACTCTACTGATGGGTGTTGGATCTCACTGCAGTTATGGGTGTTGGGGCTCACTCTAGTGATAAGTGTTGGGGACTCACAGTAGGGATAAGTTTTGGGGCACACTCTAATGATGGGTGTTGGATCTCACTGTAGTTATGGGTGTTGGGGCTCACTCTAGTGATGAGTGTTGGGACTCACAGTAGGGATAAGTTTGGGGCACACTCTAATGATGGGTGTTGGATCTCACTGTAGTTATGGGTGTTGGGGCTCACTCTAGTGATGAGTGTTGGGACTCACAGTAGGGATAAGTTTGGGGCACACTCTAATGATGGGTGTTGGATCTCACTGTAGTTATGGGTGTTGGGGCTCACTCTAGATATGGATGATGAGGCTCACTGTGGGGATATGTAATGGGGCTCATCATAGTGATGAGTGTTGGGACCAGTGATGTGTGAAATTGGAAAACTTTATTCTGAGGATTTAATAGATTATAGCAACACACAGTGGGGATGACTCCCATATGGCCCTGCCTATCTTCACATCAGGCATTGACCAGAAAATACATGAGAGTGCCTTTGAACCTGTTGGCTAGAATGGTCATCTACACCGTATTCCTAACTAATTACGCTGGTGGCCCTAACTCTCCCACCACTAAATGTATCCAGGCCAGACGGAGCAACAAGTGGCTACTCAGCAGGCTAAGACACTACCTCAAGAAACTATTACTGTTTCTCTTACTCTGCTCTGGAAATGTCAAACTTAACCCAGTCCCGCCTGCTTCTCTGAACACCTCCACGGACCTCCCACAATGCAAAGTTATCAGCTTCCTCCATGTGAATGTTTGCAGTCTATTTAAGAAGCTTGACCTGATTCAGACCTGGGCTCTACATGCATCTCCTGATTTCTTAATGATATTGGAATCCTGGCTTACACCATCAACCCCAGACAAAGCTATCAACTTACCAGGTTACAGCACCTACCGATGTGATAGACCAACCAGAGCGGGGGTTGTAATATTTGTTAAGAGTAAATTCTCTGTCACAGTCATTGACTGCACCTCTAAGACTAAAGAATTTGAATGCCTGGCGCTAAAATTATCCCTCTCCAATGAAAAGGCACTCCTTACTGCTGCATGCTACCGCCCGCCTTCTGGTGGCATGGCCCTCCACATCTCCAAAACCTAATCGACTCAGCTAACACCGAGTGTATTCTAATGGGGATCTCAACCAAATTGGAATGATGAGAGCTCCAAGAAGCTCAAGGATTTCTGTGATGTGAGTGCACAAATAACATCTGCAGTCACCAGACCTAACAGAAAAACCTGAGTGAAGCTCCTTCTAGACCTCATTTAGTGAACAAACCCCATAACTTTTAGGATTTCTGTGATGCGAGTGCACAAAAAACACTTGCAGTCACCAGAACCAACAGAAAAAACCCTGAGTGAAGCTCCCTTCTAGACCTCATGTTAGTCAACAAACCCCATAACTTTTCGTAGACTGGAGTCTTCTTTAATGACCTAAGTGATCACTGTGCCACTGCCTGCATCAGACATTCTCCCCAAATAAAGTCTGCCTCCAAGTTCAAACTGGAAAGATGTCTGAAAAAGTTTTGCCAGAATGCCTTCCTGAAAAACATGGGTATCATCAGAAGGCAGGACTTCTACCTAGCCCCTTCCCTCACTGAGGCATTTAATATCTTCCATAGCCTTTTAAAAGGTCTAATAGACAAACATGCCCCCCTAAGGCTAACCAAGACTAAAAAAATACCTCCCGGCTGGTTCTCTCCTATCCTGAAGAAAGCGTTCAAGGACAGAGACTATTGGTGGAAAAGAGCAAGAAATCTCATTTAGAGGCCGATTGGCTAGTACTTCATGACTCTAGAAATGCTGGCACCAAATTAATAAGATCTGAAAAAACTAGATATTTTGAAGCAGCACTGGAAGACAATAAAAACAATTCTGCCAACTTCTGGAGCATCCTCAAAGAGGTTGAAGGTCATACTGCTGACGCCTCACTTTCAGCCAATATAGTGTTCAATGAATCTACCTTCACAGACAGAGCTGCCATATTAGACCAACTCAACAAACACTTTGCTACAACTGGGTTAGCCTTTGATGCCTCGCCTATCAACAAGCTCAGCCCATTAGGAGACTACTCCACTGCTGACTCTAATGCTAACTTTAACCTCAACAAACCTCATCCCTCCTCTTTCAGCTTCCATACGGTCATGTTTAAACAAGTAGAGGATGTCCTATTGTCACTGGATACAAAAAAGGGTGCCAGTGCCGACAATATTGAACCCTACTTCCTAAAATTAGGCCATTACTATTTAACAGCCCCCATCACCCATTTATTCAAAACCTCCCTGACGAGGCGAGCTACCTGTGCCATGGAAAACTGTACACCTCATACCTTTGTTCAAATCTGGGGATCAGAGCGACCTGAACAATTACCGGCCTATTTCCATACTATCTACCCTATCAAAACTATTGGAAAAATCATCAACACCCAAGTTAGAGAGTATCTGGATTCACAGAAACTGCTAAATCCTGCACAGTCTGGCTTTAGAGACAAACATAGCACAGTATCTGCCCTTGCAAAAGTAACCACTGACTGGCAAATTGCCTTGGATTCTAAAGCGTGTTTGCCCTCTTCCTTGATCTTAATAAGGCTTTCGATACTGTGGATCACAATATTATGATTAATGCACTGTGCAATATCGGTCTCGATAAGACTGCCATTAAATGGCTCACCAGCTACCTTACCAACAGGTTACAACAAGTTAAAGCCTCAGGTGAATTGTCTCCACTAAAAACACTTCCACAAGGTGTCCCCGAAGGCTTCATCCTGGGCCCTATCCTATTCGCGATTTATATCAACAACCTTGACTCACAACTGTGCACAGCTAATGTGCACCTATTTGCAGATGATACTGTCCTTTACACCTCAAATGCATCCTTGGATTTGGCCATTGAGGACCTACAGCAAGATTTTATCTCTCTCCAATATAACCTTATCAAACGTAAACTCCTACTCAATGCCAAAAAAACCAAAGCCATGATCCTCTCATCAAAGGCAGCCTCAGGACTAACACACAATCACAAGATTCGAACGCAATTTATGAGACCCTTGAAATAGTAGATACCTTCAAGTATCTAGGGTTCTGTCTGGACAATAAGCTTAACTTCCTGTGCCATCTAAATGAGGTCTTGAAATAATTAAGGCAGCGGTTAGGCGTGTTCTACCACATTAAGCAGCCACTCGCCAAAGAAGCTAGAAAGAGACTAGTACTGTCCACATTCCTACCATTACTGGACTATACTGACTTTCTCTACAACCATTACCCCTCAACTGTGCTCAACAAACTTGATGCTTTTTACCACCGGGCCTTAAGGTTCATCCTAAACCTGCCGTCTCGCATCCACCACTGCCTACTGTACCAAGAGATGGAATGGTCCTCTCTCTCAACAAGGAGAAAAAGGAATGCTGTTCTGTGGTTCTTTAGAGCTTTGTCTGATACACTCCCTGCTTACATTTCAAGCTTCTTCAAACATGCCAAGAGATCCTATGGATTGAGATGCTTCTCCATACTCTGCTTCCAGATACCCAGAGTAAAAACAACCTATGGCGTGGCTGCAAACAACTTTTCTTTCCTGTCCTTATGGAGCATGCATGCAAAGCTCACTTAAACTCTAATCCTTCCCAGTCCGTTCACTTTCAAAGCACTACTAGCTGAGTACCTTAAGAAACCTGTAGCTGTTTAAGTGACCTTATACCAGTAGCCTAGTATCTCCCATGAATCCTATGTCACGGAAATCAGCTCAACTCACATCAACATTAGGGTACCTAGCACTTATTAGCCCCTTTCCTCTTCCCCATCCCCGTCCTGTCCCCCTGTCCCATATACATTCTCCTCTTTCCCTTCCTACATATTATTATTTTTTTAATAAGGTAATAGCTGCCATATATTGGTGACTATCTAGGAATTAAACTTTTACCTCTGTGTTTACTTGATATGAATTTGTAACTGTGTTACCTGTTGGCTGTGTATGTATAGCCCTGAATCTTCCTCTACATGTACAATGCTTTGTCTTTGTCAACCCTATTTTGACTGTGAATTGTATTAATGTCCAGGACTACGCGAAAATGAGCTTGCTCAATGGTGTTTATGCCTGGTTAAATAAAGTTTGATTGATTGATTTGTTAATTGAGTCAGTTTACAAAGTTAATCAGCTATGCAAAGTCCAGATTCGCAGAAAACTGATAACTCCACAAAATGTGAAGTTAGCAACTTCGCCAGTGGAGTTTGGTACAGAGGTGAAGTTTGCAATGTACTATGGGGTTGGAGGTCACAAGTTACTGAAACAAACTGTATGCCAAGAAGAGGCTGACTTCAGTGCAGTCTTCTGAAGACAGAGTAGGAAAGAAGTCTGTGTGTGCTTGTCAGAGAAAAAAAACTTTTAAAATACATCTCAAATTGCTCACAAATCATTCTAGGGCATTGGGCTGCTAAATTTATGGGGTTTTGTTGTTTATTTTTCAGTGATTATTACTTTCGCTTGCGAGCATGCACAAGGAACGTTTTGGGAGAGTAGCACACTTTGGAGGTGTGTCTCTCCCATTCAATCCTGTGCTCTGTTGAGCAGGCATGGTGGTCCTGCACCAATGGGTGCAGGAGCTCTGTATGACAGCGATGGTCTTCTGCTTCAAAGAAAACCACCGCTATCATACCGAGCACCATGTAACGCCGCCCCCCTCGCATCACGCGCTCCCCGAAATCACGCATCCCAAAGCTTTGGTGCCGCTGGGCCCACCCAGCGTAGCCAGCGTTGCCGGCGGGGTGCCCAATCCCCACGTCGGCTCACAGCACCCCAAGCCATCCTTCTGCCACGCTGGAGCCACCCCAGCATGGCAAACCTCCCGTTGTTTGCCGACGGTGGTGCCCAATCCCCGTTGGCTACTCGCCCCAGCGTGGTTTGCTGGCGGGTGCCCAATCCCGTTGGCTCCTCAGCCCCCAGCCATCTTCTGCCATGCTGGGAGCCCACCCAGCGTGTGGCGTCCACGTAGTCCGTTTTTTAAAAACCTGTAAAGAAAAAACAGTCCCCGTGGTCTCCCAGTCCCCCTCCACAACCTGCACCCATCCACTGCGCACCAACCTCCCCACATCCCCTCTCACCCCATACTTTCCCTGAGCTCGTGCGACGATCTTCAGTGGACGAGAACACGTCTGCACTCTTCAAAGCCGACCCGCGAACAGAGAAATGCGGTAAAGCTGTATAATGGGCTAGATAGTGGGGTTTCAACTTTATTGCATATCTCAGTCATTTTTGGAATTTTTGCACCAAATTTTCAATATGGGGTTTTGTGGGTCCCCTTCTTATGAATGATGTCACTGTCATGGCGTTATTCGGGCCGAAGGGTGATTTCGCAGATCACTGTGCGACATCACCCGCTGGGCCTGAAACCTGTTGATGACATCGACAGTCCCAAAACCCCATGTTGGTGGTCTCAAAATCAATAAATAACTGTTTTACCAGCGTGCGTTGCGCGGTTCTCGCGGGCTCATAAGTTCGCGAATTTTCAATATTTTCACTCCAGATTTTCAATATTGCCATTTTACCACACCTCCTTATGAGCAGTACAGCTGTCATTTTTCACATCCTGCCCAAAATGTGTTTCCGCCCATGTAGTGCACAATGGCGCAGTCGGTGTGCAAAATCAATGTATGGGACACACTAAGAAAATCACAGTGACAATATTCATTAGCAGAGGTCTTAAAATGGCTATGTTGAAAATTTGGTGAAAAAATTCCTAGAAATGACTGTTTTACGAGCGTGCGTTGTGCAGTTCCTACACACGTTTGTACGTTTGCGAATTTTCAATATTTCTTCTCAGATTTTCAACATTACCATTTTACCACACCTTCTTATGAGTAGTACAACTAACATTTTCACATCTCACCCAAAAGCGTGTTTCCACCATGTAGCGCACAGTGGTGCAGTCGGTGTCTTGAAATCAATGTATGGACACATTAAGAAAATCACAGTGACACTGTTCATGAGCAGAGGTCTTAAAATGGCTATGTTGAAAATTTGGTGAAAATTCAGAAAATAACTGTTTTTATGGCGTCGTTGCACAGTTCTCACATGCCTTCATGCGTTTCTTGATTTTCAATATTTGCACTCAGATTTTAAACATTGCCATTTTACCATATCTCCTCATGAGCAGTACAGCTGACATTTTCATCACTGCCCAAAGCGATGTTTCCACCATGTAGCGCACAATGGCGCGGTTGATTGTCGCGAACTCAATGTATGGGACACATTAAGAAAATCACAGTGACACTGATCATGAGCAGAAGTCTTAAAATGGCTGTGCTGGAAAATTTGGTAAACAAATTCCTTAAAATGACTTTTACGTGTCTGCGTTGCGCAGTTCCTACGCACGCTCGTAAGTTTGCGAATTTTCAATATTTGCACTCCACATTTTCAACATTGCCATTTTACCACACCTCCTCATGAGCAGTACAACTGTCATTTTCACATCCTGCCCAAAACATGTTTCCGCCCATGTAGCGCACAATGGCGCAGTTGGTGTGCGAACTCAATGTATGGGACACATTAAGAAAATTACAGTGTCACTGTTCATGAGCAGAAGATCTTAAAATGGCTATGTTGAAAATTTAGTGAAAAATTCCTAAAATGACTGTTTCACGAGTGTTCATTCGCAGCTCCTATACCAGCTCATAAGTTGCAATTTCCAATATTTTCCTCCATTTTCAATATTGCCATTTACCACACCTCCTTATGAGCAGTACAGCTGTCATTTTCATCCTGCCCAAAACGTGTTTCCGCCCATGTAGTGCACAATGGTGCAGTCGGTGTGCGAAATTAATGTATGGGACACAGTAAGAAAATCACAGTGACACTGCTCATGAGCAGAGGTCTTAAAATGGCTGTGTTGAAAATTTGGTGACAAAATTCCTAAAAATGACTGTTTTATGAGTGTTCATTGCACTGTTCCTATGCACGCTCGTAAGTTTGCGAATTTTCAATATTTTCACTCCACATTTTCAACATTGCCATTTTACCACACCTCCTTATAAGCACTGCAGCTGTCATTTTTCACATCTTGCCCCAAAGCGTGTTTCCCCATGATAGCGCACAATGGCACATCGCTGTGTGAACTCAGTGTATGGGACACATTAAGAAAATCACAGTGTCACTGTTCATGAGCAGAGATCTTAAAATGGCTATGTTGAAAATTTGGTGAACAAATTCCTAAAATAACTGTTTTACTGGCGTCGTTGTGCAGTTCCTCATAAGCTCGTAAGTTTGCAAATTTTCAATATTTTCACTCCAGATTTTCCAACATTGCCATTTTACCACACCTCCTTATGAGCAGTACAGCTGTCATTTTCACATCCTGCCCAAAGCGTGTTTCCGCCCATGTAGTGCACAATGGCGCGATCGTGCAAAATCAATGTATGCACACAGTAAGACAATCACAGTGACACTGTTCATTAGCAGAGGTTTAAAATGTCAATGTTGACAATTAATGAAAAAATTCTAACAATGACTGGTTTACGGCGTGCACTGCACAGTTCCATGCATGCTTCGTAGGTTTGCGAATTTTCAATATTTCCACTCCAGATTTTCAACATTGCCATTTTACCACACTTCCTTATGAGCAGTACAGCTGTCATTTTTCACATCCTGCCCAAAACGTGTTTCCGCCTATGTAGCACACAATGGGGGTGACAAAAAGGTCATGCTGAAAATTTATTGTGCAAATACCAGCAATCGCACAGGGCATTAGGGTAAAGCACCATACATGCCAAACACCACTGCAAATACCTGCAAGCGAACGTTCGGCATTGACAAATGCTTGTTTACTTTAGAGTAGTGGTTTCTGTTTTGTCAGTCTTTGAAGCAGTGGTGTAGGGGAGGGTAGATGTAACATAAAGCAAGGCAGCCTAGAAAGATCCGGAGCATTTTTGCCCAAGCAGTAGATTTGTGTTATATTTTGGTTTTCTCACTCTTTCTTGTTCATCATTTTTGACAGCGTAGTTTCTCAGTTTAATTTCTGTTGTTTATTTGATGTGTTTGAGTAAAGTATTTTGTCAGTGTCTTTCTGTAGCAGTTTCAGTTATTTTTTAGTTATTTATTTCTTAAAGTAATGGTGTTCTGTCACTTTTTGTTACACAATATTAAGTTACCCGTTACCCCTGTCATTTTTATTCTTTTCTGTTTAAAAAAAAAAGAACTGTTTTGGTTGTTTTTAGCAGTACTTTTTCAGATCACACTGCTGATCCCTGATTCTCTAGGAGGAGGTGCTGTCTGCTGCTGGTGGTCAATATCTTGTTTAACCCTTTTACTCCTGTTGCGTGTATCATGTTAATCCCTGTGGTGCTCTATTTTTCTAGCGGGAGGTGTTGTCTGCTACTGGTAGTTAATAACTTGTTTACATAGAAATATATAATTTGATGGCAGGTAAGGACTGCTTGGCCCACCCAGTCTGCCCATTTCCCTACCTACTGGATAAGCTGCAGATCCTAGTTAACCAACAGCCTACATCCTCCTACCCTCCATTAGAATTGCTTTATGTCTGTCCCATGCATTCTTGAATTCCTCCACTGTTTTTGACTTCACAACCTCTTCAGGAAGGCTATTCCATGCATCCAACACCCTCTTCATGAAAAAATACTTCCTCCATTGCCCCTGAGCTGTTCCCTCTATCTTCAAATTGTGCCTCCTTCTTCTTGCACATCTCTTTTTCTAAAAGATGCTACCCTCTTGGACTTTGTTGATTCCCTTGTGGTACTTAAATGTTTCTATCATGCCCCTTCTCCCTCCTTTCCTTGGGGGTATACATATTAAGTTCCTTTAGTCTCTCTTCATATTGCTTCTGGGGCAGACCTTGCACCATTTTAGTTGCCCTCCTCTGGACTATCTCCATCCTGTCTATGTCCTTACGGAGATGGGGTCTCCAGAACTGCATGCAGTATTCCAGATGGGGTCTCACCAACTGTCTGTACAGAGGGATAATGACTTTCTGTTTTCTACTGGTGTTGCCTCTCCCTATGCTTCCCAGTATCCCCCCAGCCCACCTTACTGCCTTCTCAAATTGCTTGCCTACCTTTAGGACATCTGAAATGACTACCCCCAGGTCCCTTTCCATTTTTGTTGTTGTTAGTACCTCCCCTTCCCATTATGTACTATTTCCCTGGGATTTTGTTTCCCAGGTGCATTGTTTTGCACTTTTTTGCATTGAATCTAAGCTGCCTGTGATAGACCAACTGGAGGGGGGTCGTAATATATGTTAAGACTAAATTCTCTGTCACAGTCATTGACTGCATCTCTAAGGCTAAAGAATTTGAATGCCTGGCACTAAAAGTATCCCTCTCCAATGAAAAGGCAATGCTTGTTGCTGTATGCTACCACCCTCCTTCTGGTGGCATGGCCCTCCTACCGCATCTCCAAAGCCTAATCGACTCAGCTAGCACCGAGTATATTCTAATGGGGGATCTCAACCAAAATTGGAATGATGAGAGCTCCAAGAAGCTCAAGGATTTCTGTGATGCGAGTCGGCTGGCACAAATAACACCTGCAGTCACCAGACCCAACAGAAAAAACCCTGAGCGAAGCTCCCTTCTAGACCTCATGTTAGTCAACAAACCCCATAACTTTTCGTAGACTGGAGTCTTCTTTAATGACCTAAGTGATCACTGTGCCACTGCCTGCATCAGACATTCTCCCCAAATAAGGTCTGCCTCCAAGTTCAAACTGGAAAGATGTCTGAAAACGTTTTGCCAGAATGCCTTCCTGAAAGACCTGGGTTACATCAGATGGTAGGACTTCTACCTAGCCCCTTCCCTCACTGAGGCATTTAATATCTTCCATAGCCTTTTAAAAGGTCTAATAGACAAACATGCCCCCCTAAGGCTGATCAAGACTAAAAAAATACCTCCCGGCTGGTTCTCGCCTATCCTGAAGAAAGCGTTCAAGGACAGAGACTACTGGTGGAAAAGAGTGAGGAAATCTCATTTGTAGGCCGATTGGCTAGCATTTCGTGACCTTAGAAATGTTGGCACCAAATTAATAAGATCTGAAAAAACTAGTTATTTCCAAGCAGCACTGGAAGACAATAAAAGCAATTCTGCCAAATTCTGAAGCATCCTCAAAGAGGTTGAAGGTCATACTGCTAACTCCTCCCTTCCAGCCAAAAACAGACAGAGCTGCCATATTAGACCAAATCAACGAACACTTTGCTACAGCTGGGTTGGCCTTTGATGCCTCGCCTATCAATAAGCTCATCCCATTAGGGGAACGGGACTCCACTGCTGATTCTAATGCTAACTTTAACCTCAACCAACCTCATCCTCCTCCTTCAGCTTCTATACAGTAACGTTTAAACAAGTATAGGACCTCTATTGTTACTGGATACAGAAAAGAGTGCGGTGCCAACAATATTGAACCCTACTTCCTAAAATTAGGCCATTACTATACTTGACGGCCCATCACCCATTTATTCAACACACGCCCTCATGCAGGGGCGAGCTACCTGTGCCATGGAAAATTGCGCATCATACCCTTGTTCAAATCTGGGGATCAGAGTGACCTGAACACTTCCGGCCTATTTCCATACTATCTACCCTATCAAAACTATTGGAAAAAATTGTCAACACCAAGTTAGAGTATCTGGATTCACAGAAACTGCTAAATCCTGCACAGTCCAGCTTTAGAGCCAAACATAGCACAGTATCTGCATTTGCAAAAGTAACCACTGACTGGCAAATTGCCTTGCATTCTAAAGCATGTGTTTGCCCTCTTCCTTGATCTTAGTAAGGCTTTCGATACTGTGGACCACAATATTATGTAATGCACTGTGCAATATTGGTCTCGATAAGACTGCCATTAAATGGTTCTCAGCTACCTTACCAACAGGTTACAACAAGTTAAAGCCTCAGGTGAATTGTCTCCACTAAAAGGCCCTATCCTATTTGCAATTTATATCAACAACCTTGACTCACAACTGTGCACAGCTAATGTGCACCTATTTGCAGATGATACTATCCTTTACACCTCAAATGCATAGTTGGATTTGGCCGTGAGGACCTACAGCAAGATTTTATCTCTCTCAATATAACCTTATCAAACATAGCTCCACTCAATGCCAAAAACCAAAGCCATAATCCTCTCACAAAAGGCAGCCTCAGGACTAACACACAATCACAAGATTCTAAGGCTATTGGGTGAGCCCCATGAAAGAGTAGATACCTTCAAATATCTACGGTTCTGGCTGGACAATTAGCTTAACTTCCTGTGCCATCTAAATGAGGTCTTGAAATAATTAAGGCAGTGGTTAGGCGTGTTCTACCACATTAAGCACCAACTCACCAAAGAAGCTAGAAAGAGACTAGTGCAGTCCACATTCCTACCCTTACTGGACTATGCTGACTTTCTCTACAACCATTGCCCCTCAGCTGTGCTCAACAAACTTGACACTCTTTACCACCGGGCCTTAAGGTTCATCCTAAACCTGCCGTCTCGCACCCACCACTGCCTACTGTACCAAGAGATGGGATGGTCCTCTCTCTCAACAAGGAGGAAAAGGAACGCTCTTCTGTGGTTCTTTAGAGCTTTGTCTGATAAACTCCCTGCTTACATTTCAAGCTTCTTCGAACGTGCCAAGGATCCTATGGATTGAGGCAGCTTCTCCATACTCTGCTTCTAGATACCCAGAGTAAAAACAACCTATGGCATGGCTGCAATCAACTTTTCATTCCCGTCTTTGTGGAACATCAGGCAAAGCTCACTTAAACTCTCATCCTTCCTGGTCCATTCACTTTCAAAGCACTAATAGCTGAGTACCTTAAGGAAACCTGTAGCTGTTTTAAGTGACCTTATACCAGTAGCCCCTAGTATCTCCCACAAATCCTATGTCACAGAAACCAGCTCAACTCACATCAACATTAGGGGCACCTAGCACTTATTAGCCCCTCTTCTCTTCCCCTTGTCCTCGTCCTGTCCCCCCATCCCATATACATTCTCCTCCTTTCCCCTTCCTACATATTTTTTTTTTATAAGGTAATAGCTGCCATATATTGGTGACTATCTAGGAATTAAACTTTTACCTCTCGTGTTTACTTGATATGAATTTGTAACTGTGTTACCTATGTTAGCTATGTCTGTATAGGCCTGAATCTTCCTCCAATGCTTTGTCCTTGTCAACCCTATTTTTGACTGTGAATTGCATTAATGTCCAGGCCCACCTTGAAAATGAGCTTGCTCAATGGTGTTTATGCCTGGTTAAATAAAGTTTGATCGATTGATTGATTGATTGATTGATTTGTGAATTCGACTCAGTTCACAAAGTTAATCAGCTATGCAAAGTCCAGATTCGCAGAAAACTGATAACTCCACAAAATGTGAAGTTAGCAACTTCGCCAGTGGAGTTTGGTACAGAGGTGAAGTTTGCAATGTACTATGGGGTTGGAGGTCACAAGTTACTGAAACAAACTGTATGCCAAGAAGAGGCTGACTTCAGTGCAGTCTTGTGCTTGTCAGAGAAAAAAAAACTTAAAATACATCTCAAATTGCTCTCAAATTGTTCTAGAGGGCCTTGGGCTGCTAAATTTGTGGGGGGTTTTTTGTTTATTTTTCAGTGTTTATTTACTTTAAAGTAGTGGTTTTTGTTTTGTCAGTCTTTGAAACAGTGGTGTAGGGGATGGTAGATGTAACGTGTTGTCTGCTGCTGGCGGTCAATATCTTGTTTAACCCTTTTACCTCTGTTGCGTGTGTCATGTTAATCCCTGTGGTGCTCTATTTTTCTAGCGGGAGGTGTTGTCTGCTACTGGTAGTTAATAACTTGTTTACATAGAAACATAGAATTTGACGGCAGATAAGGACCGCTTGGCCCACCCAGTCTGCCCATTTCCCTACCTACTGGATAAGCTGCAGATCCTAGTTAACCAACAGCTTACATCCTCCTACCTTCCACTAGAATTGCTTTATGTCTGTCCCATGCATTCTTGAATTCCGCCACTGTTTTTGACTCCACGACCTCTTGAGGAAGGCCATATCATGCATCTAACACCCTCTTCATTGAAAAATACTTCCTCACATTGCCCTGAGCTGTTCCCTCTATCTTCAAATTGTGCCCTCTCATTCTTGCACACCTCTTTTCTGAAAGATGCTACCCTCTTGGACTTTGTTGATTCCTTGAGGTACTTGAAAGTTTCTATCATGTTCCCCTGTCCCTCCTTCATCGAGGTATACACATTAAGCTCCTTAAGTCTACTTCATATGTCTTCTGGTGCAGACCCTGCACCATTTTGATACCTCCTCTGGACTATCTCCATCCTGTCTATGTCCTTACGGAGATGGGTCACAGAACTGCATGCAGTGTTCCAGACGAGGTCTCACCAACTGTCTGTACAGAGGATAACAACTTTCTGTTTTCTACTGGTGATGCCTCTCCTATGCATCCCAGTACCCCTAGCTCTCCTTACTGCCCTTTCACATTGCTTGCCTACCTTTAGGTCATCTGATATGACTACCCCAGGTCCCTTTCCATTTTTATTGTTGTTAGTATCTCACCCCCATTGTGTACTCTTCCCCTGGGTTTTGTTTCCAGGTGCATTACTTGCACTTCTTGGTGTAACCCCCTACAAATCGGGTACCTAAAAGAGCCTCCTAGGAGCTTGCCTAAGTGTTCCCCTGCCTGCCGGCGTTCAGCGTTAAGCCATTAGAATGGCACTGTGAGTGCTAGTGAGCCTCCACATACTACTGTCTCCTTAATAGCTGTCTGCTTGCAGACATAATTAATGCCTTTCCAGGGGGGCTGGTGTTTCCCTGCTTGAATTCCACCTGAACTGCGGAGTAATCGCTCCATTTTGCGGTAGCTGAAGGTGCAAAGGGAGCCCATCTGAAAGATATAACTGTTTGCCTGTAATCATTTAAAGCATTAGTAATATTGTAGTTTGTCTAACCTGCCTTTATTGCAGATGGGACTTTGTGTGGTTGCCCCCTCCATTTTGGACCTAAACTGCTGTGCTAGGCCAATGGGATTAGGGGAGCTATAAAATGGAGACTGCTTGGGCCAACCAGAATTTGGACTCTCCTGGGAGCCAGCTTACAAGGGAATGTATAACAGTAATCTGGGAAGTGTAGTTTTGGATCTTGGCGCCTTTTTGCACCAACTGAAAGAGCTTTGGAGTGATTGACAGCTGAGTCCACCAACTGAACCAGGTGGCACCCGAAGGGAATGCTCTGCGCTGCGACTGGGAGATCAGATCAGTTGTGACCATGAGGAGAGAAGGAAGTCTGTGTTTCTGCAGTGTACAGTTTCACACGGGAAGCACGTGAGAGGCTCTGAAGTCAGTCTGTTGCCATCGCAAGCTTAAATCGGGCTGAATCCGAGGTGGCTGAAAGTAAGGAAGGCTGAAAAGTGGAAACCAGGCTCACCTTGTTGAAGACTGGAGAAATTGCTGAATCACACTCGGGTCTGTCAGGAACTGGAAGCTGCTGTATGTACTCTGGGTATCTGCAGTAATGCAATCAGGACCTAGGAGCAGCTGCCTGGTATAGTAATTTCCTTTACATATAAGCGTGTTGAATACTTGGGGATAGCTATTCAATTCTCTTTTCATCGTGCGTTGTAAGCTGAAAGCAGAGCTAAATTTAATCAGACTAAATCTGTCTGCTAGTCAAAGCAGTTGCAGTGAGAATCTCATCTCCATGCCTTGCTTTCTGGCAATCCAGAACAATCATCTTCATCAGGTTCTCAGCTTGGGGTAGTGTGAGTACACATCAGGGCATTCTCCTCGACCTGCTAACAATCACAAGTGTATCATCTAATTTTCTTTGTTTCATTTATTCAAGGACTGAGCCATCCAGCTCCGGATTACAGTTGGGTGTTATACATATATTTTTCTACAGGGCCCTATCCATCTGTACCTGCCAGCCAACCCCGGGCAACGGACCTGGCTAGCCCCTCCCCAACCTGGGTACCCAGAGTGTGACTTTCCAGACCCTGTATGTGTGCACAGTACTGTGATTTACTTTGGCTAATTAACTTGATTTCCCCCTCCTGTGTTACAGTCCCCCTGAATAAACCAGATTTGATGTTGTTAAACTTTAAACTGTCTTCAGTGTCCGTATCTTCATGCCAAGCACTGTATTGGTTTCTGTATGCTGTTTAACCTTATTTTTCAGGGGGTTCTCAGAGACAAATCTCCGAATCTGTCTAGGGTAAGTGGTACCTTATGATTGAACAGTGTGTACATGTGGGGCATTGGTACTGTAATTTCTGTGCATTGTGTGGGCCTTTAGAGGGATTAGAAGGGGGTCTCAGTGTCCCAGAGGGCTGTGACCAAACTAGATCAACCATTACAAACCCTGACCCTGACCTCTGGGTGGAGGCATCCGCCATAGAACCTAGGCCCCTCAACCTGTTGGCAGTCCAGCAGGCAGGGGTAGTAGCCCTTGGGGTAGTGCCACCTGGGGGTTACATAAGCATTGAATCTAAGCTGCCATACATTTGACCATTCCTCCAGCCTTGCTAAGTCCTTTTCATCCTTTCCACTCCACCTTGTGTATCAACCCTAATGCAGATCTCTGTGTCATCTGCAAAGATACATACCTTTCCTGCCAGTCCCTCTGCAATGTCACTTATAAAGAACCCTGTGGTACCCACTAGTAACTCCCCTATCTTCAGAGTGGACTCTGTTTACTATTACCCTCTGTGTCCTGTACTCCAGCCAATTTTTACCCAGGCTACCATCTTGGGACCCACACTAAGGCTGGCTAACTTGTATATTACTCTTTTGTGTGGGACTGTGTCAAATGCCTTGCTAAAGTCTAGGCAGGCCATGTCCCGGCCCCTCCCTGATCCACTACTTTGGTCACCCAGTCTAAGAAATCTATTAGATACGTGTGACATTACCTTCCCACTGTGAATCCATGCTGCCTTGGGTCCTGTGCCCCACTGACCTCTAGGTACTCAATAATTCTTTCCTTCAGAAGTGATTACATCATTTTCCCTATCACTGAGGTCAAACTAACAGGCCTGTAGTTTCCTGCCTCTGCCCTGCTCCCACTTTTGTGAAGTGGAATAACATCTGCCCTCCTCCAGTCCTCAGGTACTACCCCATCCTCCCATGATTTGTTAAACAGGGTAGTCAGTGGTGTCACTAATTCTACCCTTAGTTCTTTTAGAATTATGTGATGAATCCCATCAGGCCCCATTGCTTTATCCACCTTCAGTTTTAAGTGTTCTTTCAGAACTCTTTCTTCTGTGAATGGGCTGGTATCAACCCCCTAGCCAGAGTGTTTCTATTGTTTGGTTTAGGTACCTCCCCTTCTTCATTTGTGAATACTGAGCAAAAATATTTGTTTAGTATCTCTGCCTTTTCAGATTTAGAGAAGTACGTAGAATGCATATATGCACTATGTTTTAAGTCTCAAGCTTTAATGGGAGCTGAGTTATAGGTAGTCAAATGTTTCACCAAAATTTGGATTTCTGTAACTTTAGTATAACTTTGATTGTATTCATTGAAATATTACAAACATTGCCAGGTATACAAGTGATCACTACATTTGTATATGCACTTAGTTTCAGGTTTCTAGCTTTAAATGGGACTGGATTATAGCCTGCCAAACAAGTTGCCAAATTTTACTGTAATTTCGGTTAGTTCCTCTAATTTTAAAACTACATATCAAATTTAACCAGAGTTAAAACATTTAAACTACTATACACATGGTCAATTCTGAAAAAGTTCATATTTTCAGCTTTAAATGGGATTGAATTAAAAGTAGTCAAACTTTCACAACATTTACAAATTTAATTTTGCAAGAATGTAAACTACAAATTTATAAACCCCTGAAACTTTAAAACTAGAGAATGCAGTATCATCAAATTTGGCAGGTTCTTAGACCTTAAAGGAGACTCGTGTGCCAGTTTTATTAATTGCTTGCAGCTAGAAATTGCAAAATAACATCTGTAAGGTCAAATCCATGAGTCTTTATGAAAATTGCAGAATTTCATGAAAAATTCTATAAAACTGGAATTTTCTAATTTCACTCAGCCTTATCTGGGGGGTTCTAATTAAAGGATATAGGTATAAGAGGAGGTAGCACAGGGGGTCACCAGGTTCTGGAGTTAGATGCGCAGTTTCATCAAGAAATGGACAGCTAAGCTGGGTAGCACAACAGTGGTAGACCCCCAGGTTGGAGCAAGAAAACAAAGAGTGTCAACAATTCCAACCTGAATGCAGGATATTTAAGGATCACATCCAGTAAATTTATGATCTAGGGAGCCTGGTGTACATGCAAGTCTAGGACTTAGAGGTATTCAAAAAGATGTAGAAGGAGAAAGCAATGTCTTGGGCAGCAGGAAGAAAGATTTTGGCTATTCCAACAGGGTAGGTCGATAGAAAGGAGTAGGTGACTCATGTTTTAAGGAGTTTGTCACTGTAAAGAACAAAGAGGATATCAGTGGGATCAGTAGTTCTACTGAGTCAATCTGGCTATGCCAAAGGGGGGGGGAGTAGTCACCCAGTGAGGAACAGCAGGACTGCAGAAAGCTCAGCCTAGCTTATCAAATGAAGTAGTGATATGTGCATTGTTAATATTAAATTCTATAAAAAAAAATCTGGATGCTTCATCTACAGAATATGCTATCATAAATACAGTGAGAATGTGAGAAAATGTTACTAATCATTTTTTTTTCTTCTGCAAAATTAAAACTGTATAACCAGTTTGTCTAGTTGTGTTAGACACAGGATACATGGACTATGAATATGCATGTCAAATGTTAACTGTATGCATGCAAGAGCAGAGAAGATACAAACATCCACATTTTTGATAGTTTTCACAAAGTTTTGTAAATATTTACATAGTAAAGTTCTGAACCCCTGAAACTTAAAAATCTGTTATCAAGTCTCTCCATCTTTAGATCATTCTATAAGCATTACAAAAAGGTTGTATGTACTAATTTACACTTGTCTCACTCCAAAGGTGCTTGAGTTATATGCAGATGAAATTTATTAATGAAATTTCATGAAAAAAATAAAATGGCAGATTTTGAGCACATATAATTTTGAGACGATGCATCATATTGTCATGAAACCTGGCACATTGTTACAACACCTATCATCAAGAAATCATGCCAAATTTAGGATCCCTGACCCAACAGATGGTTAAGGTATATGCAGGTAAAAGATGTTCATGAAATTTCACACAAACAATAAAATGACATTTGAGCAATTATACTTTTGCAACTATCCCACCAAATTACATGATATTTGACAAGTTTGTGGTCATAGATACTAAGGCCCAGATATTCAAACTGCACCAGGCTGTGGCACAAGCCTGAGCACAACGCAACTTGGATGTGCAGGGGCATTGACTGGGCGATATTCAACGGAGCTGCGCCATGGCACAGCATCATTGAATATCGCACCCTGGCCAACCACAGTGTGCATGGCGCAGTGGCACTGCACCAGCGCAAGTGGCCAGAGTGGAGCAGGGGGATGCGCTAGTGCAAGTTCCATTGCGCAATGCGCAGCAATCGCAATATTCAAAAGTGCACATGCAAATGGGGCCATAATGTATGCAAGGCACAAATGGGGCAATTTGCATGTCATTATGGCCTCATTTGCATGCAGATGCGCCAATCCCTGGAGACTTGTGCCTGGCGCCCTGCCAGGCAGCAGCCGTTAGGGACTGGCGCCCCTGCACAGCACGACAATGTGCCCCACAGCAGCCATCGAGCTTCAATAAATAGAAATTGCATCTATATTCCTGGTGGTCCAGTGGACTGCTGTCAATGTCGCAGGCTTGGTATCAATAAAAGATCCTATTTCCCTGGTGGTCCAGTGGACTGCTGTCAGCCTGATCACGGGCTTCAGTATAAATGAAATTAATCCTATATCCCTGGTGGTCAGTGGACTGCTGTCTGACCGATCACGGGCTTCAGTATAAATAAAATGAATCCTATATCCTAGTGGTCCAGTGGACCGCTGTCAGCCTGATCGCAGGCTTCAGTATAAATAAAATGAATCCTATATCTCTGGTGGTCCACTGGACTGCTGTCAGCCGATCGCGGGCATTTGTAATAAAAATAATTACGTCCAATATCCCTGGTGGTCTATGCGGTACCCCTCCCACCTGCCCACTGAGCCCACCACCCCGCTCCCCTTGGTCAGCAGCGGGCAGTAGCACCCACCCCCTGCTGCCCGCTGCCCACTGACTGACATTGTGGGTAGGGCTGTATGCCCATTGGTCCTGGCGTGAGCCAATGGGCATGCAGCTCCGTGCCTCTACACATTCAGATATGTGAATGGATCCATTCACATATCGGAATGTGTCATGCGCAGAGCTGCACACCCATTGGCTCACGCTGACCAATGGGCATACAGCCCTACCTATGATGTCAGTCTGGCAGGCGGCGGGCAGCAGGGGTGGGTGCTGCCGCCCGCCGCTGACCGGGAGAGCGGGGTGGTGGAGCTCAGTGGGCAGGTGGGAGGGGGTACCGCTAGACCACCAGAGATATTGGACGTAATTCTTTTTTTATTACAAATGCCCATGATCGGGCTAACAGTGGTCCACTGGACCACCAGGGATATAGGATTCATTTTATTTATACTGAAGCCCGCAATCGGGCAGACAGCGGTCCACTGGACCACCAGGGATATAGGATTCATTTTATTTATACTGAAGCCCGTGATCAGGCTGACAATGGTCCACTGGACCACCAGGGATATAGGATTCATTTTATTATACTGAAGCCCGCGATCATGCAGACAGCGGTCCACTGGACCACCAGGGATATAGGATTCATTTTATTTATACTGAAGCCCGCGATCGGGCAGACAGCGGTCCACTGGACCACCAGGGATATAGGATTCATTTTATTTATACTGAAGCCCGTGATCAGGCTGACAGCGGTCCACTGGACCACCAGGGATATAGGATTCATTTTATTCATACTGAAGCCCGTGATCAGGCTGACAGCGGTCCACTGGACCACCAGGAATATTGGACATGATTTTTTGAACAGATGTCCACAATCGGGCATGGGGGGCACCTCCATGGAGGTGCAGCCGGAGCTCGGGTGGCCACCCACAGGTGGCAGCTGCCGTGTTGCACCCTGCAATATGGCAGCTCACCTGTGGGTGGCCAGCCGTTGTTCCTTTTTTTGGGGGATCAACTTTGTGCGGTGCAAGTAGGGGTTGCGCATGCATGGATTCAGCACATCCTGGGCTGAATATTGGGATGTGCAGAGTATGCATGAGCACGCCCCCCTGCGCTGCATACATGGCTGATCTTTGGCTCTGGCGCATGAGTTACAATGCCAGGCACAATTCCTGTTTAAATATCACGCCGGGTTGCATCAGTGGGTTGTGCATGGTGCCTACTGTTGCGCCATCGCGCAACCTTTTGGATTATCTGGGCCTAAGGTAAATATTTCAAATTTCAGCACTCTAGCTTGAGCGGTTCTTGGTTATAACAAATTACTACATTTTAAAATTCCACAAAATTCCATGACATTATCACAGAATTTTGCAAAATTTTGCAAAATTTCATTGGAATTCCATGGATTCAGAATGTTCCCATTCTGCACAGCTCTAGAAAATACCAAATCCCATTTGTGATGTTTTATGTCAGGTGGGAGCTGAAGTCATGGAAGACAAGGAGGAGGAGGAGACTGATGAGGCAGCAGGACTGCAGGCAGTGCAACACATGGTAGATACATATTTGGCAGACACAAGGCACCTTGCCATCACTGATGAGCCCTTGCTATACTGGAGCAGCAAGGTCACTGAGTGGCTAGCACTGACCTCAGTTGCAATGAAATACCTCAGCTGCCCACCCTCAAGTGTCATTGTGGCGCATGTATTCAGTTCTGCTGGGGCCATTTTGCTGGACAGGAACACTAATCTACCACCAAACAATGTTTTTTTTGTTTGTTTGTTTTTTAACTCTATTTCTGTCTCCAGGGCCCCGGGCATCCTTCAGGAGTACCCTCTCTGCTGTGCCTCTCACTCCCTGCCTGAACCCCTACTTTCCCCAGGCTTCCCCTGAGCAACTTGGTAAGTCCAGCCCCCCAAATCACCCTTGGTGGTACTTTCTGAAATTAGACGGACCTACCTTGTTGTCGGGTTGGCCATGGGAAGTCCTGGGTGCGTTGGGCCAGCGTTAGGATATGGGCACACAACTGGGGTCTCCGTCATCTCACCGGAGCTTCCAGAGGTGTTTTCTGTGCTTTTTTGTCCCCGAGGAGCTTAGTTGTGCAATGGCGGCTGGGTACTACATGCCACCATCCACCAAGCTCCTCCCCTGTTGTACGTAATGCCACAGGGTCTGTGCTGCACCCGACTACTGCCAGGTGCAGCTACAGAGTGGCACAGCACCGGAACCCTCCCCAGAGAAGGAAGAGCTGTCCTCTGGATGCTCATTTCCTTCCCTCCCCTGCCGACCCCCGGCGGCCCTGGCTCATTCCTGAACCCAGGTCGCTGGTGTGGCGCAAGGTGTGGCATCCAGTGCCTCAACCCTCAGCGCCACTGGGCCAGCTCACCAAACAATGTTGGTTTGCTAATATTTATTAAAATAAATGAGGGGCACATTCAGCACAAGACACTCATGTCCATGTTTCTACCACATGAAGGTGGTGGTGGTGATGATGAAGAGCAAGGTGTTGTTGGCAGTAACAAATTGTCTTCTACCACCGAGGTGGATGTAGCAGTAATGGAGAGAGAATTCCCGTCTGGTGACAACTCCAGTCTGGAAGACTATGAGGGCTACTTCCTCGATGTGGATGAAGCATAAAAACAGATGTGTTGTTTCCCTCCTTTCCCCTCGTCAGTATAATCATTTGCTTTAGGATTCACAATTCTGTTATTTTCAGTCATTTTACTGTTCCCCATCTCCCACTGTTTTGCTGCTGTTTCCTTTCACCTAATCGATTACCTGCCTCCACCACCTGAATGTGATGTCTACAGACAATGCCTGCTCCTTCCAGCAAGACCCAGCACTGCCTCCTCCTCATCCTCCTCTTCCTCTTGCCTGCTTCGGTCCTACACAGCCACAAACAGCATGGGCCACCACCTCCGCACTGAAAAAAGCCATAACACCCATCTGTACAGTGAGGCAGAATAGCCAAAAATTGTCCTGACTCTAGGGAATACTGTTTGGCTTGATTCTATGGCACCAGTTACAAAACTCCCTGACTTAAAAACTGATATAAATAAATACAATGTTCACTCTGAGATAATATTTACTGGATTTGGAATTGACAATCCATATCATTTTGAACAGCTAAGAACACTGCAGAGAATCCAGAATCGATACTGGAGATGGTACCATCACAATTCTACTACAGCAGTCCAGTTCCACTCCACCTGCAAGTCCAGGGAAGCTACTACTATGTAAGAAAACCTCCCCTGGTCAAAGTGAGAAGTCTCCATCTGATTCAAGCGTGCAAACACAAGCAAGACTGCAACCATCTAGATCAGCAAGGCAGCAAGATCTCAGCTCCAGCAAGGCCTGTCTTTGTCTGCCGTGATGGTAAGTCACTTTCACTGTTGTTCACAGTCCTTATCCTCACTGTTGGTGGGTGACTCCAGTCCTTGGCTTCACAGAGGATGAAAGGCCTTCCACCTTACTCAGAAAGGCTTTGAAATGTTTTTCTTTCTTTCCTTTTGTCTCTCTGCAGGTTTCACCATTCACAGGGACGACTGGCAAAAGCAGTCACAAAGCCAGACAGTCCTCAGAAACAGAGAGGAGTTACGTGATGTCTTCCTACACCAGCTCAGTGGCAAGCACCAGCCAGTAAATGGCACGGCCAGCAGCACTAATGTAATAGTAAGTATCATTATGATTTTTTTTTTTGTTTTCCTTTTTCACAGGTACACAGTGTGCCACAGTGGGCAAAGGGAGGCTAAATAATTTCTAATGTTTATTTACAAGTGACAGGTATAGCAAGATGGGGAGTCAACAATGGCTATACAATGGTGTCAGCGTGGCTCAGTTGGCAGCACAACCGCCTCTGGATCTGAAGGTCATGGGTTCTCGTCCCACACCGGGATTGAAATTACACCTAAAACGCTGGCATCTGAGTGCAGTATTAAGGGGTTGCTGTACTGCTGGGGTGTGCCATCTTTCGGATGAGATGTTAAACCGAGGTCCCTTCTACCCATCCTGGTATTCTCCTGGTGGGTGTTCAGGTGGGAGTAAAAGAACCCAGGGCACTCTTCGCAAAGAGTAGGGGACATTCCCAGTGTCCTGGCCAACATTCCTCTACCCATAAACCAGTTCATGCAATTATCCAGGCTGTGTGTGGGTGTTGATGTGCAATATGGCTGCCACTACACATTCAGTCACTTCACTACCGGTCTAGCATTGCTTGTAAAGCACTTTGGGATACACTGTGTATGAAAAGCACTATATAAATGCTGATTCTTCTTCTTCTTCTATACTATACAGTCAGCTGACCACCACATTGGCTGAGTGAGGCAAAATAATTTCTCTTTTTTTCTTCAAAGGTGACAGGTATAGTAAGACGGGGAGTTGACAATGTCTATACCATGTAGCCACCACCACAGTGGGTACCTGAGTAGAGTCTAAATAATCTTTTCTTGTCTTCACAGGTCTCCTGTGGTGCTGCCTGCTGCTCCAGCAATCAAACCATCTACATCTTCTTCATCCAGACAACATTGCAAAAGACACCTGCTGAAAATTACCTGAAATTAGAGCAACAGTAACAGAAAACAGTTAGTCTGACATCTGCCAAACTTTTCAGGATTACCCCAAAAAAAAACATACTTACCTTCCATGGTTGGAAAAATTGTTATATTCAAAAATGATTCAGGCTGGACCTATGCAGCAACATGATTTCATCACCTTAGTGATAATTCCTGAAAATTGAAAAACAGTAAGAAAAAATTGTTAGAAATAAAAGTGGTACACTCCCCCAGTCAAAAAAGTAAATAAAATACTTATCTTTGCTGGTAGGTCACAAATCTATTGAGTAAAGGGAACAGCAGACTGCATCTTTTTCCATGCAAAGTACTGGAATGACATGTTAATGTCTTCCCAGTTTATATATCATTTGAGACATGGAGCTGTAAATATGGAAGGAACCAACAAAAGGTTCAAACAGATCCTCCAGAGGAATACAGTAAAGCAACATTATTTATTCAGGAGCATCTTTTTATTATTTAGCTTTTAGAGAATTTCCAGAAGTGAGAAATGTGTATATTGTGCTTAGCAGTTGTGTGTACTAAAGTGCTTGAGAACACACACTGCCTGCGAGGGCAAATTAAACAGCATAGCAGCAGTGGCAGAAGCAGCAGTTTACTACCAGCATTACTGATTTCTGGTTTGGAGGAGAATTTCCAGAAGTGAGAAGTTTATATATTGTGCTTGGCAGTTGTGTGTACTAATGTGCTTGAGATTTGGACTCGAGACAAATCATGGGAGAACAGAAGTAATATGCATTGTTATTAATGCATAACTAACACAGAATGCATAAAGAACAGTGTTGGGGGCAGTTACACACAGTGCAGTACCATGTGGTAGTGGCAGTACTACTAACCTGTAGCTGCCTGGCATATTTATTCTGATAGCTGAGAAAAATTTCAGTAAAGATAGTGAGAAACAGAAAGAAAGGAAATGTGTCATGTATGGAAATTGGAGACAGAGCATCATGAAAGAAAATATAGATAGGAAATAGCATTCTTTTTTTTGTGTTTTTTTTTATGAAAGATAGAACTGAAGCAAATAGTACTGAAATACAGACAAGTGGAATAGTAAAGAAATGTACATTCAATTTTTTCAACATTTTTTACATCTTTTTTAAGAAAAGGAGTAAGACAGTATAGTAGAGACTCACAAAAAGGATAGAAGAATTTATATATATATATATATATATATATATATATATAAGTAAAGGAAAGGCATGAGTTTTTTTTTAAAGAACATCACTGGCCCCACCCCAGAAGTGCCAGCACCACCACCTGCACTGTCCTGGTGCAGTTCCATCATCCCTTTCAACAACTACTGTTGGTTGGCCAGGATTCTTCTCATCATCTCCGTAGCAGTAACCCTACGTAGGAGGTCCCCAATTCCTCCCTGTAAACTACCCAGCTCCTCTCTGATGCTGGCTGGTGTCCTTGTGGGTGCTGCTGCTGGTTCTCCTGACAGTGCCAGAACATCTGGTGCAGCCCCTTCAATGGGTTTTTTTCTACTGCATCTGTCTTACACACTGCTGATGCTGGTGGTGTGACACCTCTGCAGGCACAGAGGAGGGACCATCACATTCCCCACCACTCACCACCTCTTTCTCTTGGGCCTCCCACTGCTCAGCATGACCAAGTTTCAGGTGGGTTCTCTGCCACCTGTGTCCAAGCATGTCCGTTCCCCCCCGCCTTACCCTGGCCTTACATAATTTACATGTGGTGATGCTGTCATCACTTTCATCACTTTCAAACAACTCCCACACAAGGGAAGATCTGACTGGGTGGTGGAGCTGCCCATGACAAGCTGGTGAAGGAGGACCAGAGGATGATGTGTGTGGCTCCTCTGCTTGGGAGGGAGCTCATGGCAGTGCTGGTTCCACAGAGGGGGCATAGGAGGTTCTGGCTGCTAACCCTTATTGGGAACTTGGGCTGCTGTTGCTGTTGCTGATGCTGCTGTTTGCTGGTCAGGCACACTGACCAGCACTCCCTGAGACACTGCTGCTCCTACTGTTGTAGGGAATGCTGAGGAGGTGCTGGGGGCAGTACAGCCATATTGTGCTCTGCCATGGTGAACCTGTCCTCTGTCCATCACTATCACCGTGACCTCACCAAACAAAAAAAGAAGAGATTAAAAGAGAAAGATAGGAAAATTATAGAAAAAAAGGAACAATTCAACTGCCGAAAAAGTAAAAAAAATATATTCTAAATAAAGATAAACTAGAACAAAACTATTTACAAGAACTACATCAGTAAACCAAGAAAGAAAAAAACAGTCAAAAATATGCACTGTGATTCTCTGAATCTGTAATGAAGTGCTTTGTTGCAGACAGGCTTCTTGTCTTCTCTCTGACTGACAATGCAAAAGTGAAAGCAAGGCAGAATCACTATATACTGTAGATAGGTACTGCACCATGTGAGTGCAGAAGCTGAAACATGTGACCTTGAGACATGTTGTTTACCACTCCAGCAGCCTGATTTTCAAAAACGTCAGCTTTGACACCTCAAAAGTGAAATTAACAAGAGAAGTTACCAGGTGAAGTTACAAAACGATGAACTGCAAATTTTAAAGGTAATGGTAAAACTTTAGTTTGCTCCACAGAGGCAGAGTCAGTAATTTTGCCAGAACTTCACCAGCGAATTAAAACTGCACAACATCTCAAGTTGGGACTCACTCTAGTGCCTGTTGTTGGGACTCACTGTAGGGATGGGTGTTGGTGCTCACTGTAGGGATGGGTGTGGGGGCTCACTGTTGAGATGGATGGGGCTCAGTGCTGAGATCAGTGATTGGGCTCAGTGTAGGGACAGGCACTGGGACTCTGGCATTGTAAATCTCCGTAGGGATGGTGTGTCTCACTGTAGGGATGGGTGTTGGTGCTCACTGTAGGGATGGGTGTGGGGGCTCACTGTTGAGATGGATGGGGCTCAGTGCCGAGATCAGTGATTGGGCTCAGTGTGAGGACAGGCACTGGGACTCTGGCATTGTAAATCTCCATAGGGATGGTTGTGTCTCACTGTAGGGATGGGTGTTGGAGCTCACTGTAGGATGAGTGACAGCTCCACAGTTAGGATTAGCATTCTGACTCACTGTAGGGATGGGTGTTGGGACTCACTGTAAGGATGGGTATTGGGGCTCACTGTAGGGATGGGTGTTTGAACTCACTGTCGGGATCGTTGTGCTCCAGTGTAGTGATGGGTTGTTGGGCTCACTGTAGGGATATGTTTTGGGACTCAGTCTAGGGATGGGTATTTGGGCTCACTGTTGGGATTGGTGGGGACCACTGTAGAAACTGGTTGTGGGCTCACTGTAGGATGGGTTTGGGCTAACTGTAGGGATGGCTTTGAGGCACACTGTATGGTGGGTGTTGGGGCTAACTGTAGGGAGTGGTGCTGGGCCTTACTGTAGGGACTGGTGATGGGGCTCACAGTAGGGATGGGTGTTTGGATTTACTATAGTTATTGGTGGTAAGACTTACTGTAGGTATGGGAGATGGGGATCACAATATGGAAGGGAGGTGGGACTCACTGTAGGGATTTGTGTTGCAGCTTACTGTAGGGATAGGTGGGGTTCACTGTAGGGATGGGAGGTGGGTCAATGTAGAGATGGGTGATCAGGCTCACTGTAGGGATGGGTGCTGGTGCTTTCTGCAGTATTGCTGTTGGGGCTCACTAGTGGCATAGATGCTGGGGCTCACTGTAGGGGTGGGTGTTGGAGCTCACTGTTAGAATGGGAGGTGGTGTTCCCTATAGGTATTGGTGGGGCTTACTGTAGGTATGTGTGATGAGATTCATTGTAGTTATGGATGTTGGGGTTCACTGTAGCAAAGAGGTGTTTGAGCTCATTGTAGGGATGAGAGATGGGGCTCTAAGTAGGGATGATTGTTTGGGCTCAATGTAGGGATGGGTGTTGGGGATGACTAAAGGGATGAACAGCACTGGGACACATGTGGGCACGTGAGTGATGTCATACATGTCACCACGAGAGCACAAGGGGAACACCAGACTCTGGACGTGCTCCACTACTCGAGGAGCTGCATTTCAGCATCCTGATGCTCACAGAGTATTATGGTATGATTCGAAATTGTATATCTTAACACATTTCATGACAGATTCAAATAATTTTGGCAAGATAAAGGGGTCTTTTTTGAGCTAGTTGACATTCACTTAAAATGAAGATTTATTGTTTATATAGTTAGTAAACTGATGAGATTTTATAGTTACCCATTCTAAATGAAGAACCTTGAAGTTTCATAGTCTAAGACTACAGTAAAATATTTACAAACATTCATTCTGCTATTTAGTTTTTTAAGGATGTCTCATCTTAAGGTGACACCAATCAATGGGTTTTCACATACATATTATTATGTATGCTTAGGCTTAAATGACTATCAGTTCTCTTTAAAGCATACTTAGTTTACCCTCTAAACCCACCCACCACACACACACACACTCGACAAAGCCCTCTGGAGCTTCTCCCCAGCCCCCATTTCACTATCCCCCACCTCTCGCTCTCTGCGGTTGGTTTCAAACCCAATCCCCCTTGTTTCACTGTCACCCAGCCTCTCGCCATCTGGGATAGCGTTAAACCCTATGCAGTTACTCTGCCATAGTCTATCAATGGATTTGGAGGTTTTCAGGGGTGTGCTACCTAGGGCAACCGATTAGAAATAGCTTAGTATTCAATTACAACTGCTCAGTTTTTTTCTCCTATTTGTCTAATTGTCATGTAATCACTCTTTAATGCCTAATGATCAGGCCTCTGTAACCACTGAATATGTGTATTGTCTTATTGTCCACCCTGACGTGGAACCTTTGTAAAAGAGCTCATGCTCAAAGGTCTTTCTGAAATACTAATTAAACAATTAAACAATTATTTATTATATGGGCTTTCTTTTTAAAAAAAGCAAAAACCTTATAATTACACACTTTACAATGGTATACATGGGCATCTATCAGATGTTGCTCTTTACCATTTATTGCAACAGAAAAAATTCATATGTTTCGGCAAAGTACATAATAATGTACTTATTTCATATACTGCTTTATTTTATACTTTTAGGATAAAGAATTGATTTTGGTAGCTGGATTATCAAGTATAACTCTTTGTTAAAAAAAGTTTATGTAAGTGCACTCCTTATTTATGGTTCTATTTTACACGAATAAAGGACACCAGACAGATTGTGTAAATACACTTTTTATTTGTTTACAGAGAACTACCAGACTCCCTGATGATAGGGTACTTTCCCTGAAATGTAGGATTTTTGGAATTTTGTTGTCTGGCAGAGACTAGCAAATAAAGAATATATAAAGTAACTTTATTTTGGTAAGTGGGCCCATTATTCCAATCGGTTTGCAGCCCACTGTAGGGATGGATATTCAGGCTCACTGCAGGGATGGGTGTTTGAGCTTACTGTTAGGAAGGATGTTGGGGCTCACTGTTTGAATGGGGGTGTGGTCCCACTGTATGGAGGGGTGATGGGGCTTAGTTTAGGGAAGGGTGTTGCAGCTCACTGTCAGGATGGGTAGAGGGGATCAGTGTAGGGATAGGTGTTTTGACTTACTGTTGGCTGTGCACCTCACTGTAGGGATGGAAGTTGGGCACACCATTGGAAAAAGTGTTGGGGCTCACTGTACGGATGGGTGTTGGGTCTTATTGTGATGGTGGGTGTTGGGGCTTTCTGTGGCGTTGAGTGTTTGGAGTCACTATAGGGTTGGATGTTGGGGCTCACTAAAGGGGTTGTGATGGGAATAAGGATGATGTTTGGGATTTACTGTAGGATTTGTGCTGTGGCTTACTCTAGGGGTGGGTGTTAAGGCTCACTGTAGAGATGGATTTTGGGGCTCTATGTAGGGATGGGGAGTGGGCTCACTGTTGGGAAGTGGGATGGGACTCACTGTAGGAATGGGTGATGGGGAGACTGTAGGGAAAGGTGTTTGGGTTCACTATATTGATGGGTGAGGAGGCTCACTGTAGTGATGGGTTTGTGCTTACTGCAAAATGAATGTTGGAGCTAACTGTAGGAATGGATGTTGGGGCCCACTGCAGGGACTGGGGTTGGTGTTTGCTGTAGGAATGAAAGTCTGGGCTCACTGTTGGGATGGTTGGGCCACACTGTAGGGATAGGCATTTGGACTAACTGTAGGAATGAGTGCTTTGACTCTCTATAAGTACGGCATTGAGACGTATGTAAGGATAGGTGTTTGGACTCTCTGTAGGGATACGTGTTGGGACACACTGTTGGGATGGGTGTTGGGGCTCTCTGTAGGGATGGGTGTTGAGACTGACTGTAGGGATGGGTGTTGGTAGGATGGACCTGGGCGACATACAATAACCCAATATTCAAAAAGAATATACACATTTGAAATATACAACTGAACAGATACAGTAGCAAATAAAACAATATACAATAAGTGGTTGGCAATAGACATTAAAGGGAAAAGAGAAAGAAAAAAAGAAAAAGGAAAAAGAAAAGAAAAAGATCCTGCACAGCAGGCAACTACCTCTATTTATGTACAAAAGTGCACTGGTCAAACAGATTATATGACATGAAGTACCTATAAGACATAATTTTAAGGAGGGGGAAATAGACCATTCAAACTTGGAGATACAGTAAGAAGCGATACATAGGGAAATTACAGAAGATGCAAAATAACAGGGCAATACTAGTGTGAAGCCTCTGCGGAATAAGGACTCATGACAACAATAGTGAAATAGGTTATACAGGGACCCCATGAAAGGACCTCTGTTGCAAGGTACAGAAGCCAACTGGTAGGGAAAACAGTTAGTGGGTAACCTGGCAGAACCTCCAATCATGTAATTAAGTTAACAGGAGAAGGGGTAGGATAAGGGAGCATAGAGGTGCCAGTGTGCACCATACAAGAGTCACTGAATAAAAGGTCATAAGGGACAACAATTTAGGTGAAGCAGTTGCAGGATTCCTTGACATGACACGTATATAATGTTTTAAATGCAGTCCGACTGATAGAATGTGCCAATTTTAAGTTTTTTTGCAGATTACAGGCTGTGGCAGCTCATAGCCCATGGGTGACCTTCCAAAGCATGATTTGACCTTCGGTATATTTAATAAGATAAAAGCAGCACTTCTCAGAGCATATTTATCTACCATTATTGTAGAATGACAGTCTTATTTATACTGTGGGAATTTATGAATGATTGCTCTTTAAGTCCAGAGGGCAGCATTTCTTCTTCTTCTATAGTTCAGCGAGTGCCATCCTACAGCGGCATATAGGGAGCAGTGATGGGTAAAATATGGGTCTCCCACGATGAATCTGATGGCTCTATGATATAACGTATCAAGTTTGGCTAAGATGGAGGCAAGGCCTTGGCAATATCTAAAGTCGGTGTAGTCCAATAAGGAAAGGAAGGTAGTTTGTACGAGTCTCTTCTTGGCATCCTGGGTAAGGAGATGTTTAATCCTATAAAAGAGCCCAAGTCTCTGTTTAAGTTTTTTTATCAATTCCTTAATATGATCCAGGAATGACAATTTGTGATCAATCCATACCCCCAGGTATTTGAACTTAGTTACATAATTCAGAGTTTCACTTAGTAGTGTAATAATCTGGGGTAGTGAACCATGGGAAACTGGGATAGTAGCTTTGCTAAAGGTGAAAAGAGCATCACCTTTGTTTTTTTTTGCATTCAAAAGAAGTTTCTGTTTCAGTAGGTGTAGTTGCAGCTTATTGAATTCCTGCTGTAAGTTCATATATGCTGCTTCTGGAGTTGATCTGTTTACATAGAGTACCATATCGTCAGCAAATAGATGAATATTAGCAGAGTTTATCCAAACGTCAGTGCTATTAATATAAATGGCAAAGAGCAATGGCCCCAATATGAAACCTTGTGGTACGCCCCTCAATAAAGGTTTAAGCGGCAAGAGTTCCCCTTCCACTTTTATCTGCTGCTGGAAAGGTAATTTGAGAACCATCTCTTAGAATAGGTGTCAAGGCCTAAATCACGGAGGGATTCTAATAGCAAGCCATGATCAACAGTGTCAAATGCCTTGCTTACATCCAAGAACACTGCACATACAAAGTTTTTAGTGTCTAGAGCATGCTACCAGTCATTGGTCACCTTAGCAAGGGCTGAGCTTGTATTGTGGCATGGCCTAAAGCCTGATTGTAATGGGTTTAGGAGGTCTGTATGTTCTAAATAGTTATGTAGTTGTGCACTCAGTATTTTTCCAATACTTTAGATAGGATAGGGAGTAGGGAGATTGGTCTATAGTTGTTCAAATCAGTAGGGTCACCAGATTTAAATAGTGGTATTACATGGGCATTTTCCATATAGATGGAAGATCACCTTGAGCTAGAGATAGGTTTAAAAGGTACATAATTGGTATGGTCAAGACAGGGAAACTAAGTTTCAGAAAGTAAGGGTCTAAGGAATCTGCTCCGGCACCTTTTCTTATAGCCAAATGTAACAGTAGATCTTCGACTTCTTTCAAGAAGACAGGCTGAAATGAGAATACAGCCCCAATATTTGACCCAGTACTCGCTTGAGTGTCCGTGTCCTGAGCACAAAGATGAGTGTGTAGTTTATTAGCTGGAGATACATCGAAGGCTAGTCTGGCAGTGACAAAATGATTGCTGATTAGTTCCATAATTGTTGGTTTATCTGTAATGGAGGTGCCGTTACAGGTAATTTTTATAGGTAGGGAGTTTGATGATGTATGACCTTCAAATTCCTTTAAAGTTTTCCAGAATTTGGTAGAGCAATTAGCAGATCAGTCCAGCTCTGCCCTATAATAGTTGACCTTTGCTTCTCTGACCAACGTAGTGCATGAGTTCCTAGCCTTCCTAAATAGGATCCGGTATGCTGGAAGTTTTGTTTTTCTAACTTTCTTCCAGAGAAAATCATGATTTAGCAGGGCAGACTTTATGTCAGCTGAAAACCAGGGGCAAGATTTCTTTTAACCAGTCATGCATATTTGTCCAGCTCCCCAAATAATATTTCCTGAAAGATATCATATGCTGTGTTTACTGTTTTGCTAAGTAGAAATTTTGCCAGCTCAATGAGCTCTGCAAATTGAAGAGAATCTGCAAGGGTCAAAATTGCAACGACATCTCTTGATAGTGAATTTGGAGATAGCGACCAATTTTGTGACAGATCTTACACAGGTGATGAAACAGTGGTCACTAATGTCCATAAAGAACACACTAGCATGAGAGAACATATGAGGCTTACTAAAATAAGATCCAGCAGAGTACTATTGCTAGGGTTGTTCTTATTCGACGCGTTGCTTCAGTAATGAGTTGGGGTAGACCAAGGGAATCACAAATGTTTTTTAAAGGTTTAGAGATACTAGTTAACCAGTCTAGGTTAAGATCACCCAAAATAATGTATTCTGTAGTCATAGGACCCAGGAGACCACTTAAGTGGTCTAGTATCTGATACTCAGCCGACGGGGGCCTATAGCAACCTATAACGTATAGTGAGACAGAAGAAGAGAGTTTAATTTTTAGAGCAAGGCTTTCAAATTCTATAGGAATTGAAGTCGAGTTAATAACAGAGGTTGAGCATTTGTCTTTAACATATATGGCTACTTCTCCTCCTCCTCTTGACTTCCTGTCAGATCTGAATATTGTATCAGATGGGATATTCACTTCACGATCAGTAGTATCAGGTCTGAGCCAGGATTCGGAAATCACTAGAACATCAGGCTTTGTGTGACTGATCCACGCTTGTATAGAGGTAATCTTCTTTAGCAGGCTACAAGCATTAATATACATAAAGCTCATCCCTTTAGTTCAAGCTAGGTCAGCTGGTGATGGGATAGCCACAGGGGGGAACCGGGTTCAATTCAACATTGCTGAAGCATGTTAGTAGTAACAGCAACATTTTCTTTATCATACCTAAAAGCAGCCTGAAGGGTCTAGACCACTTACGTTTGCACTGATTTTTGGATATGTTAGGAGGGATATCTGGTTGAGTACCAAAAGGGTCTAACACAGCATATAGTAGTACCCTGGATAAATAAGCACAATAAAAACTGTGTGACTGGGGGAAGGCTAACAATGTCCTAAAACCTCTTGTACCATCAGATGATGTATCAGTCTGCCCAGTTAGTCACACAGAATAATTCAGAGGAGGTAGCTCAACAAGCCAACTACAGTTTTCAAAAAGACTAGGTACGTCCGGACACTCGAGAGAAATGTCAGATTTGAGTGTATGATTAGTATGCTGCAATGGTGCGAGGTAACCTTTAAAATGACATAACTGGATAAATAAGAAGTACAGAAATGCGTGAATGGCTCTCATCCTGAAAGCCTGTCTACAATGTAGATACAAAAGATTTATTCTCAAATATCACTGTAAGAGAATGAAGAGGCAAATAATTCACCTACTGAGTCATTATCTGGAGCAATGAGACATCAATATATGGTGACACGCCTCTGTTCTTCCAGGGATCAGTAACTAGACAATACTAGCTACTGCCAATGTGTAGTCAAGCGGCAATCAAGCAGTCAAGCGGATCCTAACTCACTTTCCTTCAAAGTAATATATAGAGCCCACAAGGCAGTATGTAATATTCCAGGATCATGGAAGCCCATACTTCATTTCTCCTAGATAGTGCACAATATTCTAGTACACAAATTTCTCCATATTTGAATATCTTATAAAGGTTTAGAGGCCAATAATGGCATCCACCAATAAATATAAGTTCCCCATTTGTGGGCAGAGCCTACATGTGATTAAAGGTGGACTAGGGCGGGGGCTGGGGGTGGGTTGAAAATCTAGCAGCACAGAGTTCTAGGAGGGATGAAAGCGAAGGAAGGAAAAAAGCCGTAGCAGAAGAGCAGATTTCAGGCAACCAATCCTGAGACAAGCCATACTGTAGCTAGCCAATCACAGTCAGAGTGCAAGCGGCTGTAGCCAATAGCAAGATTAGCTGCTTTTCTGGACAGAATCAAGGGCTATACCTGAATAGGAGGCTTCCAGGATGGTGAAGCTAGTAGCGGGGAATTTGGTGGCTGGCTGGCTTCTCCAGCTATGACATGGGTCCACACAGCCCAATCAAAGGCAGCCTGAGGCTTCTAGGATGGTGAAACTAGTAGCGGGGAGTTGGGCGGCTGACTGGCTTCTCCAGCCACACTGCAGGTCCACACAGCCCACTTAAGGGCATCCCGAATAGGAGGCTTGCAGGATGGCGAAGCTAGTAGCAGGGAGTCGAGCAGCTGGCTGGCTTTCTCCAGCCATGCTGGGTCCACAACCCAATCAAGTGCAGCCTGAATAGGGAGGCTTCCAGGATAGTGAAGTAATAGCAGGGAGTTGGCAGCTGGCTGGCTTCTTCAGCCACGCCTTGGGTCCACACAGCCCGATCAAGGGCAGCCTTGGTTGTTGGGGCTCACTTTAGGGATGGGTGATGGGACTTACTGTTGGCATGGGTGTTGTGACTGACTGTAGGGATGGGTGTTTGGTTTGACTGTATAGATGGGTGTTTGGACTCATGGTTGGCATGGGTATTGGGACTCACCAAAGGAATGGGAGGTGGGGCTTACATTAGGAATTGGTGTTTGGACTCACTGCAGGGATGGGTTTTGGGGCTCACTGTAGGGATAGGTGCTATGGCTCATTTTAGGGATAGGTGTTGGAGCTCCCCATAGGGATGGGTGTTTAGACTCACTGCAGGGATGGGTGGACTTATTGTAGGGATGCATGTCTCTCACTTTAAGGATGGGCACTGATGCTGACTGTTCAATTTTTAAATTACTGTTAAGGTGATTTTCACTGTAGAAATGTGTGCTATGGTACATTTTGGAGATGAGTGTTGGGATTCTCTGTAGGTATAGCCTGTGATTGCCATTATATGGATGGGCAGTGGGTCTCGCTGTGGGGACGTGTGTTTGGTGTCAGTGTAGTGATGGGAATTTTGGCTCTGGACTGTGATTGTCATTGTAGGGATGGCAGTGGCTATCACTGTAGAGATAATTGTTTGTGCTAACTGTATTGATGAGGGTTGGGTTAACTGTAGGGATGGGTGGTGGGAGTCACTGTAAGGATGGTTGTTTAGATTCACTGTAGGGATCACAGTAACTTGCACTTCAGGTATGGGCAGTGAGGCTCGCTGTTACGATCAGTTTTGGGCTCACTGTCAGGGTAAGTCTCATTGTATGAATATTTGTTATAGTTCAATGTATAGATAGACTTTGAATGTCACTCTAGGGATGGATGTTTTGTCTAACTGTAGGGAAGGGTTGTGGGGTTCACTGTTGGGATACAGTATGGGATTTCACAGCAGGGATGCTTGTTGGGACTCACTGTAGGACTGGATGTTGGGACTTACTGTATGGATTGGTGTTGAGACTCACTGTAGAGATGTGCTTTGTCTCACTCTGTAGGCTCACTTTAGGGATGGATGTTGGGACTCACAGTATGGATGGGAGGGCTCACTGTAGGGATTGGTGTTTGACTTACTCTGAGGATTGATTTTGTGTCTCACTGTATCTATGCATGTTGTGGATCACTGTTTGGATGGGTTTTGGGTGCACTGTAGGGATGATATTGTGGCTCAGTGTTAGGATGGGTGGGGCTCACTGTAGGGATGGGTAATGGGGCTCACATGTTGGGTGCACTGTAAGGATCGGTTGTGGGCTCCTGGAGGGATGGGTGGTGAATCTCACTGTTGGGATGGGTGATAGGGCTCACTGAAAGGATAAGTGCAGGGCTCACTCTTGAGATGGGTGTTATGGTTCACTGTAGGGATGGGTGATGGGGTTCACTGTTAGACAGGTGTTAGGGTTCACTTTAGGAATTGGTGGTGGGGTTCACTACAGGGATGGACAGGCTACTGTAGATATGGTTTGGGCTTACTGTAAGGTTGTGTGTTGGGTTTCATTTTAGGAATGGGTGTTGGGGCTACCTTAAGGATGGATGGGTTTCACTATAGGTACTAGGATATATGGTGGGGCTAACTGTATTGATGGGGCTAGGATCACTGTAGGGATGGGTTGGGTCTCTGTAGGATGGGTAGTAGATCTCAATGCATTGAATGGATTAGCTCGCCAGGGGATGGAGTTTGCTTATGAAGGAATGGGTGGTGGGTCTCTGTAGGGATGAGCATTCGTGTTCGCTGTTTGTACTGACTGTGGGGTTCACTTTAGGGATGGGTGGTGGGTCTTACTGTAGGGATAGGCAGTGGGGCACAGTGTGGGGATGGATGGTGGGACTCACTGTATTGCAGAAATGGGCAATTGAACTTACTGTAGGAATGAGTGTTGGGCTCTTAGTGGAGATTGGTGGTGGTTATCACTGCAGGGATGGGTGATGGTTATCACTGCAAGGATGGGTGATGGTCACAACTGCTGGGATGGTTGGTGGGTATCACTTCTGGGATGGGTTGTGGTTATTAGCTTCAGGTAAGGGTGATGACTATCACTGCAGGCGTGGGTGGTGTTTATTACAGCAGGGATGGATCGTGGTTATCCCTTCTGGGATGGTAGTGGTTATTTCTTTAGGTATGGGTGGTGGTTATCGCTGCAAATATGTGAGCAGGTTTTATCACTGCAGAGATGTGAGCTGGTTATCACTTCAGGGATGGGTGGTAGTTATCATTGTAGGGATGGGTGGTGATTTTCACTGTTGACATGGGTGGTGGTTATAACTGCAGGGCAGAGTTGTGGTAATCACTGTAGTCATGGGTGGTAGGGTCACTGTAGGGATAGCTGGTAGGGCTTGCTGTAGGGATGGGCAGTGCAATGTAGAAAAGTACTGGAACAAGGGGCACAATGTGGAGAAACCCAAACACAGGTACACCCTGGGAGGAGGCGCTGAGGCCTCAATAGGGAAAAAGACCTAGGGGTCATGGTGGATGCATATATGAATAACTCTGAGCAGTGTAAGAGAGCAGCTAGCAAGGCAAACAGGATATTGGGATGCATCTTAAGGGGATCACCTCTAGGAGCAAGGAAGTGATTCTGCCACTGTACAATGGACTGGTTAGACCACACCTTGAGTACTGTGTACAGTACTGGAGACCCCACTTGAAGAGGGACATACAGCTCCTGGAGAGGGTACAGAAGAGGGCAACTAAGATGACATGAGGGCTAGGGGATTTGACATATGAGGACAGACTTGAGGAGCTCTGCCTGTTTTCATTGGAGGAGAGGAGAGACAGGGGGACATGATTGAGGTCTTCAAGTACCTCAAGGGAATAAATAGGTAAACATGGAGGATCTTTAGACTAAAGCAGGAAGGTATCACCAGAGGCATGGTTTGAAGTTGGAAGGTGGAAGGGTGAGGGAAAGAGGAGGAGGTTTTTCACTGAGAGGGTGGTGGACCCTTGGAATGCACTGCCTGGCGAGCTGGTTCAGAGATCCACAGTAGAGGGCTTCAAGAGAGGGTGGGACAGACACAGAAAGTGGATGTATCAGATGATGGCCTGTCCCAGGGGGTGGGGATGGATGATAGGGTTTCTGGAACACAAGGGGAGGGCCTCGGCACCCAACTAGGGATCTGAGGTTCGAGCAGACTAGACCATAAGGCCTAATCTGCTGGCAATAGTATGTTAGTATGTTAGTAATATGAAATTGGAAGGGGTAGATTAAGAGGTAATGTGAGGAAGTTTTTCTACACAGAAAGGGTAGTCTACACATGGAATAGTCTGCCACAGGAGGTAGTGGGGGCAAGCACAGTGGAGGGGTTTAAGCATGCTTGGGACAGGCACAGGGGAAGCCTGAGAGGGGAGGGAGTGATGACAAGCCATTGATCACATAGGATCAGTGGCCACGTACAATGTATAGGGCCTACGGGCAGACTGGATGGGCCTAGCGGTCCTTATCTGCTGACATTTCTATGTTTCAGTGGGAGTCACTATCTGAATGGGCAGTGGGGCTCACTGTAGAAATGGGTGATTTGGATAACTTTAGGGTTGAGTCGGGGGGGCAAATCTGTAGGGGCTGGTGAAGCTCACTGTAATGGTGGGTGGTGGGGGTTACGTAGTTGCAATCAGTCAGACACTTTGTAGGGGTGGAGATTGGGATGATTATAGGTACTGGTAGTCTGACACTCTGCAGGGATTGTGGTTGGGCTCTCTGTTGGGATGGGTGGTGGTACATTCTGACTAGGGTGACTGGATTCTTCAGAATCTGTCCTGTTTGCATTCTTCAGATTATCAAAATTGCTATTCCAATATCTGTTAAGGTATTGGAGTGGGACTTGAAATGGGCATTTCTACTTCCACTTCTAGATACTGCATAACCCTCCCCCCACCTGATATAAAACCAAGATTGAGGCCCTAGAAAACAAACATTTCCCCCACCCTTGTTTTTCCACAGCTTCTCTTATCTTATTTTACTGATGCTAGGGGGTTGGACGGATGTTTCTGCTTTTTCTGTGCTGGGAGCAGTTGCCTGTCCTGTATTCCCTCCTGGAACCTCAGGGCAAGCCACCCATGAACCGTGGATGGGACCCTGCACTGAAGCCCAAGTCAAATTTCAGGGTCCCTCCTGGAACCTCAGGGCAAGCCGCCCACAGATTGTGGATCAGACAATGCACTGAAGCCAAATTTCAGGATCCCTCCTGGAACCTCGGGCAAGCTGCCCACAGACCACAGATTGGACCCTGCACTGAAGCCCAAGTCAAATTTCAGGCAGCCTATCTGCTGCCCTTCTTGGTGTTTGGCACCATTTTCAAAATTACAACTATGCAGTACATGCCCCTAAACTGGAATCGGAGGAACCTAAGTCGGGACATGAACTTGTATTTTTATGTGCTAGTTCCTGGTTTGTAATTGTGCTAGCACTGTATCTGCCATTGCATCGACTGGCCAGGGGTTAATTTAACATTATTTTTGTGCTATTTAAATTGCTGCAAAGGTTCCCAAATGTTGTTATGCTTTTAAGCTTAAACTAGAAAAAAGGGTTTAAAAGCAGGCTTTAGGCTTGCTCACCCCCTGCTCCTGCTGGAGAATTTTTGGCTGCCTGCTGACTCCTCCCTGAAATTGGAGCTCTTTTATTCCCTGGGCTAATTTAATTTAAGTTCACTCCCACCTTTCCGTGGGCTGTATTTAATCTTTGCCCGCTGTGTTCTCTGGAGGGTCCCTCCTAGAACCTCAGGGCAAACTGTCCACAGACCATGGATCAGACCCTGCACTGAAGCCCAAGTCAAATTTTCTCCCACCCCTCCCCACCCCTGCACTCTATCAAATGGTCGTGAAACACTTCTGGCCGTCCACCATAACACAACCAGCCAATCACAGACTGATTGTAGAAGCCAACCTTGCTCAATGGGCTAGAATCCATCCGATTGTCCTGGGACATAATATGTGACTCTAAATAGCACAGGTTATTAGTACAGAAGATCTGCTGCTCTATCTTAACATAATTCACTGCCCACACTCCACCCAACATAATTCATTGCCCACGCTCCACCCAACCTGGTTCTTTCCATATCCCCTACTCCATCTTTACTCAGTTCTGTCTCTAAGCATGGCTTTACTAATTATTAATTCCTACTTCCTTGGGGCATCTGTAACTGCCTTGTAAATTCGGTTGTCTCACAACCTGGTGAGACTCTTTGCTGATGCTTCGAGGATCGACGAGGGTCATGGGGACATTTGAGGATCTGTCTCCCTTCCTCTACAACAAGGGATCATCGCTGATCAGAAAACTGACAGATAGGAGCACCGGTGTTGAGGGAGAGCCTGTCCTACAGCCTCCCTCCCTCCCTACGATGAACAAACTGATTATCGCTCTTGATCAAGTGGCAAGGGTAAAGTAAATCAATGGAATCTCTCCCTGCTACTCATTTTACTCATGTGTAAGCTCTGTTGTCAGTGGGTGCTACACTTTCAGCAATGGGATTCTTGCACAGGGAAACTAAACCTGAACTTGTACTGTTCTTTATTCCTTGGAGCCTACCCTGGCAATGCTTGTTGCCCTAGACAGTGGTGTAAGTAGTTGTTCCATGCACCCACCTCTGCCACTCGTGCTCTTTAATATGCTGCAGCCCTTAAGCCTCTGCCCCCCTCTTCCCAGGTGGATGCTGCATGATTTGTCACTTAGGTACTGGTTGGAGCCTTGAAATTATTCTTTTTAGAATTTTGTTGAAATTAACTAATTAGAACTTAGGAACTGCTCTTTTTAGCGTTTGCTAATAATTCTCTCTTTTCCCTTAACATAACTATTGCAAAGATAGTTATCTGATCTGCAATTATTCTTTTTAGAATTTTGTTGAAATTAACTGAATAGAGGTTAGGAATTGCTCTGTTTAACATTTGCTAATAATTCTCTCAATTCCCATAACAGAATTATTGCAAAGACAGTTATCTGTTCTGCTCAGAGTTTTAGAATCTTTAGCCAGCTATTGCTCTGGTGAATTTTCACGATCTCCCCCAAGGACCAGCCTTGCTTTCCTAAGTGCTCTTGGCTGTGTACCAGCTTGGTGTAGGCAATCTGGTCTGGTTCTGCTAACTCTCGGGTTTGGTCCTCTCCTACCCTACCCTACCCTAGCTGCCTCGTTATACTAGATTAGTTGAAAATGCTTCTAGATGTGGCTCTGGGGAGCACTTTTATTCTGTTTACCTGTGTATGGACCAAATATTGAGCAATACTAAGTGGGACAACGTTCAACCACCTAGTCCCATGCAAGTACATTTTCTATGTGTCTACCCCCTAAACAATTCCTCTCCCAGCCTCCTTACCTTTCATGTTCTCAGAAAAGGAGGGAAGTGTTATGTGGGTAAGGTATATTTAAGGTTGCACAAATGCCAGATTTTACTTTCCCCACTCCGATCAGTTCGGAAAGTGTGGGTAATTATTAAGTTGTTGCTAGCTGGGGATATTGAAACTAATCCAGTTCCTCCTTGCACTAGTGTCCCCAATGTTATTCCCTCTCTACCCATCTGGGTCAGTGCGAAAGGACTGAAACTTATTCACATGAATGTTAATAGCTTTAGACCCAGGTTGAAAGAACTTGAAGCCTGGATAGACCATTATTCCCTCAATGTAATAGCCATCTCGGAAACCTGGCTTTAACCTAGCATCTTAGCACATGAGATTGGGATTCCTGGATTCAACTCTTTCAGGCAGGACAGAATAGGAAAAAAGTGTGGGGGGGGTTATTATATACGTCAAGGTATCCCTAACTGCGTCTATTGTAGCAACACCGGCCCTTGTGGATTCAGATTGAGAAGCACTATTCATGAAACTCTTGCTGGTTGGTACTAAGCCCTTACTAGTAGGCTGTGTATATAACCCTCATAGAACCACAGTGGATGCGCTAAAAGCCCTTACCAGTGCTCTCCATGACCTGCCTTCCTGTGAGAAAATAATCTTAGGTGACTTCAATCTTCACTGGGGCCGACTCACAAAATGTGACATCAAGTCCAGCTTGCAAGAGGCTAATTTAACCCAGCTTATCCAAGAACCTACTAGACTGAATCTAAAATCTGGGAACCACACCACACTGGTTTAGTTCCTTGTGTCTAACCCCAGCAGTTTCAAGTTGGCTGGCACTTTTGCAGACTCCTTAAGTGACCACACCCCTATTTTTGGAATATAGAAAAATTACTATCCCACCCCACCCCCTAGAACCTCTCTGGCATGCAACTACTCCAAATTTGACACAGGTTCCTTCATTGATACCCTATCGGCAGTGTATTGGGCCCAGATCAAACTCACCCCTAGCCTGGACATAGCCTTGGACTTTTTCACCAATAATTTCCTTTCCACCGCTAATAAGCATGTCCCTCTTAAACAAATGAGGGTCAAAGGGCAACAGTCCAGATGGCTGACGCGTGACTTGAAAAAATTAATGAGGGAAAAAGACAGGGCCTGGGGTAAGTACAAATCCACCAATTTGTCCAATGATTGGGTCCAGTACCAAGAACTCAGGAATAACTGCAAAAGACAACTAAAATGTGTAAAGTGACATTACCTACAGAACTTGCAAACAAGGAATCTCTCTGATCTCAAAAAGTTCTGGTCCCAAGTTAATGTTCTCATAAAGGGGCAGGCCACACAGAATGCATGTGACATTGTTGTGTGTGGCATACGCCACACGAACCTGCAAGATTCCGCAAATGCCTTCAATGCATTTCTCACAGACCTGGATAAATACAAGGCTCATCCCATCAGCTCCAACCTAGCCTCCCATGACTACACAATGGACCCTCCACCATCACCCAACTTCCACCTTAAGCTGGTGTCTAAACCTGCGGTTCTTAAGCTGCTCAAAAAATTAAGATCACTGTTTCAGCAGGGTATGACAAACTTGAGCTCAGATTGCTCAAAATAGCAACCCAAGTAATTGCCACACCAGTTATGTGGTTATTCAGTAGGTCACTACTTGAAGGTAAAGTTCCCACAGTGTGGAAAGTTGCCCTGGTAACTCCCATTCCCAAAGGGGCAAAGTGATCTGGTAGAGAATTACAGACCAGTTTCTATTCTCTGCACAGTAAGCAAAATGTTAGAGAGAATTGTGTACCAGCAGGTCCAAGAATATATTGAACAACATAACCTTCTTACTCCATGGCAACATGGGTTTAGAAAACAACATGGCACTGATACTGCTCTGGTTAGCCTTTCAATAGACATCCTGACAGCCCAAGATAATGGCCAATTAACTGGTGCAATCTTCATAGTCCTCACCAAGGCCTTTGATCTGGTGGACCACCAGCCGCTTATATTGAGGCTCAGATCTCTTGGACTGGACAATCACTCAGTGCAGTGGTTCACAGATTACCTACACGGTAGATATCAAATAGGTGATTTGGGGTAAAGTCTGACAAACGTCCCATTTTGGATGGGGTTCCTCAAGGTTCAATATTGGGGCCCCGCTTGTGTTCCCTTTTTATCAACGATTTACCCAAGCACTGTGGAGGTGCCAAGGCTACCCTTTACACTGATGACGCTGTGTCGTACAGGTCATCTCAGGATGTTGCCCAGCTAAATCAACTTTTCAGCCAGGACCTCTCTACATTGGAGAACTGGTTCCTGGCCAATCGGTTAGTCCTTAATGAAAAAAAGAAAAAAACAAAGCTATCTTATTTGGACCCAAAAGCCTGGGTCTTGACAGGTCAAGCTTACTGTCCCCCTATCTGACCAATGGCTCTAAAATAGAGATAGTTGACTGCATCAAATATCTGAGTGTGTACATTGATCAAGATTGTTCCTTCAAGGGTGATGTTGACCAACTGACCAGGGCACTGAACCAGAAGCTTGGTCTCCTGTATCGTCTGAGCCCGTTCCTCACTCAGACATCTAAGCAAAGCATAGCCACTGGCATGCTCTTGCCCACACTGTTCTACGGGGCCCCTGTGCTACACTCACTGAGAACCACAAAGATGCAAAAGCTGAGAACATTATATCACAGGGTTGGGCATTTTGCCATAGGAGCATCGTCCCTAGAACACCACTGCAAAGTTTTGGACGCACTGAAGTGGCCTTCTCTAGAGGGCAGATTAATGTACCCTCCCCTATGTCTGACCTTCAGACTTCAGCAAACCAATCCTCCCCCTAGTCTGGTGGGTACTATAATACCTAACAGACTGGTAGAACTTTGAGGTCCTCCGATCGGCAGCTCCTCCATGTCCACAGAGTCCGGACGTCTCAAGGGCAGTGGTCATTTGGTGCTTACATTCCAGCCCTCTAGAATAACTTCCCTAATAATCTCCAAGAATGCAGCTCCCTTGGAGGCTTTAAAAAAGGCCTCAAGACCCACCTACTGGGGCTAAGTCTCTGCTCATGTTACCGCTGAATACCAGATCACTCCAAAGGGTTACCTCAGTAGCTTCTGTCTGGCCATTGCTAACATTTTAGAACCTTATCCGATACTTACAAGCTATATTTAACTGTTTTATTTCTGTGTAACTGTTTATTACTCATGATGATTATCAGTTGTACCTAACCTGCATGGTATTCCACCTTCTATGTACTTGATTGTAGTGTCTGTATTACTCCTTTTGCTTTGATTTGTTCTTGCTGTTTTCTTTTCCCTTGATGTATGTAATTAATCTTGGATCACCCCTGAAAAAGGAACTGTAATGGTCTCAGTGGGCCTACCCGGTTACCAAAGTTTAAATAAATAAAATAAATAAATTCATTCTTAGCCCCTTATCAATTTCATTATTTTGCTAGAGGAAATTAAGTCTTTTTGGTGGGGGTTGTTAAATTGTGGGAAGGGAAAACTGTGTCTAAAGTCTCAGAGCTGCCACAAGTTTGAGAACAAAAAGCTAAATTTACTAATAATAATCGTTATACAATGGCAAGGAAATTTCCCCTATCCTGATTGGTCAGTGTGAGCCTGGTACAGTGATGTTATTGAACTATAACATCACTGTATAAAGTACAGGCACACAACTGACCAGACAACAGTGAAACAAATCCCTTCCTGCCCACGCAAGCCACCAGGAAGCCGACAGTCCCTGAAGCTGTTACAGCTTAGACCAGCTCACCCCCCCAAACAAACACACGTTCTCTGCCTGACTGGTTCACTCAATTAAACAAAACCAATAATACGTAAAAAAAAAATGGCAGCTGTCATCTTTGACTTCACTGTAGCTGTCTCTGACTATGAAACCGCACACGCTCGGCCGTTTCAACAAAACCCCCAGCGCTGGCAATTACATTTTAAACCCTTGCCAGCTTCTCAGCAAACCCACAAACTGTTGGCTTTTCAAAAAAAAAAAAACAGTTATATAAAAATAAAAAAGACATGTAACTTACAGCTTCTGCTGATGTGCAGTTACAGAGCAGAGCGGGAAACTGGAAGTAACCACTCGGCTTCAATGTTTTCTTTTTTACTGTTCATGCCTTTCTGTCATGGCTAAGAAAATTAAAAAAAAAATACATCTTCAGCTGCTCCCAGAACAAGCAGCGGCAGCACACTGATTAAATTTGACACTTCACCAAAAGATACCACATGATGAGTGTGTATGGGCGGGGCGGGTGACCATGCACAAGAAAGACATGTATTAGCAGCAGCACCCTACTGGACTACTTTTTTGTATTTGTAAATATGCCTCTCATACAAAAACCAACACAAATATTACAAAAAGGTTGTTTTTAACTTTTACTATTATTTTAAATGAACCATTGTATAATAGCAATATGGCACTCAGGGAGTGCGTTGTTAGTAATATAACGTCACTCCTGGGTACTCAGCTTACGCCTCGTGCTTCAACTCACCCCAGGAGTGACGTTATTACACAATATGGAAGTGCACTGTCTAGTGCACTTACCTGGTCAACAAAAACTAAGAGTAAATAAAATAATAATAACACCCACCCTGTCATGCCTTATTGCTTAAGTATTAAACTGTTTATGGCAAAATATTTTAACAGCATATGGCCAGAGTTTGTTGTGCGTGAATCTTGAACACATTTTCATATGCAATGACTTATTGTAGTACCACAATTGCTAAGTTATAGACACAAGTACACGCGGCACAGCATAACAACCACACAAAACCAGAACAACAGAGCCTCAGGGGACAGTGTGAATCTGAGCAGCATCTATGAATTATTCAGGCACAGTAACCAGGCAGCAGTAGTCAGTAAGGAAGGGTGGCATTTCTGTATGGAGAACCACATACAATACTGTATATCCCTCATCCCTCTGAGTAGCTAATATGCTTGGCTCTATCCCAGCCGTGTTTAAAGTCGTTTATAGTTTTTTGCACCGATTCCCTCTCCCAGTGGACCATTCCGTGGTTCACCATTCTTTCTGTAAAACAATACTTTTTCTTCCATAGAGATTTTTCTGCCCCAGCTGGTAGCTCTTCACAGGGATATACCCTGTTCTCAGGGATATACCCCAGTCAGGCTGTGCCCGATTGCCATTCAGATGACTACTGAGTTTTTCTCCCCTTTGGTGTTTCCTTCCCTCCACCATTAGCAGGAATGAGTGCCTGTGTCAGGCTCACACAACTGCAGCTTCCCCCATGCGGCAGGAGCAAGCACCATGGCCCAGCCGCAGGGGTTGCTGTTGTGGTGAACTCTGCCGCCAATCCTCCCCCACTGAGACATACTGTTGAGCAGCTGTCCCAGCCATGGCCTGGTTCCTGACGTGACTTCCTAGACTCACTTCAGAACCTGGGTCGTCAGCACGGCAGTGCAGTGCACTGCTGCTGGGCCCCTTTGGTGACCTTTATAAAATAATACTTCCTTACATCTTTTTTAAACTTTCCCCCCATAATCTCCAGTTGTGACCCCATGTCCTAGCTTCTCTGTTTCTGGTGAACAGCTTTTCAATGTTCACCTTCTTTATTCTAGTTAAGAACTTGAAGGTCTCCATCATGTCTCCCCTTCTTGTCTGGTTTCACGTGCATACACATTCAGTGCCTTTAACCAATCCTCATGGGACCTGCCCTCCTGGCCCTGAATCATCTTGTTCACCCTGTATTGTACCGTTTCTAGCCTGCCCCTGTCCTTTTTCAAGGTGGGGACTCCAGAACTGGGCACAGCTATCCATGTGTGGCCTCACCAGTGACCTATACAAAGGTTGTAGTGCCTCCTCTTTTCTACTGTAGAACCCCCTCCCAATGTACCCTAGCAGTCTGTTAGACTTGCTGAAGACTTTATAACATTGTATGGTTTGTTTAAGGTAGTCACTAATAATGACTCTTAATTCCTTTTCCCCGGATGTTGTGTCCAGACGAAGCCCTCCCATCCAATACTCTCTTCTGGGGATTTTATTCCCTAAGTGCATCACTTTGTGCTTCTTGGCACTGAATTTCAGTTGCCATATCTTCGACCAATTTTCCCGCCTTTGTCAGCCTCACTGCAATTTCCTTATCCCCTCCACATTGTCAACTCTACCACAGAGTTTAGTGTCTTCTCTGAATAGACACAACCTCTCCTGGATTCCCTCTCCCATGTCTCTGATGAACATATTAAAGCAGACAGCGCCAAGACAGATCCCTGTGGTACTCCACTGGTGACCTCTCTTCCACCGATCTGATCCTGTGCACCACAACTGTCTGCTCCAACCAACTCCCTACCACCCTTACTATTTCCTTAGCTATTCCCAGATCCCCCATCTTCTTCAGCAGTCTTCTGTATGGTACTGAGTCAAATGCCTGGCTGATGTCGAAGCAGAGTAAGTCTACTGCGTGCCACTTGTCAACTTCCCTGGTTACCCAGTCAAAGAATACTACCAGGTTGGTCTGAAAGGCCCTCCCTGCCATGAACCCATGCTGTTTTATTTTGAAGCATATTTTTCTCTAGATATTCCACTAGGTCCTCATTGGCTAGTGTTTCCATCAGTTTCCCTACCACGGTGGCTGATAGATCTTTTGTTTCCAAGTTGCTCCTTGTCCCCTTCCTTGTGCAGTGGAACTACATCCCTCATTCTCCAGTACATGGGAACCTAACCCTTGCTGCAAACAGCTATTGAGTACCCTGACCAGAGGTTCAGCTAACACCGATGCCAATTCCCTTAGTACCCTTGGATGCATCCCATCTGACTCTATGGCGTTGTTTACTTTAAGGGCTGCTAATCCTTTTCTGACTCTTTTGCTAGTATATTTTTGCAGCCTCATTTCTGGGATGTCTCTATCAACTACCTTTATCCTGCTCTCTGGGAAGGTCCCACAGTTATCCCTAGCTCACTGGTTAGACTCCACCTGGAGTACTGTGTCAAGTTTTGGAGGTTGCATCCCAGAAAGGACATAGACAGGATGGAAGCAGTCCAAAAGAGGGCAACTAAAATGGTGCAGGGGTTGCTCGAGAAGCCCTACAAGAAGAGATGAAGGGATCTCAACATGTACACCCTGAAAGAGAGAAGGGTTAGAGGGGATATGATAGTGATCTACAAGTACCTGACAAGGGTGAACAGGGTGCAGGAGGAGAGTCCCTTTCAAATGAGAAAGATCACCAAGACCAGGGCGCATGTGATGAAGCTGGAGGGGGGAAGTTTAAGAGTGATGTGAGGAGGTACTACTTCATTGAAAAAGTGGTAGATTCCTGGAACAGACTTCCAGCAGATGTGGTGGAAGCAAAAACAGTGGGAGGCTTCAAGCATGCATGGGATAGACATAAGAGCAAATCAGTAAATAGGCGGGGAGGGTTGCTGGAGACCAGTGACAGATCAGACAGGGAACATCTAGGCAGACTGGGTGGGCCAAGTTGTCCTTTCATGCTGACAAATCCCATGTTTCTATGTCTCTAGTGAATGCCGAACAGAAGTACTGGCGGCCCGGTGGTGGCACTTTCACAAATGAGTGGTACTACTCCTCCTCCTCCTCTGTCAAATCAAGGAAAAGGGTATGTTTAAAATTAGCAGTAATATGGGATAAATAGGGGAAAAACAAGGAATAGGGGTACTTATTTTCAAAAAGTGCAGACGAGCATGGGTACCACTTTATATTTTGAGTGCCACCACCGGGACTGGAGGCATGCATTGAATCTGAATCTGCCATTGAGTACCTCTAATAACAACCATATTCGAAGAACACCTGAACACTGTGGTGTATTTGAGGTACTTCATGGTGTATATTTAATGAGACTTTGAGATCTCATGAGATCTCCTCATCCAGGCCTCTGGCTACACAGAGAGCTTTCCAGAGCTTTACCATGTGACCTGCCTTAGTGCAGGGAGACACTATCGAGCTGAGAGGAGGCTGTTGCTCTTGAGAAGGAGCTATGCTTTTCTGAATCAGATTTAGGAAAAAATATGTAGTGTTCCAAACTATAGGTACAACAGAAAGTTAAATAAAAAAAATGCCCTCAGGGTCTCAGGGTCAGTGTGGGCATCGCGGTGTAGGTGTGCTGGGACCCTTCATAATGTGTCCCCATCACCAGACAGCAGAGAGTATAAGAAATAAAAAGGAAAGTTTTCCTGTGCTTTCACTGGCTGCCTTATTCTTGCAGACCCTCCCTACCCCCCGAGCTGGCAGCACGAGCCTATGCGCTGCTATCCCTGCCCAGCGCATAGTGTTTGTTTTTAAAGAAAACCAGTGGCTGGCAGGCGCAAGCTGGGGGTTCCAGAACTAGAACCCCAAGTGCAGTGTTTGAAAATATCCGTTTTCGTTAGCAGGTGTCATTTTGCCAGCGTGAGAGCAGGAGTGAGAACATCAGAAAGCCAAGGTGGACAGAGTGGGCTTACCTGGTTAGGTTGAAGCTTTCTATAGGGCTTGTCTGGGTGCCTTAGCTCTCTCTCCCTGAAGACGTCCAGTGAGCAATCCATTTCCATGGTGTGGCAGCTTCAGTGCTTGAGGTAGGTCGCCTGAAAAAAGAGATCTGCTGCACTGTGTAGGCTCAGTTCAGCACCTTTTGTTGTTTTATTTTTAAATGAAGAAACATTAAGTTTCATCCCTCACCGGTGGAGCCCACTAGCGGGGTCGCATCCTCTGGGAGTAGAGCCAGGCCGCCTAGGAGCATTGTGGGTGGAGCTTCCAGAAGACCCTTCGAGGTCCTCCAGTCATCCCTCCCACTGCCAGACACCTTCTGCCTCCCTTCTTCTCTTCACCCCGGGTTGGGGCACTGAGTCGGCAGCAGCACCAGTAGCGAGGTGCTGTCTGCCCGGATTTAAACTTAAAAGGAATTTTTTGTTGTTTGAAGAGCCATAGAGCATGGGGAAAAAGTCGGCTCAGAGGCGGAAGAGGGCGGGCCTCAAATTTGAATAAAATTAATACTGGTTAGGCACAGTGATGCCTAAGGGGCAGGGGAAAGGGGAAGGAAGGCCCTGTTTTGAAAGAAAGAAATATTCATTGCTCAATCCACAGGGGAGGAGCTAAGGGCATCAGGTCCTATTCAGCTTAAATAAATATTTATAAATGCAGTCTCCTGGGGAATTAAAAGGGCAAGGCAAGCCCCAGTTAAACTGAGAAACCTAGGTGGGCTACAGGGGACAGGGCTAGTCAGCCCAGAAGCTCTTTTCTCACATTTATATTTAAATAATTAAGCCTCAAGTGTGCCAGCAGCAAGAAGGGGCTAGCTACTTAATGTAAGCCCTGTATAAGTTGCTCCCAGGGCAGGTTGCCAGCGACTGAGATCGCATTGGTGGGAACAGGGAGTGCATCGGTTTCCCCATGGACCACACATAGAGGCAGCCATGTGCAGGCTAGTCAAACTCCCTGTCAGGGCTACGTATAAGGGGGAGAAGGGCAATTTAGCAGGGCAATAATGCTGTACTGTAACTGAATTTGTGAATTGTGCAATTGCCCCAAACTGTGTCCATTGCCTGCAATTGCCCCAAACTGTATTCTATTGCCTGCAATTGCCCTGAACTGTGTTCTATTGCTTGCCATTGCCCCAAATTGTGTTCTAGTGTCTTCAACTGCCCTGCACTGTGCTCCATTGACTGTAATTGCCCCAAGCTGTGTTCCATTGCCTGCAATTGCCCGGAAATGTGATCTATTGTCTGCAATTGCCCTGAACCATGTTCTATTACCTGCAGTTTCCCTGAAATGTATTCTATTGCCTGCAATTGCCTCAAACTGTGTTCTGTTGTCTGTAATTGCCCTGAACTACAATTGCCCTGAGATGTGCTCTATTGCCCACAATTGCTCCAAGCTGTGCTCCATTGCCTGCAATTGCCCGGAACCGTGTTCCATTGCCTGCAATTGCCCCAAACTGTATTCTAGTACCTGCAATTGCCCCAAACTATGTTCTAGTGCCTGCAATTGTTCTTAGTTGTGTGTTGGCAATCTCCTGTACGTGGTCTCCAGAATCAGTCTCCAAAATCAGTCTCCAACTGATCAAGGAAGGTGTTCAGCCGGTGCATCACACACATTCAGTATGCAGTTTTTCAACACATATTCACCGTCCTGCTGTTCCCCTCGCTCCAAACAGACCACCTGCTACTTCAACCAGTGCATGAACTGCTAGTACCACTGCCACTACCATTGTTCTAGTGCAAGTCTCAGCTTTTCTAGTGACAGATGTTGCCACATTGGCTGCCATCATCACCACCATCTTCACTGCTGCTGCCAGTGCCACCATCAGCAGTACCTCCAACACTGCTGTCAGTACCACCATCAGCACTACCTCCAATACTGTTGCCAGTGCCACCATCAGCACTACCTCCAATACTGCTGTCAGTACCACCATCAGCACTACCTCCAATACTGCTGTCAGTACCACCATCAGCACTACCTCCAATACTGCTGCCAGTGCCACCATCAGCACTACCTCCAATACTGCTGCCAGTGCCACCATCAGCACTACCTCAATACTGCTGTCAGTGCACCATCAGCACTACCTCTAACACTGCTGTCAGTACCACCATCAGCACTACCTCCAATACTGCAATCAGTACCACCATCAGCACTACCTCCAATACTACTGTCAGTACCACCATCAGCACTACCACCAATACTGCAATCAGTACCACCATCAGCACTACCCCCAATACTGCTGTCAGTACCACCATCAGCACTACCACCAGTACTGCTGTCAGTGCTACCATCAGCACTACCTCCAATACTGCTGTCAGTACCACCATCAGCACTACCTCCAATACTGCTGTCAGTACCACCATCAGCACTACCACCAATACTGCTGTCAGTACCAACATCAGCACTACCTCCTAGACTGCTGTCAGTACCACCATCAGCACTATCACCAATACTGCTGTCAGTACCATCAGCACTACCTCCAAATACTGCTGTCAGTACCACAATCAGCACTACCACCAGTACTACTGTCAGTACTACCATTAGCACTACCACCAATACCGTCAGTACCACCATCAGCACTACCTACACTGCTGTCAGTACCACCATCAGCACTACCTCCAATACTGCTGTCAGATCACCATCAGCACTACCTCCAATACTGCTGTCAGTACCACCATCAGCACTACCTCCAATACTGCTGTCAGTACCATCAGCACTACCACCAATACTGCTGTCAGTACCACCATCAGCACTACCTGCAATACTGCTGTCAGTACCATCAGCACTACCTCCAAATACTGCTGTCAGTACCACCATCAGCACTACCTCCAATACTGCTGTCAGTACCACCATCAGCACTACCTCCAATACTGCTGTCAGCACCTCCATCAGCACTACCACCAATACTGCTGTCAGTACCATCAGCACTACCTCCAAATACTGCTATCAGTACCACCATCAGCACTACCACCAGTACTGCTGTCAGTACCACCATCAGCACTACCTCCAATACTGCTGCCAGTGCCACCATCAGCACTACCTCCAATACTGCTGCCAGTACCACCATCAGCACTACCTCCAATACTGCTGCCAGTGCCACCATCAGCACTACCTCCAATACCGCTGTCAGTACCACCATCAGCACTACCTCCAATACTGCTATCAGTACCACCATCAGCACTACCTCCAATACTGCCCTCAGTACCACCATTAGCACTACCTCTTACACTGCTGTCAGTGCCATCATTAGCAGTACCTCTAACACTGCTGGCAGTACCACCATCAGCACTACCTCCAATACTGCTATCAGTACCACCATCAGCACTACCTCCAATACTGCTGTCAGTACCACCATCAGCACTACCACCAGTACTGCTGTCAGTGCTACCATCAGCACTACCTGCAATACTGCTGTCAGTACCACCATCAGCACTACCTCCAATACTGCTGTCAGTACCACCATCAGCACTACCTCCAATACTGCTGTCAGTACCACCATCAGCACTACCACCAATACTGCTGTCAGTATCAACATCAGCACTACCTCCTAGACTGCTGTCAGTACCACCATCAGCACTATCACCAATACTGCTGTCAGAACGACCATCAGCACTACCACCAATACTGCTGTCAGTACCATCAGCACTACCTCCAAATACTGCTGTCAGTACCACCATCAGCACTACCACCAGTACTGCTGTCAGTACCACCATCAGCACTACCACCAATACTGTCAGTACCACCATCAGCACTACCTCCAATACTGCTGTCAGTACCACCATCAGCACTACCTCCAATACTGCTGTCAGTACCACCATCAGCACTACCTCCAATACTGCTGTCAGTACCACCATCAGCACTACCTCCAATACTGCTGTCAGCACCTCCATCAGCACTACCACCAATACTGCTGTCAGTACCATCAGCACTACCACCAATACTGCTGTCAGTACCACCATCAGCACTACCTCCAATACTGCTGTCAGTACCACCATCAGCACTACCTCCAATACTGCTGTCAGTACCACTATCAGCACTACCTCCAATACTGCTGTCAGCACCTCCATCAGCACTACCACCAATACTGCTGTCAGTACCATCAGCACTACCCAATACGCTATCAGTACCACCATCAGCACTACCACCAGTACGCTGTCAGTACCACCATCAGCACTACCCCAATACTGCTGTCAGTACCACCATCAGCACTACCACCACTGCTTAGTACCACCATCAGCACTACCTCCAATACTGCTGTCAGTACCACCATCAGCACTACCTCCAATAATGCTGTCAGTACCACCATCAGCACTACCTCCAATACTGCTGTCAGTACCACCATCAGCACTACCTCCAATACTGCTGTCAGTACCACCATCAGCACTACCACCAATACTGCTGTCAGTACCATCAGCACTACCACCAATACTGCTGTCAGTACCACCATCAGCACTACCTCCAATACCGCTGTCAGTACCACCATCAGCACTACCTCCAATACTGCTGTCAGTACCACTATCAGCACTACCTCCAATACTGCTGTCAGCACCTCCATCAGCACTACCACCAATACTGCTGTCAGTACCATCAGCACTACCTCCAAATACTGCTATCAGTACCACCATCAGCACTACCACCAGTACTGCTGTCAGTACCACCATCAGCACTACCTCCAATACTGCTGTCAGTACCACCATCAGCACTACCTCTAATACTGCTGCCAGTGCCACCATCAGCACTACCTCCAATACTGCTGCCAGTGCCACCATCAGCACTACCTCCAATACCGCTGTCAGTACCACCATCAGCACTACCTCCAATACTGCTATCAGTACCACCATCAGCACTACCACCAATACTACTGTCAGTACCATCAGCACTACCTCCAAATACCGCTGTCAAACCATCAGCACTACCTCTAACACTGCTATCAGTACCACCATCAGCACTACCTCCAATACTGCTGTCAGCGCCTCCATCAGCACTACCACCAATACTGCTGTCGGCACCATCAGCACTACCTCCAATACTGCTGTCAGTACCACCATCAGCACTACCCCAATACTGCTGTCAGCACCACCATCAGCACTACCATCGCTCAGCATCAGCACTACCTCCAAATACTGCTGTCAGTACCACAATCAGCACTACCACCAGTATTACTGTCAGTACTACCATCAGCACTACCACTAATACTGTCAGTACCACCATCAGCACTACCTCCAATACTGCTGTCAGTACCACCATCAGCACTACCTCCAATAATGCTGTCAGTATCACCATCAGCACTACCTCCAATACTGCTGTCAGTACCACCATCAGCACTACCTCCAATACTGCTGTCAGTACCATCAGCACTACCACCAATACTGCTGTCAGTACCACCATCAGCACTACCTCCAATACTGCTGTCAGTACCATCAGCACTACCTCCAAATACTGCTGTCAGTACCACCATCAGCACTACCTCCAATACTGCTGTCAGTACCACCATCAGCACTACCTCCAATACTGCTGTCAGCACCACCATCAGCACTACCACCAATACTGCTGTCAGTACCATCAGCACTACCTCCAAATACTGCTATCAGTACCACCATCAGCACTACCACCAGTACTGCTGTCAGTACCACCATCAGCACTACCTCCAATACTGCTGTCAGTACCACCATCAGCACTACCTCCAATACTGCTGTCAGCACCTCCATCAGCACTACCACCAATACTGCTGTCAGTACCATCAGCACTACCTCCAAATACTGCTATCAGTACCATCAGCACTACCTCCAAATACTGCTATCAGTACCACCATCAGCACTACCACCAGTACTGCTGTCAGTACCACCATCAGCACTACCTCCAATACTGCTGTCAGTACCACCATCAGCACTACCTCCAATACTGCTGTCAGCACCTCCATCAGCACTACCACCAATACTGCTGTCAGTACCATCAGCACTACCTCCAAATACTTCTATCAGTACCACCATCAGCACTACCACCAGTACTGCTGTCAGTACCACCATCAGCACTACCTCCAATACTGCTGTCAGTATCACCATCAGCACTACCTCCAATACTGCTGCCAGTGCCACCATCAGCACTACCTCCAATACTGCTGCCAGTGCACCATCAGCACTACCTCCAATACCGCTGTCAGTACCACCATCAGCACTACCTCCAATACTGCTATCAGTACCACCATCAGCACTACCACCAATACTACTGTCAGTACCATCAGCACTACCTCCAAATACTGCTGTCAGTAAAACCATCAGCACTACCTCTAACACTGCTATCAGTACCACCATCAGCACTACCTCCAATACTGCTGTCAGCGCCTCCATCAGCACTACCACCAATACTGCTGTCAGTACCATCAGCACTACCTCCAAATACTGCTGTCAGTACCACCATCAGCACTACCACCAGTACTGCTGTCAGTACCACCATCAGCACTACCTCCAATACTGCTGTCAGTACCACCATCAGCACTACCACCAGTACTGCTGTCAGTACCACCATCAGCACTACCTCCAATACTGCTGTCAGTACCACCATCAGCACTACCTCCAATACTGCTGTCAGCACCTCCATCAGCACTACCACCAATACTGCTGTCAGTACCATCAGCACTACCTCCAAATACTTCTATCAGTACCACCATCAGCACTACCACCAGTACTGCTGTCAGTACCACCATCAGCACTACCTCCAATACTGCTGTCAGTACCACCATCAGCACTACCTCCAATACTGCTGCCAGTGCCACCATCAGCACTACCTCCAATACTGCTGCCAGTGCCACCATCAGCACTACCTCCAATACCGCTGTCAGTACCACCATCAGCACTACCTCCAATACTGCTATCAGTACCACCATCAGCACTACCACCAATACTACTGTCAGTACCATCAGCACTACCTCCAAATACTGCTGTCAGTAAAACCATCAGCACTACCTCTAACACTGCTATCAGTACCACCATCAGCACTACCTCCAATACTGCTGTCAGCGCCTCCATCAGCACTACCACCAATACTGCTGTCAGTACCATCAGCACTACCTCCAAATACCGCTGTCAGTACCACCATCAGCACTACCACCAGTACTGCTGTCAGTACCACCATCAGCACTACCTCCAATACTGCTGTCAGTACCACCATCAGCACTACCTCCAATACTGCTTTCAGTACCACCATCGGCACTACCTCCAATACTGCTGTCAGTACCACCATCAGCACTACCTCCAATACTGCTTTCAGTACCACCATCAGCACTACCTCCAATACTGCTGTCAGTACCTCCATCAGCACTACCTCCAATACTGCTGTCAGTACCACCATCAGCACTACCTCCAATACTGCTGTCAGTACCTCCATCAGCACTACCTCCAATACTGCTGTCAGTACTACCATCAGCACTACCTCCAACACTGCCGTCAGTACCATCAGCACTACCTCCAACACTGCCCTCAGTACCACCATTAGCACTACCTCTCACAGTACTGTCAGTACTACCATCCTCACTACCACCAATACTGCCGTCAGTACCACCATCAGCACTACCTCCAATACTGCTGTCAGTACCACCATCAGCACTACCTCCAATACTGCTGTCAGTACCCCCGTCAGCACTACCTCCAATACTGCTGTCAGTATCATCATCAGCACTACCTCCAATACTGCTGTCAGTACCATCAGCACTACCTCCAATACTGCTGTCAGCACCTCCATCAGCACTACCACCAATACTGCTGTCAGTACCATCAGCACAACCTCCAAATACTGCTGTCAGTACCATCAGCACTACCACCAGTACTACTGTCAGTACTACCATCAGCACTACCTCCAATACTGCTGTCAGTACCACCATCAGCACTACCTCCAATACTGCTGTCAGTACCACCATCAGCACTACCATGAGTACTGCTGTCAGTACCACCATCAGCACTACCTCCAATACTGCCCTCAGTACCACCATCTGCACTACCTCCAACACTGCCATCAATACCACCATCAGCACTACCTCTAACACTGCTGTCAGTACCATCATCAGCACTACCTCCAATACTGCTGTCAGTACCACCATCAGCACTATCTCCAATACTGCTGCCAGTACCACCATCAACACTACCACCGATACTGTTACTACTACCATCAAAACCACTTCCACTACTACTTCTGCTGCAGACATCATTCCACCACCACTAAATCCACCAGTGCCACCATGACCACAGTTCATGATAGAAGTATTCAGCCACGGCCTTGGTGGTGAAATCCAAACAGTTCCTCTGAGCATTATGATGACAGTGAGGCACTGTCTTCTGGGTCAGAATATATTCCTACTCCAGAAGATTTAAAATGGCATGAAGATGTGTCCCATGGCACATCCTCTGAGACCAATGACCTGAGTGAGTCTCCGGATGCTGAAAATATGTTCTCACCTCATTGCACAAGGAAGCACTCAGGTCAAAATATTTTGATGTATTTTTACCATTTTTGTTAAATTAATAATTGATTTTTTTGCCTTTATAACTACTCTGACTCATCTCTTTTTTTTTCCTTATCCTTTGTTTGTCCCCTCATTGCCACTGGCTTGCCCCCTTCTGTGCAGTCCCTCCAGCCTCTTCACCCAGCTTCTCTAGAACTAACCTTCCTGCTGACATCCTCACAGCTTACAGGACTGTGGAGGGTTGCCAGATTGCCAGTGCAGGGCCTGTGAGGGACCGGATGTCATCCTGTGGCCAGAGGGGTGTTCCTTGTTTTCTCTCCTGAACCACACACGTGCAATGGCATAACGGGCAAGCTCTGCCTCTCCTGACTGTCTTCCTTCATGCCCACGCTGCACTTCCACCAGATACCTGCAGGTGGCAGACCACCAGTGGGTCACGTACCCCCCACCCCAAAGGAGGACAGCTGTCCAAAGGATGCTTAATCCTCCCTCCCTTCCCCAGCTGACCTCCGAGCAACCAAAGTCTGTTCCCGAACCCAGGTTGCTGGCATGGCAGGAGGTAAGGCACTTAATGACTCAGGCCTCCATGCTGCTGGGCCTGCCTAAGTAATCTACTCCATGGTTGCTGCTCTCTCTTCATACTGCCTGAGTATCCTATGACATCAATGATATCATTCTTCCAAGCCATTTAGATTAAAAGCAAGGAATGGTGTTACTGATGTCATAGAATGTCTTAGAATCTGAAAAGGAAGAGCAATAGCTGCTGATGAGAGTGGAATGCCACGTAGATCTGAGGGAAGCCCAAAACTAGATTATTTATTTATTTATTTATCAAAAGCTGGTCAAATGTATCAGACTACAGGAGTGGCATGGAAAGGAAAATGGGAGGGCAGTTTATCATGTAACAGTAATTTCCAATCACCTTTAAACAATAAGTTCTGGTCAGATCCCAAATGACTGGCAATAAATGAAGTTGATGAGGGATGAGGGATGAGGGATGAGGGTTTGGGGAGGCAGTATAGCACAGTGGTTTAAGGCTCTAAACTACAAATCTGGTGACATTCAGCAGATCAGACCTGGGTTTGAATCCCACAGCTTTCACTTACACACTGTGTGACCCTGAGCAAGTCACTTAACTTCCCTGTGCTCCCAGATCGTGCCTGTAAAAAAACTTTCATTTTAGTGTGCTAATCCTGGTTAAATACAACTAAAAAAAAAAAAAAAGAGGTGTTAATGTGTGGCTTGTATACACACATCCTCAGACATGCAAATATGCACAGGAATGGGCAGGCACATAGTCACGCTCTTAGATATGCGCAAACTCAAACTGTGATATGGACATACATTACACAGAGTTTAGATCAGGCACACACACATACATTCACTCTCCATGCAAAGTGTTCAGGTTAGTTTCTCCCCCCCCACCATGTTCAGGTAGCCACCAACACCACCTTACAGTGTTCGGGTAACCCCACACATAATAGATTAAGGTTATTCCCCCTTCCCCAATCCATGCAGAGTTTGGGTTAGGCTGTCCAACACAACTCACTTATAGGTGAGCCCATCGCTGCAGTTGAAAAGCTACCGGGCCAAGAGGCTGTTGTCAGGGATGTAGCTGGTACCTCCACTGATCAGATAGTCCTCCATGGCAGAAGTGCGGACTGCAAAGAGACATGCAGGGTGGAGTCAGGCACAAGGCAGTGTCACCCTTGAGGTGGAGAGCAAACAAGTCATGCAGTGCAGGAGGTTATTAATATGTATACTTGTGTGTGATTCTTACTGCATAAGAATGTTATCTCATGCTGTTTGGGCAAGAGGATCGAGAAGCAAAACTGAGCGGTTCTGTCAACCAAAACAGTATGAGATAACATACTTATACTATAAGAAACACACACAAGTATCCATACTAATACATTATGAAGGAGTCGAAGATTTTCCGGCAACATGAAATTGTCAGAGTACTGTTTAAAAAGGCATTTTTATTTGTTTATAATTTTCTGTCCCCCCCTCTAGTAATTCTGACAAGTGGTACAGTCTCGATGTGCTCTGATATGGCAGTGGTCAGCAGCTGATGAAACTAAGTTTCCCGCTGTTTGTTTTACTTAAAAAAGCAATTTAGAGAGGCATTTTAAAAAAAATGTCCTAAAGTATTTTCAAAATCCACCAGCATTTTAGAGGCAGGCAAATGAAGAGTAGAATGGTGAGCAGCAAGTGGCAGTTTACAGTGGGAGGCAGTGGAATGAGAAAGTTGAGCGCACTGCACAAGGCAGCATCTGTACGCTCAATAAGGAACATAGAAACATAGAATTTGATGGCAGATAAGGACCGCTTGGCCCACCTAGTCTGCCCATTTCCCTACTTAATGGATAAGCTGCAGATCCTAGTTAACCAACAGTCTACTTCCTCCTACCCCCCACTAGAATTGCCTTATGTCTGTCCCATGCTTTCTTGAATTCCCCCACTGTTTTTGACTCCCCAACCTCCACAGGAAGGCCATTCCATGCATCCACAACCCTCTCCATGAAAAAATGCTTCCTCACATTACCTCTGAGCAGTCCCCCCTCGATCTTCAAAGTGTGCTCTCTTGTTCTTGCACATCTCTTTTTCTGAAAGATGCTACCCACTTTGACTTTGTTGATTCCCTTGAGGTACTAGAAAGTTTCTATCATGTCCCCCCTCCTTTCATCGAGGGTATACATAATAAGCTCCTTTAGTCTCTCTTCATATGACTTCTGGTGGAGACCCTGCACCATTTTAGTTGCCCTCCTCTGGACAACCTCCATCTTGTCTATGTCCTTGCAGAGATGGGGTCTCCAAAACTGCACACAGTACTCTAGATGGGATCTCACCAACTGTCTGTACAGAGGGATAACAACTTCCTGTCTTCTACTGGTGATGCCTCTCCCTATGCAACCCAATATCCCCCAAGCCCTACTTATTGCCTTCTCACATTGATTGCCCACCTTTAGGTCATCTCATATGACTACCCCAGGTCCCTTTCCATTTTTGTTGTTGTTAGTATCTCACCCCCCATTGTGTACTCTTCCCCTGGGTTTTGTTTCCCAGGTGCATTACTTTTCACTTCTTAGCGTTGAATCTAAGCTGCCATACATTTGACCATTTCTCCAACCTTGCCAAGGCCCTTCTTATCCTTTCCACCCCACCTTGTGTATCAGTCCTGTTGCAGATCTTTGTGTCATCTGCAAAGAGACATACTTTTCCTTCCAGTCCCTCTGCAATGTCACTTAAAGACATTAAGGAGGACCAGACCCAGTACTGAACCCTGTGGTACCCTGCTAGTAACCCCCCTTTCTTCAGAGTGGACTCCGTTTACTACAGAGACCTTATGGCTAAGCAAGTCTGGTAGGAGGAAGGGTAGGGTAGGTGTGGACAGAGAGGAAGTGCAGGGATCTCATGCACAGCAATGGTGTGATGAAATGCCACTAAGCAGGCAGAAGGTAATATCTGTCAAATCTGGTTACAGACTTCCAAACCTGGCTTCCTCTCCTCCTGTCTTTGCAATGCATCCCTCTTCACCTCTGCCACATCCTGCTCTCCAAGACCATCCTCTCCCTATTCTATTACAATGTTATCAATGTTTCTGTGCCCCCCCACTCTCTCCCACCTTGATACCCTCCTCAACTCCTTCTGCCGCTTCACTACCAACTCCCTACTTTGGACTCATCATTGCTGTCTCTCTCTCTCCTCCTAAACCTTCCCTCCCTCTCACACAGAAGATACAACCACTCCTTAACCTTCATTGCCAAGTACTAGTTCTACCTCCTTCCCCCTTACCTCATCTCCACCCTCACTCCTGCCCCATTATCTTCCTACTCCCTGCACTCCTTTTATCCCCTCACCTTCTCCATCCCTCATAGCCGATCCTCTTCAGGCCTCTCTGCCTTCTCATCCCATCTGCCCTGCCTCTGGAACTAACTACCCCCTAGCCTTCAAGATTCCCCCTCATTCCCATCACTCAAGCAGTAAATAAAACACATCCCTCCCCATCCTACACCTCTTTCCCCCCTCTCTTCTGAGCATTATTCTGAAGCTGTTTCTGTCCAGTCCAGTGGCTTTGTATATAACTGTATAGCTATACTGATTCACCTATGCTTAGATCCTCATTGTATACAGGTTAAACTTAGTAAATTCGTATTGCATTAGTCTTCACTACTGCTATCTGTTATAGTGCTATAATTAATGGCTTCCATTTTTTTCAATGGCAAAAACCATGTGTTAAATACCGTAACACCTGAGTAGGTGATAAGGCATTCACGCGCTCTCTTCCCATTCAAATCCACTTGAGACAACACAGCATTCACGCGCTCTCTTCCCATTCAGATCTGCTTCAGACAGCACAGAAAGACGAGTTTCCCACTGTCTGTTTCAGCTCACAAACCATTGACCATATAAACTCACTTCCTCACTAGTGCTCGCTCCTTACAAAACATTCTCAACAACCGATATGAAAAAAACATTTTCAGCACATCTCAAATCGTGGACTAAACGGAAACACAAAAGTTTTTACATGCTCCCTAACCACTCTCTTTCAACCTCACCTTCCCTGTAGGTCAAATGACACCAGCACTTGAAAACACTGCTCAGTCAGAAAGGACACAAAGATCAAGACAGTTTTTTTTAATTTTCTTCTTAAATATTTAGTTACTTACTAAACCTGTTCTCTGTTCAAAATTACACCAGTTACTCAACAGAATGTAAAGTCCCATTTCTTTTTACCTTTTCTACCAGAAAAAAATGGAACTTCAGAAAAAATGGAAGCCTTCAATTATATAAAATAAAGTATAGGGTGCAGTGTGTTTAACTCGAATTTAACACACACCCTCGTTGTTGGATGGCTAGCATAAACCATGTGCCATCCAACAACTCTGGTGTGTGTTAAATTCTCATAACACACTGCACCCCATAATTTATCCTATAAGTCTCTACTGTCTTCAACTGCTTATATGATGTGATTGATATTTATTCTTCTGTACTCCATGTCCCAGGGTCACACCTGAAAACAAGCACTGGCACGGGGTGCCTGGAGGCGGAGCTGTGGGTTTGGAGATGGAGCTTCTAGGTGTGAGTTTGGAGGCAGAGATTCTAGGTGTGGGATTGGAGGTGGAGCTTCTGAGTGGGGAATTGGAGGTGGAGCTTATAGCTATGGGTTTAGAGGAGCAGCTTCTAGGTGTGTGATTGGAGGTGGAGCTTCTAGCTGTGGGATTGGAGGAGGAGCTTTTAGCTGTGGGATTGGAGGCAGAGCTTCTAGGTATGGAATTGGAGGCAGAGCTTCTAAGTGGGGTAATGGAGGTGAAGCTTCTAAGTGGGGTATTGGAGGTGGAGCATCTAGGTGTGGGATTGGAGGCAGAGCTTCTTGGGGGATTTGAGGTGGAGCTTCCAAGTGGGGTATTGGAGGTGGAGCTTCTAAGTGGGGTATTGGAGGCGGAGCTTCTATGTGTGGGATTGGAGGTGGAGATTCTAGGTGTGGTATTGGAAGTGGAGCTTCTAGCTGTGAGTTATTGGAAGTGGAGCTTCTAGGTGTGGGTTTGGAGGTGGACCTTCTAGCTGTGGGATTGGAGGTGGAGCTTCTAGGTGTGATTGAAGGCAGAGCTTCTAGGTGAGGGATTGGAGACAGAGCTTCTAAGTGGGGTATATGAGGTGGAGCTTCTAAGTGGGGTATTGGAGGAAGATCTTCTAGGTGTGGGATTGGAAGCGGAGTTTATAGGTGTGGGATTGGAGGAGGAGCTTCTAGCTGGGTTATTGGAGGCAAAGCTTCTAGGTGTGGGTTTAGAGGTGGAACTTCTAGCTGTGGGATTGCAGGTAGAGCTTCTAGCTGTGGGTTTGGAGGTGGAGTTTCTAGGTGTGAGTTTGCAGGTAGAGCTTCTAGGTGTGGGATTGGAGGTGGAACTTCTAATTGGGGTATTGGAGGTGGAGATTCTAAGTGGGGAATTAGAGACGGGGCTTCTAGGTGTGGGATTGGAGGCATAGCTTCCAGGTGTGGAATTGGAGGCAGAGATTGTAGCTGTGGGTTATTAGAGGCAGAGCTTCTAGGTGTGGGTTTGGAGGCAAAGCTTCTAGCTGTGGGTTTGGAGGCAGAGCTTCTAAGTGGGGCATTAGAGGAGGAGATTCTAAGTGAGGTATTGGAGGTGGAGCTTCTAGATGTGGGTTATTGAAGGCAGAGTTTCTAGGTGTGGGTTTGGAGGTGGAGCTTCTAGCTGTAGGATTGGAGCGGAGCTTAAAGGCATGGATTATTGGAGGTGGAGCTTCTTGGTGTGGTTTTGGAGGAGGATCTTCTAGCTGTGGGATTGGAGGCAGTGCTTCTAGCTGTGTGTTTGGGGTGGAGCTTCTAGCTGTGGGATTGGAAGTGGAGCTTCTAAGCTGGGTATTGGAGGGGGAGTTTCTAAGTCGGGTATTGGAGGCAGAGCTTATAGCTGTGGGTTTGGAGGTGGAGCTTTTAGGTGTGGGATTGGAGGTGTAGCTTCTAAGTGGGGTATTGGAAGTGGAGCTTCTAGGTGTGGGTTTGGAGGCAGAGCTTCTAGCTGTGGGATTGGAGGCAGAGCTTCTAGCTGTAGGTTTGGAGCTGGAGCTTCTAGGTGTGGGTAAGGAGGTGAAGCTTCTAGGTCTTTGATTGGAGGCAGAGCTTCTAGGTGTGGGATTGGAGGTAGAGCTCCTAGGTGTGGGTTTGGAGGCAGAGCTTCCATCTGTGAGTTTGGAGGCAGAACTTCTAAGTGGGGTATTGGAGGTGGAGCTTCTGGCTGTAGGTTATTTGTGACAGAGCTTCTAGGAGTGGGTTTGGAGGTGGAGCTTCTAGCTGTGGGATTGGAGGTGGAGCTTTCAGCTGTGGGATTGGAGGCAGAGCCTCTATCTGTGGGTTTGGAGGTGGAGCTTCTAGGTGTGAGTTTGGAGGTGGAGCTTCTAAGTCTTTGATTGGAAGTGGAGCTTCTAGGTGTGGGATTGGGGTGGAGCTTCTAGGTGTGGGTTTGAGGAGGAGCTTCTAGCTGGGGGTTTGGAGGCAGAGCTCCTAAGTGGGGTATTGGAGGTGGAGCTTCTAAGTGGGGTATTGGAGGCAGAGCGTCTAGGTGTAGGACTGGAGGTGGAACTTCTAGCTGTGGATTTGGAGATGAAGCTTCTAGCTATGGGTTTGGAAGAGCAGCTTCTAGGTGTGTGATTGGAGGTAGAGCGTCTAGCTGTGGGATTGGAGGCAGAGATTTTCGATGTGGGATTGGAGGCAGAGCTTTTAGGTATGGGATTGGAGGCAGAGCTTCTAAGTGGGGTAATGGAGGTGAAGATTCTATGTGGGCTAATGGAGGTGGAGCAGCTAGGTGTGGTATTGGAGGCAAAGCTTCTAGGTATGGGATTGGAGGCAGAGCTTATAGCTGTGGGTTTGGAAGTGGACCTTCTAGGTGTGGATTTGGAGGTGGAATTTCTAGGTGTGCGATTGGAGGCAGAGCTTCTAGCTGTGGGTTTGGAGGCAGAGCATCTAAGTGGGGTATTGAAGGAGGAGATTCTAAGTGGTGTATTAGAGGTGGAGCTTCTAAGTGGGGTATTGGAGGCGGAGCTTCTAGGTGTGGGATTGGAGGCAGAGCTTCCAGCTGTTGGATTGGAGGTGGAGCTTATAGCTGTGGGATTGGAAGCAGAGTTTCTAGCTGTGGGTTTGGAGGCAGAGCTTTCAGGTGTGAGATTGGAAACAGAGCTTTTAGCTGTGGGTCATTGGAGGCAGAGCTTCTAGCTGTGGGATTGGAACGGAGCTTCTAGCTGTGAGTTAATGGAGGCAGAGCTTCTAGCTGTGGGATTGGAGGTGGAGCTTCTAGCTGTGGATATGGAGGCGCAGCCTCTAAGTGGGGTATTGGAGGTAGAGCTTCTCAATGGGATATTGGAGGCAGAGCTTATAGCTGTGGGTTGGAAGTGGAGCTTCTAGATGTGGTATTGGAGGTGGAGCTTCTAAGTGGGGTATTGGAGGCAGAGCTTCTAGCTGTGGGATTGGAGGCAGAGCTTCTAGCTGTGTGCTTGGAGATGGAGCTTCTAGGTGTGAGTATGGAGGTGGAGCTTCTAGGTGTGGGATTGGATGTGGAGCTTCTAGGTGTGGGTTTAGAGGTGGAGCTTCTAGTTGGTGGTTTGGAGGCAGAGCTTCTAAATGGGGTATTGGAAACAGAGCTTCTAGGTGTAGGATTGGAGGTGGAGCTTCTGGCTGTGGGATATTTCACTCAGAGGTTCTGTGTGTGGGTTTGGAGGTGGAGCCTCTAGCTTTGGCATTGGATGTGGAGCTTCTAGCTGTATGTTATTTGCAATGGAGCTTCTTGGTGTGGGTTTGGAAGTGGAACTTCCAGCTGTTGGATTGGAGGTGAAGCTTCTAGCTGTGGGTTTGGAGGTGGAGCTTCTAGGTCTTTGATTGGCAGTGGAGCTTCTAGGTGTGGGATTGGGGTGGAGCTTCTAACTGTAGTTTTGGAGGCGGAGCTTCTACATTGCGTATTGGAGGTGGAGCTTCTAAGTGGGGTATTGGAGGTGGACCTTCTAGGTGTAGGATTGGAGTTGGACCTTCCAGCTGTGGATTTGGCAGTGAAGCTTCTAGCTATTTGTTTGGAGGAGTAGCTTCTAGGTGTGGGTTTGGAGGAGGAACGTCTAGCTGGGGGTTTGGAGGCAGAGCTTCTAAGTGGGGTATTGGAGGTGGAGCTTCTAAGTGGGATATTGGAGACAGAGCTTCTAGGTGTAGGACTGGAGGTGGAGCTTCTAGCTGTGGATTTGGAGATGAAGCTTCTAGCTATGAGTTTGGAGGAGCAGCTTCTAGGTGTGTGATTGGAGGTAGAGCGTCTAGCTGTGGGATTGGAGGTGGAGTTTTTCGATGTGGGATTGGAGGCAGAGCTTCTAGGCATGGGATTGGAGGAAGAGCTTATAAGTGGGGTAATGGAGGTGAAGCTTCTAAGTGGGCTAATGGAGGCGGAGCATCTAGGTGTGGGATTGGAGGCAGAGTTTCTAGGTGGGGTATTGGAGGTTGAGCTTCTAAGTGGGGTATTGGAGGTGGAGCGTCTGAGTGGGGTATTGGAGGTGGAGCTTCTAGGTCTGAGTTTGGAGGCAGAGCTTCTAGCTGTGGGATTGGAAGCAGAGCTTCTAGCAGTGGGTTTGGAGGTGGAGCTTCTAGGTGTGGGTTTGGAGGTGAAGTTTCTAGATGTGAGATTAGAAGTGGTGCTTCTAGCTGTGGGTTTGGAGGTGGACCTTCTAGTTGTGGATTTGGAGGTGGAGTTTCTAGGTGTGTGATTGGAGGCAGAGCTTCTAGCTGTGGGTTTGGAGTCGAAGCTTCTAAGTGGGTTATTGGAGGTGGAGATTCTAAGTTGGGTAATGGAGGTGGAGCTTCTAAGTGGGGTATTGAAGGCGGAGCTTCTAGGTGTGGGATTGGAGGCAAAGCTTCCAGCTGTGGGATTGGAGGTGGAACCTCTAGCTGTGGGTTATTTGCAATGGAGCTTTTAGGTGTGGGTTTTGAGGCAGAGCTTCTAGCTGTGGGATTGGAGGCAGAGCTTTCAGGTGTGAGATTGGAGGCAGAGCTTCTAGCTATGGGTAGGAGGAGGAGCTTCTTGCTGTGGGTTTAGAGGAGGAGTTTCTAGCTGTGGGATTGGAGTGGAGCTTCTAGCTGTGAGTTAATGGAGGCAGAGCTACTAAGTGTGGGATTGGAGGTGGAGCTTTCTAGCTGTGAGTATGGAGGTGGAGCCTCTAAATGGGGTATTGGAGGTGGAGCTTCTAAATGTGGTATTGGAGGCAGAGCTTATAGCTGTGGGTTTGAAAGTGTTGCTTCTAGATGTGGTATTGGAGGTGTAGCTTCTAAGTGGGTTATTGGAGGTGGAGCTTCTAAGTTGGGTATTGCAGGTGGAGCTTCTAGGTGTGGGATTGGAGGCAGAGCTTCTAGCTGTGGAATTGGAAATGGAGCTTCTAGGTGTGGGTATGGAGGTGGAGCTTCTAGGTCTTTGATTAAAGGTGGAGCTTCTAGCTGTGGATATGGAGGCAGAGCAAATAGGTGTGGGATTGGAGGCAGAGCTTCTAGGTGGGGGATTGGAAGTGGAGCTTCTAAGCGGGGTATTGGAGATGGAGCTTCTAACTGGGATATTGGAGGCAGAGCTTCAAGGTCTAGGACTGGAGATGGAGCTTCTGGCTGTGGGATTTTTCACTCAGACCTTCTAAGTGTGGGTTTGGAGGTGGAGCTTCTAGCTGTGGGATTGGAGTGGAGCTTCTAGCTGTGGGTTTGGAGGTGAAGCTTCTGGGTCTTTGATTGGAAGTGGAGCTTCTAGGTGTGGGATTGTGGTGGAGCATCTAGGTGTGGGTTTGGAGGCAGAGCTTCTGTCTGTGGGTTTGGAGGCATACATTCTATGTGTGGTATTGGAGGTGGAGCTTCTAAGTGGGGTATTGGAGTCGGAGCTTTTAGGTGTAGGATTGGAGGTGGAGCTTCTAGCTGTGGATTTGGAGGTGAAGCTTCTAGATATGGGTTTGGAGGACTAGCTTCTAGGTGTGTGATTGGATTTAGAGCTTCTAGCTGTGGGATTGGAGGAGGAGCTTTTCACCGAGGCAGAGCTTCGAGGTATGGGATTGGAGGTAGAGCTTCTAAGTTTAGTAATGGAGGTGAAGCTTCTAAGTGGGGTATTGGAGGCGGAGCATCTAGGTGTGGGATTGGAGGCAGAGCTTCTAGGTGGGGATTGGAGGTGGAGCTTCTAAGTGGGGTATTGGAGGTAGAGCTTCTAAGAGGGGTTTTGCAGGCGGAGCTTCTAGGTGTGGGTTTGGAGGTGGAGCTTCTAGCTGTGGGATTGAAGGCGGAGCTTCTAGCTGTGGGTTAGTGGAGGCAGAGCTTCTAGGTGTGGGTTTGGAGATGGAGCTTCTAGCTATGGGATTGAAGGTGGAGCTTCTAGGTGTGGGTTTGGAGATGGAGCTTCTAGGTGTGGAATTGGATGCAGAGCTTCTAGCTGTGGGTTTGGAGGTGGAGATTCTAGGTGTGGGTTTGGAGGTGGAGCTTCTAGTTATGGGATTGGAGGCAGAGCTTCTAGCTGTGGGATTGGAGATGGAGCTTCTAGCTGTGAAATTGGAGGTGGAGCTTCTAGGTGTGGGTTTGGAGATGGAGCTTCTTTGGAGGTGGAGCCTCTAGGTGTGGGCTTGTAGGCGGAGCTTCTAGCTGTGTATTTGGAGGTGGAGCTTCTAAGTGGGGTATTGGAGGTGGAGCTTCTAAGTGGGGTATTGAGGCGGAGCTTCTAGGTGTGAGATTGGACATGGAGCTTTTAGCTGTGGGTTTGGAGGTGAAGCTTCGTGCTGTGGGTGTGAAGGCAGAGCATTTAGGTATGGGATTGAAGGCAGAGCTTCCAGGTAGGGTATTGAAGGTGGAGCTTCTAGGTGTGGGTTTGGAGGTGGAGCTTCTAGTTATGGGATTGGAGGCAGAGCTTCTAGCTGTGGGATTGGAGGTGAAGCTTCTAGCTGTGGGTCTGGAGGTGGAGATTCTATGTGTGGGATTGGAGGCGGAGCTTCTAGCTGTGGGTCTGAAGGTGGAGCTTCTAGGTGTGGGATTGGAGGCAGAGCTCCTAGCTGTAGATTATTGGAGGCAGAGCTTCTAGGTGTGGGATTGGAGGTGGAGCTTCTAGGTGTGGGTTTGGAGGTGGAGCTTCTAGCTGTGGGATGGGAGGTGGTGCTTGTAAGTGTGGGTTTGGAGGTGGCGCTTCTAGGTGTGGGATTGGAGGTGAAGTTTCTAGCTGTGGGTTTGGACTTGGATCTTCTAATTGGGGTATTGGAGGTGGAGCTTCTAAGTGGGGTATTGGAGGTGGAGCTTATAGCTGTGGGTTTGGAGGTGGAGCTTCTAGGTGTGGGATTGTAGGTGTAGCTTCTATGTGGGATATTGGAGGTGGAGCTTCTAAGTTGGGCATTGGAAGTGGAGATTCTAGGTGAGGGATTGGAGGCATAGCTTCTAGCTGTGGGATTGGAGGCAGAACTTCTAGCTGTGGTTTATTTGTGACGGAGCTTCAAGGTGTGGGTTTGGAAGTGGAGCTTCTAGCTGGGGGTTATTGGAGGCGGAGCTTCTAGGTGTGGGTTTGAAGGCAGAGCTTCTAGCTGTAGGATTGGAGGTGGAGCTTCTAGATGTGGGTTTGGAGGTCTAGCTTCTAGGTGGGGTGTTGGAGGCAGAGCTTATAGCTGTGTGTTTGGAGGCAGAGCTTCTAGGTGTGGGATTGGAGATGGAGCTTCTAGCTGTGAAATTGGAGGTGGAGCTTCTAGGTGTGGGTTTGGAGGTGGAGCTTCTTTGGAGGTGGAGCTTCTAGGTGTGGGCTTGTAGGCGGAGCTTCTAGCTGTGTATTTGGAGGTGGAGCTTCTAAGTGGGGTATTGGAGGTGGAGCTTCTAAGTGGGGTATTGAGGCGGAGCTTCTAGGTGTGAGATTGGACATGGAGCTTTTAGCTGTGGGTTTGGAGGTGAAGCTTCTTGCTGTGGGTGTGGAGGCAGAGCATTTAGGTATGGGATTGAAGGCAGAGCTTCCAGGTAGGGTATTGAAGGCGGAGCTTCTAGGTGTGGGTTTGGAGGTGGAGCTTCTAGGTGTGGGATTGGAGGCAGAGCTTCTAAGTGGGGTATTGGGGTGGAGCTTATAGCTGTGGGTTTGGAGGTGGAGCTTCTAGGTGTGGGATTGGAGTTGTAGCTTCTATGTGGGGTATTGGAAGTGGAGCTTCTAAGTTGGGTATTGGAGGCAGAGCTTCTAGGTGGGGGTCTAGCTTCTAGGTGGGGTATTGGAGGCAGAGCTTATAGCTGTGTGTTTGGAGGCAGAGCTTCTAGGTGTGGGATTGGAGATAGAGCTTCTAGCTGTGAAATTGGAGGTGGAGCTTCTAGGTGTGGGTTTGGAGGTGGAGCTTCTTTGGAGGTGGAGCTTCTAGGTGTGGGCTTGTAGGCGGAGCTTCTAGCTGTGTATTTAGAGGTGGAGCTTCTAAGTGGGGTACTGGAGGCGGAGCTTCTAGGTGTGGGATTGGACATGGAGCTTTTAGCTGTGGGTTTGGAGGTGAAGCTTCTTGCTGTGGGTGAAGAGGCAGAGCATTTAGGTATGGGATTGAAGGCAGAGCTTCCAGGTAGGGTATTGAAGGCGGAGCTTCTAGGTGTGGGTTTGGAGGTGGAGCTTCTAGGTGTGGGATTGGAGGTGGAGCTTCTAGCTGTGGGTTTGGAGGCAGAGCTTCTAGGTGTGGGATTGGAGTTGTAGCTTCTATGTGGGGTATTGGAAGTGGAGCTTCTAAGTTGGGTATTGGAGGCAGAGCTTCTAGGTGTGGGATTGGAGGCGGAGCTTCTAGCTGTGGGTTATTTGCGACGGAGCTTCTAGGTGTGAAACATAGAAACATAGAAACATAGAATTTGACGGCAGATAAAGACCACTTGGCCCACCCAGTCTGCCCATTTCCCTACCTAATGGATAAGTTGCAGATCCTAGTTAACCAGCAGCCTACTTCTTTCTACCCACACCCAGTAGAATTGCCTTATGACTGTCCCATGCATGCTTGAATTCAGTCCAGGGTTTTATTTAACTCCAAAAATTGATTAGCGTTTTGCTCTTAAAAGTGCTAAAATATTTTGAAAATACATAGCACTTACCTCACTGTGTTTAACAAACATAACACTTCTAGAAAACCTGTATAAATACTTTCTGTTCAGTTAGCATTGTCCCAAGAAAAAAACTGCTAATCAATTATTTAAAACCCTGCAGTCACTGTTTTTGACTCCACAACCTCCTCCGGAAGGCCGTTCCATGCATCCACAACCCTCTCTGTGAAAAAATACTTCCTTACATTACCTCTGAACCAGCCCCCCATCTTCAAATTTTGCCCCTTGTTCTTGCACACCTCTTTTTTTGAAAGATGCTACCCTCTTGACTTTGTTGATTCCTTTGAGGTACTTGAAAGTTTCTATCATATGTCCCCTCTCCCTCCTCCTTTCCTCGAGGTTATACATATTAAGCTCCTTTAGTCTTTCTTCATATGTCTTCCAGTGCAGACCCTGCACCATTTTAGTTGCCCTCCTCTGGACAGCTTCCATCTTGTCTATGTTCTTTGCGAGATTGGGTCTCCAGAACTGCACACAGTACTCCAGATGGGGTCTCACCAGCTGTCTGTACAGAGGATAGCAACTTCCTGTTTTCTACTGGTGATGTCTCTCCCTATGCATCCCAGTATCCCCAGCCCTCCTTACTGCCCTCTCACATTGCTTGTCCACCTTTAAGTCATCTGATATTACTACCCCAGGTCCCTTTCCATTTTGTTGTTGTTAGTGTCTCACCCCCATTGTGTACTCTTCCCTAGGTTTTTGTTTCCCAGGTGCATTACCTTGCACTTCTTAGCATTAAATCTAAGCTGCCATACATTTGACCATTCCTCTAACCTTGACAAGTCTCTTCTCATCCTTTCCACCCCACCTTGTGCATCAACTCTGTTGCAGATCTTTGTGTCATCTGCAAAGAGACATACTTTTCCTTCCAGTCCGTCTGCAGTGTCACTTACACAGACATTGAAGAGGACCAGTCCTAATACTGAACCCTGCAGCACCCCACTAGTAACCCCCCTTTCTTCAGAGTGGACTCCATTTGCTATTACCCTCTGTGTCCTATTCTCCAGCCAATTCTTTACCCAGGCCATCATCTTGGGACCCACTCCCAGGCTGGCTAACTTGTATATTAATCTTTTGTGTGGGACTGAGTCAAATGCCTTGCTAAAGTCTAGGTAGGCCATGTCCACAGCCCCTCCCTGATCTATTACTTTGGTCACCCAGTCAAAGAAATCTATTAGATTTGTCTGGCATGACCTTCCCGTTGTGAATCCATGCTGCCTTGGGTCCTGTGCCCCTCTGGCCTCTAGGTACTCGACAATTCTTTCCTTCAGAAGTGATTCCATCATTTTGCCTATCACTGAGGTTAAACTAACTGGTCTGTAGTTTCCCGCTTCTGCTCTTCTCCCACTTTTGTGAAGGGGAATCACATTGGCCCTCCTCCAGTCCTCAGGTACCACCCCATCCTCCCATAATTTGTTAAAGAGGGTAGTCAGTGGTGTCACTAGTTCTACCCTTAGTTCTTTTAGAATTCTGGGATGAATCCCATCAGGCTCCATGGCTTTGTCCACCTTCAGTTTTAAGAGTTCTTTCAAGACCCTTTCTTCTGTAAATGGGCTGGTATCAACTTCTGAATCCAGAGTGTTTCTATTGTTTGTTTTAGGTACCTCCCCCTCTTCATTTGTAAATACTGAGCAAAAATATTTGTTTAGTATCTCTGCCTTTTCACAGTCACCCTCTGCCCACCTCCCCCTTTATTAAGCCTCACTATCCCTCCCTTAGCTCCCTGATGTACCTAAAAAAGGTTTTATCCCCATTCTTAACTGAGTTTGCTGTCTTTTCCTCAGTTTGGGCCTTTGCTGTTCTGACTGCCTTCCCAGCTTCCTTTTGCTTTATCTGATACACTTCTCTGTCCTGTTCCTTCTGTGATTCCTTGTACTTTCTGAATGCTTTCTTTTTATCTTGAACCTTCACTGCCACCTCCTTTGAGAACCATAGTGGTTTCTTACATCATTTTGTTTTGTTTATTTGCTTCACACAAAGGCTTGTTACCTCTGTGATGGCAGTTTTTATTATTCCCCATTGTTCTTCCACCCCTCCTTCCTGCCCATTTGCTAGTGCATTCCTTAGGCACTCACCCATTTTGGCAAAGTCAGCCCTCCTGAAGTCCAGTACTTTTGCCTTTGTATGGCTTGACTCAATTGCTGTGTTTATTGTGAACCATACTGTTCAGTGGTCGCTAGTTCCCAGATGGCTACCCACTTCTACATCTGTGATCCTCTCTCCATCTCCATTTGAGAGGACCAGGTCTAAGATTGCTCCCTCTCAAGTGGGTTCCAATACTAGTTGTCTAAGGGTTTGGAGGTGGAGCTTCTAGGTGTGGGATTGGAAGTGGAGCTTCTAGCTGTGGGTTATTGGAAGTGGAGCTTCTAAATGTGGGTTTGGAGGTGGAGCTTCTAGGTTTTGGTTTGGAGGTCTAACTTCTAGTTGGGGTATTAGAGGCAGAGCTTATAGGTGTGGGTTTGGAGGCAAAGCTTCTAGGTGTGGGATTGGAGGTGAAGCTTCTAGCTGTGGGATTGGAGGCAGAGCTTCTAGGTGTGGGTTTTGAGGTGGAACTTCCAGGTGGGGTATTGGAGGTGGAGCTTCTAGCTATGGATTTGGAGGTGGAGCTTCTTGGTGTGGGTTTGTAGGTAGAGCTTCTAGCTGTGGGTTTGGTGTCAGAGCTTCTAAGTGGGGTATTAGAGGTGGAGCTTCTTAGTGGGGTATTGGAGGCAGAGCTTTTAGGTGTGGAATTGGAGGTGGAGCTTTTAACTGTGGGTTTGGAGATGAAGCTTCTCACTGTGGGTGTGGAGGCAGAGCATTTAGGTATGGGATTGAAGGCAGAGCTTCTAGGTGGGGTATTGAAGGTGGAGCTTCTAGGTGTGGGTTTGGAGGCAGAGCTTCTAAGTGGGGTATTGGAGGTGGAGCTTCTAAGTGGGGTATTGGAGGCAGAGCTTCTAGGTGTGGGATTGGAGGTGGAGCTTTTAGCTGTGGTTTTGGAGGTGAAGCTTCTCACAGTGGGAGTGGAGGCAGAGCATTTAGGTGTGGAATTGAAGGTGCAACTCCTAGGTGGAGTATTGAAGGTGGAGCTTCTTGGAGAGGGATTGGAGACAGAGCTTCTAGCTGTGGGTTTGGAGGTGAAGCTTCTAGCTGTGGGTTTGGTGGTGGAGTTTCTAGCTGTGTGATTGGAGGCGGTCCTTCTGGCTGTGGATTTGCAGGTGGAACTTCTAAGTGTGGGATTGGAGGTGGAGCTTCTAAGTGGGGTATTGGAGGCAGAGCTGTGGATTGGAGGTGGAGCTTCTAGGTGTAGGTTTGGAGGCAGAGCTTCTAGGTGTGGGATTGGAGGCAGAGCTTACTGCTGTGGGCTTGGAGGCAGAGTTTCTAGGTGTGGGATTGGAGGTGGAGCTTCTAGCTATGGATTTGGAGGGGGAGCTTCTAGGTGTGGGATTTGAGGTGGAGCTTCTAAGTGGGGTATTGGAGGAGGAGCTTCTAAGTTGGGAACCAATTACTCCCTAGCCTTCGAGATTCCCCCTCATTCCCATCACTCAAGCAGCAAATAAAACTCATTCCTCCCCCTTTCTACACCTCTCTCCCCTCTCCCCTGAGCATTATTCTGAAGCTGTTTCTGTCTCATCCAGTGGCTTTGTACATAACTGTATAGCTGTATTGATTCACTTATGCTGAGATCCTCATTGTATACAGGTCAAACTTAATAAATTAATATTGCATTAGTCTTCTCTACTGCTATCTGTTATAGTGCTGTCTCTACTGTCTTCAACTGCTTATATGATGTGATTGTTATTTATTCTCCTGTACCCCATTTCCCCGGGTCACACCTGAAAACAAGCCCCAGATCAGTGTGCCTTTCCTGGTTATCAACTTTTAAATAAATAAATAATCAACATAGCTCTCTCTCTCTCTATTCAAGTGCTAAAATGCTCTACTGAGCAAAGGAGTTTATGCAAATATATGAAAGTTCGGCAAAATGTTTGACTGTATAGTGAAGCACACAAATATAGTAAGTCTAACAAACAGTTTTTATGTACAGCAAAAGCAAAATACAGTGAAGCTAAGTTTTATGGTACATTGAACCTAAACAGTATAGCTACTATAAACAAGCATTTGTCAATGCCGAATGTTGCTTGCTTCTATGTGCTGTTTAGGTATTTGGAAGTCATTGGAGTGCAAATATTGAAAATTTGCGAACTTACAAGCGTGCGTAGGAACTTTATGGAGCAGCTATTTCGTAAAACAGTCATTATTAGGAAATTTTTCACGAAATGTTCAACATAGCCATTTAAGACCTCTGCTCATGAACAGTGTCAGTGTGATTTTGTTAATGTGTCCCATACATTGAGTTTGCACACCGATCATGCCCATTGTGCGCTTACATGGGCGGAAACATGTTTGGGCAGGATGTGAAAATGACAGCTGTACTGCTCACAAGGAGGTGTGGTAAAATGGCAATGTTGAAAATCTGGGTGAAATATTGAAAATTCGCAAACCTCTGGCGTGCGTGGGAACAGTCACAGCACACTAAATAAAACAGTAATTTTTGAAATTTCACCAAATTTTCAACATTGCCATTTTAAGATCTCTGCTCATGAACAGTGACACTGTGATTTTCTTAATGTCCCATACACTGAGTTAGCACACGACTGCGCCATTAATGGCCTTCATGTAAGCGAAACATGTTTTGGGCAGGATGTGAAAAATGACAGCTGTACTGCTCATGAGGAGGTGTGGTAAAATGGCAATGTTGAAAATCTGGAGTGAAAATATTGAAAATTTGTGAACTTACGAGCCTGCGTAGGAACTGCGCAACGCACGCTCATAAAACAGTCATTTTTAGGAATTTTTTCACCAAATTTTCAACATAGCCATTTTAAGACCTCTGCTCATGAACAGTGTCACTGTGATTTTCTTAATTTGTCCTGTACATTGATTTCACTCACCGACTGCGCCATTCTGAGCTACAAGGGCGAAACACATTTTGGGTGAGATGTGAAAAATGACAGCTGTACTACTCATAAGAAGGTGTGGTAAAATGGCAATGTTGAAAATCTAGAGTGAAAATATTGAAATTTCGCAAACTTACGAGCCTGCGTAGGAACTGCGCAACGCACGCTCGTAAAACAGTCATTTTCTAGAATTTTTGGACCAAATTTTCAACATGGGGTTTTTGGGACCCCTTCTCATGAATGATGTCACTGTCATGGCGTTATTCAGGCCCAAAGGGTGATTTAGCAGTCAATCGCGGCGAAATCACCCTCCGAGCCAGTAACACCATGACAGTGACATCATTCATGAGAAGGGTCCTAAAAGCCCATGTTGAAAATTTGGTGCAAAAATTCCCAAAATGCCTGAGATATGCAATAAGTTGAACCCCTATCTAGCCCATTATACAGCTTACGGCATTTCCTCAGTTCGCTGTCAGCTTTGAAGAGTGCAGGCGTGTTCCCAGTCCACTGAAGATCGTCGCGCCAGAGTCAGAGGTAAGTATGGGGTGAGGAGTTGTGGGAAGGCTAGGTGCGCAGTGGGTGGGTGCGGGTTGTGGGAGGATCGGGAGATGCACCAGGGACCGTTTTGTTTTACAGGTTTAAAAAAAAAGATGTTGTGGGACCGTTTGCCCGCTGGGGTGGGTTCCCAGCGTGGCACAAGGACGAGGGGCAGTTCAGCCGACGAGGGTTGGGCACCCCATTGGCCAAAGGACTGGTTGCCACACTGGGGTGGACTCCCAGCGTGGCACCAGCTCTACAGGGGCGAGCGCAGCTCAGCTGGCGGGAGATTGGGTACCACATCGGCTACACAGTGACGTGCGTGAGGCATGCACGCATGCGTGTGGGGAGCCTCGCTTCTTATCGGTGCTCACTGAAGCGTAGCTCCCCCTTTCAACTGTATGCCACTGCATTTTGGAGCGTGTCATGACGGCTCAAAAATGCGTTGGCTTACAGGGACCGCGTCTGCCAGCTCACTGACTGAATTGGAGGAGGAGGTGACACACCTCCGAAATCTCCGATGATGGCACTATGTTTCTTGCACATGCGTGCAAGCAACATAAAAACAGATACTAAGCACTAGGTTAAGTACCGAGTTCTTCCAAACAGAGAATGTAACCATGTAAAGTATGCCTAGCAACAATGCACTAAGACACAGTGATAACCAAACAGCACGGTGAAGTTTGTCTAAGTGTTTTGCAAATCGAGACAGTGGCAGTATTTTTTTCTATTTTTAATTTTTTTACTTACGATGACTTGATGGCTGGCCCACATGGAAGGGGTAGAGAATATAAAGTGCTCATGACCCAGAAGAGATGCTGCAAAATTATATTTCGCTGGCGAAACTCCCTCGAAATCAGCAATTTCACCATGCAAAATATTCGCCCATTACACAAAATAATTTGTGGGATGTAAAATGTGGAGTTTCACCCATGAAATGCAACATTTCACCGGAAAAGTGGTGAAAGTTCACCAGCAAAAAGTGAATTTCATCATTTTGCAGGTGGCATTTCACATTCTGCGGGAGAAATTCTGAATTTCATTTCTGCAAAAAAATTTCACGAAACAGGCAAATTTTGTGAAATATTTTGCATAATGAAATTTGCCAATTTAACACAGGAGTCTCATGCATAGCAATGCTGTGATTCTACTACACAGGAAGAAGGTAGCATCTGTTGGATATGCATCTTATGGGAGGGGGAGAGAGAGAGAGCGAGAGAGCGCACTGATTTGTGTATACTCATTATGTGGTTCAACTCCACTGGGTGGAGCATGGAGCAAACATGTGATGCGTTCAGTATATGGTCATGCCCTTTGAGACCCCTTATTTTCTGTCCTCCTCCATTCGCAACACATCAGCATAGCTTTCGCTATGCAGACATAAAAATGATGTGTTGCTGTGGTGAGTCACCACTATGACTATGAGGTTTTCAGTTGTTTGTTTTTCAACTCAGAAGAGGTGTTTTAAAACAGGGCTCAAGTGGAGTAAATGATTGACAGCCAGCTACTGTCTCATGACCACCATTACAACCAGTCTTGTGCAACGGTGGATTACAGCATAGCTTTCAGGGTTTAATTACCCGTAGTAATTATAATTCACTAATAAACATGGCCTGTTGCTAAGCCGTAGATTTCAGGATAGAACTATAATTTGTAAATATTTTAAGGAACTATTTTTTACTTGGAAAAAAATAGATATGCTAGTTGTGTTTACAGTAAGGTTCTGGAATGAGAGATGGCATAAACTAAAACAACAAGCTAAACAGATATAATACAAATCAAGATAGCAGTATCTTCAATGTGATCTTCACACGTGGTGTCGATACCTTTAATACCTCTTCAAATTATCTAGACCCCAGTAAAGAGCTTAAGTGGGCCAGTCTTAAAATGAGGCTTAATTGGTAACTGGAATTATTTTACACAGTTTTACAATCTATACCACAAGTACTGCAGTTTGAATGATGGACCTAACAATATGAAAAACACATGGGCCCGGATATTCGGACTGCACCAGGCAGGGGTGCCAGCCTGGGCACAGTGCAACTGGGATGTGCCAGGGCTTGGTCTGGGCGATATTCAATGGCGCTGTGCCATGGCTCAGCACAGTTGAATATGGCACTGTGGCTGCCTGCATTGCACATGGTGCAGTGGCACTGCGCCAGCGCAAATGGCTAGAGAGGAGCAGGGGGATGCGCCAGTGCAAGTGCGGGTGTGCTAGGCTCATGAACTGCGATATTCAGCGCTGGATATGCAAATGGGGCCATAATGCATGCAAGGTACAAATGGGGCCATTTGCATGTCACTATGGCCCCATTTGCAAGCAGGTGCACCGATCCCCGGTGACTTGAGCCTGGAGCCCTGCCAGGCTGCAGCCATCAGGGACCGACGCCCCCTGCCCCTCGGCGGCAATGCACCCCAATGCCAGATCACAGGCTGTATAAGTAAATCTATTCCCTGGTGGTCCAGTGGACCTGCTCCCCCGCCTGATCTCGGGCGTAAATATCTAAAACTGGTCCCTGGTAGTCCAGTGGACCCTACCCCAGCCCGATCGGGGGCTTAGGATATTTGAAAATAGCCCTAATGGTCCAGTGGACCGAATCCCAGCCCGACTGCGGGCTCAGTATATTTAACATACATCCCTGGTGGTCCAGCGGTACCCCCCCCCCACCTGCCCACTCAGACCAGCCACCCCACTCCTCCCCGGTTAGCGGCAGGCAGCAGCTCCCCACCTGAAAGCCACCCTCCGACTGATAGCATACAGTACGGCTTTATACCCATTGATCCACTGCTTGGACCAATAGGTGTGCAGACCAAACTGCACTACACAGTCCTGATATGTGACTGGGGGGGTAGCGGGGTGGCAGGTCTGAGTGGGCGGGTGGGGAGGAAGGTACCGCTGGACCACCAGGGATGTATGTTAAATATACTGAGCCCGTGATCGGGCTGGGATTAGGTCCACTGGACCACCAGGGCTACTTTTAAATATGCTAAGCCCGTGATTGGGCTGGGATTCGGTCCACTGGACCACCAGGGATCAGTTTTAGATATTTACACCCTCGATCGGGCGGGGGAGAAGGTCCACTGATCCACCAGGGAATAGATTTATTTATTCAAGCCCGAGATCGGGTGGGGGAGTAGGTCCACTGGACCACCAGGAAATAGATTTACTTATAAAGCCCATGATCGGGCTTGGGAGCAGGTCCACTGGACCACCAGGGAGATTTCTTTTTACATACACCCGCGATCGGGCGGGGGGGTACCACCAATAGGTCTGTCAGATGTGTCGTTATTGCAAGATCACAGAGAATTTGATGAGTTTAGTGGTCCTGGGTATGGTTTCTTTTGTTGCTCACTTTGGGGAGCGCCTGCCCAGTTTTTGCCTCTGCCTCTTGCATTCGGGCATTTTTAATTGCTGCTAATGCAGTGCTATGTGACTGCTCTCGCCCTGGACCAGCATCCAAAGCCCACATGGGGCTAGTTTACTAGAAGTCATCCATGGACCAGCAGCCCCCCCCCCGGTTAATCAACAGCCGCAGTGCTTTTCTGTTTTCTTTTGTTGAAAAATTAATAAAAAAGCATTTAAGATCCCCCAAAAAAGTAGCAGTGCAACTTGGCTCTATCACAGTTACCACTGCCTTCCGCCCTTGCTAGGAACTTTTATTAAAGCCATGAGTGTGGCTTGCCATGGTTCCTGACGCTGTTGTTGCTCCCGAGCCCCTCAAGAAAACTGTGTTTGACGCCAAAGTGGGTAGGTGGAGGGAGGCACTACTACATTAGCCTCCTTCACCTCCCTACAAGCTCCTGTCCCCCCCCCACCCGCATGGAGCAGGCCACAGCCTGAGTTCCGTATGGGCTGGGAGTAGAGAGCACCCACTGGCAAGTTCACTTTTAGCACTGTTGCACACGCTACTTTTTTTCTTGGTTCTTTTTTCAGTCATTTTATATTTTCATTTAGTGAGCTTAGGTAGGGCAGCTACAGTGAAGCAGATCAGTCAGGTAATGCCATTCAGGGTGGTTTGGTTTTCGTTCAGCGAAAACGCTGGTTCCTCATCAGCTGCATTTTTTTTGGAAGGATTATCGGCCCCGACTGACGGCTGTGCGCTGTTACACACGCTTGTTTTTAACTGTGTTACACATTGCCCTATGTCTATTGGCAACCTGTTTGCTTTCTTCGTTTCTGGAAATTAACTCCATCGGACCGCCTTCACTGATTTATCTTGGCTTCTCTTGGGTGTGGTATTAGCATCTGAGAGGAGCCATTGAGTGGTTCTGACCCCTGTGTTTCAACTTCAGCGCTGAAGTCTTCGAAAGGGAGAGACTGTTTTTAAGTGACAAGAACTCTGTTGGGAAGAGGAGAGCAAAGCGATTTTCTTGCCCCTGGGACTCACCATGAAGGGATGGAGTGGGTTGGTGAGTCCATTCCAATCTTTTGTGGGACCTTTTGTGGCAAGGAAAATTGTGCTTGGGACTCTGGCGACCAGCTAGGCCCCCTTTTTTGACTGTCTGGGGAGTGGGAGTCTAGGGCAGGGCCAGATTTATCATTAAGCAAAATATGCTTGTGCATAGGGCCCCATGATTCCAGGGGCCCCAGCAATTTCAGGTGTAACCCCCTACAAATGGGTGTTACCTAAAAGTCTTCCTCGAGCTTGCCTAAATGCTCACTGCCAGGCTGGTGCTCTGTGTTTAGCAGTTTAAACGGTGATGTTAGAGAGTGCCTGTGTAGCCTCTATGTACTGTCGCTTTAAGAGCTGCTTAATTTGCAGTAATAAGTTATCTGGAAGGAGGGGGCTGAATGTTGTCATGCTCGAGTCCTGCCCAGGCTGCCAGATAATAGCTCAGTTTCTGTCATCGCTAATTGTGCAGAGGGAGCTCTGTCGAAAGCTGTAACTATTTGCTGAAAATCAATTAGCGTGATAATGATAATGTAGTTTGTTCTAACCTGCCTTCTTTGCAGCAAGGACTGTTCTGATTATCTGCACCATTTTGGCCCTGAACTGCCAAACTGGGCCAATCAGTAAGTTGGGACTCTAAAATGGAGCCTGCCTACAGGGGATGTGTGGAGTAAAAACTTGGGAATTGTAGTTTTGGACTATTGGCCCCTTTTTGCAACTGAAGGGGGAGCTCTCGCTTTGACTGACATCTGAATCAGCCAACCAAATCCATTGGTTCTGAAGGAAATCCTTGCGCTGCCTGCTGTTTAGGCAGATCTAAGTTGGAAGCTGAGAGAGGAGCAGCTCGTGGCAGTTCGAGCAGCCGTCTGTGTAGTTTTGAGAGGGAGAACTGTGGGAAGGCCTGAGTTGAGGCCTGCAAGTCTGCCTGCTATCCTGAGAGGGAAGAGAAAATTGCTTTTGGACTAAATCTGAGGTGGTGAGACTGAAGGAAGCCACTGAAGTGTAACCAGGCTCAACCTGTTGAAGACTACAGATTTTGCTGCATGCGACCGGCCTGTCAGGAATTCCAACTACTTCTGAATTCCCGGTCTGAGCAGAGACTTTGCAGTCATGACCGGAGAGCTGTTTGTCCGGTATTGTAGAATCCTTTGTATATAAATATGCTGTCTGATGATAGTGGGTCATGCTGTGTTTCCCCACTGTGTGAACGGGGTGCTGCTCACTGAAAACTGTAGCCTGCCTAAACGGACTGAATCCGCGGTTAACTCCATGTGGCTGGGCCTTGCCACGAGGACCCTGCCAGACTACCCTACTACACAGAGAAGAGCCATCGACGAGAGACCTGCCCGGGAATCAGCCCCCTGCTCCACGCTTGAACAGGAACAACACCTCGGCGAATCGTGTGGGCCCTGCTTCTCTTGGCACTCCAGAGAATTCACCTGCTGTCTCGATTTTTGCCCATCCTGTGTCCAGTCTTGGGTATTGTGAGTAACCATCAGGGTAGCTCCCTGCAACCACAGTTCAATCTAAGAGTGTCATCTGATTGCTTTGTTATTTCTTTCCCTTCACGAACTGAGCCAACTGGCTCTGGATACAAATAGTGTGTTGTGCAAGTTGTTTTTTCCATCACAGGGCCCCGACCAGCTACAACGCTGGCCTACTCCAGGCAACGGTCCTGGCTGTGATGCTTGTACAGCTGGTTCTGATTACTCTATGTTTTTTTTTTGTAATATAAAAAATGTGTTATTGAGTTTCTCTCATGAGACATGCTGAGACAGCCTGTGAGATAACCCCCCCCACAGGTATCAGTTCAAAAGACAGGATATATGTTAAACAGCAGATCTCTGTATGCAGTTAACTTCTCAGTTTGCTTTCAGTCAATCAATCGATCAATCAAAATGTTTATTTTAATCAAAATCTTTTTTATCCAGGTGGGCACCATTGAGCAAGGCTCATTTGCAAGGTGGACCTGGTCATGAATACATCAAAGTACAGTACAGAAGCAGGTATACAAAAAGCAATAATATACAAGGAAGAAAAAGTATATACAGTGTATATAGTACAGTACAAGGTTGAAATAAAAAAAAATCATTATTTTACAATTGAAGAAGTCAGCTTTGAAAGCTAGGAAGTGGAATATCCATTTTACGACGTCCTCAGGAAAATCCAGTTAATTGACTTGCGTCACAAAGCATATGACACCTCAGTGAGATCTGGCAGAGAGTTATAAAAAGTCATTTGATGTCCTTGAGACAGGAAGACGCTCTAGATCAAAAGGACATGGGGAAACTAGTGTTTGCTGATGTCACTTTCTGAATGATAAGACATCCTGTATTGTATAATTTTTATATTCTGACAGGGAGGAGCTAGGTGACCTCATGCAAAGAGGTTGGCAAAGCCAGATTTAAACAGTATTCTGTTTTCCACTTAGACATATACATGTTTGGACTCTGAGGAAGAAACATCTACAGCACTATAAGAAGATAAGAATACCTTAGGTAGACAGGTCTATGTGTATTATTGGTAGGAATTTACACTTTTTAAACCTTATTGTTTTAAGTGATTGTATGTTTTTGTGATGTATTGTTCTGTATTTACATTTTACACATTTTTATCTATTTTTAAGTAAACATCTCATTTTAGAGACTACTTGGTGTGCCTTTGAAATTATTTCTTTGAAAAGTGAAGCATATATGGTTACAGTGACACTGTGCATAGCTTAATGGTAATATCAAACTGGAAAAGGATAAGAGTTTATTCTGAGGTCTTTCACAGAGCTTTTAAGGGCTCATTTTGTACACCTGGTTAGGTGCCCGTAGGTGAAAGATATCTGGCATCCCCCGAAGAGCAGAATTATCTGAGCCAGTACATTGGGTATGCTAGCAAGAGGTTCACAGTTTGAATCCCTCCAAGAACTTGAGGCCAAAGGTTGATTCAAACCCACAAAACAGACAGGAGGGTTACTCTTTTCTGTTAACTGTTCACAATACTGTACTCGGAGGTTGGCACTGTGGGAGCAGAGGACCTGACCTGCTGAGTGGGGTTGTGACAGATTGGTTGGCAGCAGTGTGCATAAGTTTGGTATTACAAGCTTTTATTGTTCAGTGTGTCGGCTTGAGACTGTCAGCTCACTTGCAAAAAAAGAAAAAGGCAGTGATTTATTTTTAAAAGGAAGCAGAACTATATCACTTGGCTTACAGTCGAGTTCCTACCTGTTTTATTTTTTTTCTAAAGTGCAAGTCAGAGTAGCCATAGTTAGGGAAGAAGATGGCTTCCAACTACAGCGGGCACACTGTAGACTACTTAAAGCAGTTGTGTAGGAACAGAGGAGTCCCATTCATGGTGAAAGCCACCAAGCAGAACCTCCTGGATGCCCTGGTGGTAGCAGATACCCAGAGCACCGAGTCACAGACAGTGACTACAAGGGACCGAGCCTTGAGTGTGGAAGGGCTAACGGCCAGTGCAGTGTCCAGATCCAGTGAGGATGACAGCAGGGCCACTGTCAGCGAAGGGCCACAGCAGTAGGGGAAGGTCACCAGCATTCTGGAGCCAGAAGTACTCAGGCTGCAGATTGAGTTGTGCATAATGGAGCTAGAGTTTCAGAGGGAGGCAGAGCGAGAACACCAAGAGGCAGATCCTGAACGCCGAGAGGCAGAGCAGGAACAGCGAGCTGCAGAGGAGAAGAGTGAGCAAGAACAGCAAGAGGCAGACCATGAACAGTGGGAGGCAGACCGTGAGGAGCGTGAGTGCCAGTGGCAACATAAACTGAAGAAGCTACAACTCCACCCAGTGGCACCAGAGCAGGAAAGTGGCTTGGGCTTAACTGGGACTACAGGACTGGGTTACAAACTGAATTCCAAATTGATAGCCAGATTTAAAGAAGGGGAGGATATGGATGCCTTTTTAAATTCTTTTGAAAAAGTTTGTATTCAGACTAAAATTTCTAGGGAGTCCTGGAGCTTCCAGCTATCCCCGCTACTTACCGGGAAAGCTCAGGATGCATTGGGTCAAATGGACAATGAGGACAGTGATGATTACAGCAGACTTAAAGCTGCACTGTTAAAGAAATTTGAATTAACTGCTGAATCATACAGAGCTAAATTCTGTAAGCTCAGGAGAAGGCCTGACATGAGCTACAAGGAGCTAGCCACGAAACAACATCAGTTTTTAAAACATTGGTGGGAAGGAATTCAAGTAAACTCTGTTGATAAAATTGAAAATGTGATTTTGTTAGAACAGTTTTTCTGGGCATGCCCAGCAGAGCTGAAAACCTGGCTGGAGGACCGAGATCCCAAAACAGTGCAAGAGGCTGCTGAACACTCGGACCGCTATGCCAAGAGCAGACCTGCTCTATGAGAGCGAATGGGGTGGCGTGACAGTGGAGAAAGGGAAAAGTGCGCCTTCAGGGCAGCTAAAACCCTCACTGCCTCCACCAAAACCAGTTAGCCCCAGGTTTCAAAGAAAAGATTTCTCTGAGAAAAGAAATAAATGTTGGTTGTGTAAAGAAACTGTGCATATTGCCAGACAGTGTCCCAAAAATGCGAGCAATACACAACCGGGGGCTAGGAAAAAAGTGGGTTGTTTGTGTGTCCCTGGAAGGATGACAGTGAACATGAGGGAACACATGCACCCAGTCATGGTGAATGGTGTACAGACGCCAGGGTTAAGGGACACAGGGGCATCCCTGACATTGGTAAAAGGGGATCTGGTACAGCCTGGTCAGCTTATACCCAATAAATACGTCACTGTACAAGGGTTCACTGGTGAAGAGAAAACATTGCCACTCGCTAGTGTTCTCTTAGACTGGGGCAAAACAGGGGGAACTGTGCAACAGGTGGCTGTAGCCAAAACCTTAGCAGTGGATGTGATCCTGGGCAACAATCTCAAACAAGGGATGGTGTGTGCAGTTACCCTTAGCCAAGCGGCAAGAGAACACTGTAGTTCCCTGGACCCCACAATAGTCATTGTGGAAACCTCTGAGAGGCTGGTTCCCCAGCCTGTGTCTCCTGATATGGAGACTAATGAAAATGGGGTAGAAATTTCCCCGGTAGCAGCTAACCACACAGCTACGGAAGGTTACTCCGAGGAGGGAAGGGTGACCCATTGTCCAAGGGTTAGGATTGACAGTGATCCTGAGTGCCCTGACACTAGTGCTAGGGACCCTAGTTTAGAGACTGAAGGGGACCTGTCCCATGCCTTGGGAATGTGTGAGGAGTTTCCAGCTGCTCAGACAAGTGACCCTAGTCTAGAGAAGCTGAGGGCTTGGGCAAACTCTGATGGCGCACAGGGAGGTGATGGCAGACATAAGGTTTATTGGGAAAATGGACTGATGTATACTCAAGCTGTGCAGACAGAGGGAGGGTTGCTAGGCAGACAGCTTATCATTCCCCAGGGGTATCGTGAGCAGATTGCACATGATATTCCCTTGTCTGGTCATCTGGGAATCAAGCGCACTACGCAGCAGTTGGCCCAGAATTTATATTGGCCTAGCTTCACCCGCAGGTGAAGGAGTATTGCAGGTTTTGTCACCGGTGCCAAGAAATAGGGAAGACGGGCAAGAAAACCCAAGCCACTCTGATTCCATTGCCCATAATGGAGGAGCCATTCCAGAGGGTGGGAATGGATATTGTGGGGCCTTTATATGCCCCCAGCTCCTCAGGGAAGAGATTCATCCTGACTGTGGTGGATTATGCCACCCGGTACCCAGAGGCAGTCGCCCTACCCTCACTGAGGACAAAGTGGCAGATGCCTTACTTGGGATTTTCTCCTATGTTGGGTTTCCACAGGAGGTAATCACCGATGAAGGGGGTTCCTTCATGTCGGACCTGATGAAATGTCTATGGTAAAAGTGTGGGGTGGTGCAGAGATGCATGACACCATATCACCCACAAGCCAATGGGCTTGTGGAAAGATTCAAAGGTACCCTGAAGTCAATGCTCCGGGCGTTTGCCGAACAGCATGGGAGGGACTGGGAGAAATACCTTCCCCACCTGTTGTTTGCATACAGGGAGGTGCCCCAAGACTCAACGGGATTTTCCCCCTTCAAACTCTTATATGGATGCCGGGTATGTGGGCCCCTAGGCTTGATCCGGGAGGACTGGGAAGGCAAGCACACCACCCACGGAACTCCCATAGTGAATTACGTCCTTAGGTTTAGGGAAAGGCTGAAGGAGCTTATGGGGACAGCCCAGAGCAACCTGGCAGCTGCCCAAAAGAAACAAAAAAGTGTGGTATGACCGCAGAGCCAGAGCTCACTCATACATGGTGGGTCAGGAAGTCATGGTCCTTATTCTGGTCCAGAAAGACAAGCTGCAGGCTGAGTGGGCAGGACCGTACAAAGTGGTTAGGAAGGTAAATGACGTAAACTATATTATAGAGTTGCCTGACAGAAGACAGACAGAAAGGATGTACCATGTCAACATGATGAAGCCATATGCAAATAGGGCTGACATGGTGTTTGCAGTGTATAGTCCTGGAGAGGGGACGGATGAAGGAGACCCCCCTTCTGGACTTGCTGGAAGAAAGTAAGTGGGAGTCCTCTGTGGAGGCAGTTAAGTTGTCTCCCCAGCTGACCCCGGACAAGATCCAGGAAGTAAGGGAGGTTTTAGCAGACTTTGCCCCATTGTTTAGCACCAAGCCTGGACTAACCCGCTTAGCGACGCATGATGTGGAGGCAGGGACACAGGCGCCCATATGGCGGACAGCATATCGGGTGTCATAGGCTGTCCAAAAGCACATTAGGAGGGAAGTGGAGGAGATGCTGGTGAAAGATATCTGGCATCCCTCGAAGAGCAGAATTATCTGAGCCTGTACATTGGGTACGCTAGCAAGAGGTTCACAGCTTGAATCCCTCCAAGAACTTGAGACCAAAGGTTGATTTGAACCCACAAAACAGACAGGAGGTTTACCCTGTTCTGTTAACTGTTCACAATACTGCACTCAGAGGTTGGCACTGTGGGAGCAGAGGGCCTGATCTGCTGAGTGGGGTTGTGACACTGGCTAGCCCACCTTTCCTCCACCTGGGTACCCAGAAAGTGTAACTGTGTTAGGGACTCTGACTGCATGCACAGCTGTGTGATTGATACAGCAATTAAGCTAATTAACCTGATTACACCCCTCCCTTGTTTAAATCCCCTGAATAAATTAGGTCTACCTTTTTCTGCCTTCAACCAGACTGTGGTTCCAGTTTGTGCTCGAAGTATTGTACTGTTGTCATTTGCTCTGTCTAACCTTGTTTTACAGGGTGTTCCCAGGGTCGAACCGGAGAAACCAACCCTGGTGGTAAGTGCAAACTGTGTGGGTACTGGCAAGGTGTATCGGGGTATTGTGAAAGTAGTTATTGTGTACTGTTTTGGCCACTAGCAGGGAGAGGGGGGGGTTACAGTGTCCTGGAGGGCAGTACCAGGTTAGTTTGATCACTACCATCCCTGACCTCTGGGTGGAGGCACCCGTTTCAGAACTCAGGCCCCTTAGCCTGCTACTAGCCAAGCAGGCAGGAGTAGTAGCCCTTGGGATAGAGCCACCTAGGGGTTACATAGGCATTACACATGTTCACTGCAGTAGCAGAAAGAAAACTGAATGACTGTGTTCTGACGGTCTAGGCTACTGTGCCTCCTCATTGTGTTTTGTCATCCCATCCAGACAGAAGGAAGTGTCTTCTATCAGGTGTTATGTCTTCTTTTGCCTGCTTCGTGAACTTATCAGCTGCTGCAACTTTCACACACATCCTTCAGGCCACTTGCATTTTGCCATTGTTCTAGTATAGCCCACTATACATTATTTATTTATTTGAAAATTGGTGGCCGGGAAAGGCACACTGAGCCTAGGCTCATCTCTAGGTGTGACCCAGGGGAGTGGAGCAAAGGATAAATAAAATTTAAATTCTATACAAAACAAAGTGCAGAAACAGTTAAAGTCAAAGCAACAAAGACCATAGAAAGTGTATAATATTAAATAAATAAAGCTGGCAGATAACAGTTCTTCTCACACGTTATAAAGTTTAAGGGGAGGGGAAGCAGGAGCAAGGGCGGAGGGGAGGAGTCTCAGTTGCATAGACAGCTTATGCAGGAAGCAAGCACCACACCACAAATTGGCACCTTTAACCATAATAAGAGCTGGTGGGTCAGGTAGAATAATGCACTTTAGCTAGTTAGCTAATAAACAGAAGAAATACAAAATCACACATGTCCCCATAATGCAAAGCATCATGGGCTGTATATGCAAATCACCACAGAATATTATGCTGGTTCAACTTTAAACAGAAATGCATGGTGCCGAAAGGCCTCTCATGCAGTTTGCAAAGGGTGCCAACAGAAGACACAATAAATAGAAGCTTGTTTGTTTAGTGTTTTTTTAATTCTAGCAGTCAGGTGTTTTGGGATGCAGGAAGTTGTGAGAGAGTTGCAGCTTCTTTCTTTTAAAAATGAAGACCAGGCAAGTAACAGCCGGTAGGAGCCTATTTGAGTGGAGCAATCAGTGCTGCCATCGAATCTGATGGCACCATTGTTGAACAGCCTAAAACAACAAGAGCAAGCAGACAGTGGTAGCCGCAGACAAGCAACAGCAGTGACGAGAGGGCTGCAACTCAAGGCGCAATTTATTTTAGCCTATATATACTGCTACAGCTACCTTAGCTAGCCAGGGGAAGGATGTAGACCAGGTGCTGAGCTATGTAGCTGATCACGAAGACAAAGCAAGGGTTGGGGAGTGAGCTAAACAATTTGGGCAAGTAAACAAGAGTCTGACTAGGAACAGATGTTGTTAAAAATCTACGTTTCGACCTTAGGTCTTCTTCAGGAAATATCTAAAAGAGAAAAAAAAACAAGTTTTTTTCTTTTTTTCTTTTTTTTTCTCTTTTTTTTTCTCTTTTAGATATTTCCTGAAGAAGACCTAAGGTCGAACATTGAATTTTAACTCTATTTTCTATTTTCAGCATGCATTTAATATAACCATTTTGTTTTGCTTTTAGACCACATGCTGACGCAGCGCCTTGTCTTTGTTTTTTAACAGATGTTGTGCCTATCAAGCAGTTAACAGAGGTGAACCTCTGACTACCACTGACCAAGACAGTCCTGTGGTGTAGCCACAAGCTGAAACAGAAGGCAGAGTAAAGTAAAAGTTCCAGTCCAGACAACCTCAACGTACAGTACAAATTATATATGGTGCATTTGTTTTATTATCATGCTGACAGTCAGGGCAGCTGGTGGGGGGGGGGTGAGGTATTGTACTTGCTGCTAATGTAATGTGGACAAGTTGAAACTGAGTTGTTGGCCTGCATTCTGGTTAGGATGATTGAGTGGAGTTTAATAAAAATACCAAAAAAGTGAATATATTTATATTTTTTATCTCACACAGTAGACAGGTAGGGATCTAGAAGCAGAACAACCTGTGCGAGGCAAATTAATTCACTCACATTTTTTGTATTATAAATCTTATTATGCTCTCACTTTTATGTGTGTTTGTGGGGGAGTCGAGGACTCTGTTTGCTGACATTTTGTTTTTGGTTTGGCAGAGTTGTCCACCTGCATTTGGCTATATGGAGCATAGGTTTAAACTGTGAGGTGAAAGACTGGAATTAAGTGGTGCGAACTGGTATCATAGTGTGTCAAAGTCATTCGATGAAGCTGCTTTCATAAAGTTAAGCACCGATTATTGGAGGGGGCCAATGTTAAACAACTGAGCTGATCTGCGATGTCATGAGGGGGCCTTTGGCAACTGATGTGCATAGGACTCGTGGCCATGTAAATCCAGCCCTGACCATAACGTCCACCCTGTACAGACTGACAGGCAGCGGGGGTGTGACTTGGGGTCATCTGCCATAATGCTCAACCCATTCCACCCCCACCCTGCAGCCACTGACCAGCATCGATGTGTGCCTTGGGGTCTTCAGCCCTAACATTCAACCCATTCTCTTATACTGCACCCATCTCAGCTTATTCCCTTTTGAAATGGGGTGAGCATAAGGGCCGAACACCTCAAGGCACACTGCGACACCTATCAGTGTCTACAGGGTGGGGTGAGGTGGAATGGCATGACAGTTATGGCCGATAGCCCAAAGGCACACCCCCAATGCCTATCAGTCTCTGCAGGGTGGGGGTGGGGGTTGGTGTTACTTTAAAACTTCATCACCATTCCTGTTATGCATCTCTCTAACTTCTGCACTACCAATGCCAATACCAGCAAGCAACATTCGGCATTGACAAATGCTTGTTATATTGGTTTTTATCCTCCTGGCCACGAGGGGGGAGGGTTCCTTCTGCAGACCTCACCACTCTCCTCCACTGTATGTAGCCACCCCAGGACTTACCTTGCAGCTCAAGCCCTCATAGATTTACCCCCATGGCAGGGACAGGAGGGGGAGAGCTGTCTGTCACAGGGACGTGGGTATAAAGATAACACTGGACACAGCAATTGGGTACAACACACCCACATTGTGTATTATTTTATACAAAAATAGAATAAAATAAATAAATAGAAATAAAACAGTTCAAACAGAACAAGAAAATAAACAATAGCTCATGGCTATTTCACCTTACATCAGGTATCTCAAAACGATTCATCAGCTTTCCTGCTGTTAGAGATAAATTCCTGTTCAGGTACAGGTCCTACTGCTTACCTTACTCCAGGTAAGTGAGATTGGCTATGCAGCTAATCTGACTCTTGGTGTTTGAGGAGGGCTTATATAGCCCTCCCACTTATGGGAAAGTCCTACCCATCACATCCAATTAGTTCTAGAATGGTTCCTAAATAGGGAAACTCCTCCTCTATTGCATAATGAGGTTTTACTTATGGGAAGTCCCCCTATAGGAAATCCCCTTCCTGATGTCTTGCTAACAGGTCAGCACCTATTTTCTATATAAGCAAACAGTGCAAACATTTATACATGTGCTGTATTGTTATAGTAAATGGACACTAGCCCTTTAATTTATATTTTATTTATTTATTTAGATTTTGGTAACCAGGTAAGCCCACTGAGACCAGAGATCCCTTTTTCAGGGGCGACCCAGAAATTGTTACAGAAAAGACAATTACATTTTTCTTTACAGAAGTTACATAAGTTGCACGAATAGACATTAGTGACAGTATACAGGGGTAGAGTAAGGAATACACAGAGCAGTCTCAAGCATTAATTACAATGGTTACATTAGATATACAAGTGTAGTATAGTGACAAAATATATTATGAAGTCAAGTTTCATCACCAGTTTGTAGGGGGGGAGACAACAGTAAATTGAACAAACAAAGATTAGGAGATACATTCAGGGATGGAGTGAGGTTCAATGCAGTGCAACAGAAAAGAGGCTTGGGCTAGGGAGCTAACAGTTACAGCCACAGACACTGAGATTTAGAAGATATAGTTTGAGACCAGACTTGAACTGGGTGAGGGAGGATGAGGCCGTCAGGCTGGATGGAAGGGAGTTCCATAGTTGGGAGGCAGCGAATTTGAAGGCACGTTTGCCTTGGTTGGAGCGAATCCTGGGTATGTTAAGGGGATGATTCGCAGATGAACGCAGTGTTCGGGTAAGTTCTTTGGGAGGAGTAACCCTCTTAGGTGGGAGGGCAACCAAGGGTAGTGAACTTGAGGCAAGGCAGGCAACGAGGTAAGCTAGCTTTGCCGAAGTGTGGGCAGTTTAGTTCCTTAAGTGCCTCCACAATGATGCCTCTAGGAGATGAGTTTGTGAAGCAGGCTACAGTTATAGAGCACTGAAAGTTTACTGAATTCAGTCTCACAGAGGAACTGCAGTAGAGGAGCTCCGTATAGGATAGGGGGAAGGAGATTGCAATTAGTAATTGCTCTTCGGGCTACCGAGGATAGGGAATTCCCCAGGCAGTAAAGGAGGCCAGGTTTTTGGTTGGTGGTCTTGGTTATGGAGTCGATATGGGATCGGAAGGTCATTTCTTGGTCAAGATGGATCCCAAGATATTTGAAGCTGGCCATGACCTCTACTTTTTTCCAAGGTTTGTGTGGATCTGGAGTAGCTGACTCCTGTCCGGGCCCAGTCGTCTAGAACCAAACAGTATGGCTTTAGTTTTTTCCTCATTGAGTTTAAGGGAGTTTGAAGAGAACCAGGCCTCAAGTGTTGAGAGACTCTTTTGCAGTTTCATAGCTATGACACTAGGTTGGGGATCACTTCACTTCAGTATATGACGGTGTCATCCACATACAAAATGAGTTTGCTGTGGGGGCAGTTTCCCTCAATGTTATTGAGGAAGAGTGAGAAGAGCAGGGGACCCAGAATTGAGCCCTGGGGAACCCCTGCCGTAACGGATCTAGGGACAGACTGGGTGCCCTTCCAGTGGACTTTTTGGATACAGTCACTCAGATAGCTCTCAAACCACGTGAGTGAGTGGTGATCCAGTCCTAAGTGCAGGAGTTTTGCTAGAAGGAGATTATGACTGACCAAATCAAAGGCCTTAGACAGGTCAATGAAGAGGGTACCCGTTGGGGAGCCTTGGTCCAGAGAGGCAAGGATGTCCGCAGAGAGCCGTATGAGTGCAGTATCTGTACCATGGCCCTTTCTAAAGCCATGCTGCACATCAGCCCTAAGAAGGTGCTGCTCCAGGTAATCTTGAAGTTGGTTAGAGACTAGTCTCTCCTGGATTTTCCCAAGGGGACTAAGTAGGGAGATTGGCCTATAGTTCCCCGGGGCGTCTCGGGACCCACTTTTGTAGATGGGGACAACGGTCACTACTTTCCACATTTTTGGGACAACACCTTCCAGGAGTGATCTATTTATGAGTAGGGACACCAGATAGGCAATTGCCGGGGCGGCAGCCCTCAGTAGGCGAGGTTCAAGCTGATCATGCCCTACCGAGGAAGAGGGGTTAATTTTATGTAGGAGAGGTAGAACCTCTGAGTGATTGACCAGCTTTAAGTGGAATTGGGGCCGGGGGTGCACCCAAATATCTCCAGGGGGACGGGTAGGCCTGGGGAGGACAAAGGGGGGAGGAACACTCGGGTTAGAGAAATAGGCACCGAACGCCTCCACAACTACTGGGTCATTGGTCAATGAGTCCCCCACCAGAATGGAGTCTATTTGACTATTAGAGGAGCCTTTGAGGAGAATATTTATGTGGCCCCAGAATTTTTTAGAGTCACGTAGGTGCCTAGTTTGAAGGTCATTTAAGTATTTAGATTTGGCCTGTTTAGAGGCTTTTTTACACTGGTTTCTCAGCTCTCTGTACTTATCCCAGTCAGACTGGGCGCCAGAGGATTTGTAGTTTCACCATGCTCTATCCCGAAGGAGCATGGAGTGCTTGAGGGACGGGTTCAGCCATTGATGGCATTTTCCCTGTACCCGGAACTTTTTATGGGAGCATGCTTATGTGATGCCGACAAGAAGGCTTGAATGAAATATTCCAGAGCCTCATCAAGTGAGGGGAGAGACATAATAGGAGTCCAGTCGATGTTCCACAAATCAGAGCAGAAGTCAGCTGGAGCAAACCTACTGTAGTTCCACGCCTCAATGACCTTAGAGGAAATTTTTGGAGGCTTGTTGGACCAGATGCAGAATATCGGCGAGTGATTGCTCAGGGCGTCAGCCATAATCCCTGCAGACAGGATATGGCCCAGGCAGGAGACGAGGATCCAGTCAATTAGAGAGTGGTTTCCAGTCTTGGGATTATGTCATGTGGAGATGTTGATGACCTGTGTATATGAAGAGCTGAGCAGCGGGTTTTTGGTAGGGGATGAAAGCAGGGTAGGTATATCTCAGGGCTCTGTACATAATGGGGCTCCTTTAAAGACCTGCAGTGTCTCTTTATTATTTAATTTGTTTAATTTCTTTATTATGTTTAGTTTATCTTGCAGCCCTCTCCTTATTCTGAGGGCTACTTCAACTGTATAGCATTTTCACATACGTAGGGGCGTTCCTGTCCCTTAACATCATTTGTTTTCTATGTTGTAGAAGAGTGGCAGACTGCTAGACAATCATTATCTAGCCGCTCTCTTTTAGGGCTCTGCATAACTTTGGTAAGCCCCTTTCTATTTCTTTTTATACTGGGCTGTAGCTTTTATGTCAAGGGACAGCATAGTCCCTTTTTATTTTCAAGCGTTCACTTTTCAGAGCACACTGCATATTCGGGGAAGTGGGATGGCTGAAAGGGAAAGTAAAAGTTTGCCACTCGGTCTTAACAGTTTCTGCTTCAATGCGGGATTACTTTGGCAGCTATTTAACAATGGAGCGGCAGCAAAATAAAACAAACAATACAGACATAATTCCACTCCATAACACTCATATTCCACCTATCCATGTGGAAATCACTTTTTATTTAGCTGCCATTTCAAACATTTCTTTATTCGTTTATTTCTCTGGCATGCTGTGGCACCATAGAATGGCATAAGCACCTTAGCTTATAAACTGAATTAAGCACTGCAGCACTTTGAACTCATTATATGCACAAAATGCACTTGATGCACTTTATTTATTCTATGCACTTTATTTCAAAACAAATGCACTTTATTCAACCAGCACCTTATATACTTAAAGGCACTTCATATCTTTTGGCATTAAATTCCAGAAATGCACCTTATTTCATTCTTGCCAGCTGGCCTTAGCCTGGTGCATGATTTTGGGGAGTTCTTGGTGAGGGATGGAAGAATGGAAATTAGAAATAAAAGTAGTAGGGAAAGAGTTTAGTGAGAGATAGAAAAGAGTGACATAGGTGGCCAACCTATGCCGGGGCGGAAAAAGGTAAAGTATAGTATAGGAAGATACTGCTGTGCAACAGATTTCAGTAGGAAAAGAAGATAGGAAAGGCGTCCCTCCACCGGGGTTATCGGACACTCCTCCCTCTTTAAGAAAAAAACAGTAACTCATACAACAACTGGTTTTTATCAACAGCCCCCCAGAATGTATGTATATTCCATACTGATAGGGATTTGGGTTGGAGCTTTCACCCACCCATGCTTTAGAAGCTCCATCCCAGGGTCCCTTTAAACAATAAACAAATTACAGTAGTCTTTACTGTATGCACTGTAATTACTTCATTACCCTGGGGTTTAAAACACATTGCACTATTAACCATCATAGTACATCATTATAACAATTCAGTATATACAAGCATGTTCATGTTTCATTCTCCTTCACTATATCTGCCCCATGTTGTGAGAAAAAAAATCAACGTTTTTGCATTGACTTCCTGACCTATGTTTTACCATAAAAGGATAAGGTTGCAATGTTAGGTACCACCATATGATGTGGGCATTTTGATCTTTCGTTTGATTTATCCACACAAGTGGATTGTGATCTGTAAGGAGAGTAAACTCCGCACCCCATAAATAAATGTGCAAAGCTTCAATTGCCCACTTGATGGCTAGGCATTCTTTTTCGATTGTGGCTTACTTTTGCTCCCTATCATGCAGTTTCCTGCTGATATAAATGATAGGATGCTCCTCTCCTTGAATGGTCTGACTCAGGACTGTTCCTATCCCTGTCTCAGAAGTGTCCGTGTGCACTTTGAAAGGGAGACTAAAATCAGGGCTCTTCAATATAGGTGAGACACACAAGACTGCGTTTATAGTTCTAGAGGACTCATCACACACAGGACTCCATTTCACTAGGTTACTATACATTTTCTTTGTCAGGTCTGTTAATGGTGTGGCTATAGATGACAAATGAGCTACAAACTGGTGATAATATCCAGCTAGGCCTAGGAATGACCTGACATGTTTTTTGGTCTGACTGTTAGCTACTGCCTCTATTTTCTCTATTTCTGGCCACACACACCCATTACCCAAAAGAAATCCAAGGTATCTGGTTTCTGACATAGCCAGTGCACATTTTGCTGGGTTTATAGTGAGTCCAACTTTCTGGATGGAACACAACACAGCAGTCAACTGTGTGATGTGTGTTGACCAATCTGGACTATAGATGACAACGTCGTCCAGATAGGGGGCACAGTAGGCAGTGTGAGGGGTCAGGATCTGATCCATAAGTCTCTGGAATGTTGCAGGGGCTCCGTGTAGGCCAAAGGGCATGGTAGTGAACTGGTATAATCCAAGAGGTGTGCTGAATGCTGTTTTCTCCCTGGACTCAGGGGATAAGGGAATCTACCAGTATCCCTTAGTTAGATCCAGTGTGCCAATGCATCTAGCATTGCCGATGTTGTCTATGATATCATCTACCCTGGGCATGGGGTATCCATCAAAGTGTGATACATTATTGACCTTACTGAAGTCCAGGCACAGTCTGATGCCACCCTCCTTTTTAGTGACCACCACTATGGGAGATGACCAGGCACTAGTGGATGGTTCGATTATGCCACATTTCTTCAACTTCTCTATCTCCTGCTTCACCCCTTCTCTGACCTTTTCCAGAACCCTGTAGGGTTTCTGCCTGATGGGGCAGGAATCAGTTCTAATATAATGCTGTACCCCAACTGCCGTTCCTGGGACACTTGTAAACATGGGTGCAAAGGTTTTTAGCAGCTGGTGTATGCCCTCTTTCTGCTGTGTGTCTAGCTCAGGGTTTATTTTTGTGTTGGAGAGGTTGTCCCTTTCCTCTAAACTTTGATAGGCCATCTCTAACTTAGACATGTCACTCTCTGGGACTATGTGCATGGTCCCCATAGCTTCCTTTTACTCTACCCATTTCTTTAAAAGATTGGCTTGGTAAATCTTTCTCCCTGGATATTTATCTGGTGTCTCCACTTCAAATGTTACTGGTCCTGTTTGCCTGATGATTGTGTACGGTTCTTGCCACTTCTTTAGCACCTTATTCTGGGTGGTGGGGAGTAACGAGCACTTTCTCTTCTGCCTGAAACTCTTTGGGCTTAGAATTCTGATCATAGTAGGTCTTCTGCTGCTCCTGATACACAATACTATTTTGGAGTGCCCTTTTTATGTACCCTAGCAAACTTTTGCAAAGCTGAATCATATAATCAGTGATGCTGGCTTGTCCCACACTGGTTCCCTCTTCCCAAAACTCTTTTACTACATCCAGTGACCCTCAGGGATTCCTTCCATACTGTAGGGGAAAAAGTGGAGTACCCTATAGCTGCTTGTGGGACCTCTCTGTAAGAAAACAACAAGAGGGGGATGTACCTATCCCAATCCTTTCCTTCGTCATGTACAAATTTCTTTAACATATGTTCAGTGTTTGGTTGAAACGATCAACCAATCCATCTGTGTGGGTGGTGGGGCGTGGTTCTTATTGCCACTACACCCAACAAACGGTACAGTTCTTTAAGTAATGTAGCCTGAAAACAACTGCCTTGGTCAGTCAATACCTCCTTAGGTATCCCAAGAAGGCTGAAAACCTTAACTAGCTCCTCTGCTATTCAGGGAGTAGTGTCTGTATGCAATGGTATGGCCTTGAGGTATTTTGTTGCATAGTCACAGATGACTAATATGTATTTGTATCCTTGGGCACGTTTCTGTAAGGGGCCAGCAATGTCCATTGCCATCCTTTCGAAGGGCGTGCTAACTATGGGCAAGGGTGCCAGGGGCACTCATCCTTTCAGGTTACCTGGGCCACCTTCTGATACTCTGGACAGGCTCTTAAGTATTCTGCCACTTGATCATGGATACTGGGCCAGTAAAAATGTTGAAATAGTCTGGTCAGGGTTTTACCCCTACCTGCATGGCAAGCCATGGCCTAAATACAAAATTTGCTTCCTAAACTGTTTAGGGACTACTAGCTGTTTAACAGTTTCACCTGTAAGGGGGATACTATATACAGTATTTGGTTGTTACATTTAAACACAGGGGCCCCTGGTGGTTTCTTCTGGTCCACCTATTGAAAACAAAAACAGCTAATGTGTCATGCTTAAGTTGTTCCTGGGCAATGTCACATTTAGCAAATAGTTTATCTACAGTGTCATTAGGCAGTCCATTTTTATCTCTCCAAATCATCTGCGCTTTCTTCTTTTCTACCTTTGATCTCCTGTGGGCACTTGGTGTATAAAATACATCTCCCTCAAAAGGAAATGTATCTCAAAGGGTTTTTGCCTTGGTCTGTGACCTCGTGGTAATGGCTGTCACATTTTTAGGGGTCAACAACACTGAAAAATGGGGAAAGTCTTACCCAATAACCACAGAGACTGGCAGCTGTGGTACTATTCAAACCACCATTTCTGCTTGCTGTCCATCAATGTTTAAAGTCACCTTGGTGGTGGGATACCGATGAGTGTCCCCATGCACACAGATGACACCAGTGTAGACATCAGAAAATGGGTCCTTTTCTAGTATGCCTGGGTGTACTAATGTCTGTCGACTGCCAGCGTCAATTAAACCCATCATTTTCTTCTCTCTGATGGTGACTGTTATTGAAAAATTATCCCAATTAAGAAGGGCCAGATGGGTAGCCTCGCTCTTTTTCTTGTAACAGAATCATTCTACATGGCCTTTACCATTACAGTATCTAAAGACAATGTCTGGATTATATGGTCTACCCCCTCTGCCTTCTTGTTTACCTGCATTTCACCCAGGGGGACGTGATGGAGTAAAAGAAGTTGGTCTTACCAGTTGCTGGGTGGGGGTGATGGTCAAGTCCATTGTCCAGTATCCCTTCCTCATTAGTAGTCTGGCCACCAGGAAATCCTCCACCAGGGTGATTGTAACTTCCACTGGTCCCGGATGGTGTTCCCTCACCCAGATCTGGACCTCTGCAGGTAGAATCTGAAAAAACTGTTCCTTGACTATAGCCCCAGTTATGTCCAACAGTGTCTTTCCCTCTGGTTGCATCCATTTGTTGCAAAGTTTGTTCAGATGTGTAGAAGTCTTTTGGGGAGTATCGTTTCCTTGGTGCTTCAGGGAGTGAAAACGCTGCCAATAAGACTTGGCATTAATATCGAAGTGCTTCAAAATCTCCTTTTTTACAAGGTCAAACTTTTCAGCGCTTTGATGGTCCTTGTGACTATATGCCAGTTGTGCTCGACCCGTTACATAGGGAGCCAACCTGACCACCCACTGCTCTGGAGGTCACCCACACTCCTTCACTACTCTTTCAAAGGTGGTTAGGTATGCCTCTATGTCATCTGTAGCTGACATCTTGGTCAATTTGATGTCTTTAGGGAGGGCATGAGTACCTCTGCTGGACTTACTGGTCCTAATGATCTGTAGGGCCCTCAGTGTGTCTGCCCAATGCTCATCTTGTTGTCTTCTTTCCCTCTCTCACTCCTGGCTGTCCTTCTCCCGAAGCTGCTCCATCTCTATTTGTTACCTTGCAATCCACTTCAATAGCTTACTCATGTCTTCTGGTGGTTCCTCGACTCTCACTTCCTCCAGTCCTTCTTCTTCCTTGTCACTATCTTCTCCTCCAAAGGAGTCTGTCGATTGATGCTCCAGCTTGGCCCTTGGTTTCCTCGCAAACTCAAGGCCTGGGAGCAACTGCTCACCTGTCAAGTTGGCCTGCACTCTGGTCAGAACAGGTCATACAGGGGTTGTCATAATGACAAAAACATACCACCATGCCACGGGTTACCTTGGTATCAGGTCTGATATCTACTGGAATCCATCCTGCAGCTAGGACTTACGGTATCGCACATCTAACACCATATGTCACAGGGAAGTGGGTATAAAGATAACACTGGACACAGTAATAGGGTAGAACATTGGAGGGCCACAAAATCCTGGCACCCTCCCAACATGGCTTCAGAACCCAGGCATGGGACTGACACTGCACTGACCAAATTTGCAACAGACGTACTCCAAGACCTGGACAAGGGTACCCCTACTGGTGCGTTCTTCATAGACCTTTCCCAGGCCTTCGACCTGGTCCACCACAATCTCCTGCTCACTAAGCTGAGCAACATAGGCCTAGACTGCCATGCTCTAAAGTGGTTCAAGAGTTACTTGACCGGCCTCATGCAGAGGGTAAAGTGGAAGGACACCATATCTGGGCCACTTCCAATAAAAGAGGGTGTGCCTCAAGGGTCAATACTCGACTCCTCCTCTTCTCCCTGTTCACTAATGAACTATTGGACCACTGTGGCAGGAGCTCCATCGTCCAGTATGCAGATGATGCAGTCATCTATCACTCCACTGCCAATCTGGGAGGCCTTAGCGCCTTACTCCAAGATGACCTCAAGTCACTGGAGCACTGGTTCACTAAGAACAGAATGGTCCTTAACACATCCAAAACTAAGACAATGCTGTTCAGCCATAGATCCCTTGGTCAGGACAGAACACAGCACCTGCAACTCACCTCCACATCTGGCAACAGCCTAGAAGTAGTGCCCTCCCTAAAATACCTCGGCCTTACCCTGGACCAGGGTCTCACCCTGAAGTACCACGTGGACTCAGTCACCAAAACCTTACACAGGAAACTAGGCACCCTCCACTGTCTGAAAGACCAGCTCGTACCCGAAGCCAGGATCTCAATTGCCACCAGCGACCTCCTCCCGACTCTCACATATGCCGCCCCAGTCATGCAAAGGCTGAGGAAGCTGGAGAGGAACAGACTTCAGGTACTTTACAACAAGGTTGCTCGCTTCGCCTCCCAGGCCAACCCTAGGGATCACCACTGTGACTCTCTATCCTTCCTAAACTGGCTCTCACTGGATGAACACCTCCAGTGCCCTCTGCTCAGCCTAGCCTACAAGTTAGTTGGCCTGACCCCCCCAGCCTCTCTGGCTTCATTGCTCTAAAGACCAATCCCCAACACCTCCACACAACTGGCCAAACTCTCCTAGACATCTCCAGGGTTAGAACCAAAGCGGGCGGTATGTCCTTTGCTCTCACCGCTCCTACACTGTGGAACCAACTCTCTCCTGGGGTGCAGGAAGCCCCCTCTATCAAAACCTTCTGCACTAGACTTAAGGCCCACCTAGCGGACACCAGTTTCTGCTGTTGCACCGGCTCCTGATAAGAACCCAGAGATAAATGACTAACCAGATCCTATCCTACACTACTGTCTAAACTTCATGTTAAACTGCAAATATTCATACTATGTTATCATTGCTGATCAACCTGTTTATTCCATTTGTATTATTATGCTCCTGTACTGCCATCATCACAGTGTTGTTGTGATTCCTGTAACCCAAATTAGCACTGTATTAGTCTCTTGTGATATGCAATCCCGGGTCACCCCTGAAAAAGGGACCTCTGGGGCTCAGTGGGCTTACCTGGTCACCAAAATTTAATAAATAAATAAATAACATACCTGCAGTGTGTTTTATTTTATACAAAAGTAGAAAAAAATAAATAAATAGAAATAAAACAGTTCAAACGGAACAAGAAAATAAACAATAGCTTTAGGCTATTTCATCTTACATCAGGTATCTCAAAACAATTCATCAGCTTTCCTGCTGTTAGAGATAAAATTCCTGTTCTGGTACAGGTCCTTCTGTTTACCTTACTTCAGGTAAGTGAGACTGACTATGCAGCTAATCTGACTGTTGGTGTTTGAGGAGGGCTTATATAGCCCTCCCACTTATGGGAAAGTCCCTCCCATAACATCCAATTAGTTCTAGAATGGTCCCTAAATAGGGAAACTCCTCCTCTATTACATGATGAGGTTTTACTTATGGGAAGTCCCCCTATAGGAAATCCCCTTCCTGATGTCTTGCTAACAGGTCAGCACCTTATTTTCTATATATGCAAATAGTGTAAACATTTATTTCATTTATACATGTACTGTACTGTTATAGTATATAGACACTAGCCCTTTAATTTATATCTGGGGCTCTATACATAATGGGGCTCCTTTAAAGACATGCAGTGTCTCTTTATTCTTTAGTTTGTTTAATTTATTTATTGTGTTTAGTTTATCTTGCAGCCCTTTCCTTATTCTGAGGGCTACTTCAACTGTATAGCGTTTCTACATACATAGGGGCATTCCTGTCCCTTTACACCATTTGTTTTCTATGTTGTAGCAGAGCAGCAGAATGCTAGACAATCATTATCTAGCCGCTCTGATTTGGGGCTCGCATTGCTCTGGTAAGCCCCTTTTTATTTCTTTTTATACTGGGCTGTAGCTTTTATGTCAAGGGACACCATAGTCCCATTTTATTTTTAAACGCTCGCTTTTCAAAGCACACTGCATATTCAGAGAAGCGAGGTGGCTGAAAGGGAAAGTAAAAGTTTACCGCTCGGTCTTAACAGTTCCTGCTTCGATGCATGATTTCTTTGGCAGCTATTTAAAAATGGAGCGGCAGCAAAATAATAGTAAGAAATAGAGACATAATGCCACTCCGTAACACTCATATTCCACCTAGGTATGTGCGGACCGACCCATGGAAAATCAGAACCCCCCCAGGATCCAATGTGATCCGACGGATCTGGATCAATAAGGGCTGACTTCTTAATTGTACCTAGTCTGGTCCGTCTGCTGCAATTGGCTATTTTACAAAAAAAATAAAATAAAGAGCACAGCACAGTTAAATACAGCAAGGCAATGAATGCAGCATAAAAAGTAAAATGCCGACCATTGCAAGAGGAGAGCTGGTATCCTGAAGGCAGAACTGTGGGGCCATCAAAGCACCTTGAGTGAAGAAAGGCAGGTCTCATCGTTCTGTAGTCTCGAGTCACTATATTGTTGTGCACATCACTTCATGACGTTAAGACTGTTGAGTTCAATCTGCACGCAATGGGTGGGATATTCAAACTGCGCCCGGCTGGGGTGCAAGCCTGACACTGAGGGTGATCATGGGCTTCATTAAAATAAATTATTCCCTGGTGGTCCAGTGGACCTGCTCCCCACCCCGAACACGGGCTTCATTAAAATAAAATATTCCCTGGTGGTCCAGTGAACCGAATCCTAGCCTGATCGTGGGCTCCGTAAATGAAAATAAATCCCTGGTGGTCCAGCGGTACCCCCCTCCCCACCCGCACACTCAGACCCACCACCCCGCTCCCCCCCAGTCAGCGGAGGAAGGCAGCTACCCACCGGCAAGCTGCCCGCCCGCTGACTGACAGCGAACAGTATGGCTGTCGCCCATTGGTCGCCTCGTGGGCCAATGGGCATACAGACCATACTGTACTACCTGATCCTGGTGTGAATGAATTCACAATTGGGGCTGTATAAGCCAGATGCTCGCACGCATTGGCCCAAGCAGGGATCAATGGGCGTACAGTCGTACTGTACGCTGTCAGTCGGGAGGCGGTCAGGCAGCTTGCCGGTGGGGAGCTGCCACCCTCCGCTGACCGGGGGGAGTGGGGTGGAAGGTCTGAGTGCGTGGGTGGGGAGAGGGTACCACTGGACCACCAGGGATTTATTTTCATTTACAGAGCCTGTGATCGGGCTAGGATTCAGTCCACTGGACCACCAGGGAATGTTTGATTTTAATGAAGCCCACGATCGGGCTATGGAGCAGGCCCACTGGACCACCAGGGAATATTTTATTGTAATGAAGCCCACGATTGGGATGGGGAGGTGATCCACTGGACCACCAGGGAATATTTTATTGTAATGAAGCCCGCAATCAGGCTGGGAAGCAGGTCCACTGGACACCAGGAAAATTAGGGAATTATTTTTATTTTTATATATTTGGGGACTGGGAATATTGCTGAGAGTCCTTGGGGGGGGATTCTTTATTCTGGACCAGCGATTGGCCAGGGGTGGGGCCACTAGACAGTGGACACCAGGGCAAAAACATAAGGTTTCACATTGAAATTCTGTGTAATCTGAAAAAAAAAAAACCCTGGCATTACAAACATTTGGTAAATCGCTACCACTGTTCAACAGAAATAAGATCACTGTTGCAAATCGCAACAGGTGAATGGAAAACGCTGATGGTGAAAAAAAAATGACCAGAACCTATATTAATTAACAAGCAGAACATCTACCTAGTTAACTGTCAACAAGCACCAAAAATGTTTTATTTCTCTAAGTGGGACTTTGTTCCAAATGCAATGCATGCATGCGTTTAAAAACCATCTCCTTTAAAGTGATTGTGCTTGCGCCACACACAGACTCACATGACAGTGACATACCTCTGCCACCTGATTAGCTGTATGTTGGTCAGGTGGCAAAGAGATATATAAGGCTGTGTGTGGCATGAATTACTCAGTGCGTGGCTGACTGCGTTGAAAGATATACAGACTTAGAGATGGGCTTTGAGCTTTCTTTATTTTGTATTATCTGGTCTCAGACTCAGTTTACCTTCAGCAAAGGCATCCAGCGAGTGACTTACTTCTGTTTAAAAAATAAAACACTGAATAATAACTAAAACGAAAAAAAAAAGGGGATATAAAAGATAAACACACAAAAAAAAAAAAACGATCAACCTGCCCGTTGGGGCCTGGGAAGCTTTGAGTGCTTGTCACTTACACTTATCTCCTCGTGGTTATCAATATCAAGCCTTGTCTGCTCTGCTTTTTGTGCGATTGTCAACTTGTCTTAAAGCCTTAAAACTAGTGCAAGTGCCAGAACTGTATTAAATAAAGCAACAAGCAGGCTAACTAGAAAAGGACAAACGGGGAATAGGAGAGAGAGAAAAAAAGCAGCTCATTCACCATCAACCTGGCAGGTTGTAACTTGGAAGCTTTGAGTGCTCATTGCTGCTCACTCAGTGCCTGAGTCTATCTCTCTTGTGTTTCTTTTCAAGTGGCATTGCTTTTTGCTTCATTTAAATCCTAAAAACTGCAGCAGGCCAGGTACCTTAATTTAAAAAAAAAAAGAACAGTCTGAATCAGTTAGTTTTAGTCTCCCCCATTCTTCCATGTGTCTGAAGTGATTGGAGTACTGTACTTTGCCTTTCCTGGGAGGCATTTATAAAAAAAAAAACAACAAAAAAACTTTCTGTAGTGTATACTGTACAGTAGTTGCATCTCACACTTGCCAGTTTGCCTGTGTAACACCACTACCAGCTGCTGTTGTGTATGAATATATTACACGGTTTACTGCTCATACCATTGCTGCGGGCTCATTGTCAAACAAAAAAAAAAATACGTAAAGGAAAAAGCATTTTTGTCTCTTTAAAAAAAAAATCCATCTGCAATTGTGGAAGGGGGAATGTGGCTGCGTGGCTGTGAGGCCGAGCCTGTACTGAGTGAGTAGAGGTACTTGGGAACAAGTGAGAGGACTACATACATCTGAGGTATTGCAACAGTCGAGAAATATTTCCTCTAATAAAAAAAAAAAACTAGCTGTTGTGCTGGAAGGAGGCATGCGGCTGTGAGGCCAAACCTGTACAGAGTGGAAACAACTGAAAGGACTAAGTAAAAAGATAATATCTACAGGCAAAACAGTTGGGTGTGCCATTAAGAAAAAAAAATAGACCTAGCTATTGTGGTAGAAGGGAGACTCTAGCCATAAGGCTGAGTCTGTATTAGTGGGCTGAGGAACCTGGGAACAACTGAGAGGCCTAGAAACAAAACATATACTGGAAAAAGTATTTTTGTGTATAATTAAAAAAACTGGAAATGTTCACCAGACAGGGTGAGGTGGCGACCAGAATGGGGAAAGGAATGGGGAAATGTATGGCACAAACAACACTGCACAGTCTAACTGGTAAGGGACCAGTTGCTGGGACCTCATCCAGTTGCCATGGTGGTTCTTCCACAGTGCTGTCCAAACAGACAGGAAAGGCCCAAACTACCTTAATTATAACTAAAGGAGTAGTCGGCACCACAAGGAGCGGCGAGCCACGATATGGTACCTATGTGTACCGTAGTACCAGTACAGATTTAAATGAAACAGAGGTGGAGAAATCTAGCTCTGATGAGAGTAATGATTATGAAATGGAGGCTGTAGACAAGGAGGGAGAAAAGCAGAAACAAATGGAAAGCCGGAATGAGGTAGAAGTGGCAGTTGCACAGGCACAGGATGAATGGGATGATATGTACTTGGATGACATGGGCAATTTGGGCACGAACACTGTGGTGCAGGTGCAAGAGAAACAGGAAGAGGGGCAGTGCATTCAGATTTAGTTTCTGTTGCTGGCTTGGAGGAGCTGTTGGATGATGATAATGGTGAGACAGAAAAATTCCATGAAGAGCAGTATCCCAGGGTTGAGAAACAGCAACACAGTGGAAGTGACAAAGGAGGACAGTATAGTATGCCTGGTAATAAAACAAAAAAGGTGACATCTTATGTGTGGTCTTACTTTTCTTTGGCTGCCAATAATGAGTTACGAGCAGGGACACTGGTTTACCGGGATTGAGAAAGGGCATATTCCATTTTGTACATTGCAAAAAATGGTATTGTCACCGGTGTCTGCTAAGCCAAAATCCGCTTCTACTGGTGTTTGGTTTTGTGTACTTTAGTTAACAATTTTTAACTCTGCTAACATGCATTTTAGCAATTTTGATTTCCACTATTACACATCCTTCCATCCTTGTACCAATTTAAAGTTATTTTAGGTACAAGAGGTGATGCAGCAAACACTACAACCCCCATCCCTAAGGTGTAATGGAAGCAGCACTATGCCCCATCCCTCGGGTGCGATGGCAGCACCAACAGCACTCTGACCCCCCATCCCTCTGGTGTGATGGCAGCAGTAAAACACTACAACTTCCCTCCCTCAGGTGTGACAGAAGCAGCAGCACTGTGGCCCCCATCCCTTAGGTGTGATGGCAGCAGTACTACGTTCACCAATCCTCAGGTGTGATGGCAGTATCAGCACTATGGCTCCCATCCCTCAGGTAGGACAGCAGCAGTAGTACTACATTCCCCATCTACCAGTGGTGATGGCAGAAGCTTCAGCCCCACCCCTCGGTGTGATGGCAGTAGCAACAATGCAGTCCACATCCTCTGGGGTGATGGCAGTAGTGACAGCACTATGATCACCTTTCTTCAGCACCCACACCCCACATGCACAAGTTACAAATGACTTGGTCTCTTTGCTTGTTAGAACTCAGAAGTGAATTAATCTGAACCATCACCGCTAAGGTGGACTACCTTGTTTTTCCTATCTATAATTTAACTGCCTGAATTGGATTTCTGCCTGTGACACTGCTGACCAGGGTTAGGGAACAGACTTGGGTGTTGGAGGGCCAGCTGGTGGATGAAGGCTTGAGTGTCCACGACCACTCACCTTCTCCTGGGAGGGAGGGAGGGAGGGAGGGTTCATGGCTCAGCATTTGCTGGCCCCTGGTGAAGGCCAGAGGCACGACAACATGTCAGCCCTCACTGCAGGAGGGAGCGTGACGGACGTTGGCTTGTGCCTTGTCATTGTGTGGCCTGTCACACTCCCAAGAAAATGGGAAAACACCCACTGACCCAACTGAAGGACAGCTGTTGGTCCCTTCATAAGCCAGAATCCCCAGACATGTGTCCGTTCTGACCCCTGTCATGCCCAGGATACACTGGAAGCTCTTTAGGGCAATCCTCCTCTCCTGGTAGCCTCCCACAGGGGTAGGGGCCCACTCAATGAAGGGATACTTTGGGTTACCTGGTAGCACAGCAGTAAAGGGCAGTGGATGGTGGTCAGGACTCAGCAGTGATGGTGGGGCCTTGGCAGGCCCTGAAGGAGTAAATGGCCAGGGGTAAAAACTGCTTGGATTGCTTCTTTGAAATAAAGTGTCTTCACCTAAAAATCCACAAGTGATTAGTGGAGGACGTTCAAATGTTTATGCATCTACCAGACATGTGGATGCTTTTTCCTTAGTGTCCATGAAAAGGTGTCTCCCAGTTTTCATGTCTTTGTTCAGATGTGACTTGAGCACTACTCTGCCCACCAGCATCATACAGCCCCGGGGTTTTACTTTCTGTACGTCATTGACTGTGCTTTCAAAATCCACTGTCCAAACATAAATGCACTTTAATTCTTAACATTTGCTTTTTGTTGAAGCAGTCTAATCAGAAAACCTTTTGTTGTCACACAAACTGAAACAGTAGGTGGTAGAAAAGCTGCAAATGATCCAATTCACCTAAATGGGGTGCTAACTGTGAAGTATTTTCATAAGTAGTAAGGCAGTTTCTTCTTGTGAACATACTTTCATTCAGACTAGTTTTCATTCAAACAGCTGAGGATTGAGGATGGCCCTACTGGTTATAAACTTGAATAAGCTAGTTGGTAACAGTGATCCTGCATTTAGCAATCTACAACCTAGATGCTTATATGCAAAGAATACAATAAACACTGACTAAAATCTATAATCAAGCTTATAAAACACATAAAATGTATCTGACATTCATCTTTACCTGTACAAAATAATTTCAGCCTAAGTAAAACTCTGGTAAATTACATGGTACCCTGACTACTATTCTATATGATGTAGTAAACATGTATTGGTATTTTTTATATTCTTTGTAAAGCAGGTAAGGCCCACTAGGCAGAACTGTCTGTTTTCAGGAGTGACCTAGAAGCACTGGGGAGGTTAAGTGACTTGCTTGAGTCACACAGTATGCAAGTGGAGGTTGGGAATCAAACCCAAGTCTGCTGGATGTACCCAGTTCATTCACTGCTTGTTACTCTAACCACTAGGCATGGGTGGTTAAACTGAATGGCTGAGTACAACAAAGCAGTGCGGTGATTTTCTTACTGACTTTATATGCAGCAAAGCAGAAAGAATGCAAAGCACAGCAGCATTCATTTTAAGATGCTGAAATCTGGGTCAGCCTGCTGGTGCTGCGGTAGCACTATTGCTTGCAATGCCGGCAACCCAGGGTCAGAAGTGAACTCGGGTTGCTGGAGGTCTGGCCAGAGGAGTAGGATCGAGCACCTGGGGGACTGTCCTCCTCCTCTGGGGAGGGTGGGCTGCAGGTCCTGCTGCTTTACCACCACCTGTGTGACCATGGGTGGTGATGCAATGGTGCTGCAGAGTGATCAGGAGGGGAGGACCCTAGCCAGGATCTGGAGCAGTGGCATGTCTCTATGTGACCTACCTCCTGGATCTCCTCTAGTGCCAGTGCCCTCAGGGACAGAGACAAAGCCAGGAACAATCACCCCACATTGGCCACTGGCAGAAGGGACCCAGGTGCCCCAGACTTCATAACCAGGCTCCATAGGGGACCCACTGAGCTGCCCGACACACACTAAGGAAGTGTGGATGGGTGACCTAGGTTCCCCTCCTTCCCACCTGGAGGGTACAATCCAGGCAGGATAGGGGCAGGACCACAGGAGCTCCTGGGCATTACCTGGGGCTGAAACTACGTGATACCCAGCCTAGGGATCTCTGAAAAGTGGAGACTGATGTTATGAGAGGGACATAGAAAATTAAAACAAATTAAAAAAGCTGCTGAAATCTTAGAGATTATGTGCAGTGACATGCAATTTCCGTGAGGCACCGGTACAAGAATTCAAAATCCGCAAACCAAGCAGGATTCCGTGATTGTTACTGGCGTTACCGGTAAAAATGGAAAACCAGGGTCCCTGGTTACGAGCAGCGTGCTCTATACATAAAAAGACCATCAGCAGAGCAAAAAAAGGTGCTTTGGGTACCTCAGCATTAAAAAGACATTTAGAGAGATGTCACCCATTACGTCTCAGGCGTGATTTTTTGGTCAGAGAGAAAGAAGACAACATGCAGGCAGAGTTAAGTCAGACTACACCTGCACCTGTTATATCAAGTGATAGCAGCAGCCCTGCTGCTTCATTTGTACTGTCAACTTTTTCTCAGTCTTCTCGAATAAGTACTACAAAAAGTCCCCTTTTGCCCTTATCATCATCATCCAGCACTCCTAATGTTGGCCATCTGAAAACTTCAACAGCTGGAAGACAGCTCACAATTTCAGAAACAATTGAACGTAAAGCTAAGTACCAGCGTACTCATCCTGAGGCAATTGCTATAACAAAACAAATTTCAGAGATGATGGCACTGGACTTACAGCCTTACAGAACTGTGGAGCATGTAGGATTCAAAAGGCTTTTGAATCACCTGTTACCACGATACCGTATACCATCCAGGAAATATTTCTCGACAGTTGCAATACTGCAGATGTATGATTTAGTAAGTGCTAAACTGAAAAATGCTTTAAAAGATGCAGTTGCTGGGGTTGTGCATCTGATTACTGACATATGGACAAGCTGCCAGCCAGAACCATTTATGTCACTGACTGTGCATTGGGTATCATTTACTCCCTGTAGCGACACTGACAATTCCCCTTTGAAACTGGCTTCCCTTAGCATCCAGTATATCCCACAGGATCACACAGCTTCAAACATCCTGGATGAGCTCAATAGAGAGATACAGTACTGGCTGACATCACAAGGGCTTTCTGTAGGTTTTATTGTGTCTGACAATGGTTCAAACATAAAGAAAGCATTGTCTGGTGAGGGCTTTGTCCACATTCGATGTTTTGCACACTGCCTAAATTTGATAGTGCATGCATTTATGGAAGAGGACAGAGACATAAAGGCTCTCACATATGTGGCAAAATGAATATGCACACATTTCAGCCATTCCTGCAAAGCATGCCAATGTCTTCGGGCCATACAAGAAGAGCATGGGCTGCCTCCTAATACACTCATCCAGGATGTTGCAACGAGGTGGAACTCTACCTTTTACATGTTCCAACGACTGCTGGAGCAAAAAAAGGCTGTAAGACAGTATACACTAGAGAACAGCATAGGGGATGCTGATGTGTACATTAATCCTCAGCAGTGGTCTGTTTTAGAACTTCTCATCAAGATCCTGCAACCCTTTGAGGAAATTACTAGGGAAGTGAGTTCCAACAGTGCCACACTCAGCCACATAATCCCACTGATCAATATTCTTAGATTTCAGCTGAATGCAATCAGGGATGAGTTGGAAGGTACAACAAGCCAGTTTCAGATGGCAGAGTCTAGTGTTGCCTGAAAGGGACTTGCCACCCAGAATAAAAAAAGACATAGTACATAGAATGATTAAAAAAGTCAGAAATGATGAGAAACTTGGTGAAATGCTCACGGCAGAATATTACATTATTGCAACAGTACTAGACCCACGGTACAAGATGAAACACCTCTCACAGTATGACCCAAATGTGTTCCGAAACTGCAGAGAGAAAATCATTCAAGAAGTAGATTTGCTTTGAAAAAAAACATGACAATAGATGCAGCCCCCTCATCCATTCCTCCTGCACCTTCACAGCTCTCTCTTCTCAGTCAGGCTACAAAACAGTCAGCTGCTGCCATTTGTTCTACACCCAGCAGTCATCTTTGGGGTCACCGAGATGCTGTTGTCCTGGAAAAATCAGCCCTTCCTTCTCCATATGTCACTGCTTCTGCCCAGGCCATGATTGACTGTTATTTAGCAGAAAAAGGTACTGAATGGAATGAAGCTCCCATTAAGTACTGGCAAAGCAAGGAGCCTGTATGGCCTGCACTTGTGCAGGTAGTCTTGAAGTATATGGTCTGTCCCCCAACCAGTGTATTTTCAGAGCGACTCCTTAGCTGTGCAGGACATGTGGTAACAGATACACGACCTAGGCTACTTCCAGAAAATGTTGAGAAGTTAACATTCTTAAAAGTAGACCTTCCATTGACGGGTTACAGCTATGACCCAGAGGCAGCAAATACATTTCGTAGTGACCTCAAAGATGATTACTTGGAAGAGTAGAAAGATCACTGTTTCTTCAGAAAAATAAATTAATACTCAAATAAGCCCATATGTGGCCTGCACAATTTTTGTACCTGATGGCACAATGTTTTCAGCATGTCCTAACAGACTTTGTTAATTTTTGGATTGCCTGAACCTGATGGCACACATTTCACATTTTGAATAGACTTCTTTCATTTTTGGACCACCTGAAGTTGTGACTTATGACACAATGTTTTCAGCATGTCTTCCTCATGTGCTTTGCTAATTATTGGACTGCCTGAACCAGATGGCACACTTTTCACAGCATGTCCTCATGGACTTGTATAATTTTTGGACTGCCTGAACCAGATGACACACTTTTTGCAGCATGTCCTCATGGACTTGTGTAATTTCTGGACTGCCTGTAGTTGAGACTTATGGCAGAATGTTTTCAGTATGTCCTAATTTCTGGATTGCCTGAACATGACGGCACACGTTTTTCAGTAAGAACTAATTGACGTGTCTAATTTTTGGATTACCTGTATGTAGGTCTCTGCCCACTCAGTACAGGCTCAACCTCATAGCCACACTCCCCCTTTCAACCCAGTAGCTAGGTCTCTGGATTCCTAAGGACATGCAGTTTTTTTTTGGTAGGGGTCCCCTAAATGCGTCATCAATTTGGGTGGGTGGGTGGAGGGACCCCATGCCATAGAAAATAATTGCATGACTCTCAGTGGAGCAGAGAATGACCTGGAGCAACAATACCAAACTGATATCTGTTAGGAGGAAGCAGGCTGTTGGTTAGCTCAAACCAGCAGCTTATCCAATAGGTAGGGAAATGGGCAGATTGGGTGGGCCAAGCAGTCCTTATCTGCCGTCAAATTATATGTTTCTGTGCTTCTATGATATGTCTATTGTATAGTGTGTGCTACTAAATGGGAATGGGATTCCTCCTCCGAGTCCAGACAGGTCAGTTATCAGTTTACAGTTGCAGCACTAGTACTACTGACTCCGAGACAGGAAACAGACAGAGGTCAACTGCGTGACTGCCATATTCAACTGACCAGCACGTCAGTGCTATAAACTCAGTTTTCATATCCTGAAATACTGACTACAATTTTATGTGTGTGTCACAAATGTCAGTGCCATTTTATGCAATTATATAGCAGATTTGCAGTTTTGTCGCTTTTTACAAAAGGTTCTGATTCGAATCAGAACTAATCAGAACTTACCAGGACTTTGGCCTGGATCCTGATCCTGATAATTAGGGTCAGGACCTTTTTGGGTCCACCCAACCCTAATTCCACGCCCAACCCTAATTCCACCTATCCAAGTGGACATCTCTTTTTGTTTAACTGGCATTTCAAACATTTCTTTATTCATTTATTTTCAAATGCAACTGCTAAAGATAGAGGCTCCTAAGCATAAGCCTACCCCTCCCCCTTCCAGGGAGATACCTGCAATATCTACACCCCATCTGTATAGCCTACCCAGGAAATGTAAGCTGTTGAAAAGCTACTATGTATTACCCCATGCTATGTTTCAATGTGTTTTATGCAATGTACTTGTGCTGTATGCAATCCGATGTATTATTCCATGTAATCCCCGGATTGCCCCTGTAAAAGGGACCTTCGGGGCCCAGCTGGCTTACCCGGTTATCAAAATTTAATAAATAGATAAAATTAAATATCTCTCTGCCGTGCTGCAGCACCATATATACATAGAATAGCATGGGCACCTTAGCTTATAAACTGAATTAAGCACTGCAGCACCTTAACCTTATTATATGCACAGAATGCACTTTATTTATTCTATGCATTTTATTTCAAAACAAATGCACTTTATTCAACCAGCACCTCATATACTTAAAGGCACTTTATATCTTTTGGCATTAAATGCCGTAAATGCACCTTATTTCATTCTTGCCAGCTGGCCTTAGCCTGGTGCATGATTTTGGGGTGTTCTTGGTGAGGGATGGAAATTAGAAATAAAAGTAGTAGGGAAAAAGTTTAGTGACAGACAGAAAAGACTGACATAGGTGGCCAACCTATGCCAGGGGCAGAAAAAGGTAAAGTATAGTATAGTATAGGAAGATACTGTTGCGCAACAGATTTCTGTAGGAAAAAGAAGATAGGAAAGGCATCCCTCCACCGGGGTTATTGGACTGGACACCGTCATTCCCCTCCAATGCCTGAAATCCAGTCTGTCACCGCAGGTCATCCCAGTCACCAGGAGAGTGGGGGTGCAGTGGATGGGCATCATACACCACTGACATGCCTGCTATTTTGCTCCTGTGTTTTTCTGCTCTCCCTTCTCCAGCTGCAGCATCCTCAAGCAGCGCATGTGCATGGGGGTTCACATGAGTACCAAGACTGTGACTACCTTCCCCTCCCTCTAATTACTATCTGCCTCCTGGCACCTCTATGGGATTACCACCAGGCCTCCATCTGGTGGTAGCCAAGAGCTGGTGTGGCCAGTCTCCCCAGTCTGGGAAAGGAGAGCTGGCTGGCAGCCACTCAACTCTCTCCCTGCCTCCCCAGCCAACCCTCAGCAGCCCAGGCTCATTCCCAACCCCGGGTCTGTGGTGTGGGAGGAGGTAAGGTGCTCAGAACCTCAGCCCCCCCCCATGCCACTGGGCCAGCATTCCAACTACTGTTATAACCATAAGGGTGTGTCCCTTGCAAATAGCTCTAAAATTCTGTAGTTCTGTGTTCAGTTAATGTAGTCCATTTCCCACAAAGGGAATCTTCTAAATGTCTCTGTGGAGGGGTTGTGGGAAAACAATCTCTGTGTGATGTTTATTCAAAATACAGGAAATAAGCTTCTGCAATGCCATATTCCTTCTTCACTACATCATTTTGCAGCAATAGACTATGGATGTCCTTTCTGTGCACTTAGCCAGCACCTACTGACATTGTTCTCTGTTCTAACCACTTTTCAGTGAAAACCCTTCATCCCTATGTGGGCGTTATTTGCTTGGGTAGTGGAGGCTCAAAAAGAAAAAAAAAAGCTAAAAACAAAGAACCTCAGTGCAGAAGCACTGTAAAAAGGGTTACTTCAAAGGGCTTTGGCAACAAATCAAGTTTGAAAGAAATACAACATCATACATACTTCCATAATGCAAAGCATCATGGGATATATGCAAATCACCATGACATTTCAGACTTGTTCAGTTTACAGCAATTTACATGCATTTTAAATAGCACAACTAACTTAATTTCTATAATAGTCACCTAGTACTTTTTACCATTATCAAAAACACCTTGTGCCATGGTATTTTCAACATTTGCAGGTTTCATAAACATAAGGGGCCAGATATTCAAACTGCGCCGAAAATGTGCGCAATAGCAGGAGCAAGCACAAGTCAATTGCGCACATGTGCAACAGATGCGATATTCAAACATGGAGCAAGTCAAATTGCACAACCAGCCAACGTCTGAATATCACACAACCTGTGCCATAGCGCAACCAGGAAGGGGAAGCTGAGCACATATGATGCGCCATAGTGCAACAAGGCCAGCCCAGCTGAGCAGTCTTGAGGCGCCATAGTGCAAGAAGAGAGAGCCCCCAACAGCAGAGCAATGGACCTGCACAACCAGGGAGGTAGGCAGGGGCCCACCACCCATGCCACAGATGGGCACAGGAACACACTGCAGAACTAACAGCACACCCCTACACCTGAAGCACAGCATCACTGGTGGAGGGATGGAATATCCACTGGATCATGGGGACAAGCCAACAAAGCACAGCTGGGCCATGGTGCCCCAGCACACCCACTGGCAAGCAGGGACTGCCACACAAAGGGGCCAGACAACCCAAGTGTACAACAGACCCCCCCCCGTGCACAGCACGCCCTGCACTGGAACCTCAAGACACCACCCATGAGCAGTGACTGTGACCGGCACTGCAGGAATCTCCATGCTCCCCCCAGCACAATGCAACCGTGTGTACCACAGAACCATACAAGCCAGACCCACCAGGAGCACACAGCAGTGTGTGGCAGCACACGGCTAGACCGGCTGAAAGCCACCACCACACCAGGGACACCCCCCCATGCACACACACACACACACACACAATCCCAGGACAATATCACACCAGATGCCATGTACATCACTGCAACTAAGCAACCATAGCCAGCTGCAAATCAGAGACCACCACAGTATCCATATCAAAATAGATTTATAAATGAACAACAACATGAACACACAACAACAAACTATGTACAGATATATATATATATATATATATATATATATATATACACACATATATACAAGAAAGGGGTGGGGGCACGGGTACAGGTACAAGGTAGGGGTGGGTGAGGGGCAGGGGTGAAGAGCTTGGTGAGGGAAGGCAGGGTGTGAGGGAAGGGTAAAGGGGGTAGGTGTGGGGCAGCTACTGCCCCCCAGGCTGCACAGCAGCAGGCTGCCTCTGTTCCCGTGGCCTCCTCCGTCGTCGGACACCCCTCCGGTGCATCTCCCGCAGAATGTTTAGGGACTCTGTGGACACCTCCAGCAGGCAGTGGATGGCCTGCTCAATCCTGCGCAGGACCCGGACACCTTCGGCAAGGGAACAGAATCAATGGCTGTAACTGTCCACAACCCTGAAGCCCACCCAATATGCATGGCATACAGCTAAGTGCCCCGCCCCTGTGAAGGACTGCACCAACTCACAGTGACCGTGCACAAGCCAAGCCCAACCAGGCAGCAACAGCCATGTGTGCCACTGCACACACACCCAACCCATACCCAGCATAGCACAACCAAGGCTGTCCAGTGGCGTGGCTACATGGTGGGAAGTTAGTGCCACAGCCATGTGCCCAGTGCATGCATGGACCACCAGTGATGCACTCGCAGACATGCAGTGCCACTGGACAGTGCTGACTGTCACACGTCACGTGCATGGCAGTGTTGTCCATAGATGGTGGCCATGCCCTTCTCCCCCCATAGCACACAATAGCATCCATGATGTAATGACACTCACCCTCATCAAGCCGCTGCTGCTGCGGCTGCTGCTGTGGGCCCACACCACTGCCACCTTGGCCAGCCACCTCCGCAGCGCCTCTCTGTGCCTCATCCTGGGCCCTCCTCCGGTCCTCCGTGCCTGTGGGAAACAAACATTGAGAAACACATTAGTAAGATCCCAAAGCAGACAGCCCCCTGCCCCAATGAGTGTGCCTGCCCACACAGCCAGACCCATACATCACACACCTGCAAACACTGTCACAGCCAACCATGGACCAACCCCCCCATGCTCTGGTCACAATACGCAGAGTTACCCATGCGGACAATACAGGTGCATAGATGGCTCACCCACCTGGCCTAGGCACAATGCCCCTTCTGGCACATGACCTGAGGTGTGCCAGCAGTGCCTGCTCCCTCCTGCGCAGGTCACTGTACCGGTGCCTGCACTGCTCCGGTGTTCTGCACTGCCCAGTGGCCTGCTCCAGATCGGTGGCCACCTGCTGCCACACATGGGTATGGGCCATGTTTAGGGGGTTCCTCCCCAGTGGCCCATGGTGAGGCTCCACCACAGCCACCAGGTTGGCCACCTCCAAGGCACTCCACTGAGGAGCTCTCCAGTGTGCCATGTCTGCAGGTTTATAGTAGGCAATATGGCGCTCCATAGCACGGCAACCCCACGTGGAAATGTTGCACAATACATCTCAGTCAGTCCCTATCGCACTGTTCGTACAGCGCCGTCGGTCCCTATTGCGCTGTTACAAAACAGCGCGATAGAGCTGCAGACATGCCATACGTACAGCGCCAAGGGGGCAAAGGTCGGGCACAAGGGTCATGGGTCTCTGGCACAAGGCCATGCACAGTGCCATCAGACGTCTACACGTCCAGCGTGATCGGTCGCCTGCGTGCCAGTGCCACAGTGGACTATTGCACAGTTGTGCCACAGCACCGTGTGGTGACCAGCACTGTAGAGCCACTGGCACAATGGTGGCTGTGTCCTGTATTGCCGATCGTGCACAGCACGTGATCAGCATGGCAGATGCCTGCGTAAGCTACCTGGGGCATGCACAGTGCAGTGTACTGCGCAGTCACATAACTGCGCCATTGGCTCAGCCCACTCAACCGTATTGCGCAAAGCGCAACAGCACGATATTCAGCCGTCATATGCAAATCATCTGATCAGCCATTCAGTGGCACAGCGGCGCGATTTGCATCTTATTAAAGTTGCTCCACTCCTAATTTGCATGCATTGCACTATAAATGTGCAACTTTGATCTGCAGTAGCCATATTCGGTTACTGCAGGTGATAGGTGGGTTGCATGCTGTGTGATGTTCTGGACTATGGTCTTAGGAGATTGCTGTATACTGCACAGTCACAGGTGTCCACTTCCACCTATTCAGACTGTGACATGGCCGAGCCAGGACTGGGTGAGGAGGATGATGGTTGGCGGAAGAGGAGGCCCAACTTCACAAAAGCTGAAACAGAGGCACTCTTCGAGGCCTACCTGGAGGAAGAGCCACTACTCAGTGGACGGCGGGGCACCCCTCAGGCCCATGCTGCTGCATGGAAGGGGGTAGCTCATGCCATAAACCTGCACGGAAGCCACCAGCGCTCCGTGCAGGAATGTAAAAAGAAGATGGGGACCGACAGGAGGAGGGTGAAGGAGTAGGTGGCAGCCCTCAGGGTGGCACGCACTGCCACAGGTGGGGGCCAGCCGAAGGTGGTGCAGCTGACCCCGGCTGAGGACCGTCTTGCTGCATCCATGCAGTGCAGTGCCATCGAGGGCGTTCCGGGAGGTGGCTTCCAGACAGGTGGTAGCCCATCACTGCACGGTATGACATGGTCGTTGGGGGGGGGGCTGGATCCCATGCACTAACATGTTCTCACTTTCTGTTACAGATCCTGTGTGTCTGCAGGGGACAGTGGTGGAGGGCCTGTCCACTGTGGACATCCAGCCAGAGTTGGAGGAGGGTCCATCCACCTCTGCTGGTAGCCGGTGTGCATTGCACCAGTGTGCACGCCTGGCTGCCATCTCCGATGTCGGTGAGACAGGTGTGGGGGGTGCCCTTCCTGTGTCTCAGCGGTCTGGCATGCAAGCATGCCAGCACGCTGTGGCTGTGGGATGAACCTGCACCATTGATGATGCAACGACCACTATGGGCAGTGACACATGTGTGTCACCTAATGGACACACAGCAGGACAGCTCACGCCCATGGACCTAGCTGGTTCCAACATGTGTGACAGCACAGTCCCAGGCTGTGCCTGTCAGCACCGGTGGGGCAGCACCGGTGGCTGTGCAGGTCACTGGCACTGTTGCAGACACAGCAGTGGAATGACTGGTACCTTGGGCACAGCAGGCAGAGGGACAGAAGCAGCAGTCACCCACCGGATCTGGGGGTACAGGGTTCAGCGGTGGCGTATGTACACCGCCTGTTGACTTGCCCATACCTGGTCCTGGTGAACAGCGCCCACCCTCAAGGGGTGTTGAGCATCAGGTCCTTCCATACCCTGAGGGACAGGTTGCCGATGTGGCAGATGACCCGTTTGACGAGTACACGCGCCTGCTGCGGGCATCAGTACAGCAGCAGATGCGGGTTGCAATGTCCGTGGAGGCACTGTGTGTGGCTGAGGAGTGGCACAGCAGGAACAACACAATGATCCTTGCAGGGATTGTCCAAATGCAGATGGATGTGACCGCCGCCATTGACAGGTAGACCCAGGCATTGGTCGCTGTCGTGGGTGCATTGGGCACACAGTCAGGTGCCCCTGTGCCACGTACACCACACAGTACACTATCCACTCCCCGTTCCCGGTGTTGTGCGACACCCAGCCTGTCGATGCTGGGTTCTGCTGTGGGCATCCCGAGCACCCCTGGTGCAGGTATGTTCAGCAAGCTGCAGACCCCTGTGCGGACAAGGTCGCGCTCTCGCAGTGGGACCCCTGGTGGTCCATCGGTGCCACCCCATGTGGCCCATGCTCAGCCTGCCAGTGCTGCTGAGTCTCGGCGGGGCCGCCCACGCATCCGAGGTGGCCATGGCACAGTGCCACATGACTGACCTGTCTCCCAGTGTGAGCCCTGTCTGGTGCTGCCCTGTGTGCAATGTGTGTCATGGTGGGCAGTGCACCAGTGGGTGCCCTGCCCAACACGCTGACACACGGACCACCTGCACACCCACCCTACTGCTGTCCACAGGTGCATGTGCATGATGATGCCTGCATTGCACTGTTCACCAAGGTGCAAGGGTGTCCAGCATCTGACACACGTACTTGGACAGTACAGGTGGTGGAGGTGGTCTGTGGACGTGTGTGTTTGACATGTCTGTTCCTGCTCTGCTGTGCACCTGCCCCTGTGCACTTTGTGCCTGGTGTGTGCGTCTGTCCATGTGGCGTGTGACTATTCACCCCCTCCCTGGTTGTGTGTTTGTGCACCTGTACCTTTCCACTCCCCTCGCCGTCATGCACCCCTGGTGTGTTACCCTGTGTGTATGTGGGTTGCGCCCTGGACAGTGTTGGTTGCACATGGCCCCATGACTTACCTGTGTTGTGCGAAGTGCTCCTCTGTGATGGTGTCCCGGTGCAGCTGGGCCAGCCGGATCAGTCGGGGTTCATGCCGTCCAAGGGGGGCCTGCTCATCCCCATCATCATCGGCTTCACCAGCATCCCTATCGCTGTCCCCCTCCTCGACCTGTACGGCTATCCCACAGTCTTTGGCCATGTTGTGCAGGATACAACAGGCCGAGAATATCCCACAGGCCTTTGAGGGGCTGTACTGTAGGGCACCGCTGGAGGTGTCTCGGCATCGGAAGCGTGCCTTCAGCAACCCAAACACCCGCTCGATGATGTTGCGTGTGGCAGCATGTGCCTCATTGAAGCGTTGCTGCGATGGGGTCATGGGGTGCCGGTAGGGTGTGAGCAGCCAGGGACGGAGTGGGTATCCACTGTCACCTGTGTGGAGATAGTGGAGATTAGTGTCATGTTCAGGACCATATTGCCCCTAGCCCTGTGTGCCACTCCCATGGCACCTGTGGCTTGCCCATCCTTGCCCCAACTTTGCCACTCCTACATGCATACTCACCCACTAGATGTCCTGTGGGGAAGTCCCCACTCTCGAATCGATGGCACAGTGCAGACTGGTACCATATGAATGAATCATGTGCTCTGCCAGGGTGCGTGGCACAGACATTGATGATGCACCCACTGGCATCACACACCACCTGGCAGTTGACACTGGAGAACCCCTTCCGGTTGCAATATGCGGCCCCATTGGGGTCAGGTGGCATGCGAATAGCCACATGGGTGCAGTATATCACTCCTAGCATGCCAGGCATACGTGCTAACCTGTGGAACTCCTGAATGTTTGCTGTACGCTCTGCTGCGGTGCTGGGGAAATGGATGTACTCTGCAGCATGTGGCAGCAGTGCGCTGAGGAATTGGGTGAGGATGCGTGATGTGGCTGACTGTGTTATGCCTGTTGTGTCCCCTGTTGGTCTCTGGAAGGTACCCTTGGCGAGCAAGCACATGCAGGCTGTTATCTTTGTCTCCACTGCAGAGCGTGACTCCGTCGTGAGGGTGCCTGCATCACATCACTGCACAGCTCACAGAGCCGCCTCAATATTGCCCTGTTCAGGCGGTACCGGCTCACAATCTCGATGTCCGAATACAGCTCAAAGCTGATGCGGGCACGGTACTGCCTGTTGGGGGCGTACCGCCGACTGGCCCTTCCACGGCCACGTACCCCTGCAGCATGCCTTCTCACCCCCCTCACTACAGCTTCCATGTGGAAGCTGGCACTGTCCATCTCCCTAGCTTGTGTCCCCCCCAGCTGTTGTTGTTCTGCTCCCCCGCTGTCCTGACTGCTACCTCCACTGCACCGGGTACACCTACTGGCCTCTGAACTCTGTGGCCCCACACACCTTCAACTGCCACTATTCTGTCCTGCCTACTCCCTGGCCTGCACTGGCTGCTGCTGTGGCCTGCTCCCTGTCGCTGCCTCATGAGCAATCCCTGTCACGTTCTTGCGCCTCTTCCTTGAGCCTTTTTATTTTGGCTCATTTCCACCGTGGCGCAACTTCCGGCCGATCCATTGTTGCGCATTGCGCAAGCCTTTGAATATCGCATTGCTCATGGATCCAACCGCTTTGGTTGCACATACCTTCATTTGCATTGCGCTGTTGCTCAGCATGTTTTCAGTGGCGCAACTGCCTCCCGCTGAATATCGCAGAATGGCGCATTTTCGGACTTGCGATGGCGCAACCCTATTGCGCATAGCGCAACCCTTTTGAATATCCCACCCAAGGTATATTATGACATAGTGCTATTAATACTAAATCCAACAACAATAAACACAACCTGTTTTACATACGCTTGGAGGTCACAACAATAACCTCCCTGTACAAGGACCTGAGAGGGAAAAAGGAAAATTAAAGTGGACACTATAGCATAGTCCAGAAAGGGGAGGGGGTGCCCATAGGTGGTCAGCCTTATGAACTAGAAATTGTAAAGGATAGAATAGACTAAGAAATAGAAGAATTGTTGCAACAGATTTAAGAAAAGATTGGTCCTCAAGAGTGGCAGGAGCTCCCTGTCACAGTCTCTAAAATAAAACCTTTTGATCTGAAATTCAAGTTACACTTTTTAAAAACAGAAATCTTCAACATGATTTATAACATGTTTATATATACAGTTGATGTGTCTCTTATGGTTATAAGAGTTTCTTCCCAAGTTCTTTGGGTGCCGGAACTGCTCAGTTCATTTTTCCAGTTCCCTAACCCAAAGAGCTCAAGAAATCACTCTTAAAATCATAGGAGACTCAAATCTTTTCTCTGGGTCAAAGCATATGGTAGCAATGATTGTTGATCTGTATTGGACATTTTATGATGATGATTCTGTTTTTACTGTGTTTTATTGTTTTATTGTACTGTGCCTTGATATTTGAAAGGCGCATAATTAATAAAGTATTATAATTATTATTATATCGGTAATCTGGTCCCAAAGGAGTCCTTAAAGAGGAACAGCACTAACAGCCCCACACCCAAGTGTGGGTCTTGTTCCAATATTTTTGCACTTTGTGTGCAAAATCATTTTTTTACTTACTGTTTCTGGAGTATAGTAGATTGTATCAGACTGTTTCTGCTGACTTGCAAGCTGACATTTTTTGTAACTATAAATCCCAGAATCCCCTGCAGCTGACATCAGAGGACTGCAGCAATAGGAGATTACATACCTGAAGTGCATGTTAGAACCTTTATAAGCTCAGATCAGATGTTTGCTGGTCCCGCTGTTCTCCTGGGGCAAAAAACAAAACAAAACAAAAACTCGAGTCTGAGTCGGAGCCGGCAGTATAGCCTAGTGGTTAGAGTAACAAGCTGTGAATGAGCTTGGTACATCCAGCAGACCTGGGTTTGATTCCCACAACCTCCACTTGCATACTGTGTGACTCTGAGCAAGTCACTTAACCTCCCCAGTGCTCCCAGATAACCCCTGAAAACAGGCACTTCTGCCTAGTAGGCCTTACCTGATTACCAAAGACTAAAAAAAAAAAAATTAAAACTCTAGCATACACTACAGGCCATTGAATCTCCCACTACTTGGCAACATCATGCAGGCCTGGGTGACTTCCATATTATCCTGGAGTCCTTTCCTGAGAGGCATGTCATGGTAGCGGTTTCATTTGCACTTGCATGCACATGAGTGCCCTTGCAGGCAAGGGGCAATAACATAGAAATATTCTGCCTGTAAAACAGACTCAGAGGGGTAGCACTATACTTCTGGATCACCAGAGAGTCAGTGCTCTACTGTAGTAGCCTATTCCCCACCTCTCTGGAGGAATGCCTTTTTTTTTCCACCCTTAGTTTTATCCCATTCCAGGTGCCACCCCCATCTGGGCAGCTTTCTCTAGTCAAATCACCCTGTGACCTACTTCAGCTTCCACAACTTCCCCTTATGGCAGGTTGGTGGCAACTTGCATGTGCCACTCCCCAAGGCAGGATAAAGTGGTGACCAGCTGGCAGTGACAGCCTTGTGGGAGGGCCATCTTTTTATTGAGCCTCAGCAGGCTTTTGTCCTCCATTTTCTTGTTTGCCCAGGGAAATCAACGTGCAGTGGCATAGAGCATCCGTCAATTCCCTTACCCTTCAGGACTGCCTGTCTGCCAAACACCTAGCTTCCACTAGATATCAGGCATGGTATGGGAGGCGCAACCCTCTTGCCACGGAAGAGGGGAGTAGTCCACCATATGCTCAGTCCTCTCCCCTCCTAGCTGAGCAACAGTGGCTTGAGTTCACCAATGAACTTGGGTCACTAGTGTGGCAGACAGTAGCTCATAGTACTGAGTCCCCCCTCCCTGCCATTAATAGACAAGTTCCACTGTATCTCAATTAAAAAACAAACCATAAAAAACATTATCAAGCATTGACATTAAAACCATACTCAGATTGTGGACAAGCATGGCTACTACCTGCAGGATTTACAATTTAATACTATCAGCATATTTTTTCTTTCATTTTTTCAAATTAAAACTGGATTTAGTTCCCATGTTTGGTTTCTCTTGATTGTGAAGTTTTCCAGGTATTTGTGTTGTCTATGAATCATGGACAAACCATGGATGGAGTTATCATGGATGAAGACCAATGACCGGCCAGGGATGACCATGAATAACCATGTTTGTTCATTCAGACATGGACAGCTGGAGAAAGGCAACAAAATGAGTGGAAAAGGGGTCAACTTACTACTGGTCAGTTTGGCAGTAGCACTACACCATGAATTATGAATTACATGAGGAAGTCTGCAACCTGTTTAACGACTGCCACACTTATAATAAATAAGGAATAACACACAACAGGGTGTGCATGCAGTAATTCAGTAACAACTGCATGTCCTGACGGGGTTGTGAGGCAGAAAGCTTAGCCAAAGGCCTTCAACCTTCCTGAAAGTGTGGTTACTTTGGTACTTTGCACATCCTGAGATGTGTTATTCCCATTATACTATGCATATAAACCTGAAACATGACATTAAAATGTGTATGCCATGTGAATAAATAAGGGATACACGAAGGCCTTACAAACTTTTTTATGGATCCAGGCATTTGGGGAATAACTGGAATACCATTTTATTTCCCCCTTTTTATACTATTTATAATGTATGTGATTTACGCTGTAACTGTTTTAATTGTTCTGTGCGGCGCCTTAATAATTTGAAAGGCACCATATAAATAAACTGATTTGATTTGAATACACTATTTTGTTTAAACTTTCTTTCTGCTTCTACACTGGCCCCATAGGTCTCTATCTCCAGTGTTGTCGCTTGGTACGGCTTTCTCCCCCTCTTCATGAAGTCTCCCCATGCCAAGCCTCCATCATGGGAACTCTCCCCAACACACTCCATCCTCCCCACCCCCCGACTCTGAGCCCCCAGAAGTGGGACCACCTTTTTACTTCTTTGGTGCTCTATCTACAATCTAGAAGTGTGGCCAGAGCATGGGAGGAGATCCGGAGACTGGCTAAGGCAGAGCTGGCTCTGAGCGTGAGAGCCAACCACTGGACCACCATTGCCTACCCAGGTTCCAGGGCTTTTTCTTGTGTTCTGTCACCACCCCCAAGACACGGACGTGCAATGCCGTCTGGCACACGACGTGCATGCTCCCACCCAACTTCTCAGGATGGTCACTGATGTCTTCCTCTCTCTGGTTCCTGATTGCAGTGCACCCAGTCTTGACTGAGCATGGCTAGCATTACAGAATGGGTCCCCCCCCTCCCTTTCAGGAGAGGAGAGCAGTCCATTGGATGTTCAGTCTTCTGCTCCCCATCCGACACCGGCTCCCTGACTTCACTCCCGAACCCCAGTCACCTGTGTGGCATGAGGTGTGGCATCCAGCGCTTCAACCCTCAGCACCACTGGGCTGGCTGAATACACTATTTATCTGAATGAGTGAAGAGTGACCTTGGGTAACCTCATGAGTGGTGAAGCATAGCAGAACCACGAGTGATGGTTCCAGAGGTCACTCTCCACAAGTTCAGGTAAATAATGTATTCAATGGCTGGCCATCACGTATTCCATTTATTCAATAGGGCCACCTATTGTTGGGGGGGGGGGTCACCAAAAGTTGACTGTTAGCATGGTATAGCATGGTTTGTGAGGTCACGTAATACATGTTGTTCAATGGTATTCAATCGCGCTATACCATCCTAACGGTGACATTTTGTGTGACCCATTGAATAATTTCCATTTATTTAACGGCTGTGAAGATTTATTTAATGGCTGTGAAGATACATGGATTTATACACATAGAAACAGAAACATAGAATTTGATGGCAGATAAGGACCGCTTGGCCCACCCAGTCTGCCCATTTCCCTACCTGTTGGATAAGCTGCAGATCCTAGCTAACCAGCAGCCTACTTCTTCCTACCCCCAACCCCTAGAATTGCCTTATGACTGTCCCATGCATGCTTGAATTCCACCACTGTTTTTGACTCCACAACCTCCTCTGGAAGGCCGTTCCATACATCCACAACCCTCTCTGTGAAAAATACTTTCTAAATTACCTCTAGGCCGCCCCCTTCTATCTTCAAATTGTGCCCCCTTGTTCTTGCACACCTCTTTTTTTGGAAGATGCTGCCCTCTTGGACTTTGTTGATTCCCTTGAGGTACTTGAAAGTTTCTATCATGTCCCCCCCTCTCCCGCCTTTCCTCGAGACTATACATATTAAGCTCCTTAAGTCTCTCTTCATATATCTTCCGGTGCAGACCCTGCACCATTTTAGTTGCCCTCCTCTGGACAGCTTCCATCCTGTCTATGTCTTCATGGAGATTGGGTCTCCAGAACTGCACGCAGTACTCAGATGTGGTCTCACCAGCTGTCTGTACAGAGGGATAATAACTTCTTGTTTTCTACTGGTGATGCCTCTCCTATGCATCCCAGTATCCCCCAACCCTCCGTGCTGCCCTCTCACATTGCTTGCCCACCTTTAGGTCATCTGATATGACTACCCCAGGTCCCTTTCCATTTTGTTGTTGTTAGTATCTCACCCCTCATTGTGTACTCTTCCCTGGGTTTTGTTTCCCAGGTGCATTACTTGCACTTCTTAGCATTGAATCTAAGCTGCCATACATTTGACCATTCCTCTAACCTTGCCAAGTCCCTTCTCATCCTTTCCACCCCACCTTGTGCATCAACTCTGTTGCAGATCTTTGTGTCATCTGCAAAGAGACATACTTTTCCTTCAGTCCCTCTGCAATGTCGGCTTATAAAGACATTGAAGAGGACCAGTCTAATACTGAACCCTCGCGGTACCCTACTAACCCCTTTTTCAGAGTGGACTCCATTTACTATTACTCTCTGTGTCCTATTCTCCAGCCAATTCTTTACCCAGGCTGTCATCTTGGACCCACTCCCAGGCTGGCTAACTTGTATATTAATCTTTTGTGTGGGACTGTGTCAAATGCCTTGCTAAAGTCTAGGTAGGCCATGTCACAGCCCTCCGATCAACTACTTTGGTCACCCAGTCAAAGAAATCTATCAGATTTGTCTGGCATGACCTTCCACTGTGAATCCATGCTGCCTTGGGTCCTGTGCCCCTCTGGCCTCTAGATATGCAACAATTCTTTCCTTCAGAAGCGATTCCATCATTTTCCCTACCACTGAGGTTAAACTAACAGGTCTGTAGTTTCCTGCTTCTGCCTTGCTCCACTTTTGTGAAGAGGAATCATCTGCCCTCCTCCAGTCCTCAGGTACCACCCCATCCTCCCATGATTTGTTAAAGAGGGTAGTCAGTGGTGTCACTAGTTCTACCTTAGTTCTTTTAGAATTCTGGGATGAATCCCATCAGGCCCATTGCTTTGCCCACCTTCAGTTTTAAAGCTCTTTCAGAACCCTTTCTTCTGTAAATGGGCTGGTATCAGCTTCTGTATCCAGAGTGTTTCTACTGTTTGTTTTAGGTACCCCCCTCTTCCTTTGTAAATACTGAGCAAAAATATTTGTTTAGTATCTCTGCCTTTTCACAGTCACCCTCTGCCCACCCTCCTTCCCTTTATTAAGCCTCACTATCCCTCCCTTGGTCTTCCTTCGCTCCTGATGTACCTATAAAGGTTTTATCCCCTTCTTAACTGGGTTGGCTATCTTTTCCTCGGTTTGGGCCTTTGCTGTTTCTGACTGCCTTTCCAGCTTCCTTTTGCTTTAACTGATACAGTTCTCTGTCCTGTTCCTTCTGTGATTCCTTGTACTTCCTGAATGCTTTCTTTTCTCTTGAACCTTCACTGCCACTTCCTTTGAGAACCATAGTGGTTTCTTACCTTGTTTTGCTTTGTTTATTTGCTTTACACAAGGCTTGTTACCTCTGTGATGGCAGTTTTATTATTCCCCATTGTTCTTCCACCCCTCCTTCCTGCCCATTTGCTAGTGCATTCCTTAGGCACTCACCCATTTTGCAAAGTCAGCCCTCCTAAAATCCAGTACCTTTGTCTTTGTGGCTTGACTCTATTGCTGTGTTTATTGTGAACCATACTGTTCAGATGGTCGCTAGTTCCCAGATGGCTACCCACTTCTACATCTGTGATCCTCTCTTCATCTCCATTTGAGAGAACCAGGTCTAAGATTGCTCCCTCTCGAGTGGGCTCCAATACTAGTTGTCTAAGGCATGCCCCCTGTAGGGCATCTAGAATAATCCCACTCTTAGAAGTGGCTGCTGCAACTGCACTCCAGTTAACATCTGGCATATTCAGATCACCCATCAGCAATGTCTCCCCTTTATCTACCATTCTAAGTATACTTTCAATGGTTTACCTCACCTATAGCTCACCTCTATTGTATATATCTAGCTATTAAAGTTGTTTCACTTCATAGCTGGTGTACTGTGCAAAGCATGGCATAGTGTTTTAGAAAGGGTGGCCTAAGATTTTTTTCAACTATGTAGGGAGGCTAACTGAAACAAAGCTTAAGACCTAAAGCGCACGCTTAAAGAGCACCTGACACCGTTGTGACAAATCTGAGAAAATGTAATGTTTAGCACAGGTGAGCTTATATTTCAATATTGTTTCTGTATTTCTCATTCTTCTTTATTACTAAGGACATCTGCATGTAAACAGGATCACTGCCCTATCTGTTCTGGCTGCTTGCCTACATATGACATCACAGTTCTGTTTATGACATCACAGTCTGTTGCTGTGGAGATAATTACGATGCCATAAACAGGGAATTATTTTACTTACTTAATTAAAAGTTGGTAACCGGGAAAAGCACCATGACCAGAAGCTCATTTCCAGGTGCAACCCGCATTATGATGTCATATGTAGGATAGCAGAAAGAGCAGAGAAAGTCTAAGGGACAGTAAGCCTCTTTTGTACAGCTGTCCTTGGTAATAAAGAAAAAAGGTAAATAATTACAGAAAATACATGAAATATAAACCGAACTGTCTAAAGGTCACATTTTTTTCCAAGTTTTTTTAACAGTGTCAGGGGCTCTTTAAGGAACATAAGTAATGCTGTTGTTGCTCTCATAGCCCTAGAATGGGCAATAGCTGAATTTTCAACCCACTCTACCTTTAGTAAAAAGAGATTACTACTGGTATTCAAGCATTCATTTTTTTATTTTAAGTACTTGCTTGCCAAAGCACTACCCAAGAAGCTCCCTTTGATGTCAGGGAATTGTTTTACAACTTTCTAGGCTTACAGAACCACACAGCAGCACAGCCCTAATGGGAGTCCATCCATTATTCTACCCAGGCAGACAGCTCCACAGTTTCAATGGCTCAATAACACTCGGGAGATGCTGTGTACAGAATTCTGAAGCAGCGAATTGTGTTAGAACATCACAGCCTTACCAGCTTACTTTAACCTCCTGCTGCATATTGCCTGCCTAGAACTCAGAAAATGGTGGACATGAGCACCCACTACAGTATGGGCTAGACTCTTAAATCCAGTGGGACTAGTAAGAAGAAGCCTTTCAGTAGCCCAGTCCAAAACCGTGGATGACATATGGGCCAAAAAGTTTTAGTCGATTTGTATTCATTGGGCAATATGCAAAACTGTCAAAATCAATATCAGATGAAAGGTGATTTTGTCTCCCTCCAGCCATCCATACGCTGGTCCGAGTGCGCCCATGAACAGGGCATCAAAATCCCAGATTCGCCACCCCTTCCATGAGGTCCATCCCCCCAGAGTTAGAATCTATAGATGGGGGGGCATGGGGGTGTAGGGGCGCAGCCCCCCGCATCATAAGTGGGATTCAAACTCGGAATCCCAGGCACCCTAATGACAGGCGCACTTGGACGGGCGCCATCCAATGGTGGAACTGTTTGGTTTTAAGAGTTTTTAAGCTCTAATTTTAGGTTTTGTTGGTGCTGTTATAGTTCTTACTGGGGATTTCTTTTGATTCTGGCTATGAAAGTTTAGGCTGTGTGCACTAGATGACAGTTGGAATTTGCAATAGCAGAGTTTTTAAGTTATACTCTTTTTCACCTCCGCACTACATGCACTGCCCTCCTTTGCCTTTTTCTAGCAAAACCAAACCCCAGCATTGCCCAATCAAGACCCCCATTGTCCCCATATGACCCACCCCTTGAGGTGGGGCCTTTAGGGCAGCAGCTATCCCCTCCTCTGAAACAAAACAGCTAGCCTTCCAGGTGGTGGCTCTGGGTTCAAGACTGCCGGGCAATATCATGCAGGTCTGGCTCATTTATGTGTTATCATTGAGCCCTTCCCTGAGAGGAGTGGCACACTAGTAGTTATATTTGCACTTATATACGCAGGCATGCCAGTACAGGCAGGGATCACAAACTGTCCCTTCCCCCTGTAAAGCATACTCAGAGGGTGGCAGTATACCACTCGATCACCAGGGAGTAGGTGCTGTATTGCCACAGCCTACTAACCTCCTCCCTAGATGGCATCTTTTTTGTCCCCTTTTGGTTTCCCCTGTTCTGGCTACTGTCTCCCATCTGAATGGCCTTCCCAGCCCACCATCCCTCGGACTTGCCTGAGCTTCCACAACTTGCTCCTCATGGCAGGGTTAGGGGGACTTGCTTTTACACCTCCCTAAGGCAGGCTCCAGTGGTGTCCAGTTGGTGATGCCAGGCCTACGAGAGGGTTTTTTTCATTGTGCCTTGGCAGGATTTTTTCATTGGTTTAATTGTGTGCCCCAGGGATGTCAACATGCAATGACGCAGAACATCCATCAATATCCCTAACCCTTCTGGGCCTCCTGACTGCCAGACACCTAGCCTCCGCTAGGTATCATGCATGGTGCAGGAGGCACAGTCCTCCTGCCCAAGGAAAGGACAGCAGTCCTCCATCTGCTCAAGCCTCTCCTCCCTGGCCAAGCCCCAGCAACTTGAGTTTACTCTTGAATCTGGGTCCTCAGCATGGTAGGCAGTAGCACTACCACCAGTCCATCAGGAAGAGAACATAATCATCCTCATGTGATCAACTGGTTTTACTATGTGAGCAAGGGTGCGAGTGCCTTCATTCAGAAGAAGCTGCCAGCCGTGGAGGAGGTGGGCTGGGTCAGTCTCCTTCATCCCTTCAAATTGTGGGGAGAGTAAGCACAAAAGAGGGTGCTGCTACCAGGTGGGGGGGGGGGGTCAATCAATTCAATACTAGTTCATACAGTGAGCCAAAAAGCAAAACCAAAAACCAAAGTGCTGAAATTCAGTGGCCGGCCATGGAGGCAGACAGGTTATGCTGGTCACCCACCTTTGAACTTTTTCTTAACAAATACATAATTATCAGAATGTGAATGCTTGGGGTAAGGGTGGGATTAGGGTGCTAACTGAGGGTGGGGAATGGGGACTTCTTTAGTTCAAAGGATCTGGGCTAGGGAAAAGGGTGGGGGGGCTGTTTTTGTTTCCTTTTTTTTAAGAGAGTATTTCCCAAATAGGAACGAATAGTGTTACTACTCATTATTCATTATTCAGGAGCTGAATAGTGAATAGTGCATTATTTGTGGTATTCAGGAAATTTTATTTGTTGCTTGCACACCCCTAATTTACAGATATATAACCATTTGGCTAGCATGATAAACAAATTCTCTTTGCATAGTATAATGAACAATTTTATCTCATCATCTGGTGTTCCTTCAGTGTATCTGGATCCACAACGGGTCATCGACAAAATATTTGTCGAACGACTTGACAGTGAAACTGGCAGGTCGACTGCATTTTGCAGTCGGCTGCCGGTTTGCAGAAGCAACAAGTGTTTTCTTCAGGGGGGGCTTCACCTCCCAAACCCCTCACATGGGGGGCTACGCCCCTGCACCCACCCACTTAGGATTCTCAACTCTGAGTCACAGCTGAGTCAGGGGAGTGCAGGACCCCCTACAGGCAGTGCCGGGGTGCCAGTGGGTTCCCTACAGCGACGTGGCGCTGTTGTCACTGTAGGGGACTCCGCTGTCAACGTGTCGATGTTGGGGATGTATTCCAACGTATGCAGTTACCTCTATGAGGTTTAGCAATTCAAAAAATGCCACTGACATTTGATAATGCCTCCAGGTTGAGCAGTGAAATGTTGGCTCTTTAATGGTGGTGGTGGCCTGTGCATTCCTTACCATCAAATGAAATAAATATTAAGAGAGAATAAAATAAGACTGCCCAGTTTGTGAGTCTGTTCAGCTAACAAGTTCGTGAAGTCCTTAGAACTCACTGACATCCTCTTTACTGTACTATTAGGTCTATGGGGAAGGTTTTTGTGTGGAGCCTAGTATATAGCTTATGATTACCATACAGTTCGGGAGCTAGCCGGCGTACTGCTCTGTGGTGTGCTCTGCTTGATCAGCTATTACTGGGGGTACAAATTGTCCCGGGGTGGGTGGTGCCACAGTCAATAATGCAGCAACCCCTATAATTCAACAGGAAGCTTTTCATACCCCGGGGGATGCTGCGTGTGAGGCTGCCATGCAGTACTACTTGGTGCCAGCAGGGGTGGTGGGGGAAATGTTGGATGGACAGAATCAGGAAGAGAAGGGCTATCATGAGGATGATTGCTCAGGGCACTCTTTGACCCAGTACTACTGGCCATAGTGGATTTTTTTGCCTCATGGACACACTAGAACATTACTGGTATGTTAATTCCACAAACATAAAAAATATATGGTGATTTTTATAATGCCTCCATGGCAGCAATATGTATCCTTCATATATATGTCTTGGCTACCAGCTGTTGTGGCCCACTCCATGCTGTTGTTAGAGATGTTGTGAAGTTTAAATTCACCGGTGAAGTTCCGGTGAAGTCAACAAATTTGCCTCCGCAGAGCAATCTGCAATGTTTACTATTAGGCTCAAAATTCGACTATGTGACTTTACCATCTTTTTTTTTTTTGCAAAATTTCACAGTGAAGAGCGAAATTTCGCTCACAAACAGTGGAATTTTGCCCATGAATACTGGAATTTCACCTGCAAATGGCGAAATTCTGCTGTTCACTCTGAAATTCTGCCATTCGGGGGAAAAATTCTGCACTTCGTGGGTGGAACTTCACACTTTGCATCCATGAATTAATCCATAAATTGCTATAAATTTGCGGATTAATTCACGGAACAAAGTTTCCCAACTTCAACCATCTCTAGCCGTGGTAACCAATAGAGGCTGGAACCTCTTTTGCTGCAAAGGCGAAGGATCTTCATTGCCCTGAGTCAGCTTGTCTCTTATTGACCCTGAGTGGGACTAATTTTAGTCTCCCACAGCTTCAAGAGGAAAAACACACAAGTGGATGGCAATTGAGGGGCCAGTTGTATAAATTCAAGAGTCCCATATTACTGCAAAACACATTAAGGTTTAGTGCATGTTATAGAACAAGCGAGAATGCTGACAGATGGCCCAGCATTGACTGATTCTTGGTCTTTGCCATGGGGTGTGGCAGCAGCATAAGCATACCATATTTAAACAGATTCATTAAAGAAACATTCACCACAAAACAGTGAAATTAAACAAGAACAAGAAACAGACATGTCCCTTCTGATACAACATTCATTTCCATTCACTTCCTATAAATTATTCAATCATTAAATAAACAACAGCTTATGTTTTACGAGATGTAATCTGAGTGTTACTAGAATGAAGTGTGTGTGTGTGTTGGGGGGGGGGGTGTAGGGAGATAGGAGGTGGGAGGTGGGAACTCAGATCCAAGATCTGAAAGCCAAGCTCAAACTTTAAACATAAAGGATATATGACAGCAATGAGGAGAAGGCCACGCCTCTCCCGTTTGCAATGCAGTGTTGAAGGTTTAACATGCTCAACCCTGGCTAAAGCACAGAGGCCAAGATATTCAAAGGTGTTGTGCCTGGCACAACTGAGTTGTGTTGCACAACCCTGCAATACCCCCCAGCACGATATTCAAAAGGTTGACTTGCGCAGCGCAAGTTCCGATGTGCCAGGGTGCAGTGCTAATGTATGCAGCACATCTGAAGGGGGCACGCCCATGCATATGCAGCACATCCCAATATTCAGCACGGGATGTGCGTGCATCTGCTGGCACAACCCCCAGATGCGTCGCATACCAGGGCACAAAGTTAAGCCTGAGTATTTCGACTCAAATACCGGCCACCCGCAGGTGGGCTGCTGTACTGCAGGGTGCAACACAGCAGCCGCCTGCCATGGGTGGCCGCCTGCCCAGCATGAACACCATCCTCAAGCACCCAAACAGACCCTGGTGATCCAGTGGTACGCCCCCTCCCTCCCATTGGCCTAATTGTGGGCAGAAATACAGAACCGAAAACCCTGATGTGCCAGTGGAACCCACTCCCCTCCCATATCCGAACGTGTGCAAATGCAAAAGTGTTCATTCCCTGGTAGTCCAGTGGCCCCCCTTCCACCCAAATTCGTGATCGCTGGTGATATCTCAGGACGGTAACTGCCTGGTGATCTTGTGGAACCCCCCACCCTTTCCAAAACACTGATCGCTAGTGCCATCGTACATGACACATTCCCTGGTGGTCCAGTGATTGTCCCCACCCACACAGGACACCCAGGCCACCCAGCTCACCCCCCATCATCATGCCTGTGTAGTACAGTATGCCCCACAAGCCCATTGGTTCACACAGTGGACAAATAGGCTAACAGCATATGCTGTAGGCTGTAGTCCGAGGAGGCGGACAGGCGGTATCGGTGGGTTGCTGCAGCCCGCCGATGGCACGGGGGCTGGGTGGCCTGGGTGACCTGTGTGGTGAAGGCACCAACCAGGGAATATGTCGCTCACTAATGGCACCAGCGATCAGTGTTTGGGAGGGGTATAGGAGTTCCACAAGATCACCGGGCAGTTACCGTCCTGAGATATCACCAGCGATCACAGATTCGGGTGGGAAGGGGGCCACTGGACTACCAGGGAATGGACACTTTTGCATTTACACACATTCAGGTACAGGAGGGGGGTGGATTCCACTGGACCAGCAGGGTTCTTGGATCTGTATTTCTGCCTGCAATCATGCCAATGGGAGGGAGAGGGGTACCACTGGATCGTTAGGGATTGCCCATCATCATTTCTACTGCAATCTCGGTTACGGGGTGGGGTGCCCCAGGCCCACCTCTGTCCATGCAACAGTCCGTGCAGGGCGTCAGGTGTATTTTGCTGGGCTGTCCTGCGCAATGCATGCAAATGGGGCCATAATGACACGCAAATGGCCCCATTTGCGCCATGCATATATTATGGCTCCATTTGCATGCCCAAGTCTGAATATCACGGGTGCTGCACCAAGCGTAACTGCAGTTGCGCTGGAGCATTCCTGTTCCTCTCTGTCTGGGGAATGCAACAGTGCATTGTCACTGCACCATATGCATTCTGTGCCACATTCAACGGTGATGCGCCATGGCACATCACCTTTGAATATCCCTGTCTTGGCCCTGGTGCATCTCGGATGCGCTGCACCTCCTCTTGCACCATTGCCTGGCACAGTCTGAATATTGTGCTCAGAGATTTTAGCACATTTCTTATACATTCTTCTTGAACATTTTATAATGTTTACAGAGGTGCACTTGGTGTGTGGCCAAAATCAAAATCAAATAGTTACAGTGCTCCCCTCAGCCAAAGCTGCTTGAAAACCTGCAATTCATTCAAGTCAATTCAGTTTTCTTACTTGGTTTTCATTCCATCATTTTAACATTTAAAGGTGTCTTGGTCTCATCATTCAGCTGAATCACAGTCAACCTGACCACCGACGGCAGAGTGAGCTCCGCATCGGTTAGGAATCTACACTTTATATTTTAACATGCCAGTGTGAGCTGACCTCTCTTTCTTTTTTTTGCAGACATACAAACAATGTATTTCATGGAAGTTGCACATAAATTTGATCAGATACAAGTATTCTCTGGTGCGAGCAAATACAGTGAAATACAATAAAACTATTTTTTATTCTTGGCAGTTCATGAAAGCTTTGTGCAAGTGTCAGTTACATAGTCACACACTTAGTTGAGAGGAAGTATGACCCATAATACAGTGATAATCATGGCTTGTTCCATGTCAAGGGTCCTCACTGATCGCACTGCCCAATACATTTTTCAGTTTTATTTGTTTTCCAGGTAACTACACCCGACCAAAAGGACTGCTTACAGGCACGACCCGGGTGTTTTCAATAAAATGCAACTTACCCACGATGACTTCTCAAGTAACACATTATTTGCAAAAAAAATAAATAAATACAGAATTCATACAAATTCATTTCACGTAAAAAATAAATAAATTCATTTAGCGTATAAAATAAACATCACTGCACAAACAGTTAATGACAGTTACATAAAGACATTAGTGACACGTGGCCTAACAATCTATGTTTAAAAATTTGTAGGGATGGGCTAGTCTAATCTTTTTAAGAAAGTTATTCCATTTTTTATAAAATAAATATCACTGCACAACAGTTAGTGACAGTAACACAAAGACATAAGCGATAATTGGCTTAGCAACTTTTGTCTGAAAATTTGTAGGGATGGGGGTAGTCTATCTCTTTAGGAAACTCATTCCATTTTTGTACATTATAGTCAGAAAACCCTTTTTGCCCCATAACTGTTTTACAGAAAGGAGTTACCTCCCATGACTGGTCAGCTGATTTTAGGCCTTGATTTGAGCTAGTCCTAATTAACAAGTCTGCCAAAGGATTTCTGTCTCCTAGACTAATATTTTTATAAATGAATTGCAATCAATGAAAAGCATCTTTCTGTACTAGAGGTAACCATTTTACTTTTTCATACAATTTACAATGATATTCTCTATAGGGACCATTTGTAGCAAAACAACATATCATATTGTTAAGAACCTGTCGTTTATGTATGATCCCAACAGAGGCCGACCCCCAAACTACACTTCCATATTCTAAAGAATGAAGCAAACAGTTTCCAGCAATTATAGTTTTTGTTTCGGCAGAAAGCATATTTTCTAATCGATGGAGAAAACCTATATTTCTAGGTAAGGTGTCTGTAACACTAGCCTCATGTTTATTATAGTTTAAATATAAGTCCAACATGACCCCCAAATATTTAAAGTGTTTCACTTGTTCAGATAGCTCTGTGGTGCCGAGCAAAGGGGTTCACTCAGCACACCAGTGACCCGGGTTTGTGCCCCGAGCCCAGGTGCCAGGAGCGGAGACTGGCAGGGAGGAGATCCAGAGCTTCCAATGGGCGCTTCCCTCCTGGGGGGGTGAGTAGGGTCTTTGCACATGACAGTGGATTGGGAGATGTGCTAAGGAGTGTGCAGCCTCAACATGCCTCCGCACATCCCTGGCTCAAGTCTCTGTCCCCACGCAGGACCAATTCAGGTAGAGTGGGCAGGCCAAGAAAATGAAAAAAGCACCCTGACCAACTGGATGATGGCCACCGGTCCTCGGCACCACAGCAGCCGGGGATAGCACCATGCTGATCCCCCCACTGGCCCCCAGGCTAAGTAGTTGTGCCGAGGGACACTTCTTCCCTGGAGGGGGGGACTCATCCGACGAAGGGTTATGTCAGGTCAACTGGGGGAACAACCAGCAGTAATGGGGGCAGCGAATGGCAACCGGAGGAGGAGGAAGGTGGCCGAGGGCCCTAGGTCACCTGAATGAGTGGCCAGTCTGGAGGGCAAGGAGGAGCAAAAAAAAATTTATAAAATGTTCCACTTGTTCAAGAACAGTTTGATCTGACATCCTTACACAGAAATGCTTAACAGATTTTGGGCATAACTTATAGGTGTACAATAAAGCATGGCTTTTTTCTTCCACCTGTTCAGCAACAACCTATTGGACTCAAACAATTTCTTCGACTTTAAAAACTCAAATGATAATTTTTCATTTACTGAATTTATATTGGAGTCAGTTGTATAAATTACTGCGTCGTCAGTGTACAAAATTAAATTTGAATTTAAACACGAGTTTGGCATATCATTTACAAAAATTGTAAAAAGTAAAGGTCCTAAAATTGAACTCTATGGAATACCATATTGTACTGAACATGAAGAAGACAAAATACCATCACGCCTCACATACTGTTTATGATCCTTCAAATAGTCAATAAACCATTTTTTTTCCTGATTCCCCAACTCCCACATCCACTCCAGGTCCTTTACTCACATCAAGGAACTTCAAACATTTAAGAACGTCCTTTCTAGTTACAGCCCTTAGATAAAACCTGCATCTATTTATTTCCTGTTTTTTGTCCCCCGTTATCTTGCAGTTTCAGTTGGTTCACATAATTGTCAAGGTTTGTAAAGGACTGATTAAACCTGTCAGCTTTTTCTTTCTTATCAGCTAAATCCCTGTCCCCATCAATTATTTGATTTACTTGTGTTTGTACTTTGTACCCATGGCTACTCAGAAGTATCTTTCTCCCAGACCCACTACTCTCTTTCTCTCTCACCCCCCGGAGTGTATAACCTCAGCCTGTGAGGATACCTGATTTTAGGGCTGCTAGCATTGCTCAGACACAAAGGGAAAACCTAGGAGGCATACACCAACTGTGGTTCAGCCCCTAGCTGAGCTTCACTGATCTTCACCAACTGGGAGAGAGACCACTCACAGAGGCAAGGCAGACTTCGACAGGTGCAGAAGAAGGGAATCCTTGACAGCAGTTCTGCCTGAATCCTCCTTGCAGTGCACAGTCTGGGCTTCTTTCTCCACTGAGGCAGCTTCTCTCCTCACTTGCTTTGCTCAGACCTAGCCAGCGGCTGCTCTCTCAGCATAAGAAGCTGATTGAAACACTTACCCAGAATTCCTGGCTGCGGTATGTAAATCAGCTGTATCTACCACTGAAATAGTGCTCAACTAATAGAAAGCTCTCAGCTGGAAGCAACAGCTCAGACACAAAGGGCACCCCTAGGAGGCATACGCTAAGAGCGGTCCAGCCCCTAGCCTTACTGTCTACTGATCTTCACTGACTGCTGTACCCACTACTGAAATAGTGGTCAGGTAATATAAAGCTCTCAGCCAGAAACAACCAGCAGCAACAGCTCAGACACAAAGGGCAACCCTAGGAGGCATGTGCCAAGTGCGGTTCAGCCCCTAGCCTTGCTGTCTGCTGAGCTTCACTGATCTTCAGCTCAGACACAAAGGGCAACCCTAGGAGGCATATGCCAAGTGCAGTTCAGCTCCAAGCATTACTGTCTGCTGAGCTTCACTGATCTTCACTACCTCACAGAGCTTATCAGGTGACCATACTGCAATAACACAAATAAATGGGATACAATCTTAGCTGACATTTTGCTTTCCATCCGCTTTTCTGAAACAATCTTACCTGACATTCTGCCTTCTGTCTGCTTTTCTGACAAATAACCAATCTTATTTTAGTCCACTCTCCCTCCCATGCCTGGGAGTGAATATTACTTTACTGCCAACAAATCTGAGGTTACAACAGACATCATTAACTGCAACAGCTGTGGAACACTCTTTGCAAGGGCATTTATTCACAGGGTGAGGCACTGTCCTACCTGCTTTGCAATAAGGAACCTAACATCTCAGCTAAATGCAGGATGGTCTGAGATACACCACCTGAAGCACAAGCTCGTTCGGTTCTCTAGAAACAATAACACTGCAACAGCAACCTGCCACCCCCTCAAGCAGACATCCCCTGCCACAAAGGGCATGCCATCCAGGGGCTGGAAAAGGGTTGGAAAATGCGGTATAAAACCAGATCGCGGAACAAACATTGGAATACTTCCTACATATATATCAAATAAATATGCAATGCTGTCATCAATGCAATTGGAAAACAAGGAAGACATACAGCAGGTCAGCAAACCTGCACCACACAAGGTTGTGTGCACTACCAAGGAAAAGACAAAACAAAACATCGAAAAAACAGTACTCATAATCGTAGACTCTGTGATTAGGAATATAGAGTCTCAACTTTTGCATTATGACCAGGAGAGGATCGAGGTTAAAGGTACCTCCCTGACATCGGCATGGCGGGACACAGACTCGCATAGGAAAGATAGCGCACAGGGAACACAACACTAAGGTCATTCTCCACATAGGCACAAATGACCTAGCCAGTAGGTCAGTGGAGGAAACAAAACAAAACCTAATGAAACCTGGCAACAAGATGGCTTCTCTTTCATCCCGTGTATCTTTCTCTGAGATTCCGCCTGTCTGGGAGGGGAAGGGACAGCAGGCAGAAGATCAGAGAGAAAGACATAACTGAACTTAACAACTGGCTAAAAATCTGGTGTAAAGAAACAGGACATCACTATATAGGGAACTGGCACACCTTCTGGGAGAGGAAATTTTTTGCCTTCGATGGCCTACAACTCACAAGGCAGGGAACTTGAGTGCTCATGCAGAAGTTCGACGTCCATATCTCTCAGTTAAACTAGCGGAGGGGAGGAAGCAAAGGCACACATCGCATCAGAGAAAATGTTATTTACCCCATCCCAATTCTCAGCTAGCATGATGTCTCAGCACCAGAAGGTTAGCATAACCTTAGATTAGAAGGATGATCCACCAAGGAAAAGCATTGGGAGTATGAAACATAAACACTGTAAATTGAAACTGCATAACCAGACCTTACAAAGGCAGACCCAGGGATGGCAGGCAATGTGCATTAATGCTTATAGCCTACCGAACAAGATATCAGAGCTCACAGCCATGTTGGCAGAGACACAACTAGACTGGATTGCAGTCACAGAAATGTGGTTCACCATGAACCACACCTGGGATGTAGTCATACCAGGTTACAAGCTCTTCCAGAGGGCCGCAAGGGAAGGGAGGGGGGGGTGGCTCTGTATGTAAGGGAGGGGGATCAATGCAACAGAGATCCAGGGAAAACACAGGAACACAGAGGACCTGTGGGTTACCCTAGGAGCTGTGGACAAGGATCCCATCACAGTGGGGGTTATATACACACCTCCAACCCAGGAACTAGAAATTGACAAGGAACTCCTAGAAACCATCTTAATGATGGCCGACAAAGGTGAGCTGTTAATAGTTGGGGACTTCAATCTGCCTGATGTAGACTGGACCTCATACATAGCATCTTATGAGAGGAGTAGGGAGTTCCTGCTCGCACTGAAAGGGGCAGGGCTCAACCAACTAGTGAACTCACGCACTACAGACCACGTTACCCTTGACCTGGTGCTCACAAGGAGCTCAAGGGTTTCAAATGTTCAGGTGGGTGTAAACCTTGGGACCAGTGATCACAGGTCAGTCTGGCTATCAATCAACAAGGCAGAAGAAATAAGTCACACAAAAATCAAGATCCTGGATTTTCCGTAGGGCAAACTTTAAAGAGATGAGATCAAGAATCAAATCATTACTAGCTAGGGGAAGCACGGGGGATGTGGAATATGACTGGGAGAATTTTAAGAAGGCCGTAGCAAGTTACTGAACAATGTACACATCAAATCACTAAATCAAAAAGAAGGAGGAAACCACTCTGGTTCACCAGAGACTTAGCAGCAATAATAAGGGATAAGAAGAGGGCCTTAAGCAATTCAAGGTATCACGGAAGAAAGCCAATATGGACAACTACAGGAACAAGCTCAGGGAGGCAGGAAGAGCCATTCGAAGGGCCAAAGCACAAACAGAGGAAAAAATAGCACAGGGAGTTAAGAAGGGAGATAAAACCTTCTATAGGTACGTGAGAGAAAAAAGGAAGAGTAAGGAGGGAATAGTCAGACTAATAGCACAAGATGACCAGATGGTAGAGGATAATAATCACAAAGCAGAGGTGTTAAACACGTTCTTCTGCTCCATTTTCACAATAGAGGACAGTGGAAAAGGTCCTCCGTCAAAGCAGATAGAACACAATAACAAGGAGGCAGACACAAGCCCTTCCACAAGGGAAAGAGTCCTAGAAGAGCTAAACAAACTTAGATTTGATAAAGCAGTGAGGCAGGATGGAATTCACCCAAGGGTGTTGAAGAAACTAAGGGAAGAAACTGCAGCACCACTAGCAGAATTATTCAGTAGATCACTGGAGAGCGGCACTATACCTCAGGACTAGAGAACAGCAGCAGTGGTGCCCTTGCACGAGGGAGGGAGGAAGTGAGGAGGATAGTGGGAACTATCGCCCAGTCAGCCTAACTGCAATAGTGGGAAAAATGATGGCAGCACTACTAAAGGAGAGAATAGTGTACCTGAGGGAAAATAGAAAACTAGACCCCTGGCAACATGGTTTCACGGCAGGAAGATCATGACAGACAGACATGACACATTTCTTTGACTGGGTTACTGAAATAATGGACCAGGGCAGTTCGGTGGACATAGTGTGCCTAGACTTCAGTAAAGCCTTTGACACCACCACCACCCCCCCCACAGGAGGCTGGGAAATAAGCTGGAACACACAGGGTTAGGGCACAAGATAGTCAACTGGGTTAGGAATTGGCTACAGAATAGAAAACAGAGTCTTGGTAGATGGGGCTACGTCACAGGAAGGGGAGGTGACCAGCAGCATGCCACAGGGGTAAGTTCTGGGTCCAATACTCTTCAACATATTCATCAGTGATATTGCAGAGGAATTGGAGGGAAAGGTATGCATGTTTGCAGATGATACAAAGCTTTGCAACAGGGTGGACACACAGGAGGGGGCCACAAGCATGGTGGCCAACCTCAGGAAACTAGAGGAGTGATTTAAACTATGGCAGTTAAAGTTTAATGCCAAGAAATGCAAGGTTATGCACATAGGAAAGCAAAACCCAGAAGTAAAGTACACACTGGATGGGCACCAGTTGGAGGTAACAAAGATGGAAAGGGACCTGGGTGTACTCATCACCAATGACTTAAAAGTCACAAACAGTGAGAAAAAGAGGCACAGAGAACAAGTGGCATCCTAGGATGTATAGGTAGGAGCATTACAAACAGAAAACAAGAGATAATCATGCCACTGTACAGATCCTTGGTGAGGCTGCACCTGGAGTACTGTGTCCAGTTCTGGAGGCCACACCTGAAAAAGGACAAAGACAGTTAGAGACAGTGCATAGAAGGGCCACTAAAATGGTGCAAGGGCTGCACTATAAGACATATGAAACTTGGCTCAAGGAACTGAAGTTGTACTCACTAAAACAGAAAAGAAACAGAGGTGATATGATAGAAATGTTCAAATACGTCAAGGGAATAAACAAGATGGAGAACCTCTTCCAAGAAAATAAGGGAACTCGTACAAGGGGGCACAACTTGCATCTGGTGGGAGACAAGTTCAGGAGCAACTATAGAAAGTACTTCTTCACAGACAGGGTGATAGAGCCATGGAAAAGGCTACCAGCACAGGAGGTGGCAGCTAAAACAGTAAGAGAATTTAAGCTAGCATGGGACAGACAGTGTGGACAGCTTGGCTGGAACAATTAAAGGGGAGTGGGGAAGACACCTTGGGTAGACTAGATGGATTAAGTGGTCCCCATCTGCCAACACCATTCTTATGCTCTTATGTTCTTATTGGCTTCCACATTTCCTCAGATTTTCCTTCTTCTCCATTAGCTATCATTTGGGCTTTCTCTAATTGCATGCAAACTAGCAGATTCTGTATCCAGTGGACCACATACGGTGGTTCTACCCTGCTCTAGTACTGGGCTATTGTTTCCCTTGTATTGACCAGGGCTAATCCCCATAGGGGTCAATGTTGTAGCTTTGTGTCTTTTACTTCTGCCCCCAACAGTAATTCTAGTGGGGATCTAGGCCTTGTGGTACCCAGGACCCTTTCCACGATGCTGCGCACTTCCAGCTAGAAGGACATTATTTTAGGGCATTCTAACATGATGTGGATAAACGTACCTCTTGCCCCCCACATTCTAAGTAGCATTCACAAATACTGGGCTTCATGTTGTGTAGCTTTGCTGGACAGAGGTATGCCCTGTATAGTATATTATATTGTATTTGGTGCAATCTAATTTTGCCCTCCCACATGTCCTAGCATGTAGAATGGATCTGGACTGCAATTCATCGTCACTTCTATGTTGAGATCCCTTGTCCAGATCACCCTGTATGCTCCCAGATGAACTGCTGCTATTACTTATCAGTGTGTATAGTGCAGACAAAGGCTTACAGCCTCGGTGGGTTGTATATGAGATTCTGCACTGGGGATAATTGTGAACTGAGGAAGCTTTCCCCGTCTGAGATGAGCAAACTCCTGATGCTTAAGTACACAAAAAAGGTGTCGGTGGGTAGCCCTACTTGCCTCTACACCTTACCAAAAGAGCGTAAGGAGCCCCCACCCCCACCAAGTCTTGACCAGAGCTAATGCCCTTTTATCCCATTGCAGTAATCATTGGTGAATAAAGGCTGTGTCACCCTTTTTCCCTTTGAAGGGCCCTATTAGTGCCAGTTGTGGATAAATCCTGGGTTTATGTTGAATAAAGTCATACACCTCTGACCTTATTTGGAGGGATGCCCTAGTGAACAGATTTGTCAGTTTTGGGTGGTATTTTCTACCCGATGTGGGGCTAAGATTTTCTTTATCATTGGGCTCCCCCAATTCCTGTTTCTCTAACTGATGCCACGGGGCTGTTGTATCACTCCCCATTAGGAAGGTGAGTTGTGCCACCTAGTAATAGTGTTTCATATGTGGGATAGTGAGGCCTCCCTCACCATTTGAAGCCTTTAAGGTTGAACCTTTTATCCAAGCCGGTTTCCCCTCTCCACAAAAACTGGTGAAACATGCTGTTGATTTGTCAGAAGAATTTCTGTGAGAGTTTAATGTGGAGTGCTTGTAAGACATACAGAAGCCTTGTAAATATATACATCTTTATGGTGTTCACCCTCTCTATGAGGGAGAGTGGCAGCCCACTTCAGCACTCCAGACTGCTTTAATTTTACAGACCAGAGGCGGGAAATTGGACTCATATCATTTTTTAAGTTGCTGAGGAATATTGATCCCCAGATATTTTAATGTAGCAGCCTCCTGTAACTGCAGCCCCCCCAACCCCACTCCTACCTAGATATAGAATTTCACTTTTGCCCTTATCTCTGTTCCTTGTGTGGAAACCACTCTCTGGCTTCATCTTTTATATGGTGTGCTGTAGCCTATTACAGGCTCACAGGTGACTGCTGGGGAGCTGCCCAGTTAGGAGAAGGCCACACCTCTCCTGTTCGCAATGCAGTGTTAAAGGTTTAGCAGGCACTCAACCAAGTCTGCTACACATGAGCATGCAGCAACTGTACAGTGACACCAAGTTTGAACAAACGGACTGACTCAACCGAAAGTTTTCAAAACTTGCACTATTGCACTAACTGTATTATACTGCTTTCAAATAACAACTATATGCAAAACCAGAACACTTAAAGTGGGTGAGTGGGGAAGCTAAGGAAGCACAAAACACCTCCTCTTTACAGAGCAATAAGCACTCCCTGCTGGCATACGCTCACCACTGAAATTGCACAATATGGCTACTTTGTAACAAAAACACAATGGCATAACTTTTAAGATCTTTTAATTATTTTTAAAAAAATTGTTTAATTTCTGTAATTTTATAATTTTTTTCTGTGTGGAATGCATTTTATAAGTGTAATAAAGCACTCTGAGGATGTGGATTGCTGCCTGATAAAAGCACTTCCCAGGTGCTAAAGGCACTCAATGCAAGTGCCTCGTGCCTCACTATGCATCATGGATGTGCTCTTATCAAGGAACAATCCACACCAGATCTTGTCTTATTGCTTACATATACCACACTAGCCCAACTTTTATCTGTGTGTATACATATAAATACATATAATGACATGGGCCGACATAAGATATAATTTTTATCTTCATTAGAGGGTTTTGGTCTGTTGATATCTCATGAGCAGCAAAGCCACAAATTAAATAGCAGTACAGTAATACCCTCAAATGAAGATAAAAAAAATATCTAAAGTCAACCCATGGCATATTTGATTTCTACAATAGGGGGCCGATTCCAGGACAGCCGGTGTAACTTGCACACAGTTGCGAGTTACGCCGGTCACCCCTTCGCCAGGGACCCTACACTGCATTCCAGAAGTGGCAGGGTCCTGGCAATTGTGACATGCGAGATATGCCATACGTGTGGCAGTAGCCCATGCATGGTGTATTGCAGCAGCAGCATGTCGCAACTCATGACAAGCAACAGACAGCACCCCTGAAGCCCCCCCAGCCCTGGACCACCTCGGCAGACACCGGGGGCATGGGAGGGGCAGGATACATGGCACAGGTGTCCGGGGGTGGTGCACCAGAAATGGACCCTTGGGGGTCCGGGAAGAGTGGGGGGTTGGGGGGCAAGAGTGTGTTAGTGGGGGCTTGGGGTTATACTAGCACTGTTGCCAGGGTGCTGCAAGGTAGCATCCAATGGTGCCAGCCGTCAGGTGCCACATAAGACAGGTCTGACCTGTTGTACCTTTGGTATGCCACTGTGTCTCTTGTACTTGCAACTGTGGGTTATGACAGCTGCCCTACTGGACTTGGGCTACGTTGCTGTCATAACCCACAGTTGCACCAGGCGTTGTGGGCTGCGGTGTAAGTGTTGGCATATCCTGCAATTGTCACAGCCCGCATACACCATGGTGCATCTCGCCTCTCGGAATGGGGCTGGCGTATCACCTGGTGTAAGTAGCAAGATATGCCATGGGGTATGGCGTATCTTGCCTTACACTGGCGTATCCTCTTCTGGAATAGGGCCCCAGGTGTTTAGTTAGGTGGTTTGTGATAGAAATAGTAAAAAGTTACAAAAGTAGAAAAGTCAGAAATGTAAATAATATAGACTACTGTATATTTAATCAAATGTCAACTCACATTTTATTTATTAAAAGAGTTTTCTCAACAAAGGCCTACTGAGCCATAATAACTCATTTTTGTAGGTGTTCTGTGGGGAAATAAACAAGGTTGGTCACTGAGTATGCTCAGAATGTTTTTTATTCATGTTCATTCATTTTCAATGTGCAGTACACAAAGGAACACTACTCCTGGTTACAAATACAGAAACTGCATTAAGCAATATAATGGTAAGATATGATATTCTTCATCCAGTGTTACTACATTATGAGGGTCAAAGTCCACAAAAAGTCTTTAGGAAATCCAAGTTGATAGTTGATAGCTGATGCAGCATACTCGTGAATTTATACCGACAAGACCGTAAGTAAAGTTCTGCCTGGTGATAAATTCACCAGGTAACACCTAGTCAAGCATCTTATAGCTCTTGTGAACCACTAGAATATGATAATCAAATCGCATGAAAATTGAACCTGAAAAAGAGCAGGAACCTGTTCAGTTAAAAATTCCTGACCTCTATAAGCTATGTTGCGAAACTTAAACTTTACTAACATCAAAAAAGTGGAAGTATGTAACCAAATAACAGGTGAAAAATCCCTGAATGTGAGTCTCTTATCAGTACGGATATTAGAAGACCATTTGAAAACCCTTCCTAATGGCATATCATTGAGGTAAGCAACCTTTAAACTTCTCATTTAAGACAACCAGTGAAGTTAATAATAATTATGAAAATATTCACATTATCTACAATATTAAACTAGTACTAGTCAGTAAAGCTGAGCAGGGTGAACTGTGCAAGAAGGCTATGTAATGGGGAAGGCACTAGATGTGCATGTAGCCATACCCCCTCCGAGCTGCCATGAAGCAGCAGCCAAGTGGAGTCATAGCAGCTCCCTGCCATAACCCACAGCTCACTCAGGGAGTTAAAAGCAAATGCCCAACTGAGCTAAAGACAAGAAAGTTTTGTTCACTACCATTCCCCAACATTGCTGAATAACATAGATCTATCTGCAGTGGTACCCCATCCCAAAGGAAATCCAGCAGTACAAACTATTAACCTGAACTCGGTACTACTGTCTAGCCATCAATATAGCACACTGAATTAGCAACAGAGTCAATGCAATGCCTTTTAATCTTCCCCTTCGGAGTTAAGAGTTTGGGGTTGCTGGGCAAAATCTTTCCTAATCAATTTGAGTTTCTTACCAGCTTTGACCGGATCTGAGTATAAACAGTTCTTTCCTGTATAGTGGATTCAAAGCTGAGCTGGTAGTGGAAGGGCATGTATGACTCCCAGGGCTCTCAGCCTGGCCCAGATCACATCAAAGTCTTTGCAGCGCTGCCAGGTTGTGAAGCTCAAATCAGGAAAACTACAAAGTGGTGTCATGTCCTGTTGTTTAAGTGGGCCTCTGGATTTTGTGGCCTGCAGAATGACCTTGCAGACAAGCGGTCTGCTAGTTAAGATCATTATAGTCCCTAGCTGGTTCTCTGTGTTTTTTATTTTCATGGGCTAAGTTGGTAGGTTTTGAAAATAAAGTCCTGCAAGTCCAGATCTAAGTGATGCCTTAGCAGGTCCAGGATGAAGGCAAGCAAGTCTGTCCCCTTCGACTCCTCATGCACTCCCTGCATGTGCACATAGTTAGCGCTAGCCTCATTCTCCACGGCCTCTACATGGACTTGAAGAAGTTTATTTTTATGTTGGCTCGCACTTGCGTGCCAGCCAACATATTGCATTAGTAGCAGATTTGGAGGCACGGTCACTGTTGGGCGAATGCAGGGCACGCATCAGTAGGCGCGTCCCTCATTCCCCAACAAGCCAGCATGCAGGCACCACACCAGGAAAACATAATGTTGCAAACACATCTAAGAAAAGGTCTGCTGCAATGAGAGCCAAGCTCATCATGTAGCGGCACCAAAACACACCCTCCCTATGTGCCTTTCCTGGTGAAGCCCTTCAATAAACATTGCGGTGCTAACTGCCACTGTGCAGAGAGCTGACTTCAGGGGTGCCCAGTTCCCCTGTCGGCATGCCCCAACCCACTTCATTTGCCGATGGGGGAGCCATCTCCCCATCGGCATAATGCACCCCCCATTTAAAGTGTGTACCGACGGGGTGCCCAATCCCCCTCAGCATCATGTCCCCCCTTCCCAGTTTAATTTGCTGATGGAGGAGTCCACTCCCTATTGGCATAATGTCCCCCCATTTGTTGTATACCGATGGGGGTGCCCAATCCTTCATTGGCTACAGAACCCCCCAAAAAAACACCTAGGTGGCACACTAGGAGCCCCCCCCAGCGTGCCAAATGCCCCTGTAAAACGAAAATGGTCCCGCAATTTTTTTTTTTTTACAACCTGCAAACCAGAAAACAGTCCCTCGTCGAGTCCGGTGGCCCTTCCCCAACCCTTACCCAGCTTCTGGCACCCTGCCTCCCCACACCCTCCTCTCACTATACTTATCTCCAGAGCACGGTGCGACGATCTTCGGTGGACCGGGAACACATCTGCACTCTTCAAAGCTGACTGCAAGCTGAAGAAATGCTGGTAAGCTGTATAATGGCATAAATAAAAATGTTTCAACTTTGGTGCATATCTCAGGCATTTTGGGGAATTTTGGCACAACATTTTCAGCATGGGGTTATTGGGACACCTCCTCATGAATTCAGTCACTGTCATGGCATTATTCAATCCTGAAAGGTGATTTCACAGTCACTGCACAGAATCACCTTTTAGGACCAATTAATGAAACAACAGTGCCACTGTTCATGGGGGGAGGGGGGCTCTCAAAAAGCCTATGTTGCAAATTTGGTAAAAAAAAATCCAAAAAATGGCTGTTTTACAAGCGTGCATTGCGTAGTTTTCACGCACATTCGTAACTTCGTGAATTTGTAACATTTTCACTCCAGATTTTCACAAATGGCATTTTTCAACACCTCCTTATGAACAGTACAGCTGTCATTTTACATATGTTGGCCGAAATGTGTTTTCGCATGTCCGGCACAGAATAGCACGGCCGCTGTGTGAAATCAGTTTTCAGGACAGTTTGAGAAAATAACGGTGACACTGTTCATGAGCAGAGGTCCTAAAATGCCTATGTTGAAAATTTGGTGACAAAAGTTCATAAAATGATTGTGTTACAAGCATGCGTTGTGCAGTTTCCACGCACCCTTGTAACTTTGCAAATCTGCAATATTTTCATGCCACATTTTCAACACTGCCATTTTTTCACATTTCCTTATGAACAGTTCAGCTGTCATTTTTCACAGTCTGCCTAAAATGTGTTTCTGCTCATGTGGCGCACAATGGTATGGTTGCTGTGGGAAATCAACTTTTGGGACAGGTTAACAAAATCACAGTGCCATTGTTCATGAGGGGAGGTTCCAAAATGCCTATGTTGAAAATATGGCTAAAACAATCCCCAAAATCATTGGGTTACGGACATGTGTTGCGCAGTTTCTATGCATGCTCATGACTTCACCAATTTTTAATATTTTCACTCCACATTTTCAGCGTTGCCATTTTTTTATACCTCCTCATGAACAATACAGTTGTCATTTTTCACATCCTGCCCAAAATGTGTTTTCATCCGTGTTGCCAAATGGCGTAGCCGCTGTGCAAAACCACCTTTCAGCTGACAAACTAATTGTGCTGCTCTTCATGAGGTGGGGTCACAAAAAGCCTATGTTGAAAATTTGGAGTGAAAATACCAACAAACACCTACGATGTTAGGTTTTGCAACTGTAACACCCTACACTGTAGAGACTGACAAGTGTCAGGGATGTGACTTGGGATCATTGGCTGTAATGCTCATGCCATTCCACCCCCACCCTGCAGCCAGTGACAGGCATCGAGGTGTGTCTTGGAGTGTTCAGCCCTAAAGTTCACCCTATTCTCCTATACTGCACCCATCTCAGTGTATTTCCTTATGGAATGGGGTTAAGTATAAGGCCCAAAGACCCCAAAGAACACCATGACACTTGTCAGTGTCTACAGGGTAGGGTAAGGTAAAATGGCATGAGCGTTATAGCTGACAACCCAAAGGCACACCCCAACGCCTGTCAGTCTCTGTAACATGGGGGGTGGGGTTGGCATCAGTTCAATACTTTACTGCCATTCCTATTATGCATCTCTAACTCCTGCACTACCAATGCCAATGTAAGCGAGGCAACATTCGGCATTGACAAATGCTTGTTTATGCCTGCCACAGATGCCGCTGACTTGTTAGCTGACTCAGTTGCCAACATAGTGTCTGTGGAAAGTGGTCCCATACAGAAATTTATCTTCACATGTGAGAATAAATTTCTGAGCATGTTCAGAGACCAACTTCATTTATCTTGCTCACGTTGCCCAAGATAACATGTATACCTTGACACATTTATTTTCACACTTGTTATGTATTTTAGTGTAATTACTGGTGAGCCCATTTACTGACTGGACTGACACACTGAATGACATAAAAACTGGCCAGTCATTACAGAATAGAACCTGATTATTACAACATGATATCAGCCAGTCAACCAGAAAGTGAAAGCCTCTGCCATCTCGCGCTCACAAAAACAAAACGACACAGAAAGGAAAACATTTTTTTTAACACACAGCACTATACTGACCAGCAATTATATAAAACAAAAAATGGGGGTGTTACATGATTCATTTTTTATGCATCCTCAATGTGTAATACCATCACAAACCACTTGTGCTTTGCACTTGCTGTTTATGTGGTATTACACAAATTGGATGTATAAAAAAACTCACACAACACCCCATGCATTGTTCTCTACATAGTTAGGATTGAGTAGGCACTTTTATGCTAAATCACAATTTATGGGGGTTGCTTGATGGTCCACAGCCAGTGCAATTTGATACCATGCTGGAGGCCCAGGTCCAGGAGCAGACTTCGGAGTCAGTTCTCAGGTGGATAGATGGTGAAAACACTGCCTCCAGTTGGGTGGATGGTGCTGCAGGTTCAACGCCATAGCAGCCCCGGGTGGTGGACCAGCAAGCTTGCTACCCTACCACAGTGACTGCTGCCTGCATTCTTCACTTTTGCTCACCAATGGGGGAGGGTGGGATCAAGCAGCAGGAAGAAAGAGGGGTGGGACAAGTGCCGTCTACATGACAATCACAGGTACTCCCGGGCAACGCTCTACATGGACAAACATCTGGAGGACAGAAGGTGCTGCTGTTGATGGGTTTACAGCTTGCCAGAAAAGCCCAGACCTGAAGCTTTGGTAGACAGGTACCAGAGGACAAAATGATACATAAAAGAATAGAGCTGTATGAAATTTTTCTGTTCTGCTTCCACTGGAATTCCACCGAATCTCTGAAATTCTGCCTAATTTCATAGAATTTTGTTGGCTCAGGATTCTAACATATTGAAGCAGAATGTTAACCACAGGATCATTTTATGCAGTTTTTATAAACCAGTGGTTCATTTTCTGCAAACTGCAGAATTACATTATCCACGGGATAATATTCTGTGGTTTACATAGAAATGCTTTTCAGAATTCCACAGAATTAAAAAAGAAATTCAGAAAAGCATTTCTGAAGCAGAATTGCTATTCTGCACAAATTCTGTCTGTGCAATTCTGCACAGCTCTAGTAAGGGGCAACATACTGTATAACTAGAGATAGGTGAAGTTGGAAAAATTTGCTCCGTGGATTTTGCGCAATTTGTGATCAAAAATCAATCCGCGAAGTGCAACGTACCACCCACAAAGTGCGAAGTTCCGCCCATAAAGTGCAATGTTCCACCCACAAAGTGTGGAACTTCACACTTTGCAGGTGCAATTCTACCATTTCTGGATGAAAACTTCACAACTTCAGGTGAAGTCGAAGTTGCTGAGGGTCGGGGAAACTTCATGAAGCTCCGTGAAGTGCAAATTTTGTCTGCTTTGTGGCAACTTTGCCTGCAAATTTAAACTTCACCCCATCTCTGCATATAATAGGGTGTGTAGTTCTCAGGGGATAATTCACACCTTGGATGGTTGTAAGGTATGAGGTGCAGCCAAGGGCTACAACCACCTGCGGAATGTATTATCCTCTTATAACCACACACCCTGTTGAGAGTTATCCCACTTATAAAATGAGCTTTAATTTGTTTAAAAACTACGTTGTTTACATGAGGTGTGTGACTATAAGAAAATAATCAATGGTCATGTGACATTTTTCAACAAATGAGGTTACGGGATCTCACAGCCCATTTTATTAATGAAAAAAGTCACAATTTATGATCATTTATAATATGGTCTACTTTTAAGTTAGGGCTTTAAAACTGGCTTTTACACCCTTTGCCACAGAGTCTCAGAAACTGCCAAATGTGTCACAGAAAGAAAAAATGGCTGTTTTTTCAACACACAGCCCTAACCCGACCAGCAATCATATAAAATAAAGAATGGATGCCAATCCGCCAGTGCAGTGGTAGTACTACTGCCTGTGGCACCAACGACTGCGGTTTGTGAGTGACCTTGTACATCAGAGGGTTGACCTGGGGAGAGGAGGCTGAGCATCCAGGGCACTGCTCACCTTCTCTGGGGAGGGAAGGGATCTAGTACCCGGTGTCTACCAACCTCTAGTGGTACCTGGAAGGGTATGGCAGTGCGAGACTCCGCTGTGTGCTCGTCGGGGTGGGGACCGGTGGACCTCTGAACATTGGGGGTGGAAATGTGTTTAATCATGTGTTAAGGTCATTGCACATATGACATCGCTTTGGCGGGGGGGGGCACATAAGGCAAAAACACCTTGGTGTGAGCCCCATGACTCCCAGGATCCAGTCAAGTTCCAGGACCCAGCTGATACAGGAAGGGGCCCCCCCAGCACTGACTGAGGCCAAAAATATGCTCATAAAAAAATAAAGAAGAAAGAATGGATGTTGCATTATTCATTTTCTTACACACTCTCAGTGCATAATACCATCACAAACCACTTGAGGTAAAAACTGGTTAAGTAGTTATTAAAAGAGTATTACAGTCAAAATTTGTAAACACGTTGTGTTGTGCAGTGTTTTGATTTGTGTATGTAGTCCTGGTGTGTCCTTCCCTATGTGTGCAGAGCAGGACACTGCAGTACAGGAGCTAGCACAACAAAACTCACCCAAATCAGGAACCAAAACAAAAAAAGCAAAAAGGAAATCCAAAAAACTTCTGATCAGAGGAGATTCCATGATTCAGGGAGTTGATACCCATCTCCAGCCAGGGGTAATAGTCAGATGTCTCCCAGGTACATCAGCATGGAGAGACACTGACCGCATTGCTAAAATTGTTCACAAAGCAGGAGAAAACATTGATGTCCTAGTACACATAGGGACTAATGATCTTGCCAGCCGGTCAGTTGTGGAGACCAAGGAACACCTGACCAGGCTGGGTGACAAACTATCATCTATTTCATCCGGCATCTCCTTCTCTGAGTTCCTGCCAGTCTGGGAGAGGGGCAGATGGACGGAAGGTCAGAGAAGGGGAGATGAGGGAGCTAAACACGTGGCTCAAGGGCTGGTGCCAGGAAAAAGGACACAGATTTGTAGGGAACTGGCAACAGTTTTGGGAGCGAAAGTTCTTTAAATTTGATGGACTGCATCTGACTAAGGAGGGAGTCAGTGCATTGGGGCAGAAGTTTGACGTCTTTGCAGAATATTTAAACTAGCAAATGGGGAGAGGTGCAGCACCCATACGTCGAATGGAAGAACACCCTCCCCTCAGCTAGTGGTCAAACAGGATTCAGCATGTTTGCAGTTCATTTGCATCACCAGGTAAGAAAAAGGTTTGTCTCCCACACGACGTGCAGGGTAATGCCAAACCTCACCCAACAACTAACACACCAAAAATCTGGCCAATGGAAAATCATGTGCACAAATGCTCACAGCCTGGGAAATAAGATCCCAGACCTGCAGGCAATAATGTCAGAGGCTAAACTGGACATAGTAGCAATTAATGAGGCGTGGTTTACCAGTAACCACACTTGGGAGACTTCAGTACCTGGCTATGTATTGCTCAGAAGAGACTGAGGTGCAAAGGGAGGAGTGGCCCTGTATGTCAATGAAAATATCAAAACTACAGAAATTCAGAATACATAAGGAGCCAGAAGAACTGTGGGTCACCCTGGAAACAGGAAATGGGACAGCCATAAGAACTGGGGTTGTCTACAGGCCCCAGACCAGGGGAGGACATAGACACATTACTGTTAGAAGATACCGAAACATGACAGCTAAAGGGAGGTTCTGATAATGGGAGACTTCAACATGCGGATACAGATTGGTCAATACCAGCAGGAACATCTGCCAGAACTGGACACATAGTGGATTTCCTGCAGGGGGGCCTCAAACAACTGGTGCAGCAACCCACAAGAGACAGGGCTATCCTAGATCTAGTACTGACTAACAAGGAAGGGATCACAGATCTCCAGGTAGAAAGGTCACCTGGGGCCAGTGACCATCACATGGAATGGTTCAATTTGGCTACTACATCTAAATCATCCCATTCCAAGGCAAAATATGGGACTTCAGAGGAGCTGACTTTGATAAGATGGCCAACAGAGTTAAGCTAGCCCTGTCAAAAAGAAACACAGGTGAGGGTACAGGCAAGTGGGCAAGCATTAAGGATGCAATACTTGAAGCAACATCCCATTGTGTTAGACAAAAAGGAAGTGCAAAGAAGAAGGAACCACTTTGGTTCTCAAATACAGTAGCAGAAAAGGTCAGAGCCAAAGGCTGGCCTTCAGGAAATATAAGGGAACACAGGCGGGATGAAGATAGGGAGGCATACCAAACTGCCCTAAGGGAAGCAGGAAGGCAGTAAGGCAGGCAAAGTCCCAAACTGAGGAAACACTAGCACGAACAGTAAAAGAAGGTGACAAGACTTTCTATAGATAAATTAGTGAAAGGAGAAAGTCCAGAGGGGGTATTGCTAAGCTTAATGGAGAAAAGGGAGTATGTGAGGAGGAGGACACTGTAAAGGCATTTATCCTAAATAGATACTTTTGCTCAGTATTTACTGAAGAGAAGGTAGGGCAGGGCCCACAGCTCAGCATCATGGACACAGGGGGGAGGGACGTGAGCACTGCTCCCTTCACAAAAGAAAGGGTCCTAGAAGAGCTTGCTAAGCTCAGGGTGGATAAGGCAATGGGACCTGATGGCATACATCCCAGGGTACTTAAGGAGCTAAAGGTGGAACTGTCAGAGCCATTAGCAGAACTGTTTAGTGAGACTCTGAGCACAGGAGAGGTCCCAGAAGACTGGAGAAGGGCTCATGTGATCCCGCTCCACAAGAGTGGTAGCAGGGAGGAGGCGGGGAACTGCAGACCAGTCAGTCTTACCTCAGTAGTGGGCAAGATTATGGAGGCACTCCTTAAGGAAAGGATAGTGCAACACCTGGAATCCATAGGGGCACAGGATCCAAGACAGCATGGGTTTACAAAAGGAAGGTCCTGTCAAACTAATCTCATAGATTTCACCAAGGGGGAGCAGTTGATGTCGCCTACCTTGACTTCAGCAAAGCTTTTGACACTGTTCCATAGAAGATTGATAAATAAGCTGGGTAGGCTCGGGGTGGGTCAGAAGTTGGTCAGCTGGGTGGCAAACTGGTTGACGGGCAGAAAACAGAGAGCGGTGGTAAATGGTATACAGTCAGAAGAGATGCAAGTCACAAGTGGGGTACCTCAGGGATCAGTTCTGGGGCCAGTCCTCTTCAACATCTTCATTAGTGACCTTGCAGATGGACTAGAGGGTAAGGCTTGTCTGTTTGCAGATGACACCAAGATCTGCAACGGAGTAGATGATCCAGATGGGGTGGCAGAATGAGAAGAGATCTGGATAAACTAGCAAAATGGTCAGAAGAGTGGCAACTGGGATTTAATGCAAAGAAGTGCAAAATCATGCACATAGGGAAGAGAAACCTGAAGCCACCTATAGGCTGGGAGGGAGTTGCTAGCAGTCACAAAGGAAGAAAGAGACTTGGGCATCATCATCACTGATGACCTGAAATCATCAAGCAGACCTCTAAAGCAGTAGGTAAGGCTAGGGGGGTGTTAGGGTGTATTGGTAGGGGTATCACAAGTCGTAAGAGGGAGGTAATAATCCCTCTGTACAAGACATTGGTTAGGCCCCATCTGGAGTACTGTGTGCAGTACTGGAGGCCACACCTTCACAAGGACATTAACCAAATTGAGGCAGTCCAGAGAAGGGCAACCAAAATGGTGCAGGGACTGCATCAGAAGACATATGAGGACAGATGGGAGGGAGAGAGGTGATATGATCGAGGCATTCAAACACCTTAAGGGCATTAACAAGGTGAAAGAGTCTAACATGTTTAAATATAAGAAAAATAGCAGGACAAGAGGACACAGCATGAGATTAGAGGGGGGCTGATTAAGGGGGAATGTGAGGAAATTCTTTTTCACAGAAAGGGTGGTGGATGCATGGAATGGCTTACCACAAGAAGTGGTGGCTATGAATACAGTGCAGGGCTTCAAACAGGCATGGGATAGGCATAAGGAAGCAATACAAATGACTATGAATAGCTAGGCCACTGACAGAGCAAAGGCCGATGGCACATTTATAAGGTAGAAAAAGAAATGGGCAGACTGGATGGGCCTTGTGGTCCTTATCTTCCGTCAACTTCTATGTTTCTATGTTTCTATTATAAATTTTTTTCTAAATTAGCCTGCTAGTTATATGGTAGTTTTATGGCCCCTGGGTATCTCCATATTAGCAAGGTTTAATGCTCTTCTTTTTTCTGACAATGCCTCCTGTTCCATGTGACAGTGATGCATCCAGGGCCATTAGGTCAGCAAGTACTAGAGCCGGAAGCCTGATGTTCTGGTCTCCACTGAATAGCTCTAATTCAATACTTGTGTTTTCTATGTGTGTGTGTGTGTGTGTGTGTGTGTGTGTGTGCGTGTCAGGTCTAGCCAGCAGGAATAAATGTTTTACTTTTAAAACTTATTATTTCATCAAACTACACACAGCCACAAAAAAACACACAAAATTAATAAAGACTAGCAGTTTTCTTACAGAATAACCCACTCAATTAGCAGTCAAGTATTTGCAAAACTGTAAATGTAGCCATTATTGCTCACTGGATAAGGAAAGTTATTTAATATCACAGCTGTGCTGTTGTAAAGTAACTCTAAACCAGTGCTCATTGAATCCATGGTCCTGGATACATCACTGTCACATGGGACAGGAGGCTTTGTAGGAACAAGAAGAGCAATAAACTATACTAAGATGGAGTCCCCCAGGAGCTATAAAACTACAGCAAAACTAGCAGGCTAATTTAGAAAAAACTAACAGCAGACAACGGGATGGCCACACTAGGACTACACATACAAATCAAAACACTCTGCTCAACATATGTTACAATAACTTTGTTGGTAGAAAAGGACCGTTTGACTCAACAAGTCTGCCCAAGTGGCCCTTGCCTAGTCTGTGTCTGCAGATCCTAACTTGTCTCCAGTGACCCTCCATTCTCCCTGCCTATTGACTAATATTTCCCTATGTCTATCCCACACAATCTTGACGCCCCCTACTGTTTTTGCCTCCATCAGTTCTGCTGAAAGTCCTTTCCAGGCAATCACCACTATTTCAATGAAGTAGTGTTTTTGTAAATTCTGACTGTACTACTCCTTTAAGTTGGTGGAATCAAAATAGTAAAATTCTCCAATTTTTGACACATTTTTGTTCTCCAAAAACAAAAGAAAAAGTAAAGATTTGAAATATGAAGCTTTCTGCTTCATTAGATCGAGTCCCAAAGTGCTTTCATAGATTTTGGAATGAAAGTCCTGAAAATATTTATGCTATAAACAAAATCAGTTGCTGACAGCTGCTTTTTGTACATTTTTATCTTGCACCCGTATGCTCTTTCAGTGTTTACAGGTGTATAAATGCTGCTTGCCCATAGTAACACAGATCACTGTTCTCATTCACCCACACAGCTTCTATTTAACCTCTCCTAAGCCCCCACTAGTGTGTGGAATTATGAAATTATACTACTGCCAGAATTTCACATGAGGTAGAATAGACTTTTCCACATTGAAAAATTATGGATAATCTGGAATTTCACCAGCTGATGTGCAGTTCCACAGAAAAAGGGAACATTTCTGTATTTTTGAGTTTTTCAAGTGTATGTTTCTATGATTTAAAAAGAAAGACAAAAATAAAGTTCACAACAAAGACTTGCAGTTAACTTTAAAAATAAAATAAAATTTCATTTGGCGGAATTCCACAGAAATCACCATAAAATTCTGCCAAGCTCAGTAGAAGAGGAATTGCCATTCCATAATTATTCTGCTAGCAGAATGCAACGCTCCCCTTAGTACCAGCATCTATCAGCAAAACCCCACTAAAAACCACAAATTCAAAAAAATTGGGTGACTGCTTTCCTTAGTTACAAAAACAGAGTGCAACTTCCACTCTGTCCTGCTCCTGGATGCTGAGTGACCAGCTGACTCATTTACTTGGCACATCTATGCAACACAAAGGGACACAGAAGCAGTTGCAGGAACAGAGGATCAGAAGGCCATGGATTCTAGTCCCATACCTGGCTAATAATTAGTACTGACATTGTAGTGCAGCACTAAGGGGATGATGTAGTATTGAGATACTGTGGTTTAGAGGAGTCATTAAATTGAGATCTCTTCTGCCCATGTCTTTTATCTGTCAGGTGGATGTTAAAGAGCCCATGGCATTTATCATATGAGTAGGGTATTGTCACTGGTGCTTAGGCTAAAATCACCCTGTCAATAATCCAGATAAATATACAGATACAAATATAATATAGATAAATGATAACCTGCTTGAAGAGGTACCCCACTTAAAGTACTTAGGTGTGTGGCTGAACCAGAACCTTAGCATTTCCACCTTCTTTCTTTCTTTCTTTCTTTCTTTCTTTCTTTCTTTCTTTCTTTCTTTCTTTCTTTCTTTTCTTTCTTTCTTTCTTTCTTTCTCATAAAACCCTTTAGGTAGAACCTATTTTTAAAGGGTTTAAAGTCAGATACAACATAAAACAGCAAGTACAGGGGATTTGCATGTATATAGTACAACTCAATGCAATACAGTACTATAAAATGCATAGAGAATAATGCATAGGCGACTGTGTGCTATGAAGTTTTTTTACATATCCGAGATGTGTGATGACCCATGCTTGAGAGATTTATGAGGTCATCACACATCGAGAGTGTGTAAACAAAACTTCATAGACACACAGTCATCTATGTATTATTTTTTATTCCTACTGGTGCAAGACGTCAATGCAATCACCCCTGTGGCTGGAGCCAGAAATTGCAGCGTAAGTGGTCTTAATTACTGTCACCAGCTTGCTTACTCTTCTCTGCTCTCTCTCTCTGTCTGTCTCTCAATGCCACAGCCTGACCCAGTAACACAGCTCTGCTGGGACAACTGCTGACTAGCACAACCACGCTGTTCTACTGCTGCTACCCCGGATCACCAAACTGAACTGTAGCTGTCATCACCTCCTGGGGTCAGTGGCACTACTGCAACTTGGGACACCACCAGACTACACTGCAGGTGGGAGCAAGAGAACAAGCAGTGGAACCGCTGACTCAAGACCATCACGTAACTTTTAATTTTACTGTCAGCTGGTTCTCTGTGTGCTTCCTCCACAAACTGCCAAAATGACCTCCTGCTGCCACTGTCTGTCTTGAGAGTGGTCTTTCCCGCTCATAGTTTCAAGAGGAACTGAAGCATGACTAGCAGAAAGTAATTTGAGACTGACAGCATGAAGCTGAAAATGCTGTAATAACGTGGTGTGGGTTCCATGTCATAATGGCGATCTTGGAATAGTGAACACCATTATGGTGAGTGTACATCGCCAAAAATGAATTTCAGCGATGCATACTCGCAGCACGGACAAAAACGGCACCCGAGACCTACGGGTCTTATTTTTAATGAGGGGGGCTGTGCCCCCCTCCTCACTTATGGAGTCTCAGCTCCACAGGCAGTGCATGACAGGGTGGTGAAAAACTTAAAAATTATAAAGCCGCCTGACAGAAAAAAAAAACACACTGCGCTGGACCCTAACCCTGTGCCTCCCAGATGACCACCCTCCCCACCACACTAGTGGACTAGCTCTGCCGCTGCCTGCCACACCCCTTCCCATATAGCATCCCTCCCCTGCCTCCCCCCACGTGTGTACCTGCGTACTTCCCGTAGTGGTATTTCGCCCAACCCAGTATCCGGTCACCTCCCTGCTAGGTAGCCATGAACACAGGCACCGTAATTGAGTTGCCATTTTTGTTGGCACCCAGTTTTGGTGCCTTGTTCACTGGATACCCATGGGTGACATCACAGCAGGTTATTATGGCTTTTGAAAGGTATCTGAAGTGAGTTTGATATAGCGGGTCACCGGTTACTATAATACAACTCAGTAAGATTACATTTTAGCAACAGTAAACACCTACTGGCACAGGAACAAAACAGTTATACAGTTAGTGCTGCCACAGTATTAAATCAATACATAGGTGTCATGATAACATAACACATCAAGTAAGGCACCACATAGTGAATAGACAAGAATAGGCAGCGGTAGCAGTTATAAGATCCAAGCAGGGTGAGAGAAGAAAACAGCTGGGATTTAAACAGGTTTCAAGTGCAGTCGGTTTTTAATGAGGGATGCAGGTCATTCTATAGCTTAGCACATCAGTATGACAAAACTAGCTTGGCCAAGAGAGTTTTTTTCCCCCGAGGGAGCAGCAGAGTGTGCGGCACCACACTTCTAGTGGAGTATTTTTTTTTTATCATGTAATATTTTATTGAAGTTTTCCAATTTTTCATATTGTTTACATAATACTTAGAAGTGTATTCGCAATAAGCCTCAATCACTGACAAACAGCCACGGGATGACTAACAATACTGCCATCTTAAAGTTTACATCCAGGGTACAACGTAGCTCTAAACTGCATCACTATTTGTCAAAATCCAAATCTCAGTTGGCCTTGAAGAAGGCCTAAGCTATGTGTGAGACAGACCTACTGCAGCAGGCTTTAATTAGACACAAAGATTTGCAGGGATAAGGATTCAAGAAAAACATTACCTTGCAGCACAGGCCTCTCATTTATATAATGAAAATATACCATCTAGGTTCTCATGATTAGTTTATACCCAGTATTCCCACAATAAAGTGTTTAAGCTATCCACAAGGTCAGGATTGAGGAAGAAAAAGAAGGCGGAAAATATGAGGAGAAAGAGCTAGAGATAAGAGGAGGGAGAAAGAGCACAGCAGGGGTTAGACACAGAAGAGGGGGATATCTTGTATTTGGCATACCACTCTAAGGTCAACTTGCTAAGAAGTAGTAGGAGGATTTTGTAGTGGGGGAGGAAACACTCTGTGAATGTGGGAGTGCAGGTAGGCATCCCATTTTGAGTAGTAGTCAGCTAATTTGCCTCTAGCTGCTGCCGTAAGCCTCTCAAAGATGGCCAGCCTAGCCATGGCTGCCCACCATTGAGAATGTGTGGGGGGTAGGGATTGTCTCCATCTCACCAGAATGGCTGTCTTTGCTTCCATGATAGCAACCAAGACCCAGGCTTTACTAGGAGGAGTAAGTGCATTTACTGAGGAGGTGTCCCCCAGTAGTAGGGAGTAATGTTGAAGAGATAGCAGGTTACCCACTATAGCAGAACAGTCCTTCAAAACTGATGTCCAGAAGGTGCGGATTGTTGGGCACAGCCATAGTATATGGTATAGGTGGACCGGAGAGGAGCGGCATCTCCAGCAGCTGTCTTGTGGGATTATCTTTCACCTATAGAGGACTGAGGGAGTTTGATACCATCTGAGAAGAATTTTTAATTGAATCAACTGGCTCTTTGAGTCTACATAGGCCGTATGGGCCAATCTGAGACATTCCGACCACTGCTGTGGAGATAGAGAGTGAGAAAAATCCTGTTCCCATGCGGCTTTGCTAGTTAAAGTGAAATCCGGTTGGGAGTCTCTAAGAGTTCGATAGATAGCACCTACAAGGCCTCCACCTCTGTTGAGTAGAGAGAGGTTATTCAGGCATCTCCAAGGGGACTGGCACGGCCAGATCTTAAGGAGAGGGATCAATGCACTTCGTAATTGGAGAAATTTCCAAAAATCCTGAGATGGCAATTTGTATTTAGTTTTGAGCTGCTCAAAGGACATCAACGTATGCTTGTTCGGTATGAGAAGATCGGCTACCGTCTGTATGCTCCTAGAGGCCCATGAGGCCCAATGAAGTGACTTACGGTCTACCTTAACGAGAGGATTATTCCAAATCGGGGCATAACATAAGGGAGGAGGGTAGTTGGCGTTTGGAACACCAGTTATGGCCATTGCCCAGCGCCACAGTGCACATGTATTTGTCATAAGTGGTGTGAGTTGAGGATTGGCAGGTTTCCTGCAAGATAACAGCGAATAAAGGGGAGTCTTTGCTGACAGCCTGGCCTCCAGTACTGCCCACTGAGGAGAAGGGGTAGAACGAGGGGCAAACCACATCACAGCCTGAGCCATGCTAAAGGCCAAATGATATCCCATGAACCAGGGGAGGTCGAGCCCTCCCTTGGTCCAATGAGCACGTAATTTTGTTCGCCCCCATCTAGGGAGGCCACCTTCCCAGAGGAGAAGTGCTACTAATCTACCTAAGGCTTGAAATGGTTTTTGAGAGAGAGGGATTGGGAGGTTGTTCAGTAGGTAAGAAACCCTGGAAAAAATAAACATTCTAATTGCCTCCACCTTTCCTTTCAGCGTTAGGCGTAATTTCATCCAGCGGTGGACCTCAGCTGTCAAAGTGGCTAGGAGGGGAGAGAAATTGGCTGTTTCTAGGTCCTTCCAGGCTGCCATGATGGTAATGCCCAAATATGGGAAGCCCTGCAGCGCCCAGGAAATATCTGCACTGGCTAAACATTGTCTACTACATTTCTTATTTAGAGGGGATAATATAGTTTTTTTCTGATTCACTGTAAGCCCAGATATTCTAGCAAACTCCTGCAGGATTGACAAAACCAGTGGGAGGGAGGACTGCGGGTCAGAAAGAGTAAGAAGCATATCGTCTGCATATGCATTAAGTAAATAGGAAGTTTTCCCCACAGGGATACTGGTTACCATTGAGGTGTTAGTTCGTGTTCTAATTAAGGGGTCCAGAGCTACCAGAAACAGGAGTGGGGAGAGAGGACACCCTTGTCTGGTACCTCTATGGAGGAGAAAGGGAGAAGAGGTATCCTTATTAGTAAGGATTCTGGCCAAGGGCAGGTTGTACAGTGTGTATACCCATGAACAAAATTGGGATCCAAAGCCATACAGTCTGAGAATCTGGTGCAAATAAACCCATTCCAGGGAGTCGAAAGCCTTAGCAAAATCAACCACTAATTCTGCCATGGGAACCTCGGAGTGAAGTGCCAGCCATTTAAGATTTAAAATAAGGCGTAGGTTATCTGCACTAGATTTCCCTTTTAGGAATCCCATTTGAGTGGGATGAATCAGATTTAATAACACTGGGGATAGTCTGGTTGCCAAGATTTTAGCCAGTATCTTAGTATCCACCGGGAGAAGTGAAATGGGTCTATAATTTGCACACAGTAAGTCATCCAAGAATTTCTTGGGGATTAGTGAAATAGAGCCTCACGCATAGTGGGGGGAAGTATAGCATTCGATTGGGCTTCCTGGAGAGCTTGCAGAAGGGGGGTGGTAATCTCATCCTGTAGCACTTGGTACAGCTCTGCTGATAACCCATCTGGCCCCCGGGCCTTCCCTTTGGCCATCTGAGATAGTGCAGACCAGAGCTCGTCCTGAGTTATGGGAGCATCCGGAGCATGGGCCTGCTCTTTTGAGAGCTTAGGGAGTTGCGCCCCCTCTGCAAAAACTTAGAAAACGCTGAGATAATTCAGTATCTGAAAAGGTATTCTGAGACTGGTAAAGGTCCTGATAAAATATTTTCATAGTCTCATTGATAGCCTTGGGTGTTGTTGCAACCTTCCTCTCCTTGTTCTTGAGGGCTAAAATTCTGGAAGAGGTTTGTTGCTTCCATAAATAATAAGCTAATAATTTCCCTCCCTTATCCCTCCCTCCCTCCCAGAACCTGTGCTTAGCTCGAGTGAGTTGCCACTCCGCCTTCCTGTTCAGCAGCACATGGAGTTTGTATTTTAAACCAGTAGTGTCAGCTAGGAGAGGAGAGTTGAGTAGGTTAGTGGGAGATATTTTGAGCTGCTTCTCTAGAAGTGCCAGATCCTTCTGAAGCTCTGATATCTGCTTTGCCCTTTCCTTGTTTTTAGCCATACAGAAGGAAATAATTCTCCCGCTTATAACTGCCTTAAAGGCCTCCCAGACCGTGGTCGCACTTGTTTCCCCTGGGGTGTTGACTGAAAAATAGGAAAGGGTTTCCTTTTTTATGTAATCGCGAAAGGCTGCATCCTCCAACAATAACGGATTACATCTCCACCTTGTGGAGCGTGAGCCCTGCCCCGGGGGAGTGAAAATGACCGTTACAGGGGCATGGTCCGATATGACTATGCTGCCAATGGTGGGAGTTTCTACCCCAGGCATTGCAGCATGATTGACCAACCAGAAGTCAAGTCTGCTATGAGTCCCATGCACTGTGGAAAAGTATGTGTAATCACGCCCACTTGGATGACTGATTCTCCATGGGTCTTCTAGTCCCCATTCTGACATCAAAGTATTTAGTGTTTCTAAAACCTTTGGATGGGACTGAGGTGTAGGTATGGATTTGTCTAAAAAAATATCACGCACCAAGTTATGATCCCCACCTAGTAGGATTGGAATATCAAGGTCGTTGCCAGAGAGCTCGGTGAAGGCCTGACTCAATTCAGAATAGACATCCGCTGTATCCGTATTGAAGCCATAAACATTGGCTATTATGACCCTGCCACCAGGATATGACAGCTTAGCCACTATCCATCTACCTAGTGAGTCCTGATGCTGACCTTCAACAGTCTGTGGTCCTGACCTCCGTAGTAGGATGGCCACTCCCCTGGACTTCGTGGAGGCACAACTAGCCAGCACTATTCCCACCCACAACCTTTTTAGCCATTGTACTGTGCGGCTGGTAAGATGCATCTCCTGGAGTAATGCGATATCCGCACCGATCGAGTTTAGATATTGCAACACCTCGGTTCGTTTTGCTGGATGATTCAGTCCACGCACATTCCAAGAGACACATCCCCAACCACGTGGTGCAACTGTAGTCGGGACCATAATGATAATTCCCACCTATTATGTAGCAAGGAAAAAGTGTGTACTCACCCAGCCAATAGTGAAAGGAGAAGCAGGTAAGAATGAAAGACAAAAAGATGCCTGGCTAGAGGCTTATGGTAAGTCTTGTACTGTTGGTGAGCCTCAAACAGACAGGTGTTGAAAAGGTTGAGAGGAGACAATAACAATCAAGCTACCTGCAGTTGAAGAGAGGCCTGTGCGAAGTGAAGAGAAAACCACAGTTATGTACCTTAGAAATTCAAAATAAAGGGCAGAAATCTGCCAATAATCAGCTGTCAAGCAACAGGTTAATTAACAGATTAAGTATAAAACAATATAACACATTTAAAACTACCAACAATAACTCAGTTATTGGTGCCGAGTTGTACGTGTGAATAGAGGCAGTTACGCCCCTGAGCCACACTGCTTCAGACACCAAATGCAGAATCGGGAAGGAGTCACACCAGATTAGATGATCTGTCCCAGCCCGAAACTGAGGACTCAGCCACATGAACTGCTATGAGCCACCAGGATAAGCCTGGAGTCTGGAGCCGCCCCCAAACTGGAGCGGGAGGCATAGTCAATCGGTACACCTGACTGGGGAATGGGGAAGGGGACGGGGGGGGGGTCTGTCAGCCACATATTACCTTTAAGGTTCCAATCCATGGGGAAAAATAACAACCCATAGGAAACGTAACCAGCGACCACTAGTATGATTAACTACCAAGACCATCATGGTGTATTAGAGGATGACCATATTTATACGGCTTAAAAATTACCCGGCCTATGAATTATTTAAGAAATATATGAATTATTTAGGAATTGTATGCCCAGCTCCATGAATAAGAGCATTAGGCTACACAGCACATCCACCAAAAGGGATGGGGTACATACAGAGACATGCCTATAGTAGCGAAGAGGGGGATGGGTTACTAGCTACATCAGATGGGCCTTAAGAATACCAAGCAGAGGAAGATGGTACAAAAGAGGTGAGGAGGGGAGGAGTTCCTCTGCCTGTAATTTATAGGCACTGCCCCATTCAGCTCTAGGTGTGCTAGTTCAATAAGGAGGAAGGAGGGGGGCATAGCCCTTCGCCCCATGACTGCCAAGTTAGACCCTCCAATTCTCAAATATTGGGAATAAAATTCCTTTGCTTTTCAGGTCCCCAATATCGCCAGAGCTTCTGCGTATGTTTTCAGCCCAGGTTTCAGAGCAGAACTGGTTGCTTCCTCCTCTTCGTTCTCCTCCTCCATCATCGATGCCCAGTCTAGCAGGACCGGATCGTTCTCAAGGGTCCCCGTTGCTTCCTCCATCACATCAGAGGGCTTACTTTTCTCCGGTGTTGTTAGATCTGCCTTTAGGAATTTGGCTGGTGGGGACGTGGTAAGGTTACTCTGGGTTGGTGGGCAAGGGCTTCTAGAGCGTGAGCGCTGTCTTGCTGGCAGCGGAGGATCAGCCGCTTCAGGCGTTTTTGACAATTGGCCAGCATTAGATACTTCCAAAGTCGGCTGAGGTGCAGAATGAAGCAGAGGTGACTTGGTTCTATCAGGGGAGGGATTCCATAGCTGTCTTTGCGATGGGGGAGCTGTACTGGACAGACCCGTCCTCCTACGATATTGGTCCTCTGAGACAGCACTGCTCTTTCTGCTGGTTCCATGTGTTATTCTACCCCTTGGCTCCCAGAGGTGTCTGGGAGATGTAGCGCCCGCCAGCATATTCAGCCAGTGTCCCTGAATCCAGGCCTCAGCATCCCTTGGAGAGTCTGCCCGAAAAGACTGGCCATCCCTAGACAGGTATAGCGATGTAAGTCCTTTAAGTCTATATTGTACTATATTAGCATTCAGCACCTTTTTTAGCGATTTATAGGCACCTCTCCTGGCTGCAACCTCCTGTGAAAAATCTCTGTATACAGAGATAACATGCCCCCTTCAAGTTAGCTCCCCAATGTCTCTTATGGCTTTAAGTAAACGCTCCTTAACTGAGAGGCGCGGCATATATGCAACCATGGTTCGAGGGCTTTTAGTGTGACTCGAGTTACTGGGAACCAGATAGGCATGTTCAATGTTTACCGGCTCTTTCCACCGTTCTCCTATCAGCTGTGGAAGCCATTCGTTTAAGAACTTCTCCAAGCTGGGGCCCTCCACTCCCTTTGGTACACCAAGAATGCGAATATTATTCCTCCTGATGCGATTCTCTTGTACTTCAACCCTTTGCCATAAATGAGCCAGATTGGCTTCATGATCTCTAAGTTTGTGCAGAACATTCAAGTGCTGGCCTTCCAACTCCCCCACACGCTGCTCGAGGACATTATGTTGGTCCTCTAGCCTGCGGACATCTGCAACTTTGCCCGTCAGTGAAGCGCCGATGTTATCCACCCTGGAGAGTAGCGCTGCAAGCATTTTTGTGATGTTGTCCAGGGCTTCCCCCACTTGAATTTGATCTGGGGTGCCCTGAGCCACTGCTCCATCACTGCAGCTTGTGATCTGTTCCATCCCAGCAATAGGATCTTTGCGTTGCACTAGGCAGGTACTCGGGAGGCCAGTGGCTCTGTGGTTGAATCAGCATTGGTCTGCCTAGAAGTTGACTGTCCTCTTTCATCCTCAGTTGCCATCAGGAGGATACGGAGGGGGTGAGGGGTGCAAACGCTCCATGGGAAAGTGACCAGGAGACACTACAGTTGGAGAAACCGCGGCCGGGCCTGTGCGGCCTATCTAAGAGCACCTGAGTCAGTAACTGCGTGGGTCACCCGACACTATAGATTGCAGCGATCCCCAGAAATATTTCACCGATGGTGACAGGGGGTAGGAAGGAGAGAAATCAGGTGAGGAGAGTACACTTTTAGTCCATCATTCCTGCGGTAAGTGTAGGATTTTCATCGGGCTGGGGCAGAGCGACGGGTTCAAGATGCCATCTTCACTGGATCCCACTGGAAGTCCCTAGTGGAGTATTTTTGGTCAAAAAGTTGAACATGTCCTGTAGTCCAGGGGACAGTAGGCCTCGTAGAGCTTTTCTACCAGTGACCAGCATGCGATAGCACAGCCTAGAGTCCAGGTTGAGCCAGTTCTGGCTGCTATGTTGCACACAGGTGTGGGTGTCATGTTTTTGGCTAAGCGCAAAATGGCAGGCTCTGTTAAGGAAACCCGGACTCTGGATAGCACACAGTCACTCTCAGACCTATAGACAACAATCCCATAGTCAATTATGCTGGCAATGAAACACTGTACCAGGAGTTTCTTAATCTCTGGTAGAAAATTGTTTCTACGCCTGTAGAGTAGCCCTAGCCTGGAGTTAACAGCCTTAACTAGAAGGTTGACATGAGCAGCAAAGGATAATGCAGTGCCAAGGGTAACCCAAGGTACTTAAAGGTTGCCACTTGCCAGGGGGGAGGCAGAAGAAGACATAATGGTTAATGACAGGGAGGAGGGGGACTTGTTACTGGTGGCAAAGATCATATATTTAGTTTTGTTAGTGTTCATTATGAGTAAGTTGGAAGTGAACCCTTCCTAGATGGCGTCAAAATCAGACTGGAGCCTTCGCTACAGTTTCTCCATGCACTTGTCACTGGAGAAAATGACTGCATCATCAGCATAAAGTATATATTCGTGGACCCACAGACAGTAGACAATTCATTTATGAACAAGCAGAAAAGAAGGGTTCCAAGGAATGATCCCTGAGGAACACCTACAGTGACAGGTTAAATGTCAGAGTACCTTGTGACATTTTACTGCTTGGATTCTACCAAGCAGATAGCCTTTGAAACAGCTGACCACATCAAAAGAAAGGCCCAGGTTAATTAGTTTCTGGCAGAGGAGAGCATGGTTTAAAAGCTTAAAGGCCTTGGTGAGGTTTATGCATATGGACCCATCTATTTCTCCACTATCCAAGGCACAGTGTAGTGAGTCTGTGAACTCCAGGAGTGCTGTCGTAGCACTGTACTTTTTCCTAAAGCCATGCTGCTCCTTAGCCAGAAACTCATGATGATTCAAGTATTGAGTGAGCTCATCATTCGCCACCCTCACTAAGGTTTTTGAAGGGGAGGGTGGAATGGAAATAGGGTAGTAATTAGAGAGCAGGTTACTGTCACCAGCTTTGAGTACTGGTGTCACATAGGCTTTTTTCCAGAGCTCAGGCACTTGCTCAGTGGAAAGGGATAAGTTGCAGAGGTTAAACTGGGCAGGAACTAAGAAGAACTTAGTTCCACCTCCTCTGTCACCTTACTCCATTGAATACTATGGAGGGTTCCATCTCCTTGGGATGACAGTTCCACTTCCTACAAATCTAGAGATTACAGTTCCACCTCCTAAACATTTCCAATGTAACCTCTGATAAGTTGAAAATAAACTGTAAAGGGAGGGTGACTTCCCTAATGACTACCTTAAGCTGCTTCATGTCAATATTGTCAGGGCCAAGCCGAGTTGTAATTTTGGTCTTAGTTAAATAGGTGTGCACTTCAGCCCAAGTCAGCCTTTTGAAATAGAACTTGGGTCTGTTAACCAGGTTAAGTAGTTTCTGGCACAGGAGGGCATGGTTTACAAGGTTGAAGGCCTTGCTGAGGTCTATGTATATGGACCTGGCCATTTCTCCCCTCTGCAGGGCACAGTGTAGTAAGTCTGTGAACTCCAGGAGTGCTGTCATAGTGCTGTAGTTTTTTCCTAACACCATGTATTAGAAATGTTGCTCTAAGCTTTACTGTGCTGTACTGCAACAAACCCCTGCCTTCCTCTCCCTATCCGCAGAGACCTCATCCTACACACTGTGCTACCCCAAAGTCTACACTTTCCAGGCTTGGCCCCTGGTTCATTCCTTCTGTCACTTCACCCTTAGTGCTCTGTCTCTCACCCATCCATAATCTCTATATGCAAATGTCTCTCTCTCTCTCTCTCTCTGTGTCTTCCCCCCATGTTCTCTCTCTCCCGTCTACCTAGAGGTCCAGTATTTCTCACACTGTTCCTTCTTCCTGGTCAATACCAGTTTGCCATTATTACTTACCTCGTATCTCTCCTTAACTATGTCATTCCATCTTCTTACCACTCCCTCATCTGATGCATGTTCCTTTCATATACCTCACTGTAAAGCTGCAGTAGGCCAGTCTGCTTTCTCTACCCCCCATCCAACACTGTGGAACCATTTCTCTCTTCCCATCTCTCATCCTCCATGCCTTTTCTCAAACAACTCTTAACTTGCACATCTCTCAAAAGCATGCACTTGGAGCTAGCCAGCTAGTTCTCTGCATTCCAGCAACCCATTACCTAGTCACCCCTCCACAATTAACCCATTTTGCTTCTTACCCTACTGTACATCTTAAAACTCAGTGTATGCTGTAATTTGAATTTTATGCTGCCGTGATTCTGTTACAAATATCTTGCCATGCATTGACTGTATGATCCCCTAGCTGTCATCTTGGCTACCCCCATAACTAATACACTTCACATACTTTCTATATTGTGTTTTTTTTTTCGTTTTCTGAATGTATTACTTGTACTTTGTTTTTAGTGCTCATGTACAGGCACCCACTGTTATTAATATATTTGTTATTGCCATTTCAATCCCTGCTGTTTCCCCTGCCCCGGGTCACACCTGGAAAAGGAGCTCCTGCTCATTCTGCCTATCCAGTGAATTTAAAATACGTAAAACAATATGAATATCAACAAAATATATCTTATTTATTTACAGGAAGGATTATTTTACAATTTTAGGGGGTATGATTCAATTTAAATGGAGGTTTCTGACTATAAGCATACCATACATAAATGCTACGGCCTGCAGAGTGTTCTCTCTAACCTGATGTGTCTTTTATTCTGACAGCCAGACAGTGGTGGCAGGTAAATGCTGACAGTCTGGGTGGGGACAAGTGTCCAGGTCATTAGAGGTAATGGTATGTTTCTTTGCCAATCCCCGTCATTCTTTTGGCCTCATTGACTATTTTTCTTAGTAAGATATTAAGTATTCAAACCTCATTTACATCCTTATTTTTCAATTTGCTGCTGCAGTAGTTTAATTTATTCGATATAATTTCTTTTTCTGAGGGGGACATTAATCATTGCCCTGTGCTTTTGGTGCCTCTGGGAGTATTTTTTTAAATCAATAAAATACAGCGCAACCCCCCACCCCCGGTGAAGGCAGACATTTGCCAGGGGACGGAACTTCTCCCTCTCTCTCTCTTTTCTATTTTTGTGGTGTATTAATACATTTTGCTTTTCTATACTCTGTAGGTTGCAAGCAAATTATTGTTTTTTATTCTTGATCTTTAAGAAGTAAAAGGAAAAAAAAAAACTGCTTCTTCCTGTGTAAATTTCCTGCACATGGGAAAAAGGAATTGCAATCTGCCTGTCCCTCTCTCTTTCAAATTCTTCTATTGTTAAATAAACATTTGCAGTGGTCAGGACCAGAAGGAGAAACACTTATGAAGGCGTTGAAGGGACACGGAATGCTGCATCAGGAGTCACGTGGCCCAGATTTCTTGTTAGCTGAAATAGATGTGCCCTGGGTTAGGGTTAAGGTTACCGTGACTTGTTCTTGTACTATTATGGGAAAATCAAGCACTTAATTTAGATGTGGAGCTTGCATAAATCAAGTTGATTACCCTCAAATGAAGAGAGAGAGAGAGAGAGAGAGAGAGAAAGAGAGAGAGGGAGAAAAAGAGAGTGAGCGAGAGAGATGAAGGCATACATTGAAACCTCACAGCTTTATTTATTAAAAAAAATATGTGCTCTACATGGTCCATATTTTAAAAGGTTTTGTGGCATTCAACTCCAATGGATTTTCAAGGCATTTATTTTTAAGGGGTTTATAAATGTTGTACATGTCAGTCAACTTCGCAGTATTAATGCAGGGATAAACCATTTTAAATTGCTGCAAAAGCTCTGAGACAATATGGCAGCCTAGCTGTAAAGATGGCCAACAAACTGTTTTCAAGATAGAATAAAATTAACCTTACCTTTCCTAGAAGTGAACTGAAAGATAATAAGCACATGGGAAGGGATGGCTAGTCTCCCAGTGATGGGCATGGGGGCTGGGCTTGCAAACATTTAAAAAAACTTTTAGATTTTTGAGATTAGACAAGTGTGGGTAAACTGCTTCTGTCAACTCAATTTCTGGTCTATAGAGTATGTCTCATGATCACTCCAACCCCTGTTGATTACCACAGCATGGGTGGGGGGGAAACAACTGGCAGCCAGCGCACATACATGAAGCATGCACATTACTGCTATTGAGATATTGTTAACATTTTCATATTCATCTTTTCTTTTTGGGATAAAAATGCCTGTCATGTTTTAGTGGGCCCATGGGGCAAAAAGATTCATTAAAACTAGGGGGTGCTGGGTCAAAGGATGCCCTGGGCCACCAGCCTTGTAGCTGCCTTTTCCCTCCTGATTCTGTTCATACACATTCCCGACACCCACTGGCACAAAGCAGTGCTGCATAACAGCCATGCATGCAGCATCTCCCCATGGTAAGGCAATCTTCCTGGTAGACCACAGGAGGTTGATGCATGGTAGACTGTAGTGCCAGATGCCCCCAGGCCATGTGACTTCCCCAGTCATAGAAACAGAGAGGATGGCAAAACAAGACTGAAGGCCCATCTTGTCTGCCCAGTTTTCCGATCTATCGACCTACTCTCACATACGGTTCTTGCCCTGAGATCTAACCCTCAATTACCCCAGATGGCTCCCCTTCACTTTCTATTTCCTCAGTCCTTCCACTCCCTCTTCAGTGCTACAAGCCCTCTGTATCTTTTCCATCTGTCCTTGAACACATTTATAGGCCCCACATCCAGCAGTTCCTTTGGCAGTCTATTTCATTGTTCCACAGCCCTTTCAGTGAAGAAGAACTTCCTAATGTCTTTGTTAAATCTCCCCCCAACTAGCCTCCACCCACGCCCTCTCCTCACTGTGATTCTGTTCTTGGAGAACAGTTCCACACTGTCAACTTTGTTACTCCCCCTCAGGAACTTTTAAGCCTTTTTTTTTAACTCAGAAATGCTTTCATTGGTTCAAAGCACATAGCAGATATCAACAGAGCATTTAGATCAGCCAACATATACAATTAGCTAAAAAAGAGTATTCCCATCAAAGCCTCTTGAACTGGATAATACAAATGGTGGCATATATATGAAACTGATACTAAGAAAACACAACTGTGACACAATTACAATGCTTATCCCTTGATGGACAATAAGATGAAGAAGCTATATCATCTGCCAGGTGACCCTAAAACCTAGTAAACAGTGCCACCATTTAACCTAAATGGTTCAAGAGAAAGAAGAGTAAAAAACTAAAATGAAAAAGAAGATAGGAACCTTTAAGTCTTGATCACATTTCCTCTCTTTCCCCGGCCTCCAACATGTATATACTCAAGCCTGCCCGTGGTTTCTCAAATAACCTGCCCTGCTGCCCTTGCATCATCTTGGTGGTCCTTTGATGCACTACTTCTAGCCCCTCCCTCTCTTTCTCAGGTGTGGGCTCATGACTGTGCCGCAGTATTCAAGGTGGGGCCTCACCAGGGACCTGCTTTGTGGCTGGTTGAGCAGACCACCTCACAGACTAGTCTCCCCCAGCTCCCGAACTCAGGTCCTCTCTATGGTAGTGTGAGTGATGCACTACCATTGACCGATCAGGTGGCCCCATTACCATCCACAATCGCATGGTCAGCTTTGGAGTTAGTAGTATTACATGTGACCTAAACAGAATTACCACTTACTGATCTGGTGTTAATACCTGTGCTACCGACACTTTGCCGCCTGTCCTTAAATAAAGAAGCACAAAACTCATGATAACCACTGAGCAAGCTCTGCTCAGCTGAAATAGTAATTGCATGTTGCCATTATGCTATTCATTAAAGTCCTAAACAAAAAAGGGAATTACTTTTTGAGCAAGTAGGCTGCATGGGGCATGTCAAGCAGGTGAACTTGAGAAGAAGATACAGGCAGGCTTGAGATGGAGAGCAAGCCAGTCAAAGAATAATTTCCAGGCCAAGAAAAAAATCAGTTGAAAATGTATCAGTCACACAATGTGCAGAAATACAAATTACAGGCCAGAGTGAAAATATGCACCTGACTGGTACTAACACTCGACATAGGCCAAGTGCCTGCCTTGGCTCCCTAACAAAGCTCTACATGGACAAAGCCCGAGGGCACCTAGCTTTGGTGTGTGATAGTGCCTGTCCTGTATATATTTTCACTTTGACTTGCAATTTGTATTTCTGCGTATTGTGTGACTTATACATTTTCAAGCAACTTTTTTCTTGGCTTGGAAATTATTCATGGGCTAGTTTGACCTGCTGGTGTGCGGCTGGTTTTTGGACCGAGTGCTTGTTATACATGGTTGGTGGCCTCTGCAACTGTACTCAAGTCCAGAGCCATGAGTGCATTCTCATTATGTTTCACTGCGGCTGGAGATAAGCTTGACTTTGAGTTGGAAAGGAGCCCTCGTATTTATTTATTTAAAATATCGAATTTACAGACCTTTGAGTCAAAGACTCGCTTACAAAGGCACCTCGTCATAGAGGACAAAGACAGACAATATTGCATAGATAAATACACAGTAATAGTTAGAGGTTTCAAACAATAGTTACAAGGTTATAACAGGCGCTACAGAAGGATAACGCCTCATTGATACATGAGTAGCATACAGAAAGCAGAGTAGAGAGACATACGGTGCCTGGTCAGCAGAGCTGTGAAATACTGAGCAAACACAATGTGGTGCCAGGTGTCAACAGCAGATATGGATGCAAACAATACAGCCCTGTGGGGGACAGCAGCATTCATGCAGGGGGGAGGAGTGGAATTGTGGTGAGGCATAGGTACAGATAAAAGCAGTCCGAGGGACATTGTCATAATCCGAGGTAGATTGGCCATTAGGCTTGGCAGATTAGGCCCCACAGGGGAGGTCCAGAGGAGAGGGGAAGGGGAGCATGGAATTAGGTACACTTACAGCAGCAGGTGGCGAATAGTTACAGTAGCTCCTGAGGGCTCCTTGAAGGGACCAATTTTAGTGATGTTGGTAATATTGGCTGGGAGGGAGTTGAACCAGGAGGGCGCTCAGTAGCAGAAGGATCTCTGGGCTAGGGACATCCTGGTTCTGGGTACTAGTAGGGTGGCCATACAGGTACTATGGGTGGAGACTGTAGGGGTGGTCCAGTGAAGGGAGGCAGTTACCCTGGGGGGAGAGCCTGAGGAGTGTTTTTTGGCTAGCAGGTAAGTCTGGTAGTGGAGTCTTTCCTCTAGGTTGAGCAGGTTGGCGGTGGAGTACAGCAGACAGGTGTGAGTGCACCTGGATGCTCCAGTCAGGAGCCTGCAGGCCTTGTTAATGGAGAGCTGGATTTTGGCAAGTGCAGTATTGTCAGCAGCTGCATAGATAGGCAGACCATAGTCCACTAGGGACAGGACAGATGAGGTGATGGCCAGCCGGAGAGCATCAGGGGGAGACAGTCCCTGTGACGGTATAGAAGCCCGATCCTGGAGTTGGTGGGGGCAGAGAGGGTGCTAATGTGGGAGTGGAAGGTGAGGGCAAAGTCGAAGGTGATACCCAAGTATTTATAGGAGGACACTTGCTCTAGGGAGTGCAGAGTGCTGGATAGTATCAGGAGGGGGGCATTTCTGGTCTTGCTTTGGTGGTGCATGGAGAGCATTGCCTTAGTCTTTTTTAGGTTCGTGACCAACCTATGATCGGTGAACCACTGTTCTGCTTGGTGAAAGGCATGCTGGAGGGAGGCCTGTAGCGAGGCAGGGTTAGGGTGTGAGGAAAATAGTACTGTGTCATCCGCATAGAGGAGTATTCTATTAGTACAGGTGGTGGGGAGTGTGTTAAGATAGAGACTGAAGATAAGGGGTCCCAGAATGGAGCCCTGGGGTACTCTGGAGTGGACAGGATGGGTGTCAGACAAGGAGCTGTTGATTTTTACACACTGGACTCTAGATGAGAGGTAGCAGGTGAACCATACGAGGGGACCAGCAGAGAAACCGATGTGGAGGAGGGAGTCAAGCAAGAGGGGATGGCAGACCATGTCAGAGGCCTTGGAGAGGTCAATGAACATGGCTCCGGCGAGGTTGCCAAAGTCTAGGGCAGAGTGCAGGAAGCTAGAGAATTCCAGGAGAGCAGTAGTGGTGCTGTGACCTGAGCAAAAGCCATGCTGCTCAGGGCACATGATGTCATACTTGGTCAGGTACTCTGTGAGTTGGTCTGCTACCACTTTTTCAAGAGCTTTAGAGAGTGGGGGGAGGATAGAGATCGGCCGATAGTTACTGGGGAAGGACCGATCCTCACTCTTGTGTATCAGAGTGATGACAGCTGTTTTCCAGGCATTGGGGAACTGACCCAAACACAGTGAGTGGAGTAGTGGGCCAGTAAGGGGGACCAGAATAACATCCAAGACCTGCTGCAGGATCCCGGTGTCCAAGGAGTAATTACTGGGGTTGTTGCTATTGACAGATTTTTGTAGATATGGCCTGGCTTCAAGTGGAGATATTGTGCGAAGGTAGAATGGTGGGTGAAGGAGGATGGGGGGCTGGGAAGCCGGGACAGGGTCAAAGAAACTGCTTGGGAGGATGGAGCTAAGGTCAGAGAACATGGTATTTAGGCAGTCCGCAATGCCAAAGGGATATGTGGAGACAGTGCTATTAATGGAGAGTTGGGATGGGGGGGTGGGGGAGCAAGACTTCCCATTCAGTTCTTTCGTGTTATTCCAGAAGTTCCTGATTGACCCCCAGGAGGAGACAAGGGTGGTGCTGTAGTGCTCAGCCTTAGCCTGTCGGATGGCCCAGGTACACTTATTGCGCTTGGTGCTGTATGCTTGGCTGTCCACTGGCTTGCTAGCTTCAGCAGCGATGTGCCAGAGGTTATCCCTCACTTTAAGTTTCTGGATGAGGGATGCGGTGACCCATGGCATGTTTTGTTTTTTGGAGCAGGTCTTGGTGAAGGGAGTGAAGAGGTCGCAGGCCTTATTAAAGGAGTGCGTGAAGAGGTTGAGAGCTAAGTCAATGTTCGGAGCACGGCTGATGGGGAACCAGTCCATCTGGACAAGATATAGTTTGAGTTTTCTGAGGCTGCCTGGGCAGAAGCACTGTCACAGGATTGTTCTTGTTACCAGTTTATTGGTGGTAGAGGACCACGAGAATAAGACTGGGGAGTGGTCACTTAGTGAAATGGAAAGGATGTTGATATCCTGGACTTTTTGGGGGCAGTTGGTTATAATAACGCCCAGGAGGGTACTGGTTCCAGTTGAGGGGTTGTATCTGGTGGGCTGGGAGACTAACTGGGTCATATCAAGGGCTGCAAAAGTGTCTCTTGTTTTGGATGCATAACTAGCAAACCAATTGAGGTTGAGGTCCCCAGTAACTACTTGCTCCACTTTGTGTGGCAGGTTTGCAAGGTAATCGATGAGAGACAGAATATTGGGGTTCTGGTTCCTTGGGGGAATGTAGGTGACTGTGAGGGAGAGCGGACACCTGCAGGGTCTGGGGTGATTTTTAGAGTGAGATCTTGCACTCCATTATCAAGCTTGGGAGCAGGCAGTGCGTGGCCAAGGAGGGCGTCACGCATGTAGGCAGCACATCCACCCCCACTCTTGCCCACCCGGTCTTCCCGAACAGGGTGTACCCAGGGAGGGACATAAAGGAATCAGGGGTGGATTTGGAGAGCCAGGTCTCAACTAGGGCAATAATGTCTGGTTGGTGTTGTATGACCCAGCACTGGAGCACAGCAGACTTTTTCAGGAGGCTGCAAATGTTCAATGAGACAATGCGGAGGCCTGGTGTAGGAAGAGGCTTGGTTTGGCTGGCGGACATAGGTCCTGGGTTTGGGTGAACATTCCCAGAAAGTAACAGTAGCAGAGTGATTACTCTGACCAGTGGGCGGTAGTGATTGGCACAACTCACAGAGCGCCTGGACAAGGGTCTGGTCACTGGTGTGCAGGGGATAGGTAAGGCACGGAGGGTGGGGATGGCGAGGAAGAGTGGGGTTGAGGGGGTGTGTGGGAAGGAAGAGGTGGTGGGAGTGTTGGTAGGAGAGGGGTACGGTGGGGCGGAGGGTGTGTCCAGGGTGGGGGGTCAGGGTACTGTGGTGTGGATAATTGGTGCAGCACTGGGCATGAGGGGTATATGCCCTGGTTGTGGAAAGGCTGGTATCAGGAGGATCAGTGTGACCAGGCTTAGCAAGGGGGTATAAACACCCACCGTGTCTGTTGTTGTACGGTACGATTTGGATAAGAACTATATCTAGCCTTTCTTGTGTGAGACTGCCATAATGGAGTAGTGGCAGGGCTGTGGACTTTGGCACCAATGGTGCCAGGTTCAAACCCTGGGGGGGTATCCGAATATTCTGGTAAAATGTAGTCCTAGGGGCAGCTGGAGGTCTGCAGGGTGTTGGTCCAGAGGCAAAAGGGGGGTACAATAGTGACTCCTAGTGGCCACACAGGGGAGTGTGTGGGGACCGGAGGAGAGATAAGCAGGGAGGTGGCTGGCTAGGCGGGGGATGGGAAACCTAAGCAGCAGAGAAGAGGATCAGGCAAGAGTGTATGTGGGGAAGTAGAGTGCAGTGAGGAGATCAGAGGGGCTAGAACAGCTGAGTGTGTAGGCAGGTGAGCTCCCTCTGGTGGACAGCAAATATAAGCTGCAAATGGAGAAGTGAGGACTTAGTAAATTCAGTGGCAGGAAGTCATGTGACAGGGTGGGACTATGAATTGAGGGTTGGGCTTGGGTGGGGCAGCTGACACAAAGTGGCAATGGGTTAACACCCCCAACAAACAAGCTGGATGGTAGGAGGCTGAATTACCTCTTACAGCCCCATGGAAGTGTTCCTGCCACTGGAGGAGAGATGCTGTGTTCGGTCTGGCTTGCATATGAGTATGCTGCAGGGCAGAGGGCACTTTCACAACCAGAGCACTAGTGCAGGCTGTCTAGTCAGCCAGTTAAGTACTACTGGAGGGGATGAAAAATTCAGGTGGGGCAGTCTGAGCTTGGCTGACTGATTGTGGTAGAGGAGGATGCTGCTGGTCCTAAGTCTGATGGCCTGAGGGAGAGAAGGCAGTCCTCGCTTGCTGGGGCTGGGTCATAGGCAGGGATCACTGGGCAAGGCGGGTACTGGGAATACAGAATCAGGCAGGCACAACAGTGTCCATTCATAGCCTGAAGTGCATGTTTAAGATTTTAAAAGAGCTCAGATCAGAAGTTTGCCAGTGCCACTATTCTCCCAGGGCTAAGTATCGTCCTCTTTGACTGTACTTAGTCCCGGGGAGGATGGCAGGACCAACGAATGCATAATCTGAACTTGTAAAAAGTGTTGAACCTCCCACTGCTTCAGCCCTGCTCTCTTGTGAGCTGCTGGGGATTCTGGGATTTCTGGTTACAGAAAAAACTTGTTTAGAAGTCAGCAGAATCGCCCTGATATGGTTCTATGTGATCGTGGTGGTCGCAGAATAGCGATCTCCATTAGGGTGAGTGTACATCTCCGAAAATGAATTTCAGTGATGCACACTCATGACAAATGGCAAGAGGGCACCCAAGATCTATGAATTTCCTTTTAATGCGGGGGCTGCACCCCCCCCCCCGCTAAAGGATTCTGAACTCCAGAGGGGTGCGTGTCGGGGTGGGTGAAATATTTAAAAAAAAAAAAAGCCACCTGCCGGCAAAAAAAGAACCGTGCCATGCTGGATCCAAACCCTGCATCTCCTAACCGACCACCGTCCCCACCACACTAGCAGACCAGCTTGGCAGCTGCCCACCACAGCCCTCCCACATACCTTCCCTCCCCTTCCTCTCCCTCCCACGCATGTGCGCACGCGTATATACATGTATGCTTCCCGTCGCCCTACCTCGCCCACCTAGGTATCTGGTCGCTACCCTGCCGGGTAGCCCTGAACACAGGCACCGTAACTGAGTTGCCATTTTTGTAAGTGCTCAATTACAGTCGCCTTGTTCACTGGATACCCCCGATACAATCTATTATACTGCAGTAAACAGCCAGTAAACAAAAAATGTTTTTGCCCACAAAGCGCAAACTGGGACCAGACTCATACTTGTGTGTGAGGGTTTTAGTGCTCACTGTTCCCCTTTAACAGTTTAATTTAAGTACATTAAAATGATGGGAACAGGCATTTTGGTACTACAAAATGGCACCAACCTCATAGCACTTCAGTGGCACAGACTTTGTGTCGAGTTTGCCTGTTCAGAATAATTGTGTTACTCTTTTCATTGACTATACTGTATAATAGCTTCAGTATGAGGCAGTAGCACAGCATCTCATGGTTGTTCTCTGAGTCACCCAGTTATAGCTGCTTTCAGTGGAAATCATAGAAACATAGAATTTGATGCCAGACATGGACTGCCAGTCTGCTTATTTGTCCCTACCAAGTGTCACTGTAGACCCTACTTGATCACCTCTTCTTCCCCGCTCCCTTCCTTTCCACTAAGATTCCCTTATGCCTATCCCATGCATTCATGAACCCCCACCACTGTTTTCACCACCACCACCACTTCTGCTGGAAGACTGTTCAGGCATCCACCACTCTTTCTGAGAAGAAGTACTTCCTCATATCTCTCCATAATCTACCCCCCCCCTCCAGCTTCATTGCATGTCTCTATGTTACTGAGCATCTTTCTTTGTGAAAAATGCTAGACTCCTATACCTTGCTTATTCCTGTGAGGTATTTAAAAGGATCTCAATTCTGCCATCTCCCGCCTCTCTTCTAGGGTGTGCATATTGAGGTCCCTTATTCTATCTTCATAGGGCTTCTGATGCAGACCCTGAGCCAGGTTTAGTTGCTTTCCTCTGGACAGCCTCACTTTGTCTCACTTTGTCTATGTCCTGCTATGTCCTATATCCTGCTATGTCCTCTCTAGTTCACCACTGAAGGCTCACCCTTTTCCAAGTGGCAGGTTTTTATTGAGTGTATACTCTAAAATGTATGTATTTTACTTCAGAGCTAAAGTTGAAAGTAATTTATATCTTGGACGCTTCTGCCTAAACACCACCTAATTCTTTGGAATAGTTGGCCTTTTGAAAATAACCAATATGTTTTGTGTTGTTTTTGATTACCTGCAAATGCCTCATTTACCAGAATAATGGATATTAATTCCGAATATCACCTGTCAATAATGTGTACATACCACAGGGTATTTCTGTGAGCCTTCATGAGATCGCTTTATGTTACTGATTTATGTAAAGCAATAGAATATATTTAAAAAGGCACTGATGTCTCAGAGAAACTTTGAAAAAAAATTTTTTAGACACACTTATTTATTATTTGCTTTTGGTAACCGGGTGACAAATGACTTCTGCTGACATTTTACGTTCTTGGCTGACATTTCATCTTTATAACTATAGCTGGGCAGACTAACATAACAACAGGTTTATTGTCCCTTAGACTTCATCAGCAAACATCATCTACACCTGACATCACAATCCCTTGTGAGATCACGCTCTGTTGCTTTGGAAATGATAACATAGAGAATAATTGATAGGCAAGTGTGAATTATGGATTTTTTTGCACACGCGAGGTGTGTGATGACCCATAAACCTCGAGAGTGAAGCTTGAGAAGTTTATGTGGTCATCACACACTGAGGTTGTGTAAAAAACATCCATCGATATACACTTGCCTATTCTTTATTTTTTATAATTGCTGGTGCATGACTTTCCTTAAATTTCAGTTTCCTGCACTTTTCCCACTGACTGTAGCGTGACCGAGTGGTGTTCGGTCTTCTAAACAATATTGTACAAATTGTAGAGAAAGAGCGCTGTTCAGTATAAAAAACATGTCATCGTTGTTCTTTCAGCTTACTTTTTTTAGTTTCCTGGGAAAGAAACCACCGGGTATAGATTGAGAAGAGTGAGTGACCCGGTGGCTTCAGAACATTTGATGCAAGCGTTGGCGAGAGTTGGTATAGCAACACTTGGTAATGGTTGCGTTGCATCTTCTGAAGCCGCTGAGTCACTCGCTCGCCTCGCTCTACACTTAACAGCTTCTTTCCCAAGAAACTAAAAAAAGTAAGCTGAAAGAACAAAGCTAACATGTTTTTTATACTGAACAGTGCTCTTTCGCTACAGTTTGTACAATATTGTTTAGAAGGCTGAACGCTGCTCGGTTATGCTACAATCAGCAGGAAAAGCGCAGGAAAGTGAAAGTTGTTTGGAACACCATAATAACCAGATTTTGAGTTATTACGGTATCAAATGCCATAATAACCAGATTTCGGGTTATGACAGCATTTGAAGACACTCATGATCAGGTTGATAAATAGGATCACCAGTAATTATAATGTCATAAATTGAGGATTCAGCCATCAGGTGTAGAAAGGTGCAGCTGGAGAGGATTTGTTTTTATTTACTTAAAATTTGGTGACTTGTAGGAACACAGAGCTGAAGCTTGCTTCCAGGTGTGACACAAATGGACAGTTCTTGGTCTCATGTTAAGTGCATAACTATAAAAAAATTAAGCACAGAAAATAAGCAACTTGTATGGTGAAAAGTGTTGACAAATTAGGGTTTTCCAAAGTTTGCAGTGTGATGGCTAGGGCTTTTTTATGCCCAGCCAGCAAAAGCTACTGCATTGTAACTTGCCGGTATTTCCTGCTACTCATGTTAGGCAGGCAGCTGGGTACTTAGAGCACTGAATTAAGAAACCAACCACAGGTTTGAACCCCACCTCTCTCATCATGAAACTTTGGAAACCTTGGAAACTTGTCTTTCAAGACCTCTTGAAGTCACTTGTGGGTTGTTTGCCCTCCCAGCAATAAAACACTGGGTAAAAGAGCAAATCAGCACTCCACTGGAAATAAGTAATCAATAACACACTCCAGGGTGAGCATTTAAACATTTGAATGCACATCCATGGGAATGAGGCATAGCATATTGTATATTTACAATCTATGGGCCCTATGCACAATGCCAACATGCCCATGGTAACCGGGCATGTTGACATTGTACACGTGAATGCCATGGAGGGGGAACCACATAGCACTCACATGGGGGCATGCAGCAGTTATGTACCTGAACCTCTAGCCATGCAGACAGCAATGCGCTGGGGCAGGCAGGGGGCATGCCAGCACTATGCACCATGCACCATGAGGAGTAGTGCTGCACACAGGAGCATGTAGGGAGCTGACTGTTATGCCAGGGACATCCCTGATGTAAGTGTCCCTATGCACCCAGCCCCCACACACACACTGGACAGTGGAACAGCCCTGTGACCAGCAGGCAGTCCCCCCACACACAGCCTGGGCCAGCCCTGACCCCGTACCCCCCTTGGCAGACACCCCCACACACACGTGTATTCCACAGTGCTGCACCCCACAACCCTGGGCTGCATCACCGTGCCCATGCAGCCCATCACCCTGGCATGGTACCTGGAGAGTCACAGCCAGTCCTCTCCACCTGGCAGCACCTATCCAAAGTCCATACAGCCCCCAGTGGGATCACCTGACCCAGGTAGCACACAGCAGCCCCCAACCCCATATAGGCGGAGGTGCCCAGTTCTCCCTGACCTGATCCCCTGTCACTAGAGGTCCCCACCCCCCACAGCACCGACCCCCCACAGTACCTGCAGTGTCTGTGCCATGGGCTGGACAGCCAGTGGCACAGTTCTCCACACCCCTCTATGGCCACTGGCCATCTAACTTACACAGGGATGCACAGCCGATATGCACCAGTGTATGTCAGATGGCTGGCAGCTGTGGAGGTGTGTGGAGGGCTGTGCCACTGGCCATCTCTGACTGTGGCATGGGCAGGATAGTATGGAGTCATGAAGGGGATAGCCTTTGTTGCCAGGGGGGTCCACTAGCAACCAGGGTTGGATCGGGCCATGGCTTGAGTGGGCACATCTTTGTACAGGGAGGGGCATGTGCCACCTGGGACCAGTGCCCACATGTGGGGGGTCTGTGCCTGGGGGGGCTGTCATGTGTGGGGTGGGCTATGGGCCTATTGGGTAGTTGAGGTTGACAGCCAGATGGCATGGGTCCATCTGCCTGTGGGTGCTAGTCATGCACCCAGACCCGCAACTGCCTGCATTAGGGATCCACCTTGGAACCCAGAATTGGCTTCCTATTGGATGACTGCCTGGGTCCACTACTCCTCCTCTGGGAGCCCTGTGAGGTCCTGCACACTGTGGGGGTGGGGCCACGGACAGGTGGACACTGGTAGTGCATAGCGGCATGTGCGCACCTGTTGGCAGGTGCAGAGCTATGCAGGCAGGATACACTCCTCCGGTGCATATTTCCCACCCATTAGTGCATAGGGCCCCATATTTTGAGTCCAACCATTAAGTATCCCTTATCCATATGATGTTCCTCTGCTTTGACCACTGTTAGAGTTGTGTGGAGTGCTAAATTCCAGTAAAGTAATGTATGTGGCATAGCAATTCTGCTTTTGAAATATTTTTTGGAATTTTGTTTCTAATTCCCTGGAATTTTTAAAAGGCATTCTATGTAAACCATGGAATATTATTCCGTGGATCACTTAGTCCACAAAATAATATTCCAAAGTTTGTGGAAAATGAATCCACGGTTTACATAAACTTTCAAATATGATCCTGCAGTAAACATTCTGCTTTCAGAATTTTGGAATTCTGCTTGTGACAGAATTCCACAGAATTAGGTAGAATATCTGAAATTCTATGGAATTCCAGTGGAAGTAGTATTTTCAAATTCCACACAGCTCTGACTAGAGTGCATATAGTGTAAATGTGATGTTTTAAACAGCTTGTTTGAGCCCTAGGAAAGTGTCCTTAGCACTTTAGTTAAAAAGCAAGACTTGATGCAAACAGGGGGGATATTACCACTCAGCTACAGCTAGGTTGCTAGGAAACCCTGATAGACAACTTCTAAGTGAGTAAAATAATCCATTTACTTGACTACCCACCTTAAAAATACTACCAACATTGATATGAGCATAACGACTCTAACAAATGAAGAACTGGGAATACAATGTGTACCGTACAACAAATTCATCATTGACTCTAACACATACCTCACTGCATAAACTTGAAATCAATGCATTGAATTAGGTGAATTAAAAAAAAGAGATAAACGAGATGAAATTGGAAATAATATAGCTCATAAAACAGGGCGGAATAAATAATGTAGGTAATAGTGATTTCATAAATGTAGAAACAAGAACTACTGAGAACTGACATGAAGGGAATAGTAAAAAAAAAGGCAAAGGGATTCAGATAATGAGGAGATTGAAGTATGGTAGTAAAAAGTAAAAATAGCAAAAGCGGTAGGAGGGCTATGAACTTCCAGATAGAAACAGAAAATCAGTTCACTCCTTTAATCAATCTGACCAAACAAATAGAAGACCAGTCCCAAGAATTATTAGAATTAGTGAGCAACAACAAGATAGTCTCAACAGATCACCATGAAAATAATGCCCCAGTTAAGGAAAATATAAATGATGGAAACAAGGAGGACCTCCAAAACAAATCTTTATATTATGGGATTCTATGATTAAATACCATGACAGATATTCCACAAAGGGGAACAAGGAAAATGTCACATGTATTTTTTTATTTTAGTCTTTGGTAACCTGGTAAGGCCCACTAGGCACAAGTGCCTGTTTCCAGGGGCAACTGGGGAGCACTGGGTGGTTAAGTGACTGTTCAGAGTCACACAATATGCAAGTGGAGGCTGTGAGAATCAAACCCAGGTCTGCTGGATGTACCAGGCTCATCCACAGCTCATTACTCTAACCTCTAGGCTATACTGCCAGCCCAACATCTAACAGGTTCTCTGGGGCAAAGATAAATGACATCCAAGAAATGTTCAACATAATTAAACCATCAGAAATGAAACCACTAGTTTTACTTCATGTGGGAATGAATAATGTGGAGAGACAGCGGAAGGAGGAAGTCATAAGCAGTTTTAAGGCCTTAGAAAAAATCAATAGATGATTGTAACGGTGAGATAATCTTCTCGGAAATATTACCTGCCCCCAGAGCTAGTATAGGAAGAAATAAAAATATAATACTTGAATAAGTAACTGGCTAAGAAAGTGGTGTTTAGAAAATGGCAAAAAAAAATGCATTAAAACATGTGAAACTTTTTATGGAAAACATGAAATATTCTGTCAGGATGCTCTTCATTTAAGCAGAAAGGGTAGCAGAATTTTGGGCAGTATCTTTTTTGAAAGTATAAATACCACACCTTTAAACTAAAAATGAGGGGAGAGGGGTGAGAAATAAATGTATAGTAGGAAAAAACTTCACACCTACGATATAAAAAAATGGTTTAAACATCTTAATAACAAATGCAAGAAGTTTAAATATTATAAAAAAAACACAGTTAGAGATATTTCTAGAGGATAAAAACATGGACTTAACAGCAATTACAGAAAAGTGGTGGACCGAACAAACAGGTTGGAGTAGAGACATTGAGGGCTACAAACTCTTTCACAAAGATGGGACTGATAGAAGGGGAGCAGGAGCGGCACTTTAAGTATTACGGAATATTGCACATTATAATATAATGGACTGTACTTCTAATGGGACCAACCAGGAAATGCTGTGGATCGAGATAATCAGTAAGGAAAGTTAAAAACTAACTGTAGGAATTTGTTATCAACCCTCTGCTACAAATAGACAGGATCATTTAGACTTGTTGCACAACAGTTCTAATATTGCCCAACTAAGGAAAATTTTGCTGTTAGGTGATTTTATCCTCCTAGGTATTAATTGGGATCACCTAACTGTATTCAGTAGAAATGAACAGTTATTCATAAACATGATGATCAAAAATGGCTTGTACCAAATGGTTGATAAACCCATCAGAATGAACAATACTTTTGACTTAATTATTACAGACAAGAAGGACAATGTGCAAAATGTTCACATTTTTGAACCCTTAAGATAATAGTGACCATAACATGGTATTATTTAACCTTGCAACACAAATTAAAAGAGTAAAGGGCATCACTGTCACAAAATATTATTATAAGGCAGATGTCAAAGCTATTATAAAGTCATTAAAAGAATGGAACTGGAAGCTGACATGGAATACACGAAACGTAGAACATTCTTTGGACATGTATTAAGAACAAAATATTGGAATTGGAAGAACAGCACATACCAAATAAACCTATGTGTAATAGAAAGGGAAAAGTACCACAGTGGTTTACGCTTAAGATTAAGAAACAATAGGGAAAAAAAATATCTGTTTATAAAGATATGAAACTGGAAAATAGCAGCTACAACAGGGAGATCTATAAGAAAGAATTAAAAATCAGTAAAAATATGATCAGAAGAGAAAGAAAAAACTTCAGTTTCGAACTGCTCATGCCAAAGACAATGAGAAGTCTTTTTTTGGTTTTGTTAATAATAAAGCAACTGACAGATCTATGGTACACTGTTAGAATGGCAACTGAATTTTGTCACCAGAATTAGGGCACCCCAATAAGGGGCGACGATGACAGGGGCGATCTTGATTTTAGATCACCTCTCAGTCATGCTGCCCTTTGCACCCACATAATTTCTGTCCCCTCTGGGGCATGCCCACCCTAGAGGAGGTTATATTTAATTGTGGGGGGTGCAGGGTTGAAGCCACCCACAAAACATGGCTACTTCCCTGGATGGGGCTTTGGCACTCTCCATCTTGGGAGCTGCACTACCTGGTGCAAAAATGCCAGGCGGCATATTGCCTGCGCTGATATCGTTGTCGACAAAATGACTGTCGCACCAATATGGGTGAACCCAGATCTGTGGGACCAGTAGTCGAGGGACAGAGGGAACCTTCTGAACCAAACTCAATGGCTGAGGTGCTCAGTAGTTACTTATGCTCAGTTTATACTAAATCAAGTGAAACACTAGCAGGAAATACAAACATACTAGAAGATAAATCAGAGAGCATGCCTTGCATTGTAGACTATGCCATTACTGAGATGGAGGTAAAAAAACAACTAAATAAAATCAACATTACCAAATCCTCAGGCCCAGACAACTTAATCCTAGATTACCTAAGGAAATTGGGGAATGGATAGCAGAACCATTGATGGTTTTGTTCAACAGGTCTCTGGAGACCGGTGAGAGTCCAGAGGATAGGAAAAAGGCAATATGTCTAACATCTAGTTTAGGCAAGACAATGGAAACCATATTTAAGGATAAGCTGGACATGGATTAGATCTCTAAAAACTTAATAGCCAATAGCCAGCATGGTTTCAGGAAAAACAGATCTTGTGCAACTAATACACTATTTTTTTTATGAAAAACTAAGTTACGCACTAAACAAAAATACCTCTGTGGACACTGTATACTTAGACTTTCAAAAGGCATTTGATAAAGTACCACATAATATGCTTACTAGGAAGCTCCGTAGGATGGTAATAAATAAAAAAAACTATTAACATGGATTTCTCGCTAGCTAAATAATAGGACCCAAAGGGTACAAGTAAAGGGTACCTTATCAGAGCCTGCAAGGGTGACAAGTAGGGTTCCACAGGGGTCAGTACTGGGTTCAGCTCTATTCATGCTTTCTATAACAGATATGAACAAACAGGTTGACAACTGGCTTGTAAAGTTTGTGGACAACACAAAGTTAGGAGCCGCAGTGAATACTAATGAACAAACAAGTAAACAGGAGAAAGATCTTGAAACTATTGAAAGATGGGCACAAACTAATGGTATGACCTTCAATGTAGAAAAATGTGTTGTTTTGCATCTAGGACCATATAACAAAATAAATAAATATATATGAAATGGCAAAATATTAAGGGATGTGGATAGCAAAAACGACCTTGGAATAATAATTAAGAATGGCCTAAACTTTAGTAAACATTGTAGCAAGGTCATTAAGACAACAAATAAAATTCTGTGCTGTATTAGAAGTGAGTTTGTTTCTAGAGACAAAACAGCATACTCTCACTATGTAAGACATATATTAGACCACACCTAGATGATTGTTCCCCATTGTGGAGCCCAATACTTTGAAAGGAGGGGATCCGGTGGCAGATCACAGCACCTATGATTGTATAAGGGGGGGGGTTGTGCACTATAAAGCCTCACGCTACACACCCATTTAACCACATTCCAGCTTGATAAGAGTCATCCCAGCTGCAGGTGAGAGCTGCAGACTGTTACTATCATTGAGACATCTGAAGATGTGTTTGTATGAACTGCCTGAACTTGCCTGACACCATAACGCTGCTTTTCACTAACATTATAAATCTCACCTTATTTGCTGTTACCGGGACACTTGTGCAGTACTTTGAAAGGAGGGGATCCAGTGGCAGATCACAGCACCTATGATTGTATGAGGGGCCGGGGCTGCGCACTATAAAGCCTCACACTGCACACCCATTTAATCATACTCCAGCTTGATAAGAGTCATCCCGCCTGCAGGTGAGAGCTGCAGACTGTTACTATCGCTGAGACATCTGAAGACATGTTTGTATGAACTGCCTGAACTTGCCTGATACCATAACACTGCTTTTCACTAACATTGTAAATCTCACCTTATTTGTTGTTACCGGGACACTTGCGCAATACTTTGAAAGGAGGGGATCCGGCGGCAGATCACAGCACCTATGATTGTGTGAGGGGTTGGGGCTGCACACTATAAAGTCTCATGCTGCACACCCATTTAATCACACTCCAGCTTGATAAGAGTCATCCCGCCTGCAGGTGAGAGCTGCAGACTGTTACTATTGCTGAGACATCTGAAGACGTGTTTGTATTAACTGCATGAACTTGCCTGATACCATAACGCTGCTTTTCACTAACATTGTAAATCTCACCTTATTTGCTGTTACTGAGACACTTGTGCAATACTTTGAAAGGAGGGGATCAGACAGCGGATCACAGTACCTATGATTGTGTGAGGGGCAAAGGCTGTGCACTAAAAAGCCTTGTGCTGCACAAGGGAACGAGCACTGTGGCGTGAGCAAAGTGAGTGGTGCGAGTGCCACTTGGGAGAAATTTGACTTAGAACACAGTTCCTAATTTGGGGATTCAGGTTAGACAAGAAAATGAATCCTGTTTTTATCTTGAGTGTATGGTTAGTGTGGGGGGGTCTGGCTTATGAAATATACCATGAAAGATACAGATTGCAACAGTGTCAGTAAGGGTATAGGCTCAGTAGCTCTGGGAAGAATGTTTTACTCTAACAATGTAAGATTCATTTTAAGAAGACATTAATTCACAAATGAAAGAAGGAGTTTTATAAAACAACTAGGTCCTTTAGAACTATCCCACCAGATGAACAACCTAGGGCCTGGATGTTTTCTCTGCTCATGTTTGCTAATGCAAAGTGGTGATATTGAAGTTAATCCTGGCCCAGGAATCACCTGTGAGATGACCTTAGTACATGAGAATGTGAGGAGCATAGTCCATAAAATAGACGATTATAGAGTCTGGGTAGCTAAGAACGATTTTGATTTATTGGCATCATCTGAAACTTGGCTTCATTCGGAGATTTATAACCAAGAAGTAAAACTAGATGGGTATTGAACAGAGAGAATGGATAGAAAATTAAAAAGGGGAGGGGGAGTTCTGTTATACATTAAAGATAAATTAGGCCCTTACCAGGTTCTGTTAACAGCTAGTCATGAAGGGATTGATTGTATTATAATAGAATTGCTTACAACAAAATTAGTAGTGGGAGTTTTTTATGCCCCCCCCCTAAAAAACTTAAAAGTTTTGATACCCTCATGGATCTTCTCTTAGAGTTAGTAAAGGACAAAAAAGGTTATCACAGGAGATTTTAATGCAGATTGGAAACAGGCTAGAGGTCTAAGGCTTAGAAATAATTCTGAAGTCCTGGGACTACAACAGAAGATTGAAGAACCCACTAGAACTATCCATAATTGGGGCCAGGGGGCTATACTTGATCTTCTGTTTGTTTCCCAGGACTTGAATATTAAAAAATTGGAAATATTGGCAATCAACTTAAGGGATCATAGCCCTAGAACTTGTATTATTGATTTTCCTATTCCATTAATGCAACAAAAGAACGTTTACTGGGTTAGAGACTTCAACAATTTTAACAAACTTGATTTTAGAAATACTCTTAAAGAATTTAATTGGGATAGATTATTTCTGATTCCAGACATTGACCTAGCTGTTCAGGAATTGAATGAATCCTTGGTTACCATGATACATAATCATGCTCCAAAAGTTCAGAAATGTAAGAGAGCAAGTGAAGATCCATGGATAACAGATAAGATAAAGAAACAACTTAGAATTAGAGATAGAATATGGAAAAAAGCTAGGAAAACAAAATCTAAAGAAGACTGGGATAGTTTAAAAAGATAGGGAAATAAATGTGGTAAAGATATTAAAAATGCAAAAAAAAAGTACCATATTGATAAAATAAATAAGGTAAAAGATCAAAAAAAGTTCTGGAGGTATGTTTCTGAAATTAAACATACTACCAGAACTACAAAAGAGATTAATCTGATGCAAGGTGAAAAGTTGATTGAAGAACCAATGGAGGTGGCTACAATATTAAATTCTTATTTCATTGAATTAGAGGATTTAAATATCCCCCCACTAAAAGAATGTACAGCTGATTTGCAAATAGATAAAATAATTGAGGAATTAAAAATAGAACAAACTAGACAATTAGAAACTAAATTTAACCTCAGACTATTAAGTCTGAAGGAGGTACAAACAGAATTGCAAAATTTAAATATTTATAAAGCCTGTGGATTGGATGAAATTGAGGCAAGATTTTTAAAAATTGGGGTGGATGTCCTTGCACCCATAATAACTTACTTAATAAATTGGAGCCTTAATAGTTCCACTGTCCCTGAAATTTGGAAAAGGGGAAAAAGTAATACCAGTTTTTAAGGGTGGGGATAGTACAGTACCATCAAACTATAGACCCATTACTATACTTCCTGTACTTTCAAAAATAATGGAACGTAGGGTCCATTCTCAATGTAGTTTAATACTTAGAAGAAAATGCAATATTGACTGAAAACCAACATGGATTCAGACCTAATAGATCCACGAGCACCACCCTAATAGATTTCTATAATCTGGTTGTAACATCTTTGGACCAGGGGAGAAGTACTGGGTGGTGTTCATGGATCTTAGTAAAGCGTTTGACCTGGTTCAGCACAAAAAACTATTGGAAAGGCTTTGGCAGGTAGGGTACAAAAGGGAAGTTTGAAGTGATTTGCTTCATATTTGGCTGACCGTAAACAATGTATCGTTAATGGAGCAATAGTATCGAGCCTTGAGGAAATAAACCCGGGGGGTTCCTCAAGGATCTATCTTAGGTCCATTAATGTTTAACGTATATGTTGACAATCTGGTGCAAAATATTAACAATGGGGAAATTAGATTGTACGCAGATGACACAGTTTTATTGATTTCAGCTTAAAATATGAAGGAACTAGAGCAGAAACTGCAAAGAGATCTGATCCAGTTTGAAGGGTGGATGGGTGACTCTGAACTACTCTTAAATGTAAAAAAAAACCCAGTGTATGATGTTCCATATGGGGGTGTTAAGAGTGGCCCACAGTTGCAGATCCAGTTAACTAATGGTAGCAAAGTGAAGGAAGTAAAGGGATACAGATACTTGGGTGTGCAAATGGACTCAATCAATCAATCAATCAATCAATCAAATCTTTATTTATACAGGCGAACATCATTGAGCAAGGCTCATTTACAAGATGAACCTGATAAGGTCAAGGTTCAATAGTTGATACACAGCAAATACATCATACGCTTTATAAGACAGTTATACATACAGAGAAAAATAATGTTTATAACACAATGAAGTACAGTGAATTCACATGTTAAAACTCGGTTAAAGGAAGGTTAAGTTAATATCTATAGTATGTACAGTACATACATATCCCAATGGGGGCCATGACAGACACACAACATAATGAATACTAGGATGGTGAAGGTATTATTGGGTGCCATAAGCTGGGGGTGTCTGACTGGAAGGAGTATGCCATATATATTTGGAAGCCAGGTTTGTAGGACGACTAATCTAGCTCTAGCGGTAGTAACTGCATTTCTCTGTGAAGAAGGCTGTACAATGCTGTTTAAAGGATGCAAATGGAATGATAATGGGCAGTTTTAAGGATTTTTATAGGGTGTTCTATGCTATAGCTAGAGAATAGCTGATTGCTGCCCTCCCAAGTCTGGTGCTGACTTTGGGCAATTTGAGCAGGATGATATTGTTGCTTCTTAGGGCATAGGAGCTAGGAGTGGTCTGGTTGAAGCAGTCCAGGATATAGTTTGGGATTTTTATTGATAAAGCTCTGAAAATCCATAGAGCTGCATATCTGCTCCTCCTGATATGAAGAGAAACCCATCCAACTGCGTCATAAAGAGAGCAATGGTGGGTATTATATGGCAGATCTGTAATGAACCTTATTGCACTATGATATAAGGTATCCAACTTGTGAAGGTAGGAGATGGGGCAGTGACTAGAAAGGAAGTCTGCATAGCCAATAACTGATAGAAAGATGGCCTGGACTAACCTCATCTTTGAGTCTCTGTTAAGGAAGGGTTTTAATCTATAGAGGAGGCCAAGCCTTTGGCGAAGCTTTTTTAACAGTTCTTCTAGATGATGGGTGAAGTCGAGTCTGTTGTCAATCCACACACCTAGGTATTTGAAGTTTTCAACATACTCCAGATTTTCTCCAAGTATAGTGCATAGCTGGGGGAGAGTGATTGAAGAGGATGTGCTGGTGGAGTTTTGAACATCATTGCTTTAGCTTTCTTTGCATTAGCAGAAGATTTTTCTCGAGTAGCTGATGTTGTAATAAGGAGAATTCTGTTTGTAGGATTTCATGAGCAACTGTAGGCAAAGGGTTGCTGACATACAGGACAGTGTCATCAGCAAAGAGGTGTACTGAGGACTTGGTAAGGGTTGAATCAATGTTGTTTATATAAATGGCAAAAAGGATAGGACCCAGAATAGAGCCTTGGGGGACTCCTCTTGACAGTGGTCTTAATGGGGATAGATCACATTCAGCTTTTACCTGCTGTGACCTACCGGAGAGGTAGCATCTGAACCACTTAAGGGAGGGTGGATCTAGGCCAAGGGAGTGCAGGGATGAGTAGCAGCTCATGGTCCACAGTATCGAATGTTTTGCTCAGGTCCAGGAATACTGCACAGACATTATTCTTCTTGTCCAATTCAATTTGCCAGTCATTTGTGACCTTGGCTAATGCAGTGATAGTGCTATGTTTGGCCCTGAATCCAGATTGAGCTGGATTTAATAGGTTAGCATTGTCAAGATATTCCCTTAGCTGATTACTCACTAATTTCTCCAGCATCTTGGATAGCACAGGTAGAATGGAAATGGGCCTGTAATTATTAAGATCCATAGGATCCCCTGATTTTAGAAGGGGGACCACTTGGGCTGTCTTCCACAGTGTGGAATAGAGCCAGAGTTTAGGGAAAGGTTAAAGAGGTGTGTTAGGGGGACTGCAAGTACATGGCATGCAATCTTTAGAAAGAAGGAGTCCAGAGAGTCTGCTCCTGCACTTTTTTTGGTATCCAGATGCCATAATAGATCCTCAACTTGTTTCAACAGTATAGGTTTGAAGCTAAAGGAAGAGTCAGCTCTTTGATCACCAATGTAGTGGGAGCTTAATTGGTCCCTCAGCAGGTTAGCTGGGGAGGTATCAAAGGCAAGGCCAGCCGTTGTGAAGTGGTTATTGAATGCGTCCAGGATTTCCATTTTGCCAGTGATAGAGCCATAATTATTGTGTAGTTGAGTTGGAAGGGGGTTGTTAGCGTCCTGTCCCATCATACCCTTGATGGTGCCCCAAAACCTAGTTGGATTATGGTAGGAGGAGTCGAGCCCGGCGAGGTAGAAGGCAGCCTTTGCATCCCTAACTTTCCTGGTGCATCTGTTCCTGGCTTTCCTAAAATCATCCAGTCGTTTGCATTCTTAGTTTTCTTGCCACTTTCAGAGTTTGTCTCTCTCCAGCAGTGCAGCTTTGAGGTCAGCTGAAAACCAGCGACAGGATTTGTTTTTTATTCGGACACTAGAGATTGGGGCATGGGTGTTAAGGGCATTTATTATAATGCTATTTAGCACCTGCTGAGCTTTTTCTACAGAATGTGCAAGATAAAACTTTTGCCAGTGTGGAGAGTAAGCTAGATCATGCAGATATCCTTCAACATTGATGTTTTTCTTGGATCTCGTCATGAGGAATTTTGCAGGTGTTATGCTGATGGATCTTACCCCTGCGATGGGGCAGTGATCACTTATATCGCATAGGAGCACTCCAGCATGTGTGAATAGATGTGGTTTACTCACTAGCATGATATCAAGTAGTGTGCTGTTACTACTATTCCTTGCATTTATTCTTGTTGATTCATTAATTAATTGTGTGAGCCCATAGGTGTCACAGAATGATGCCAGAGGTGTAGCTGCCTGGGTGAGCCAGTTGAAATTCAGGTCACCTAGAATAATGACTTCTTCAGTGCTGGACTTGACCAGGTTCCCCAGGTGGGATAAGAGCTTGTGTTCAGCAGAGGGGGGTCTGTAGCATCCAATTAGTTGAAAAGCTGCTGTATTGGGGAGAGAGACTTTTAGAGATAGGCATTCAAACTCCTTGGGCATAGATGTTGCAGCAGTACAGGATACAGCTATAACAGTTTTTGCATATATGGCTACTCCACCTCTCCTTGTTTGGCGATCAGCTCTGAACAGCTGATAGTGAGGTAGGTTAACATCCCTGTCCGCTGTGGTGGGTTTGAGCCATGTTTCAGTTACCACGAGAAAGTCTGGCAAGGTATGGGCAACCCAGGCTTGTATCAACGTAAATTTTTTCAACAGACTGCATACATTAATATGCAGGAAACTGAGGCCTTTAATTGAGGTTAGGTCTGATGGAGAGGTGATACTTTCAAGAGGTCCAGGGTTGATTTCCACATTACTAATACAGAGCAATAGAAAGAACAGTAGTTTCATGAGGGCTGCCAGTGATAGGGAGAGTGGGCTGTCTTTGATCCTCCTTCTTTTATTCTGTTGCCACTCTTTTTTTGGGGTGCTCCCTGTGGTTTTAAGGAAGTGTGTTGGGATACCAAGTAGCAGTTTGACGACTAGGCTTAGAGGGGATATCCAACAGTGGAGCCTTGGCTGAAATACATGTGTGGTGGTATGTGTCTCTTTATGGTGATTATACCACTGTAGTCGATGCAGCAATGGTAGAGCATATATGAGGGTCTGAGTGTCACCCAAAGGGGATGGTTCAGAGAGGCTGTGCAGATGGACCACTATAAATTGTATGACAGGGACATCTTCTTTGTGGTAGCCTATGGCTGATAGTGAAAGGAGTATCAGAACTAAGCTCCCCATTCTGAAAGAGATATTGGTAGTTGGCTGTGGAGGAGTAGTGAAGTTGCTGATTGGTTGGATCAGCAAGCTGGTGTGACTCTCTGTTGGTTTAGAAAAAATGCTGAGGGCAGGGAAGAGATTTCGGGGGGAAGATGCCTATAAATTAACACACAAGAGGGGAGGAGGGCAGGTGGGCAAAACTTTTGAGCCTTTCCCGACTGCTCCCTCGCTGTTCCTCCTGGCCTCGTGGTTCCCTGGTTCGGCTAAGGTGCCGCCGACCGCCCACTGGCGGAGCGAAGCCCCGGAGCTCAGCTGGGTGCTGTGGGGTGGGAGTTGCAGGCTGGAGAGAGACAGAGGAGGGTGCAGCAGTTAATAAAGGCAGAAACAAGTGTTCCTGAGCATCACTGACTGAATCTGCACAACAAAAGGACTGTGGGGGGTGCTGTGGCACCTCAGCGTCTGGCCCACCTTGCAAATACAAAAAAGGAGCTGTAATTACAGTAAAGAGCAATAAAATGGCAGTTTTCCCTTGCAATACAATAGTGGAAAACAGCACTTTTTAGGTAATTTACACAGTTAAAATAGAAGGAGAGTGGGCCTCAGAGTCTGGCCCATGCTGCTAACAGGATCCAGCAGAATTCAAAAAAAGCAACAACAGATTCCTCTACAGATGCCTCACAAGTTGGAAGCAGCTCTTTTGGAGATTTTGCGGAAAAACAGGGGAAGAGTGAAAGGCAAAATCAAGTTCCACACAGATTTCGGCAGTGCAGACTGAGCCAGTGTAAGTGAATAGGGCAGGACAGCCAATCGGCTGCTGTGCCTGGAGGAGCGCTCGCTTACCGATTGGCTGCGCCTTTCTCGACTGCTCCCTCGCTGTTCCTCCTGGCCTCGTGGTTCCCTGGTTCGGCTAAGGTGCCGCCGACCGCCCGCTGACGGAGCGAAGCCCCGGCGCTCAGCTGGGTGCTGTGGGGTGGGAGTTGCAAGCGATTGGCTGCGCCTTTCCCGACTGCTCCCTCGCTGTTCCTCTCGGCCTCATGGTTCCCTGGTTCAGCTAAGGTGCCGCTGACCGCCCGCTGGTGGAGCGAAGCCCCGGCGCTCAGCTGGGTGCTGTGGGGTGGGAGTTGCAGGCGATTGGCTGCGCCTTTCCCGACTGCTCCTTCACTGTTCCTCCCGGCCTTGTGGTTCCCTGGTGGGGCTAAGGTGCCGCCGACCGCCCGCTGGCGGAGCGAAGCCCCGGCGCTCAGCTGGGTGCTGTGGGGTGGGAGTTGCAGGCTGGAGAGAGACAGAGGAGGGTGCAGCAGTTAATAAAGGCAGAAACAAGTGTTCCTGAGCGTCACTGACTGAATCTGCACAACAAAAGGACTGTGGGGGGGTGCTGTGGCGCCTCAGCATCTGGCCCACCTTGCAAATGCAAAAAAGGAGCTATAATTACAGTAAAGAGCAATAAAATGGCAGTTTCCCCTTGCAATACAATAGTGGAAAACAGCACTTTTTAGATAACTTACACAGTTAAAATAGAAGGAGAGTGGTGCCTCAGCGTCTGGCCCACTGCTGCTAACAGGATCCAGCAGAATTCAATCAAAAGCAACAACGGATTCTCTCTACAGATGCCTCACAAGTTGGAAGCAGCTCTTTTGGAGATTTTGCAGAAAAACAGGGGAAGAGTGAAAGGCAAAATCAAGTTCCACACAGATTTCGGCAATGCAGACTGAGCCAGTGTAAGTCAATAGGGCAGGAGAGCCAATCGGCTGCTGTGCCTGGAGGAGCGCTCGCTTACCGATTGGCTGCGCCTTTCCTGACTGCTCCCTCGCTGTTCCTCCCGGCCTCGTGGTTCCCTGGTTCGGCTAAGGTGTCGCCGACCGCTCGCTGGTGGAGCGAAGCCCCAGCGCTCAGCTGGGTGCTGTGGGGTGGGAGTTGCAGGCAATTGGCTGTGCCTTTCCTGACTGCTCCCTCGCTGTTCCTCCTGGCCTCGTGGTTCCCTGGTTAAGCTAGTGCCGCCCGACCACCCACTGGTGGAGGCGAGCCCGGCCTCAGCTGGTGCTGTGGGGTGGGAGTTGCAGGCGATTGGCTGTGCCTTTCCCGACTGCTCCCTCACTGTTCCTCCCAGCCTCATGGTTCCCTGGTTCAGCTAAGGTGCCGTCGACCGCCCGCTGGCGGAGCGAAGCCCCGGCGCTCAGCTGGGTGCTGTGAGGTGGGAGTTGCAGGACTCATATATGATCTTTAAAGACCACATTGACATACTGGTCAAAAAGGTAAACCAAAGGATGGGAGCTCTTAGGAGGGTGGCAGGAGTTCTTTCTAGAGAAGTCAGAGAAAAGTTGGTTAAACAAACAATAATACCGATACTAGAATATGGAGCACCCATATATATGCATTCCACCCAAAAATCGTTAAATAAAGTAAATCAAGCATACTATAGACTGGGTAAATTTATCACTGAGAAAAAAAACAGAACTCATCATTGTGAAATATATAAACAGTTACACTGATTAAACCCTGATGCCCAAAGAAATTATATCTGGTTAACTATCTGTCATAAAATTATATTTGCTAAAAGTAAACATCCTTTAGCAAAATTTGTTATATTTCAGCAATCAAATAATCTGAGACACCAAACATGAAATGTTAATACAAGAATCCCTATGTTAAAATATCATAACAAAATTGGAGAGTCCAAGTTGCAAAATAAAATAGCTGACTACTGGAATAACCTGCCAAAAAATTTAAAGAGTATAAATAATCTGTCCACTTTTAAAACAATTTTGGCTGAACACTTACAGACTGAATGTATATTCTATGTATGATGTTGTTGTGAAACATAAGTAGTATGATGTTAGATTTTGATTGTTTAATGTTTGTACCTGTGTTATATTTTGTATATTTGATGTTTGTTTGTATTTTATGACAACAGGACTTTAGTTAAAAACAGGGCCTTGGTCTTAATCTATTTGCTCCTGTATAAAAATAAAATTGTATCATCATCACCATCATACCTGCGGAGGGATATTAATAACATTGAGAAGATGCAGCACAGAGCTACTAAAATGATCACTAAGCTTAGGGATAGGCTGTATGAACTGAGATTAATTGAGCTAGGGTTGTACACCCTGGAGAAGAGAGGAGAAGAGTAAGGGGCAATATGTTACAAATGTATAAAATTATAAGGGACAATGAGCTAATGAACAGTTTAGAACTGTGATTCAGTAGAAGGGATATAAATTTAAGATGTCATAATAAGCAAATTAAAATGGAATTCTCCAAGAAGAACAATAGGAGGGGTTATTTAACACAAAGAGAGGTGAAACTTTGGAACACACTGCCTAATGAAGTAGTGTCTACTGACTCCATAGATGCCTTTAAAACTTAGATAACTATCTCTTCCATAATGACTCGACAATGTGGCCTCACTAAGGTGGCAGACAGACTCAATGGGCTAATTCCTCCTTCTGTCTACTTACCAAGTAAAGTATTGCATAGTATGATTAACTTAGTTTACTTTTGCACTATGAGGAAATTAAAATGCAATTATTCTGTTGCTCCTGCCCCCCCGACCCACATGAAAAATTTTGGTTACACCAAAAAGTGAGTATCCTGTGGTGCAAAACCTCAACAACATAAATAGTAACATTCCAAACAATTTAGAATCTCAGGACATTCCATTCTTTATTGCAAAAGACACTTGCATGGACCCACGCTCTCTGCCCCTATGATTCTATCCAATCCATAATTCTCTGCTTGTAATATAGCAGACTAATTTCCATGACAACATGAATTCGATATCATACACTGAAAATTATATATATAGCCAAAATAAAGAATATGAGTATATGAAGCCCAGGGAAGTAAAAATCTTCTTTGAATGAAAATGATTTTGTAACTAAATAAATGAAATGTCCTGAAAAATTCAAATTTTTGAGGAATTTTGAGTAACTGATGTCATTTGTGAATTTATGTTGCAAACAGGGAAATCTCTTTAAAAAAAAAATTAGATACATAATTTTCATTGCTTTTATCCAGGACAGCCTCACAAACGGTATTGTATAGAGTAATGTATGGTCAGTCATGTACAGCAAAAGGCTATGTTTTTCCATCAAGGGATTCTGATGACATACTAGACCTCAAGAGAGAAGCTCTCACTTGTTGAACTTTATTATCCATACTTTATTTTTTATATAGTCATGAACAATAAACTCCACAATGAACAAGAAGTTTCATCTAAATTAGTAGTTGACTTTTCCCATGTTTATTTTAATGCTCGGAGATGATTTTGTGTCTATTGGCGGTCTTTTTTTCTTCCGTTGCTGCCAGGTTTTTAGTGTCTCTGTTTTGAAGTGTGTAATGGAGCTCTTATAAACAGGCATGAGAAAAATTGATTGTGACAAGATTGTGACAATTGAATGTTGCTGCATGATAGTAGGGATGTCACTACCATGGTGTACCAGCTTTTTGTGACCTTTGAACTGTGGCACAACAACATATTGTGACCTTTGAACTGTGGCACAACAGCTGTTTCATGGTATGGATTTCTATACACCATAGACCCTGTCCCTTACTCTGTACTATAGTTCATTTGCAGACAGTTTCCTGTTTCCATACACTTTTACTGTGCTAATAATCTGTTTGCTGCAATTACTATAACTATTATTGTCTATTGCACTTTTTCACACATTTCAAAGTGACATAATATAAAAACAGTATTAATAACCACAATACAAATATCTGTAACTAACGTAAAGGAAATCTGTAAAATCACATAGTTTTATTATCATTGGAGCACAGTAACTGGTTCAGAGCACATTCCAAATTTCTGTGCTCAACTTCTTGCCAGTTTTATCTGCTGAGCTACAGTATGTGGCCTGACAATTTCAGATTTCAGCAAAGGTGACCACTCAAAAGTCAGTTTTAGTTGATGCCACTTGTTGATGTCACATCTTCTGAGGTGCCGTCTTTCAGATGAGACATTAAACCGAGGTCCCATCTGCCTGGATTGGTGGTAGTTCAGGTGGATGCTAAAGATCCCATGGCAACTTATCTAAAAAAAGTAGGAGAATTTTTATTGAAATCATAACAAAATATATACAAATCAGTATTTTTTCATACAAAATCATAAAAAAAAGGAAAATTCAAAACATAAATATTAATTCATACAATAACCCCAAACATAAAAATAACGTTATACCTTACCCCTCCCCCTCCCCACTCTAAGAGTAGGGGAATTTCCTCAGTGCCTGGCCAAATTTCTCCCATTCACTAAAAAAATACCACCAACAACAGCTTAATCTGGTTCAGTGCCAATTGCTTACCATCTGTATCCCCCTCCCCCCCAGTCACCCCTGAAAAAGGGACTTCTAGGCCCAGTGGGCTTACCGGGTCAACAAAATTCAATAAATAAATATATAAATAAAAATAAAATCTTGAGCTGCCAGAAAATGAATCAGAAACTAGGAGATGGCAACTCATGGTTGTTATAGATAGAGGACCATACATTGCCTTTTATAGTGTATGATCTGCTATCGCTGATAAAAGGAGCAAGGAGATGCACAGCTGTGACCTTACAGTTTTTAATTTTTTTGCTGCCACGCCGCTCTCCTCGTCTCCTGCTCTCTCTGCACCACCACTTCCTGACTGGCGGAGGTTTGAATAATGCACATGCATGAAGGCAGTCATTGTTGTTATGCTGCAGTAGCTACGAAGCTAGTGCAGCATAACAGCTACGATGACGTAGCTACTGCAGCATAACAACACCATTCTAGGGATGGATTTCCATCCCTAATAGCATTCCACCATACACTGTATAGAAATTAATGGCAGATAAGGAACGCTAAGCCCACTCAGTCTGCCCATTTTCCCTACCTGCTGCAAAAACCACAGACCCTACATGATCTCTGGCTTTGCTCTCTTTCCTATTGCTAGGGAGGCTTTTCCATGTATACACCACCCTTTCTGTGAAGAAATACTTCCTCGCATTACCCCTTAGTCTACCCCTTCCAGCCTCATGTCATGTCCCCTTGTTGTAGAACATTTATTTTTCTGAAAGATGCTACCCTCCTGTACCTTATTTGTGCCCATGAGAAATGTTAAGGTCTCTATCATATCCCCCCTCTCTCTCCGCTCCTCCAGGGTATACATATTGAGGTCCTCCAGTCTCTCCTCATATGACTTTTGGTGCAGACCCTGAACCATTTTTGTTGCCCTTCTCTGAACTGCCGCTACCCTGTCTATGCCCTTATGGAGATGTGGCCTCCAGAACTGGACACAGTACTTCAGATGGGGTCTCACCAATGATTTGTACAGTGGCATCACCACCTCCTTCCTTCTGTTGTGGATATCTCTCCCTTTGCACCCCATTGGCTTTCCCCACAGCTTTGGCACATTGTTTGGCCACCTTTAGGTCATCTGATAGTAAACAGGGGATATGCCTTGGGCAGTGTGAAAATAAACACTTTATTTTTTGCTTCAGGTTTTGACCTCCGTTGACCTTGCGAGTGGTGGAGCCACACGGTTTCCCACCATAAATGTCATGTTTTCATACTGCAGTTTTTTTTGTATGTCATTTTTGATCTACCTTATTCCAGATTACTATGCATTTCTCAAAGACTTCAGATTGTACACCCAAATCTATCCCTGCTCTGTGAAGATATGCATTAATTTTCCAAATTATTTTGGAGCTATTTCTGGGCATTAAAACTGTGAAAAAATTAAATAAACATAAATGAAACTTTCCTTTAACACTAAACAGAAGGTGCCCACTATTCTTAAAGATTTCATTCTTTAAATTAGGAAATGTGTACACCTCTGGGCCATTCACTCCACATTTAAAAGGACAGTGTTACACATGCTGAGAGGTTAAGAGGTATGCTAGAGAGACTGGGCAAGGCTGCTGGGTTCTCCATTGCCCTTAGACTACTAGCCAACCTGTTGAAATGGTGTACACTCCCACCTTCTCTCTCTCTCTTAACTTTCTGGAGTTTGCAACAGGCAGCTAACAATTGTCAAACCAGTGACATAAGAGCCTACTGTCACACTTCATAAATCCCTATGAATAAAAAAAGGGCGTGAGCAAGTGAAGGGGCACTCAGTGTCACTTGTAAATCCCAAATTAAAGTCAACAGCGCGCTAAACTACTAAGTGCAAAGCCCCCAATTTTATGGGGGCCATGCCTGGAAAATCTTGCTCCATCAAACTGACAGCCGAGTAAAGGCCATATTTCTCTGCTCCTGTGTAGATCAGAAAGATGTGGACTGTTAAGTGCTGCATTAAAAAATCCACCTTCCGTTTGCTCAGAAGCCTAAGATCCAAGCCTAACAATCTCTCAGGGATATGGAGACGGCTGCATCTGCATTTAGAGTACCATAAACCTGCTGCTGCTGTTCAAGTCTCAGAGACAGCAATACAGCCTGAGAACAAAAAATTTAAGGCAAACTATCCTTTTCTTTTCGACAAGAGGTCTGTTTTTACTAACAGCTGTGTGTCACAATTAAGACTAGCAAAATCCCTTGAGAAAGCATCTGTGGCATGAAGAATTGAAAAACATTTCTCTTTTAAAGTGCAACATTTTCAGAATCATCTTTTCAGAAACTGTCGGAGTTGCAGGAAAAAAATGCCACTCATTTTTGATTTATGGAGCAAAATACCTGCAGATTTCTGATTTGCAGATTTATGGAACAAAATATCCACCAGTCACATTACTGGTACTTTTTCAGGCACTGTTTTCTATGTACTGAATGGGAATTGTGTTGTTTGCTGTTCTGTTAGTAAGGGATTTCCCTGTACTTACAGTAGTCCTTTTTTCAGCACTTCTGTTACTGAAGTCACAGTTCTTTGCCCTTCATATTTCAGTGTTGATAAAATGTTGCTTGTGCACTGCATGAATTGTTTTATTTTACACTGTTATAATTAATAGTGGTATGGTTAGGGTCAATTGCACATGAAAATCGATAGGCTCAAATATCCTGTTCGAAACAGACAATGCAGGCGGGAAAAGACCATCGGTCCATCCTGTCTGCCTTGTTATACCCAATCTTACACCCAGTCCTGTTTTCTAAACAGGTTTCTTTTTATACCTCCTTCACCCTCACTGCCCCATGCCATACCCCTACTGCTCTGAGTTACTATTAAGCCCTTAACTCTGTTCCAGCAGTGCTTGAAACCATCAATGGGTTTCGCTCCCACCACCTCTGTTGGCAGGCTGTTCCATGGTTCAACCACTCTCTGTAAAAATAATACTTGCTCATGTCCCTCTTGAACCTCTCCTCCACCAGCTTCCACTCATGTCCCCTAGTTTTTGACTCGCTATTCCTGTTTTTACCCTGTTCATTCATTTTAGGAACTTTAAAGTCTATATCATATTGCCCTTCTCCCTTCTGGCCTCCAGTGAGTACATGTTCACTATGACCTAATCAGGTCCTCATAGGATTTGCCCTGTTGTCCCTAAATATTTTTTTTCCTCTATGCTACCCTGTCTCCAGACTAACTTTACCTTTCCTTGGCATGGATTTCCTAACTTGGCACAGTATTCCAGATTGGGCCTCACTAGTCTCTATAAAGAGGTAGTTTTACCTCCTTCCTCCTGCTATCAAAATCCTTACCAATACACCTCAACATCCTGCTGCCTTTCTGTTGGCCTTGTTACATTGACTCTATTGTTTTAGGAAGTTACTTAGGATGACTCCCAGGTCCCTTTCCTCAGAAGTAGTGCCAGCTTAACTCCTGCCATCCAATATTCTGTCCTGGGGTTCTTGTTCCAATATGCATCGCCTTGCACTTTTTGATGTTGAATTTCAACTGCCAAACATTGGACCACTTCAGTAACATAGGCAAGTCCCTTTGAAACGCGCTTATCTCCTCTGCAGTGTCCAACCTGCCACAGAGCTTAGTGTCATCTGCTAAGAGACACACCTCAGCCTGTATTCCTTCTCCTATGTTTGTGATAAACATATCAAAAAAGGACTAGATCCAGGAATGATCTCTGCAGCACCCTGCTTGTGATTTCCCTCTTCCCCTGGTTTGGCTCCATTTACCACCACCCTCTGTTGTCTCCCCCTCCAGCCAACTACCTACCCATCTAAATATGTCCTTAGCTGTCTCTGCATCCTCTGACTTCTTCAGCAGCCTTCTGTGTGGCACCTAGTTGAAAGTCTTGCTGAAGTCAAAGCAGAGTAATTCCACTGCTTGTCCCCTTTTCCACTGCCTTAGTAACCCTGTCAAAGAATACTATAAGATTGGTCTGAAAAGACCGGTGCTGTTTACTGTCCTGGAACCTATTTCTCTCTAGGTAGTCAACTATGTACTACTTGACTACCCAGTTGAAAATGTGATGATTTAATAATGATGTGTCATAAATGATTATTACTGTGTTCAAAGATCATGTTCAAACTTCAAAAACCATCATTGTGATCACAACTAACTAGGATTAAACATAAACAGTAAAAGGCCACCAATCAAAAACCACAATGTTATGGAAATAATGATTGTGCCTAATAATGATCTCGTATTATCATGATTTTTCATTATTGGCTGTGGTCAAGATTACTACAATAAATTAAAAGAAAAATAATTTATTTTTCTTCTGTACTCACGGAATGCATCTTGCCTTCTAATTATACATGTCCATTGGAATCATCATTTATGACACATCTTCTACACAAACACATCGCTTTCAATTACACATACTCTAACTTTTCACTTCTTACTAGTGTTGTAGAGGCTCAGATCAGTTTATATAGCTCCCACTCACTTCTTCCCTTTAGAGTTGTGAGTTCCTACAAGTACCTGGTTTGTACTCAAAAACTTTCCTAACAGACTGCAAACTAATACTGTCAAGGCAAAAATATTTTAACAATAGAAATTACCACTGTATTAGTCAAGTTTCAGGTTTCAACATTGTATTAGTCTATAAACTGTGCATTTGAAATTTGCAAGAAGTATGCAAATTAATTATGCAAATGTACAAACTATACCAAATATCTCATGCACTCTTCCTAAAGGGATTAAAACTTAACTTCAGATGATTTACATTATACCATGCTTCTGCTGATAGTTGGCATTCATATTTTCATATTAGTAACAAAACTTTGTTAAGTATTGCTAATGTGACTTACAACTGTATAATACAAAACTACTATAATCATCAATGATAATCTTTTGATCATTCACAGATCATCAAAAACCATCATGCTGATTTAAACTTACAAAAATAATCAATAATCATCAGTTGGTGGTTTAAAAGTTACATATTTGATGGCTAAATCATGATCTAGAAGATGATCTTAGATCACGATCTGTCTTGATGATCATATGGTGACATTTGATGATTAACAAGGATCAGTCATGACTGACCTTCAAAAAACATGATTGATGATTTACCGATTCTCCTTCATCAGTTTACTCACAATGGTGATAAGACTGACAGACCTGTAGTTACCTAATTGTTCCTAGTCCCTTCCTTTGTGGAATGGAACTGGAACTACGTTCACTACTCTTCAGTCCTTTGGCACCATCCCTGACTGCACTGAGATGTTGAATAGCCCTAACAGGTGTTCAGCCAGTTTTGATACTAGTTCCTTTGGGCTCTCAGATGCATCCCATCTGGTCCTGGATCCTTATCTATTTTTTAGCTACAAGCCTTTTTCTGACCCTTTCTCCTGTAAATACCATCTCCTCCATTTCTGGGATACCCCTTGCAGCACCCTTTATGCTGCTTTCTGATAAAGGCCTGCTATTCCCACTGTCAAAACTGAGCAGAAGTAGTAGTTAAGAATGGCTGCCTTCTTCTCGTCCTCCTCTATTACCCTTCTCCCCTTCAACAGCCTTCCTGTTCTCCCTCTCATCTTTCTTTTTTCCCCAATGTATCTGAAAAATGTTTTTTTCCCCTCTTTGGATACATCTGCAACATAGGCTCTGTGTCTGCTTCTGCATCCCTGACTGCCTTCTTGGCCTCCTCCATCTTTACTTGGTATTTGCTCTATTCCTTTTCACTCTGCTTGTCTTTGATTATGATGAAAGCCATTGTTTGCCCCTCACTGCCTTACTGACCTTCTTGGAGAATCAGATTGGCCTCTTGTAGGAATGCCCTGAACCAGCTGATTCTGATTCCATTTTCAAATTTAGGATTTTAGGAACTTCTGACTCCTGACCCTATTCAATTTCAAATCCTAAAAGGATAAAAAAAATCTGACTTAAATTTGAATTTGAAATCCTAAATCCTAAATATCTATGTAAAAATTGTTTTTGGATTCAGTTTAGGATTTAGGATTTTCAGAATGCAAATCTGAAAATCCTAAATCTGGAAATCAGGTCAGAATCTGACAAATCCAGTTCCATTTGGTGGATTCTGAACAACCCTAGTATGCTGCATCGATTTTTCTTGCTAACCATTCTTAAGCATGATTGAGATGCTTCAAGAATGGTCCCCTGCAATTACTCACCACATTACTTCCACTTCTTAATTTTGTCCAGTCTATTCAATTTATGTGACTAATTACCTCATCTGGTCAAAGTCTGCTCTTCTGAAACCCAGAACCTCCTCCTTTGACGATGATATACTAGTGTCAGTCTGAACCATTCAGTGTTATGGTCAGTGGATCTCAATGTTTCCCAACCCACACTCTGCCTACCATTTCTGAGTTGGTGTGCACAATGGCAAGAATGGCAGCCTGCCTTGAGGGTTCCCTAACAAGCTATATCAGCAGGCAGTCCTACAACATGTCTAGCAGGACCTGACATCTGGTGCTCTTAACTGCTGAAATGACCCAATCTCTGTCTGTCAGGTTAAGATCCCCACATCACTACCTCACCCTTTGTGACACATTCTCAATTTCTTCCCCTAGTTCCCTATCACCCTCATCTTCCCGTCCCAGTGGTCTGTAGTCCACCCCCATGTGCAATTTCTTACCGGATGTTGTCAGGAGCTGTACCCACAGCAATTGTTTCCCCACTTCCTTCTTTGTGAGATTCATCCTCGACCAACTTAATTCATTCCTTAACATAGCAGGCCAACCCTCCTCCTTTTTCCCTTCCCTTATCCCTCATATATATGGCGTAGTCTGGTACAGCCAGATTCCAGTTGTTATTTCTGGTGACCCATGTTTCCATAATGGCTATGAGGTCTAACCCCATATCTACCACCATCACTTGGAGTTCATTTATTTTATGTCCTTTGCTTCTGCCATTTAGACTGATTGCCTTCCAACTTGAGCCTAAACCTTTCCCCCTCTTACGAGTTCTTCCATCTCTGTTTTACCTTTCCTTTCTTAACTTCTCGGTTTTCCTACTCCCGTCTAGCTTTGTGTGCCCCCCTCCTGGAACCCTTACTTAACTTATTATGGACCTCTGCTTTGGTGCTATCATCCCCACTACTCCTAGTCCCATTTCTAAGGCAGTACTAGCTAGGTTCCCCTTTTGCTCTCCATCCTCTGTGGTTTCCCCAACCTCAGTCTTCCCCTACTCTCTGTTTAACTGTCTACCTATATAGACACCAAACATTTGCACAAGCAAACAGTCCCCTTCTCTTGTGAGGTGAAGGCCATCACCTTTGAAGAGCCTGCTGTACCACAGCAGTAATTTCAGAACTATGGAACAACTTTTAAAAGTTGCTGGACCATAGTTCCAATGTCACTACTATGGTACTAATACTTTCTGACATCAAAACCCTCATGCAAGCTGAGCTCACACTGAACATTCACTTTCACCTCAAAATGAAACAACACGTACTTTCTGAGAATATATGATTTCTAACTACAAGACTACTTTCCATGAGCATTCAATATCTAACTGTTACATGCAGTAAAATGTTTTCCAAATGTCAAAATCCTAGTTCTGTGTATTCTGTTTTGCTGATTGATGTTGTGACTGTTACATGAAGTTCTTTTGTGTGTGACACTGCTGCTGTTGAGGCAAGTCCTGTGACTTTCTGATCACGTACTGTACATGTTTTTTTTTTTATTTATTTGTTACTAGGAAAACACCTTTGAGCTAAAAGCTCATTTACAAAGGTTCCATGTTATAACAAGGAACAACAACAAAAATGTACAAAGTTACATAGACAGAGAGATATTGAACAACTACTATGGCTAGGCAAAATGCAGTACCTAAGGTTCCATAGTCACTAAGCATATCTAATAATGCAACCAAATTTACCCTCATTTTCAAGTTTGTGGAGTAACAACACAATATAAATAACAGTGTATGGACAACCATTAAAATTTAGCATTGTCCCCATCTCAGGGCCATTATGACATCATAGCACTTCTCAAGCTTCACTCTCAAGGTCACCATGATGTCGTAACTGTTCCCCAATTTGAAACCTTGTTGTGTATGGCTTGCCAAACACTGTTCTCTATGTAATATCTAAAAGTGTTGGGTTTCATCTCTAGTTTCATGCTAGTAGCATTTTTGTTACTGTCTATTTGTAATGTCATTTCACTGTGTACTGCCCTGTAACTCTTGCCGGTCATGTCTAAAAATATGACTGAAAAACAAGCACCAACAACAAAAAAATGGTCCTGCATCAACCACCACAAAGATGAAATGAATAAGAAGGCAAAACGGTGGTGCTAAAAGAAACGTGGAGGCAGTAAATCATAAACACCACAGGTTTATTGATGGCAAAGTAAGAGAACAGAGTGCTGAATCCCCGGCACTTCGAATTGCAGCCTGGTTCTTTGTCAGGGGGTTGGGAGTCATGATGAAGTAGCCTTTTAAATAGTGCTATAATAAACAGGTAAACATTCAGTTCATCACTCTGGTTGACAGCCCATTCTAGAACAACACTGTAACACCATGTGTAGTTATAGATAAGTAATTCAATGAAAACAAAATACATAATACTGTAACAAAGTTAAAACCTGATGAACAAGTAAGACCATGTAACAATTTAAAACAAAAATAAAGATGGTGGGGACAAAATATTACACTGTAATTCTCAATCCAGTTATTACACAATTTCTATAGTATAATGCAATTTAGCTGAACTACATCCTAAAGGAGAAAATAAACAAATTAATGTATCAAGTACATATTTCAGCTTGTCACATTTGATGTGAAAAAAAATATAGTCCATTTCGAATTCAGGATTCAAAGAACTAGAACCTAAAGGAGAAAAAGAAGAGAAATATAAACAATGTCCTATTTATTGTTTAAACCCAGAGGATCAATGGCACCCAATTAAAAAAATGCTTTCCATCTGCAGTAGGGTCCTAACCCGGTCACCACCTCTAGGATGTGGGCTCACATGGTCCAGCCCATCAAGGGGAAAGAATAGGGATCCACCCCATGAAGCCTATGCCAATATTCCCCTGCAGATATATCCAACTTTTTGCTAAGGACAGCTCTCAAATTCACTTAAATTCTTTCATTGGCTATACAGTCCAGCCAATGTAAAGAGAAGGCAGTCACACCACAGTTAGTACACCTAAATGGTCTATGACATGTAATGAATTGACAAAAAAGCTGTGAGTTAGTTGGATTTGTTAGCAGTGTCCCCTGTGAGGAGTGGCAACATGATTTACAAGAACCATACCAGTGAACTCAGGGTGAGATCAAGAAAATCAGTACAGGAAGGATGTACAGATCCCATCAAGCAGAGCTTAAAGTCATTAGTATTAATGTGATTCAAGATTTCTGACCCCAAATGTTCAGGGTGGTCAAGTCACCATGCCACCTCATGAACACATAAGTGTCACTGTGACAATGTGCCCTGAAATATGTTTTTGGGGTTCACCCCCAAAATGAATTTTGGCTCAGATTTACAAGGTGACACTTATGTGCTCATGAGGTAGGGTGGGGACTTGGCTACTCTGAACATTTCGGGTGAAACCGGTCAAAAACGGCCAACTTGTGAACGAAAATTAAAAAAAATGAAGGAATGTGCAGTTGGTGCCTTTTCAGACTTAATTTTTTTCTGGCATTTTTTTTCTCATTACAGGTAAAGGTTCATGTCTATGCACAAAGAGGAATTGCACCTAGGGACCGTGAGGATTTTTTAACAAGGGAGTAAAGGGACGCTGTCAACCCTTTTTGCATTATATTATTTCTACATGAGAAACCACATTTTATGATTGCTTACCTTCTCTAAAATTCACTGATGTTGCTGAATGCTTTGTCTGCTTCCTTTTTTAATAGAACTGAAATGCATGCAAATGGTGTAGTTATATTCATCCTTGTTTTTTTTTAAATCCTTGATCTACCGTTACTGCATACTTCTTGAACATTAGGAAAACCCCAAACAGTGCAGCCATTCATGATTCAATAGTTTTCTCTCCTCCCACAGCATCATGAGTAGCTAGACTATGTTGGTGGTGTTCCAAAGTCCAGGAAAGTTGCAATACGACTTGATGAAGGACTGTAAACAAACAAGTTTTTGTGTGGTAACACCAGTAGGATAGACAGTGTGTTTTTTTTTTTTTGAAAAGAAAAAAGGAATCAGAATCAAACAATCAGACACAGTAGCAATCTCTATAGTGTATGACCAATCATAACCTGTGTTTTTTTAAATTAGAGACACGTTGAGGCCTAAGGGGAATGACGGTGTCCAACACCAAAACTGAGAGAGCATTGGGTAGGCTGTAATACTGCAGTGGTGCATTACAGAGGGTGGCTAACCTTGAACATGCAAGCAAGCAAATTAGTAGTGCACTCCTAATGCTGGCACAGCTAAAGCACAGGAGCAGACCATGATGGCCTAATCAATCATACAAACTGGAGAATGGACACAGGAAGCAGTATGCACAAAGCAGTATTTTTACAGTTTTTCTTCTTTAATTTTTACAATGTCAGTGTCAGTGGCTCAGTAGGTAACACACTCGCCTCTGAGGCTGAGAGATCAGAGGGCTGTGGGTTCAGTTCCCACATCTGGCACTTGGGTTAATATCCCAGTACCGACACTGTAGTGCAGCATGAGAGGGGTGCTGCACTTCTGAGGTGCCGTCTCTCGGATGAGACGTTAAACCGAGGTCCCATCTGCCTGAATTGGTGGTAGTTCAGGTGGATGTTAAAGATCCCATGGCACTTATCAAAAAGAGTAGAGGAATTTCCCCAGTGTCCTGGCCAAATTTCCCCTCATTCACTAAAAATACCACAAACAGCTTAATCATGTTCAAGGTCAGTTGGCATTCATCTGTATCCCCTCCCCCGAGTCGTGCCTGAAAATAGGCAGGATTTGTCTAGTGCACTTACCCGGTCAACAAAAACTAAAAATAAATAAATGTTGAAGTGCAAAGTGAACAAATGTTGCAAAGTTGCACACTCACAGAAGTTGTAAACTAATAAGTCCATAAATGCAGCAAAGATCATATCTGGTTATTTCAGTTCTCAATTAGAGAGTTGAGTCTTGAGTAGTGCTGTGTGGAATGTGGAATTCCGCTGCTGGCAAAATTTCCACCAGAATTTCACTGGTTCTTCTGTGGAATTCTGCCTGCTATGATCTGTGGAATAATATTCTGCAGAACAGCATTTTCATTTCCCAACCAGTTCTGCAGAACATATTGAGATCTGTGGAATAAAATGCAGTGGAAATGTTGTGGAAAAACTAATTGTGCATTTTTTTTGCCACAAAATTCTGACATTCCATTTCTGACAAAACTCAGTGGAATTTCAAAAATTCCATGAAATTTCATTCTGCCGGATTTTGAAGATTCCGCAAAACACTAGTCTTGGGTATAATAGCTGTATCTTAACAAATGTTTGGGAAGCATTATTCAAAGTACAAATGGGATTAATATCCATAAAGGGAGGGAGTCCAAGGCCACACAAAGTCCGGCGCTTTGCTCCACCAGAACTTTCTCAAGTGGCACGGCTAATATGGAGTAAATATCCTGGTCTTTAAATACTGGTCCTGTAATCACAGAAGGTGATAGTAGAAAAGAACCCTGTGGCCCATCTAGTCTGCCCCATGCCCCCCTAGTCCACCCTATCATATCTTGAGACACCCCTTCCTTCCTTCCCCTTAACTCCATGTGTCTGCCACAAGCAGACTTAAATCCTTCTACAGTCTCTGAATTCACTATCTCCTTTGGAAGCCAATTCCAGTTCTCCACTACCCTCTCTGTGAAAAAATGACCTCTCACATTGCTCTTGAAGTGCCCCCCAGAGTCTCAGTCTGTGCCCCCTTGTTATGTTCCCTTCCTTTATGTGGAACAACTTCCCTGGGCCTCCCTTGTTCATCCCTTTGGTATATTTAAAAGTCTCAGTCATGTCCCCCCCTCCCTCCTGGTCTCCAATGTTATGTATTGTTACTAATCAGCCTAAGGGAGGTCCTATACCCCCCATGTTGCCCCCTGGGCCTGTATGTACCCTATGCTATTTGACCCACTGTTGTTGCATATATGCTAATCCCTATGCTATGTACTACTGCTTTAAAAACCCTTGTTGTTTTATTCCACTGTTGGAGCATGCTGCTCCCGGTTTGTAATGTTGACAATGTATTTCTGTCATGTATATCTTGTAATTCTCCTGGGTCACACCTGAAAATAGGCACTAGCTGTCTAGTGTGCTTAACCGGTTACCAAAAGCAAACAAATAAATAAATAAATATAGCCCCAACTCCTTGCACCTCTGTTCATATGGCTTGCCCTCCATTCCCTGTACCATCTTGGTCACCCTCTGCTGGACCCTTTCAATTGAGTCTATATCTCTGTATAGGTAAGGCCTCCAGAACTGGACACCGTACTTGAGATGTGGCCTCACCAGGGCTTGATATAGGGGTACCAGGACCTCCCTATGTCTACTGGTGATCCCTCTACTGATACTTGCCAGCATCCCATATGCCCTCCCCACCGCCCTTGGGCATCGTCCCTTGAAAGGCCCAGCCACAAGTCCCAGAAATAGTGCCCTGGTTTCCTATTGGGTACTCCGACTCAGATCACTAAACTCCTCCTAGCCACTGATGTGGCCTGCTTAGTCACCCTGCTCCTCTGCGAGTACGTCCCAAGTATGTAATATAATAATCTTGTCCACCAGGAGACAAATGATGAAAAATAATCAAATCCACAGGAAATGGTGAACTACTGGGGACCAGTAAACTGTTGTTACTGTAGATCAAAGACCCAGAATGTGTTAAATTCCCGATGGTGATGAACATTGGCCAGGTGCATATGCAGGAAGTAAAAACCCTTTGTTAGTGTCTTCCCTTTGTTTAAATCATTGTGAATAGTTCTCAAAGACAAGTACAGATCCCTTTAGTAACAGGCAGATGAAAATGTGGATTCAGTACAGCACTCCACAACTCAGAGCTTGTACAACTTCTTTGCTGGACTTGACTTTGTTTGTGATGGCTTCCAAAAAAGGTTGATTTATGATGAGAATGCCAGTACCTGCTGGTGATGTTTTCCAGTTTCTAATCCAGGAAAATTTCATAGATATCATGGTCAAGTATGGTCTAGTTCTTCCAAGCAGAAACACATGAAAATCCACAAAACTAAACTACTGACAGACAAACACAAACACCCAGCCACACAGCCCAAGGAGGTGGAGTTTTTCACCGATGAGTACCTCCATGACCTTCCCCACCACAGCAGTTAGGCTGATGGGGCGGTAGTTTTACCTCAGCTCCCTGCTTCCCCCCCTTGTGTATTGGCACTGCAGTCACATTTTTCCAGTCCTCCAGCACTATACCGGTGTCCAGGGACAGGCTGAACAGCCTCACAAGTGGGGCAGTCAGCTCCTCACTTAGTTCCCAGATCACCCTTGGGTGCAGGTCATCTGGCCCCATGGTCTTGTCCACCTTCACCCTGGTTAATTTCTCCCTAACCCTCTCTATGGTGATGGGATCCAATATCATCCCCGTGCCCCTCCCTCCTTTCCAACTCCAGCTCACTACTGTCCTTTTCTTCTGTAAATACAGAGCAGAAATACCTGTTCAGGTCTTCTGCCTTCTCCCTGTCCTCTTCCAAGTGCTTGCCTCCTTCCCCCCTCAGTCTTTCAATCCCCTGACCAGCCTTCCTCTTCTCCCCCACGTATCTATAGAATGGCTTTTTTCACCTCTTATGGCCTGTTTCGCTAACCTGACTTCCATGTCCGCCTTAGCCCTCCTGATGACCTTTCCTGCTAGTCTCCTTGCCTCCATGTAAGCCTTCCTATCTCCCTCCTCCTGAGTACTCTTGTGTTTTCTAAATGCCCTCCACCTATCCCCTACTGCCCTTGCTACATCTCCTGCTGAACCAAAGTGGCTTCCTGCTTCTTGCCCCTTTCCAAACTCTTCTGATGGATTCCTGTGTGGCCTTCAGGATTTGGTCTTTAATACCTACCCATAGTTCATTGGTGTTACTTATATCCCCTAAACCTTCCATTGTCTCCCTCACCAGCCTTCTTAATTTGTCAAAGTCTGCCCGCCTATAGTTCAGCATCATTGTGCTGGTACGGGTCCCTGTCCTCCCTGCCCTGACCTTGAACCCAACAATCCTGTGGTCACTTTTCCCTAGTTTTTCCTCCTACCACCACATCCTCCACATTTTCCCTATTCATCAATACTACATCTAGCAGGTTGCTCCCCCTAGTAGGCTCCCTGATCAGCTGTTTCAGGAACACCCCACTTAGTCTGTCCACTAACTCCCTGCTTCTTGCTGAAGCTGCTTCGGGGATGGTCGATTCCACACCTGGTAAGTTTAGGTCACCTACCAGTAATGTATCACCCTTGACAGCCATCTTCTCAATATCCTGCAGCATCACCCTGTCCTGATCTTCTCCCTGCGAGGGTGATCTATATATGACTCCCAGTCTCAAGTATTCCCCCATCTGCCTTCATAGCTTCACCCATAGAAGTTTGGTGGCCCCATCGCCCTGCTGTCCCTCTGACACCTGTATGTCCTCTTTGACATAAATGGCTACCCCTCCTTTCCTGTCCCTCCTGTCCTTCCTAAACAGCCTGAAGCCCAGTATAGCTGTCTCCCACGTGTGGAGGTCCATCCACCAAGTCTCAGTTATCGCTATGATGTCTAACTTGTCATGCGTAATGATGGCCATCACTTCCTCCATCTTATTTGCCAGGCTCCTAGCGTTCACCACCAACCCCTTCCACCAGCATTCCCTCTCCTTTGTTCCACCCTGCCTGCCAGCCCCTCATTTGTCAATCTTTCCCTGGGGGGGACCTAGAACCCCCCAACTTATTTGTGGTACAGTGTGGATATAGGTCCAGTTCCCCACCACCGCTCAGTTTAAATTGACATGTAATGACATCATAGTGGCATCACAATACATTCAAAACATGAACAAAGTGCTATACACTGCTGTGCAATAGCAGTTCTCTAAAATATGAAGGAATTACCCCTGTCGAAAATCATAATGGTTTTACATATGTATTAGACTTTACCAAAAATACAAAAGCACAGAAATCAAAAGGCACCATATGTGTTGGTGAATACTTTGGACAAGAAAATATCAAACATTTGTTGCAAAATTGTGGTTTGTACATATCAATGCAAGCCATGATGTATCCAAGAAAAAAATCAGATAGGTTTCCTATTAGTGGTTAGCTATTCTTGGTTCCATGTCATAACAGCGATCACTAAACAGCGATTGCTGTCACAGGGAGTGTATAGTGCCAAAAATCAAAATGGCGATGTACACTCCCCACCAATCCTGACAACAGCAAAAAAAAAAACAACAACCATATATCTATGCGAGGGGCTGTGTCTCCTGCACCCTCCCATGGGGGGCTTTGCCCCGCAGCCCCCTAAATTAGGGTTCTCAACCTGAGGGGCATGTCAGGAGGAGGAGAACCAGGCATAAAAAATGTAAAAGCCACACGCGCGAAACAAAATAATAAAACCCACCCCAAACCCTGGATCTCCCTCACTGCAGCCTGCCACCCTCACCACCACATCAGAATGGCAGCTCGGCAGCACACTGCCAAACTGCAGCTCACATACCTTTTACTTCCTGAACCCTCCCCTTCTGTTTCTTCACCCTCGTAGCACCTTGCTATTTTTGTCCCTAACCTGGTGCTATAACCGCGTCTCACTACCCTTTCAAGGTAGCTCATATCACAGGCGCTGAAACTGAGTCACCCACAAGTGAGTCGCTCAATTTCATTCACTATTATAACGTGCTACCGCTATCATCCATGGTCACAAGGTGATCTCCCATAAAGCGAGGATATGACTCAAGGTTCCAGGGCTGACAAAGAGAGATAGAAAGAGAGACGTCTAAGGAGAGAGAGAAAAAAAGTAGTCACCAATTAATCTACAATAAACAAAACATTTCCCTTTACAGAAAAGCCATAAAATCAAATTCATCATTTAGGTCACACCACTTAAGGGTTTGTAGTCTGTAAATTCACTGACTCTCTTTTTGGAGGAGACAGCGCAGTCTACCCCCTCCTCTCTTAGAGGGGGTTATACCCATTTCAAAGCTATGTATTCATTCGGGATGCATTTGACCCATGTTTAACTCTAAGATGTGTGCCTACTGGGGTGTCTAATCTGTCATTGAGAATAGACCTTTAACTGCATGTTCCTGTATGTCTATAGCTTGGCCCACATATACAAGGCCAAAGGGACACCATAATGCATATACAACGACACTTGTTCTGCATGTTGTGAACTCACTTATTTCCCAGTCCCTACCTGTAATGGGATGCTTGAATTCCTTCTACTTACTTGAGTGTGTACAGACATTGCATGTGCTACACAGGGAGAAACAACTCGGACGTTACGGCTACCAAATATTCTGTACTGGCTTGGTTTGACTATAGCAGCTCTGTACCTATTTGTCTTTAATGTTATGGCTCCTACTAAATATGACCCTTAGCTTGGGGCCTACTGCTGTCCCCAATCTGTCATCCGTCATCAAGATCAGACATTTTTTTGTAATGATGTTTCCTGTCTTCCCTGCAATGGGGATGAAGTCAGTGACAAATGTTACAGGACCCTTTGTGTCATCTTTTTTCTCTTTAGGGGTCAGGAGATTATTTCTTTGAAATGTGTCTACTTTTTGGAATGATTTCTCTATACCGTGACAGTGTCCCTTTAATATTTGGTTACCGTGGTGGGAGGAAGGTGGCGTGTGTTTTAGATGGAGGTCAAGGGTGGGATGTGCTTTAAATGGGTTGGTCAAAAGAAGATATTGTCTGTGGGAGTGGGCACCAGCTGCCAACAAAAGTAACAGCTGAGTGGGTGTGGGCACTGGCAGTGAGACTGGGCATATGTTGCTGGTAACATTAACATAAACAGCTAGGGAAGGAGGGAAGGACCAGTAATGGGACTGGGCAACCGTCACCTGTAAAATTAATCCAAATAACTGGAGAGGAGGGGTACTGGTGGCAGGACTGAGCACTAACCACCAGGTATATCTAAAACAGCTGGTCAAGCAGAAGGAGGAAGAGGACACTGGTGGCAGGATTGGCACCCACCAGCAAAAATGTCCTTTTTTTCAGGATATGTGACATATTGCTGTCACATAACTAAGCACACTGTTAGGTAGCCAAGTACGTGCTATACCAGTACTGGAACATGAGTGACAATGCCTGACATAGCATTCATCACTTGTTCTGGAAGCAAGATCATACATGTTTACAATAATGATATTTCACACATGAAAAGTTAAAAAGAATGATCCTGGAGCGCTACACAGTCAGCCACAAATGTTTCAGAAACAACTGTCCACAGTTTTTTTTAGTTTTTAATGCACAAATGTTTTTTTCCTTTTTTGCTGGTTACATGACTGCTAATAATCACGTAACCAGTAAAATCATGTCATGCCACTGATTTTCACGTGCAGTAACCAATGTAGTGTCAGTTGTGCAAAAATCTGTTTATCCTAAGCACTATGCATATGCAAAAATAGAACAAATTTTTGTTAATATTTCAAAAACTAAACATTTCTGAAAAATCCTTGGGCCAAATTCTAATGAACCTGAATGTTTCAGCTCACATCCTAACCAGTTTTGTCTTTTGTGGTATCAGTGTGCAATCAAAAAGGTCTTAATTTTCAAATTTCATCCTTCTGGGGCTTTTAAACTGGGGCTGGCAGTAGAGCCTAAAGGATAGAGCAAAGAGCTGTTAATGAGCTTGGTACATCCAACAGACCTGGGTGGACTCCCACAACTTCCACTTGCATACCGTGTGACTCTGAGCAAGTTACTTAACCACCTAAGTGTTGCCAGGCTGCACTGATGCCCTGAAAACAGGCACTTGTGCCTAGTGGGACTTACCTGGTTACAAAAAGAAAAATGAATGAATTAAACCACTGAACTGATTGTTACCAAATTTGCAGGATTCTGAGATCCTAGCACGGATTCTGCACATGCCAGATGGCAGGCATTACAGTCTAAGGATGGTCAAGTTATCAATGAGCAAAAGTGGGGTGTATTATTAATATTAAACTGACAACTCATCCCTAATATTCTTGTGCTACTAAATGAATAAAATGTATGAAATAAATGCTAGGAAAGAGTGGTGTACAAGAAATAAATTCCAATTGGGGGGGGGGGGGCTAATGAGTTCCTAAGCCATGGAATGATGGCCCAGTGGCATTATAACCTCATTATTTATTTATTTATTTATTTATTTACTCAATCTAGGATTACAATACCTTTGAGCCGAGGCTCTTTTACAAAGGTTCCATGTCAGTGTGTGCAACAGTCATCATTTTTAGTTACAAACATAACGTCACTGACTTACAGACATGTAATAACCAGTACAAAGACTTGAGCTATGAGCAAGACAAGAGGAGAAGAGGGGGGTCGATGGGGGGAGAAGTGAGGGTAGGAGATCGAGGGGGGTAGGACATTAGACCCTCAAGATGGCATTTCGTGAGTACAGTATGCTTTCCTAATGTTTGTTTTACATAATACATAAGGATGGTCGTAAATGTGTGGAGCTTGCAGTTCACGGTGGTTTAAACTGTGCCAGCATTTTTTTTTTAAATGCAATTATGCTGTGCACATGCTTCCTGGTTATGCACTGCTGTGCACACTGCTGTATAGGGCACCGTGTTTGCTGGAGCACCTGTGTTGTGTGGACTGCCATGCATGCTTTTGAAAAGGGCGCTGGTTTTGCTGGAGCAACGGTGTCATAAGGGCACCAGATCTGCGGGAGCACATGATCTGGTCTAATGCATTGACATGGGCAGTAATACTGTATGTCAGCACAACTTTTAAAAGTGGAAGGAGGTGCAGGGGGTTTCTTTTAGGTAATACTGTATACTGGGTTCAGCATTCTGTACGAGAACAGCATAGGTGCAGATAGCATTTGGGTTTGGCAGCGTTTTTTGTTTTAATAATGCTGGTCATGTTCCTTTTCCATAGTTTGTATCAGAGCTATAATTGAAGCTGCTCATCATATTGTTGAGGGTTGATGTACATGTGTTGATCACATTGCCAGGTGTCTGTAGCATTTTCTGCGTTAATGAACGGTCCCAAAGTGACTCCCAAGTTGTAGTTTTTGATGTTTTTGTTGCTGTATTCTTTTTTTATACTTTCTTTATTTTCACATTTCATGCATTCATACATGTCCAATTCCTGTTAGTAAAACTGCACAATTTTTTGTTGTTTTTTGTACAGTTACATCTTCCTACTGTGCTTTATTTACATTTCTGTTGTTTCTTTCCTTGTGTTTCTTCCTCTCTTTTGTCAGGTTCTGTCTATCAGTTCTACCTTCTATCCTTCATACAATATGGTATTCTACTATCTTTCCTTTTTACTTGTTTCATGACACCTTCGGAATGTATCTAATAGCAAATAACAAACGTACTTTATCTATCTAATAACTCTGAATATTCTAGGAATACAGACTCCAAATGTGTTCTAAATTCCTAGCATGTCTTTGTTTTACGGCTCCGCTCATTTCATTTTTTATTTCATTTCATTTTTATTGGTTATACTGGAAAGGCACGTGAGCATTGCTGCTAGTTTACACAAGCGTCCAGTTACATACAACAATCATGAGACATGACATAGGCTCAAACATTTAACTAACAGCGAGAGTTAATAAAATGGTACATACATTTAGGATAATATAGACTAAAGGGCAAACCATGAACTAGCCTTGGTGAATTAACAAATACAAGGTGACATTAAGCATTCAGAGAGGGTTTAACAATAACCTAATGTAACAGTGGGAAACAAAAAATGTAAGTGCAATCTAAAAACTAGCCTAGGTGGATTAACAATACTTCAAGTGCTAGAAAGAGAGGATAAGTGCCTGAGGTGGATAACCAAAGAATGAGGGGAAAAAAGTGCAGAATGGGAGCCAGATTAGGGCTGTGAGCAGGTGCAGGTGGGAGAGAAATATCTCTTGATATTGTGTTTGAAGGCATTTGTGGAGGGACAGAGTTTTAGTTCCAGAGGGAGAGAGCTGAAGAACTTGGGTCCCATAAAAGAGAATATTTTCTGGCCTTGAGTGGTTGGGCAGAAAGGAACAGTGAAAGAGAGAGTGGAGGACAGTCTAGTGGTCCTGGTGGTGGTGGCAGCTGTCTGGAAGAGAGAAGTGAGGCAATCAGGGAGCAGTCCATGGAAGAGTTTGAAGAAGAAGGTGACCATCTTGCAGTTGAGGTAGGCCTCAAGGGAGGGCCAACTGGTGATCTTATATAGGTCACAGTGGTGTGTGAGTTTAGGGAGACCAGAGGCAAAGCAGATAGCGTTGTAGTAGGAGCTTCGAAGTCTGGAGAAATGTTTGATGGAGAGGTGGGGGAAGGAGACAAGTGAACCATAGTCAGATAGGAAGGAGGAATCTGGAGACTAAGAGGGATTTGGATTCCCTGGTAAGGTAATGCTTGGTTATGTGGAGGATACAGAGGCATTGGTGGCTTTTTTGATTGTGAGGCTAGTATGAGCATTGAAATTGAGGTGGCTATCCAGGAGTAAGCCAAGGTATTTGAATTCACTAACGCTTTCAGTGGCATTACCAAGGTGGTCATAGAGGGAGAGGACAAAGCCAAGGGGTTTGCAGGGGCTGGAGAAAACCATGAACTTGTCAGCTAGAGGGGTTCCTCATGAGGGAGAGTTCTGGTGTCTATGTTATTCTCTCTCCTATCCCCTACTTATATTTTTGTGTGTTATAATGGCCCTACCTCCTTCTCCTTCTTTTTCAATCTCTTATATTTCTTTTTATGTTAGCCTATGTCTGGCCCTCTCATTCCCCCATTTCCAGAATCCATTTAGTCCATTTTTTCATACATTTTTCTGACCTGTCTTGCATCCTGTATTTTAGCCTCTCCATCTCCTGTATTTCGCCTACCATATCTTTCCATTCCTGAATAGTAGGAGGTGTTTCATCTAACCATCTTTTGGTAATGGATTTCCCCCATGCTGCTACCCATATCCTCCACAAGTAGCTAGCATTTGGTCCCTATACCTCTGGTGGTGGTAAGCCCAGCACACTGTGCTGGATCTGCAGACCCCCCATAATCTGAAAGAGGTCTATCATTTTAGCCTGTACCTGTGTATTGAATTCTGCTAACCCAGTGCAGAAATAAAATATATGTTCATGGGTTTTTTGTTCACCACATTTCCACCAGCATGAGGAATCCCCTGATCCATCCCATTTAGCTTTCATTTGTGGTGTTATGAAGAACCTAGTATTCACTTTCCATGCAAACTCCCTCCATTTTGGTGCAGATGTCACTCTGGCTGCTCCTTGCCATATCCTAGTCCACTCTTTGTCTATTAGACGGAATTCACCCCCTCCTCTCATTTTGTTTTAACACGTTCAAGGACCGAACTCCCTATGTGCCATTAGGACCTGATAGATTTGTGTGATTGCCCCCCTTGAATCCTGCTTGTTAATCAACTGTTCTAGCTTTACTTCCCCTGCCTCTATGCCTTGTTTATGTTAATGCTTTTTCTTCTGTGCTTGTATGTGGTTATTTGATCGTATCAGAACCTGTCAGCTGGTTGCCATTGAAATTGTAGACAGCAGTCCTCAAAAATGAGTACATTTTCTCCCCTCACAATATCTGCTGGTTGTCTAACTCCTTTTTTTGTCTGTTTTTCATACCAGCTATCTAGTTTCCCTGATTTAAATTCTAGGTTATCGATAAACCATCTGTATTTCCATCCTTCCTTCTGCACTTCTGCATACTTCTGGAATCACTGTAGTGCCCTTCCTATTGTTCTTATGGTTGTATTTTTCATCTCTGGTATCTTGTCTCTTATTTTGGATGGAATAACACTTCTGCCAGCTGTCCCTCTCCTCCCTCTATTTCTTCGAGTGCTCTCCATTTTGCATCCACCCCCTGCTGTCCTCATTGAAAAGTCCATTTTAACTGTGCTGCCATCCAACATTCATCTACATCCAGAAGTGCCCACTTTCCTCCTTGTCTCCATGCTTCCTGTATTTTATTCCTAATCCTTGCCCTTTTCCCTGCCCATATAAATCTATATATGCCCTGTTGTGCTTATTGCAATTTTTGTTGTGCAGTGTCCAATGGGACACTCTGGAATATTTACATCAGTCTTGGTATAACATTCATTTTAATTGTCTGTATGCGTGAGTGGATGGGGAGTGGGAGTAGTCTCCACCTCTTGTAATCTTCCTCTATCTGCCTGAGTAGGGGTTCCATATTATCCTGATATAGATGGTTATTATTATTCCTAAGCATTATCCCAAGGTACTTCATGGAATTAAGGGTCCATTTCATTGGACATCCTCCCAGTAATTTCTTAGAGGGGTTATAGTTAAATGTACGTATTTCAGTTTTGGTAGAGTTTAAGGTATATCCTGATAGCTCCCCAAATTCTGTTACTTTCTGCAATAGTTTGGGGACTGATTTTTCTAGGGTTGTCAGGTACATGAGCACATCATCCACATACAGTGCTATCTTTTGTTCTTGCTTTCCTATCTCTATTCCCTTGATTTCTGGTTCTGGTCTTAGCCCTTGTGCAAGTGGTTCCAGATACAGGGCAAATAATAACAGTGAGAGTGAGCACCCTTGCCGAGTTCCCCTCCCCAGGGTGAATCTTTGTGATAGGCTCCCATTAGTTCTGATATAGGCCTGTGGCTTATGACGGAGTCTTTGAATCACTTCTATAAATGCCTTGTAGAAACTGAATCGGGCAAGGACCTCAAAAAGGAATTTCTAGTCCACTTTATCAAAAGCCTTTTCAGCTTCTAAACTCATTGGCACATCTGGGGTTTTGTATGGTTTAAGTTATCTATAATGTGTATTATATGTCTTATATTATCTATTCATTGTCTCCCTGCCACAAATCCAGGCTGATCATGTTTTATTAGGAGAGGTACCTGCCCTTCTGTCCTCTTAGCCAAAATTGTAGTCATATACTTATAATCTACATTTAGTATGGATATGGGTCTGTATGAGCTGCACATAGTGAGGTTCTTATCCAGCTTCAGGATCACTGAGATCACCTCCAAGGCCCATGACTGTGGTGTCTTCTCTTTCTCCTCCATTGCTCCCTGAAAAAACATTTGCAATAGGGGGATTGTCTTGTCTTTAAATTTTTTTATAAAACTTCGCTGGTAGGCCATTCGTTCCAGGGCATTTCCCTGTTTTACTGTTTTCTATTGCTTGTTTAATTTCCAACAGTGTTATTAGCCTTGTCCTATATTCACTTTGGTCCTTATTTAACTTTGGCAGTTGCAATGTAGTGAGGTAATCCTTTATTTTTGTTATTGGAGGTTTCTGTTTTGGGGGAATATAAATCTTTATCATAGTTTGTGAATACCTTCACTATCTCTTCTACACTTTGTACCTGTATTTTTGTGTTTGGATTCTGTATTTTGACAATTTGTGCCCTGGCTCTTTTGGCTCATAACCTAGTTGCTAACAATTTAATAGGTCGTGGGCCACCCTCATAGTATTGTTGTCTCATATAGATCAAGTTTTGTTCCACCCTGTATTCCAGTATACCATTTAGTTATTTCTTTAATCTCTGTAGCTCTTTACCCCTTGCCTTATCTAGTTTCTCTTGTTGTTGTGTTTCCATTAGTTTGATCCCTTCTTGTACACTCTGCAGATTGGAAAGAATAGCCATCTCACCAAATTTATATCATAAAATATTGTATTTATTTTTCCTTTTTGCTTCCAGACATTATTCCTATGTTTGAGAATCAGACTCCCAGATGAAGGGATATTGATCCTGAAATGTAGGAATATTGTCTGGATGCAAAAAGGAAAAATAAATACAATATTTAATGATATAAATTTGGTGAGTGGGCTGTTCTTTCCAATCTGCAGAGTGTATAAGACTAGCATTAAGATTGGTATATGGCCTCTCCCTAGTTAATATATTTCTTTATACTTTTTCAGAGGTTTAGCTGGACTGGGAATTTGTCTCAGTTTGATCCCTTATTCCAAATCCATCTGTTCTTTTCCCTCTCTCTCTTCCTAGTGACTCTGATTGCTATTAGTTTCCCCCTTATCATTGCTTTAAGTGTATCCCAGATCATCCCTCCGCCCATGTCTGTACCATTATGGTCTGCTATTGTTTGGTCTGTCAGCTTAGGAATCTGCTCTAAAACTTCCTTATCCCTTAAAAGTGCTAGATTCGGCCTCCAGAATGTTTGTTTGGTTCTTTCTTGATTTTCTATTTCTATTGTCACTGGGGCATGGTCCAAACTTCCCAGAGTCTCCACCTTTCCTCTCGCCAGGTTTATTAGTTTCCCTCTTGAGAGAAGGAACCAGTCTATTCTCGAGTACATCTGATGTACTTGTGAATAATATGTATAGCCCCCGCTTGGTCCCTCCAAGTATCTCCATGCATCCTGGAGGCCTAACTTTTATATCAGTGCCTTTACTTGAGTTGCTATTTTATGTGCGGGCCATGGGATTCTTGATGTACTGTCTAGTCTGGGGTCCAGTGTCAGGTTCCAGTCTCTCCCATAAATTAGGGTCCCTTCCTCTAGTTCTGTAATTTTTAGTAGTAGTGATCTATAAAAGTTGTATGTCGAGCCTGGAGGAGCATACGCTGCTACCAGAGTCAGCACCTGTCCCTGTAAGGTACCCTTCAGGATTATGTACCTGCCCTCTTTGTCGATCTGTTTGCATGTGCATATAAAAGGTGTTGTCCTAGGTATTAGTATCCAGACTCCCCTTCTTCTACCTGTCTTATATGTAGGGTTTCCGGTTTTAGGTGTTTATGAATCAGGAAAAAAGGTGTTTATTTTTCAGCTTTTCTCGCTCCCTTTTATAGTAGCAAAATTCTGTGTATTTCGGTGCAAATAAAAAAAGCAATAGACAATTTCAATATATTTCAGTGTTTATTATTTTTTTTTAAAAGGCACTGTGTGCACTGATGTTTATGTTGAATAAATATCCAAAGTAATTAAAAATTCACATAACCCCATTATTAGCACATACTGTCATACAGCAACAACTTTAAATGCTGAATTTGTTATAGTAAATCATGCAATGCATTTTTAGTGCTTGTTTTGACATTTTCTCTCTCTCTTTCTTTCCTGGCAGTAAATGCCCTTATCTCTGAAAAGGTCCTCTCTACATTGGCACTTGAGACAGGCAGTGCAAGAATTGACAGAACACATTCACTCAGTTCTGGCCACAGCTTCATTTTACCCCTCCAAAATGTGTGCACTTCTAATTCACTGTTAGCTGGCAATGGTTCTGCAAAGTACTCATCAAACTGTACACATAATAATTCAGCATCATGTTTGTTAAAAGTATCAAAAATAAATACATAGGCCCAGATTTTCAAACTGCGCCATTCTGAGGCGCAAGCCCCTGCGCTGCTCAAAATAGTTGCGCGGGGTGCTTAGACGAGTGATATTCAAAGGAGTTGCGCTGTTGAGCAACTCCTTTGAATATCACCCCCGAGACACAGCACTTGCGCATGGCGCAGTGGAACTTGCGCCACCGCAAGTTACCAGAGTTGAGCATTAAACTTGCGGTGGCGCAAGTATCATTGCGCCATGCTCAAATTTCCGATATTCAAAAGGTGACATGCAAATGGGGCCATAATTTATGCAAGGCGCAGGGGGGGCCATTTGCATCTATTTATGGCCCCATTTGCATGCCATTTGCATGTAGGTGCGCGATCCCGGGACTTGCTCCTGGCCACCCTGCCAGGTAGCAGCCGTCGAGGGACCGATGCAAATGCAGCCGATCGCGGGCATCACAGTTACTGAAACCCCCACATATCCCACAGCCCGATCGCGGGCAGTACAGGTACATGAAACCCCCACACATATCCCACAGCCCGATCGCGGGCAGTACAGGTACATGAAACCCCCACACATATCCCACAGCCCGATCGCGGGCAGTACAGTCATAAACCCCCCACACATATCCCACAGCCCGATCGCGGGCAGTACAGGTACATGAACCCCCCACACACATCTCCCACAGCCCGATCGCGGGCAGAGCGATATATGAACCCCCAGTGCCCGATCGCGGGCAGAATGTAACCCTCCCCCAACCCGAATATCTCCCTGGTGGTCAGGGGACGTAAAGCCCGATCCAGGCAGAATGTCACATCACAACCCCCAAACATCTCCCTGGTGTCTAGTGTCCCCCCACCCACACGAAGCCCTCCACCCGCTCCCCCGCGGCGGGCGACAGCATCCACCTGCCTGCCGCCCACCGCCCGCCGACTGACTAGTCCGGTAGGGCTGCGCATTGGTGCAGAGCTACAGCCAATGGGCATGCAGCCCATACCGTACATGACAGTCCAGATTTGTGAATGAATTCATTCACAAATCTGGACTGTCGTATCGTAATGGCTGCTGCCATTGGCCGCTCTGCACCAATGGGCGCAGCCCTACCAGACAGTCAGTCGGCGGGCGGCGGGCGGCAGGCGGGTGGGATGCTGTCGCCGCCGGGCCGCGGGGGAGGGGTGGAGGGGCTTCGTGGGTGGGTGGGGGGACACTAGACACCAGGAGATGTTTGGGGGTTGTGATGTGACATTCTGCCCGCGATCGGGCTTTACGGTCCACTGACCACCAGGAGATATTCGGGTTGGGGAGGTTACTTGCCCGTGATCGGGCACTGGAGGGGGTTCATCACGCTCTGCCCGCGATCGGGCTGTGGGAGATGTGTGTGTGGGGGCTTCATTAACTGTACTGCCCACGATCGGGCTGTGGGATATGTGTGGGGGTTCATCAACTGTGATGCCCGCGATCGGGCTGTGGGAGATGTGGGCGGGGTTCATGTTACTCCATACCTCTCAACCTCTTGTGTCATGAATCAGGACAAGGCTTAAAAAATCAGGGACAAAGATGCCAAATCAGGGACACATCTTAACAATTGGTAATATTCATTCAGAAATCTGATAGAATAGGGATTTGTATAAGATGCATTTCTGAAGAAGAACTAGTCTGTATTTTTAATGTTTGATATTATTTTATGCTTACAGTCCCCACTGTTCTGTCACAGAAACACGAATTTTCTACGAGAGACATAGGAAAATTCTGTCGCAAAATCAGGGACATCCCTGAAAATCAGGGACAGTTGAGAGGTATGTGTTACTCTATGCCCGCGATCGGGCTGGTGGGGGGGCACAGGGACCGAGTTGGGGGCCAGCCAGGGGTGGCAGCTGCTGTGTTGCGCCCTGCAATACAGCAGCTCACCTGTGGGTGGCCCTCAACTTGATCCTTTTTTTTTTGGCTCAAGGTTGTGCAGGCGCAGGTTGGGGGTTGCGCATGCACAACTCTGCACAACCCGACTGAATATCGGGTTGCGCAGGTTATGCATGGTTCCTCCCCCTCCTGTTGAGCATGCATTCATTTGCATTGCTCTTTTGCGCAACCTGTTGCCAGTGGAGCAACTGCCTCCTGCTGAATATCGCAGAATGGCTAAATTTGCATATAGCAACCCTGTTGGTATGGAGATAAACCTTTGAATATCTGGGCCATAATTTTCAAAGTTAGAAGAGAATTTGTTTTTTCTAAATGGGTCAAACACTTGAACAGAGTACCAGAGAGAGGATTCATTTAATTCAAATCTCATTGTTGGATTTGGGATATTTCTAGCCATTACAGCCTGCCATTTGTCATACATAGCTGTGTAAAAAATGTTAAAGCTCTCTTCCAGTACTTGCTGGCTTTCCAGTGGCAGACACCCAAGAAGTGCACTTGCAGCCGGTCCATACTCAGAGCTGCCTCCATCAACTTACATAGATACATAGATACATAGACAGTGTCGGCAGATAAGGGCCTATGGCCCACCCAGTCTGCCCATTTGAGCTTGTAAGTTCAGTTTGTTTTCCTAGAAGTCTGTTGCCCCTTACCCCTGACCTCTAGAATTCCTTTATGTCTATCCCATGCATTCTTAAATCCCGTGATTGTTTCAGCCCCCACCACTTCCTCTGGCAGGGTGTTCCACTTGTCCACCACCCGTTCTGTGAAGAAATTCTTTCTCATGTTTCCTCTGAATCGTCCTCCCTCCAACTTCATCCCATGCCCTCTAGTCCTGGAACATCTTTTTCGCTTAAAAATAGTGTTTTTCTGCACCCTGTTCCTCCCTGTAAGATACTTGTATGTCTCTATCATATCCCCTCTCTCCCTCCTGTCCTCCAGGGAGTACATGTTCAGTTCCTTCAACCTGTCTTCATAGGACTTGTGATGCAATCCATGCACCATCTTTGTTGCCCTCCTCTGAACCTTCTCTACCCTGTCTATGTCCTTATGTAGGTATGGTCTCCAGAACTGTACACTGTACTCCAGATGGGGCCTCCACTGAGTGTCTTGTATAGCGGAATTATGACCTCCTTTTCCTGCTGGTGATGCCCCTGCCTATACATCCCAGCATCCTATTTGCTTTACCTGCTGCCTTGTCACACTGTTTCCCTACCTTGAGGTCATCAGAGATGACAACCCCAAGATCCCTTTCCTGCTTGGTGCATGCTATATCCTCACCCTCCAACTGATATATTGTGCCAGGGTTTTGTGCCCATATGCATTATCTTGCACTTTTGCATTGAATTTCAACTGCCAAACCCTTGACCATTCTTCAAGTTTCTGCAGGTCGCTTCTCATTCTGTCTACACCCTCTGGTGTGTCTACTCTGTTACAGAGCTTTGTGTCATCAGCGAACAGTGAAATGCTTCCTTCTAGATCCTGCGCAATGTCACTGATGAAAATGTTGAATAGGACCGGTCCCAGCACTGATCCCTGTGGTACCCCACTGGTCACTTTTCCCTCTGTGGAGTGACAGCCATTTACCACCACCCTCTGTGTCCTGCCACCCAGCCAGTTACCTACCTACCCACCACACTACTGTCCTGCCCACACCCATATTCCCCAGTTTGTGTAATAGTCTTCTATGTGGCACAGTGCCAAAGGCCTTGCTGAAGTCCAGATAGGCCATGTCCACTGCCCTCCCCTGATCCACCTCCCTAGTCACCCATTAAAAAAATTCAACGAGGTTGGTCTGACATGACCTTCCCCTGGTGAAACCATGCTGCCTTGGGGTCCTGTAGTCCATTGACAACCAGATGTTCCACCAATCTCTCCTTCAGTAGTGCTTCCATGATCTTCCCCACTACCGAGGTGAGGCTGACTGGTCTGTAGTTCCCTGCTTCCTCTTTGTTCCCACTTTTGTATAAGGGGACTACATCTGCTGTCCTCCAGTCTTTGGGTACCTCCCCTGTTTCCAGTGATCGGCTAAACAGGATAGCCAGAGGTTCAGCCACCACCTTTCTTAGTTCTTTAAGGACCCTGGGTGCACCCCGTCTGGCCCCATTGCTTTATCAACTCTTATTACTTCCAGTTCCTTCAGGACCCTTTCTGTAAAGGGACTTGTGTCCATTTCTGCACCATTCTCACCCTTGTACTCCCTTCAGACCCATTCCCCCTCTTCCTCAGTAAAGACTGAGCAGAAATACCTGTTCAATATGTCAGCTTTACTGTTGTCATCCTCCACAGCTCCCATCCTCCCCTTCAGTCTCACTATCCCTCCCTTTGTCTTTCTTTTTCACTTATGTACCTGTAAAGGTTTTCTCCCTCTACCCACTGATTTTGCAATGTGTTCTTCTGTCTGAGCTTTGGCTTCCCTTACTGACCTCCTGCCTCCCTTTGCTTTTCCTGGTACTTCTCCCTATCCCCTTCTGCCTGTGTCTTTTGTATTGCCTGAATGCAATCTTTGGCTTTCACTTTCTTTGCTACTCTTTGGAAAACCATAATGGTCTCCTCTTCCTTTTCCTCTTGCTAACCTGCTTAATGCATAATTCTGTTGTTCTTGTAATCCCCATTTTAAATACTGCCCACTGTTCCTCAACCCTGATTCCTGTCCCATTCCCTTAATGCCTCTTTCAAGTATCTCCCCATTTTCCCAAAGTCTGCCCCCTAAAATCCAGGATACGTGTTTTTGTGTGGTTTGGTTCTGCTCTTTCTGTGATTTCAAACCACAATGACTGGTGGTCACTGTTACCCAGGTGCTCCCCACTGTTACCCCCATCACACTGTCCCTGTTTGTGAGCACAAGGTCCAGTATTGCCTTCTGCCGAGTTGGTTCCATGATCAGTTGCTTGAGGAAGGCACCCTGAAGGGAGTCCAGGATAAATCTGCTCCTAGTTGATGCTGCTGCTGGGATGCTCCAGTCCACGTCTGGAATATTGAAGTCTCCAACCAGTACTACTCACCCTTGTCTGCCATCCTTTGGATGGCTAGCATCAACTCCCTATCTGTTTCTTCCTCCTGGGCTGGTGGTCTATAGGCCACACCTGTGCGGATGGCTGTCCCCATTTTTCCTTTCCAGCTTAACCCACAGTATCCCTCCCCATTTGTTCCTCTTGGATCTCTGTGGCCCTTATGTCATTTTTCACATACAGTGCCACTCCTCCTCCCTTCCTGCCTGCTCTGTCTCTTCTGAATATGTTGTAGCCAGGTATGGCCATCTCCCAGTCATGGTTATCATTACACCAGGTTTCAGTGATGGCCACAATGTCCAGGTCTGACTGTACCATGACAGCCTCCAGATCTTCCATCTTGTTGCTAAGGCTCCTGGCATTTATAGCTTTCCATGATTTGACCTCCTAGACTGCTTCACTGTTCTACTCCAGCCCCTTCCTTGGTTGTCATTTATCCCTGGTTCTCCTTGCTGTCTGCCCTTCTGCTGAATTTTGCCCCTTTCTGCTTATCCACCTCTTGGGCACTAATCTCCATCTTTGTACACTGCTTTGCAGAGATAGCCACTCCTCTGGTTCACTGGTTCCACTGCTAGCTGTGGGGGGTGAGCAAGTAGGTACCCTCCTTGCTGGTCTGCCACCCCCCTTTGCTAGTTTAAATGCTTGTCAATGTAGCATTTAAACTTATCATTGAGTGCTTGGATTCCCCTCCAGGATGGATGCAGGCCGTCAGGCTTGAACAAACCTCCATCCCTCCAGGTGGGTCCCCAGTCACCAATGAATCCAAACCCTTCCTCACAGCACCAGTTCTTCAACCATGAGTTAAAGTTCCTGGTGCATGCACTCCTATGCTCTCCCTTGTCTCTCACAGGTAGTACTTCTGAGAAAGTGACAGAAGTAGCTACTTGCTTGAGACCCCTCCCCAGTTTCCTAAACTTTGCTCTCTAACAGAATTTTAATGCTCACTCCAACTATGTTGAATACTTGATGGACTTGTTTGTGTTCAGGCTCAAGTTTTTCATTACATCAATCAGTGGTCACATATTCTCTGTAAGAAAGTTTAAAACGCAATACACAGTGTTCTTTTTGATGTCTGTGTCTACATGCTTTCTAATTTCATCACATTTCTTCCCTTCTGCATCTGCACTTAATAAAAAGATTTTAAATGGTCTCCACATTGCAAGCAAGCTTTCCACAGCCTCTATCACAGAATACCAACGGCTATGTGTAACGCTGGGTATCACCTTTTGTTTCACCGCTAGGCGTGGGCACACTGCAAAGTACTTTCTCTTAAGCTCTCGTGCATATTTAAATAGTGCTCCAGAGTGCAAAATAAAGTCCACTACCTTTTTCTTGATGTTGGATGATGATATTGCAGCCTTCAGTACACCATCCAGCAGGTGACATGGATCTCGAACAGGGAATGCCTTGAACTGCGGGTGAGCTCTCCGTAAATCATCACACAATTTTTTCATATAGCTGGCACTGTCACTGCATATGCATACAACATCCTCCCAGGTCTTCCCATATATATCCAGCACCTTTTGTATTAGTGCAGCAATTGACACTGCATTGCAACACTCAATTACCTCTAGGTCTGCCATAATGGTGCGTCGACTCCAACCCTTTAATCTGTCTGCAAAAGTAAACATAACAGCAACAGCTGGGTCACCATGCATCTCTGGGATTTCATCAATTGTTACCGAAATCTGTGTGACATTTAGCATCTCAAGAACGTGCTCCATGTCGGCATCGAATACCTCGGGTAGATACTTGTCATACATTTGGCCAGATTTAGGCATAGTTCGTGCAGCAGGTGCCCGCTTATGAAAAAGATCACCAAGAGGACCATCCATTTGATGCAGGCTGACACCTGACTGTATCATTGCTCTGGCAAACTCATGAGCGATGTCCCGCTCATCCTCTCTTTTTCGCCTAAAACGAGTAATGGTTTCAGTAAGAGAAATCTGGCTTAGGCAGTGATCCTCATTCTCTAGTGGCTGCTTCTGCATAATATGAGTTTTAGACAGGACATGCTCAGCGAGCCGACTCGCAGTTTTACCGGGCACAAGCGGCACTGTAACTCTGTAGTACTTGCATATTAGTGTTCTCTTGCCGTGGAGAAGCTCAACAATAAAATCTTTGTGTTCTGCTGCATACTGCTCAGCCGTTTTAGATCTTTGTGGCATTTTGACTCAGAAAATGATCTCAAGCACCAGGGGCGAGTGAAGGGGTAATGCTAAATGCCAAACTAAAAAACTGTGCTAAATAATGGTACTGACAACGTGCACTTTGATTAAGTCAATAAGATCTAATTGATCTAATTGATCACGTTAAGATTTTATTAAATTGTGCTTGATGGCAGCTAGAGTTAAACAGAGAGATGATGATTGTAAACGGTAATTGAGAGACGTTAAGTTAAGCGACTGAAGATAAAATGAAATAAAACGTCTAGCAATTACCATTTACAATCAATCATCATCTCTATGTTTAACTTGGGCAAGCCATCAAGCACAAATTAATTAAATCTGAACGCGATCAACACACCAACATTGCTGAGATCGGCGGCAGCAACAGATCAAAATGTTCTAAACACTTTTAATTTAAACAGTACAAATGCCACACTTAGCTCTTAACCTGCCCAACTCCCGATCATTTCCCTCTGGTGTTTCACTTTTAATTTAAAGGATTCGTAGCTGATCGAGAGAGAACCGGGGCACACAAAGTCGCTGATCGATTTAAATAACACAAATGCCACACTAACCTGCCCAACTCCCGATCACTTCCCTCAGGTGTTTCACTTTTAATTTAAACAATACAAATGCCTGCCACACTTTGCTCTTAAGCTGCCCAACTCATGATCACATATGCTGTCAACCGGGGGTGACACACAAAGTCACTGCACCTCGAACTACTCCTTCTACCTGACTAAGCACTGATCTCAAAAATACGTTTTTGCAAATTCTTAAGACTTGAAGAAAGGTTCTAAGATGAGTATTTATTTTTTTTGGGAAATGGTATTGCCCTCCCCTGATTATGCAGGACATCCTAAAGCGTAAGGCGCATCAGAGATCTCTTCGCTCCTCATGAATGTAGAATGTTGTTTGCCTGCTTTGCCCCCAAAATTTGACATCTTCCTTTAGTAGAAATCTGGGACTGTGATCGAAATGTTCATAGTACTGAGGCGATTTTCGGTGTTTTTCGGTTGTAACCGAATTGAAAAAAAAAGACGTCGGTGGGGTTTTACCGGGTTTTATTGGTTTAAACCGAAAACCAGAAACCCTACTTATATGATGATACATATACCTCTTCATATCCAAATTGTTTCAATTTCTGGTGTTCCTTGTCTGTTAAATGAGTCTCCTGGAAGAATAATATATCAGCTTGTTGTTGTCTTAAATATGTCATCACCTTCTTTCTTTTAATAGGATTGGTCAGTCCATTTACATTGTATGTCATTATCTTTAGTGTCTTATTATTCATCATTATATAGCTGTAGGTATATTGAAATACAAAATCACACATGCCCCCACAATGCAAAGCATCATGGGCTGCATATGTAAATCACCACAGAATATTATGCTGGTTCAACTTTAAGCAGAAATGCATGGTGCCGAAATGCCTCTCACACAGTTTGCAAAGGGTGCCAAGAGAAGGTATATTGGCCCAATCCACCACTCATGAGGTAGCTGGGCTATGTCCGCCCCTCTCCCTCGGTCCCCTCTGAGCCTACTCCTTTCCTGTTCTTTGGGTCTGTATTCCTTATCCTCATGAACTCTACCAACATGGCTAACTGTATTACTAGCCTATTTAACCAATCTGATAATTCTTCCAAGGTTGGAGGAAGTATTTGTACTTCCTCTCTCTCCAAGTACTGAGTTCTGCTCACCTCTCCCCATCTCAGTCCTCAGAGTGGCAGTGGCATCACTTCCCTTTTTCACAGGGACCACTACCCTGGGCACTGCTCATATTAGGGACCTAGCTCCTTGTCCCTCTCCTTCCCTATGCCCATTAAACAACATGGTATTCCGACAACACAGTTGAGACATCAGCTTCCCTGTTTCCCCCTTCCCTCTCTCCCACTAGGGCAGCTGATGGTTTGTGCCATTTGACACTGTTTTGCACCAATCACTGTTTCTTTTCAGTTCTATTATACCTCCTTCCACCCCCCCCTTCCTTGAGACCTTTATTACTATCTTTGTTTATTTTCATCTGTATACATCGCAGTCCATTATATTAATCGTATCTTCTTATTTTACTGCTCCAGTACTTTCATATTTCTTTGCACCCCTTTGTTTAACTGCTCAGTACTTTTCTGACTGTATCTTTACCTATTCTCTAGCTAGTGCCCCTCTGTGTCTCTTCTACCCTCTCTGCAAGGGTCCCCTTTGTCTCTCCTCTCCCCCTCCCCTTACCTGTTCACAGATGTGCTATCAAGGCTTCATCACCTCTGCCTAATTCCTCCCTCAATTTCTTGTGGATTCTGCCCAGCTAAATGTGTCCATGTTTCCCTTCACTGGTCTATTCCCCAAGGAATTCTCAATTCCAGTCTGTAGTTGTCTGAAATCCTGGAAAAGATGACAAAGAAAGGAAAAGTATCTGCAGTTCAATTGTTACATTTCATGCAATGTTTTACCTTCCTGCTCCGCTCTCCCCCCCACTCCCATCTTCCAAGTACAGTACTATATATAGCCACCTCTTCGGGTGACTTTTGAGTTAGCCCTCCCCCATTTCCTCCTTTTTTGAGGGGCCCTTGTGGCTCTTTCCCCTCACCCTCTGTGGTTTGTTAAATGCCATACTTCTACTACTATCCCCTCTGTTCTTTAAGTGTCCCTTGCCCTGTCTTCTTCAGCTTGTGGTGTTTCTATAAATGTGTTTAGCCCCCCCATCCCCCTTCCATCCCTTGTAGTCAATTTTGTATATAGTCTATGTTTTGCTAGATGTCATTTGTGTGTCTTCCTTGTACCTTTTCCTTCCCTGGGCTCTAATCTCCTTCCCCTTGTATTTTACCTCACACATACCACCCCCCGGGACCTTATCTTTCCCCAAATGTTTTCCTTAACCCTTACTCTTCCAGATCTTCATCTTGGGTTTTTTCCCCTATTTCATTGCTCCCCCTCCTTGATGGCTTCCTTATTTCCTCTTTTGCATTACTCATTACCCTTCCTAATTCCGTTTCTCTTTCCCGCCTTCCTTGTTCAAAATTACTCCTCCTTCCCCTCTTTCCCAAATTCTGTACCCCCCCAATCTATCAATTTGCCTATTAATCAGTCTCTCTGTTTTTATACCCGTAAAAAATCTATGAGCACTCATCTGACACTCCTCAGTTCACTCCTGAGTGTTCAATTAAAAAGTCTTTATCTGCCGATTTGGCATCGGTTCCAAGTGTGGGCGTCTTTTCGAGTGTCCCTTCTTTCCTTTTCCTTCTGCACCATATTGTTTGTAAGTCTGTGCAGTATTTCTCTCGTGTCAGCCATAGTCCTAATGGTGGTCCCTCTTATGGCTGCACTCATGTTCCTCCTCGTTTCTGTTCCTCTGAAATTTGTTTCAGGTTGCTCCCTTCTTCTTCCTGCTGGTCCAAAAAGCTGTGTTATGGGGATTCCTTTTTATTGCAGGGCCACAGTTGCTTCCTTGAATGTGTTGTAAAGCCTAATCCCCTCTCACCAAAATACCCGTAATTTGGCAGGGTAAGTTGACTGGAACATGATCTGTTTAGCTTTTAATGCTCTAATAATGTCCATGTATTGCATCCTTTTTTTCTGAATTTCTGGTGGATAATCCTGGTTGAAATAAAGTCTTACCCCATTATATTTTACTATCCCTTTCTGTCATGCATGTCTCAGTATATCTTACTTTGTTCTGTAACTGGAAAATTTTAAGAAGATAGTTTGGGGGTGCGCTTTTGGATCGGTGGGTTTGGGGTAGGGGCCCTATGTGTCCGTTCGATCCGCATCTCATATCCTTGGGGCAGTTCCAGTATGTCAGCAAGAAGATCTTGTAGGAACAGACACATGTTAGCAGTTTCTGTATTTTCAGGTAGCCCCGATATGTCTCTGCAGGATCGTGCCTCTAAATCAGTGCATTTGTCATGTATCACTTCTGCCTGCTCTAGTAGGGCCTCCACCCCAATGCTTATCTGCGTTGCACCCTTTTCTACCTCCCCCACCCATTGTTCCATTTCTGTGAGTATCTTACCATACACTGAGAGGGTAGCTTGGATCTTGTGGAACTCCTTCTTATTTTCCATTCTGGATGCCTTGATCTCCTGCAGTATCAGCTCAAACCTTTGCCATGTTAAGGTCTCCTCCTCTTTGTCTGTATTGTAACCCTGGCCATATTCACTGCTCGGGGAGATGCTGTGGCCCCAGTCTAAGGTTAAGGGCTGGGAATCTTGAGTCATCCTCAGCTGTCAGAGCCAATTTTGTGGTTGATCTGGTGCTCCTACTGTCCCCCTTCTCTTTAGATACCACTATTTTCAAATATTTTAAAGTTTTCAGATGTAGGGAGAGTAATTAAGCCCCATCGGGAGAGAGAGCTGTCCCCTTAAGCTGCTGGCTCCTCCATGACGTCACCAGAATTCTGTTGCAGTATTTTTAGTTTATTGTGTCTACTTCAGGTGCTCCTTTTTGATTTTTGTGTCTGTTTCAGGCATTTGAATTGCATTTTTACCCTTGATAGCTATGGCAAACATGTTTAATTGCTGTGGTATATACTTTAAATCACTGTGGTATAAATTTTCAATTGCTATGGTATATACTTTTAATGACAATGGTATAAATGTTTAATTACTGTAATATATACTTTTCATTTTTGTGATATGTATTTTCATTGCTGTGGTATATATTTTTAATGACCATGGTACAGTATGTAAGCAGTAAGACATAACAAGATATTTAGTTGTCTATGGTTAAAGGAACACATTCATGCCCAGCGATCAGCATAGTTTAAAGGCCATTAAAAGTTCTTTCAAACTTGATATTGGGCTCATCCATATCTGGAAGCACTCCAGAGATATAAACAATTGAGTCTGATCAATATTATTACTACATTACAGTCATTTTATTTTATCAATCAAATGCTATTGAAACAAATGAGTAATCTATAAGAATCTGGAACAAAACAAATACAAGATTATACTAACAATAACATCAGAGTAATATACTAACAACACTATAGGGCACAACACTGCGGCTCTGTGTAAAGAGAGCCAGTGGTGCCAGTTGTTAGATATCGTTTTCAAAAGTAAGGAAATGAACTTCAAACAACTACCTTAATGGATTTGTTAGGGCTAAAGCATGGTGTAGGGTTGCTTGGATTCTGCGGAATGCATTCCATTGGTACCTAATCAGATTTGCAGCATTTCCAGTTCTGGCTTTGATTCTGATTCCCCTCCAATTAAGCCATAGAACTAGGAACAAAATCAGAAGTAGAATATGCAGTTGCATCCAACTCCTATTTGCCAGTTTTTAAAGCAAATACCTGTCCCCACCAGTAACTCTTATAAAGCCCTCCTCCACCTTTGCAGCCCTCCTCTTACATTAATCGCTGCTTGCTGGGGGCTGAAATGGCAGAGAGGTCATTTGATCCAGCATCAGTCTTCCACTCTGTGTGTCCATTCCAATGCCATAACCATTCCATGTTGTCCTCCACTCCAAAATGTCCTTTCATAATGTTGTTGTCCAGAACAGAAGCCCAGGAGCCCTCTCTGTAATGCCCTGAGATTTATGTGGCCAGCACTCATCCCTACCCCAACCCTTGCATAACCTGATTCTCACTATTCCAATCCCACGTCACTGCTGACTCCAATCTCCCACCTGGCAAGGGGATCTCAGAACAAATACTAATTTTTCTTTAATCCTTAAGTGGTGAAGAGTTGGTTCTCCTCAAATGTTCTTCATCCCTCCCCATAAAAATGTGTAGAACCCAAGGACTCCCACAAGCTCTCTGTGACCTCAGGTGGCCAACCCAAAGGAAGCCCTAGGAATGACTCTACTCAGACCCATATTAGTGTCTGGGTCTGTGTAGAGCTATTCTTGAGTCTTCCTTTGGGTGGGCCACCTGAGGTCACAGAGGGCTTTCGGGAGTCCTTGAGTTTTACAAATTATGAAGGGTAAAAGGAAGGAGGGAGAATGTTTGAGGAGGACTGACTCTTCACCACGTAAAGATTTAAAAAAATGACTACTTTGAACAAAGATCATCTTTGCTGGAGGGGGGTCAGGGTCCTTAGCATTGCAGCATGGGAATAGTGGGAGTCAGGCTAGCCAAAATTCAGGGTGGGGATAGGTATCAGCCATGGGAGTCTTGGGATATTACAGGGGTGGTGGGGCTCCAGTCCTTCTCTGTGTGTAGTTGGAGTGTCAGACAACAGCACTTTGGAGGCTGAGGACTTGGAGGGGTCATTTTTTAAGGCCTAGCTGGTAGTGGCCCTGATGGCATTGTATATACTATACATGAAGTGACCAACCGACGAGTACCAGCAGTAATAAGGTAGATGGTATAGGGCAGCCTTTTACTTAACTACATTGAGATTGTACCTGTAATTACTTTGACATGAAACCTTTGTAAAGGAGCAGTAATTCTCAAAGGTTAATTTCCAAGATTCAATAAATAAATAAATAAATTTTGAACTGGATTCCGATTCCGCATCTGAAATGATTTTTTTTTCAGAATTTGTTTTATGACCATGAATACCATAAAAGCGAAAGCCTAAAAATGGATCAAAATCCAGGGATTATGAACTTGATATCCACAATCCAACCAACTCTAATGGGGAAATCAAATGTCAGGGGAAAGAGTCTCTGTTGCTTTACGGAATATGTGGTGTGCTCCCCCTCGAGGTCTGAACAACCACATGATGCAACATTGATATTACACACTCTTTGCCACTGTCTTGTCTTACAGCGTAATACCAATGCAGTAATAAAGCTTGTATAGAGGGTAAAAAAATTAGGGTGATGTTAACACTGCATTGCATGATTATTTAAACCCAGAGGAACTGCAAATCACAGCAACATTTTCCATCAACATTTTCATATCACTACTTTGCGCTCTTTAACCATAACCAATACATTACCATAGGTTTTTGCAATACAGCTGTGTCACCTGTATATGAAGGTTGAGAAGTCACATTATTGGTAAACCCCTATTTTTGTACTTCAGTAGCACTGTCATTGGAGAACCAGTTCACCTGAAAATTGGCCCCTCCCCCAAACATGGGTGTAGGTAGGCATACTCCAAGCACTTCACAGTGTGCAATTTTATTTAAGGGGGGTAGCGAATAAGCTCTGAACTGCTTCCTTTTTCCATGAAAACTAAAAAAGAAAATACTGAACCTTTCTGTAATTTTATTCACAGGAGTCGAAACTAGAAGGACTGGTCACTAATACTCTCTTTACATCCCAAGAACAGTACAACTTTACAGGTTCTGGGCTGGTATGTGGGTGTCTTAGGGAACAATGCATGGCATTTGTATTTACCCATGTATAGCAACAACCACTGTGATGAGATACAAAATTGTATTTATTGTGCCAAATGAGGCAACAAACACAGTCCTGGTGTACATTTGTATAGTGTCTGGTTACACCTCGGGGGGCTAGCAGTTAGTCCACTTGGTGTGCAGATCTGAAATCCCTGACTACACCCCTGCCCCCAAACCCTAGTCTTGTGACCCAGGGACAAGCTACAGGCCTAGGGCATGCAGTCACTGTATGAAGAAAGTCAAGAATTATCTTCTGCTTTGCATAGGGACCACAGGGCCCTTTTGTGAAAAATGTTATGAATGATCTTGGTCTCTTACTTTACACAGGGCTGTGCAAAGAAAATTATACATGATATACTGCTTCGCACAGGGTCCAAAGGGCCCTGCACAAAGAAAGTTATGACTGATTCTGTGGGCCCCATGTGAAGCAGCTTAGTTGTCTAGCTCCAAGCACTAGACCTATGGGTCAGAGGCTTGGACCTAGAGCTTGTGCTTGGGTTGCAAGGCTAGGGGCTGGAGTTGGGTGTAGGCATTAGGGTTGAAGACCCGAAAGAACACCACAGCACCAATTTGCCAAGACTCCTTAGAATCCACACCCTATTTTTTTTTACTTTGTGTTTTTCAACCCTTATGTCTCCATTAACATAGTTTTTGCAATGACTCTATAAAGTATGAATTATAGAGGTGTGGTTGGGTTACATTGGGGTTTCTGTATAAATCCTCATTTTTAGATGCTTATAACTTGGCTCTTTTAAAACCTAGGACTGGGAAATTTGGTAAGCAATCCTAATCCCCATCCCTCTCTTACCATTATCCCTAAGGCTATGTTGAAGGTCTGGCTTCATGCCACATGGCTGTGATAGTTTGTGTGAGTCTCCAAAGGTTGAGTGCTACATAGCAGTTATCATTACTACACAGCCTTATGTTTCTCGATGCATCATGTTGGGGACCCTGTATATAGTATGGCACACATTTAACAGTAATATTCTGTCATATACTGCCTAGTATAATATGTACCATTCACTTGTTACTTGTTTTATGCAAGACCTTGTGCAAAATAGTATACATGTCCTAAACATAACATTTACTTTGCTTATTTCCAAGTATGTGTCCTAAAAAAAGCAAATTCAAGTATGCAATGTGTATAGCAGCTATAAATTTGTGACACATACCCTGCTTTGTTCAGGGTCTATAATACTGTGTACAGAGTAAGCCATATGTCATAAATGGATATAAACCTCCACAGGTTCATCCACATGTATGGTAATAACAGATGTTAAGAAATTTTAGGATATGCATGAAACACCAAACTTGTGTGCCATGATGACTCTGGACCTATGCCTTTGCCTTGGGTAATGAGGGTAGTGGAGTGTGTGGGGATTAATGCTGCTATTTACACATTTTTACTATGCTGGCCCTGTATGAGGTACCAGACTGTTGCTGCATGGCCCTGTACCTGTAGCTTGGCCGTGGGTCACAAAGGCAGGGGAGGCTGGAGGGGTATGGGACTTAGGCTTAATGATCCTAATAGCACATTTATAGACTTTGCACACACTTGCTTGACAACCATCATAGGTCCTTTCCAACCATTGTGGGGTTTGAGTTTTGTGTGGAAAAAAACCTAAAAACCATTAATATTTTATATATATATATATATACTGTATATATATCATGGAAGGTACTGTGTTCATATGAATAATGGGTGCAATCAAATTAAATCTACATTAAACAGTTCTGAATAAGGAGTTTAAGTCAGCAGTTTAAAACTTGTTTTCCTTAATTACTTTCCATGTCTAATGTCATTAAGGATATTAAAAATTCATTAACAGGAGCTGCAAAGTGGCAAAGCATCCTTGCGGGTTAAAAACCAAGCTGAAGCTGGCATTTAGTGTATTTATGAGGAGGTCTGCCATTTGTATTGCCAAAGATTTAGTCTATATTCCACCCCAGCACAAACTGTACCTGTGATGAACCTGATACTCCCACCATTCATAATCCTGAAGGAAGGCATACATTTATGCAAGGAGTCAAGAACATTCTTAAAGAGAACCTTTATTGGGCTGTTTAACTTCTAAGAACCATATGTAAGGAGCTTCCTTACATCACTGGAACTCCTCCACAACAGTTGCCAAATGTTTTAAATAGCTCCCAAAGAAAGGGAAGGGATCGTAATTTGCCCCGAGGAGCAGGCCACACAATCCCATTCCTCTTCTTGACTCTCTGGTCTGCCCCCACGCTGCAACATTTTGTGATGTCTTTAAAGGTCGGGTGGCTGTGCTCCATTCACTTGATGATGGGGTTTGGTGCTGATTAATGCCAGAGTGCAACTAACAGGAACCTTGTTAGTTGAACCCTGACATCAGTTGATACCAAATCCTGATTTAAAATTGCAAAAATCACCTTGGAAAAAGATGCTCCTTTCATGTGAGTGGAGCACACCCCTGCACTCGATCTATTAAGACATTGCAATATGACAGAACACTGGGGCGGATCAGAGAGTTATGAAATGGAAAGGGATCATGAGCCTACCCCTTTGGGGGTAAATTATGATCCCTTTCCTTCTTCATGGGGCTATTTAAAATATTTTGCAAGCATCATGGAGGAGCTCCCAGTGAGGTAAGGGAGCTCCCTGTTAATAAATGCCAGCACCAAGAAAGGTGTTCTTTAAGATGTAGAATAGAACAGAGAATGACTGCCAGTTTGGCAGTTTCGGTTTGTATGAGTTTTAAAACAACAGTACTAGGTAAATAGATGCTTAAAAATTTCACTTGAACAATCAAAAACATTTACATTGTAGTTGTCCTTTGGCACAGATGTAGGATTAATGTTTGCAATGCTGGTGACCTGGGGATTGAGAATGAGTCTGGATGTCAGGTTGACCAGTGTCCCAGAGGATGCTTTCCCCCTCCCAGGAGAGACAGAAGCCAGCTCCACTACAATACTACCACCTGGGTGACAACAGGTGACAGGCAGTCATAACAGCTATATATAGAATAGTGCATGAGTAACAGTTAACAACAGGACTATTCTTTCACCGAGTTGGTACTATGATGACAGATTACCTCGAAAGCACAGCTTGAGAGGTAATCCGTCATCATAGTACCAACTCAGTGAAAGAACAGCCCTGCTGTTAAATGGTATGCATGCACTGTTCTGTATAATGTATAGTGGAACATCCTCCACCTGAAAAAAAACATTAACACATCTTTCTATTTTAAAATCAGACTAACTGTCAGACTGCTGCTCAAGGACACAATGTGTGACGTCCTTTGTTCTGCTGTCCTGCGGATGTCACTTTTTGGTTCTGCTGCACTGCGGACATCACTAGTGCAGCAGAACAACATTTTGAGAGAGCTAGATTTCAGTGAACAGCAATGTTCTACTATACACTATAGAAGGGATGATGAGAACTATTACCGTGTGCAACCACGCTTCTGTGTGATCACGTGCACTCAGTGCTCTAACTGCCGGCATCCTGTGGGGTGGATGAAATTGAAGGGGGGAAAACCCTGATAGTGAGGCAGCTAGAGCGGGGTGAAATTAGCAAATTTTGAATTGGCACCTTAATATTCATATGAAAATTTCTGAAAACATTTATGTGCTTACAACTAAGCCACCTTTGGAGCTAGATAACTTAAAACATAGATGCATACTTTTTTGGAAGAATCATAGAAATTGCTAAATAGAGAAGTACTGGTTATATAGATTGTAAGTTTTAGCCATGACCTGCCTGCTGATATGACTTCCCAGGCTTGCTTCCGAACCAGGGTCATCAGCGTGGCAACATAACACTCTGATGCTGGGCCTTAGGGTTTGCCTTAAAGCCTAATACTTAGGGTCAATGATCTTAACAACATCGGTGTTATTCCGTTCTCTAGATTTAAACTTACAAGGGCTTAAAATTCAGCAGTTTATGTAATTGTGAAATATAATTTTAACATTTCCAATAGTTCTGAGGCTTATATAACTTAGTCGCCTTTAGAGATAGAAATGTGAAACGTGTCCCATATATGTATGGGTATTGATAAAGTCACCAAACCCAATGTGGTGCAATTTGAACAAATACATTTAGTTTATGTAGTTGTTAACTGTAATTTTAAAATTATTTAAAATTTGGAGGCTTATAACTCAGTCATCTTTAAAGATAGAGCTCAGACACTTAGCACCCTTCTGTCTGGGTATTTGTAAAGTTATCCTACCAAATGTAGTGCAATTTAGACAAATGTGTTTTAAATTAAAAGGAAATAACCACAATCACAATTTTGGCAACATTTTGCAAAATTTTGTGGAAGTGAAATTAGAATTTTGGCAGAATTCTACTGGTAGAGGATAAAATTTCCCCAGCCCTAGTGGCACCAAGACACTATTGGTGGCCCTCTAGGGACCAGCCAAACTAAATACCCACTGCTATCTACACTCGAGGGCAGGAAGAGGAACTGCCCTGACACCTGAAGAAGTGCACCACAGAGGACCAAGGGAGAGGAGGAAGGGACTCTATGTATCACATGATTATGGGTAAGTGACATGGAAGGATGGGCTGGGAGGTGGTGAGGTCAAAGAGGTAGCTCCAGTGATGGAGATAAACAAAATATTAACTGGGGAAGGTGGAGTAGCCATCTGTTTTAGATCCACTTTTTGACTAATGTTATACCCCTTGGGAGATACTAGATTGTTTGAATGCATGGCTGTAAAGGGTGTGCCAGGTAGAAGCTGCAGGATCATGCTCATATACCATCCTCCAGGGTCTAGGCTCGAATTCCTGTAAGAACTTGAAACCTTCATGGCCGACCTGGTGTTTGAGTCACCCAGACTTTTTGTGCTGTGCAATTTTAACACTTGGGTTGATGCTGAAGTGTCTCCTTTTGGAATGCAGTTCCTCCAGGTGATGTCCTCCCTAGGCTTTGTACAGGGCTTTGCCACCAGTATGTACCACCATGGCCATGCCTTGGATCTGGTTTCCTCAATGGAACTTGATGTTACTGACATCAGCATTGATCCAGTCATTTGGTCGAATCATCATGCCATGCAGTTCCTTTGTGAGGCTCCTCATTTTCCTACCTAGTGGAGATGGTCAGATACTGCTCTTTTAGACATCTGGAGACTTAGAGCCTCTTGCCGGTACTGGATATCTGGGGCATGAAGATGGCTTGTGCAATGGAGATTTATAATGTGGCCCTTATGGACACTGTTGACTCCCTAGCACTGGTCCATGTCCACCCCTTGATTTCCTGACTCAGGTTGCCCTGGTATGATGCTGACCTGAGGAGTTTGAAGACTTAAGGGGTGGAGGCTGGAGTATTGTTGGTGGAGATTCCACTTGGAGAAGGATAAATTGATGCTGAGAGTGCATTACAGTGAGTATCAGCAGGCAAACATCCTGAAAAAGATAGAGTTCCTGTTACGAGTGATTGCTGTTTGAAGGAATCTGCCTACTCAGGTATTCAATGCTGCTAACAGACTATTAAATCCAGTGTGTCTTTTACACTTGATAAATGTGAAGAGTTTAACTAGTTCTTTCTAGACAAGGTGTCCACCATCCAGGCTGGGATCTACTCAGGCAGCTTGTTAGTGCCTGACAGTGTTCCAGCTTTGGGAGACAGAGGCATTCTGTTTTTATGGGTGGAGTTTGACCTGGTATTGGTAGGTAACATTTCCTGGATTGTTTCAGTACTGCACCTTACCTTCTGTGCATTGGACCCTGGGCCAACCTGGCTTCTTTTAGAATGCTGGGACTTGCTCATTCCAGTTGTGGTGGAGATCGTGAGGTGTTCTCTTGGGATGGGGGTTTTCTCTTCTGCCCTTAAAAAGGCTTTGGTGAGGCCCCTTCTCAAGAAACCTTGTTTGGAACCTGACGACCTCTCCACTTACAAGTGTGTCTCGGATATTCCCTTTTTAAGGAAGGTGAGCCAGAAGGTGGTGGTGCAGCTGGAGCAACACTTGGAAAACCATGACGTCTATGATCCTTTCCGGTCCAGTTTCCAGCCTCAACATTGACCTGAGACCATGCTAGCCAGGGTGCTTCATGATCTTCTTATAATGAGGGATAGCAGTCGATGTTCTGTTCTTGTCCTGCTAGACCTCAATTTGGCCTTTAATACAGTGAATCATGGGGTGCTGTTGGCCCATTTGGTGCACAGCGTAGGACTGTCAGGAAACGTGATCCGATGGTTTAGGTCCCAGTTGTGTGGCAGAGAGCAGCAGGTGACATTTGGCTCATTTACATCAAGCGTGGCTGCTCTTTGTTGTGGTGTGCCACAGGGGCCAATTCCTGCCCCATGCTATTTGCTGTATACATGTTGCCACTGGGGGAGATCATCAGATGTTATGATCTGGGCTTTCATTGCTTATGCCAATGATACTCAGCTGTATGTGTCTTCTGCCCCTGATGATGCTGCAGTCATTTTGAAACTGGGCAAGTGCCTTAAAGAAATCCAGGACTGGATGGTGGCCAGTTGGCTTCGACTCAGTCCTTTGAAGACTGAGGTGTTACTGATAGAGCCAGATCAATCTGGATTAGAGACAACAAGTAGTAGCACTGTCCACCCTTTGTTGCATAGTGTGGCTCTTTGAGCTGCTAATAGGGTGAGGAGTCTGGGGGTCATTGTGAACTCCAGGTTGACATTAGGCATCAGGTGTCGAATATTGCCACAGTGGCTTCTATCACCTTTGTAACATCACCCAGGTTAAGCCCTATCTTGAACTGTCTGACCTGGCCACACTGGGTCACACCTTTGTCTCTCTGAGGCTGGACTACTGTAATGCTCATTACACTGGGCTATCTGCAAGGCTGATGGGCTGCCTTCAGTGGGTCTAGAATGCAGCAGCCTGGCTGGTTGCAGGAACCGCCTGGTTTGAGCCTATCACCCAGGTTCTCCAAGCTGTGCATTGGCTATACCCTGGCCCTGTGCAGGCTCTTTTTGGACTGTGAGATTTAAAGAATGCATTGGTGAGCACTTGCGGTGTGCAGAATTTTCAAATTCTGGCAGAATAGAATTTTACGGAATTTTTGAAATCCTGCTGAAATTCCACCAAATTTCATTGGAAGTGGAATGGCACAGTTCTGAGGCAGACAAATGTAGAATGTGTTTCCCGCTACATTTCTACTGAATTATATTCTGTGGATCTCAATATTTTCCATGGAAATGGTTGCAGAATGATTCTTCATGGAAAAATGCTGTTCTGTGCAATATAATTCTGCGGATCACAGCAGACAGAATTCTGCAAGACCAGTGAAATTCTGGCAGAAATTTCACTGGCAGAATGGCCACTCCATACTGAGTCTGCCAGTGGAAATTTGCATTCTGCACAGCACTACTGAGCACCAAAGAAGTGTACAAAAATGGATGGCATTAGTAATTATCACACGATGTGCAGGATAATGGTAAGCATCACACATTCCTTTTCCAGGTCATCAAACTGGTTAGTGAAATTGTCTGTGGTGGCAACAGAGACAGAAAACTGTTACAAAGATAATCATTCTGAAAATTTAAATTGCACTCAAACTTTTTTCCTGGTCTTAATGACCATATCCAACTAGCCCCATTTTTACGAAATGGCTCAGTATGTGTATTTATCTGTGTCAGGTTCTTAAAGTAATGCAGTTAGACTCCTGCAGTCATTCAGGTGGCTATCAAAAGCACCAATAATGAAGAAATTACTTATGAATAATAGTCATGTCTACATGTGCATTACCTTTTTATGTGTTTTTGGTGTAGCATTATTCATTCCCACATGATTTATTATGTACTAAGTGCATTTTTAATCCTAATACCTCCCTCTTCTCCCAACCATCCCCATCTTTACCTGTTTTCTCCCATTTCTGCCCCCCCCCCACACTTGTGGTACTTGCATTTTTGCACATACACGGTTTGCTGGTTTTTGCATGTCAGTTGTATGGAGTACACTATCACCTTGCACTTATTTGGTTTGCGCTATGCACTGTCACTTTAAAGGTATTTGGTACTGTGTCTTTAAATCAGTCTGTACTTAACTAGATGCTCTGTCAGTTGACACTGTGCCTTGAGAAAACATCAGACAGCAGTGCAGAAATGTTCGGCAAGTTGGTGGAGAGTATCTGAGCCACTGCTGATTATTTGGCAATAAAGTATTATCTTACAGCACAACAAACAGTGGGTTTTCATCTTTAGTTTATGGCCTTTGGAGTCGAGCCGTTTCTGCGAGTACATTGCCTTCTTGTTGCTTTAGGCCCCTGGACTGTTCTATCAGCCTTAGCCACCTGCCTGCTGCAAATACTTCTCAAGAAAAGTAAGGGAATTTTCTGGTAGTCCAGACCAGATTTCTCCAATCACTAAAAATACTGCCTGCAGATTAATCTGGTTCAATTTCATTTGGTTTGCAGCTGTATCCCCTTCCCCCTTCCCCAACTGACGAGGCTGAAAATATGCAATTTGAGAATGCTGGGAGTAGTGCAGTGCAGTGGCTGTGAGGCATCAGTTTTCAGAGAGACCTTCTGGGGACTGCCTTTCTGCCCTATCTGCACACACCTCTTTAGGTTGAGGAAGGATGTTGCTAGACTCCAGGATAAGTTGGCTAGGATGTGTGCAATCTCATGCCCCACTCCCAGAGCCACGAAATCTGACACTGTTGCCTCGGACAGTGCCTAGGAGGAGAAGCGACTGGACTATAGTGGACACTGGAATGGTGGGGGTGGTGGATTAGAGGCACATTCCTCAATCGGTACCACTATGTAATTCCTACACTGCTCTGGTGGGGCAGGACAACAGGGAGGAGGCCCCTCAGGTAGGGACCAGGGAATATGTGGGGGTCTTCCATAGCGGAGACTCCAAAAAGGGTGGCAATGGACCGAAGAGGAAGAGGAAACAACTTCTAGTGGGGGGTTCAACTATATGGGGGATAGATCTGGGTATAGGAAATGGGGAGAGGGAGGTTAGTTGCCTACATGATGCCACAGCCTGGAAGGATGGGAAGTGGATCCTGAGGATCGCTAGGGCAGCAGGAAGGAAGGAGAAGCTGGATGTCATTGTCCACCTGGGGACTAATGACATGGCTCGGGATGGAGGTTATATAGTGCAGGGGGAGTTCATGGAGCTGGGGAGAGGTCTTAGGCAGGTAGCACATTCAGTGGCTTTTGTAGAGGTGCTGCCTGTCTACAATGGGGGGAGGAGAAGGATCTCTGCACCAGGGGATTCAACTCATAGATGAAGGAATGATGCAGAGAAGAGGAGTTCAGCTACACTAGGGACTGGGGTCCAGCCTGGAGGGATAAGGGCCTTTACAGGGGTGATGACCTGCATCCAACTGGGAGAAGAACCACATTGCTCAGAGGACAGTTTAAATGTTACTTTGGTGCACATTTAAAGTAACTGGGGGGGTGGAAACATAGAAACAGAAATTGACTGCAGATAAGGACCACTTGGCCCACCTAGTCTGCTATTTTCCCTACCTACTGTAATACTGGAGACCCTACTTGATTTCTAGCTTGAAAAAGCAGGGAGGCAGTAACTACCTCCCCCACAGGCTAAAGCTGGAAGTCCGCCACTTGCATACTATAAGACTATGAGCAAGTCACTTAACTTCCCTGTTCTCCCAGGATGCACCTGGAAACAAGCCTTGGTTTAGTGTCATTCCTGGCCAAAAACTGTAAAATGAAATCACCTCATTCTGAGCATCCCCGCTATGGCAGTGCAACCATAGGGTCAAAAACAAAACTGCTTACCATTATAACTCAATACTAGTTATCTGTCAGCTACACAAGATCTATGGGTGCTACAAAGGCACACTTCGTCAGTGCTCATTTTCAGGTTGATCCTGGGAGCACTGGGAGGTTAAGTGACTTGTTCAGGGCTATGCGGTATATAAGTGGTGGCTGTGGGTTTCAAACCCACATCTGCTGGGTCTCCAGATTTCCAGCTTGGTGCTTTAACCTTTTAGGCTATACTGTCTCCCTATTACAGGCTTCAGACCCTTATTCAGCTGCTGCTGCGGACCATTGGCTCCAAGTCATGATTTTTGTTTTGTTTGTGAAAAATGAAAAGAAGCCCTTTGAGTATGAGAGGAACACAGTGTAGCTGTCTTCTGAGGGGGCTGGGCAGGGTGGGTTTACTAACAGTGGTACAGGTGCGGTGGACAGGAAAGCTGATTAGATAATGTAATGGTTTTAACCTCTCCAGATGATGCAGCCTGAACAGGGTTCAAGTCTAAAACAGATTCTGAAGGACTGATGCCTCCATGCCTGGGACTCTCCCAGGAGCCAGGCATTTCCCTTCCAGTTCCTACTGCAACATCCCCCCACCCCCCTTCCCAATGCCTTGAGGCAGTGTTTTGTAAAGGATTTGTTCTTGTGTGGTTTTAGCTAGAGAAACATATTGGATTTGTTAGAGTGACTAAAAGGGTTTTGTGTGACTGACTTAATTAGTTATAGATATCACCCTGGGATCAGTCAGACAGAAGAGGGCTGGGGGACCCATTTAATCCTCTCTGTCTCTCCCTATGTCTCCGAGCATTCTCCTTGGGCCTGGCCTAAGGGGACAGGGAGCGCAGGCTGAGGTTACTGCCTTATGCTGAAAGCTGTGTACTGACAGCTTTTAAATAGATATGTAAATGAGAGTGAGAGGGAGAGAGAGAGGCAGAGAGAGAAGACCAAAACATTTTGTCACATATTTTATAAAACATTTACAGTAGACTTCCCTTCATTGTTGACACATTTATCTCTCTGTATGGTACTGATATTGTGCGCTTTAGGGATGGGAGAACCACAAGATGTTCTGGGGTTTTAAGGGTGGACAATAAGGGTTTGTTGTATTGTAACTTCCCTGGTCATGCCTGAAAATAGGCATTTGATTATCTAGTGCCCTCACCTGGTTAATAAAAATTAAATAAATAAATAAAAGGTTCCGATAGTTGCCTGAGCTTTATCAGAACTTTTCAGAACCTTGTAGTTGGAAGTACAAAAACTGTTTTGACCATCATCGTCCACACTTAAGTTATCGTCAGTCAAAGAAAAATAACCTAAAAATCACTTGGAGTGGTAATACTCTGCCTCCAGCATCCTTTTGGGTCTTTCTGTCACTACTGCCAACATTCTAGCTAGATAAAGACCAGCTTGTGTGGGGGGTATACTAAGCTGAAGAATCAATGTTTTAAAAATTAGAAGAATCTTATTAGAACCTGAAAAAATGGTTCTGATAATGTTCTTTTACAAAAATTGGAATAGGTCATGTGTGGGTCTAAACTTACCCAAACTAATTCCCCCATCCACAGCGTGTTCCATCATAAAACAGCAGGCCCAGTAGTTTGCTGGTGAAAGTGATGACTATAACTAGCCAAGTTACTAAGTCTGATTGGGTAGCTTGATTATTACTGTGTAAACTATGCTATGTACCTATCATGTTGATTGATTGATTGATTTTAAATGTGTTCGTTGGAGAGGAACGCAGACTCAGAGCTGATTTTCACGTGTGACCTGGGGTGGGGGTGAAGGTGGTGTTGGGGGAAGGGGTAGGGTTACAAGGTGGTGAGAAATACGGTGAACAAAAAGTGAAAAACCCAATGTGCAATATAGGATATGAAAGTGTGCAAGGCACAAAATACACCAAAAAGTACTAGAATTTACAATGTCAAAAAGTGCCAAGTACAGTGTAACACAGAATATCAGATGGCAGAAGGTACAAAAATTTGATGAAAATACAAAAATGTACTATTTCAATGATAATAAATCATTAAAGTAGAGTAAACATTAGAGTAGTGTTGTAAATTTGCAAGAATACACCATTTTTATGTTGTTTTGCGTGCGCAGCGCAAGCAACATTTTGTGACAGCTTACTGGAGTAGCAGGTTGTGGAGGTGCGGCCGTGTTGTGGCCAGTGGCACCACTGCTTTTTTGGGCTGGTCTCTGTGGCATCAATGAATTAGCATGCTGTCTATGACAGCCCTTGAGAAGTGTGCCACCAACTTGAAAGAATTGCGGTGCTGCAATGATGGAGCGCCCCATCATTGCAGGGCGTGCCTTGCCTGCTGAAATATTTCAATAAACATGGTGGCGGCTGTCACCATCCACCTGTCACAATCCTTACAAAGCCAACTATGGGGGTGCACAATCCCCCTGTTGGCATTTATTTAATAACCCCCCTCAGGACTGTGTGGCACACTGAGAGCCCAGTCCAGTGTGGCCAACATAACCCCCCCAGGTCATGGGGCACACTGGGAGCCCACACCAGTGTGCCCAACAGTTGTTTAATTTCAACTGTAAATAAAGAAAACCTTCCTGTGATGTCCATTCCTGAAAATAAGAAAACAGTCCATTGTTGAGTTGGAGCACCCCCCTTCCCCAACCTGCACCCACTCTCTGTGCACCCAACCTCCCCGCACCCCCCTCACCCCATACTTACCTCCGGAGCCTGGCATGATGATCTTCAGTGGAGCAGGACACATCTGAACTCTTCAAAAGCCAACTGCGAACTGAAGAAAATCACGGTAAGCTGTATAAATGGCATCAATGGGGGGGGTCAACTTAGGTGGATATCTCTGCCATTTTTGTGACTTTTGGCTCCAAATTTTCAACATGGAGTTATTGGGACCCCACCTCATGACCTCAGTCACTGTCATTTCATTATTCGGTCCTGAAAGGTGATTTTGTGGTCACTGCACAGAATCACCTTTTGGGACTGATTAACAAAATTGCAGTGTCACTGCTCATGAGGTGTCTCAAAGTCTATAATGGAAATCTGCGAAAAATTCCAAAATGACTGTGTTACGAATGCAGTATTGCAGTAGTTTCCATGCATGCTTGTAACTTCAAGAATTTTTAATATTTTCACTCCAGATTTTCAACATTGCCATTTTTTCACACCTACTTATGAACAGTACAGCTGTCATTTTTCACATTCTGCCCGAAATGTGTTTTCGCACATCTGGCACACAATGGTATGGTTGCTGTGGGAAATCAATGTTTGGGACAGATTAAGAAAATCACAGTGACATTGTTCATGAGAGGATGTCCCAAGAGGCCTATGTTAAAAATCTGGTGAAAAAAATCCAAAAAATGACGAGCGTGAGTTGCGCAATTTCCATGCACTCTCGTAGCTTCAAGAATTTTTTTTATTTTCACTCCAGATTTTCAACATTGCCATTTTTTCACACCTCCTTATGAAGAGTACAGCTGTCATTTTCACATCCAGCCTGAACTGTGCTTTCACACATCTGGCGCAGAAAGGCGTGGTCGCTGTGGGAAATTAACTTTCAGGACAGATTAACAAACTCACAGTGCTGCTATTCATGAGTGGAGGTCCCAAATGCTTTCATGAGGTGGGGTCTCAAAAAGTCCTTTTTTTTTTAACACAGCACTGTTTACCTCCTTGGTTGGAGCAGCCCCCACAGACTTCTGGCCACCAGCACCCACACCCCGGCATGCAGATTTATACGCCCCATCAGACTGTCTGGCACATGACGGCATTCTCCCCCCATGGGGACTCATGGCACAGAACTGCTGAAGACGCCTAGTCGACTCTGGGAGTGCAGAGCCAGCCATCAGCTGCCGAGGTTGCCTCATCAGCATTTTCCTCCTGTTTTGACTTGCCAAATGAGGAGCCGGACGTGCAATGGCATCGCACTGACGTGCCGACACCCACCGCACTCCTCTCCTTTACATAAGTCCCGCGACTGTGGAACACCCAGCCTCCACTGGGTGTCACTACAAGTCATGGCCCTCACCCTCCACGAAGAAAGGAGAGCTATTGTGGGAAGCTCAATCCTTCCTTCCCCCCTGCCAGCCCCTGGTGCCCCTGAGTCCATTCCCAAAGCAGGGTCACCAGCATGGCGTGAGGTGTGGCGTCCAGCGCCTCAGCCCTCAGTGCCATGGGGCTGGCCGACAAAAAGCCCATGCTGAAAATTTGGAGTGCAAATACCAACAAACACCTGGGGCGTTAGGGTTTCTAACCATAACGTCCCACCCTGTAGAGACTGACAGGTGTCAGGGGTGTGACTTTGGATTGTCGGCTGTAATGCTCATGCCATTCCACCCCCACCCCCACCCTGCAACCAGTGACAGGCATCAAGGTGTGCCTTGGACTCTTTGGCCCCAAAGTTCACCCCATTCTCCTTCACTGCACCCATTTCAACATATTTCCTTATGGAATGGGATAAGTGTAAGGCCCGATGACCCCAAGGCACAACGAAACACTTGTCAGAGTCTGCAAGGAAGGGTGAGGTGAAATGGCATGAGCATTATGGCCGATGACCCAAAGGCACAGCTCAATGCCTGGCAGTCTCTGCAGGGTGGGGTGGGGTTGGCGTCAGTTCCATACATCACTGCCATTCCTATTATGCATCTCTCTAACTCCTGCACTACCAATGCCAATGCCAGCAAGACAACATTCGGCATTGATAAATGCTTGTTTGTGTTTATGTCAATAAATCATTAAAGTAGTGGATTTCTGTAACATTGGATCCTTATATGTGTCTCTGTGAGATGGCTGTCTTATTGCCTTACTTTTAATCTTCCAGGTCGTACTGTACTGAAAATGAGCATTATAATTGCCTATTGTGCTTACGTGGACAATAACGACTAAATAAATCAAGTCAGTGTAACCCCTAGATGGCGCTATCCCAGGGGCTACTACCCCTGCCTGATTTGCCACTAACAGGTTGAGGGGCCTGGATCCAATGGCGGGTGCCTCCACCCAGAGGTCAGGGTTTGCAATAGTTAAACTAACTTGGTCACAGCCCTCTGGGACACTGCAACCCCTTCTTCCCACTAGTGGCCCACACGATATATCAGAATTACCTTCACAGTACACACTTACCCCAGGTCTGGTTCCGCACTGGGACCTCCTGTGAAATGAGATACAGTGCAACAATCACAGTACAGTACTTTAACATAGACAAATACCTCAGGCAGTATAACTTTTGCTGAAACAAGCAGCTCTGATTTATTTAGGGATATAACAAGGACAGGGGAAATCAGGTTAATTAGCTTATCACTCTAATAATTCATTTATGGCTCTGTGCACAGGCCTATCCCTATCAGTTACTGTCCCTGGGTACCCAAGCCCTAGTGGCTAGTCCAAACCGTGGCAGCTGGTAGGGCCCTTTCACACAGAGAAAAGGAGAATTAAACAGTCAGCAGTACAGTAATTTCATTTGGATTTAATGTGGCATTCAACAGGAGCGACCCTGAATTAGTACTCACGACTTCCAAATAAGATAGGGTCCTTCAGTGTCAGCAGGGCTCACTTGAGGTACACAAACCTCTTCACACATCCATATAAAAGAAAGCACTATACCAGGCAGGCTGCATCTGTATCCCGATCGCATTACTGCACAATACCCGGAGAACACACAGCAGATTCAGTTCCTGACAGACCGAGTGCAATTTTCAGCAATTCTTCCAGTCTTCACAGGGTGAGCCTGGTTTCTCTCTTCAGAGATCCTTTGATTCTTTTCACAGGACGGATTCAGTCCTAACAAGCTGTTACACAAGCTGCAGACCGGAACTCTGGGCCTTACACACGTTTTTGACTAAAACTGCACACTGAAAAAGCACAGGGCTCCTTCCTTTCACTGCCAAAGCTCAACTGAAACTCCAACCGACAAAACTGGGCACTTCCTTTGAGTTCCTCCCAGTTCTTGACTGGATTGGCTGTCACTCACAATAGACTGCTGCTGTTGGTCCAAAAGGCACTGAAGTCTAAACTACATCTCCCAGAGTCACTGCCTATACAATCCTCTTGTGGCTGGCTCAGATTATGAGTCCAAGTTCTGATTCGTCCAAGGCACCATTTTAGAGCTAGCTTACCCACACTGATTGGTCCAGTTCAGCAGTTCAAAACTAGAATGGGAACTAGCAGACACAGTTCTGACTGCAAAGAAAGCAGGTTAGACAAACTGTAATTTCATTATTACTCTAAATAATTTCTGGCAAACAGTTACATCTTTCAGATAGGTTCCCTTTGCACTCTAGTGACTGCAAAAATGAAGTGAATTGCAGCAGCTTGAGTGGTACTCAATCAAAGAAACACACAGTCCCCCATACAAACTAATTATGTCTGCAAGCAGACAGCTCTTAAAGAGACAGTACCAGAGGTTCTAAAAACACTCACTGATAAATGGCTTAAATGCCAAACACCATTCAGGCTTGGAGCATTCAAGCAAGCTCCTGGAAGTCTTTTGGGAACCCCCATTTGCAGGGGGGTTACATCAGTATGTGGGGAAGGGGGTGCAGCGGTGGTATGAGGAAGGTAGTGCTTGAGGCAGAACTTATGTGAGGGGCTAGTTGCAGGAGCAGGGTGAGATGAACCAATAGGAGCACTTCTGGAGTGGATTGTGCAGACAGGAAATGAATGGGGAGAGCGAGATCATTCCACAGATGAGGAAAACATACAGAAAAGGCAGACTGACCAGTGAAGGTTTTGCAGCAAAGGGTGAGGAAGGAGCAAGCATCAGATGATCAAAGGGAGTACGATCACCTAGTGGATCCATCTGTGTAGCAAAGTAGCACCTGCCACCCCCTCAGCCAGAAAACAGTAGTTAGTTTCACAAAATACGAGTTTTAAAATGGAATACTTCACATTTTTCTGGGGAAGTGCTACCTCCTTGACAAACTTGCTACCAACTTGTAGTGCACCAGAGTTCAGGCACGACAGAAAAGTTGGTCAAGGGACCACATAGGGGGCATAGATGAGAACATTTTATGCGCTTGGGGACTCCTTCAGGCCCATGGACATTTTGGGCTGCAGGGCTAATATTCATGCCAGGGGTGCAGGGAACAGCCTCTGGGAACATGTGGAGAGAAAGTGGTTGTTTTGAGGATTCTGCCCAATGTTAAAAATTAAATAAATAAATAAACCCTCCCAGTTGCCCCATTATCCCACAGCCCCTGCAGTCAGGACCCCACCCAGCAGCAGCCAGTGTTTCCCCAGTATACACCCTGCAGTCAGGTACCCCTCCCAGCAGCAGCCAATGTTCCCCAGTGCATCCCCTTCAGTCAGGTACCCCTCCCATCAGCAGCCAGTGTTCCCCAGTGTGTTCCCCTGCAGTCATGTACCTCTCCCAGCAGCAGCCAGTGTTTCCCCAGTGTACACCCTGCAGTCAGGTACCCCTCCCAGCAGCAGCCAATGTTCCCCAGTACATTCCCTTCAGTCAGGTACCCCTCCCATCAGCAGCCAGTGTTCCCCAGTGCATCCCCTTCAGTCAGGTACCCCTCCCATCAGCAGCCAGTGTTCCCCAGTGTGTTCCCCTGCAGTCATGTACCTCTCCCAGCAGCAGCCAGTGTTTCCCCAGTGTACACCCTGCAGTCAGGTACCCCTCCCAGCAGCAGCTAGTGTTCCCCAGCGTGTCCCCCTGCAGCCAGAAACCCCAGCATCATAACAACAATCCCTCCCCTGCCATCCCACAGCTAGGGCTGTGTTGAAGATTTTTTTCCTTCTGGCCTCACTATCTGCTTTCACAGGAACCCCCCATCCCCTGAAGCACACAGCACAAGGTGAAGGTACCCACAGACTTGGACTGCTGTCCTTGCCCAGGTCGTGGGCAATTTTCAAATAATGAAGAGCCATTGTGGCTTGAACGTGGTGTTTGAGCATTAGAACCCTGATCAGTGAAGAAGCCACACTGACAGTTGAGGCCAGTTCGCCAAGCCAGGAATGGAGAAGGATACATAGACAGCAACGGGAATCTAGCTGGCTAACCTGGGTGCTGAAGCGGGCTCTTTTGCTGTGCCTCGCCTCTGGTCAAGCATCCGGTTGATGCTGTGGTGGTGGTGAGAAGTCCAAAAGCTCCTCCTACCTGTAGCAACTTTGTTTCAGCCACAGTGACTGGCAGCCAAGCTCCCTTTCCCTCATCACAGTTGGTATGCTTCCTGTCCTCTTCTCCTCCTTTCATTAGTGGCAGCAGCAGCAGCAGCAGCAGCAGTGGTCATTCCCCCCCCACTCCTCTGGTGGGTGACCGAGTTTGGGCCCCTCCTCCTCTAGCCAGCAGCTTCTAAGTAGTGGCACCTCCCCTCTGGACACCTCAGCATTCGAGTTGTGGTAAGTGAGGTGGAAGCACATTTGCTTAGTGACAACCACCAGCCAGAAAAGAAAAAGTAAAAGATGTTTTATTTTTACTTAAATCTACTGCACCAAGTAGTGCCTAAGCAAAGTGGTTGAGGCCATGTGGGTGGGTGGGTGTCACACTTTCCAGAACCACTCATAATGGCACAGCACATATTTAGTGGAACTGTCTATTGAACTACTGTTAAAGTATCCATACCCTGTTTCCCTTAAAAAAACTGCCTGAATTTATGTGGTGCCCAGTTTGCCTCACACAAATTGCCTGAACTTGTGTGGTGCAGGTGCCCTGTTTACCCAAACAAACTGCCTGAACTGATGTGGTGCCCTGCTTACCACAAACAAACTACCTGAACTGTTGTGCCCTGTAGTGAGTGCCTTAAAGCTGTGGTATCCACAGTGATTGCTTTGAATCTGTGCCTATCCCTTGCTGGTGTCCACTGCCTATCCTTTTCTGGTGCCCTGTCTGAACTGAAAATGACCCAGTAACCACCTTCTTGCCTAGAGAATAGACTGCCTGCTACGGGCATGCTACACTACAATTAACTATTGCACAGGGTACCCTCATAAAGACTGCCTTAAATCTCTGTGTACACGACATCGGACCACCTTCTCGGTTGGTAATCCAGTCTCAGCTGTAAAGTTATTTGATGCTCATTTTAACTACCTACAGACTACCTAAGTTCACACCCCCCTCTTGACTGCCTCTTCACATCTGCCTGTGACATCCACCCATCTACCTGGATTACAATTCTTGGCTGTCAACCCAGCTAGCATTATGGTGATCGGAGAGGCCCCATTTGCTACACTGCCAGGCTACATCCTTACCCTAATAAGAAGTAAAGGAAATACTGGAGCTGCACCATCTCACTTGAGGTGGGGTTTTGTTTCACAGCATCAGCATCCAGGACCGACATCTGAAGATCACCATCCAGAACCAGCGTCTGAAGGCAGGTGTCCTGGATGAGCATTCTGGACCAGAATCCAAAGACTAACGTCTCAGCTTCTGCCAAGTTGCAATGCAGTGGCTTCCTTGTTCCAGCACCCCTGAGGGTTTTTAGTCCGATGAATCATCTTTAAATTTGCAACCCTGTGTCTTCCATTTCCTGATGGCCAAGGCACCAATGAATCTGCTTCAGAGTTGCAAACCAGTGTCTTCCTTCTCCTGGTGGCCCAGGAGGGTTTTGACATTGACAAATCAGTTTTCAGCTTGCAGCCCTGAGTCTTTCTCAAGTGCCGTTGACCTAACTGAGACCCTTCACCAAAGTATCAGTCCCCTGTTGCAGCCAGTGTCCCATGTGGTCCAGATGCCACATTCAGGTCTCTGTCTTTTTTTTTTTTTGTTAACCAGGAGAGACACACTAAGCTGAAAGCTTGTTTACAGGTATAACCTGGGAGCACAAGGAAGTTGTGACTTGCTCAGGGTCACACAGTACGCAAGTGAGGGCTGTGGGATTCAGACCCAGGTCTCCAGGTTTGCAGCTCAGAGCCTTAAACCACTGTGCTATACTGCCTCCTATATCTTCTGACAAATTCTTCCAAGAGTCCTGATCTGGACTCCAAAGTTGACTTGTTTACCTTGCCTGAACTGTTGTATTTAAAGTGATGTATTATAGTGGCATGGTAGTACCACTATAGCTAGGCTGAGCAGGGGTTTATGTTAACCCCCCAAATTTGCATTTTCATAGCTTCACAACCATTCAATGGATTTGCACAAAATTTTGCATGCACGGTCTCAGGGCAAGATCTCTTGAAGTAACATAGAAACATAGACTTTAACTTCAGATAAAGACCCCTTGGCCCACACAGTCTGCTCATTTCCCTACCCATTGGATAGGCTGCAGATCTTAGTTAACCAACAACCTGCTTCCTCCTAACCCCCACTAACATTGCCTTATGTCTGTCCCATGCATTCTTAAATTAAGTGCCAAGTTCCATTCTGGTTGGATGTGCAGATTCTGAGATATTGATAATGAAAAAAGTAAAAAAAATGGGGATGGGGGTTGCTGTTTTTTTGTCATTGCTTAGAACCCAGATGGTTTGGAATTTACCTCTGAAATTTTCCGGGTACAAAGAGCTGGGCCCATAGTGGCACCTTTCACTGGTTTCATGAAAAAAAAATGAATCTGTTCCAAAATAACAGGATTTTAAAATCTTGGTTCTGAGCATGCTCAGTACTGTCTTTTTGGATAGCTTTTTGGAATGAAAAAATAATTTGATCCCTACAAAGAAAGGTCCTTTGTCCTATAGAGGGAATCCTTTTTCATGAGGTGAAATTTCTTCTTTGTATGTCTACCATCTTGTTTCTGTTTTAAAAATGAGATGCTGCAGAGAGACCAACACATGTATCTTGCTAATCAGGACCCCGTTAGGTGGATTCTGCAGTTACTTTTTAGAAAAATGACCCAGAAATTAGTTTTTTTTTTTTGCACATTTTAAAATATTTTTTCATGACTTGATTTCCTTTTTTCATATGGCCATATGAAAAAGGATCCCATCATACAAAAATAGAATCTGGACTTAGTTTTTTTCTGACTCTTTTTTCGTATGACGGCATCCCTTTTCATATGAATGAAAAAAACATATGAAAAGGATCCCTCCATAAGAAAAAAGAACTGGCAAAAAAAACTAAGTCCAAATTATTTTTTTGTATGAAGGGATCCCTTTCCATATCGTTTTTTCACTCATACAAAAAACAATGCCTTCATACAAAAAAAGATTTTAGGCAGACTTTTTAATTATTTTTTCATGTGAAGCAATTATTTTCCGTACATTTTTTTTGTTCTTATGAGAAAAAACTGGTCTTAGTTTTTCTCGTAATTCTTTTTTTGTATGAAGCAATCCTTTTCATGTGTTTTTTTTTTTTGTTCATATGAAAAAGGATGCCCTCATACGAAAAAAGAATTTGGACTTAGTTTTTTTCCTGATTCCTTTTTTGAATGAAGGAATTCTTTTTTGTATAGTTGTTTTTTTTATTCATATGAAAAAGGATACCTTCATATGAAAAAATAATTTGAATTTAGTTTTTTCCCACATTTCAACTTCAACAAGCCATTACTCTCTCAATATTTGCACTTAAGGGACTATATATGTATATATATATATATATCAAAACAAAGGGCGTTATGAATACTACAAGAATAACACATAATACCCCCCAAAAAATTTAGGGACCATATAAAAAACATCACAATTAAAACATCAAAATTCCCATTGGAAAACACTGGAAGTTTAACATGCCATACATGAAGTAAACAACTTGCTTTTAGGGAGAAATGGAAGTGCAGGACCCAGAGGGCACTGTGCTTCAACACCAGCACCAGCATGGATGTATGCATCTATATGGAGGGATGAAAGCACAGGGCTGGGGTGGCCCTGCACTTCCATAGGCAAATGAATATGTTCATGTAGGTCCCAGAGGGGCCTGTGTGAGTGAGAATACAATTATAATTTCTCAAACGGTAAGGACATTATTTGCAAAAAACTTTGTTAATGTACCAGTTAGTGTTCACATTACAGTGACCACAGTAGGGAAATGTGGTGTTAGGGTTCCCAGTCCTAACACCACACCCCCACCCCACAGGCAGCAACAGGAAAAAACATTACAGTTTCACCTCTCCTGAGTCTTCACAAATCAGGCCGGGGTGCTCCTTGGGGTTATCAACCCTAACTCTCACCCCTTTCTAGCTCCCTTCTCTGGTCCCCACACAACCCTCATTCCTCTTCTTGGAGACTTGATCCTTTCCTTTTTAAAGACTCCTCCTTCATTCCCTGGGTTTGACGGGAGATACACTTTTTCCTGCTTACTAATGATACTGGCTCAGTCCCTGATGATGTTCTTTGGGATACCCTGAAGGCATACCTTAGTGCCCGTATCATTAGCTTTGTCACCCACAGGTGTAAGGCCCATAAGCAGGAGGCTAAAGTGCTCAAATATAAACTGACCCCTTTAGAAACCCAACTTAAAACTAATCCATCTATGGACCACTCTGAACAGTTCCATGTCATAGTAGCAATTGCAAAACAGTGATTGCTATTACGGCAAGTGTATATTGCCAAAAAGCAAATCGGCAGTATACACTTCAAGGTGACCCGTCATCCGGAATATTAAAAGTGTTTTTGCAGGGGGGGCTGTGCCCTCCACACCTCCCTGAATTAAGATTCTCATCTCCAGGGGGGTGCATATTGAGGAGGGGGCAAATTCCAGATTTCACAAAAAATTAAGTCCTGCAGGCAGTGGCAAAATTTATCCGCTACCAGTCCCAGCCCTGAACCCAGTACCTGCTGTGACAGAGCTAGCCACCCACATCACCATGCCACATAGCTAGCTCAGTGGCAGCAGGTACACCAGTCCCATAAAACCCCTTCCCTGTCCCTCCCCTTCCCTTCCCCTCGCTATTTCCCCCCTTCCGGTTGCCCTTCCCCACAGTCGCTTTCCCATACAATCGCTAGTTTGCAGGGTTGCCCAAAATAATAGCTCTGAAAATTAGTCACTATTTTTGTAGTCACTCATTTTCTGTCACTATTGTTACTGGATACCCTCTGAACTGGTCAATATCCACACATCTCTCAACTGCCTTTGTACGCGTAAAGCAGTACTCGCCATCCTGCATATTAATCACAAGTATTGGGAGGGTTGCAAGCAGTCTAGCAAAATCCTGGCTTATAGGCTGTGAAAGCAGCATGCAGGCTGCCACATAGCTGGTTTACATGATTCTGCCAGTCATACCCCTACTGACCCCTCAAATTAACTCCATCATATGACATTTTAATTCCAATTTTTATTCCTCCCAGGTTCATCCCACTCTGAACAACTGGCCTCCCTTCTTGACCCCCTGAGGTTACCTCATCTCTCTCTCTCTCTCCCTCCCAACAACTCTCATTGGAACACCCCATCACCAGTGAGGAAATCAGGGCAGCAGTTATGGCCTCACAGAAGAATAAATCTCCTGGCGGGGATGGATTCCCTGTTAAGTTTTATTAGTCCCTCCTTGATACTCTATTACCCCTCCTTCTTTGTACCTTTTCCCACACTGTATAACACCACTCTTTACCAGCCTCAGCTAGGGAGGCTACCATTACTGTTCTACTCAAAAAAGATAAGGACCCCTTTTCTCCTGGTAGCTAGAAATCCAGATCCTTGATCAATGTTGACTCTATAATCATGGCCAAAATCCTAGCTACATGTCTGGAGAAATTGATGCTGTCCCTCATCCATCCCTCCCAAGCTGATTTTGTTAAGGGACATCTCAGCTCAAATCACCTCCATACCCTGTTTAATATCCAACACTTGGCTCAATTCATACCCACACCTGCTGCTGCTTTTACCATTGACTTCAAGAAGGCATTCAAGTCTATAGAATGGCCCTTTCTTTTTGAAGTCTTAAAATCACATGATATTCGGCCCATATTTCCTCTCAGTCGTACAAACACTGTACAACAATCCGTCTGCCCATATCCTCACCAACAGTCTTTTTTCCCACCCTTTCTTTTTTCCCACCCTTTCTAGTATTTCATGGTACTCATCATATCCTTATTGGCCCTGCATCTGTCAGCTGGTCGGCATGAAAATAAGCTGGTATATTTCAGCTCCATCAACTATGCACTCCTGACCTCACTACCCTACTCTCATTTGAGACTCTTCTGAACAAATTTCACTTTTCCCTAAGGGAGTACTGGCAGTACCTTCAACTCCATTCTGCTCTCATCCCTCTGATTCAGCCCCTTTCACTTCCCCTTCCTGAGGTACCAATTTCTCCCTGGCTTTCTCTTCCCAGGGACAAAGCCAATAAATTTTACACTGTCTTCTAGGACTCTAGTTTGGAAGCTACCACTTCTCTTAAAGACAAGTAGGCTGCAGAGCTGAACATCTCCATTTCTCAGCAGGCATGGGGTGCCTGTTGGTTTCGGCTGAAAATTTGACATCGATGGTATAGGATGCCCCAACAGCTGCACTCCTGTGGTATTCTTCCTCATGATAGGTGCTGGTGCTGCAACCTTCAGGAAGGCTCCCTCTCCCACCTCCTGTTGTTCTGTCCCCTCATACGCCCCTTCTGGGATCAGATCCTACAATTTTGGAAGACCATTCTTCCTAGTTATGTCTGCCTTGATGCCCCCTTCATTCCGCTGGGCTTTCCCCCCAATATACCTCACTCTGATTCTCACTTACAGTGGGCCCTTGCCGCAGTACTCCTTGCAAAAAGGCATTCCCTGCATAGATGGTGTTCCCTTGATGTCCCCTCCTTTCAAGACTGGTTCCTAGCTTTAGGTCAGCTTGCATCATTGGGGCACCTGTCTCATTTAGATCTTTCACAAATATCAACTTATGAGGCTATTTGAGCCCCCTACTTTGCCTACTTGGAAACCCAATCCTCTCATTCTCTCTTATAATATTTTTCCCATCCGTCTCCCCATATTCCCAGCAGTTAGCTTTTTATTCCTTTTCTTCCCCCATTGCCCCTCCTTTGGCCTCCTCATGTTTTCCCAGCCATTTATTCTTGTCCTTTATTTCCCATTGCCATATGCCCATTTCCAGACCCCTCTCTGTTTTTTTTCTATCCCCCTTCATTTTTGTGAATGGTTACTTTGCTTATCTCCTTGATTTGATCAGCTTTTGTAATTGTTGTTATGGTTTTTGGTTTTATAGTTCACATGCTCTGTTTCTCTAGGTTGTCTGTTTCCTTAAATAGATACAGTGTTTAAAAATGTGTTCTTTGTGCCTTAGCACTCCTGTATTTGTACGTTCTTGTTGTTTATTCTACTTCTTCCAATAAAAGGTTTAACATAAAAAAAACTAATGCTTACCCCATTCCCATATAGTCTGCACATCTCAACTTCTTTACTGATTGAATGGAGTGAGTGTTAGGGCTGACAACCCCAAGGAGCACCCCAGGCCTGATTTGTGAAGATTCAGGAGAGGTGAAACCATAATGATTTGTCCTGTTGCTGCCTGCAGGGTGGGGGTGAAGTGTTAGGGTTGGAAACCCTAACACCGCATTTCCCTTATTTTTTTGCAGTAATATGAACCCTAACTGGTGCATTAACAATGTTTTTTGTAAAGTATATTTAAGTATTGGCTAGAGCCGATCGACTAGGTAGTAATGGTACCATAAAAAAAATGGCAGCTGCAGCAGAGTAAAGTAAAGTAGATGCTTAGAGATGCAGCTTTATTCATTCAGTTATTTATCCATGCACATAATTATTTATTGCCATTCGTATTGTTGTTATTGTTGATGAAAACATGTCTCTGTGACCCTTGCCAACAATTCTAGCTAAATAAAATTCCTGGTTACATTTTGACCTCTGGATATCACTCCTGCCTCTTTGGGTGACTACATCTGCCCCATCTAGGAACCTCAGTGCACTGTGCTGTAAGACCTGTTCGAGGTGGTACTCATGTCTGTGAGGAAGAACTCATTCCCATTTCATGACCTGATTCACCAGGGCATGACACCCTTACAAAAATTCTCGATCCGCCCCGAGTATGATGATGGGAATGAGGGAAAGAGGAGTAAGGAAAGGCAAGAGGGTGTGGTGGTGAGCCAGTATTTCAGCAGGAAAGAGGAGCAGTGGGAGAGATGCTGAGCTTCAGGGGTCAGGATAGTGAGAAGTTAAGATAAAGGGAGCATTGATGACTAAGGGTGGTGCATTTAGGGTGAAACGATAGAAGGCGTGGATAAGGGGGCCCAGTCTGGCCTCACTAGATTTTGGTTGAACGCAATAAACTACAGTACATAAGCATAGTCAAACACCATCAGAATCGTCCTGATGGTTCACGGTGGACTAGCAATTACAGGCAGTATTTGTTGCAGTGCAGTTTGACTAGTTTGTGGCAGAATTTATTTTTATGTCTGGCATCCATGTGGCTGGAAAAGCTGAGATGCTGGTCCTGCCACACACCAAACTACTTAATACAAGGAACAACTTCAAATGGGGCACCAATCAAAGTTCTGAAGACTGGGGTATGTTGGAGCCCAGCTACATTCTGTTTTGTGCCGAAGGTCACAGAGACCGTCTCACTGGCATTAAGCAAAATTTGGTTTGACTGGAACCAGCATTGATCGAATGTTGTCAAAGTTTAATTGAAGTGATGATTCCAGCTAAGGCACTGAGGCACAGAATGCTAGATGTACCATGTTATTCACATATATGTGGATGTGTGAGTATACGTAGATGGAGATGAGGTCATTTCAAAATGTGAAAAAGAAGATGGGACCAAAAATGAAGCCATTAAGTACACCAGACCTAATCGTCAGAATGAAAGAACATAGCACCACTGACCTGAACTAACTGGTGCTCGTCAGAACAGTAGGGACTGAACCACCAAACCATGAGGTCAGACAGCCCCACCCTCCTTAGCTCATTGGAATAGATCACTGTATCGAAGGTCTTCACCTTGCCATATCAATCAAAATGACTGCTATGATTTGGTTCTGGTCCATGTCTTTCAGAACTGAGTCAGTGACCAGGAGGAAGGAAACAGTGAAGCAATCTTAAGGGCTTAGAGAAAACAATTTTTTCCTGCACCTTAGCCAGGGCAGGGAGGCGGGAGATGGGAGAGGAATTCCCAGGGGATGAAGAGTCTCCTGCCTTTGTGGAGTGGGATGACTTATAGCTTGCTTACAAATATGAGGGATGGTCCCAAGTTTATAGAAGAGGTGAAGGAGGGAGGCAACAGTAGCAGTGATACAAGAGCAGAGAGGTGTATGAGTTTGGTATCCAGTAGGGAAGTGTGAATAACAAAGAGTATTTCCCAAATAGCACAAATAATGCACCACTCATTATTTAGATATGAATAATAAATATTGGCACTATTCATGCCTGTTTCTATTCGATAAATACTATTTTTAAAAAAAAGAAGAAAAAAAAGCGCCCAACTTTCTCCCCAGCCCAAATCCTTAAATTCAAGACCTCCATACCCCCACCTACTGTTAGAAACCCAGTCCCACCCTCTTTCCCCCCCAGCACCCACAATTTTATAAATATGAACAGAAAATGCCCACGATGGGTGACCAGCACAACCTGCCCACCTCCAGAAAAACCTGTCCACATCCACAGCTCTGGGAATGCCTTCACTTTGCTGAAGGTGGACAGCCATGGAGGAGAATGGGTTTATGTTGGTCACCTTCTTGTCTTCAGGAGATGGCCAAGTGCCAGTTGTTTCAGAACTTGGGGCTGGGGGGGGGACACTGGTCGGAGGGTGCTGCAAAGGAGGTGAGATGGGGGAGTTACTTATTCTTTTAGTGAAAATAAGCACTTAGATGGCAGCCTGCCATAGAGGTGGGCAGGTTGTGCTGCTAATCCATCATGGAAGTTTTCAATTGATATTCATAAAATTGCAGTTGCTGAGGAGGAAGAGGGTTGGACAGAATTTCTAACAGAAGGTTGGGGGAAGGGGCTTGAAATTAAGGATCTGGCTTGGAGAGGAGGGTGGAGGCAGTTTCCTTTTTTTTTTTTTTTCAAACACCGTACCCTAATACCTGAATATGAATAACGAATAGCAGAACATTTGAGGCCCCAAATACAAATGCTCAGCTGAATATTAGAAATAAGGTGTTTACACACACCTAGTATCCAGACTATTAGGGTGATTCCCTTTGAATGGATTGAAAGGGTGTAGAGCAGAGAGGGTCCCTCCAGCAGAAATTGGGAAAAAGTAAACAAGGTAGAGGGTGCAAGGTAAGGAAGAAGGGTGGATTTGAAAGGGAGACCCTCTTAGAGGGAGAAGGGAGGTTGGAAGTTCGAGGAGGGTAGGGGAGGTGAGAGAAGGGAGAGAAAGCAGAAGTGAAAAAAAGCATCAGTGACCTATGGTGGATCAGAGATGGGAGAGATTTCCAACTTGACATTGGTTGTGGTTGACTGGTCTGGAGGGTCAAAAAGGGAAAGTATTACATTTCAGAATTTATATGAGGGAGTAAACTGAAGGTTGGTGGAGGAGTTGCATGATTTGGCCTCCCTGGTGGTTTTTGTGCTGGCATTTTGGAACTGTTGGTCTTTCAGCAACTCCTTGTTAGAGCCTGCAGCACTCTGGAGAAACCAGACAAAGTCTAAAGCTTTGAATACGTGAATTAGTTCTGCAGAGATCCAGAGAAGGTGGGACCCACAGACACAAGACTTCCTGTGCATGACTGCCCATACTGCAATGAATTTAGCTTGGAGACAGGAGAGTGGAATAATTGATATAGAGAGAAAGGGGACCAGTCAGTGCTATTAATGTCAAAAAGAAAAGAGGGGAGGTTAAGAGACCTGAACAACCTAGCTCAGATTAACATTGGTGAGGCTTGGGTGCAGCTGATTGTAGGGATACAGTTCAAAATGCAACTGTCATTGAAGGAATCCTAGAGCGTGCCAGGGGACAAAATACAGCGGGGGTAAGAGGGAAGTACCCAGTCAATGACTGAGTTATTAGAGGAGTAGTAATGTTGGTTCTGCACTTGACAGCCTGGCTACTGTTTTCCTTTTTTCCGCCAATTACTCAGCATTCATACAGCTGTTTACTGCCCCCTTGGTGTGACTGAAAACAAACCTGTTCAGTCTCTACTATAGATAAAGGGAGCACGCTCGATCAATCAAAGTGCTCTTATTCTGTGCGAGACACTCTTATTGTGAGAAGAGTCTCTCACACACAGCTGCCCTGGAAACTGACACATTCAAGGCAGGTTTTTCCAAAATGTAATATATGATTGAGCTAGCACAGTAATATATTAATACTGCCACTCTTACGGTGGTAAGAGTGATCTCACATTCTTAGAGTATCAAAACCACTCACTTTCGGTTTGTAGTTCTCAAACCCTAAGAATGTGTGTGAAACCACTCTTACAACCTTAAGAGTGGTCTCAGCAGTGGTATTTACATACATTTGCCTACCAGATGAAATACAAATAAAAAATACATGTTCTTTAACAAAAAGCAGCATTAAAGTGCATGTGACAGCTTCAAGATAGCACTGGAAATTGGGCATAATTCTAGCAAAAAAGGAAATGGTCTAGCAATCAAATATGGAATAATAAGACGCTCATAAATTCAACAGGTACAAAATTCAGTAGAGTAGCTAGTCTGCAGCAGCAGGAACAGATGAGCCCTCATCAAGTGCTTGCCCTTTCTTGCTGCTTCTAGGTAGCTCCTGTATTGTACATAATGCTAGCTGGATTTACTAGGAATAGAAAGACTCTGTGTCAGATCAGAATCCGCCAGAATGGCCCACCTCGACCTGACCCTGGATGTCAGAATCATTTGTGACTCAATTCTGTTTTGATCCAGTTCAGTCAATTGATGAGGTTTATATTTTCAAGTGATTTGTTTCCGACCTGTTCCTGATAATGTAAGTGATTTTAGAGCTTCATTCCTTTAAAAAATAAAAAATCATTTGAAAAAAAAAAACATAAAAAAGTATTCTAAGTGTTAAATGACATAAAGACAGAGCTTATGAAGAGTGTTAAGGGATAACCTAATTCTCTTATTTGACCTGGTCATGATTTGCCTCTGACCCAATTCCGGACCAGTCTGGAAAATGTACCTGTTTTGGGAAACCTGTGTTAATCAGAGTAAATCAAAATGTTTTGAAAAAGATCAGAGTCAGAATCAGAACCAGATCACAGCTGACCCTCCCCTCCCAACTATTTTCAATATTTCTTATTTTTATTTCACCATAATTATTTATTACTAAGGTAATCTGTGTGGAAATAGGATTCTTATCCTTCTGGGCTTCATAAGCTCCAACTGCTTGTCTGCATGTGATTTCATAATCTTCTGTTTGTGTCATCATAATCATTTCTAATCCACTAGCATCATTAATGCTGCAGACTGCTCCACCACCTTTCCCATCCAATGGTGCACCTGCTTGTTCCAGTGAGTGCCTTACTATACAGACAATGGAATGAATGCAGTGAAGAAGAAGAACAAATGGGCCCAGTGGTAGGGAGAGCTGAGTAACTGGGCACCTTATCTGCCACCATATGGGCAACCTGGGTTCTGAAGCAGAGGGTGGTAATTTGGGGGCTGCCAGGGTGAGGGAGGATTGAGCATCCTTAGGATTGCTGTCCTCCCTCAGGGAGGGGGGGGTTGCTGTGACTCCCTGTTGACTGCAACCTGGAGGCATCTGGGTGGCACACGCAAGCAAGTCACACAGTGGGAAAACATTACTCACACATTGTACTCATTGCACATCCGTGGGCTCAGGGGAGGAAACAGTGGGAAGATGGAGGCCTGGGCTCCATGAAGCCCTGCCTGTACCCCACTGGCCTGCCTTGCTGCTTCAGTCCTGAGGCTGCATGGGATTTGTCTGCCAAGGGGGAGGATGGCCATCCCTCTCCCACCCCACTGCAGGGGGAAATCCGTGGAGGTGCCTGCTTCCGGATTCAGAGGGAAGAAACAGGATAACTGTTGGGGATGGGAACAGGTTTGACAAGCCACCCAGACCTGTCTAGGAGGATAAAAATCTTTATGGAAAAGAAGAGGAGAAAATTAGCTACCCCGTATTTGGACAACTTCTACAGCCTTGCTCCCACCCCACCCCCCAAATCATGGAACAGGGGTAGAGTTGTGCCAATTTTGTTTAATTCTGCAGTTCTGCAGAATGTCAGAAATATCTCCGAATATCTGCAGAATCCTGTCAGAAGTAGAATTCTGAAATTCAGAAAGTGGATTTTTTTTAACCTGCAGAAAATTAATCTATGGTTTACATATTCTGTGGTTTACGTAAACTGCAAATTAATTTTCTGGAAGGAGCAGAATGTTATTCCACAAATTACATAATCCATGGATAATATGTCACAGTTTACATAGACATGCTTCCCAGAATTTCCCATCAAAAAAGAAATTACAAAAAGCATTTTAGAAGTGGAACTGCCATTCTGCAGATTCTGCCAGTGGAATTCAACATTATAGACAGCTATAATCTGGGATTGGGATGGGGCTATCTCTTAAACAAAATTATAAAATGAGCTTCTGAATTCTTCAGAATCCTAGCAACTTCATTGGTCTAAACACATCACCTGACTGTTCATTAATTCAATAACATTTTGTAACTAGCTAGTCCTAATCTACCTAGAAACGGCCAAACTTAATGAAAATAAAACTTTTTTTCATTAAAATAAAAATCTTTTTCACTTTTTAAAGTGATTTAGTCACATTCCGCAATTGCCTGTTTCATATAGAATATCACTGCCACCCATGCTTCAGATGTTGAAGCTGCAATTTGTTTTGTAAAAAAAGTCTGTCAAAGTCATTTTTTCGTATGTTTTTGTTTCTGCCCACCCTCCAGTTTTCTCTGAGCGGCCACACCCACAGGATGATGTCACGTAAGGGAATTATCAATGTTTTACATACAGCAACAAGGAATTCTAGGTAAATTATAAAGCTGACTTAAATGTTCATTACTCAGAGATGCAGTCCCTTATTTCGGTAGTGGGGACTGCAGAATAGCAACCCAAGGGAAGAGTACACAATGTGGGGGGGGGGAGAGACTAACAACAACAAAAATGGAAAGCGACCTGGGGATAGTCATATCAGATGACCTAAAGGTAGGCAAGCAATGTGAGAAGGCAGTAAAGAGGGTTGGGGCTGGAGGGGGGGATACTGGGATGCATATGGAGAGGCATCACCAGTAGAAAACAGGAGATTGTTATCGATCTGTACAGACAGTTGGGGAGAGCCCACCTGGAGTACTGCGTGCAGTTCTGGAGACCCCATCTCCGCAAGGACATAGACAGGATAGAGGCAGTCCAGAGGAGGGCAACTAAAATGGTGCAGGGTCTGCACCAGAAGCCATATGAAGAGAGACTAAAGGAAATTAATATGTATACCCTCGAGAAAAGGGGGGGCATGATAGAAACTTTCAAGTACCTCAATGGAATCAACAAAGTCCAAGAGGGTAGCATATTTCAGAAAAAGAGATGTGCAAGAACAAGGGGGCACAATTTGAAGATAGAGGGGGGACGGCTCAGGGACAATGTGAGGAAGTATTTTTTCATAGAGAGGGTGGTGGACGCATGGAACAGTCTTCCTGAGGAGGTTGTGGGGTCAAAAACAGTGGGGGAATTCAAGAATGCATGGGACAGATGTAAGGCAATTGTGGTGGGGGGTAGGAAGAAGTAGACTGTTGGTTAACTAGGATCTGCAGCTTATCCAATAGGTAGGGAAATGGGCAGACTGGGTGAGCCAGGCAGTTCTTATCTGCCATCAAAGTCTATGTTTCTATATATGTAGACATGCAGTATAACCTAGTTCTAGAGAAGCTTGAAGAAGCTAATTACGTGTGCACTTGGGCAGATTAGGTGGGCTCTAGGCCCTTATCTGCTGTCAATATCTATGTATCTATGTATATGTATATATATATATATATATATGTGTATATATGTAGCAAGGCATTGTGGGTACCGTACATAGCTGATTTTTCTGTCTCCCTTATCAAAGTGCAGTCTCCTATGCTGGTAGTGTTTACAGCAGCACAGTCTGTAGAAAAGTTTCTTGAAAACAGTTTTTGTGATGCAGATAGGCCAAAAAGATAATTTGTCAGTCTGTGTAGATGTTGTTTGACTTGTACTGCCTGCGGGTGAAATGACAGGTCTGAAGTGGCAGCTCCTGTCAGAATGTGGGAGCGTGATGATACTGTACTTTTCTATGTTTATGTTATAGGGACTGAATGACTATAAGTAGTTCAGGAGTGTAATTATGGGTCAGACTACTTCTATTTTTCTATGGTGTCCAGCTTCTGCTATGAATCCAAAATTGTGAAAGAAAAAGGATGTCTGCAATACCAAGACTGACCAACAGAGGTCTCCATTTCAACACAGTGCTTAAAAAGCTTTGTTTCCCTTGCATGATGTCACAGTTGGGGCTTGCTGCACTTAAACATAGAAACATAGAATTTGACGGCAGATAAGGACCGCTTGGCCCACCCAGTCTGCCCATTTCCCTACCTAATGGATAAGCTGAAGATCCAAGTTAACCAGCAGCCTACTTCTTCCTACCCCCAACCCCTAGAATTGCCTTATGACCGTCCCATGCATGCTTGAATTCCACCACTGTTTTTGACTCCACAACCTCCTCCGGAAGGCCTTTCCATGCATCCACAACCTCTCTGTGAAAAAATACTTCCTTAATTACCTCTGGAGTCGCCTCTATCTTCAAATTGTGCCCCTTGTTCTTGCACACCTTTTTTTGAAAGATGCTACCCTCTTGGACTTTGTTGATTCCCTTGAGGTACTTGAAAGTTTCTATCATGTCCCCCCTCTCCCTCCTTTCCTCGAGGCTATACATATTAAGCTCCTTAAGTCTCTTTATATGTCTTCCGTGCAGACCCTGCACCATTTAGTTGCCCTCCTCTGACAGCTCATCCTGTCTATGTCTTTGCGGAGATTGGGTTCTCAGAACTGCACGCGTACTCCAGATGGGGTCTCACCAGCTGTCTGTACAGAGAGATAATAACTTCCTGTTTTCTACTGGTGATGCCTTTCCCTATGTATCCCAGTATCCCCCCAGCCCTCCTTGCTGCCCTCTCACATTGCTTGCCCACCTTACGTCATCTGATATGACTACCCCAGGTCCCTTTCCATTTTTGTTGTTGTTAGTATCTCACCCTCATTGTGTACTCTTCCCTGGGTTTTGTTTCCAGGTGCATTACCTTGCACTTCTTAGCATTGAATCTAAGCTGCCATACATTTGACCATTCCTCTAACCTTGCCAAGTCCCTTCTCATCCTTTTCACCCCACTCTTGTGCATCAACTTGTTGCAGATCTTTGTGTCATCTGCAAAGAGACATACTTTTCTTCCAGTCCTCTGCAATGTCGCTTATAAAGACATTGAAGAGGACCGGTCCTAATACTGAACCCTCGGTACCCCACTAATAACCCCCTTCTTCAGAGTGGACTCCATTTACTATTACCTCTGTGTCCTATTCTCCAGCCAATTCTTTACCCAGGCTGTCATCTTGGGACCCACTCCAGGCTGGCTAACTTGTATATTAATCTTTGTGTGGGACTGTGTCAAATGCCTTGTTAAAGTCTAGGTAGGCTATGTCCACAGCCCCTCCCTGATCAACTACTTTGGTCACCCAGTCAAAGAAATCAATCAGATTTGTCTGGCATGACCTTCCCGCTGTGAATCCATGCTGCCTTGGGTCCTGTGCCCCTCTGGCCTCTAGATACTCAACAATTCTTTCCTTCAGAAGTGATTCCATCATTTTCCCTACCACTGAGGTTAAACTAACAGGTCTGTAGTTTCCTGCTTCTGCCTTGCTCCCACTTGCCCTCCTGCAGTCCTCGGGCACCACCCCATCCTCCCATGATTTGTTAAAGAGGGTAGTCAGTGGTGTCACTAGTTCTACCCTTAGTTCTTTTAGAATTCTAGGATGAATCCCATCAGGCCCCATTGCTTTGTCCACCTTCAGTTTTAAGAGTTCTTTCAGAACCCTTTCTTCTGTAAATGGGCTGGTATCAACTTCTGTATCCAGAGTGTTTCTACTGTTTGTTTTAGGTACCGCCCCCTCTTCCTTTGTAAATACTGAGCAAAATATTTGTTTAGTATCTCTGCCTTTTCACAGTCACCCTCTGCCCACCCTCCCTCCCTTTATTAAGCCTCACTATCCCTCCCTTGGTCTTCCTTCGCTCCCTGATGTACCTATAAAAGGTTTTATCCCCTTCTTAACTGAGTTGGCTATCTTTTCCTCGGTTTGGGCCTTTGCTGTTCTGACTGCCTTCCCAGCTTCCTTTTGCTTTAACTGATACAGTTCTCTGTCCTGCTCCTTCTGTGATTCCTTGTACTTCCTGAATGCTTTCTTTTTCTCTTGAACCTTCACTTCCACTTCCTTTGAGAACCATAGTGGTTTCTTACATCGTTTCATTTTGTTTATTTGCTTCACACAAAGGCTTGTTACCTCTGTGATGGCAGTTTTTATTATTCCCCATTGTTCATCCACCCCTCCTTCCTGCCCATTTGCTAGTGCATTCCTTAGGCACTCACCCATTTTGGCAAAGTCAGCCCTCCTAAAGTCCAGTACTTTTGCCTTTGTATGGCTTGACTCTATTGCTGTGTTTATTGTGAACCATACTGTTCGATGGTCGCTAGTTCCCAGATGGCTACCCACTTCTACATCTGTGATCCTCTCTTCATCTCCATTTGAGAGAACCAGGTCTAAGATTGCTCCCTCTCGAGTGGGCTCCAATACTAGTTGTCTAAGGCATGCCCCCTGTAGGGCATCTAGAATAACCCCACTTTTCAAAGTGGCTGCTGCAACTGCACTCCAGTTAACATCTGGCATATTCAGATCACCCATCAGCAATATCTCCCCTTTTTCTGCCATTCTAAGTATACTTTCTATCATTTCCTTGTCCATTTCCTCCCCCTGAGAAGGGGGTCTGTATGCAACCCGTGCCGATTGTGGTGCCATTGCCGGTCTCCAAATTTACCCACAGTGCTTCTTCTCCTGTTTTCCTTTTGTTCTGTTGCTTTGATTCCTTCCTTATGTAAAGAGCTACTCCTCCTCCTCTTTTACCCTCCCTGTCCCTCCTGTAGATAGTGTATCCTGGTATGTTTACGTCCCAGTCATTGTTTTGTGTGTACCATGTTTCTGTGACTGCCACGATATCCAGATGTTCCTCCTCCATCAAAGCCACTAATTCAGGAAGCTTGTTACTCAGACTACGGGCACTGAGAAAGATAGGGGCAGGGTTATGCACATGAGCAGAGCACAGAAATAAAAGTATTGTTTTTTCATGGAAAACAGCACTTCTTGGCAGTTTGAATGGTAGGAGATTGATTCACAACTCCTCCAGGTTACTACTCACATTTGCTATGGCAAACATGAAAAAAAATCACTTTAAACACAAAAACCCACAACAGGGCATACGTTTCTCCATAATAAAGGCACTTCCCAAGGTCATTCAAAGGCTGTTGATCTTTGTTACCAAACACTCAGATTCTACCTAGCAACAAACTAACTAAAGGAAACTAAAACATATTTTCCACAAAATAAAACCTATTTTCCTTGATTAAAAAAAAAATCAATTTTATAAGTGCAGTAACCCACTTCAGGGCATGGGTTTCTTGAGAATTAATACACTTAATACCACCACTGAGACCAGTCTTTTTTATTTGAACATATTTTATTCACCAGCTCCAGGTCAGGCAAGGATCTCCTTCTACCCAGCCAGCTTATGCCCTTAATCCATCCGGCTGAGAACCTGCCCCCTATCCAGCTGGGACTGTCAGCCCACCCATGACACACTGCTGTGCTGCTCCCCAGCTTACCCCCCAGGGCTGGGTACACCTTCAGCTCCACGGTGCTTTTATTTTCATTTAGTTTGGTTGTTGCTAGGTAGATTAGGACTAGCTAGTTACAAACTGTTGGTATTGAATTAATGAACGGTCAGGTGATGTGTTTAGACCAATGAAGTTGCTAGAATTCTGAAGAATTCAGAAGCTCAATTTTTAAGAGATGCCCCCTCCCCCATCCTGATCTCTGATTACAGCTGTGTGTAATGTTGATGTGCAGAGCAGTGTATAGGGTCTGTAAAAGGATGCTAAGGGAGAAGAAGTGTCCAAATTATTAGTGTTTTGGGGCATCTCCAAACCACCCAAATACTCTAAAGCCTCAATTCAAGCACCCTATTATTCTTAGGATTCAGGAATTTATTAAGCGACAACAAACTGCTCGTAGGGTTACCACCTTTTAAGAAGCTGAAAGTGGGACATTTTTTACCGAAACATGATTTTTTGCAGGACAGTACGTAACCTCGACCAGTGCAGCAGACTTGTTTTCTTCATGTAATCAGAATTAAGTCTAAGTATTGTAGTTTCATAGTTCCTTCTATTGTTTCTGATCATTTTAATGTATTTCAGTTAAGGTATAAAATTGTGTAGTCCAGGGGTGTAGCCAGGGATTTCAGATTTGCACACCAAGTGGACTCACTGCTAACCCCCCCCTTGTTAGGATGAGCTACCCCCCCCCCCGGGGTTTAGCCACACAATATGCAAATGTACACCAGGACCATGTTTGTTGCCTCATTTGGCACAATAAATACAACTTTTGTATCTTATGACAATGGTTGTTGCCATGCATGGGTAACAAATGCCATGCATTGTTCCCTAAGACACCCACATACCAGCCCAGAGCCTGTAAACTAGTATTGTCCTTGGGATGCAAAGACAGTATTAGTGACCAGTCCTTCTAGTTTTGACTCCTATGAATAAAATTATAGAAAGGTTCAGTATTTTCTTAGTTTTCATGGAAAAAGGAAGCAGTTCAGACTAATTTCATACCATGGAGTGCTTGGAGTATGCCTGCCTACAACCATGGTGTAGCCTAACACAAGTGTAGAAATGGCCAGTGGAACCGGGGCTTCAGATACTAGCTATTGTTAGCAACCACAAAACAGGAAAGGGATCTGGGGGTCATCATATCTGAGGACCTGAAGGTAGCAAAGCAGTGTGATAAAGCAGTGTGATAAAGCAGTGGGGAAGGCTAGTAGAATGCTGGGGTACATAGGGAGAGGTTTCACCAGCAGAAAGAGGGAGATAGTGTTACCCCTGTACAGATCAATGGCGAGGCCTCACCTGGAATACTGTGTCCAGTTCTGGAGGCCCATCTCAGGAAAGACATAAACTGGGTGGAGGCAGTAAAGGGCAACCAAAATGGTGCATGTCCAGCATCAGAAGCCCTACACGGAAAGACTCGGGGAGTTAAATGTGTACTCTGTAGAGGAAAGGAAGGAAGGGGGAGACATGACTGAAACATTCAAATACCTCAAAGGTACAGTATCAATAAGGTATAGGCAGGTGGCATTTTGCACAGAAACATAGAAACTGTCAGCAGATAAGGGCCTTTGGCCCACCTAGTCTGCCCTATTACCTCTAACAATTGTGCTCAATCATGCACTGCTGGCATTAGGTTGTACCCCTGAAAGGTATCACCCTATATGAGCTATATAGCTCAATAGGAGCAACTCAATAATACTGCTCCTGTATAGGGAGAGTGATCTGTAATGAAACTGTAATTGTCTAAATGTACCCTACTGACTATGAATGTGCTCTTATACTGTGTTATTGTATCCACACCTAATGTACAGTGGTTGGTGTTCTGAACCCCGGGTCGCCCCTGAAAAAGGGATCTCTGGTCTTACCTTGGCCAACAAAATCTAAATAAATAAATAAATAATATAGCAAGGAATCCTGTATAGCGAGTGTAGTACTGAACTGCACTCACTATGACAGGATATGAGCAGGTGTGGTTTAGAATCCTACTGAGCTGGCCATTTGGTGTAGTGGCTGGAGCCACCGCCTATAAAGCCAGTGGGTTCAGGTCCTACAGTAGGCATTTCAAATTTTTTTTATGAGTCTGCCCCGGAGTTGATTATTTTATTATGAGGGGTGCAGGGGGCACAGCCCCCCACAAAAAATAAAAGAAGCAATGTATTTTGTTGAGGATCATCATTGTTTGTGGTGGTCTCTCTAAGTTCTCATCACCCTTTTGACGTGGGCAATTTTGCCTCACTCTTTGTGAACTGCATTATAAGGGACTCACCCTTATCACATAAATCCCCCCTAAAGAGATACTCAAGGACAAGGGGGCACAATATGAAGCTGGATGGGGGAGACTTAGAGGAGATGTGAGGAAATACTTCTTTACGGAAAGGGTGGTAGATGTCCGGAACAGCCTCTCAGCAGAGGTGGTGGGTACCGAAATGGTAATAGGTTTCAAACATGCATGGAATTGACACATGGAGCCCTTTTTAACAGGGCTGGGGGAAGGTAAGGCCGGAGATCAATTAGGGTCTATGATAGCACAGTAGGTAGGGACTTTAAGGCAGACCAGGTGGGCCAGAAGGTCCTTTTCTGCTGACAGCTTCTATGTTTCCATGTTTCTTCTCAGTTTATATGTGCTATGTTGCACTGCTTCTATCACCTGTGTTACATTAGCACCAGTATTGCATTCTTTCAAAACTAATTATTTAACTCATGTGTTTATCCACTACTTTATTGAAATTGTATCCTGATTTTTTTTACCTTGTTTTTATATTTACTCTGAAAGGGGAACAGCCAGCACTAAGATCCCTACACACCAGGGGTGTAGCCAGGAATTTTAATCTTGTATTCGAGAGTTAATAAAACTGTTGAGCCCCCCATGTAAACACAAACCAAAAAATGTGCTGTCCAGCCACACAGACATTGCCCCACCCTCCATTTCAGTGAGAAATATGTAGAAAGCTAGCAATCTTCATTGATTCACAACATTTTATTTTATCTAACACACTACCAATCAGAGAGAAGTTAGTTGGATTTTAGTTATGGGGTGGGATATTCAGAAGGGTTGGGCACCATGCACAACCCACTGATGTGCCCCAGTGCGATATTCAAAAGGGGAAAGTGCGTGCAACAAATCCAGATGATCCGGGGCGTATCAGTAATGTATGCAGTGCAAGTGGGGGGGCGTGCCCATGCATACCCCCCCACATCACGATATTCACCCCGGGATGTGCGGAGCCCATGCAGGCGCAACCCCTACTTGCGCCACATAGAGTTGTTCCAAAAAATAAAGGAGCAACAGCCGGCCAGCCACAGGTGAGCTGCCATATTGCAGGGTGCAACACGGCAGCTGCCAGCTGTGGGTGGCCACTCGAGCTCTGGCGGCACCCTCCATTGGGTAGCACCTCCCCATGCCCGATTGTGGATATATGTATAATAATTGAATCGTCCCATATCCCTGGTGGTCCAGTGGACTGCTCGCAGCCTGATCGGGGGGCATATGTATAATAAATGAATTGTCCCATATCCCTGGTGGTCTAGTGGATCGCACCCAGCCCGATCGTGGGCATATGTATAATAAACTAATCGTCCCATATCCCTGGTGGTCCAGTGGACCGCTCGCAGCCCGATCACGGGCATATGTATAATAAATGAATCATCCCACATCCCTGGGGGTCCATTGCAGCCTGATCGCGGGCATATGTATAATAATTAGAATGTCCCATATCCCTGGTGGTCCAGTTGACCGCTCGCAGCCCAATCGCGGGCATATGTACAAAATTTAAAATGTCCTATATTCCTGGTGGTCCAGTGGACCAATCGCAACCCGATTGCAGGCAGAGGTCTAAAGGAAGATTAAATCCCATCCCTGATGGTCCAGCGGTACCCCCTTCTCCACCCTCCCACTGAGCCACCACCCCGCTCCCCATGTCCAGCAAGCGGGCGGCAGCTCTCCCACCGCATAAACCGCCCAGCCACCTGCCAACTGACTGCGTACAGTACAGCTGTACACCCATTAGTCCTGGCGTGGGCCAATGGGTCAATACAATTCAATCTCATACTACACAGTCCAGATATGTGAATGAATCCATTCCATATCTGGACTGTCAGTATAATACTAACTACATGCCTATTGGCTCATGCTGTAGACCAATGGGTGTACAGCCCTACTGTACCGTGTCAGATGGCAGTGGCGGGGTGGCAGGCAGGTGGGGTGCTGCCGCCCGCTGCTGACCGGGGGGGGGGGAGCAGGCAGGCAGGGCTCAGTGGGAAGGTGGGGAAGGGGGTACCGCTGGACCACCAGGGATGAGATTTAATCTTCATTTAAACTTCTGACCGCGATCGGGCTGTGAGCGGTCCACTGGACTGCCAGGGATATAGGACATTTTAAATTTTGTACATATGCCCGCAATCAGGCTGCGAGCAGTCCACTGGACCACCAGGGATATGGGATGTTTTAAACTTTATACATATGCCCGCAGTCGGGCAGTGGGACACTTTGCCACTTGTGCAGGGGGCGTCAGTCCCTGACAGTTGCAGACTGGCAGGGCGCCAGGTGCAAGTCGCCGGGCTTGGGCTCACCTGCATGCAAATGGGGCCATAATGATGTGCAAATGGCCCCATTTGCACCTTGCATGCATTATGGCCCCATTTGCATGTGAACCTTTGAATATCGCGGTTGATGCACCTAGTGTAACGGCACTTGCACTGGCGCATCCCCCTTCCCCTCTCTGGCCACTTGTGCAGGTACAGTGCCACTGCGCCATGCACAATGCGAGTGGCCACAGAGTGATATTCAATGGTGCTGAGCCATGGTCCAGCACCATTGAATATCACCCTGTCAGCGCCCTGGCACATCCCAGTTGCGCTGCGCCCAGGCTTGCACCACAGCCCGGTGCAGTCTGAATATCCCACCCATGGTGTTTAGGATACATTGTGATAAGCCTGTGTATGGCATCAAGGTAGCCAGCCTTACAGAGGTCCTCAGGAACAAACTGTGTGGGGTCTGACTCACGACATATAGCCCCCACCCCACCTCCACCCACTGTGATCACTTGCAAGTTCACTTAGGTACTTGCTAGGTGCTGTGTAATCACCAGGCAGAATAATGGAAAAAGAAGCTTTATTATTTTACTTTGGCGTAGTTTGCATTTGTTGCTCTGGCCTGAGAATCATGTTGCCCCATTATTTTCTGAATTTTGCTGTACTCAACAAAGAAAACACTGAGTATGCCTGCCGATGCCTTATCCACACCCATGTGTGATGCCAGCCCCAATTTGTAGTTTGTCTGCAAAAAATGTTTTTACTTACTATATACTGCAGTATGGTAAATTGTAGCTAGCTGATCATGTTGGCTCCCAAGCTGAAATTGCTATAACCAGGAATCCCAGGATCTCCTGCAGCTGATGCCAGAGCTTGGCTGCAGCAGTGGGAAATTCAATAGTTTGCAGTGCATGTTAGAACTTTTATAAGGGGGGGGCTGGTGCAGTGTAGGGCAACAAAGATGATGATTCGGGGCCTGGGGGATTTGCTATATGAGGTCACAATGGAGGAGAGGAGGGACAGGGGGTATATGATTGAGACCTTCAAATACATGAAAGAGATAATCAGAATGGACACAGAGGGTCTATTCAGGAGGAGAGTAGGGAGAGACACTAGGGGCCATGACTTGAGATTGGAGGGGGGTAGATTCAGGAGGAGGTGAGGAGGCATTTCTTTACGGAGAGGGTGGTGGCAAAGTGGAACGCACTACCAGCTGAAGTGGTGGCATGTACCACAGTGGAATGCTTCAAGAAGGGGAGGGTAAAGGGAAGTAAGGGAGAGTGGGGCAGCTGCTGAATCGGGAGTTAGCTGCATTCACGAGCAGTCTAGGTAGACCATGATGGCCTTTTGATGCTGGCAATTTCTGTATGTTCGTATAAGCTCCAGTCAGATGTTTGCCAGTCCTGTTGTTCTCCCAGGGCTAAGTACAGACAACTGTGCCTGTACTTACCCCAGGTGGACAGTAGGACTAGTAAACAAAAGATCAGAGCTTATACATCTGACAGCTGCAGGGAATTCTGGATTTCTGGTAACAGCAAATGTCAGCTTAAGAGTCAGCAAAATCAGCCAAGTATGTCCTATCAAACTGCTGTAAATATTTATTTATTTATGACTTTCATAACCGGGTAAATCCTTTGATCCATGGGACCATTTACAGACATGACCTGGGCCAAAAGGCACAAGTGGATACAAGATACAAAGAGTAAACAAAAGGTGAAAACACATTAAAATATCATGGTACTGATTGCAATAGATACAAGGGCGTAAACTCCACAATTTAACAATAAAGGTGATGGTAACAACAATAAAATGTAGTACTAATACACACAGCTAGACTTAGCAGGCAAACGGCTTAAATAGAAATGCAGAGGACTAAACAACTAACCCCCCAACCCCAGAACACGCATGTATTCCCAACCAGGCTATCAACCGACCAAGTTCAGAAGGAAGAGGTGAGTCAGGGGTAACAGAGGAGGGAACTGGACAAGCTTGGGGGTGTGCTATCTAGGCGGACAATTGCAAGTGTCTTTGGCTAGGAGCCATGATTTGAGATTGAGTTTAAAGATGGTATGGGTGTTAGAAGATCTGAGGGGTGCAAGTAGCCCATTGCATAGGGTGGGGGCCACTACCGAGAGGGTGTTCCCACCCATTTTTGTTGAGGCTCTTGGAACCTTCAGGGGAGGTACAGCAGAGGAGCGGAGACACCTTGGCATGGTACAGAACTTGCAGAGGGTAAAGAGAGGGGAAATGGGACCACTTCTAATGATAGTGTCCACAAAGCAGCCTAGGGTACATTCAAAGCGGCCTTGCATGGAGATCCAAGGAAGAGAGCGGTATAGGTCACAGTGGTAAGTGGAATAAGGGGCAGATAGGGCAAATTGGTAAGCACTGTTGTAGGCAGACAATAGTTTGGCCTGAAGGGCAGTAGATACCCAAAAGTAAATGGGGGCACAGTAGTTCAAGATTGGGAGAAGGGTCCTATGGACAATAGCCAAGCAAGCCTCCATTGTTAAGTAGGGTTTGATATGATAGGCAGCACCAAGTTTCTGGTTAATCCTATGGACTACAAGGTTGGTGTGGTCAGTGAAGGAGAGAGTGGGGTCAAGCGTTACCCCTAGATATTTAAAGGAGGAAACATTTTCAAGAGCAGGGCCATTGGGAGAGTGAATTAGGAGAGATGAATTAGCGTTGAGTGTTTTCAGAAGGTATGGTTTTGACCCAAACAACATTGCCTTGCTTTTTTTAGTGTTAACCAGCAGCCAGTTGGATGTGAACCAGTTATAGGCAGCGCGAAAGTTATGAGTAAGAACAGAAGATATGCAAGGGAAGGATTTGTCACTATGATAGATGACAAGGTCATCCATGTAGAGGAGTGAGTTGCAGTTCAGGGAGTCTTAGGGGATGGTGTTCACAAATATATTAAAGAGCAGGGGGCCCAGAGTGGAGCCCTGGAGTACTCCAGTGGTGACTGACAGGGCAGGGGAAGTGACATTGTTAATGCACACTGATTGGGAGTGGTCAGAGAGGTAGCTTAGAAACCAATTAGTGGTCTCTACTGAACAGTCGATCAGATGTAGCTTGGAGAGGAGGAGGGTGTGGTTTACTAAATCGAAGGCTTTAGATAGGTCCACAAAGACAGCACCAGTGGCACACCCACGATCCATATTCATGAGAATGTGATCAGTAAATGGAGCCAGGGCCATAGTAGTGCCATGGTGCTTATGGAAGCCATACTGCTGGCTGCATAATAGATTATATTTAGTGAGGTATTTGGATAGTTGGTGATGCAAAGTCTTTTTGAGGAGCTTGCTGAGGTGGGGGAATAATAGCAATTGGCTGATAGTTATCGGAGGATAGAGGGTCACCAGCTTTAAATATTGGAACCACCTTGGCAGACGTCAAGGGGAGAGGCACGGAGGAGGTGGTCAGGACAAGATTGAAAATGAAGGTGAGAGGTTTAGAGATCACCGAGGAGATGAGTTTAAGGAAAACAGGGGAGGCGGTCAGAACCTGGGCTATCCCGGTTAGGTATAGTCTTTAGGAGTTTAAAGGTATCCTTGGGGAAGATGGTCTTGCAATAGAAAGGTGGGGTGGCAGAAGAGGGAGGAGGAGGAGGAGAAGGGCAGGGGGTGGCACAAGGTCCTGGGAAGGAGGACTGACTGGTGGTAGGGGAGATGGAACAAGGAGAGGTGGGAGGAGGGGGAGGTGGCACTGGATGCCAGGTAGTGTGATTGCAAGTAGAGAGGAAGTGAAATTAAATTCCACTGGCGAAGTGAATGCAAGTGGCCATAAAACATCCTCCGCTATGCGGGAGTGGCCAGATAAAAGGCTCATTTGCGCTGTACTATTATCAGCTTTGTCATTCTATCTTAACCCAGCAAGGCAGAGTGGCAACAATACTGGCAGCCGCCCAGTGCCCCCCACACACACAGTCACCAAAATTAATGTGCATCCCCAAAATGCTACTGTCTTGTGTCCAGAAAACTCCCTAGTGCTAATGAAGTGAAATGAGAGCACAACAAGAAATGCAAAGTCTCCCAGAATTAATGGCACACTCAGTCAGGCACGCAGTGGACGTGGGCACATCACACACAGACACCAGAATTATTGTACATACCCAAAATGCTACTGTCTTGTGTACAGAAAATTCCCCAGTGCTGATGAAGTGAAATGAGAGGGTAACAAAAAATGTAAAGTCTACCAGAATTAATGGTGCACTCAGTCATACACGCAGTGGCCACACACAGTCACCAGAATTAATTTGCATCCCCAAAATGCTACTGTTTTGTATCCAGAAAATTCCCCACTGCTGACAAAGTGAAATGAGAGTGTAACAAGAGATGCAACGTCTCCCAGAATTAATGGTGTACTGCAAATGCACAGGCAGATTAAGATTGCGCAGTGCACTTAAGAGATGCAGAGTCAGACACAAAGGCACAACAACACCTAACCAGTGCTCACAAGTCAGAAATCCAAATCTGGAAAAGAATACCTTTTGCCAGATGGGGGGGGGAGTAGTGCATGGCAGTAACAGTTCACTACCAGTAAAGATACCACAAAGCAGCATAAAAAATTCATGCAGGTGTGGTGGATAGTAGGTTCACACTGCTGCAATTACTCTGTCACAATAAAAGTTGTTTGATTTAATGGTACTCATCGCACACACACTCACACACACACTACAAGTATTGTGTAGCAAATTGAAAATCTTTAGCAATATAACCAAATGTTTTAAACAAACTGAAATTATTCACTGCTGCACCACTACAATCAGCAAAAAAAGGTCAAGAATTACTGAACATATTATTGTGTGTACATTAACATGGTTATACAAGAAAAATATAACCAAGACAGAAAGACTGCTCTTTTCTCCCAGTTAAAACACCTATCCCCAGAAGCACTGTCAGTGGCCGTCCAAAGCTCCATCGTCAGCATCATAGACTATGGTCTTATCATATATGGGTCTGCAACTACCACTGCTCTTAAACGCATCGTGACCTCCCTGAATAAGGCCTGTCGTCTCATCACTGGTTCACATCGCCGTACCCACACATGTGACCTTTATTCCCAATCTGGATGGCTTCAACTGGACAAACGCATAAAATACCAAACCTGCATCACGGCCAAGAAAATTATAATCGGGCTTGCCCCACCTGGTGTCTGTGCCCTTCTTAAGCCTAGGCATAGGAACATCACTACAAGGAGATCCAAATCCAATCTACTACACATCCCACGATGTCGCGCGAGCCCAGGACAAAGATCATTCACCTATCGGGCATCCAATTGGCTCAACTCTCTTGGCAGCGACATAGCGACCCCTCCAACACTTGGCCTCTTCGAGTTCAAGCTGCGTCTCTCACTGCTTGTATCCTGCGATTGCCCATCTTAACATTTCCACCATTCCAGCTGCACATGCCCCAGCACCCAGCACTTACAATCAGTCTTGCACCCTAGCACCTTACCTGTCATATTCCTCGACAAGGCCCCTGGCTGCACTGTCTCCCACCCTCGCCCACCTCCCCTGTATTTCCACTCCTGCCCCCGCCAACCATCTCCCGTACTCCTCCTTACCCCTGCCTCTCCTACCCCGATCTCCTATCCTCTCTTCCCCCTTCCCTTGTCTTGCTCATAGCTCAAGTCTTTGTACTGGTTATTACATGTCTGTAAGTCAATGACTATATGTTTGTAACTAAAAATGATGACTGTTGCACATGCTGACATGGAACCTTTGTAAAAGAGCCTCTGCTCAAAGGTATTGTAATCCTAGATTGAAATAAATAAATAAATAAATAAATAAACTACCTACACCACAGATATGCCCCTCCTCCAAAGCACACTTCACAGTACACAGACTATTCTAAATTAACATTCAAAATCCACACACAAACAATAAACACTTGATGATATGAGCACAGGAGCGTTTCCTAGAATCGTTGCACTAAATTTTGAGCAAAAGAAAATGGGTCAAAAAGGCTTTTTTAACAGCTTTTAGAGGATTTGAATTGCAGAGCTCTGAGAGGAAACTGTCTCCATCTTCCACTACACACACACTACACAGAACTGAGGCTGTGCAGAACAATCTAGAACCCATGTGACCTTCAATCTCATGAAGCACTACAAATTCGCCTTGGAGTTCAATAACAAGGCAAAGTGATGCGAAGTACATTGATTTCAATGTACTTCACCTTAAAATTGGTGGAGAAGTGGTTTGGGGAAGGCAGAATAACGTGAAGTCATTGGTTTCAATGGACTCTGCATTCCCCATTATGACGTGAAGTACTCCGCTTTGTGTTGGCAGAGCACTTCGCGGATTCTGCATTTCTCCGCGGAGCAAATTTTGGCCACTTTGCCCACCTCTAATTGCAAGGAGGGAGTTTGTAGAGAGGGGGCCGACAGGTTGGAGAATTTAGTGTTGAATGCCTCGGCAGCCTCTATTGGGTCAGTCAATGGACCAGAAGGGGAACTTAGATGAATTATAGGGCTAATGTCTTGGGGATTAAGAAGGGAGCTATGGAGTCCCAGAATTTTCTGGGGTTGCCAAAGCTCTCCCTCTGAAGGTTAAGGTAAAAATTATGCTTTAGGAATCTGGTCATTTGCTTACAGTGATTGCGCAGGTACCGGTATTCATTCAACAGGACAAGGGAAGGGGTGATTTTATGGGTGATCCACTTGCGGTCTCTCTCTCTCCTTCATGAAGGTAAGGAGTTCTGGAGTGATCTGGCGTGTAAACCCACTTCTAACTCTCCGGGTTGCAGTAGGGAAGTGGCGGTTCTGGATGTCCAAAAGAACATTGGAGAAGTTGGTAACAGCAAGATTTACATGAGTGAGGGCATAGAGGCCCTGCCAATTTATAGCCCTTACATCCTCTAGAAGGAGGGACTTATCAGGGCAATTGAAATTGTGGAAGGATAGGTATTTGGGGGAGAGGCTTAGAGGACCAGATGACATAGGTAGGGGAGTGATCACTTAAGGAGTCAGAGAGTGAGCCAGCCTGGATGACTCTGTCCCCACTATTTGTAATCACCTAATCAATTAAGGAGAGGGTAGAGGTACAACGGTTGAGTCGGGTAAGGAGGGTGATGACTTGCATAAGGCTGAGCTGCTTGAGCAGGTTGGTGTAGCCAGTTTCTTGGGCACCTAACCAGTTGAGGTTATAGTTGCCAAGGAGGATGGTTTCCCTGGTAGGGGAGATAGAGCCAACCCCAGTGAGCAGACTTTGAAGGCCAGCTACAACCCCATTCCGGGGGGGTTGCAGCAACTACCCAGGTAGAGTTTCTTAGTCGAGCCAAGTGTAAATTTTGCAATAAGTCAGTCGCTGGGAGAATCATTGTCAGCACAGAGGGCAGTGGTGGCAGAGAGTGGTTCACTCACATGTATTGCAGCACTGCCACCCTTTTTTTCACAAGGGCTGTCCTTGCGTAGTAGGGTGTAGCCAGCTAATTGGAACATGGTGTCTGTATGCTGTGGCTTCAGCCAGGTGTCTGTGAGACAGAGTATATGGGGTTTGTAAAGGGAAACCCAAGCTTCAAGATCAGTGAATTTAGCAGGGAGACTACATACATTCATGTGTGCAATTTTTTAATCCAGTGGAGCTGGCCCAGAAGCCACATGTAGATGTGCTTGGGGTGTTTGCAGGGCCCTGGTTGGATTCTACATTCCCTCCCAGTGAGAACATGGAGAATAGGAGGTGATAAGGGTACTGCGGACCAAGGGATGATGGTGGGATTGAAAGTGAGTGTAGGAAGAAGCCAAGCAGCCGTCACTCATGGTTGGAGAGGAAGGCAAATGTGAGGGGTCCAAGCAGGGTTGTCTCCCACCTTAGGCGTAGTGGAAGGGGATCAAGTCTGTACAAGATATTAGATTAAATATACATAGTAAGTAAATAAAATGTTTTGCACACAAACTGAATTTTGGGACCTGCCCCACACTTGGGTATGGGATTCTTAGTGCTGACTTTTCCTCTTTAAAAATTACATGTATTTCCCACCTTGTTTATCACAATGTAGCTCTTTTCTCCACTCTTATCATTGCCTACTTAGGCCTGGGTCAATACTAAAAAATGTCCCTTGGACCAGTGTACATGAATGAATGAATGAATGAATACAGACATACATAAATAAATAAATACGTACATACATACATACGTACGTACATACATACATACATAAATATATACATACATACAGCCATACATACGTACATACACTAATAAATACATACATACATATATAGCATCATACATACACACATAAATAACTAAAGGTGTGCAATAAAGTATGGTGGTCTGGGTTCACAAGATAATAACCATACCAAGGGTTAATAAACACAGAGGCCATTGGCTATTACAAGTAAAGCCCTCCTCCACTATATCTGTTATCATTATTATACCGAAAGAAACACTAAGAAAATGTTTTTGGCATAACATGCCACCATCTTTGGGAAAATATGCATGTCAATTTCGTCCAGCCCTTGCATAGACCAAACTTAATCCTATGTCTTTTAGTACACCACTGACAAATAGACTTGAATTATTTTTTTATCTAGATTTTTCTTCCTGCACTGATGCACGTCACCCTTCTTGGACCAGGACATGACAGTTTTATGTGAGTTGCACTGTTAATAGGATTCTTGTCTCAGACTTCCCCTGGTGTTTGTCTACATGTGTTGCTGTAATCTGCTGGGTATGAGTCATAAATGTTTGCCACAGAAATGATTACGATGTAAATTATTTTTACTACAGTATTTATTTTGTATATCTTTTGTACAGTTACCTTTCGATGGAACATTATTCTATACAATTTTTTTTACCACTATTTGTTCTCTTATTGTCCTCCCCCTCCGACCCAATACATCTGGAGAGGATCTGCTCACAGCCTGGTTTTCCCTTCCGGTAAACATCTCTAAATAAATGTCACAAACAGGAGAGTACGACATCGCAGGCAGACAAACTGCAGGAGCACATGAATTCCAAGGGACAATCATCCTGTGTCCAGATGTGTTTCCATAGTATTTAAGAATAATGCTGCCTATGCACGATGGCAGGCTGGGTATGTGCTAAAGGCAAGTACCCAGTCAGCATCAGCCCACAACCCTGAAAAGACACATACCTCAAGCCATTCACCAAGACAGGCTGCCCATCCGTGGCCCTGCCTTACAATTGAAGGATACTGGTGGGCATTCGGTAGGATTACCATCCTGCCAATGAACTGGAGCCCCTGCTCTGCACAGAGTAGAGAATTATGGGTACTGGTATATCCTGGTACCACCCACTGCCAGTGTACTATTAGCAGCTGCTGACTGGTAGTTCCCAGCCCTCACAGAATGTTTGGTGGGCTGGGGGCTGCAGTATGGGGGTGGCTGTTTGCACTCCTGGTTGCAGGGGGTACATAGTGACTACGGCAGGGTTCCTGTGAGCATAGCCTGCCTCCCCTTTACTGGCACTCCGTGCCTTAGGGAATGATGTGGAGGCTAGCCCTACCACCAGTCACACCCCCTGGCTCTCCATGTGTGCTCTGCCATGGCCTGACAGGGGATCTGGTGCAGAAGGGGCCCTCCCCCCGCCTTAAGGAAGCCTATGTGTCACATATATGCGGCTCACAGGCTTTATTTACAGGTCCCAATGGGAAAATTAAAACACAAAATATGGGAAATACAACCACAATTATCTATCATTCCCTACATCTTTGAAGAGGCATCCCAGGCTACTTAAAGACCTTTGATTTTCAGTTTCCCTTTTAACTCCCCCAGGCTGTTAATGCTTATTTAAACTTCTGTCTTTTCCCCTGCTTTTTCTAATGTTCTGGCAACACCTGGAGGCAGTACTAGTGAGCTGCTACAATCTAATCACCCTGATTTACTATTGGAGGGAAAAAGCAGTGCAGAGCCATTAGTATTATAGTGCCTGGCTGAAACTGCATTCCTAATCCACAATGCGATCTACTAGAGGGAAAGCGTGGGAGTTACTAAGAGTCATAACTCCAGCCCTGATTACAAATGAATTTGGAGCCATAATTAAACCATTTCTTTCAACTGTTAACCCTTTCCTGCCCCATAGGTCTTGTAGTGGTGTACCAGAGCCATGCAAAGTAAAAAAGGCCCTTGTACAGCATGCACACTTTTGCAGCTATGAAGTCTGCAGCTTTACCGTGCTGGAGTCTGATCCCATTAGATCTTGGAAGTACAGCACGGTCGATCGTGGTCTGTGTAGGATGGGAGACCTCCAATACACCCCAGGTGCTGAAGGAAGGTGTTTTGGTATCTCTGCAGGTAGTGCTCTCCCCTTGGTTAAAACTTAAAAGTAACCATATGCCCCAGCATGGTGTTGTGGGGACACTGTCCTGTCAGAGGCACCATCATTCAGGTGAGACATTAAGCTGAGGTCCTGTCTGCCTATCCTGGTAGTTGTTCAGGTGGACAGTAAAAATCCCATGACACTTTGCAAAAAAGATGAGGGGGAATTTTATTTAAAAGTCAAAATAAAAGCATACAGGAATAACAAGATCATGCTGAACAAAAAACATAAATCCAACAATCCTGGTACAGATCCAAACAAGAATCCAGAAATCGAATAACAACAAAGTCTTGCTCAGACCAAGCTAAAAATGAAAAAAAAAAGTGAAAAAAAAAGGAAAAATTGCTCCATTCCCAGGAAATATTAGAAATAAAAAACTAACCAGATCAAATACAGCTCCTAGAAGGGTTACAATATGTAAATTACAGAAGGAAAAAAGAAAAGGAAAGTCTGCAAACTACCCTTGAAAAAAGAAAGTTAATTAGATCCGATGCACAGCAGTCCAAAAGGAAAGAAATAAATGACTGTCTAAATTTTTCTGTTCTCTCGAATAGATTTCCCTAATCGCAGCCTCAATCATTTTTTGCACTTGACAAATATGTGGATTGTAACTGTTGAAACATCAATTGGCATCTTGCTTGCCACACAATAAAACTTAAGGCGGGCAAATATCATTGTGAGTGTGCTTGCTTTTATACTTCTTGCACTGTGGAGTTGCAGCATTTTGACATTTGCACTGCTTCATTCCCGCTCCAATCTGTCCAGCGGGCTTAGGGTTACCACCTTTTAAGAAGCCCAAAGTGGGACATTTCGTACTGAAACATGATTTTTCGCAGGACAGTAGGTAACCTTGACCGATGCAACAGACTTGTTTTCTCTCTATAATCAGAATTAAGGCTAAGTGTTGTAGTTTCTTGGTTGCTTCTATTGATTCTTATCAGTCCAAGGTGTTTTAGTTACAGTATTGTAGTTTTCTGCAACATTTAGTGGAAAGTTATAAGATATTTATTCTACTATAAAAACAGGACATTTAGTATTTTTCATGTTTTTTTGCAGGACACAGCTGCCCAAATCAGAACTGTCCTGCGAAAATCGGGACAGGTGGTAACCCTAAGAGGGCTTAGTTGTGTCTTTGCAGAGCACACCCTTGTGCCAATGCAGGTTGTGCTGGAGAGTACAGATTGCGGCTGGGTTCACCCTGATGCCAGCAGTGTTGCACTGGTGATGCGCTCTCACTGCTCTCATCAGTCTGGGAGTGGAGGCTTTCCATCAGAGCGAGCACCACAGCGAATTTACACTGCCACGGAATACACTGGCTCCAATAAAAATTCCCACTCCTGCGCTGGAGCAAAAAGAGCATCCAAAGCACTCCTAGGACAGTCCAGTAAGTGTCTACCCTGCTGACTTTGCAGCACATCAAACTGTGTGTATGACTTGAGTAAGGAATAAGAAACGATGAGGTGTGGTTTATGGTCTGATAAGAGCACACCCCAGATGTGTAATGAGGCATGAGACACTTGCACTGAGTGCCTTTAGCACCTGGGAAGTGCTTTTATCAGGCCATAAACCACACCACCTTGGAGTGTCTTATTCTGCTTATAAAATGGGTCCCTCGTCAAAAAGTTAATTAAAAAGTATGCAAAGTTTACTTAAAAAAAGTAAAACAAATATGATGATTTCATTGAAGAAAAAAACAAAAAAAGTAGTCCTTGTCATTGTACTGTAAGGGACATGTTTAAAATCCACTAGAGGGCTATGGTGTCTGCCTGCCCCCCACCCACACACTCACAAAATCTTCTAAATACTTTTTCCTTTTCTTATTCACATTTCTTATTTTAGCTTTGTTTTATTATGACCAAGAAAATGCGCAGCGAGTTTTAGTGAGAGGAGTGGGAGCGAGTGTGTCCAGTGTTAGGTGCTGTAGTTAGCAATCTCACACACATACACACAGATAGACAACTTTGTTTATTGTTACTTTTTGAGTTGTTTCGTTGTAGTGTAGTTTTTTTTTTCATTGTTATATAGATCAGTGTCCTCTTTAGTAACTAACTGCATGCCAGCGCCTGCTTTGATGTAAAGCGAACATATTCTTCACTGAGCGGTTTCTTTTTCATGCTTGTCGACCGAGCGGCTTCCTAATCACTATATGGTTTCATCGGGCAGTTGCAGTTCACTCCTGTAGCATGGGTGTAGCCAGGCATACTACAAGTACTCCATGGTGTGCAATTTTATTTAAGGGGGGTAGCAAATAGGCTCTGAACTGCTTCCTTTTTCCATGAAAACTAACAAAGAAAATGCTGAACCTTTCTGTAATTTTATTCATAGGAGTCGAAACTAGAAGGACTGGTCACTAATACTGTCTTTGCATCCCAAGGACAATACAACTTTATAGGCTCTGGGCTGGTATGTGGGTGTCTTAGGGAGCAATGCATGGTATTTGTATTTACCCATGCATGGCAACAACCATTGTCATGAGATTCAAATGTTGTATTTATTGTGTCAAATGAGGCAACAAACATGGTCCTGGTGTACATCTGTATATTGTCTGGCTACCCGGGGGTAGCAGTGAGTCCACTTGGTGTGCAGATCTGAAATTCCTGGCTACACCCCTGTCCTGTAGTAAGCCGATTTGGTGTTACAAAGCACATTTAAAAATTGAGAATTCTGTGGCAGGAAATGTCATGGGGCGAGCTGACCGATGGCCAGATGGGTGGGATGAGTTCCTCGAATACCACAGTTGTAAGGATCAGTCACAGTAACGGTAAAGCTGGTCTGCCAGGAAATTCATTTTTAAAAATGTAAAGAGTTGTTTGTTGTGGCAGATCGGGGTGGGGGGCATAAAAAACAAAAGCATAGTAAAACAAGGTCATAGATGCCTGTCATACAGGAACAGGGAACACTGGACACTTGTGTTGTGCTGGCACTGTGCTCCTGGGGCAGGTGTTCCAGTTCCATCAGATTCCTGTTGTGGAGCTGCCGCGGGACAGCCGTGCCAGGCATTGATTTTGGAGTGTGCTGTGTTTTGGTTGGCATAAGTAGTACCAGTTGCCATTATATGTCCTGATAAGGACACAGCAAATGATACCACAATCAAAACACAAAACATTTTCTACCCATTTTATAATTCGCTATAAAGGTGGCAGTGTAAACTTGTCTTACAGTATTTTATTTATTTATTTATTGAACGTATCAGAGTTACAAACCTTTGAGTCAGAGACTCCTTTACAAAGGCTCCACGTCAGAGTAGTGCAAGACAATTAAGGGTGCATGCGTACAATAAGGAGGATCCAAATAATACAATGTATCAACAAACAATAACCTATTGACACACGCAGTGAGCTAGTCGATACAGATTAAACAAATAGTACTTTCTACACAAGTATTTAGGTAAAATGAGGCCATGCAAGACCAGGTACAAAACTTTCAGAACTGTAGTATTCAGCAATACACTGAATTTAAGGGTAGAGGGAAGGGGTGTGGGTAGGTGTGGGATGCAGGGAGAGATCAGCGGGGCTGATGCAGTCAGAGAAGACCTTGTTAAAACCTGGACAAGAGGGGTGGGGGGCTAGAAGCAGTCACATTGACTGGAGGAAAGGAGGTGCACCCTGAGATTTGCTTTGAAAGGGCCAAGTTTCGCTTCAGATGAAATACAGGCTGGAAGGGCATTCAACCAGAGTGGAGCCCTGTACATAAACACCCTCTGCCCCAGGGATGTCCTACAGTGGGAGACAAGGAGGGATGCTTTAGCGGAGCTTCTGGTTGCTCGAATTATAGGGGCAGGAATAATAATGTGTTGGAGCCCTGGAGGGGTGAGCCCTAAGGTGAATTTCTTGGCTAGAAGACTTGTTTGATATCGGAGCCTGCAATCAAAGTTGACCCAGCTAGTCAGTCGGTAGAGGTCACAAGTGTAAGTGTGCCTGTTGCACCCAGCCACAAGATGACATGCTTCATTCATGGTAACCTTGATCCTACAGAGAGCTGTGTTAGCAGCCGACCCATAGAAAACAATCCCATAGTCGACTATGGATAGTACAGAACTTGTTATGGCTATACGGAGAGCAACAGGGGCATACAGCATCTGTGTCTGTATAACAGACCAATTCTGACATTTACGGCAGTGCTGACTAGGTTAGTATGATCTTGGTAGGAGAGGGAGTAATCAAGAGTGACACCGAGGTATTTAACACTGTTGACTTGTTCCTGGGGGGGTGGGGGAGCTGACAATTTAAAATGTTTACAGGTATGTCTCTGTGTTTACTTTGGTGATGTGAGAAAATCATTACCTTTGTTTTTTTTTTGTAGTTTAGAACAAGTTTGTGAGTGGCAAACCAGATTTCAAATTCTGAGAATAATCTTTGTAGGTCTTGTTGAAGTGGAGAGGGGTCGGGATGGCTACTGAAGATAACAGCATCATCTGCATAAAGGAGCATCTGACCAGAGCAGACCTTGGGGAGGGTATTTAGAAATAGACTAAAAAGGAAGGGCCACAGGATAGAGCCCTGGGGTACTCCGGACCAGACAGGAAGACTGGAGGATAGGGTGGTATTGATTTTTACTTGTTGTGACCTGCCATTGAGATAGCTGGCAAACCAGGAAGTGGCATCATTGGACAGACCCAAGGATGGTAGGGACTCAACCAGGAGGGCATGATTGACCGTATCGAACACTTTTGTTAGATCTATGCAAACAGACTCAATTAAGTGTCCATGGACTAGAGCTTTATGGACATAGTCTGTCTATTCCTGAAGGGCCGTGGTGGTGCTGTAGCCCTTTCTGAATCTGTGTTGTTCTTTGGAAAATAAGTTGTATTTAGAGAAAGAGAATTTGAAAGTTGTTCTGAGACTATTTTTTCAAGGGCCCTGGAGACAGTGGGAAGGATAGAGATGGGGCGATAATTACCAGGGGACATTCTGTCACCTCCCTTCAGAATGGGAGTGACCACTGCAGACTTCCACTGTGAGGGGAACTGACCTCGACACAGGGAGAGGTTGAGAATTTTGATGAGAGGGTATGAGTATGTTAAACCTTCTAACCATGAGAGTTCCATCTTGAGAGTAGGGGAGGATTTTCCTTTGTGTCTTGACCAAATTTCCCCAGTTCACTAAAAGTACCACCAACAGCTTAATGTGGTTTAGTTTCAGTTGGAAAACAACCATATCTTCCAGATCTCCCATCGGACAAGGCTAAAAACAGGAACTTATATAAAAATCAACTTTGTTTGACAAAGGGGAAGGGGTCTGAAAATTGTTCCTGCCCCATGCTGTATTTAATCACATTTTTTTAAAGGGGTTAACTGTTTTCCATCAAGTTATATTATTTGATGTTTGGGGAATGCATTATTATATCAGAATTTAATATTGCTCTGAATGTTGCCATGCTTTTCTAAGCTTTTTTAACATAGTCATATATGTGGTAATTTACATAATGGTGGGTATATAAGGCACACTGTTGGGGGGTGTTGATCACTATGAGGCAGCTTGGGCTCTCTGAGCAAAACGTCAGTCTCTGGCGTCGGCTATGTTGTGACGTCACAGTCTGTTATGGCAGTTTATGATCCGCTGACTGGTATTCCTGGATGTTAACTGCATATTTTACTTAAAAAATGATAAGCAGTGGTGTTCACAAACCACTTGAGCATGTAACTCTTGCTACGGGTGCTGTTGATCTTCTGTATTTTGTCCCTATACAACATGCAGACTAATTTATATAAATAAATATAAATAATAATAAATTAATAAATATTCACAGCAATTCAAATGCAAAAGCTAAATGAAACTCCCAGACTGGACAAGATACCACTTGAACTTTATTGGTATTTTCCATAGCGGTGGGTGGATACTGCATATTGTACAAATTTGTCAGTATGTGTACAAATTTCCTGATATGAGTCTATGGTTAAAATTCTGCTTTCAGAATTTCTGACTTTTTCATCTGATGGAATTCTGGGGAATTAGTTGGAATTTCTGAAATTCTACAGAATTCCAGCAGAAGTAGAATTTGAAAATTCCACGCAGCTCTACCATCTAGCCATCTTTTATTCAAGGAAAAATGGGAACAGTCCTCTTATCAATGTTGTAAACATTTGTCATATGTACTTGCTCACCTTAATTCACATGTATATGTGATTTCTTCAGTTTTTACTCTGTGGCCCGGATATTCAGACTGTGCCAGGCTGTGGCGCAAGCCTGGGTGCAGCGCAACTTGGCTGTGCAGGGGCATTGACAGGGTGATATTCAACGGAGCTGCGCCATAGCACAGCATCACTGAATATCACACCCTGGCCACCCGCAGTGCACATGGCGCAGTGGCACTGCACCAACGCAAGTGGCCAGAGTGGAGCAGGGGGATGCACTAGTGCAATTTCCGTTGCGCTAGACGCAACAACCGCGATATTCAAAAGTGCAAATGCAAATGGGGCCATACTGAGGCAAGGTGCAAATGGGGCCATTTGCATGTCATTATGGTCTTCATTTGCTGCAGGTGCCGATCCTCGCGACTTGTGCCTGGCGCCCTGCCAGGCAGCAGCCGTCGGGGACCGACACCTCCTGCACATCACAGTAATGTGCCCCACTGCCTGATCGCGGACATTTGTATTAAAAAAAAAGTCCAATATCCCTGGTGGTCCAGTGGACCGCTTGCAGCCCGATCGCGGGCATTTGTATTAAAAATAAAGTCCAATATCCCGGGTGGTCCAGTGGACCACTCGCAGCCCGATCACAGGCATTTGTATTAAAAAATAAAGTCCAATATCCCTGGTGGTCCAGTGGTACCCCTCCCACCCTCCCACTGAGTGCCACCACCCTGCTTGCCCGGTCAGAGGCAGGCAGCATCACGCCACCCACCGACTGACACTGTATGGTAGGGCTGTACACCCATTGGTCCACAGCGTGAGCAAATGGGCATGCAGCCCATACCGCACTACATAGTTCAGATATGTGAATGGATCCACTGGACCACCAGGGATATTGGACTTTATTTTTAATACAAATGTCCACGATTGGGCTGCAAGCAGTCCACTGGACCACCAGGGATATTGGACTTCATTTTTAATACGAATGCCTTCGGTCGGGCTGTGAGCAGTCCACTGGACCACCAGGGATATTGACTTTATTTTAATACAAATGCCTGCAATCAGGCACGAGCTGTCCACTGGACCACCAGGTATATAGGGGATCCTTTTCTCCATGTGCCTGTGGATCGAAAGACAGGGGGCGCTGCTACGAAGGTGCAGCTGAGCTCAGGTGGCACCCATCAGGTGGCAGCTGCCGTGTTGCGCCCTGCAATACGGCAGCTCACCTGTGGGTGGCCAACCGTTGTTCCTCTTTTTTGGCTCACCTGTGTGCAGTGCAAGTAGGGGTTGTGGATGCATGGGCTCAGCACATCCCGAACTGAATATTGGGATGTGCGGAGTATGCATGGGCATGCCCCCCCACCTGCGCCGCATGCATTACTGATGTGCTCCGGTGCATCGGGATTTGTGCCAGGCACAATCCCCATTTGAATATCATGCTGGGGCGCATCAGTGGGTTGCGCATGGCGCAACTGTGTTGTGCCATGCGCAACCCTTCTGAATATTCTGGCCCCTATCTATAATGTATAAGACTGTATACCCTTTATGTGTTACTGCCAATAGTCGCCCTGGATGTTCCTGACAACCATATATCTTGTATTTTGTTTTTTAATCAATCCTAAGTGATTTTGTAATAGTTTTTGAGTGTGCTGCTTCTGACCTTTATATAGCACATGGAACACATTATTACAACAGACCTGCACTTAGAAACTGAAGAGCTTTTGGAATTTTTGAGGATCGGGGATCGGTATGTCATGGGGATAGCAGAATAAGGCAACTCTAGGGTGGGGGGGTTGAGCCTCAGCTAGTGTGGCAGTAAGATCTGAAGGCAGAGGATGATGCTTTGTGAGTGTGGAATGCCATCTATTAAACCAACATAAGCAACTGATTTTTTGTTCAACACTTTGCTTCTGTGTTTGGTCTTTGTTAAAAGGGATTGTTTGAAGAGGCCATGATTTCTATTGTATAATGTACAGAGTTGATGCATGCTTGATGTATCTCAGTACTTGATGTATTGTACAAAAGTATGCATTTTCACTTTTTTTTAATAAAGCTGTGTTTAAAAAAAAAAAAAAGAACGTGGGCCTTCAGGCCCAGTGAGTTTAACTGGAAATCAAATAAATGAAATAAAATTCAAGCAATGCCACAGATGCTTCCAGCATCTCTCAAGTCTATGTTGTGTTTTTCTGTGGACCACACTGTAGGTGTGTGGGAAGGGAGGGCTTAGAGCACCGCCTGAATTATTGACTCAGAAGGTACAGATCCAAGCTAGCTGAACAGAGGTGTATACGTGTTATGTACAAGGGTGGGCTGTAGCACCAGGCTGTCAAATGCTTTTTCCATAAGTGATAACTTCTAGCTCTGTTTGCGATTGGAATGCTGCCTGCAGAATTTGTGCGGAATGGCGATTCTGATTCACAAATGCTTCCTGGGATTTCTTTTTTATTTATTTAGTTTTTGTTGACCAGGTAAGTGCACTAGACAAATCCTGCCTATTTTCAGGCACGACCCGGGGGAAGGGGATACAGATGAATGCCAACTGATCTTGAACAAGATTAAGCTGTTGGTGGTATTTTGAGTGAATGAGGGAAATTTAGCCAGGACACCGGGGAAATTCCCCTGCTCTTTTCGATAAGTGCCATGGGATCTTTAACATCCACCTGAACTACCACCAATCCAGGCAGATGGGAACCTCGGTTTAACGTCTCATCCAAAAGACGGCACCTCAGAAGTGCAGCACCCCTCTCATGCTGCACTACAGTGTCAGTACTGGGATATTAACCCACGTGCCAGATGTGGGAACTGAACCCACAGCCCTCTGATCTCCCGGCCTCAGAGGCGAGTGTGCTACCTACTGAGCCACTGACACTGCTAACTGCTTTTAATTCCATGGAATTCCAAAAGCATCACTATATCAGCAATGGAATAATATTCTGCAGATTATGTAATCTGCAGACTATAATCAAAAATATTATTCTAGGGTTTTCAGAAAATTAATTAGTACTTTGGGTAAACCACTGAATATTATTCCATGGTTTCTGTAAGATGAGTTTAGTGAATGATGGACGTTGTTATAGTTAAAAGCTATTCCTTTCCAAATGTTGTTATGCTACACACACATCAGTTCTGTTTGTTATGCTGCAGTAGTGATATATGTAGTGCAGCACAACAGATTAGAACTACCCTCATGTGCTGTGTGTAGCGCCGCTCATGTCTGATCACAAGCCTGACAGTTGTCGACCATATTTCAACCACTAGCTTCTAAACATTAAGTGAAAAATGGCAGCAACGGTCATCCCCTCCCCCAACATGTCACACAGGATGAACATCGCGTGAAGTCATGGTGGACATATGCTGGGATGTCAGCATATCTAATCAGAGTTACTGAATGTAACCTATGGACTTTTGTTTAAAACTTGGACTGCTGAAATCTTTTTTTATTTTTTATTTAATTGCTATGTTTAGTGTGCTGCCATGTGTGAAGCAATCCTTGTTTTATGGTGAACTGCCCTGTCATATCTACTGTAGAAGTAAGTAAAAGAGACCAGCCTGAGTGGCGTTGGAGGTTGAGGCAATAGTCACTACACCTCATGCCATGCTGGCGACCTGGGTTCAGGAATGAGCCCTGACGCCAGGGGTCAGCAGGGTGAGAGAAGATTGAGCATCAAGAGGACTGCTCTCTTCTCTCGGGAGGAGGTCTTGTCGTCACTCATTGACTGCCCCTGGTGGTTGCTGGGGGCAGTATAGGTCAGGAGGCATATGCGGCATTATTATGCCGTGGAGGGAATGGGAGAAAAGTAAAATGGGAGCTGGCAGGCTCACTGATGGCCCATCACATCCCCAGCGACCACCGCAACTTATGGATTGTGCTCTGGGGAGGGGGGAGAGAGTTGACGCTCCCCTCTCTGGCCCCACCACAGGGGGCAAGCCCTGGGGGAATTTTGAGGTGAGCCAGGATGGGGACATGTGAGGCGTGCAGGTAGTTGCCTGCCAAGTCTCCGGGGATAAAAAGCTTTATAGAAAAAGAAGTAAGTAAAAGCTCTGTTTTATTGAAAAATCTATATGGTGTGTCTGGGATTTTTAAGATGTACTGCAGGACTGACTTGTTACCCATCATTTACTATAAAAACAATGAATACTTACCCATCGATAACAAGCTGGTCAGTATATCTCGGGGTTGCTAGTGGCAACAGAACCGCTCTAGCTTCACTCTCAAGGTTCCTAATGTCGCCATGGTAACCTCTCGTGCACTAACCAGCGTGTAGGTATTCATTATTAAGCAATAAAGGCATGACCAAGGGTTATGTTAGCGGTCTGTTAATCACCTTCTAGGGGTGTAATGTGTACGAGGTAGTGGCAGTGTATGCCCCTAGAGGTGATTAACGACCATTACCATAATCCCTGGGAGTGCCTTATTGCTATTATAATAAAAATTGTTTTTAAACAGTGTTAAACCTTGTTCAGCATATGGCTAAACTCTACATGTATGGTAATAAAAGATTAACATAAGGTTGTTAGAATGTTTGAACCAATCAGAAAGCTCCATTCTCAGACTCTTTTTATAATTCTCTATATCACTAATCTGTCATTTAAAAAAGTCTTCTTTTAGAATTTTGGAATTCTGCTTCAGATGGATTTCCTGCTGAATTATGCCGAATTGGAATTCCAGAATTCTGTACAGCTCTACAAATTAATGAATGAGATAGAGTTTGAGCTGGGTGCAGAGCAATGACTCTCATGTCATTGCTCTGCATTTTAAAGCACACTACACCTCTTAGTTTTGCATGATCATAAAGCTCAAGTTTGTAGATGATGCTTTAGAGTTGGTCATTTTGTGTGCAAAAAAAATGGAGTTATTTAACTGTTTAAGGCTAAATGTGAAAAAAATGCATAGTTTCTGTTTATTTAAAGCAGCAGTGCAACTTTCTTTTTTCAAAAATCTAGTTTCAGCTGCTGTTAACACAAATATTAGCATACCTGCCAAATCTGATTTTCTAGGCATTCTATGCTAAGCATCACAGTTTTTTTTTATTATTTCTCACTTCTTATCCTTGTCAGGGCTACAATGCTATTTCTAATACAAATGTGGTAGCCATCTTTTTTTCTTGAGAAAACACTAAATTAAAACATTTATAAATAAAAAACTCAATTTCTGATGGAACTAGAAAATTTTACCACCAAATACAACTGGAGGTAGCCTGGAATCTCTTATTGTGAAAAAAGTCAGGGACAATTTTTTTTGCCAAATTTTGTTGCACTGCTGCTTTAAATTTTTGCCTACCAGGGTTGAACTACAACATTGTGTTTTCATGGGAGTCCCAGGAAAGTGGAGGAGCAGCAATAGATAAATGGCAAGACAGCATCGCATAATTCACGAACACGAGAGTCCTTATAGTTAAACCCTTTTAAAAAATAATGACTGTTATCTCTATGTATGTATGTATGAATCTGTCTGTCGGCACTAGGTCGAAACACCACATTTAATTAGAGTGCGGTCAAGAACCGCACAGTAAAAATGCTGCCTACAAATACAGCCCCAAAGCAAAATGCCATATGTAACAATAGCGGCAGTGGTAGTGGTCTAAAAACACACACAGGACTGCTACCATGGTGAAGTAACAAAAGGAAATGTGTGTTTTTGCGGGGGGTTTTACCACACCCCGCAATCCCCCTCACACCCCAATATTTATATAATCAACCCCGGGGGGTGGAACTCAGGGATGGGAGAACCTTGGAGGGAGGTAATCAGACAACACAACAGTCCAGTAAAAAACAACATTTAGGGGATGGAAAACACAGACAAAATGAAAAATCTCCAAATCAGAAGACTGGGAACAGAACCCAGGTCTCCTCTGCTCTGGGAAGCTAGTGCCTTAGCCTCTCCACCATGGGAGGCGGCTTGCATGGGCACCTCGCTTCCAGCTATGACTCCTTCTCATCTGCCTAGACAGCTACAGGGGTAGTGGTAACTGACTTATGCTATTCTACCCTGTCACTGTCAAGGCAGACATGGTTTCTGAAGCGCTGTTTTGACAGTGCTATTCTTGAAACTCTGTTTTAATCAGTTACCCTGTCTGTCTGTCTGTCTGTCTGTCTGTCTATCTATCTATCTATCTATCTATCTATCTATCTATCTATCTATCTATCTATCTATCGTTTATCTACAGACAGTATCTATCTATCTATCTATCTATCTATCTATCTATCTATCTATCTATCTATCTACAAACAGTATTTATCAATCTATCTATCTGTCTGTCTGTCTGTCTGTCTGTCTATCTACAAACAGTATCTATCTATCTATCTATCTATCTATCTATCTCTCTCTCTCTCGCTCTCTCTCTCTCTCTCTCTCTCTCTGGGAGGCTCCAGTTTAAAGACTGAAGTCCCCTAGCAGCAGCACTTCCCCCTTTTCTACCATTGCGCTGATGGCTTCTGCCAGTTCCTTATCTAATTCTTTTCCCTGGACTGGAGGTCTGTAAATCAGTCTGATACAAACAGTGTCTCCTGCCCCTATCTTATCTTTAAGGTGGCTCACAGTACCTCCAGCCCCTCCTTCCCCGGCTTCCTTAGATTTCCATTACTTTGATACCCTACCTTACATACAGCACCACACCTCTTCCTTCCCTCCCCACCCTATTCTTCCTGAACTGAGAATAGCCTGGTATGGCCATATCCCAGTCATGGTTGCCTGTGCACCATCATTCAGTAATGGCCATGATATCCAGGTCTGTCTGCACCATTATAGCCTCCTGGTCTGGAATTGTATTTCCAACTCCTTGAACTTGCACACATGGCTTTCCACACATTGTTCCCTCTCTGCCTGCAACCCCCCCCTTCCTTCCTTTTTGCCCCACCTTCTTTTGCCCTTTTCTCTTAGCAAGTGTTATTCCCATCCCCCTTGTCCTCTACTACTGTTGTTTTCTTTATCCTACTTCCTGGGGGATTCTTTTCCCCTCGGGTCCTCCCTTCATACTGCTTCAGTCTGTGGGGAAGGGGAAGTTCATGTCTCCCTTTTTCCTTCTGCCACCCCCCTCATCCAGTTTAAATGTTCATCAAAGTAACATTTAAACCATCTAATAGGACTGAGGTTCCTCTCCCAGACAGATGCAGGCCATCACTTCTGTATAGGCCCATACCCTTCCAAGTAGGTCTCCAGTCCCTAATGTAGCCAAACCCCTCTTTTGTACACCATTCCTTCAACCAAGTCTTAAAGCTCCTGGTGTGGAGCATCCTATCCTCCCCAGCTGTAGACAGACAGCACCTCAGCAAAAGCCACCATGCATGTTTTATTTATTTATTAGGTTTGGGAAGTACCTTGGAGCCACAGGCTCATTTACTGAGATTCCACATCAATAAACATAATACAGAGGATAAACATCAAAAACATAATACAGAATATAACAGAAATACAAACATTTTGTGATGAAATACAGTAGAACTGCAGTGGATCATCATGCAATGGCTTCATTAGTGCAAGGAGGAGGCAGGGAGGGGAAGGCAAGGAGTTGAGGTGAATAGCCAGAATTGTTGTAAACAGTTCTTTTGTCTAAGTGCACGGCAGATAAGGCATAGGGTTAGCTTTATTTCAGTGAACAAAGTGCATAGGAGGGCAGGTTAGTGATATGCTTGAATGCTGCGGGGGTACTCATACTGTGAGGAGAATAAGGGGAGAGAGGGACATGAGTGCAGGAGAGAGAAAAGGTGGCTGGGGCAAGCACTAGGTTAGGCGATAACAAGGTGAAATGAGATATAGGAGGCAGAAAAGACTAGGCAAGAGATGAGGGCAGACAAGGGAGTCAAATGGAGAGGATTGAATAAACAAGGATGGGGAGTGGCAGGGAGGAGGGGCAGAGAAAAGGGAGAAAGGAAATAAGCACAAGATTATCAAGAGAGACCCGGGAGAGAAGATGCAAAATGTAGGTAAGGGATAGGAGAGAAGTGAGAAAAATAGTGGGGCCTAGGTGAAATAATGGGTAGGGAAAGATATTGGAAAAGGCTGTTGACTACATGAAACCTGAGGCTAGGAGTCAATATAAGAAGGTAGAAGGATATTGGGTCCCAAAAGTGCAGCCACTAGATGATGCCAGTAATGCCGAAATTTAGTTTTGAACAGTCCAAGTTTGACTTCTTTCTGAGCGTCTTCACCTAGGAAGATTATCCAGGAAGGCGCCTGGTATTCAAAGGACTGCTGGCCTTGCGAGTGCGGTGGAAGGGACTTTAATGAGAGGGAGTTCACAACCCTGGTGCGTCTGGTGGAGTTAGGCAGGCTTAGTAGATTCCGAACACCCAGGGAGTTAATCCCAGGGTGAATTTCTTTGCCAGGAGGCAGACCTGGTATTGTATTCTATTGCCTAAGTTTAGTCAACCAGAGGTGCGTAGTTCACATGAGGGGTCAACCGGGTTTGTTAAGTATAATCCTACAGGCCGGTGTTAAGGGTGTTATCTGTCTAAGCCTCCTTCCCAGTTCCCTGAACACTCCTGCAAAACCCAGCCCCATCCTGAGCTAGATCATTAGTGCCCGGTGGTCAGTGACATCAATCTCGCTCCTGCCCTGCTGTCCTAGTGATCCATAGGCTCCGATGCCCATCCTTCAGAGCTATAGCACAAGGCAGGCACCTTGCCTCCCTCTTCTCTCCCTTCCTTTTCCCAAATATACCCCCCTAAGAATCAAGTCCCCACCAAACAATCAAGTCCCCCACCAGACATTGCTTCCTCTTCTGCTGGGGTCTACTGCTTCCCACCTTGGGGTCTCCCCTATTGAGGACCCTCACATCCTCCCTTGCCACTACTACAGATGCCTCCTCCTGGCAGTCCCATCCTGCCAGGGCTGCAACGGAATTTTGTAGTGGCAAAAGGCTGAGGATTGTGCCCCTGACCCTCCACCTCCACACTCCTAGAGCCCACCACCTTCCAGCCATCCCTCCTTCTCCTAGGCAGCCTCTGGGACAATGGTGGTAGATTCAGTGGTCCCTTGATGAGGGAAGAGGTCCTCCAGATCCTAGCCAACTCAGCCCAGAGACCAGCGACCTCCTCCCTCAACCCAGAGAGAGACGCAAGCAGATGGGGCAGCACTTCAGTCTCCAGAAAGTCTCTCTAAAAACTGCAGTTCTGCAGCCTTTACACTGAACCACTCCCATAACTGCCTACTGTATATATTTCACACTGTACTATTACTGACTGAGCCTTCCCCATTGCCCCTTCCTGTTTCTTTAGTCATTTTCTGCCTACATCTTGTACTGGTAATTACTTTGTCTCCCTACCCTAGATAGGTAGGATGCTTCTTGTTTTCCCCTTTTTTCCTTTGCTTTATCCCTTACTTGTTGTTGAATCTCACTTGTTGTACTTTTCTGCCTTCCTTCTAGCTAACCTTCCTCTTGCCTTGTCTTATCAATTTATGTAGCCCCCTTAGATAGGGTGTCTCCCCTTTTTCCAGCAACAGGTACTTAGTGCTTGCAAGGACTGTTTCTTCCCTGCAGTTCCCTCCTTATCCCTTTCCCGTACTTTCTACACAGGCAGCAGCAAGTTAACATGTGCTGTACCTTACCTTACTGTACTGGCAGAGTCCCCAGCATGCCTGCTTTCACCTGCGGATGCCTGCCAATGCCTAAGCTGTCAATCACCTCCCCTGTTTCACTCCTGCTCTGTTCCATGCATGCTCTGGGACACAAGCATGATGGGACACACTGGAGTGGCTGCCTTTTATGCTCCAAGTGAGACCTCCTCTAGGCTGGACTTCCTGGCAAGCCCCTATTGGTCCATGCCCTTCACATGACCCTCCTCTTATTTATTTATTTAAAAGTTTAACCAGGAAGGACATACTGAGCCGAATAACAGCTTGTTTCCAGATGCATCCTGGGGGAGAGGGGAAAGGGAGATAACGAAACAAAAAAACTACTAAAAAAGTAGAATATAATAATATAGTAATAAGAGATGCATAACTATCAAATTAGTTACAAATAGCAAATGAATACAAGAAAAAACAAATTCTTATATGTATAAAGGGAAAAATAGTGGAAAAGCATATACAGGGCGAAACTAGTGAAGGGGAGAATGAAGAGAAAAGGGTCATAGACAGTTGCAGGTAGGAATTTTGATATAAAGGAGACACAATGGGAAAGGTGCCTAGCATCAAGGGAGCCAAGGAAAAAGGGCTGAGTAAAGAGAGCAGTGGGGAGTATGGGGGGGGGGCAATCTAGAGCAAAACAACAAAAACAATGAACAAGGGGGTCCAGTCTGGCAACGGAGGATTTAGGGGCTCGCTATAGACTAAATCACCATAGTCAAAGATAGGGAGAATCATTTTTAATACAATTTCTTGGCGGGCAGGAAGTGGAATACAGGCTTCATTGCTGTACAATGCTCCAAGCTTAGGGTGCAGCTTATGGTGGATAGCATCAACTTGCACTGAGAAATCAAGATGCTGGCCAAGGCAGACCCCGAGGTACTTTAAGGATGGAACATCTTCAATCTTAGTACCATCAAGGGTATTAAATAGTGGGAGAGAATTAAGTCTGGCTAGCCTCTGATGGGTGCAAAAAGTCATGGAGATGTTTTTTTTAGCATTGAGGGACAGTTGGTTAGATTTGAACCAGCGTTGAATGTTGTCAAAATCCAGCTGCAGCTGGGAGGAAAGGTCATGGGTGGAGGAGCCAGAAGCAAAAAGAACTTTGTCATCAGCATACGTATGAATGGACGCAGAGGAACAGACAGTTGGGAAGTCATTTAAGAAAATGGAAAAGAGAATAGGATGCAGGACAGACCCTTGAGGGACACCTGAGCTAATGGGAAGTGAATGTGAAATGGATTTTCCTATCTGGACAGCTTGAGACTTTCCTTCAATGTAAGAACGAAACCAACTGACTGAAGAGTCAGAGAGGCCTGCTGCTTTAAGTTTGTCCAGAAGAAGGAATGTGCCACAGTGTCAAAAGCTTTAGCAAGATGAACACAAATGGCAGACATAATCAGTTCTTGATCCATACCTGAGAGTATGGAGTCAGTGAGCTGAAGAAGGGAGGTGGAAGTGGAGTGAGATTTCCTAAAACCAGACTGGAAAGGTGTGGAATAGGAGGAATTGTCAAGAAAGGGAGAGAACTGAGAGAGAACAATGGGTTCCTGTAACTTTGCCAAGGTGGGGAGGAGAGATAATGGATGAAAGTTACCAGGAAAGGTGGGATCACCACCTTTGTGAAGAGGTATGACAGTAGCCTGTTTCCAAATATCAGGAACAGTAGCAGAGGAAAATGAAATATTAAGGAAAAGAGTAATGGGCAGAACAATTGCAGGAGCTAAGAGAAGGAGAAGCTTAGGGTCAAGACTGTCTGGGTTACCTCCCATTAGAGGATTAAGGGCAAGCAGAGCCTTAAGGGAAATGGGGAATGATAGGAGAGAAGGAAAAAGAAAGAGGAAAGGAGGGCAGAGAGACAGAAGGAAGTGGGGAAGAGTAGGAAGGGATTAGAGAGAGGACACGGGTAGTAAAGTAGGTGTTAAAAGACATAGCAACAGCAGAAGGGTCAGAGATAGTGGAGTCACCAACCTTGAGAATAGTAGAGAGAGTCTGGGTCTGAGTGGTGAAAAGAGAATGGATAACCTTCCAGAACTTGGGAGGTTATTAATGTTGTTTTGGAGTTTGGAAGCAAAATACTCTGACTTTGCAAGCCTTGGTACGGGTGTTGTGAAGGTGTCTATAGCAGGCCAATAAAGACTGGGAGCCAGTGATTTTAAAAGTACACCAGGCAAGGTCCCTGTTGCAGAGACAATTAAGTAACTCAGCCGATGTCTTCTGCTCCAACCCCTCTCCCCCGACCTGAAGATCTTGTTTCTGCTTGAAAAAGAAAAGACTTCACAGAAGTTAGCATTTTAGCATTGTTACAATTCAGCAACCCTTCCCGCAAGTTTAAAATTCCCTCTCAGTTTTGGTGATTAAAAAGGCTTTACACAGGTTAGCATTTTAGCTCTTTTTTGACAGTTTAGCAGCCTTCCCTACAGCTTCAAAATCCTCTCTTGTTCCTTGTATTAAGCATTTTTTTCCTTCAGATTAGCAGCCCTCCATCCAAATTAAAAATCCCTTCCTGTTTGTAGTGCTGCAAGTCCCAACTGCACGCACTTGTACGAGTTGGACAAGAGTTAAAAAAGCACACCAGATACAGATCTTGTTACCGTTTACAATTTAGCAGCCTTACAGATTACAAATACTCCCCTGTTTGTGGCACTGCAAGTCTCAACCCCGTGTGCTCATGTAAGGGTTAAGCACAGTTAACAAGAGTTAACAAAAAGCACACCAAACATAGACCTCGGTGCCTGAGAACCTCTTTAAATCCCCTTCCTGTGGATGCTTTGTGTGCTCACAACCAGTGCTTGCTGTCCTTAAATGCATGCCAAGGCTTGCTCCTCTGCACCTCCAAGACCCTCCAAAGCAGTTCTTTCAATCCCCTCCCAATGGCTGTTCCTCTTCTAACAGCTGGTGTTAGCTAGTGTTCTGGGGAGATGCAACTCCATGAAGCTGGCAGCAGAGGGGCACATTTAAGTGAGATATTAGAAGTATTTTTTCATGGACAGGTGTAACCCCTAGATGGCGTTATCCCAGGGGCTACTACCCCTGCCTGATTTGCCACTAACAGGTTGAGGGGCCTGGATCCAATGGCGGGTGCCTCCACCCAGAGGTCAGGGTTTGCAATAGTTAAACTAACTTGGTCACAGCCCTCTGGGACACTGCAACCCCCCTTTCTTCCCACTAGTGGCCCACACAATATATCAGAATTACCTTCACAGTATACACTTACCCCAGGTCTGGTTCCGGCACTGGGACCTCCTGTGAAATAAGATACAGTGCAACAATCACAGTACAGTACTTTAACATAGACAAATACCTCAGGCAGTATAACTTTGCTGAAACAAGCAGCTCTGATTTATTTAGGGGGATATAACAAGGACAGGGGGAAATCAGGTTAATTAGCTTATCACTTTACTATCTACCTATGGCTCTGTGCACAGGTCTATCCCTACCAGTTACTGTCCCTGGGTACCCAAGCCCTAGTGGCTAGTCCAAACCGTGGCAGCTGGTAGGGGCCCTTTCACACAGTGAAAAGAAAAATTAGCTTAAACAGTCAGCAGTACAGTGATTCCATTTGGATTTAATGTGGCAATTCAACAGGGAGCGACCCTGAATTAGTACTCACGACCTCCAAACAAGATAGGGTCCTTCAACGTCAGCAGGGCTACTTTTGAGCTCCACGAGACTCTTCACAATTTATATGGTAAAAAAAGTACTATACCAGGCAGGCTGCTTCTCTATCCCGATCGCAATTACTGCACAATACCGGGAGAACACACAGCAGATTCAGTTCCTGACAGACCGAGTGCAATTCAACAATTTCTCCAGTCTTCTACAGGGTGAGCCTGGTTTCTACTCTTCAGAGATCCTTTGATTCTTTTCACAGGACGGATTCAGTCCTAACAAGCAGTTACACAAGCTGCAGACCGGAACTCCGGGCCTTACACACGTTTTTTGACTGAAACTGTGCACTGAAGGAGCACAGGGTTTCTTTCCCCTTCACTGCCAAAGCTAAACTGAAACTCCAACAGACAAAACCCGGGCACTTCCTTTGAGTTCCTCCCAGTTCTTGACTGGATTGACTGTCACTCACAATAGACTGCTGCTGTTGGTCCAAAAAGGCGCCTAAGTCTAAACTACATCTCCCAGAGTCACTGCCCATGCAATCCTCTTGTGGCTGGCTCAGGTTATGAGTCCAAGTTCTGATTCGTCCAAGGCACCATTTTAGAGCTAGCTTACCCCACACTGATTGGTCCAGTTCAGCAGTTCAAAACCAGAATGGGGAACTAGGCAGACACAGTTCTGACTGCAAAGAAAGCAGGTTAGACAAACTGTATTTTCATTATTACTCTACATGATTTCTGGCAAACAGTTACATCTTTCAGATAGGTTCCCTTTGCACTCCTAGTGACTGCAAAAATAGAGTGAATTGGCAGCAGCTCGAGTGGTACTCAAACAGAGAAGCACACAGTCCCCCATACAAACTAATTATGTCTGCAAGCAGACAGCTCTTAAAGAGACAGTACCAGAGGCTCTAAAAACACTCACTGATAAATGGCTTAAATGCCAAACACCATTCAGGCTTGGAGCATTCAAGCAAGCTCCTGGAAGTCTTTTGGGAACCCCCATTTGCAGGGGGGTTACACAGGGAAGTGGAGGTTGGTGGAATAGGCTGCCAGAAAAGCCCATGCAAAATTTAAACTTTGCAGGGGAAGTTTGCAGATGTGGCCTACTACACACTTCATGTAGTGCCTATGAATTGACTACTTCATGCTACGCCACAGTTCAAAAAGTAATACAGCACTAAGTGATAAAAAGCAGCTGCACTCTGACAGATTTCCACACTTGACATAGGTTTTCACAGTACACGGTTACAATAGCGCTACCAGAATAGCACCAGTCAACCGAATGCTAGTTTGGGATAGCGCTACCACGGACAGCAAGATGGAAGTTACAGCACTTGCAGTAAGCGCTCCCCAGGTCACTGTCCATGGTGGTAACAAGGAACATGGGCACCAGAATCCAGGAGGTTGACTGAGCTGCTCCCATGATGTGGAGGGCTGGGGCAGAGAGCAACTCAGCCAGGTGGCAGTGGAGACCAGGGTTCTAATCCTGGTCTCTGAAGATTTTAGTGTATCGGGACTTTGTCTTTTATGTTGGCTTGCACGTGGGCAAGTACCATCTTGCGGTAGTAGCATATTTTTAGAGATGTGTCAGTGTTGTGGCCAATGCAGGGGACACTTTAGTGGGTGTGCCCCTCAGCCGCCAATCAGTGAGCATGCTGGCGATGACAGAAACTTCAAAGAGAGCCAAAAACTTGAAAGAAATGTGCCGCTGCAATCATGAACAGTTGTGTCAGTGCAGTGGCACCTCCCCCCCCCACAACCTTGTCAGCTCCTGTGGCAAAGCACACTGTCCCTGGGCCTTGCTCCAGGAGCAAGCGGTCGGCTCCTACCGCTGAGCTTTGCTTCAGGAGCAAGTCGTTTGTTTAGTGAGCCTTCCCTGGTGAAACATTTCAATGAATATGGCATCTCCTGCTGCCTGCCACACACTCCCAACAAAGTTGACACTGGGGTGCCCAATCCCCAAGTTGGCATGTATCCCCCCTCCTTGTCCATCACACACTCCCTGGAAAGCCAACATTGGGTGCCCAATCCCCGTGTCAGCATGTATCCACCTGCCACACACTCCCTGGAAAGCTGACATCGGGGTGCCCAATCCCTGTGTCGGCATGTATCCCCCCTCCCCCATTAATGTGGCACACTGGGAGCCCACCCCAGTATGCCTAAATGCTTTTATTTTTTTTCTGCTGTAAAATAAAGAAAACGGTCCCCAACCTTTTTTTTTTTTACCTACAAAACAGAAAACAGTCCATCGTTGTCCCCCTCCTCCATCCAAACCCTCCCTCTGAGCACCAATCTCCCCTTACTCTCCTCACCCCATACTTACCTCCAGAGGTCGGGAGCAGCAATCTTCTCTGGACCGGGAAGCGTCTGCACTCTTCAAAGGCCAACCGCAAACTGAAGAAATGACAGTAACCTTTATAGTGGGAGTTAATGAGGGGTTTCAACTTAAGTTGATATCTTAGCCATTTTTAGGAATTTTGGCCCCAAATTTTCTACATATGGTTCTTGGGACCCAACCTTAAGAACAAGTCACTGACATTTTGTTTCTCGGTCCCAAAAGATGATTTCGCCTTCACTGCGCGGAATGACCTTTTGGGATATTAACAAAACAACAGTACCACTGTTCATGAGGTGGGGTCGCAAAAAGCCCATGTTGAAAATCTGGTGAAAAAATTCCAAAAAATGACCATGTTACAGGCGTGCATTGCGCATTATCTACGCACGCTCTTAACTTCACCAGTTTTTTATATTTTCACTCCATATTTTCAACATTACCATTTTTTAACACCTCTTTATGAACAGTATAGCTGTCATTTTTCACATCCTACCCAAAACATGTTTTTGCACCTGTGTCGCAGAATGGGGCGGTTGTTGTGGGAAATCAATTTTTGGGACAGATTAGCACAATCACAGTGTAACTGTTCATGAGGAGAGGTCCCATAATGCCCATGTTGAAAATTTGGTGGAAAAATTCCCCAAAATGATTGCGTTACAGGCGTGCGTTGAGCAGTTTCTATGCACACTCTTAACTTCAACAATTTTTCATATTTTCATTCCAGATTTTCAACATTGTAATGTCTTCACACCTCCTCATGAACAGTACAGCTGACATTTTTCACATCCTGCCAGAAATGTGTTTTCACACCTGTGGCGTCGAATGGTGCAGTCACTGTGCAAAATCACCTTTAAGAATTGAGTAATGAAATGATAATGCCACTGTTCACGAGGTGGGGTCCCAAAGAGCCCATGTTGAAAATTTGGAGTGAAAATACCAACAAACGTTCAGAGCATTAGGGTTTCCAACCGTAATGCTCCACAATGTAGAGACTGACAGGCATCAGCGGTGTGACATAGGTTCATCAGCCGCAGTGCTCACAGCATTCCACCCCCAAACCCCACCCTGTAGCCACTGACCAGCATTAAGGTGTGCCTTGGGGTCTTCAGCCCTAACATTCATCCCATTCTCTTATTCCTATACTGAACCCATCTCAGCTTATTTCCATATGGAATGGGGGTCATTGTAAGGGCCGAAGACCCCAAAGCACACTAAGACACCTGTCAGTGTCTGCAGTGTGGGGTGAGGTGGAATGGCATAAGCATTATGGCCGATGGCCCAAAGGCACACCGCCAATGCCTTTCAGTCTCTGCAGGGTGGGGGTTGGGGTTGGCGTTAGTTCAATACTTTACTGCCATTCCTATTATGCATCTCTCTAACTCCTGCACTACTAATACCAATGCCAGCAAGCCAACATTCGGCATTGACAAATGCTTGTTTTACAAGGGGTCATGGAACCAGTATTCCACAGCCCCAAAAATGTTATCTTGCCCCATGCTCCGCTCCCCCCAGAGTGAGAATTTTTAAGTACAGGGGTGCACAGAGGGCAGAGTCCCCTGCATCGGGGGATGTGGGGGGGTGCAGCCCCCCAAAAATAAAAGTATCAGCATTTTACCGTGCTGTTCTTGACCGTGCTATTGTTGTTTGCAATGTTCCGACCCAGTGCTGGTTTTCACTACATGAATTGCAAATTTTGCAATTCACTGTTCCACAAAGTATGGAATTCATGAAGTGTACTGCTATGCAAATTTCTGCACTTCACATAAAAATTGGCAATTTTCTTTTTTACTTCACCTGGATCTACTGCAAGTGAAAGTTCCTGTGCAAAATCAGTGGGTGGATTCCAACAAGGGTGGGACAGATGCAATGGCTTGGTGAAGACCACAGCAGAAAGGGATGGGGGGGGAAGGGGACAGTGAAGAGCTACTCTGGAACTCTCATTCAACATTAGGAATGGGCAGACATGATGAGCCAATGTACACATATGCCAATGTGAGCGTGTGTACATGGATGACACCATTATTTACACTTCCAACCCTATGACCTCAGCTGTGACTGGATTGCTCCAGCAGGATTTCCACAATCTCCTGCACCGGTTCCATGAAAACCAGCTCCAGGTCAACATCACAAAGACAGTGTCCATGAAGTTTGGCACCTACCAGAAACTGGCCAGGATCTCATCCCCCCATTTTCACAACTTTAGATGGCACCCCCTTTGGAAGTGGTCCCTGCTTTCAAGAACTTAGGATTTGGCTTGACAGCAAGCTTGATTTCTCTGTCCACATAGATGCCACCCATACCAAACTCCGTCCCAAACTAGGCACCCTATTCGTCAATAAAGACTACCTCTTCTTCCAGGTCTGTAAGGAACTAGTAACCAAATCTACCAATCTTTGATTATGCAGATACAGTCTATAGTATCGCCCCATTCTCCTCCCTTGCCAGAGTGGATACCCTGTGCAATGTCTTCTGCTGTTCTGCCACCAACTCTCTCCTCTGTACCCATCACTACTCCCTGAATTCCTCCCCCTGCATCCTTCCCCTGCCATCCCATCACCAGGCCCACTGCACTGCCTTCAACACCAAATACTGGTTTGGGTCCCTCCATTCCTGTCTTTCTTCCTTGTTACCCCCTGCTCCCTACTCCTACTCACGTCACTCTTTGCAGCTTCTCCATTCCCCATCCTAACTCATTCGCTGACCAAGCAGCCTTCTCCTATCGCCTCCCCTCCCTCTGGAAGCTACTCCCCTCCTCCTCCACCTCTCTTCCTCTCTCTCTCTGCCTTTAGACTCCACCTAAGGCAGCTTCCTGCACCCTCCTGTTACTGTCTGTCCCCTCACTAACCCCATATCCTATTCCCAGACCCTCACCTGTTCAGTCCTCTGGTCTCTGCCTTTCACCAATTTGCCCCTACCCCAGCACACCCTGTGCACTTTGTCTCATGCTTGATTGTTTACTACTCAGCATGGTATATGTGCTGTAATTATTTTATGCTAGCACATTTACCACTGCCTCTATGTATGCCTGTTATTCTGTGATGCTATGTTGCTTCTGATTTGTATTGTAAGTTGTTCTCCCTACAACCCCTTCTCTGGGTCGCACTTGGAAATGAGAGTCTGGTCAGCGTGCCTTTTCCAGTTACCAACTTTTCAATAAATAAATAAATAAATAAACAAACAAACAAAGGGGCCTTTTTCTGCTGACAGGTCCTACATTTCTGTTTATGAGTGGAATGGGTCTAAGAAGGATGGTCGCTTCTTGAGGGGTAACATGTTCCACCAGTGCTGCCTCAAACCAGGAGAAAATACTCACTGTAGCACCTTAAAAGATGCACTTAAACTCCCTGTGCTTGAACAAAGGAAATGGATAAAACCAGGACCCCACTGACAATGACGTAGTCAGTACTACTGGTAAGTTATCCTGAGTAAACAACTAAAAAGTGACAGAAGTGGAAAGTGCTCTCCTACAGTTTTACAACTGCAGTTGTGATCTATGGTTCTAACAGAGCTGGAGACTGTGATGGTGTTCAAAGGTCTTGGCAGCAGTGCAAAATTCAGCCTAGTGCTTTGTGAAATGTTTCATTGCATGTTGATTTTAGTTATGCTATCTAATCAAATAATCTTAATACATAACACAATAAGAGGTAGTGTGGTCTAGTATTTAGAGCAATGGCTTGGGAACCAGAAGATCACGGATTCAAAGCCCACTAGAGCCAAATACTTGCTGCATGACTGTGAGCAAGTCACCTAACTTCTCACTGCTCCAGTCTACCTAGCTATGATAAAACTGCAGGAGGACCCCACTGAAAATGAGACATTGAAACTTTGCTGGGCTGACCTAGGTAAATAATTTGTAGAGTGATTAAACGAAAAATAATCTAGATAACGCAAACAAACCTGGGAAAATTAAAACCAAAGCTTGGATTAAACACCTTTACTACCAATACCTGCCAGTGGCTCGGACCAGATATAGTGAGCTGAGTTCACAAAGCATGATTGGCTGAGGATATCATACGTGCTTCCCTCTTCCATTTTTCGGTCTGCTGCAGGCCATGTTCCGAAGAGGACAGAGTTGGCTGCCAGTACGTCACTAGCTAATACTGTACAGTGCAGTGCAGCATGGTGCAATAACCTTGCAGGTACTACTCATGTTCATTGCGGGGTGTCTGGGAAAACTGGAAAATACCTAGAACCAGAATGCCCTTAAATCCCTTGCTCAGTGCATTCTAGTACAAACAGTAACTATAGGAGGCATTCTATCAGGGGCATTCAGTTTTGGGGGGCACCCTTAGGGATCTGGGGTGCATTCTAGTTGAAACTGGAATGCACAAACAACTAGAATATACCCAAAAGGGGCATTCAGTTTGGGGGGGGGGGTGCACTGTTCTGGATTTTGGTTGCATTCTGGTTTTCCTGAATGGAGCATCTAAACTGAATTACCTCTCTGTTTAATTCCCCTGCCAGAATGCTCCCAGTAGGTAATGCCCATGTTGGAATGTCCCTCATAATAGGGGCAATCACAGAGATGAACAACATGTCACTAAGACGGGTATGGGTGAAAAGCAGACTGCCAGAAATGAACCAGATCAGGCAGAAGAGGCATGGAAAGGGTGCAGGTTGCACAGATTTGGCCACTCCAGTTGGTCCAGCTTTACTGATTGATCTGATCCAGTTCTGGTGAGGACTTGGTTGAAACTGAACTGCCAGAACTAGACCAGACCAGACTGGTAAAAGCCAGACCAGCTGGTCCAACCAGACTGGCCAAATCAGAAAAAAATGTGTGCCTTGTTCACCATCTCTATAAAAATGTCTGTGTGGAGAGCTGGTAGGCAAAAAGAGCTGCTAATTCTCATAGAGCGGCAGTGCAGGGATTGGGGGAACCAGCAAGGGGAAAAAGAGCATTTCAGAAGTGGATGTTGTGAGCATGATTTGCCCTGTTATTGCCCCTTGGCAGGTACATTCTGGCAAGCAATGTGGGGGCATTCCAGTTCCGGGTGTGTTCCGAAGTTTATCAGGTCTCAGTTTTGCATAATTGTGAGTAACGTTAATGGCTAATATGTATTCTTTAAAGCTGTGCTGAGTGCTGACTGTTCTGAAGAACTGAGATGGAATAGACCTGCTGCTCTTATTGCCTTCTCGTTCTCATTTTATTTGGTACAAAGGACTCTGTTTTAGCGAAGAGATCTAAGGGTCTCTCTTCGCAGTGTAATTGGAAGCCTGCCATCCAAACATAGGACTTCTGTTACAGGCCCTCCCTCCCCAAACAAAACCTGGCCTGACCCAGAGACATAATTAATACCTCCCTCCGTTCATTGTAATTAAATGCATCCCGCCATCAATAGCCAAGGAGAAAAAAGCTCGCAGAATAAAAAAAATAAAAGCATATCTCAGGGGCGAGCATGATAGAGTTACAGCAGTGAGCAGCTTGCAAACTGCCTCCTCTTTGATGAAGTAACATTTAATTATTCCCCTGGTGGAAAAGATCCTCTATTGTTTAAAGCTAATTTGTCCCTTTCGGCTAGTTTTTCCCCAGGCCGGCTCAAGTTTCCGCCCTCCACAGCCCTCCATGCTGCTGGTCGCTTAATATTTGTATTCCAGCAAGCCTGGGGATCAGCCTTCAAGTAATGAGACCATGACAATATTTTACCTGTCTAAATGTTGTTGTCCTGTGAGCCACTGGCCTCTCCAGATTAGAAGATGAAAAGGGTAGAAGTGTTTCCTCTATGGGGCATTCTTGGCCTCGTAGACCAGATGCAGTATATCTTGCAGTTTCTTTTTGCTTTTTATTTGTTTAATTTTTTTTTTGTAATTGAGGTTAGAAGGCCCAGCAGCCTGGTGACCCCACTGGACATCCACAGCCTGGCCAAGCTGAACCCCTCTGCGGTCACCTGATATACAGAGGGAAAACAAAAGACGATTGCTGCCTTGCATGGTACTCCCTGCTCAAGCTGCAAATGGGCACAGGCGCTCTGCGGAAAGCAGGAGAGGAAGTGGCCTCGGACAGAAACTGATACAAGTGTGTTTCTTTCCCATCACTGTGAGTTTTCCAAAAACATCCTCCCCAGTGGATTAAGTGCTTTATTGTCGGTGCCCCACATGTGTGGCAAAGGTGCTGTTTGCATTTCTCTGACGAACATGAAATACTGGGAGGGCCCCCCCCTCCAGACAGAATCGAAGTGACTTTGAAAGTAAAGCAGTCTCAGTTTACTAAAGGGCTGAATGTAAGCTGCAGACTGAAACAACGACTGCCTGAAACTACAAATCTGCAGCTTCATGGAGAAATATCTGGAGGGCCGGCAGCACTTACCAGGATCCACAGTACTGATTTCAGATAGTGTCAGTTGAAGTGCATCTCAGACTGCTATAGGTTCAGTGACCTGGAGACCAACTGATCGTGGTATAATTTTGTTAATTATAAGTTTATGTATTATTATTTTGGTCTCCTTTGCTAGAACATGGGCCCTGGTAGCACTAGCAACCCCTTAGTGTTTGGCACATCTCTAGGGCTGAAGTCACACAACAGGAAGAGAACAGGTATGTGTTTGTACCTGTTCATCATATTATAGGTCGAAAGAGCACAGTTGACCAGTCAGATCAGTCTGTTCCTCAGAGCGTGAGACACTCTTATGCAGCAGAGTGTTTCAGATGCAGCTGCCCTGGAAACAGGCAGGTTTGTAACATCGAGCCTAGTTTAAATTCCTTTAATATCAGCACTCTCTTGACCTGTAATTTGTTAATTCCTCCCTCACAGTCACCCATTGCAGTGTAAAGGGTTTCACTTGTCTCCAGTGGGTGACCATGCAGCTCAGCTTCACTGTTCTCTCAACAGACGAAAGCACATGAAACCGTACTTGCACTGCAACGAGTCACTTCAGAGTAAGAATTACAACATAGCAGAGCAGCTGAGAACCAGCGTCATTATTTATCCCCATTGTTATCACTGTAACTGGAATTCACAAATCCTGTGTGTGCGTTGGGAGACATTTGAAGCCACACTGTTTCTGCACATGGTGACAAACCCAGTCGATAGGCCTGTACCATTCGCACTGGGCCACCACTGAACACCCAGACAGCCAAGCTTACAGACCCAAGGTTCTCAGTAAGTCCCACCAACTGAGCAAGCACTGATGTAGCTTACAAACATAGATGTCTGTCTCAACATTGTTTTATTTGGTCTTAGAAAAGGTACATTACTGTGCATTTCACTGCATGTACGAGTCAAAAAGCAAAACCCTAGGATGCACTCTCCCCTTGTCCCATTGTCCAGAATCTGGCCTCACGAAACAGGGTGCAGTGACAAATGTGGCTGGTGTTTTTACAGTAACACAGCATCTCTGATGGACGGAGGGGAACCTTAGAGCAGTGGTATTAAAGCTACAGTGCTTCCCAGGATCTCCCAGAGTGAAGCTGTGTGACTGATGTGGTGTGAAATCGCCAAACCACACATTTGGTGAGCTCAGCCAACCATGAAGCATACTGCACTCCACTGATAAATTACACCAACTACTTCTGTCTCTAAAACTACTTAAAATACCCTTGTTTTAATGCAGATGTCAGCTCCCTGATGGAGAGGTCCTTTCCTGACTCAGGAGGAGAATACTCAGAAATAAATAAGTGACACACCTCACTTCTGTCTCCAAGCAATTGCAGAGAGTAGGTTATTTGCTAATTTTAGCAATTTTAATCACAAGGACACTAGCAATCCTGCTCTGTAAATGAGGAAATGAATCAAGAAAGTGGTGTAGCAATAAAAATAAAATTTAGATGCCAGAACCCTTTGCAGTCCCCCACCCATTGCAGACATTTAATATTATTTATTTAAACATATTTTACCAGGTAAACAGGCAGAGCCCAGAATGCTAATTTCCAGTCATTTCATTTCCTAGTGGTTCTGAGGGCCAGGCTGAAAACCTTAGGAGATCATGCATTCGACGTGGCCGGCCTGGGCCTCTGGAACTCACTCTCCAGGTCTTTGAGGGAGGCCCTATTGGTGGAAGCTTTTAAGAGGGGTCTAAAAGTCCATTTTCTTAAAGAAGCTTTTCCAGATTTACTGCAGCTGATTTTAGTGTATTTGTTTTCTGTTATTTATTTATTATGGCTTTTAAATTATTTGCTTGTTTGATGACCCTGTATGTATTGTTTTGTATAATCCTGCCATGTTATACCTTTTGTAAGGCACCCAGAGCCCCCGGGATTGGGCACTATAAAAATAAAGTTTTACTTACTTACTTACTTACGTTACTTGTGACCTGTGGGTAGGAAGGGTATAGGCTCAGATAATAATTTTACAAAAGATTCAGGAAAGAACTTAAAAGCTCGGCATTCACGGGTTCAGTCAAAAAACTAGTCTTAGCCTAGGAGAAAAAAAGCTAGCAGAGCTGATTTTATGCAATCAGACTTTTGTTTTCTACAGTACATTTATTTATTTATTTCAAAAGTTTCACCAGAAACACATACTGAGCTAAACAAAGCTCATTTCCAGATGTGTCCGGGGGGAGGTGAAAAGAAGTGCAAGCAAAACCATAATTATGACAGTAAATTCTACAGTACATAAAGCATTAAGAACAGAAGAAAGAAGTAAACAAGAAATAAATTGTACTAAACATTGAAATGAGCATTATCAATGGATAAATTATTGGAAGAACAGGATAGGGTGCTTACCCAGTGGACTAAAGGAGATATATCATAGGTGCATAAGCAACACAGAACTAGTTGATACAGGCAGGGGAAGGAAAGAAAGGAGGGGTAAGACAGATGAAGGACATGTGGGGAAGGAGGAGGGACATGTATCAGGAGCAGCTGCAGGAGTGAGAGGAAAATTCATGAAGGGAGGAGAGAAAGCGTTGGGATGGGGAGGAGCGAATGGTTTGGGGGAAAGAATTCCAAAGTTTGGGGAAATGGTAGGAGACAGAAGCCTGGCCAGTGAGTGATTTTCTTGAAAAGAGAGCAGAGAAACGATAGAGTTACGCAGAGAGTAGGAGGGAGGTGGTGAGAAGGAGAAGAGGGAGTGTAGGTAACAGGGGAGGGAGGTGAACCAGAATTTCAAAATAAAAGAGGTACAATGAGTGAAGAATCTAGCTTCAAGGGAGGGGAGAAAGAGGTGATTCAGTTTGGGAGCACGGCTGGGTTGTAAAATAATAAGTTTTGTTGTTTTAGAAAATAAGAGTCTTGTTGTACGAAGTCGTGGCTAAGACAATTTTTTGACTGAACCTATGGGTTCAGCTGGATGATGAGACTAAGAACCCACTCCAATAATTTATAGCAAGTAAGAATATTGGAGTTATCTGAAAAAATTGCAGGCTTTAAAGCAGGGGCGTAGCTACAAGGGTGCAGGGGCACCTGGGCCTATGAGGGTTGATGGGTCCAAGTCAAACTTTTGATGTTTATTCAAAACTGGGGAGGGGCCCTATAACATCGCCTTGCACCCAGGCCCTCTGGGAATTTGATATGCTACTGCTTTAAAGCAGCAGAGTGAAAAAGAGAGGGGGAGAACACTGGTACCTTAACTATATGGTTTTGTTTGGTCACACACCAGGTGCCTCCCCAAAACTTTTACTGAGAAACATTGTAAATGCAGGGGTAGAGTTTGAACCTACGGGCGCCCAGCTTTTTCATTCAGCCCTGGTTTGCCCATGATAAGAGCCCCATACTGGGGAGTTTGAAGCAGCCTTGTTTGAATATAAAAGATACAGGAATACATTCTTCCACAAGGGAGCTTGTAAACATCAGCAATACATTATGCGAGAATACACCACCAATCCTGTACATAGAATGTGCAATATTTAGGCAAGTGCAATTGGAGCATTATAATACATACAAACATATGAAGAAACCAGCAGAGGAAGGCCATTTGGTCTATCAAGTCTGCTTGTATTGCAGGGTCCACAGCTTGAGCTATTGTCCCTGCCCTCCGCCCCCCTCCTCCCATTCTCCCTACCCATGATCCTTACCCCATGCCAATCCCAGCCTCTCTTAAAGCTGTCCACTTTCTTCAGCAAGATGACCTCTTCCGGTAGGGCATTCCAAGTGTCCACCACCCACTCTGTGAAGAAGTGCTTCCTGACCTCCCTCTTAAACCTCCCACCCTCCAGCTTAAGACTGTGCCCACTCAGCTTAAAGAGACTGTCCTATCAACATTATGTATGCCTTTCAGGTACTTGAAGGTCCCAATCATGTCCCCTCTCTCTCTCTCTCTCTCTCTCTCTTCTGTCTTCCAGGGAGTACACATTCAGTACCCTCAATCTCGCCTCATATGCCTTACCCTGCTGACCAGCTATCATCTTTGTAGCCCTCCTCTGGACCTTCTCCAGCAGGTAATGTCATTTTTGAGGTGTGGGCACCAGTACTGAACCCCATACTCTAGATGAGGCCTTACCAGGGACCTGTACAAAGGCAGTATAACCTCCTCTCTCCTACTACTGATCCCCCTAGATATGCATCCCAGCATCTTGTTTGCCTTTGCTGCTGCTTTCTTGCACTATGTGGAGTGCTTCAGATCGCTAGTGATCATCACTCCTAGATCCTTCTCCTCATCTGATGCAGATACTCAGCCTCCAACCAGGTAGTACTCTGTTCTGGGATTCTTGGCTCCAGTATGCACAACTTTGCATTTCTTGGCATTGAAGCCAAGCTGCCAGATCCTAGACTACCTCCACAGCATTTCCAGATCTTCCTGTAGGTCTTGTATCCCTTCAGCTATGTCCACTTTCCTACAGAGCTTTGTGTCATCCGTGAATAGGCTCATTTTGCCCTTAATGCCATCTCCAATGTCATTGATGAAGACATTCAACAACACTGGCCCCAACACTGAGCCCTGCAGGACCCCACTGGTTACCTCTCTGGTGCCAGATAACTCTCCCCCTAAAACCACCCTCTGGGTTCTGTCCCTCAGCCAGTTTTCCACCCATCTGGCCATCTTTTTCCCAACCCTGAGATCCATCAACTTCCCGATCAACCTTTTGTGGGGCACAGAGTCAAAGGACTTGCTGAAATCAAGATAGAGGATGTCTACCGCTTGGCCCCTGTTTACTGTCTTGGTGACACAGTCAAAGAAGTAAATCAGATTTGTTTGACACGATCTGTCCCCCATGAACCCATGCTGCCTCTCATCCTGGAGACCATGCTCATCTAGATATTCCACCAACCTTTCCTTCAGTATGGTCTCCATGAGCTTGCCCACAATGGAGGTCAGACTGACTGGTCTGTAATTCCCTGGGTCATCCTTGGGAGTATTATAATACAGGCTCACAATATCTACAATGCATGTTAAAAACATAACATACAACAGGCAATGTGCCAAGGAGGCTGGGGTCTGACAGGAGAGTAGTTGGTGGCCCACTAGCTCCACTAGAAGGAATCAGGTTTATCACTGTTGCACCCAGAGGAGGCATGGCTGGGGCAGTTGGGGAACACATTCAAGGAGGTGTGATGAACCTTGACTACTCACTTACATGATATAAAGGAATTTACTTTGGTGAGTTTGGCATGTAAGCTATTCCAAACGGAGGGGAGCCTATAGGTGATTGAGGCTTGCCATAAGTTTCTTTGGCAACATGGGATCTGGAGATGGAGACCGTCCTCAGACCTCAGAGAGAAGGTATGATCTGAAGTCTGTGTAAAAAGGTTCAGGAGTTATCTAGGGAGTTTTCCTGTCCAGTTCCTAGCCATCAGTTGCATGGTGTGTAGAGAGTGCCTCTTTGGGGGTGGTAACCATCTGATTTCATTGTACATTATACAGTGGTGGGGTCTGGGGGCACTGGCCAGTACAAATCTACATAGTGTATTAAACAGTGTTGTCAGTTTGGACAGAGTAGAAGAGCTGGCTTCTGTCTAGACATTGTCCCCATAGTTCAGGAGGGGGAAGAGGGAGCTTTCAGCCACCAGTTACTTGATGTGTCACTGGAGGCAGCTTTTCACCCTGTAGAGGGCACCTAACTTATCATAGAACTTGACTGTTATTTGGGATATGTGACCAGACTACTTAAGGTGCTGGTCCAGGTGCATGCCTAGATATTTGTATGAAGTCACTGAGTCAAGGCGTTCCCCTTGAATGGACCATGTGTTTAATGAGTCAGGAACTGTACTTAGCCAAAGGCTGAATGGATCCAGCTTGCATGACTGATAGTGCTTGGTTAATTAGATAGGAGTTGAACCATGCTACATAAGGGGAGGAGATGTCAGAGGCTGACATCTTTTCCAGGAGTAGATTGTGTTCTATGGTGTTGAAGTCCTTGGCGAGGTTGATAAAGATGGCCCCAGTACCCATATCCTAGTCCATGCTGGAATGAATGTTGCCTGTGCCCCACAGGAGGGTGAAGGGGGTGGAGTGGTGAGGGCAGAAGCCAGACTAGTATGTGGTCAAAAATCCTGAGCTGGAATAGAAGTGGATAAGTTGTCTGCTTAGTAGCCTCTCAAAGACCTTGGAAAATATTGGTAGTTGGGAAATTAATCAGTAGTTGGAAGGATCGTCCCCAGCACCACCTTTGTGGATGGGGATGACTAACGTCTGCTTCCAGTTATGGGGGGAATGAGCCTCCTGCTAGGGACTGATTAAAATGTGGGGGATAGGAGTTGCTATGGCATGGGTACCTATGCTTAGGAACTTGGGGGAGTTGCCATCATACTTGAAGCCTAATGAAGTGTTCAACACTAACAGCTTATTGCATACCTCATTCACTGTGATTGCCTGGTGGTGGAAGATGCCAGTTGAGTGGGGCTGGAGATAGGTGTGGCTGGGTATTCTGGGTGGAGCAGGGTTGGGGATAAGAGTCCTAGACCCTCAGTAAAGTATTTGTTTAACTGATCATTGGTCAGCATAGAGCTTGGAATAGCCTGGTCCCTAGCAGACGATGGGGGGGGGGGAGGTGGAGGAGTCCATGGATTGATTTGCAAAATTTAGATAGGTCTGAACCTTCATGCTCAAGCTTTCTTTGGAAATATGTGGCTTTGGCCTTCCTTGAGATATTACTGCAGAGATTGCTGAGGGATGTGAAAGGATGCTGTCCGAGGGGAGTCCTAAAGATTTGTGCCTGGCCCAAGTCTCATCTCGGTGTTAGCAGCTTTCAGTTATTTCCAGAGCAAAGCAGGGCAGATGGTGACCTCGAACTCTGGATCTTTAGGCAGGTGCATGCTTATTACATGAAGCAGAGAATACATGCCTGTACTCATGACCCAGAACTTTTATATACACCATATTGTACTTCATGAACTGCAAAATAAGAGCAAAAAGCAGAAGTACTTAGTTGTATGCTGTTAATATTATACTAAATTAAAACAGAGCACAACATTCATGTTATAAGACCAGCGGGGGTTGATATCAGATAGTGGGAGAAACCAAAAATAATAGTCAGGTTCTGAATGCAGCCCTCCCCCCCCCAATCAACTTGTAAGCCACCCACGGCCTACTTCCTACTTGGAGTATGCATGTCTAGCTTCCTACTGCCTTGCTTTAAAGCTTTTTTTTTATTTGAGAAATGGTACAGGTTTTATAACTTTCATTATGTTGATGGAAACGGATGCTGCAACAACAGTGGGCTATATTTGCAAGGCAGCACTTCTTCACCCCTGTAATATAATACCTGTCAAACTCACTCTTCCCCTCCCCTCCCATCCTTACTGTGATAAGGATGGCGGGGAGCAATGCTGAGAAGCTGCAACCTCCCTCCCACCCTTCCCCCTGCATGTAATGCAGATCTTAAAGGAAAAGTCCCTGCAACCTATTTCCTGTATGCCCGCGTAGTTTGTAGGCATGAACAATGATTCCCTCTCTTGCATCGCCCTAATTTCATCTGAATTTAAAAATAAATGAATTTGTTTCTCTCTGTTTTGACCTGCTGTGAAAACCTGTTTATCTCCATTGCAAAGGTCATGACCTCACTCATGCAAGGCATGATGGGAGTTAATGATGCATACCTGCACAAGCCAGCAGTTCTGCTCTCATTAAGTTTAGTTATTTGTCTTGTAACTTCCCTGTATTCTCTAAAAGCATTTGTTTCTAACTCAGATATACTTTATAGAAAACAGCAGGCCAATTACTATGCCTTGAAAAGTATCATGGCCAGCATAAGACAAGAACATAAGAACTACAGAGGACGGCAACAGCACTGACTAATACAGTATAACTACTGCAGGCTTTAGCACCAAAACATCATAAAATTCCAGGATGCCTTACATGAGTCGGGTTACGACCTTTGCAATGGAGTCAAGCAGGTTTTCACACCAGATTTTAAGTACCTTCATTTACATTTAAATCTTGATGAAATTAAGAAGGTGCAATAGAGGCAATCATTGTTCATGCCTACAAACTACACAGAGAAACAGAATAAAGGCTGAGGGGATCTTTCCTTTAATGCTGGCTTTAGTGTGGGATGACTGAGTTTGCATGCAAGTTGCCAACACGTGTCACCAAGCAGCCATTGTGGAGTGTTGCTGCCACACAGAATAGAGTCCCTTCAACTAGTGACAATAACTACATCAAACAACTGATAACCTCTTTTGCCTCTGGAACCCATACATTTCAATGGATGTTTGTTTATATATATAGTTACTATGTTTGCATGTGTCTTGTTGAATTCTTTGGGTGAGAAAACTGTGAAGTGATGCTGAGCAGTTCTGTCACATAAAGAACTTGAGAGGATGCTTTTCCAACTGTAGCAGATAGAGGAACTGTACATATAAACAAATAATGAGTAAGCAATAACCCACGGCAGGGCATGCATTTCTAGAGAATTAATGCACACTTTGGATAAATTTGATGGCATGAGACCAATGGCTGAGTGGCTTTCAATGCACACAGAAAGTGCATTAATTCTCAACAAATCCATGCTCTGCAGTGGGTTATTGTGCATATAAAACGGAAGAACATTTTTTTTTTAGTGGAAAAAGGTTTTACTTTTCTGTAGTTTGGCGGTTGCCAGGTAAAATACGTAAGTTTGTTAACAAAGGCCAAATACCTTTGAATGAACCTGGGAAGTGCATGTATTTGTAGGAAACCTATGCCCTGTTGTGGGCTGTTGTGTTTAAAAAGTGGAAAGTTTTTGTTTTTGTTTTAGTGGAAAAAGATTTTTTTTTCATGTAGCTAAACTGTTGCTAGATATATTAGAGCAGGTTAGCTACAAACTGCACATGTACCATATATTGAGAAATGATCAGTACCATATGTACTATATATTGAGAAATGATCAGGTGATGTGCTTAGACCAATAAAGTCGCTAGGTTTCTAAAGGATTCGGAGGTCCTTTTATAATTAGAAATAAACACTCCCAATTTGCTAAAAATGATGTGTGTAATTTATAATTTTCCTAATGTAAATTTATTGCCAGGCTTATCAGTATAAGCTACACCTGTCTTGCAAGACATCTTGTATACTGCATCTCCATGGAAACAACTTATACATAGAAAACAACTGCTGTCCCCTGGCCCCCCCTTCCCCAAAATGAGATGTTGCATCTCAGGAGGCTACTAGTGAGCAAAAAGTAAATAAATGAAAAATAGGGCTGCCCACAGGACCGCTGACCCATATAGAAGACCAGTTTGATTGACCATCTGAACCTCTTCTGTCCAAATAGCAGAGCCAGTGATAGATGACAGCAATCACTGTGGTCCCTGGGGTCCTGGCTCTACTTCGGGGGACGGAAGAGGGGGGCACTGTAAGCACTTGTGCACGTCAGCAATATCTGAAGTTTACAAATTATTTATAAACCTGTTCACTTTGCTCATTATGCTGTGTTGAACCAGTGCAGAAGGTACATAATTACCAGATGAGATAGAGGCTTCCGCTGTGACATCATGAACTTACTTACTGAAGTATGGCCCAACCAGTCAGAGGCAGGGGGAGCAGCATCGGTGGCATCCAAGGATTTTCCATGTTGAGGTGGGGGCACATGTTGGTTAATGCCTGACAGCCAGAATATCCAGGTTGCTTGCACTCTCAGTAGCCTCCAGAGCTCGTCAGTGTGGCTCAGTTGAAAGCACGCTCGGGGGTTCTAGACCAGCACTGTGTGAGTGACTTCTTGCAAGTAATCAGCCATGTATTTGTATTTAGGGGTCACATCCGTTATTATTACAGCCAGTAATGTCTTGATATGGAATTTCTCAAATGTCAGTTATAAAAAACATGCAATTTCAGATAATTACAGATATAATAGTTACCATAATTTTCCTATCAATAATCAATATAGTACAGCAGTTTTACGATACGTAGTGCAACACAGTACAGAATTTCGATGACTAGGTCACCACAGTCCAGTTAACAATGAATTACTATGGCCATTCAAAATATATGTAAGTGTGCATGTGAACATTACACTTTGGGAGAGAGACACTGAAAAATTCAGGTGCTGAAAAATGTGGGTCCACAGTTTCCTCGGATGTATTCCACAGAATCTAGACATTCATTTTAAAAGCTGAATCCTTTTTAAAAGTATAATTTACTAAATAAATCAATGGCTATACCAGTGCAGAAAGTTGGACTACTATAAAAGGGTCTGAAGAGAAACAATAGGACTCGAACAAAGGTGTGACCTAATTTCCGTTCACCTTAATGAAGCATTAGCATCAGCATCTTTCGAGCATTTAAATACTGTGCCAACCATGTTGAGCTTTAAGTAACAAGTTAGAGAACTTAAAATGTATCTATTAGCGTAATATAGCCTCTCTGAAAAGTTCAAATACACCAACTTATAAAATGTGAACATATGCATAAAACGTAAGTTGTTACAGAAGATGACATAGGTTTCATTTAAAGACAGAAAAAGACAAAAGACAGAAAAGCAGCATTTTCGGATGAAATCTTATTCAGAATTGCAATTTCAGATATATTATCCAATTTTACGCAATTTCAGAAAAAAGTGTGGTAATTTCCTCAGTGTCAGGAAATCACAGGCCCTAGTTATCATCGTCTGGGCCAAAAATATTAAAAAAATTAAAAAGACTTTAAAAAGTCTTCCCCTATGGGGTAAATGGGATGAAAATGTACAATCCATTTCTCCACCATAAACTCTAGCATTACTGTGGTTTAGGAAATCATATCTATGACACCTTATTTACTTTTGTAGGTTAGTTAGTAGAGTTAGAACAGTACCCTAAATGTTTACAAGATGTTTATGTCACAGGAATACAAGATCCACACCAGGAAATGGATAATTTACAATGTCAGAGGTGTACATTTTTAAAGGAAGGATTGCATGTTAGTTTTCAGAATAAAGGCAGGTGGAAATATTGCTTTGCTATAGAGGTTGGAGGAATTCAGGGAAGGAGGAATTCTTGTTGGAGTAGTGGTGAATGGTTGCTCAGTCTGCTGTCCAGACTGATGGGGGGGAGGGCAGCTGCGGTCATGGGGGAGCCCTCTTCCTGTAAGACAAATAATTTGATGATAAAAATTAAGCAAGTGCAATGCAGAGTCACAAAAAAGTACTTACAATGTATTTCTGTCGTTTTGTATAATACTTTATGGCGGTCTTTTTTCAGTATATTGGGGCTGGCGGTATAGCCTAGTGGTTAAAATAATGAGCTGTGAATGAGTCTGGTGCATCCAACAGACTTGGGCTTGATTTCCACAATCTCTACTTGCATATTGTGTGACTCTGACCCTTAACCTCCTCAGTGATCCTGAGTCATACCCTGAAAACAGGGTTTGTGCCTAGCGGACCTCCCTGGTTACCAAAGAATTACAAAAAAAGTACATGTGGATGCTTTTCTGTTCTGTACTGTGTTGGAAAATTAATAAACATTGTTTTTTTTTCTTAAAAAGCCTTCCCCTCTCAGAAGGGACCAATGACGCCCCTCTCACCCAGTCATCTCTCAGCCTCCAGCTCCACTCCTCCTTCCACGTGTAAAAATTATAGGCTCAGCCTTGCTGGTCTTGACATTTCTTCCCCTCCCCATGCCTAGCCTATGTCCCACTGCCCCAGAGGGCCATTAAAGTAAAGAGTGGTGGACCCTCACTCCATAATAGAACATTTTTCTGGCTGCTCACAGATCCTACCTCCCAACCTGGCTGGCAGTATAGTCTAGAGGTTAGAGTAATAAGCTGTGAATGAACTTGATACATCCAAGAGACCTGCATTTGATTCCCACAACCTTCACTTGCATACTGTGTTACTCTGAGTCAGGGGTGTTGGCATGCATACGCACTGTACTCAGCAGAGTACAGTAAAAAAAAAAAATCAGGCAGAGGAAACAAATCAGGCAGGGGCAACAAAAAGAGAAAAGCAAGGGCATTATGAGTCACATTGTGTCTGCATTGCGCTGAGCCCTTATGCCTTTGTTGTTCACTATGGGGCACTGATGCCACCGGCCAAATACACAAACAAGAACAACTTACCAGGCAGACAGAAAAATAAATGAAGGAGGATTACAGGAAGAAACTGATTACTTGAACTCGCAGGCATGGCAAACGGGGGGGGGGGGGCTATTATTGGTGTGATGTGGCAGTGCATATTTTGGTTTATGGTTACATAACAGAGGGTGGGCAACAGTGCATCAGTTTTGAGTACAAGTTTAAAATTCCTGGCTACATCCCTGCTCTGAGCAAATCATTTAAAGTGATTTTGTCATCTTTTTTAGCAGAGGCATGACTTACTGTTTTAGGTAGGTCATGTCGGTGATAACCTGTTTCTGCATCAATAAAACTTAAATTTTCCAGTCTTTAGTTATGTGAAAGGGATAAAGATTGGCCCCAAGAAGGTGGCCAGCCAATCTCTTCCACTTTCCAATTGATGAACACCCACCCCCCGCATTATGATGTTCTGCAAGGGAGAACACGAGGTGAGCCCCATTGAAATGAAAAGGACTGATGTTACCTTACTGTTTAATAGAATATGATGGCTCTTGAAGGTTAATAAGGGCCAATAATCGACTAATAAGGGCATTCTGAGTTGATCAGTGGCCCTTCTTAATCTTCAAGTCACCATCAAATTGTATTAAACAGTAATGGAAAATCAGTCCAGTTCATTTAAATGGGGCTCACCCCATACTCTTCCCTTGCTGAATGTCAGCACGGGGGCGTGTTCTTCAATTGGGATATGGAAGGGATCAGCTGGCCACCTTCTTAGGGCCAAGCTATGATCCCTTCCACATTAAAGACTGAAAATAAAAATTTTAGACTTGCAGAAATGGGCTGTCACTGACATGACCTTCCTAAAATGGTTGGTCATGCCTCAAGATGAGAAATAGTACAGTCTGCATAGCACTACTCTAGGATGTTAGGCAGACCCCCCCCCGACCACTATTGGCTATTAAGAGACCATTTGACTTAAAGAGGAAGTATACAGTGGGGTTGTGGGAACCATTGAGCTGCCATGAAGATGCCCCTACTATTAACTTTCCCCTCCTCATGGATCAGGAGGAGTTTCTTTACACTGATGGCCCTTTCTGGCCAAAGGGAGAGACATGCTACGAAAGTGGGATGGAGGGAGGAAACAGCATTTGAGTGGCTAGCAGGATTCCAGCAATGTGTCCAGATCTTAGCTAATCATACAGTGTTAAGTGTGAGGTAGTTTGGGGGGTCATGATTTGGGGGTTATGGTGGTGGCTGTGGTGTTAGATAGGCCACTTGAGGTGGGATAGAGGGATTTTTAATACTTTTTTAACTTTCTTTTGCAGTTAATTGTAGATAAAATTCCTCAAATTGTGGAATCCATTCTTTCTTCAGTCCGACCAACAGTGCACTATTTGTGGTTTTAAGGAATTACTTGCATAGCCTTATTCAGTCCTCCAACTGAAAGAACCTTGGTTCATATTCATGACCATCCATCCAGAAACCATCCTTCATAAGGAGGCAGTATAGTATAGTGGTTAAGGGCACTGAGATGTAAACCTAGAGACCTGGGTTTGAATCTCATCAGCCTCCACTTGGATATTGTGTGATCTTGAGCAAATCACTTAACTTCCTTGGGCTCCCAAGTTGCACCTGAAAACAAGCTCTGGTTTAGAGTGCCTTTCCAGGTTAAACAACTTTCCCTTTCCTCATATTCACAGCTGGCACTGCACTGCCTGCATTTAACACTATGCTCACTGCTGGCACTAATCTCTCTCTTTGAGGGCTGAGGGAGGTCAGTACTGCCAGTGCTAGCAGTGTTAAATGATACAATATGGTGGGCTGGATTTTCAAGACCTGCACCATAACACTTAAGTTCTGGCAGTGTGCCAAACCCTGTCACCGCAACTGTGCCCAATTTTGCAATCTCAGGCACAGTTATGACAGTTTTCACAATTTAAGGCAGCTTGTGCCAAATATCTGGTGCAAGCTCTGTAAAAACAGCATCCAGGATTGCCATAAGTTAGACCAGAAAAAGTTGGTGTAACTTGTGGCAATTGCCGCACTTGATAGAAAATCCCATCAGATCACCGCAAGCCCCATGCGCCATACCATTGGTGCACCCAGGGATTGTGGTGATCTAAGCCAATTGAAAATCCTGCCCTATATCTCTTATACCATGTTTTTGTGGCTGAGGTAAGGCTGCAGTGCTCTGATCCAGTTGTCCCTCCTCCTCCTCCCATGCTGAGCCAGCTGCTGCATCTACATGGCCCCTCTCAGAACTGATGCAAGCTGTGCTGGAGAGGGGCTGTGAGTTCAGGGGCAGGTGAGAGAGCCTGCAATAGAAATATTTCTGGTGATGCAAGTGGTGCTGCCTATCCACAAGCCAGCTTAAGCCCCTCCCATTACAGTGTATCCCCAATTTATCTGAGACTCCAGGAACAGATCGGGATTGACTTATCATAATCTGGTAAGTGTCCACACTGCCACATATGCACTGCAGCAACCTGAGTGCTTGGGTTGCTGCAGTGCAAATGTGGCAGTGTGAACAGGCCTTTAGATGCAGCCTTAAATGACCTTTGCAGATAAAGAGTTCCTTGTCAATATCAACAGAGACTCGATATGTTTTCTACCGGAATGGTGCATGACTGGATTCCAGGACCAACCAGATACCTTTCTGCTGTAACCATAGAAAGTGCCCCCCCCCCCCACACACACACACACACTTTGTATTGTAGGTTTGTGAATCTGGGCCTTCTTTTCCTGCCCCAGTAGTTTGGAAACACGAGCATTCCTCTTTAAGGATCTTTACAGTACTTCGGAAAAGAGTAAGGAATACCCTTGATGTCCTAGCCAACATTCTCATCTCAATAAAACAGGTTCTATAAACAGTTATCTACAGTACCTGGTTGTTTCTAGGTGAGCCTGTGTAAAATGCTTAATAGTTTCTGCTGTGTTTGTATGCATGCAGTCCCTACACTGCAAGAATTGAATTTTCTTTTCCTTTTTTTTTTGGTATTTATTTACATTATTTATTTATCTCAAGAGTTTTACCAGGAGAAACGTACTAAGCTGATAACAGCCCATTTCCAGGTGCATCCTTGGGGGGGGGGGAAGAGGGTAGGGGAGTAAACAATACTGGAAGTGCAGGTTAAAATATCAAACCATAAGGTGCAGTAGCAATAAAACTAAAATACAATAGAAAATACATTACAAACATTAAAAGTAAACTTACATTACGGTTTCTCAGACATGATATACAGGCAGATAATCAGGGAAACACAAAACAAAGATGTATGAATAACGGTGAAAATTAAGGTACAGGTGCAATATAGTACTGGGAGCAGCGCCAGATAAGGAGTAGATTATTACCATCAGACTGCGAAGGTGCAAGAGTTATCATTGCCAGTGCAGTAAGGCAGGCACAGGGGCAACCACATTGCCAGATGTGGCAACTGCATAGAAGCAGTTTGACCTAGGGAAGGAAGGAAAATGTTACAATAGGGGAGGGGTGTGTGTGTGTTTGTGTGTGTGTGTGTGGTCAACTAAACTAGGAGGGGGAAACACAGGGATCAGAACAGTTGAGGGGGGGTACAAAAGTCATGAAGAAGGGACTTGAGGGAGGAGTAGGATGAGGCTGAATGACAGGAGAAGTGAGGGCCAGCATTTAGGAAAATGATACAGAAAAGCAGCTTGGCCCACAGATGTTGTCCTGGATGGGAGGGATAGAGAAGCCATTTTATGGAAGGGTAGGAGGAAGGGGGGAAGCAAGGAGGGAAGAAAGGTAGTGAGGGAGTGAGGAAATGTAGAGAAGGGATAGTATGCAAGGCCAGGAGAAGTTCTGTGAGTATGCTTTTGAGGAACTTTTGTAAAAATGAACAAATAATTCTGCAAAAACACACATTTTGCAGGGAACATTAATGAAAGTTTGTCAGAATGTTACAAATCCGGAACTCCCCCCCCCCCAACTAAGTGTGTGTGACAAGTCCCCAAAAATCTGAGACAAAACGTTCCTGCTGATTTTTCAAAGATTCTTTTGTCCTCCATTTTTTAAGGATAATTTAAAAACTAAAGCATCTCAAAGAAAAAAGTCTGCAAGGAAACTTTTTTCTGGGAGAAGTAGCAATGACGCAAAGTGGAATCTTGTGAAATTTTTCTGGTCATTTTGCAGAAATTTCACACATGCAGAAATGGAAAATTCCTCATATTGTACAACCGGAATCCCCTTCCCCATGTAGCTGCATCAGTTATGTAAAACCCTTTGACACAGTGTACATGAAAGGCACCATATAAAATGAAATTATATTCTCCGTTCTTTTCCAAACCAGTTACCTTCCTTTTTCCCCAGTCTGAAACGACACTGCTAAACACACAAGGTTAAGATGCCTGCATCTTCCAAGCATGCCGAAAAATAATATTCAGCACAATCGCTTCTACAGTGAGACTAAGTAACCGCTACAACTTAATATTCTGCAGCAATTTAAATGCAGCAGAGATTTGCATACTGAATTACAATTAACAGCTAATTATGCAAATAAATTATGACTATTGACAGCAGATTTTATTTCAGGTTCATTTATTATCTCCTTTCTTTTAAATAGTGAGGTGGTTATTTAACAGTGGTGGGGGGAGGGGATTAGGCCCTGGTTTAATCCATTAGTGCTGATGCTTTATGTAATTAATGGCAGTAGGTTGGGGGCAGGCTCACAGACCTTTAACATGGCAGATTGTCACTGCTGCTGTGAATTTGTGGAGGCCTTATTAAAGCCAAATCTGGTACTATGATTGTAGGAAAAAAACTGGGGCCTGATTTTTCAAAGGGCCCGACATGGCCCAGTGACTAAGGGAAAGGGAAATTGTTTAACCAGGAAAGGCACAGTAAGCTAGAGCTTACAGGATACTGGATATACTGTTTCCAGGTGTGACCTGGGAGTCCAAGGAAGTTAAGTGACTTGCTCAGAGCCACACAATATGTAAGTGGGGCTGATGGGATTCAAACCCAGGTCTCCAGGTTTGCAACTCAGTGCCCTTAACCACTATGCTACACTGCCTCCTCTAAGTCACTGTGTGCAACTCCATGATGTGGGGAAAAATCCACACAGCTACAGAAATGCTATTTTCAGTATTTTATGCATGTGGGCATCATTTTCCTTTTTTTTCTGCAGCTGCAGAAAAAAATGCTGTGTTGTAAAACCATGTGCCAAAAAATATGCCCAAATGGCTGGAAACTGTGGAAAAGGTTGCAAAAGGGCAACCTTTTTGAAATCTGAGTGTATGCAGAAAAAAATGTTGTTGCGCAAGGAAACTGTCCTTCCATGTCTTTTTTTCTCCCCATATGTGCACAATTTCTCCACTTTTGAAAATCTGGTCCTGGGTGGGGGAGAATCCCTATGTCAGAGCTATTGTCAGCACTGTATGTGCACAGGTGGCATTTTCTTTTTTTCTCACTGCTACAGAAACAAGCATTTGTCAATGCCGATTGTTGTCTCGCTGGCACTGGCATTGGTAGTGCCAGAGTTAGAGATGCATAATAGGAATGGCAGTGAAGTATTGAAGTGACGCCAACCCCAACCCCACCCTGTAGAGACCAACAGGCACTGGGGTGGTCCTTGGGTCGTCAGCTGTACACTCACGCCATTGTACCTCACCTCACCCTGTAGACACTGACAAGTGTTGTGGTGTGCTTTGGGGTCTTTGGGCATTATACTTACCCAATTCCATAAGGAAATACACTGAGGTGGGTGCAGTATAGGAGAACGGGGTGAACTTTGTGGCTGAACAGTGCAAGGCACACCACGATGCCTGTCACTGGCTGCAGGGTGGGGGTGGTGGTAGAATGGCGTGAGCATTACAGCCGATGATCTCAAGTCACACCCCTGACGCCTGTCAGTCTCTACAGGGTGGGGTGCTACAGTTGGAAACCCTAACACCATAGGTGTGTGTTGGTATTTTCACTCCAAATTTTCAACATGGGCTTTTTATGAGCCCACCTAATGAAAAGTGGCACAATCAGTTTGTTAGCTGAAAGGTGGTTTTGCACAGCAGCTATGCCATTTGGTGACACAGGGATGAAAACACAGTTTGGGCAGGATGTGGAAAATGACAACTGTATTGTTCATGAGGAGGCATAAAAAATGGCAACGTTGAAAATCTGGAGTGAAAATATGAAAAATTGGTGAAGTCATGAGCATGCATAGAAACTGCGCAACTCACGTCCGTAACCCAATTATTTTTGGGAGTTTGTTAGCCACATTTTTAACATTGGCATTTTGAGACCTCCCCTCATGAACAGTGGCACTGTGATTTTGTTAATCTGTTCCAACAGTTGATTTCCCACAGCAACCACACTATTGTGCACCACAGGTGTGGAAACACATTTTGGGCAGGATGTCAAAAATGACAGCTGTATTGTTCATACGGAGGTGTGAAAAAATGCCTGTGTTGAAATTTGGCATGGAAATATTGCAAATTTGCGAAGTTACAAGAGTGCGTGGAAACTGCGCAATGCACACTTGTAACATAGTCATTTTATGGACTTTCGGCACCAAATTTTCAACATAGGCATTTTAGGACCTCCACTCATGAGTAGTGTCACTGTCATTTCCTCAAACTGTCACAAAAACTGATTTTGCACAGTGACTGAGCTATTCTACGCCAGACGTGCGAAAACACATTTTGGCCAGGATATGTAAAATGATAGCTGTACTGTTCATCAGGAGGTGTAGAAAAATGCCAATTTTGAAAATCTGGAGTGAAAATATTACAAATTCATGAAGTTACGAGCGTGCATGGAAACAAGCGCTCTGCAGCTAAATAAAACAAGCCATTTTGGATTTTTCACCAAATTTACAACATAGGATTTTTGAGAGCCCCCCCCCCATGAACAGTGGCACTGTTGTTTCATTACTCAGTGCCTAAAGGTGATTCCACGTAATGACCATGAAATCACCTTTCGGGACTGCATAACTCCATGACAGTGACTGAATTCATGAGGAGGGGTCCCAATAACCCCATGTTGAACAGTTAGTGCAAAAATTCCAAAAAATGCCTGAGATATGCACCAAAGCTGAAAAAACCCTATTTATGCCATTATACAGCTTACTGGCATTTCTTCAGTTTGTGGTTGGCTTTGAAGAGTACAGTTGTGTTTCCGATCCACCGAAGATCGTTGCACCAGACTCCGGGGGTAAGTATGGGGAAAGGGGTGTGTGGGGAGGCAGGGTGTGCAGAGGGTGAGCACAGCTTGTGGGAGGGGGCAGGGATACTGTGAGGGAGCGTTTTCTTTTTTTTTACAGGTTACAAAAAAAAAATTGTGGGACGGTTTTTATTTTTCAGGGGATTTGGCACTGGGGTAGGCCCCAGCATGCCACCCATGTTTTGGGGGATGTTGTGAGGCCGATGGGGATTGGGCACCGCACATAACAAATGGGGGGGGTACATTATGCCAATGGGGAGTGGGCTCACCCATCAGCACATACATTGGGGCAGGGCATGCCAACAGGCGGATTGGGCACCCCCGAAGTCGGAATTATGGCAGGCAGTGTTCCGCCATGTTACATTTTTTTTCTCACCAGGGAAAGCACGTCAGGAGGTCTGCTGCATATGACGAGCTTTGCTCACATTGCAGTGGACCTCTCCTTAGATGTGCTCACCACATTATGTATGCATGGTGTGGCTCCAACATTTAGGCTTATTGGGGAATGAGGGATGCACCTACTGATGTGTGCCCTGCATTCGCTCAACAGTGACCGCACCTCCAAATCTGCTACTACCGCAATATGTTGGCTGTGCATGCGTGAGCCAACATAAAAATGCTACAGCTGGTGGTAACATGAGGCATAGCATTTTTCTGCAACTATATAAAACAAACTCTGGTCAGAACCAATATGGCTGCTCAAAGTGATGGGAGTGTGGCCAGAATGAGTAAAAGAATATTCAGAGCTCTTGCTATGTCAGAGTCTGCCACTCATGAGATGGTGGCACCAACAGAACTGAACATGTGCAGTTTGAGTCAGTGCCACTATCTAGGCACAGTGGCTGTTACTTCCGCAGCTGCAGAAGAAAAAAAGAGCCAAGTGAAGGGGCTGTGTTTATGCAGCCACAGGAGGGGAAGGGCTGCATAAACAGCATCAGTGGACATTCACCAGAGCACTGTAGAAGCACACCAGACGGTGGCCATTCACATGCTTCCACTGTGCTCTTCCAAACCTACAATGATGCCATAATGTCTGCAAAGCTCCTCCCACGCAGCTGTAAAAATAAACGCAAGCTGCCATACAATATGGAGAAGGCTGCAAAGAGGCAACCTGTTTGAAAATTGAGAGCACGCAGAAAAAAATGCTGTTGTGCAAGGAAACCCTCCAGTGCATAATGTTTCTTCTGCCTATGTGCAGTTTTTCCACTTTTGAAAGTCTGTCCCAGAAACAAACCCACAAATTAGTCTTTCCTCCAATCTATGGCCTGTATCTTACCATCAGTTTAATTGTTAGCTCATACCCACATCTAGGCTGCTCAGCTTTCACTTGCTAACGCACATGTATGATTTACTCAATGCTGTACCTTCACTGTAAATTGTAATCATGTTAATCAGTTGTTTCTACCCTGTAGCCCAGGTTGTGTTTGAAAAAGTGCCTTGGCCCAGTACACTTCCTGCTAAACAGTGACTAAATAAATGAGTTGACATTAAAAAAGATGGGAACATTAGCAATCATAGTATCTCATAATTATATATGTCAGTGAAATAAGGTATTCTTCAGGACTAAACTTCCAGTACTTTGGAGCACAAATGTTCCTGAAATTGGATTTGAATGCATAACATCCGATTTAGACACTACCAAGTACCCCATGTTATACACACAATTTCACACCAGCATGTGTATAGTGTGTGCCACTGCCCCCAGTTTACTCACTAGAAAATGTGATGTTGGAGGTAGTGGTGGAAGAGGCAGGACTGAGAGTGTCTGTAACAGTGGCAAAAAGATACTGGAACAGAAGCAGAAAATTCAGTGCCATAGAATGAGGGTGGTGGTTTCAGGATTGTAAGTTCTATAGTGTGGAAAGGACTTAAATGTCTAACTGTGGGGCAAGGGATGATAAAAGGAAGGCGATACATCAATTTAGGACCACAATCTGTGAGTTACAGTGGTGTAGCTAGGAAAATAATTTTTTAAGTTAGAACAATATTTGGTGCCTCTATGTAACCCAGCCTGAGTTGGATACATTGTCATATTTACTGCCTGGCACCCCCATCCCTATTGTACACGTCATGTTGTACTTCAGAAACTAAATAATAAAAGCCAGGAATTACAGCGGTACTTAGTTCTATGTATTAACTTTATATTTAATTCAAAGGGAGTTCAACAAATGAAACCACTGTGAGTGAAGTTGTGGCAGTAGGATCAACCAAAATCAATGGGCAGGGCACCGAATGACACCCGCCAATCAACTTGCAAGCCATGGCTTCTGTGACATATGGCCCTTCTACTCCCATGAGTGAGTAGGTACAGTATTTACATCTGATAATTATGAACCTACTCTGACGTGTACCTACTGTGCACTAGAGCTGTCTGGAACTGTCAAATTCTACTTCTTCAGGTATTCTGAGGAATATTAGTAATTGCACCAAATTCAACAGAATTCCAGCAGAAGTCAAATTCTGACATTACAAAAGTGGAATGGTTGTTTTTTTTTAAACCACAGATTAGTAATCCACCATTTACATTTGCATTTTACACAAACTGTGGAGTAATTTTCTAAAAACTGTGGAAAAATATTCCTTAGACTTCATAATCCTTTATAGAAATGCTTTTTGGAATTCCATGAAATTAAAAAAGAAATTCCAAAAAGCATTTTGGAAGTGAAACTGCCATTCTGCATGAGTTTTGCTGGCAGAATTCCACATTCTTCACATATCTACTGTGCTCTATCGAGTGTCAGCTCCAAGGTGGCACCTGAAAATGTGGACTTCTTTCTCAAGTGTGCCATCTGGTCAACAAAAAGAATAAATGAATAAATACCAACAAATAAATGCATATATGGTTACATGTGTATGTGCGTGTGCGTGTGTGAGCAGTTCAGCATTAAGGCATGACAAGGTGTTACATAGAAACACAAAATTTGATGGCAGATAAGAACTGCTTGTCCCACCTACTGTAGTCTGCCTATTTTCCCTACCTGTTTCATATACCACAGATCCTAAATGATCTGCAGCTTACCCGCTCTTTCTTATCGCTAAAGTTCCTTTGTGTCTGTCCCATGCATTTAATTCTGTTTCCCTACTACCTCTGCCAGGAGGCTGTTCCATGAATCCACCACCCTTTCCATGAAAAAATACTTTCTTGCGTTGCCCTTAAGTCTACCCCCCTCTATCTTCATATCATGGCCCCTTGTTCTTGAGCATGTTTTGTTTTTTAAAGATGACACCCTCTTGTACCTTATTTACAAGTATTGGGCTACCACCTGTTAATCTAACCCTGTTGAAATCATGAGACATGAGGCAAAGCTGAGTACCTCAGGCCCCTAGGGTAAGATTAACAAAGGTAATCCAACCCCTGGAGTGCCCCATTGCTGCTATGAAAGAAAACCTTTTTTGTATTTTTAAAATGAATGTTTTTAATAGGTAACATTTGTTCTATTTGTACTTAGAAAATGGGTCAGTAAAATCCTGCAACCAGACTGGCTCAGCTCAGAAGGTTTCCAGCTATCAACATAACCCTTTTAGAATACTATCAGTCAGTTAGAATTTTTCATTTCCAGCAACTGTTTTGTAACATACTTCAGGTATTAGGGTTCAGTAATTGGTTTCAATCAAACTCTTCTGTTCTCACGTTTTTCTGTGCACCTCCACAAATGCTTATGCGCTTGGTAGCAGGCTCTACGGTTGAAGGACATAAAAATCATCTCCCTTAAAAATGTTTCATATTATAATAAACTAGTTGTGTCCTCCACCTATAACTCAGTGATGGGCACACGAGATGCCCTGAGTTTGTTTTTGTTGACAGAATTCACTGCATTCGCATAAATTAAGATGCCTTATTTTCATAAATGCAACATGCAGGCCAGCGTGAACAGTAGCTCACCTGTGACTATGCTGCTTGCTCGCCAAGTACAGGAATCCAACTTGCCCAGAAAATGTGGTGGTGGCAGTTGCAGATGAAAGGTCAAATCAGCTAAATAGAGTGCAGCCCTGGCTTGACTGGTCACTTTCAGTTTGGGAGGCAGTCATATAAAAAATGTATGTGGGCTGTGCCCCTAAGTGCCATCCTGTGTCTATGAGCTGGATCAAGTAGTCAACTGTGGCCGAAATGCTGAGCTGTTGGCTACTGAAGCTGAAAAACCCAGCCTGGAAGGGTCTTGTTCACTAATATTTTTGACCTGCTGGGTAGCTGATGACTGGCTGACTGATTAAGCAACATATTTATTGAGTATACAGGGGCTTCCACTTCCTTTATCCTCATGTGCCTGTCTTTTAAAGAGCAAGTAGCACCAAAAATAGTAGGCAAAAAATGATATTAATTTTTATTAGTCTGTTGTTAGTTCTTATTTTTAATGTATTTTTTCATTTTCCTTTTGCTCATTATTAAGTTTTCAATCTTATAGTATCAGGTGTGATGTAAAGACCGATACTTTACCTAGCAGCTGACATCTTTCTTTCTTTCTTTCTTTCTTTCTTTCTTTCTTTCTTTCTTTCTTTCTTTCTTTCTTTCTTCAGGAAAGACATACTGAGCTGATAACAGCTCATTTCCAGATGTGTCCTGGGGGAAAGGGGAAGTGGAAAACCATATACAATACAATAAAACAGAAGCATAATAAACAGTATAAAAGATATGTACAAAAGAAACACACTGAGACCTGGTGGTGAGGGTAATACATTTCAAGTAAAGAACATAATAATTGAACAAGGCAAACTATTAGTGGGGGAGTGAGTAAATGTGAGATTTAGAGTAAAAGAGTCATGGACAGTTGCAAGAGGGAGAAAAAAAGTAATGAAGAAGAAACTTTAAGGAGAAAGAAGAAGAAGCAGAGGGAACTGACAGGGGAAGAGAGGACCAGAGTTTAGGGAACTGATAAGAGAAAGTAGATTGACCAGCAGACATTTTTCTAGAAGGAATAAAGAGGGAAAGAGAAGTACAACTAGGAGAGGATAGCTAGAATAAGCCGGAGAGGATAAGAGGTATGTAAGGTAGGAGGGAAGAGAACCAAACCAGAATTTAGAAATAAAGGAAACAAAATGGGAAAAGTGCCTGGCATCAAGAGAGAGAAGAGAAGAGAAAGGGCAGAGTAGAGTGAACAATGGTAGGTACGAAAGGAAAAGTCTAAAGCAAAATGACAGAAAGAGTGAAAGAGGGGTCCTGTCTATCAAAGGATAATTTGGATGAATCACTATAGACCATGTCACCATAACCAAAGACAGGAAGAATGATCTTTAAAACAATCCCACGGTGGACAAGAAGTGGGATACTCCCTTTGTTCCTATACAGTGCACCAAGCTTGGGGTGAAACTTTTGGTGAATGGCATCAAAATGAACCGATAAATCAAGATGACAATCAAACCAGACTCCGAGGTACTTAAAGAAGAATACATCCTCAATCATGGCACCATCCAGTGTATGAAATACAGGGAGAGGGGTGAGTCTGGAAAGCCTCTGACGGGTGTCAGAAGTCACAGAAACTTTTTTTTTTTGGTATTGATGGTTAACTAGTTAGAATGGAACCAGCACTGAATATTGTCAAAATACAACAGCAATTTTGTGGTAAGAACACAGGAGGAGAAGCAAAAGTACTGTATCATTGGAGTACATATGAATGAACACTGATGAACAGACAGTGGAGGTCATTTAAGAATACGGAAAAGAGAACAGGACCCAGGACATACCCTTGAGGGACACCCAAGCAGATGGGGAACAGAGATGAAACTGAACTATCTATCCGGACTGCTTGAGACCTACCCTCAAGGTAAGAACAGAACCACCTGACTGTAGAGTCAGAAAGACCCATTGCTTTAAGCTTGTCCAGTAGAAGGGGGCACACTACTGTCTCAAAAGCTTTAGCAAGATCAACAGAAAATGGCAGATGTGATCATATCTGGTTTTATTTCTCTTTATACTTTGTCAACATCATGACATCACTTATTGTGACATTACAATTGACCAATCCGGCAGCAGGTGATGGACTATTGGTCAGTTGTGATGTCAAAAATATTGAGGTCATAGGGCTGAAGATGAAGTAGAGAAACAGAACTAGCTTTGCCAGCCTCCTGTTAAAGTACTGTTCTTCATATAGCACCAAGTATTGTCGGGTACAAAATCTTCTAATTAGCAAAAGAGAATATAAAAATATTATCCCTTAAATAAACAAGCATTTGTCAATGCTGAATGTTTGCTTGCTGGCATTGACAGTGGTAGTGTAGAAGTTACAGAGCTGCGTAATAGGAATGGCAGTGAAGTATTGAACTGAAGCCAACCCCACCACCACCCTGCAGAGAGTGACAGGCATTGGGGTGTGCCTTTGGGTCGTCCAGGCATAACGGCCATGCCATTTCACCACACCCCACCCTGCAGACACTGACAAGTGTCACGGTGTTCCTTGGGGTTCTTTTGGCTCCTTATGCGCACCCCATTCCATTAGGAAAATATGGTGAGATGGGTGCTGATATAGGATGGGTGAACATTGGGCTGAAGAGTCCAAGGCATACCTCGATGCCTCTCACTGGCTGCAGGGTGTGGAATGGTATGAGCATTACAGGCAAGAATCCCAAGTCACACCCTGATGCCTGTCATTCTCTACAGGGTTGGGCGTTATGGTTGGAAACCCTAATACCTCAGGCATTAGTTGGTATTTTCACTCCAAATGTTCAACATGTTTTTTTGTGACCCCACCTCATGAACAGGGGAATATCAGTTTGTTAGCCAAGCTGCTTATGCACAGCGACTACATTGCTCCTCAGTGCAAAACATTCGAACAGGATGTAAAAAATGACAGCTGTACTGTTCATGGGAGGTGTAAAATGGCAATGTTGCAAATCTGCAGTAAAATATTTAAAAAATGGTGAAGTCACGAGACATAGAAACTGTGCAACGCACACCGTAATATAATTAGGTTGGGGATTTTTTACAGCAGATTGTCAACTCAGGCATTTTGGTGCCTCCTATCATGAACAGTGTCACTGTGGTTTTCTTTATCTGTCCCGAACAATGATTTCCCACAGCGACCACGCATCTCTGCACTGAAAGTGTGAAAACATACTTCCGCCATGTTGTGAAAAATGACAGCTGTACTGTAAATAAGGAAGTGTGGAAAAATGCCACTGGTGAAAATCTGGACTATATTACAAAGTCATGAACTTACGAGGGTGCGTGGAAACTGCGCAATGCTCACTTGTAACACAGTCATTTTATGGACTTTTGTCACCAAATTTTCAACATAGCCATTTTAAGACCTCTGCTCATGAACAGTGTAACTGTGATTTTCTTAATCTGTCCAAACATTGCTTTCTTTTCATAGCACCACCAATAAGCTACATGTAGAAACACATTACAGTAGCATATCGAAAATGGCAGCTGTGCTGTTCATAAAGAAGTGTAATAAAACGGCAATGTTGAAAATCTGGAGTGAAAATATTAAAAATTTGCGAACTTACGATCGTACGTAGTAACTGTTCAACGCTCGCTCATAAAACAGTCATTTTTTGGAATTTTTTTACCAAATTTTCAACATAGCCATTTTAAGACCTGTGCTCCTGAACAGTGTCACTGTGATTTTCTTAATTTGTCCCGTACATTGATTTCGCACACCGACTGCGCCATTGTGCACTACATGGGCGGAAACACATTTTGGGTGAGATCTGAAAAATGACAGCTCTACTACTCATATGAAGGTGTGGTAAAATGGCAATGTTGAAAATCTAGAGTGAAAATATTGAAAATGCGTGAACTTACGAACATGCATAGGTACTGCGCAACGCACGCTCGTAAAACAGACATTTTTAGGAATTTTTTCACCAAATTTTCAACATAGCCATTCTAAGACCTCTGCTTATGAACAGTGTCACTGTGATTTTTAATTTGTCCGCACATTGATTTTACCGCCGCGCCTAACAGCGCCACATGGATGAAACACATTTTGGGTGAGATGAAAATGACAGCTATACTACTCATAAGAAGGTGTGGTAAAATGGCAATGTTGAAAATCTGGAGTGAAAATATTGAAAATTCGTGAACTTATGAGCGTGCGTAGGAACTGCGCAATGCATGCTCGTAAAACAGTCATTTTTAAGAATTTTTCCACCAAATTTTCAAAATAGTCTTCTTGAGAGCCCACCTTATGAACACTGGCAATGTCATTTTGTTAATCAGCCCCAAAAGGTGATTTCATGCAGTGACTGCGAAATCACCCTTCGGGCCCGAATAACGCCATGACAGTGACATCATTCATGAGAAGGGGTCCCAAAAACCCCATGTTGAAAATTTGGTGCAAAAATTCCAAAAAATGCCTGAGATATGCAACAAAGTTGAAAAACCCTATCTAGCCCATTGTACAGCTTACCGGCATTTCCTCAGTTCGCGGTTGGCTTTGAAGAGTGCAGACGTGTTCCCGGTCCACCGAAGATCGTCGCGCCAAGCTCCAGAGGTAAGTATGGGGTGAGAGGGCGTGTGGGAAAGGAAAGTGCGCAGTGGGTGGAGTGCGGGTTGTGGGGGGCAGGAAGACTCGTGGGACCGTTTTTGCTTTACAGGTAAAAAAAAAAAAGGTAGCGAGGGCGTTTCCCATGCTGGGGTGGGCTCCCAGCATGGCAGAAGGATAGCTGGGAGGGAGTGGAGCCAGCAGGGGATTGGGCATCCCCATCGGCCATGGCATTTGTTGCCACACTGGGGTGGGCTCCCAGTGGCACCTTGTATGAGGGGAGAGTGAAGCCGACGAGGGGGATTAGGGCACCGTCAGCTATACCATCAACTTGCCATGCTGGGGTGGGCTTCCAGCGTGGCATTTGAAAGGCTTTGGGGGGGAGCGCAGCACAGCCGACGGGGGATTGGGCACCCCTGTCGGCTATACGTGTGTGCGGGGAGGAGGGCAGTACGCAGTATGCGTGCGTTTCTCTGTGTGTGTGTGTGTGTGTGTGTGTGTGTGGGGGAGCTGCACATGAGCAGGCAATATCTTATCACTGCTCACTGAAGCGTAGCTCCCCCTTTCAACTGTATGCCACTGCATTTTGGAGCTTGTCATAGACAGCTCCAGCATGCATTGGCTTACAGGGGCCGCACCTGCCAACACACTGACTGAATTGGAAGAGGGGGTGACACACCTCTGAAATCTCTGATGATGGCACTATGTTTCTTGCACATGCTTGCAAGCAAACATAAAAAGTAGTCATCCTTTAGATAAAGAAGTAGCAACTCACTACTTCTGAACGTTTATATTAATTTCAGGCAGTACACTAGCTCTTTAAATCTGCAGTGGGTCTTAAAGAGGGTCACCAAGAAAAAGAATCACAGCCGGTATCATCAGAACTTCATTACACAATAAACAAAACAGCAGAACCACCCCCTAACTTCCAACATGAAGCGAAAACAAATCAAAGTACCAGTGGTGCTAAAAGTGCCAAATAAGATCTGTAAAGTGTAAAATAATGATGTATTATAATACTGTATGCTTACTCAGATAGAACCACTCACTAATCCTTTGCCAGACCACTAATCCTTTGCCTGCCTAGTGAACACACATTCAGTGTGCACTGAGCTACAGGTTTGAGAATTACAGTTCTGTCACAACTTGCAAAGAAGGTGATTGGGGTTCTAATCCTAGCATGCAATTTAGCTTCACAAATTGTTGTTCTTAAATAAATATACTTCTCGTATAATTTACTATTCCAACTCCACACCACCATGAATTGCCACTAAAGTGAGTTTCTATCTTACAAAAAAAATTTGAAAAAATGTTTGAGTCCCTCTATGGACTCGAACTCTGTTTACCTGGATTTGAAATGCTGATTCTTTGACTATTAAGCAGTCACACATTCAGTGTAACACTGAGCTGCAGATGAGTGAGCTCCAATTCCTGCAGTGTAGAGGTATGTTACAACCTGCAAAACAGGTGACTTGGGATTTAATACCAGAACTGTGGTTCTTAGCTAAATGTACTTCTCATAAAATGTATTACTCCAACACTGCACCACCATGAATCACCACTCAAATGTGTTTTCATCTTACAAAAAAAGTGAAACAAAAGTTTAAGTCCCTGCAAGGATCTGAACCACTGATCCTTTTCCTGCTAAGTTAACACACATGCAATGTTCCACTGAGCTGCAGGTACAGTAAGTGAAGTGCACTTCCTATGGTGTAGAGGCTATGTTACAACATGCAAAATAGGCAACTGGCAATTTACCTTTAGAAATTGGTATTCTTAGCTAAATTTAATGCTCATATAATTTACCAGTCCCACTCCACACCACCATGAATCACCACTCAAATAAGTTTCCATCTTAAAAAAAAATTTAAGTTCCTACCAGGATTTCAACTACTGGTCCTTTGCCTGCTAATTAACTAAATATACTTCTCATGTAATTTACTATTCCATTCCACACCACCACCATGAATTGCTACTTAAGTAAGTTTCCATCCTACAAATAAAGTGGAAAAAAAATGTTTAAGTCCCTTCCAGGGTTCAAGCTATTTCTATGTGAATTTAAACCACAGATCCTTCACTTATTAAGCAAACACACATTCAGTGTGCCACTTAGCTGCTGGAAAGTGAGCTGCAATTTCTATGATGTAGCAGTTATGTCACAACCAGCAAAACAGATGACTAGGTATTAGACAGGTGTACTGGCCTAATCTTTCGATTTACAATGCAGAGGTTGGTATCTCTGCAGATTTCTGTGTAGATAGACCTCACCTTTCAGAATTTGCTTGTTGCCCCTGAGAAAATTGGTGGATGACCCCTCAGAGGGCCTATTTCTAATTATGGACATTGTGGACCCTCCGGACCCCATAGCTCGGCCTAGGAATGCCCTATTTACAATTCCAAGATGTCATTTTCTACATTTACTGCCATGCTAAGTTGGATGGAACAACTTAGAAAATCCAAAATGGCTGCCAAAATCCAATACAGCCACCATATTGCTAGTAAATACTTGATTCACTAATAATTTCCAAATCCCTAGCTTCCAATATACCAATTATCAATGATTCATGAATGGGGAGTTTAATATTATTATTATTATGTTTAACATAAATGCATATTAAATTAATATAATAGAGCATAAATATAAATAAATGATACATAATGCATCAATCTGCTTGTTTGTGCCATTGACCCAAAATTGCATCCACTCTGTGAGAATTTGCCACTTTGCTCACAGTATTGCATGGCTTGTTCATGTACGTTGTATGACTGTTAGGTTTGTATTTCTAATTTATAGTTTTTAATTTTAGTTCCTGTTTCAGAAACATGGATAACCCTCTAGCTGTACCTGTTGGATTGGTCACTCCATCCTATTTGCCTACCTGTGTTCTTTGTGAGAACCAAATTGGAGATACGGAACTGCAACAAATATTAGAAGAGAATGGGCTGAATACTGTCAAGACTTTTGCAGAGAAATGGTCAGTCACAAAACCAACTTCCAAGTATGCCAGAAAGTTCAATCGCATATGGAATAAAATCCATGACCAACTTCCCCCGGCCCTGGAGAAACAGGCCTACCCATTCATACAAGGCATCACCAAAATTTCACCAGTGAAAATAAATTAAACACCAACTCAATGAAACAACTTTCTTCAGATCAATCTTCTGAAGCTGAATTCTCCGGCATACCCAACCCACAGATGTCCAGTAGCAGTGAAGCGGTCCATGTAACTCGATGTAAGAGGAAATTGTTGGAATTTAAGAAGGATGAGATCTGCTTCATCTGTGATAAGAAATGGAAAATGAGAGGAAATATGGAAGACAAACTCCAAAGAGTTGAACTTGAAGATGGAAAGATTACACTGCATGAAAGCATGTTACGCAATAAAAATTCTGATGATGCTCTTTTGTCTGGTACAGCCAAAACTTTGAAGGTCGCTACCGCCAATGTTGGCATTGTTCCTGCTGATGTCAAATACCATCAAAGTTGTTAAAACACTTTCATCTACATTGGCAAATGAGAGAGACAAACACCAGGCGAATTGGAAAGCATTCACACAAAGAGTGCTGAAAGGGAATTTCTTCAAATTGTGAGAAGAATGGTTGTTGAACAGAAATGTTGCTATTTACTTCCAGAGTTACTGGAGGATCTTCATAACCTCTACGAGTTTCATGAATGTGAACAAGATGCTGGAATAAATCACACATTTCAGTTGAAGAATCTTATCAGCAATGAATTTGGAGATGAGATAGGTTTTACTACAGGGAAGGGGATACACGGGAATCCTCTCATTCTTCATTCGACAAAAGTAAACCCACTTGATTATTCTTTGGCAACCTTGAGAGGAGCTGAGCTCAGAGATAGTGACATCACCAAGGCATTTGCAAAGATAATCAATTGGAAATTAAAAGATAGACAAATTGAGTCACCGCAGTTTCCTATGGCATACGAAGACTTGCTTTCTGAGCTTGATAATTATGAACCCATTCTGGAAATCTTCAATGCGATAGCTCTCTCCATAAGCCCTTCTAAGAAGATTAATGCTGTAGGTTGTGCGACCATCCCAACAGAAATTCAAGCTACTAAGATATGGTCCATTGCTAGTGACTGGCAACTCCCTCATTACTGGAGAACATTCTCCAAAGTCAATAGTTCTATTCATGGCCATTCATTGTCTCACCAGAAGTAAAGAAGCAGTCAATCTTCTACATCATTTGGGGGCTGGTATTTCTTACACAGATGTCAGAAGACAAAACAAGAAACAAGAAATCTGAGAGGAAAAAAAAGCACCGCACATAATTCCACCTGGACAGCCAACTCGTGTCACAATTGATAACTCAGATGGTAAGCAACAGGCATTAACAGAAGTCTCAACAACACATGACACTAACTCAATGATTTACATAGCCTGAATTTTGCATCCTGCTGTCATCTGCGATTTGCCAGTACAAGGACAGAACATTCCGAGCAGCTCAACAAGAGAAGTCTAGGAAACCTTTGAGAGTTTAGAACCTGCTGACTATGTGGATTATAAAATAGGAAAGGGAAAACCTTCACCGATTGTCCCATCCTAAGATGAGGATGAAAAAAGGACTGAGTTTGATCTTTGTTTGTGCAAAGATTGTATTTTGGGCTCTGGCAGCAAGCATAGAATCTTCCAGAGAAGATAAATCTCTTCCAGTCCTAGGATCATGGACAGCTTTCATTAAAAAAGCAACATCGACCACTACCTTCAAATCTGAACTGATTTCCTGCCCATTGTACCCACATGAACCAGATGATGCAGTTTGCAGATATTACCTTGACTTTCTCATGGATCTAATGGATGACCTACAAATTGACCACATCTTCAGCCATAGCAATCATGCAGTTTTCTACAAGATTGCACAAACAATGTGGAAAGAAGAAAAATATACAAAAGTGGTTAATTTGATGGGAGGATTTCATGAACTGATGGTGAGGCAGAAGATCCTCTACAAGCGGTATGGTGCTATGGAACTTCATGACTGGTGGGTTCAGGCGGGGATGATAGTGGATGGATCTGTTGACCAGGCCTTGAAAGGACGCCACTATTCTAGCTCAATGTTACATAAACAGTCCCTCGAGGCTCTCCTATGATTCATGGGATCCAAGATTCACAGCTCATTAACCGATGGACTACGAGAAAAGCTCAACAACATGAGAAGATCTGTATCAGCAGAATCCCTGAATCTTGTCCTCTTGGATGAATCTTTCCCTGAAATCCAGTCACGAATGCTGGAAACCTCTGGCACCATGGGACAGTGGGTGACAGGCTACATTGGTGACACCAGCTCTTTTCTCACCCAGGTCGCCTCACACAGAGACAAGAATCTGAACTTGCATCTGCAGGCTCAACAAGATATTCTGCCTTTACTGTTTGCATTCAACTATCAAAACTACTGTCGGTATTTGACGTGGCATTATGTAGACCTCATCAATCTGAAAACCATCAGTGAGAACGCATACAAAAAACTGCAGGAATATGGCATTGGGGATAGTCTGTCTGGTGAGGCATTCTCCACAATACCTGGTGACCTAGTGACTGAGGTCTCAATCAACAAAGAGGTCAAGGTGAGGGATGGACCCACGAGAGGCATTTACAGTATGTCTGAGGAAGCTGCTGGCAACTTCATTTTGAATTCTCAGAAACTCGCTAAAATTCGTTTGTCGCTGAAGGAGAAGATGCTTCTGAAAACATCGGCCACACACAATTTGTGCCATGAAGAAACATGATGGTCAAGTGAAAGAGCTAGTAAAGAAACTTCATGCATATTCAGATCTGGGTGTAGCATGACACATCACAACGGGCATTGAAATACCACCAGCAATAAAAGAGGGCCTTTTGAAGGCAAGGGCTACAGGGGAAGTTATGTTGAGTGCATTTATAAATGACTGCCTCCTATCAAAAAAAGTTAGTTTCTTCGAGCCCATTAAACGCAATGGAATTTCCACGGTAATGGACAAGAAGAAAAAGAAAAGCCAAAGCGGAATCAGTCTTGAAGGAAGACCGTCAGGCTCTCGGTATCATTGTTGCAAAGTGCCCCGACAAGAAAGATGCATTTTCCCATCCGCTCACAACATATCCTCTTGCAGTAGCAACTCCGGATGGAAACCTCTACAAACCTAATACCAAACATGTCTTAAGAAATTATCTCATCGATAAAGCAGAAGCTCAAAGTTCTTCTCCTCTTCTGTTACGTTCAGTGTACATATATAATGCCATGGCAATGGTCAGAGCAGTTTCTGCACAGCATACATGGGACAGCCTTTGGAAAGCACTTCTTGTCACATTCACACCTCCATCTACAGCAAACCCAGTGGAAGTCATCGTCATTTTTAATAATTATAAGGATGATCAGGAGTGCTCATTGAAACAGCAAGAATGAGCTGAGCGAGCGGTAGGAACAGAAGGAATGCGACTTTACATGGGATCAGATTCGCAAGAGATGCTGCAGGGAAAGATGTATCAGCAGTACCTTCACAACAGTGACAACAAAACAGATCTCATACAGCACTTCAATGAATATGTTAGACAAGAGGATGTCAGAAGAAACTTACGATACCCGCTTACTATCAGCAATGGCAGAAGCATGTATACTATATACCCAGATTCAGAAGAATTCCTGTTTTTCTGCAACCACGAGGAGGCAGATACGAGGATTGTGCTGCATTGTCCTCTTGCGAAAGGCCCAGTTGTCGTCCGAGCCAAAGATACAGACATCCTCATCCTGATGGTTTACACTTTCAGAAAGACCCTTCCAGATTCACCATGGATGCTCCAAATTGACCCCGGTGTATTTGTAAACATAAGATCGATATACGATCACATTGGACATGCTGCAAGTTTCAATTTGCCAGCATACCACACTGTCTCTGGGTGCGATGCAATGAGTTGCTTCTACAAGGTATCAAAGAAATTAGTCTTTCAACATTTGCACAGGGTCAAAGAAAGAATAAATCTCCTTTCAGGGCTTGGGGAAAGCACATATGCTTCACAAAACACTGAACATAACATCAAAACCTTCATTCAACACTGCGTGTACAGTGGTACAGGAGGAGAGGATCTGGTAGACACATGAGTAAGGCAATGCAATAACCTGAAAGTGGAGACTATGCAAATGATTCTACCAGACCCAGGGAGCCTATGTCAGCACATAAAGAGAGCAAATCTCATAGCCTACTACTGGTGCCACTGCACAGAGCCAGAAACCCCAAAAGTTGACCCTTGTTTGTCAGGATGGAAATGAGAGGATGAAACACTGAAATCTGTTTGGTTCACTGGGTTTCAGTTACCTGACATCCTGTGTCATAGAAAAAAGGGTGGAAGGTTAACCGGCTGACGATGTGCAACTGACGGAGATGAGGCAAATGATGAAGGTAAGTCAACACCTCAAAGACACACACAGAAGACCAAACAGAAACCTTTGACCACAGCGCCAATGACTGATTGTACAGGAGATGATGTCACTGAAAATGACACATTGGCAGCCAATGAACAAACTTCTGCGGATGAATCTTCAAGCTTCGGGAGTGAATGTGACAGTTCAGATCCAGAGTGGACTCCAATATAATGACTTCAAAAGTGGACATTACGACCAAGGTGTACTATTGACCCAAAATATTCATAGTGTTGGGTCAAATTGTTGATAAAATTACAATTCTAAACAACAAATCAGCACATGCAACATTTAGATTTTAAGCATTACTACACATACTTCAAAATATTTTATCAGTAAATTGTCCCGTGAATTCAATTGTATTATGTAGTATTAATGTGTGCATTTGGTCCTGTGTCTAACAGGGAGCCTCAAAGCAATATATAGATGTCATAAATGTTCATGAATAAATGTTCAATATATAGATGTTCATGAATCATTGATAGTCAGTATCTTGAAAGCTAGGTATTTGGAAATTATTATTGGATCAAGTATTTACTAGCGATATGGTGGCCATATTGGATTTTGGCTGCCATTTTGGATTTTCTAAGTTGTTCCATCCAACTTGGCATGACAATAAATGTAGAAAATGACACCTTGGAATTGTAAATCGGGGATTCCTAGGCTGAGCTATGGGACCCAGAGGGCCCACAATGTCCAAAATCAGAAATAGGCCCCCCCAAGGGGCCCTCCACCACTTTTCTTGGGGGTAAGAAGCAAATTCTGAAGGGTGAGGTCTATCTATACAGAAATCTGCAGAGATACCAACCTCTGCATCGTAAATCGAAAGATTAGGCCGGTACACCTGTATAGGATCTAAGCCCAGCAGGTGATTTTACTTCACAAATTGTTCTTAGCTGAATGTACTAATATAATTTATTATTACAACCCCACACCACCATGAATACCACTAAAGTGTGTTTCCATCTTATAAAAAATTCTGAGAAAATGTTTAAGTACCTCCTTAGGTTTGAACCACTGATCCTTTGGCTGCAAAACAAACATGCATTCAGCATGCTAGTGAACTGCAGGTAAGTGAACTACAGTTTCTATGATGTAGAGGTCATGTCACACCTGCCCAACTGGAGACTGGGGATCTAATCCCAGCAGACAATTTACCTTCACAAACATGGAAAAACAGAAACATAGATGTTGATGGCAGATAAGGACCACAAGGCCCATCCAGTCTGCCCATTTTTTCTACTTTATGAATGTGCCATAGGCCTTTACTCTGTCAATGGCCTATCTAGTCATACTCATCTGTATTGCTCCCTTATGCCTATCCCATGCCTGTTTGAAGCCCTGCACTGTATTCATATCCACCACTTCCTGAGGTAAGCCATTCCATGCATCCACCACCCTTTCTGTGAAAAAGAACTTTCTCATATTACCCCTTAATCGGCCTCCCTCTAATCTCATGCTGTGTCCTCTTGTCCTGCTATTTTTCTTATATTGAAACATGTTAGACTCTTTCACCTTGTTAATGCCCTTAAGATGTTTGAATGTTTCGATCATATCACCTCTCTCCCTCCTTTGCTCTAGGGTATACATGTTGAGCTCCATTAATCCATCCTCATATGTTTTCTGATGCTGTCCCTGCACCATTTTGGTTGCCCTTCTCTGGACTGCCTCCATTTTGTTAATGTCCTTGTGCAGATGCAGCCTCCAGTATTGCACATAGTACTCTAGAGGGGATGTAACCATTGTCTTGTAAAGAGGGATTATTATCTCCCTCTTATGACTTGTGATACCCCTACTAATACACCCCAACATATCCCTAGCCTTTCCTACTGCTTTAGTGGTCTGCTTGGATGATTTCAGATTGCCTGTGATGACGATGCCCAAGTCTCTTTCTTCTCTTGAGTTTGCCAGCAACTCCCCTCCCAACCTATAGGTGGCTTTAGGTTTTCTCTTCCTTATGTACATAGTCTTGTACTTCTTTGCGTTAAACCTCAGCTGCCACTCTTCCAACCATTTTGCCAGTTTATCCAGATCTCTTCTCATTCTGCCCACCCCATCTGGATAATCTGCTGTGTTGCAGATCTTGGCGTTATCTGCAAACAGACAAACCTTACCCATCAGTCCATCTGCAATGTCACTGATGAAGATATTGAAGAGGACTGGCCCCAGGACTGATCCCTGAGGTACCCCACTTGTGATTTGCATCTCTTCTGACTGTATACCATTTACCACCAATCTCTGTTTTCTGACCATCAACCAGTTTGCCACCCAGTTGACCAACTTCTGACCCACCCTGAGCCTATCCAACTTATTAATTAATCTACTACATGGAACAGTATTGAAAGCTTTGCTGAAGTCAAGGTAGGCGACATCAGCTGCACCCCCTTGGTCTACTACTCTGGTTACCCAGTCAAAGAAATCTATGAGATTAATTTGACAGGACCTTCCTGTTGTAAACCCATGCTGTCTTGGATCCTGTGCTCCTGTGGATTCCAGGTGTTGCACTATCCTTTCCTTAAGGAGTGCCTCCATAATCTTGCCCACTACAGAGGTAAGACTGACTGGTCTGTAGTTCCCTGCCTCCTCCCTGTTACCATTCTTGTGGAGAGGGGTCACATGAGCCCTTCTCCAGTTTTCTGGGACCTCTCCTGTGCTCAGAGACTCACTCAACAGTTCTGATAATGGCTCTGCTAGTTCCACCCTTAGCTCTATTAGTACCCTGGGATGTATGCCATCTGGCCCCATTGCCTTGTCCACCCTGAGCTTAGCGAGCTCTTGTAGGACCCTTTCTTTTGTGAAGGCACTTGTGGACACCTCCCACACCCCTGTGTCCATGGTGCTGATCTTTGGACCCTGTCCTACCTTCTTCTCAGTAAATACTGAGCAGAAGTATCTATTTAGGATAGATGCTTTTCATGTTCCTCCTCCACACACTCCCCCTTATCCAAACTCAGTTGTGTACAGGAGGGGGCTGACCCTGGCCCCGGCCTCCCAGTTAAAACAGCCACCATCTGAAATTTTGTTACAGACTGTTTGTGTTAGATAGGTAGATAGACAGATAGATAGACAGATAGATAGACAGAGAGATAGATAGATAGATACTTTATTTCTATAGTGCCCCTTTCCAGGTACTCAGAGCACTTCACAATTAAAACACAGTACAACAACTTTAAAACATTCATTAAAATACAGAGTTGGAGCAAGCAGCAATATATATAGAACTATCTATCTATATAATAAAATCCAACTATTTATACATTAAAAGCCTGGTTGAATAGGAAAGTAGATTTTAATCCTTTTTTAAAGGTTTCCACCGAGGGTACCTTCCAGCTGGTTGGGTAAAGAGTTCCATAGGGTAGATGCAGCCACTGAAAACACTCTATCACCAGAGTTACACAACCTAGCCCTAGCAACACTAAGGAGGTAACCCTCACAGAGCCTGGAACAGACAGTGGAGCACAAGGAGATCTTGCAGGTATACTGGTCTTCCCTTGTGTAGGGCTTTATAGGTCACTAGTCCAACCTTGAAGGCAATCCTCCACCTAACCGGCAGCCAGTGCAGTTCGCGGAAGACAGGCGTAATATGATCACACCTACGAACACCTTTCAATAGTCTTGCCACCATGTTCTGCACCAGCTGCATTTGGTGGAGGTTACCGTCAGATAGCCCTAGGTACAGGGCATTGCAGTAATCCAGCCTGGACATTATGAAAGCATGTACTTGTGAGGTTAGGTCCTCAGGCGGTAACAGGTTCTAAATCTGGGCAATGTTCCTCCAGTGACAGAATTCACTCATAACAACGGCAAACACCTGAGCATTAAATGTCAGGCTGCTGTCGAGAATCACCTCCAAATTCTTCACCCATTCAGACGGGATCAGTGATACTCCCCAGTACAAGGCCAGGGGGTTAATGCAGACCCCTTCCTTCATTTACTCATTAGCTAAACATTCACCATCTCACAAAATCCAGAGTCATGATTTGCGATTGGAGTTGACTCATCAGGAAGTGGGGCAAAGCCGCATAGCATGGGTGTGGCAGCACCTGTGTGAAGACAATAGAAAGCAAGAGAAAAGCATATATCCAGTATGGCGCAGTGGTTTAAGGCTCTGAGCTGCAACTCTGGAGACCTGCATTTGAATCCCACAACCCCCACTTGCATACTGTGTGACCCTGAGCTAGTCACTTAACTTCCTCGTGGTCCCAGGTTGCACCTGTAAACAAGCTTTCAGCTTAGTGTGTCTCACCTGGTAAGATAATTGGTAAATAAATAAATATGGGCAAAGTTAATACTGGCAAGATGGGTGAAACAGATATGTATAGTGAAAATCAGAAGAAGCTCTTGCAGCTGAACAGAACTGGGCTCCCTCCCTCCTCCAAAGCAGCTCAGTGTGTGGTTGTCGGTGGTCTGTGGGTAAGCGCGTGTACTGTGTACAGTGCAGCACCTGATCATGTGGTTAACAGGTGAGGAATGAAGGGGAAAAAAGATGAAGAAAGACTACTGGGTACTGGGCCTGAAAGTGGGTTTTGAACTGATATTGTACCGCCTGGAGTGATCAGAGTTTTGGCTGCAAGATGAACAGGTAGGCACTGAGGCACAGTGTGAACTTCAGTATGCTTACTTAAATGCTGATCCTGGAGAGACATGAGACTTAGAGTCTGGCCTGCCAACTTTAATTTAATATAAAATAACATTAGAAATACAACACCCTATTTGCTGTGGTTATTAGCGACATCCAGAGGCACCACAATAGTCTCACAGACCTCCTGTCAAGCTTTCTTCTTGCTGCTTGTTGTACAGCCAGAGCCCATTCAACAGAGCAAACTGTGCCTCCTTGGTCACTAGTGCAACCTATATCCAGTAAGGTCACTGGAAATTATTACTGTTGCATGGAAAGTACTAGGGAGAGCAGCATGCATGTGAGCTTTCATTTTTGGGTGGTGGGAAGATTATACTGTATTTGGGAGTGTACCAGGGACAACAGCCTGATTTTGAGTTTTTTCCTTGGTGGAGGAGTACACTGTACTTACAAGGGAGAACAACCCAATTGTGATACTTTTTTTGGGGGGGGGCTGCAGAGGAGTGCTTTGAAGAACAGCCTGTGTATGTTTTGGGGGAATGACTAGGTTGGGGGAGAGATTGTGTGTTGAGGAGGGCAACATTCAAAAGTTCTCAGTCCGAAATTGTGTGTGTGAGTGTGTGTGTGGGGGTAGGGTGGGGTTGGAGGTAACTATTAAGGTGCCTTTAGCCTGATACTGTGTGTATGCATCTTTGTTTCAGGGGGACAAGTTGCATGAAACACAGTTTTAAATGCAGGAAAAGTAATAATTTACATTGCTTGTTTTTAATTTCTGGGGTGGGGGCATGCCTAGCTTTGCAGAGATCTTGGTCTCCCTTGTTCTTTTACTCTTTCTATGCACCACACTGTTCTCTGACTTTTATTCTTAACTAAATTTACATCTCATAAAGTTTACTATTCTACTTCATACCAGCATGAATTGCTACTCAAGAAAGTTTCCATCTTACAAAAAAAGTTCAAAACATCTTTTTAAATTCCTGCCAGGATTCAGACTATTTATATGTGAATTTAAACCACTGATTCTTTGCTTATTAAGCAAACACACATGCAGTGTGTCACTTGAGCTGCAGGTAAGTGAGTTATATTTCCTATGGTGTAGATGTTATGTCACTGTCTGCAAAACACATGACTGGAGATCTAATCCCAGCAGGCAGTTTCTCTTCATAAATTGTTTTCTTATCTAAATTTACTTTTCATATAATTTACTATTCCAACTCCACAACACCATGAATCACCACTCAAGTAAGTTTTCATCTTAAAAAAAGTTTAAGTCCCTGCCAGGATTTGAACTACTGATCCTTTGTCTACTAAGCAAACACATATGCATTGTGCCACTGAGCTACAAGTAAGTGGGTTGCAGTTCCTATGGTGGAGAAGCTATATTGCAACTTTATTTATTTATTTAGTTTTTGTTGACCAGGTACGTGCACTAGACAAATCCTGCCTATTTTCAGGCACGAACCAGGGGAAGGGGATACAGATGAATGCCAACTGACCTTGAACCAGATTAAGCTGTTGGCGGTATTTTTTTAGTGAATGAGGGAAATTTGGCCAGGACACCGGGGAAGTTCCCCTACTCTTTTCGATAAGTGCCATGGAATCTTTAACATCCACCTGAACTACCACAATCCAGGCAGATGGGACCTTGTTTTAATGTCTCATCTGAAAGACGGCACCTCAGAAGTGCAGCACCCCTCTCATGCTGCACTACAGTGTCAGTACTGGGATATTAACCCAAGTGCCAGATGTGGGAACTGAACCCACAGCCCTCTGATCTCCCGGCCTCAGAGGCGAGTGTGCTACCTACTGAGCCACTTGCAAAACAGATGACTCGAATTGTATTCAAACCTAGACAAGCCTCAGCCGGGACTAATTTAATTGATTACAATATACTTTAGCATTAAGTTCAATTATCTGAAAGTCAGCTAGTATCTCTGCTGAAACCCTTTAGTACATTGGCAATGACATCTAACAATGTCTCTCATACAACAAAAATTGTAGTGAGAAAGAAAAAAACCCTATCATTGACATCATCAGTGACATCATGCAGCTGAATCACTCACACTGAATGCAACCTTCTGGTCTCCTAAGGCATATTTAAAACCCTGGCCATTAAACGCTTATGGAAATTTGCCACTGCCAAAGAACCTAGTAGTGCTCCTAGTGGGCAAACCATCTCATAAAGCACTTGATTGTAAACTTCTTTCATGTTTCCCCCTTTTCTCCTTTTCTGCCTGTTAGCTTATTTCCTGAAATGTATATAACTGAGCCATAACTCCCCTTCTACTGTACATTATTTACCTGTCCCAACACTGTTCGAATTTGATATATGGCAACTGTATTTTATTGTATTACTGTAAATTGTTTACCTGTCTCAACACTGTTCAAACTTGATGTATCACAATTGTACTATATTGTATTGTACTGTGATATTGTGTATACTTTGTACCAAGTTGTCCTACCAGGACCTCTTTGTAAATGAGCGTGCTCAATGGAGTTTTCCTGCAAATAAACTTGACCTTGAACTTGAACCTTAAACTTGACTCAAATGCACAAAAGAGTATGCATGACCACAACAGGTTCTAACAACTATGCTGTTTGCACCTAAAAACTCAGTTATACCACTAGGAAAGAAATGTATACCCCACACAATCTGAAGCAAAATGTGATATGTTTTCTTATAAATTGGTAGAGCTGAATGTTTTTGGCCCCTCATGTTCCCTGCCATACTTCTACCTCCCTGAGTAATTATTAAGCCCTTTCACAAATATGTTATGTTCTACCTCAACAAGCAGCATGGAACCTATAGCTATCCTCTATGCAGGGCGGGAGTGGAACCTAGAGAATAATGTGTTGAACTAGGCTGCCCATCTACCAGGAGTGAAAATGTGGTGGCAGACAGTCTTAGTCAAACAATGGCAAATTCACATAAGTGGACCCTCACAGAGGATGTATTACAGTCCCTATTTAATAATTGGAACTAGTCAGCATCCCACCTCAGTGCACAACTGCTATGCTACTGCTCCAGAAATCTAAAGCATGGAGCTTGTTTTCCAGGATACATTCAGGTTCAAGCTGCAGGAGACAGGTCAGTTTCTCTGTGCTTTCCTGCCAGTCTCATTGGCTCAGAGGGTGCTCCTCAAACTGAAGGCCCACAGGTGTCAAATGATTCTAATAGTACTACACTGGTATCAGTAGATATGGTACCCACTGTTATGTCAAATGGCAATTTAGAGTCTACAGGACTTTCCCTGGAGATCCAACCTGTTGAAACAATTTCAAAGAGAGCTGGGATGTCCAAACCTTTGGTCACTACACCTCCAATCCTGAATCCTGGGGATGTATAAGTTGACATGTTACGTGTCTTTGAAGGAGACTCCCATGTCTTGCAAGCAATAAGGAAACCCTTCGCCAGAAAAGCCTGTGCCACCAAGTGGAAGCATTTCTTGATCTAGTGTTTCAAAAGGCCTCTAGACTCCTGCACCTGTCTTCCAGAACAAATTCTTATGTACTGAGTGGACATCTGTAAAACTGGCAGTTAGCAATAAATACAAACATAATTAATACATATGCAGTTAAACACAATTAATACAAATAGGTAAGAAAGCGTTATAAATAACAATTGTGCCAGGACACAGACTCTGTGTAAGCAAAATACACCACAATGCAATAAACTGCTGGAGGATAACAACATTTGCAATGTGCAGAAGGCAATACTGAGTTTAGGGAGGGGCAAATGGTTGGGGAAGAGAAGATGGACAAGGGGACTAAAACATAGAAACATAGAAATTGTTGGCATATAAGGACCACTAGGCCCACCCGGTCTGCCCATATGCCCTATACATTGTATGTGGCCACTGACCCTATGTGATCAATGGCTTTTCATCACTCCCTCCCTTCTCAAGGTTCCCTGGTGCCTGTCCCAGGCATGCTTAAACTCCTCCACTGTGCTTGTCCCCACTACCACCTGTGGCAGACTACAGTATTACAAGTGTATGTGCAGGGCAAAATGGGGAGCAATGGAGGGGCGGGGGGAGGGTGGAGGGCAGCAGCACTCAGTTCAGCATAAGGGGCAACTGCAGAAGTGAGTAGTGAAGTCATGGAGGAGAGAGGTGAGTAAGTGGTGGGAAGGGGCAGAGCAGATTGCAGGGGGAGACAACCCCAAGGTTTGAGGAACCAGAAGGAGACGCCAGCTTGACCAGCAGTAGATTTCCTTGAGGGGGAGTTGTAAGAGAGTGAGAGCCAGAGTTGTGAGGAAGTAGTAAGTTGTGGGAGGAAGTGAGGAGGATAGTAATGTAGGACAGAAGGGAGACAAGCCAGTATTTAGAGAGAAAGGAAGCACAATGGGTGAGGCGTCTGGGCTCAAGACAGAGAAGGAAAAGTAGGCATACAGGGAGCAGTGGTGGGGGGTAGGAGTTGGTGACAGTCCAGAACAAAGCAGCAAAAGGAGTGAAAGAGGAGATCCAGTCTGGCTATGGTGGACTTGGGAGCAGCACGGTACATGATGTCACCATAGTTGAAGATGGGGAGTGTCATCTTACAGATGATCTCTCTATGGTCAGGAAGCACAATACATCCTTCATTCCTATAAAGTACACCAAGTTTGGAGTGAAGCTTCAAATTGATGGAATCCACATGTGAAGGGGAAATGAAGGGGAAACTGTTTAACCAGGAAAGGAATATTAAGTCAGAGCTTGTTTCAGGTGTGTCCTTGGAGCACAAGGAAGTTAAATGACTTGCTCAAGGTCACACAGTATGCAAGTGGGGGCAGATGAGATACAAACCCAGGTCTCCTGATTTGCAGCTCAGTGCCCTTAACCACTGTGCCATACTGCCTCCTAATGGCCAGAGAAATTGAGGTGCCTGTCCAGCCAGACCCTGAGATACCTAAATGAGGAGGCGTCCTGAATTGCTGCACCATCAAGGGTATGGCAGGAAGGTATGTGAGCCTAGCGAGCCTCTGCCAAGTATCAAAGGTTACAGAGACTGTTTTCTTGGTGTTGAGGGTCAGTTGATTTGACAGAAACCTGTGCTGGATGTTAGTAAAGGCCAGATGGAGCCTGCTGGTGAGGACAGGGGCAAAAGGTACCTTATCATCTGCATATATATGGATAGATGCAGAGGAGCAGGCAGCAGGGAGGTCATTTAGGAAGATGGAGAAGAGTAGGGGGCCAATCACAGACGATTGCAGCATGCCTGAGCTGATAGGGATTGGAGAGGGGATGGATTCTTTAATCTGGACAGCTTGAGACCTTCTCTCAAGGTAGGAGCAGAACCACCTGACTGAGGAGTGAGAGAGCCCCCCGCCTTGAGCTTGTCCAGGAGAAGGGGGTGGGTAATGGTGTCAGAGGCTTTGGCTAAGTCAACAAAGATGTCAGAGGTGGCCAGGTACTGATGTATGTTGGAGAGAAAATGGAGTCAGTAAGCTGGAGGAGGGAGATAGAGGTGGAAGTGTAGTGGGATTTGCAAAAGCCAGACTGGTAAGGAGTGAAGGAAGGGGGAGAGCTGGGATAGCAAAACATGCTCCTGGAGGTTGGCCAGGGTGGGAAGGAGGAAAGTAGGGTGTTAGTTGCCAGGAGAGGTTGAATCACCCCCTTTGGTAAAGGAGATAGATAGCCTGTTTCCAAGAATCAGTGACAGAGGCTAAAGAGAAGGAGAGACTGAGAAAGGAGGTAATAGGTAGTGTAATAGCAGGGGCAGAGAACCTTAGGAGTTTGGGGTCTAGACCATCAGGGCTCACACCTTATGGGGATTTAGAGACAGGGGGCCTTAAGGGATGCAATGGGATTGGTAAGACTGTGTTTGGATAAGGGGGTTGGAGAAGAAGGGGTTGAGCGGGGACGTGGTAGAAGACGGAGGGGGTATGGAGGAGGGTGAGAGGAGGAAGAAGAAGGCACAGGACATGAAGAAGGAGTTGAAAGCTGAGATGACAGAAGAGGGGTCAGAAACAAGAATGTCATACACCTTTAGGACTGGAAGAGGGGACTGGGTTGGGGAGAGAAAAGGGCATGGATTCCCTTTGATAACTTGATGGGGTGTTAAGATTGTTCTGGAGCATGGATGCAATGTACATTCAGACTTAGCCAGGCTGGTAGCTGTGGTACAGGCATTACAAAGGGTCTGGTACTTGATTAGGTCTGCAGGGGGGCCAGAAAACCTGTGAGTCAGCCAGGCAAGGTCTCTCGCATGGAGACTAATCAGCAACTCCGCAATGATCCATGGAAGGTGGAAACCTCGGACCTGTTTTTTTCTAAGGGGAGCCTGTAGATCCCAGGCAGGTTCCTTGGGGGACTACATCAGTTGAGACCTTCAGTAAAGAAACCTATAGCAAACTGGAATTTCAAAGTGATGCTGGAAAAGGTCACCCATAAACCTCTCAACACAGCTGGCAAATATTAATTAAAATTTCTCATGTCAAAACAGTTTTCCTGGTAGCTATCACCTTTTATTGCAAAGTATCTGTCTTTAAAAGCTTTAGTGACTTACTGTTCCTACATGGTATCCTATAAGAATAAGCCCGCTCTCTGTATACAGTGGTGGATCTAGGGGGTGGCAAAGGGTGCAACCACAGCCTCATTGTAACATACTTGCTTACTGGTGTTGCATTTCACTTCGTTCAGGAAGTCTGATTTATTGCTGGTAAAAACATTCATATTCAAAACTATAGATTTCTTTTATATTTTCTGTCAAAATGTACTGAAAATTATAATAGCAGACAATATAAAGGATTCATACAAGTTAAAAAAAAATTGCATATCAGCTATGCACACCACCCCAGCAACCCCCCATTGTAACATCCTGGAGCCTCCACTGTCTGTATACACTCTCATTTTCTGCCAAATGTGGTATCAGAGTTTTACATTAACCAGTCCTTGGTACAGCCACCATTCATCCTCAAACCTGAGAATGTCATAGAAGTGTTATTTCAGTCCCTATAAGTAAGCTTCTACTTTGATAGAGCCAAAGCACACAATCATCTCGACTGTTGTCTCCTTCAGTCCAAAATTTTAAAGGAGTCCAATTTCCAAACAGTGTCTACCCAACTGGATTGCTAGTTGCAGTCAGCGCTACTACTCCATTGCAGGGAAGTATCTTGTGAATCCTGTTAATGCTCATTCCATCTGAACCATGGCCACATCAGTGACTTTGCTCAGACTGCTTCCAGTCTCAGAGGTATGTAGGGATGCCCCCTGATGAAGCTCCATTAAATGTAACAGTCGTGTTCTGGATGGCAGCTGGTCCTGTAGGTGAGACTGTACTTAGCTGCACTAAATTGCACTTTTTTCAGTGATGTTGCTCTACAATAAAATGCCTGTATTCATGGAAGTGCTTAGATAAAGCACTCACAATTAATGGCAACCTGCAAATACTTTTGGAGACACTGACAAATGATGATAGATATGTTGTTCTGGGCCCAAATGAAATATAGAAACAATTGAAATGGTTGCCTTTTGCCTCTTGTACCATAGCTGGGAGTGGGCTGGCCAGTAGTGATATTACAGCGCAAGGGTGTTAAATACAGCTGTGCTTTTGTGAGTGCTGGTAATTTTAACATCTCACCCAGAGTGCACTCCAATAAACTTTGTTTGGAACCTTGATTTTGTTATCTTAACAGATCTGTGGAGCACATCGACCCTATGCATACGCTGGTCCAGATTGGTGGATGCAACCTGGAGTAGTGTTAACACCTTTATGAAACATTATATCCAGATGTTAGTTCAAGGCAACATGCAGATTTTGGGTTGGCCTTACTACATGGTTTACTCTCTTCATAAGTCCTGTTGTCTCAAACCGTCCCAGTTTGGCAGTTGATACTGCCAGTCATTCAACCAATGAGTATGGTTCTATGGAGCAGATAGTCTAGAAAGATAAGGAAGTTACTTACCATAACTCATGATCTTCTAGAAGATCTCCTCCGCAGAGCCACATTTTCCTACCCACCATCCCCTCCAACTCAGTGATCTAACTAGGAGTGTATTTGTTATTCTCCCCTCTCAAGCAGGTGTATCAGCTGTGAAGATAAGTACTATTTGTTATCCTCTCTTACAGGGGCATGTGGGCTATCTTAAGCCTGTTTGTGTTTTACAAAGTTTATTTTAAAACATTTTTTAATTGTTTGCATTTTGTTCTCCTTCACAGTAAAAAAGGTATTGAGATGGTTGGGGTCTACACCACTTCATATGCTGCAGGCACATGACTGTATGGTGCCATATGCCAGAGCTATGACCACCATTGCTAGACCCAAAACATCTGCTTCCCACAGGGCCCTAGTGCTGCTGATCCTAAGACCAAAGAGTGTGAGTCTGTGGAAGAACTGCTCTAGATGATTAAGAATTACTCCTAGTAACATTCCTTCAAAATAATGTGCAATTTGTATAAAATGTGCCATTGCTGAATTAGTATCTGTTGGCAAAACAGCCCAAGATGACCTGACTATTCAGGGACAGACATACTAACTGTATATAGTAGTATGCCATATCTACATATAACAATGCAGTTTTGTCAGCATCTACAATCATTGCTTCAGTGAATCAACTGGTCATGGGAGAGTAAAGTTTGTTTGATGGTGGGGTGGGGATGTGGTTCAGAAAATAGCATTTACAGGCTGCTGTACTGCCAGTACTGCTTTACATTATAAGCACCAGTTTGGGGTGGGAAAAACATTGCATGGTGCATTTAGCTGTAGATCATCAAGCATACAGGAACTTATCGTGGTACCTTTACTACCAGGTCATCAATTCTAGCCATCTAAATAGTTGTTTGCCATCACTGAAATAAAACAGTTTGTGTGAAAATTAGTTTATCACTTGAGGTTGACAGCGGTTGTGGTTACACAGAAACAAAGGATTACTAGGCCCATCTAGTCTACCCTGTTTTACATGCCTATTACTACACTCTAAACTCTATCTGGTCACAGGTGTCTTCCCTCTTCCCTTTCCTGTACAAATTATGCCAGTGTGCTTATCCCACACATGCTTGAAGCTCCCTTCTGTGTTCACCCAACCACATCTTCTGACATGTTTTAGGTGTCCACCACTCTTTGTTTGAAGAAGAATTTCCTAATATCCCTCATAAATGTCCCCCACATACCTTCATAGCATGCCCTTATATTCTGGTATTCTTTCTTCTCTGAATGAGGCACCCCCTCCTGCACCTTTTTCACCCCTGTAAGATACTTCAAGTCTCAGTCACATCCCTTCTCACTCTCCTCTGCTCCAGGGAGCACAGGTTGAGCTTCCGTAGCCTCTCCTCTTATGATTTCTTATGCAACTCCTCCATCATTTTGGCAGCACTCCTCTGAACCATTTTCAGCGTGTCAATGTCCTTGCAGAGGTACAGCCTCCAGAACCGGACACAGTATTCCAGATGAGATCTTACTAGTGAGCGATAGAGTGGCAACACCACATTCCTTCTCCTGCTTGAAATCCCCCTCTCTCTGTACCACAGCATCCAGACAGTCTTGTCTGTTGCCTTGTTTCACTGCCTTACCCCCTTAAAATCATCAGATATGATTATCGCAAGGTACCGCTCTTGTTTGGTGGCTACAAGTACCTCCCCATCTTATTCACAGCTCCTGGATTTTCCTGCCCCAGGTGCATGACTTTGCACAATTTGGCATCAAAACTCAGCTGCCACACCCTAAACCACATCTCTAGTTTTCCCAGATCTCCTTGCATTCTTTCCACCCCTTCCTGGGTGTCCATCCAGTTACAGATTTTTGTGTCATCCACAAAGAGACACACCTTCCTGTCCAGTTCCTCAGCAATGTCACTTATGGGGACATTGAAGTGGACAGGTCCCAGTACAGATCCCTGTCTTACTCCACTGGTCACTATCCTGTCCCCAGGTGACTGTCATTTACCACTATCCTCTGCCTCCTGTCCTTCAACCGGCTGGATACCCAGCTTGCCGCCTTCTACCCAACCCCCAGAATGCTAAGTTCTGACATTCAGTAACATGAAGCAAGGAATAAGTGGTTGTACAGTAAGACAGCCCTTAGGACTTAGTGACCATAACATGGTTCAGTTTAAAATAAAGGAAATGAAACCAACTATTAGAGGGGTAACTAAAGTCAAGAGGTGGAATAATGTGGATTAGAACTCCATGCAGAAATATATGAGTAAATGGAATTGGGAGAAAGAAATTACAGGACTTACTGTTGAAGAAATATGGATGAAAATTAAATGCAAACTAGAATACTGTATTAAACAGTATGTTCCAGAAAGAACAAACTGTAACAACCGTGGAAAGATTCCATCGTGGCTAACCATGAGGTTGACTATAATCATTAAAAAGAAAAAGGGACGACATTCAAGGTATTAAAAAAAGATCCAACAGATACTAATTGGCAAAAATTCAAAGAAACTGTCAAGACATGCAAATGATCCATAAAAAGAGCTAAACAAAATGAGGAAGTAAGTACAGCAAATATGACTATGGACAATAAAAAAAAGTCTTCAATTACGTAAACAATCAACGCAATGGTACAGAGGGAGTGGGACCACTGTCTATAAATGGCAACTTAACCTCAGATGAACAAATAATGACAGACACATTCCGTAAATATTTCACAAGTGTGTTCCAAAAAAAGACCAGCAAAATTGAATTAGGAGCTGTAGCTGGAACTGAATGTACTGAATCAATTGATTTCACCAAAACTAGTATAATTAAAAAAATTAAACAAATTAAAAGTGAATAAGTCCCCAGGGCCAGATGGCCTCCATACACGAGTATTAAAAGAGCTGTCTATCGAATTATCATGCCCTATATCTCTGATGTTCAAAACGTCTATGAGGGAAGGAAATGTCCCAGATGATTGGTGTATGGCTAATGTCACACCAATATTAAAAAAGGGTAACAAAACTAATCCCAAAAAATAAAGACCAATCAGTTTGACCAGTATATTGAGTACAGTTATGGAGGAATACATTAAAGAGTACATCGACGATCATATTAAAATTACTGGTTTGATGGATGTGTCACAACATGGCTTTACTAAGGGAAGATCGTGTCAGACAAACTTGATGTATTTCTTTGATCATGTGAGTAAGGCCTTGGAGAAGAGTTTGGCGGTCAATGTGGTTTATCTGGATTTCGCCAAGGCCTTCAATTTGAACCCTCATGATGAGCCGATTAATAACCTGTTAGACCTAGAGATAGACATATCAATCATAAGATGGGTGGAATCTTTGCTGAGTTATAGACGGCAATGAGTAAATATCAGGGGACATGCATCAGAATGGAGAGAGGTGTTGAGTGGGGTTCCCCAAGGCTCCTCAGGGCTCCATGCTGGGACCAGTATTGTTCAACTTGTTTGTGTCATCAAAGAAAACATCAGAAAAATCATGGACTACTAAATTTGCAGACAACACTAAGATCAGTGTTAGAATCCAGGAAACTGACGATATCATAGGGTTCCATAATGACATTAACCAAATAGAAAAGTGTGCGGAACAACATAAAATTAGATTTAATACAGACAAGTGTGCTGTCATGCATTTTGGTAGGCAAAATAAGCTATCAAATTATACATTAAATGACAAAATATTAACATCAGTAGAGAACAAGAGAGACCTAGGAATTATAGTGGCAAATGAACTAACATTTGGAAATCACACAAGAGAAGTAGTTACAGGAGCAAATAGAATGCTCAGCTGTATATTATGGCATATTAAAGTAGAAAAAGTTCAGTGATGTTTCCACTGTACGTTGCTCTGGTCAGGCTGCAGTTGGAGTATGGGGCTCAGTTTTAGACACCTTATCACAAGAGAGATGTGAATTTGCTCGAAGGGGTCCAGAGGAGAGCAACCAAAAGAATAAGCAATATGCAGGATTTACAGTACGAGGAGAGAACTAAACATCTGAATTTGTACACCATGAAATATCGGAGTCAAAGAGGTGATCTTTGTTTGGTGTATGCTGCTTTCCACAATCTGGACCTCTGGAAATGCATGGGTCTAGAAAAGAAAGATTTAAACAGGTGTACTAGAGCACATGGTTACCAGTTAAAGGGCGAACAGCTCAAAACAAACAAGAGGCAATCTTGGATTAATCCAAGGGTAGTATCAGTATGGAATGAATTCCCATCAGAAATAGTGAATAGTGAATGCATAGACATGTTCAAACACAGATTAGATAAACATTATGCAAATTTGAGGTTCCAATATGGGACATAGGTCCTAACTGGCAAGGCAATGTTGCCACAAGCTATTGTCTTGAACAAATGCTTATGATACTTATGAAGTTTCTTAATTTAGCCTCCTGTGTGGTACAGTGTCAAAGGCCTTACTGAAGTCTAAATAGGCCGCATCTACTGCCCTTCCCTGATCCACCTCCCTAGTTACCCAGTCAAAGAAATATATGATATTTGTTTGACATGACCTCCCCCTGTGAAACGATGCTGTTGGTGATCCTGCAGCCCAGTTGCCTGCAGGCTCTCCATCAGTCTCTCCTTCAGCAGGATTTTCATCAATTTCCCCACCACTGCTACGAAACTGACTGACTTCCTCCAGTCCTCTGGAACTACCTCCCCGTCTCCAAGGTGGTGCTGAATAGTGTTGCCAGAGGGGCGGCAGCACTATGCTCAGTTCCTTTAGTGCCCTTTGATGGATGCCACCTGGCTATATCGCCCTGTTTTTATTTAAGGTTTCCAGTCCCCTTCGGACGCTGTCCTCCAAAGACAGACTTGTGTCCATTCCCCCTGTACCTGTTGATACATATCGGTCTGTCACCCCCCACTGTGAAGACCTAGAAAAAACATTGTTGAGCCTTTACTGTCCTCACCCTTCTTCCTGTGTCTCTTTGTTTATCTAGATATACCTCCCTTTTCCCCTCTTACTGGTCTCCTTGTATTTCCTGAAAGCTGCTTGTTTCTCCCTTATCTCCTTAACCACCTCCTTTGAGAATCATAGTGGCCCTTTCCTCCTCCTACCCTTGCTTACTTCCTTTAAACAGCTTGCCATTGCCTTAGTTATTTCCTCCTGCATCCTTTTCCATTGCACCTCCAATCCCCCCAAGCCATCCCCTCTTCAAGGTATTTACCAAGGCAGTCTCCCATTTCTTTAATATCTGCTCTCCTGAAGTACAGAACCATCCTAGTGTGGTTCTTCTCCTGCCCAGTCTGTACACCAATCCGCACTGTATGATAATCGTTTGCACCCAGTGGGCTACCCACTCGGATGTCTGTAAAGCTGTCCCTGTTCATAAGTGCCAGGTCCAGCACAACCTCATCATTAATGGGTTCTGTAACAAGCTGCCCAAGAAATGTCCATTGCAAGGAGTCTAGGATGTCCCTGCCTCTTGTTTTCACTGTGGCCAAAATGATCCAGTTGACATCAGACAGATTTAAGTCCCCCATAATTAATATCTTCCCTTCGCTTAGCATTCTGCCAATAGCCTCCCCTAAAATCTTGTCTAACTCCTCTCCCTGTGTTGGTGGTCTACGCACCAGCCCCATGCAGATAAAGGCCCCGGATCCTGTCTCTAAGCCAACCCAATGAACCGCCAACCCTTCCTTATCCACATTGTGCCCTTGTATCTCCATGGCCTTTTTACTTTTCCACACATTATATAAAACTACAACCCCTTTCCTCCCTGCTCTATCCTTCCAGAACATGGTGTAACCTGGAATGGCCATATCCCAGCTGCGGTTATTGGTGCACCATGATTCTGTTGTGGCCACCAGTTCCAGGTCCGCCTCTGCACTGGTTGCCTCAATGTCAGGAATTTTATTTCCTGGGTTACTTGCATTGACAGACATAGCTTTCCATCCTTTTGTCACTCCCTGATCCTACATTGCCCTGACTTCCTGATTACATCCTTTACCCTTCTCGTGTTCTTGGTACTGTCATCTTTTTCATTGTCCCTCTGCCTACCCTCTTTAACTCCTTTCTTATCCTTAGGACCACTTCACAACCCTCCCATCCCTTCCTCCCCTTGTCTCTATACCCCTCGCCCCGTAATTTATTTCCCCAGGCTTCTCCTCTCTGCTGCTCCATTTGCTGGGGGGGGGGCATTCACTCCCTTCCTTGTTTTTTCTGTTTCCCTGTTTTACTAGTTTAAATGCCCACTGAAGAGGCATTTAAACCTTTCACTAAGGACTGCCATTTCCCTCCTGGATTGATGGAGGCCATCTCCCTTGTGCAGGCCTTCATCACCCCAGGTAGGACCCCAGTCACTGATGTAGCCAAACCCTTCCTGCACCATGCCTTCAGTCATTGATGATCCTGATGCGGTGTTCCCCAGCCCCCCCAATGCCTGGCTGTACACAGGTGTTGTAACACCTCTGTGAAAGCCACTGTGTAAGCTACCTGCTTCAGGCCCCTCCCTAGCTCCCAAAACCTATCCTGCACCACCCCTGTTGTGTCCCATGCCAAGTCCTTATAGGTCCATTAGTGGCTGAAACCCTTATGATTTCATTGCACTCCTTTGAATCCATAGCAACCACTAGAAACCCCTAAAACAAAGGTTTCTTAGGATTTGAATACATGAAACTGGGCAGGTGAAATATCTTTCTCAACCCCTGAATACTGGTGAAAGTGGGACTTGCAGCCCCTATAATTTTGGAAAATGGGGTTTACATCCACTGTTATTTTCAGTGAAATTATATGACTAGGAATAGTGTGACTTATGGAACCCAAAAGCCCCATGTAAATCAGGCCTGTAGTCTGTACAGTTAGCCCTAGAAAGGAACTTGAGCTGATGTTGCATGAAAATAAAGGAACAGACCTGAGGAAGTTCACTAGTGATGAGGTGTGTAAGTGGGTATTATGTAGAATGCCAGGGTTGATCTAAAGCCTTATCTAGACCTCAAGAAAAGGGATGTTGCACTTTTAAAAAAAAGGAATTTCCCTCATCCTGTGGTTAATTTAAAAGGTTTATTTCCTGAAATGAATCCTCTTTATCAAACCTCCGATCCCTGAAAATCCTCTCAGCCTGCCTCGCTGGATAATGAATTGATTTGTAATGTAAATTATAAAAAAAAAAAAAGACCTCCCATTTACAATTTTTTGTGTGTGTGGTTAATCTAAAACATTTAAGTCTGGAAATGAGCTTCTCCATCAAACGTCCCGACTGCATTTACATTTCTTGCATACGAGTCAATTTGTGTGCGCCCCAGTCCATAAATCATTGCCAAGGGACTGCTGTGTCGGTACCTCCAGACACCAGCCCTGGCGCATGCTACTTTCAAAAAAGCAATTTCAAACTCCATTTACAAAAAACACAACATCAGACAGCTTTTAGTGGAGTGCCACATCCTGCAGCCTTCTGAAAATTAAAATAGGGACCAGTAATATACTGTAGCAACACACTGCTCTCCCTTCTGAAAGATAACCCTTTGTGGTCCTGCTGGGGAAGCTCAATACACCCTTCTGTAACCAAGGCTTGTCTCTAGAGATTTGTGCTGTCGGCTTGTCTTTCCATGTGACCTGCATATCACAATGCCTGCTTCACTTTCTGTCACTGAGCCCCAGACAACACAAACTTTAAATTAAGAAGCTTGACCCTTTCCTTGCAAAAAAAAAAAAAAGAGTTATATTTTTCTATCAGTTGAAATACAGTGCATCTCTGATGACCGCAGTGGTTTAGGTCTGTTTCCTGTATCTGGCTGGTGTGTTTGCAAACAGAAGGGCCTGATCATAGGCAAGGCAATTTTAATGATAAAGCATCCTTTCCCAAGGGCTCAGGATGCTATACAAGGTTTAACATATAAAACTATAAACCATACATATTAAAATATAATCATACATACAGCATATTTAGCTAAAAGACTTGACAGCTGGGGAAGGTTGCTCAAATAAATAAGTTTTAAGTGACTTTTAAAGACCTCCATTATGCCCACAGAGTGGATACTTCCCAAGAGGGAGTTCTGCAACATTGGGGCCACAACCCTGAAAGCTTTGCCCCTCGATTGCTTCTGATGGGATGAGGGGACAACAAGTAGGCCAGCATCAGTGGAGTGGAGGGGGTCCAGTTGGGAGGTAGGAAACCAGAAGATCTTTCAAGTAGGCAGGTACCAAACCACACAGGGCTTTGTATGTTAACAAGCGTATCTTGAAGATTATGTACCACCACGAAGGCAACCTGTGCAAGGCACACAGCACTGGTGTGATGTGGTCCCTCCAGGAAGTTCCTGTCACCAGCTGAGCTGCAGCATTCTGGACCAATTGCAGGCATCACATTAAACCTCCAGATAACCCTAAGTATAGAGTATTACAGTAGTCCAACCTAGAGATAACAACAGCATGGACAATCGTTCCCAGTTCAGCAGGGGCCAGATGCAGTTTGCTCCTAGCGATATTTCGAAGATAGAAAAGCCAGATTGGACCACCAACAATACCTGCTGGTCTAGTGTCAGTCTGCAGTCCAAAATGACCCCAAGATTCTTAACCGCATCAACAGTGATAAGAGGTCAGCCACCCAGTAGAAGGAGGGCTACCGCATCTCCTGTTACTGTCGAACCCTATGAACTCAGCTCAATCACCATGACCTCCATCTTCCCTGGGTTGAGACGTAACCAGTTTGAGGCCATCCAGTCATTTATCTTGGCAAGGCATTTCCCCAGCACTGAGGCCATGTGATCCTTACCCAAAGGACAAGATAGGTAGAGTTGAGTATTGTCTGTATAGCAGTGAAACCCAACCCTCTGACATCTAATAATCTCACCCAGAGGCAACATGTTCATGGAGAACAATATGGGGGCACAGATCAAGCCTTGAGGGACCCCACAGAACAGCACAGAATGTATTTTTTATTTAGAAGAGATTCACCAGGAAAGTAACATGAACTGTGAAACAGCTCATTTCCAGAAGCGTCCGGGGATTACATAGGGAGATGGTGAAAGCCAACAAACAAGAGAGCAGTGTACAGAGTAATATAGTCATTATACATTTTTCACTCAAAACATGATAAGTCAAAGTAGGGACACAATTAGAAAATATAAAGAAAAAATAGCAGTATAGGAATATATAACTGGATACAGCAGTAACCCTGACACATAGTGCCATTACAGCATTTTTGTGTCATATGGGCTTATCCCTAGTGACTAGGCCAGGGTGGAATGAAGACGGAGCAGGCCAGAACAAGTGCTATAGTATGAAATGATTAAGTAGGCCGGGGATGGAAGTGCTTCATCTGGGCGCCATTGGTGGTGAGGATAGAGGGAGAAGGGCAGTAAGGATGGTGTGTGAGTAAGTAGTGCAGGGATGAACTAGAGAGACAGGATAGCCAGGACCTTCACCCCTTCAGGATGCTGAGAACCCTGCAAGTGGACTGGGAGCTGGTGGAAGAAAAGATAAAGGTAAGGATAAGGGGGGAGTGGGTAGGTGGGGTTAGTTTCAGTTGCAGCAGTATACTGTGTGCTTCTGAAGGAGAAGTGCAAGGGATTGGCGATTTTGGGCAGAATGAATATCCAGGGGGAGAGAGTTCCAGGAGCTGGGGAAAGAGTAAGAGACGGCATTGCAGCCAGTTGATGTACGTCGTGGAGGGAAGGCGAGTGTTCTGTATGTAAAGGATCAATGTGAGTAGCAGGCAATGGGGTGGGGGGGGTGACAAAAGAGAGGACAGTTAAGATGGCAGGGAGTCAAACCAGTACTTACCTACTAGGGTTGCTGTGTGGGACAGGTGCCTCGCCATGAGGGAAGGGAAGGAAAAGGAGGAATAGAGCTTACAGTGGTGGGTTAGAGGGGGCAGCCAAGGGCAAAACAGCAGAAAGAATTTTAGAGAGTGTCCAGTTTGGCTAGGGTGGTATTAGGGGCAGACATGTAGACAATGTCCCCAAAATTGAAGACTAGGAGAATCATCTTTTGAACAATTTCCCACCTGGCTTGCATGGACAGGCAGCTGCGGTATCTGTACAGGGCACCAAGCTTAGGGAGGATTTTTTTTGTGAATGGCATCAACATGTACACCGAAGTCTAGATTTTTATCTAGCCATGGCCCAAGGTACTTAAAAGAGGAAACGTCATCCAGTTTGGAACCAGACAGGTACGAAAGCTGGGGGTGGGGTCCAATCTGGACAGCTTTTGTCTGGTGCTAAAGGTCATAGAGACCATTTTATTGACATTCAGTGAGAGTTGGTTAACACTAAACCAGCGTTGGACATTGTTAAAGTCCAGCTGGAGACTGGTAGTCACTTCAACAGTGGAACTCCCAGAGGAGAATAACACGGTGTCATCTGCATACATGTGTATGCTAGCAGATGAGCAGGCATCAGGAAGATCATTCAGGAAGATGGAGAAAAGAATAGGTCCAATTACTGAGCCTTGGGGTACACCTGTGTTTATAGCAAGGGGTGGGGAAGTCAAATTGTCGACTCTGACAGATTGAGACCATCCAGTAAGGTAGGACTGGAATCAGTTAGTGGCGGTGTCAGAGAGGCCAGGTGCTGACAGCTTGAAAAGGAGAAGGGACTGGGCGACAGTGTCAAAGACTTTGGCTAGGTCGACAAATATGGCTGAGGCGACGCATCCATGGTCCATCCCTGTGAGAATGGAGTCAGTGAGCTGGAGGAGGGAGGTGGTCATGGAGTGGTCTTTATGGAAGCCAGACTGGAAAGGGGTGAAGAAGGAGGAGGAGACAAGGAAGACTGAGAGCTGCTCCAGCACCAGGTGCTCTTGAACCTTAGCCAGGATAGGTAAAAGGGATATAGGGTAGAAATTGCTAAGATTTGAGTGGTCACCCCTTTTGGGCAGCAGGACCACAATAGCAGATTTCCAGATCTTGGGCACAGTTGCATGCGAGGAAGAGGGGTTCAGGAAATATGTTGGGGGAGGGCAATAGTGTTGGCAGAGAGGTGGAGGAGCTTTGGGTCAAGACCATCAGGGTTCTTTCCTTTGTTTGGATTCAGGGCAAGTAATACTCACAGGATGTCATCAGGGTAGACAGGTTTAAAGGTGAAGCACGAAGTGGTAGGGGATTGTGTATGGAGGGAGTTTTAGAGGGTGGGAGAGCGATAGGTGGAAGAGCTGCAAGGAGGGAGGAAGCACAGGTAGTAAAGAAGTTATTAAATATCTCGGCCACGATAGGTGGGTCTTACATCAATTGGGAGTCAATTTTTAGGACTGGGGAGGGTGGTTGGGAGCATGGGGAAAACAAGGCATGGATAACCTTCCAAAATTTGGAAGGGTTCTTTATGTTGTTATGGAAGGAGGTGTTGAACTAGTTACCTTTAGTGAGGCGAGTGGCAGGGGTTCAGGCATTTTTGAGTGCCTGATAGCACTGACGATCTTGCTGGGTGCCTGAGGTCTTGTATGTGGCCCACGCTTGGTCACATGCTCATTGTCAAGCAGTAAGTTCTGCATTAATCCAGGGTAGGTGGCACCCACAGATCCTTGCATTTCTTAGAGGAGCGTGGTGGTCCCAGACAGATAGGAACTGTGTGGTGAAAAAATCCAGGGCTGCGTCAGATGAGGTTCAGCTGTGATGGGCGACCAGTTGATACTGGACAGAGATGAAACTTCCTAGGGCAACCTGCTGTGTTCTCCTGGTTATATAGGATTCAACCCAGCCCATAACCATGTCAGTGATACCTATATAGGTCCTCAGGCAATCCAACAGCACTCCATGGTCTACCGTGTGAAATGCTGATGAGATATAGAGAAGGAACAAGACAGAACAAAGTCCATTATCCCTCACCAGGAGGAGGTCATGGGTCACTCAGACAGCTGCAGTCTCAGTGCTGTGGAGGGACCAAAAACCAGACTGGAGAGGTTTATAAATATTACAACTTTCCAGGCAATTTACAAGTTGGTCAACCACTACCTTCTCAGTAACCTTCCCCGAAAAGGGAAGGTTAGGAACAGGTCTGTAATTCACCAGAATGTCAGGATCCAAGGAAGGTTTTTTTAAGGAGGGGTCTGACCACCAGACCCAGGGAGTCACTGCAACCCAAAAGCATACAAGTTGGTCCCAGGTCCCATATACAGCAGGTGGGATACAAACTAAAGATCACCCAGAGTACCTCATCCATTAAAACGAGTCAAAACTCACTTCAGGTAAGCAGATCTATATTAAGAAGGTAGACCATGATCAGCCCATTATAGGCCACTTGAGGAGATACCAGATCTAATGTCGGAGAAAAATTTGCCAAACTCTTTGCACTTATCTGATGAAAAGGCTCTGATGGATCGCAAACAAAGAGGTTTTAACAAACTGCCTATGGTGCGCAGTGGTGGAGCCAGGTTTGGGACCATTTGAGAGCCAGAGGGGCCTTTCGTTCAATTATGGGCTCCTCAATGGGCACTAAACATTGAATAAAGATGGTGATGGGGCACCTCTACTCACACTGGGGCAGCCAGGAGGGTGACCGACCCCCCCCAGGCCCCCCTCTGGCTCTGCCACTGTGCGACAGAGGGGAGCTGGATGGTTCTTCTCTGCAGCAATCAACCTTGACAGGAACTCTGTCTTTTTCATGTTAATTGCCTGTGAAACTCACTGTAGTGAGTTTTCAATGCCAACCTGTGCTCCTTAGATCAGCACCTTCTACAAGAACACTACAATTTCCGCCTCTTAGTCTTTAATGAATGCAGTAAACATAGCTCTGTCTAATCGAAGTTACTGCTGCAAAATTCCATGGAGGAAGTGGATGGACTGATGCTCTTCCTGTTGCAGGTACTACAGCTGCAGGAACCCATTTTGAAGAAACATGAAATCCTCTAAACCAGATCAGTTTGAAAGCTCCAGACCAAAAATGAACCTTTTCATTAAAAAAAGATTTGGTTGCAGCTGGCCTGTTAGTGCAGTAGTAGTACTACTGCTTCCTATGCTGGCAACCCAGGTTTAGGAACAGAGATGGGTCACTCACAGGCTGACTGGAGGAGTGGGGATCCACTATCTCAAGGACAGCTCTCCTTCCTTGGGGAGGGGGAACACTGCCTTCTGCTTGTAGACTGCTAACAGGCAAAGGCCAGGTGTCAGAAAGGCAGACACATATCACGGGGGAAGAGTTACCACCAGACACCATGTGTGCATACATGCTACCACATGTTAGTGCGTGTCAGCACTCTAAGGGAGAAAATGATAGAAAAAGCCTTGGTCTGCCTAAGGGTTGATGCTATCACACCCCACAGGCCCACACGTGAATTAACATGTCAGGCCTCCCATCACTGTTGTGCTCCTGGTTAACTGGTAGATAACTGGTAAGTCCATAAGAAGGTAAGTGATGGGGCTTGTGGATACCAGCTTCAAGGGGACATGGGGCCAAAGGAACAGAAAATACTAGTTGGAAAAAAAAGATTTGTTTTGCTAGGAGTTTTTAAAACCCTGCTCTGGTCTGTGCCAAAATCCATGTAATCCTGAACCTTTAAAGATTTGTTCATCTAAGGTCATGTAGTATCCAAGGGGTGCCATGTTGTGCTTTCAGATAGATGACCCTTGTGCAAGCGTGGACCCCCAAGATCTTGCATCCAGGCAGCCAGTACTGTGAGTACAACTGACCCCTCTGATGAAGAGTCAGAGCAACTCAAAGCACTGGGGACTTCTAGAGCGTTTGTGTGTTATGATTTAATAAACTCTTTTTTGTACTGCTAACTGCTATGGTGTGCTTTGATCTCCTTTTGAGCATTTTGAGTTTATAGCCTTGCACAGCCACACCTGCTGATGTGAGGTGCATGTTTTTGTCCTTTGTGAGTACCACTGACACTGGTCATGTATTTCAGCATAGGGAAGTTGGCACCACAAGCCCATTGCCACAAACCCTCACTCTGGGAAGGGAGCCTGCTTTCTCACTAGGGGACACCTTGTCCTACCCTTGGTGTGCATGTGAGGTCCATAATCAGCTGTGAACAGGTTCTGTGTAAGGGGGGGTCATCCGGTACCACAGACTGCACACACCTGGCTCCATCGAGACCAGGAAATACGGGAGAGAAATAATCTGATGACATTCGAATTATGGCAGCACTTTCCATTCCCACACCATTAACCCAACCACTTGAGCTGTATGGAATGCACAGTTCTGCTGGCAGGACTCAGGTGGAATGCCAAGTCTGTCTCCAAAATGCTTTTTGGAATTTTTGGTAAATTCCACTGAATTCAGAAAGCGTTTTAATTTAAACTGAGGTTTAGTTTCCTGCAGTTTACATAAACTGTGACTTAGTTTTGCCACAGTTTTCAGGAAACTAATCCATGGTTTAAGTAAATTGCAGAACACTAATCTGCACTTTATGTAGGCAGTGAATTACTCATCCATAGTTTAAATAGAAAGCCACAAACTGCATTCAGAATGTCAGAATTCCACAGCCAAGAAAATTCCACCAAATTTGGTGGAATTTATGACATTCTGTAGAATTCTGTGGGAAGCACAATTTGACATTTTCACACAGTTCTATCATTCACCACAACCAGGTGAGTGTCCTTTGGGGCGGACTAACCCCAGATACCCTGCTGTGGGGTCAAGTCATGGCGTATGCAAGCCATAAGTGAGTGCTGTTGGAGCCGGTTGGTTGCCAAGCAGAAGGTATCACAGGAGTTGAGGACCTAAATACAGGACTAAAAAAAAAGATTTCTCCATCCACAGCAAGTGCTGCAAGTGCCGTTACGAGGCAAGCTCTGCTTCACTTGCTATGCACTATTGCTTCCACATTTTCACAAACTTTTTTTTTGCAAAACTAAAAGTTGTACAAAATCAGCATATCAGTGGAAAAACTATTGTCCAAAAAGTCTCCATTTTAAAATGAAAATCACCATTTTTTGAAAATGGTCAATACCTTCCAGTATTTGTGTTGTTAACTATCACACAAAAACAGGGTTTTATGCAATTTTCACTCATGGAAAAAACATCTGCCCAGTACTAAAATGCACATTGTTTCTGCATGTAATCTGGTGTTGGTATTACTGGTGCCCATAGTGTACTTATCCTAGTGATGGTGGTACAGGTCCAGTACTGGTGGTGCAGATGCCATACTGACATTTAGTTTAATATCAGGTGTGATGAAACCTATGAAGATATATACTCTTTTACAGGAGAGACAGAGACGTAGAGTGAGGTGGATGGGCTGGGGTGGGAAAGTGGGGTACCCCATTACAATAGCAAGCATCAAATACAACCAGCCCAATTGTAGTGCCATAATAATGTAGAAGAAGGTGATAAGTAATACTCTGAGTTGTACTTCTGTACATGGTTTGGGAAGATGCACTGATGCCCCCAAACACATAGAAGCTATTACTGTGGAAACGCCCACTGGAGGTAGTGCTGGATCTGCTCTGATATTGGTGGTGCAGATACTGTACTTCTTCTAGTACCGATAGTTCAGATACTGCATTATTACTGGACCTGCTGTAGTGCAGGTACCTTCTGTATACTGAATCTGTTCTAGTTCAGATACCCATACTGGAACTGTTCCTATCCCTATTCTGGTACCAACAACCTGCTGCAGTAGTATTGCAAGTGGAAGGTCAGACATGTTCCAGCGCAGATACAAGTTCCAGTTTTTTGAGTGCTCAGCTTCCGATTTGTTAGGATGTGACTTTTGTCTTTGCCAAACAACTAATCAGACAAATTAAATAAACACAAATGCATCCATGATACACAACAAGATTAAAAATAGTGCAATGTGGATAATATTAGCCTAGCACATTTCTTTAAAGCTTTCTGAAAGTATTGCAGTCTGTTCAGGTTTTGGTATTATATGTACTGCAATCAGATCTGCTCTTGAGCTGATAATGGGTGGTATTTGCTACAGATTGCAGACAGAGTCTAGCACTATAATAATGATATTAATCCCAGATAGTTCTAGAATCAATGTTGCAGTACTGATTCCATGTCAGTTTTAGGGAGGACCCTTCGGTATTTATATTAGTCTTGCTCTAGAGCAGATACTGAGATACTGATTCCAGGCATGATCTAGAGGTGATGCTGAAGTACTTACTCCAGCTCTCTTTTAGAGCAGACATGACAATATTAATTCCAGGGCTGTCCTAGTGCTGATACCCTGATGCTAATTCCAGACCTGTTCTAGAGCTGATGTTGAGACTGATTCCAGAGTTGATATTGTGATACTGTTTCCAGATTTACTGCACAGTAGAAATCATATACAGATTTGGAGCCTAAGCTACAGACGTGGGTGTAATTTTAGGGTGGGGGGCACTAAAGGGGCACTGCTCCCCAACATTCTCGTGTATCTTCAGCATTGCTGCAAATCCTGCCTGCTGTGGGATCTCCAATCCCTCCACCAACTCATACACACTGTTTTGTTAAATTAATTTGTTGGAATGATTTGATACAATTGCACTACTTCAGATATGTTCCAGAGCTGATACTCTTGCAGTGCTCAAGACGTTGTCCAGATTTGATAATCTTGTACTAATACATACATGTTCCACAGCTAATACTGCTGCACTGCTCCAGATCAGTTGCAGGACAGATTGTGTTGCCCTGCTGCAGACATGTTCCTAATCCATTCTGTTGCAGTGCTCCAAACATGTTCCAGAGATTATAATTTTTTTTAATTCTCTGGTAACTGGATAATTTTGTACTTCTCCAAACATATATCGATACATAGATACATACAGTAGGTACATAGACACTGATTTATTTATTTATTTAGTATTTTGGAAAGACCTTTGAGTGCAAGCTCTTTTACAAAGATTCCACATCAGGGTAGATAATAAGACAGTATACAATACAGTGGTTACAGCTGCATGAGTATTAAGCATCATTAGCAGCTACATGAAAATTAGTCAAGAAAAAACAGATGGCAGAAAAAGGCTCTTGAACCATCCAGTCTACCCATCTTACCTAGCTATTCTGCCTTGTCGTAGTGGCAATCCCACTTTTTGTTACTGTCCCCTCTCCTTTTTTAAATTAAATCCACATGCATGTCCCTGCTAGAAGCTGATGATTGATTTGGCCTGCACTACTTCCTCTGGCAACTTATTAAGCAATAAGGTATGACCAGTGGTTATGTTAATGTTCTAGTTAATTACCCCCTGGGGGTGTAATGCGGCACAAGGCACAGACAAGTGCTGCATACTCCCAGGGGGTGATTAACTTGAACATTAACATAACCCCTGACAGGCATCAGGGGTGTGACTTGGCATTGTCGGCTGTAATGCTCATGCCATTCCACCCCCACCCCCAACCTGCAGCCAGTGACAGGCATCGAGGTGTGCCTTGAACTCTTTGGCCCCAAAGTTCATCCCATTCTCCTATACTGCACCCATCTCAGTGTATTTCCTTATGGAATGGGGTGAGCATAAGTTCAGAAGACCACATGGCACGCCGCAACACTTGTCGGTGTCTGCAGGGTAGGGTGAGGCGAAATGGCATGAGCGTTATGGCTGATGACCCAAAGGCACATCCCAGTGCCTGTCAGTCTCTGTAGGGTGGTGGTGGGGTTGGTGTCAAGTTCAATACTTCACTGCCATTCCTATTATGCATCTCTCTAACTCCTGCACTACCAATGCCAATGCCAGCAAGACAACATTCGGCATTGACAAATGCTTGTTTATAATTCCCCTTGTTCACCAGAAATGCTTATGGACATCCTTTTCGAACCTCCCTCTGTCATGTTTATTGAAGTCCTTCACTTCCTTGTATTTGAACTCAAAGAGAAGAGACTTCCTTGATGTTCACCCTATTTATCCCATGCAGGTACAATACTGACTCTGCTGTGTCACTCTTTTCATTCCTCTTTTCAAGGGTGTACTTGTTTAAGTCCTGCAACTCCTCCTCATATGTCATTTCCCCAGATCCATGAATCAGCTTCCTTGCCCCGCACTTCCAATCTGAACTCCAGTTCCTTGCATAGTATTTCAGGTGAGGTTGCACCAGTGCTCACTTCCTGACTTATGCTGCTGATCCCACTTCCTATTAATTAATTAATTAATTTGAAAATTGGTAATAATAGATGCACACTGAGCTGCATCTCATTTTCAGGCACGACCGGGTGGGGGGGCAGTGTAAGAACAGCCGAACAATACATAGTAGCAAAACAATAAACAACATTCAGTAGGAAATTTGTACAAATTTAGAATAAAATACAAAACGTTGTATGGGCTGAGAATAAAGTGCAGTGCAGCTCAGTAAGAATGGCTAGCAAATGCATATCCAGAAGTGGCAACAGTACTTGGTGAATAAGAACAATACTGACAACTGGTGACGGACATGAGGGACATGTTAATGCCCCACCTCGTAAAGGAGGGAGAAAGTTGCAGTGGTGTGGAAGTTAACCCAAGGCAGGAGCGGGGACCCAGCTGGCTGCTTACCAGGACAGTTAAGGCATGGCCATGGAGGTATCAGGAGGGAGGGTAACAAGAAGAGGAGAGGAAGGATTGAAGTTTCAACTGGTGCCTGAGGGAGCCAGGGGATGGGGAGCAGTAGAGGGAGGAGGGGAGTTGGTTCCAGAGTGAGGGAAGTTGATAGAAAAAGGCAGACTGCCCAGCAGAGGAGGTGGGGTGAGGAGTGGCAAAAGTGTGACGGTCCCTGGAATGGTGGGAACAGAAAGCAGGGTGCAGTTGGGTGAGGAAAGAGAAGAGGTATGGCCGAAGTGAACCAAACTAGTATTAGGATTTGAAGGCAGTACAGTGAGCCTGGTGACAAGAGGACAGAAAGAGGATGGATAGGGATGAATACATTGAACAATGGTGGGTGCAAGGGGGGGGAGTTTGTACCAAAGCGGCAGAAGGAGTTGCAGAGGGTATCCAGTCTGGCAAGGGAAATAGACAGGGCAGATCCCATATGCATTCCATTATTCTGTTTGCTTTGCCCACCGCTTTGTTGCAGTGTGCAGACATTTTCAAGATCTCTGATATCTTTGCCCCTAAATCCTTTTCTTCTGTAGTGCTATCCAGCACCACCCCCATTTCATATTATACCTTTGGGTTCCTTTTCGCGATGTGCATTGAAGCTCAGCTGCCAGATCTTTGACCAGCTCTCCAAACCACCTGAATCTTCCCTTAGTTCCCTTCTTCCTTCCTCCATGTCTACCTCTGCACATATCTTTGTGTTGTCTGTGATGAGGCAGATCTTATCCCTGATACCTTCACCTATATCAAATAATATATTGAGGAGACGCAGCCTTATATATTACCGACCCCTTGGGTAACCTGCTTGGTACTGTTCTTACCTCTGAAGACTCCCATCAACTAGCACCCTTTGTGTTCTGCCTCTCAACCAGCTCTCCACCCTATTTGCTATTTTTTCTTCCACCCCAAGGTTCCCAGTTTTCTTGTCCAGCCTCCTGTGGGGAATTGAGTCAAAGGCCATGCTGAAATCTAGGTAAACCATAGCAACTACCTGCCTATTGTCTTCTGCTGTGGTTACCCAGTTGAAGAACCTGACCAGACTTGTATGGCAAGACCCATGTTTTCTGGAGCCCTGCAGCCAGTTCTTTCCAAGAAAGTCCACTCTCAGTAAAGACTCATAATTTTACCCAGTATAGACTTCAGCCTGACTGGCCTATAGTTCCCTGGCTCATCCTTCTTTCCACTCTTGTACAACAGAACCATAGCTGCTGTCCTCCAGTCCCTAGGCACAACCCCTGTGGTTAGCAGGCAATTGTAGATGTTTGTGAGTGCCCTGCTATAACCTCTACTACCTCTCACAGCACCCTCATGTGTAAGCCATTAGGACCCAAAAATGTATCTACTTTCAACCCTCTTAGCTTTTCTAATACCTTTTCCTCTGTTACCTGGACTAATCCCCCAGGGTCCTTCTTCCCTCCTTTCCTGATCCCACATTCTGGCAGTGGCTAATCCCTTTCCTTAGTAAATACCAAATAAGTATAATCGTTCAGTATCTCTACCATCCCCTTGTTCTCTTCCTCCCACCCATCTTTGCTCTTAAGACTTACTATATATCCTCTAACCTTACCCTTCTCTTGGATGTACTGAAAGAATGCTAGTTCCCTTTCTTCACCCCATTGCCAACCAGAGCTCCAACTTCACTTTGGCCTCTCACATTCGTGCTGGTTTCTCTTGCTGCTTCCAGATGCTTCATCCTGTCTTCCTCCTTTTGACCTCCCTTATACTATGGAAATGCCATCCTTTTGGCTCTTACTGCCACCTTTACATCGACTGTGAACCACACTGGCACGTTAGATTTTTTCCCTTAGATATCTTTGCAACTGAGCTATCTGCCAACACGATCACCGCCTTTTTTAAATGTTATCCATTTTCCTTCAGCGCGCTCTATGTTCACTATAATCTTCATGCTTTTCTGTAATTTATTCCTCATTTTGCTGAATGCCACATTTTTGAAGTCCCATACCCTTTTCTCATTCCAGAGATCATATTGTTGCATTGATCCAGATATGTTCCAGAGTTGATGCTGTTGCACTGCTCCAGACATGTTCCATAGATGATGCTTCAGCACTGCTCCAGACATGTTTCAGAGCTCATACTGTTGCACTGCTCCAGACATGTCACAGAACAGAAACTGTTCCATGTTCAAGACATGTTTCAGAGCAGTTACTGTTTCTCTATTCCAGACACGTACCAGAGCTGATACAGTTGCACCGCTGTAGACCTGTTCCAGAGCTGATACTGTAAAGAAAAAAAAATCTATTTGCTGATTAAATGTCTATACTTCCACTCTAAGTAAAACAGTCTAGAAATCCCAGTTTCACCTTAGTTTTCAGCTAGTTCTATGAAATTAGAATACTTCAAGTAGCACCAATAATTCTGTACAGTGGTTTCCATCTCCTGAACTCCCTATAATGACTATGGCTAGGGTTGCTGTCTAAAAATCCTTATTGTGAGATCCTCTGGGGAAGACATCCAGTTCCACCCTGACTTATGCCAGCAAAATATTGTGACACCAATGGAGGGTTTAGAAGTTCTCTTTGGAGTAAAGCTGTGAACTAAAATGCAAGATGTAGCATAGCTGGGGGTGGGATTCTGGACAGAGGGGAGGGGTCAAGCATGGAGATGATCTAGGGCAATTCAAAGGCCACTGTGAATGTCTGGCTAGTCAGTCAAGCTGAAAAGCAACCTTTGTCCTTGACAATACAGATTTGCTTTTCATCAACCAAGGTGATTTGTCATTGATGAATTATAACACAAATTCCCTGCAGTACTTCTGACATGCCCAACACCCCATGACCACCCCACCCCTGTACCCTCGCCCTGCTGATGACCTCCCTGCCAGGCCCAGACACTACCTAAGTGTTTCAAAAAGCAAAAAGGTTTCTCTCTTTTACCCCTTTTGACTTGTAGTGGATGACCCTCAAGAGTTGCAGCTGGGTTTGCATTTTACCAGCTCCCACTGTGCAGCTGAGCTGCATAACTTAGTATTTGGTAAGCTCTCAGAACACAGATGTGATCAGTGCACTGTACCTTTTTTCATGGGACCTAAAGAATTCATGAGAAACACTGTATAATTAATGACAGGGCTTATGGAACCAACTAAGGTGCGACTGCTTTTTGATCAAAACTAGATCAAACTATGAAATATTGAAAGGAAAAGGTTATAGAAAACTTATATAGTAGAACATTGTTCTGTATATAAATCCATCCCTTTCAAAATGCTGATGTACAACAGTTCAAAGGTCATTGAATGTGACTGTACCCTTCCGCGGTACAACAGCGTTCAGAAACCTCTAGAGACTGCACAAGTCAGTTTCATTCTGAAAGTGAAAGAACCGCTGTACGCGCATTTCACATAATACTACACATTATAAAAAAATACAGGATGAGGAACTTTATGCACAACCAGTGTGTTCTGCTGCCCCCGGGATTCTGATTCCCACAAACCACTTGAGCTTCGCTCTCGAAGTCGTACAGAATCAGAACCCCTTCGTGGCAGAACACACCAGTTGTACATAGTTGCACATCCAGGGTGGGATATTCAGAGCAGATGCACCATGCACAATATGGATGCACCTGCACAAGAGCAGATATGCACCAAAATGCGATATTCAGTGACATCAGATGCGCAGTACAAAACCCAATGCACCATAGTGCAACGGTAATGAATGCATGCTCAAGTGCAGGGGGCGTAACCAGGAATATTGTGCACAGTGTGATATTCAACAGCAGGCGACGTGCGCAATAGTGGAGCAAGCGGAAGTTGCGCAATAGTGGAAATGAGCGAAAATAAAAGGGAGCAAGTGAGGGGAAGATGAATGTGCTAGAGAGGAGCCATAGCGGGGGAGTGTGGAGACAGAGCGGCAAGGAGCCAGGGAAAGAAACAAGTGCTCAGGGGTGGCCAAGAGGTGGATGGGGGGCTACTGGAAGCATGTGTGAGTGTGTGTGAATGTGCGTGTGTGTGTGTGTGAGGGTGTGTGTGCCACAGAGGAAGGAAAGCAGTGGGGTAGAGGCAGGGCATGCAGTGGTGTAGTGCCAGGGGTGCACCTGGTGCAGGGGTAGTACCAGCAGCACACAGCTGGTAGGGACCAGGTAGTCAGCCGCCCGGGCGGGGGACACCAACCAGGGACATGGCCAGTGCCACCTTCCAGATGGAGGCAGTAATGAGGGGTGTGAGGAGGCAGGCTGCAGGGAGACGTGGCCATGGAAGGGCCCATCGGCGGTATGCCCAGAACAGGATGTACCGTGCCCACGCCAGCTTCGAGCTGTACAGTGACATCGAGATTGTGGGTCGGTACCACCTGAACCAGGCCATTCTGAGGCAGCTCTGTGAGCTGTGCAGTGAGGAGATGCAGACACCCACAAGACGGAGCCATGCCCTGTCCGTGGAGACAAAGATCACAGCTGTCATGTGCCTGCTCACCATGGGCACCTTCCAGAGACCAACAGGGGATACAACAGGCATAACCCAGTCAGCTGCGTCACGCCTACTCATACAATTCCTCAGCACACTGCTGCCACATGCTGCAGAGTACATCCATTTCCCCAGCACAGAGGCGGAGCGCACAGCAAACATGCAGGTGTTCCACAGGGTAGTACAGTTGCCTGGCGTGCTCGGGTCCATCGACTGCACCCATGTTGGCATCTGCATGCCACCTGGCCCGGAGGGCGTGGCATATATAAACCGCAAGGGATACCCAAGTGTCAACTGCCAGGTGGTGTGCGATGCCAGGGGGCGTATAATCAATGTCTGTGCCACGCACCCTGGGGGAGCACACAATGCCTTCATCTGGCACCAGTCTGCACAGTGCCATAGGTTCGAAAGTGGGGACTTCCCCACTGGCCATCTGGTAGGTGAGTATGCAGTGCACACCAGATGCTGGGTGCAGCTGGGGGTGTGTGTGGGGCAAGGGCAGGGGTGTCATGGGGAGCAGCCTGGAAGGCCAGGGGCACAGTGCCACAGACCACCGTGCTAACAATACCTCTCTACACACAGGTGACAGTGGGTACCTGCTGTGGCCCTGGCTGCTCACACCATACCAGTGCCTCTCGACCCCAGCGCAGCAACAGTACAATGAGGCACATGCCACCACATGGAATATAATTGAGCAGGTGTTCGGGCTGCTGAAGGCATGGTTCTGTTACCTGCACACTTCTGGCAGTGCCCTACAGTACAGCCCCTCAAAGGCCTGCGGGCTATTCCTGGCCTGCTGTATCCTGCACAACATGGCCACCGACTGTGGGATAGCCGTTGAGGTCGAGGAGGGGGACAGCGGTTGGGACGATGAGGATGCTGGTCCAGCTGGTGTTGGGCAGCCACACCCTGGGCTAAGGGATCCCCAGCTGACCCGGATGGCCCAGCAGCACTGGGACACCATTGCAGAGGAGCACTATGGACCACACAGATAGGTGAACAGGGACACGAGCAAGCACCAGGGGCAATGGCACAGCTGACAGACAGGCAGGGGTGGACACCAGGGCAGGTTCAGTGGCAGGGGTATGGGAATGGGTGGGTGCCTGCACACAAAGGCAGAGAACAGCAGGGCTGCACAAACCATGCACACACAAGCACACGGCCCCCATCCCATGCCCACAGGGCCACACGAACACCCACCCCCATACGCCTCCCCCACACCCACACAGGACCCAACATAACCACACCCAGTGGCAGGCACTGTGCATGTCTCAGATGCTGAGCACCGTTGCACAGTGGTGGACAGCGCTATGCTGGCATCATCATGCACATGCCACAGTGGCCAGCATCCGGGCGGGTGTGCTCAGGGACCATGTGAGTGCAGGACAGGACACCACACCCATGCATCACACGTGGAACACCACAGTGCACACTAGGCAGCGGCAGACAGCGGTCATGGAAGGGGAAGGGTTAGTCATGCTGCACAATAGCACAGCCACCACGGATGCATGGGCGGCCCCGCCGAGACCTGCCAGCTATAACAGGCTGATCAGTGGCCTCATGGGGTGGCACCGATGGTCCCCCGGGGTGATGCTGCATGAATGCGACCATGTCTACGCAGGTGTATGCAGGCCACCAAACATGCCCACACCAGGCGTGCTTGGTATGCCCACAGCCAATCCCGGTGTCGACATGGCAGGGGTTGCCTGACGCCGAGAACGAGGGGTGGACATTGCACTCTGCGGGGTTTGCAGCGGCCGGGCACACAGCCGGTTGGCCAGTGTAGCCATGACAGTCGCCATCGCAGTGGTGTGTCTATCGATGGCTGCGGTCACATCTGCCCACTGTTGAGCTAACTCTGCCAGGAGCAGGACATGGTCCCTGCTGCGCCACTCCTCTGCCTGGCGCAGCTCCGCATGGAGTGCATCCACTGCCACCACGAGCTGTACCTGCTGATCCACAGAGGCCTGGAGAAGATGGCTTTGGGCATCCAAGGGGTCATCTGCATGGCCAACATGCTGACCCCCATGTTGTTCCTGACCCTGCGGCACAGCGCCCAGTGACGGTGGGCACTGCACGGCATTGCCTTCTTGGGGTACATCCTCACGAGGTGCACTGTTGCTGCCCCCTGCCCCCGTCCCCCCATCAACACTGTCCAGCTGCTGCCACTGCCCCTCCGGATGCTGAGCGCTGGGCACCACCAGCATGGCTGCATCGGTGCCACCAACACCACTGCCACGTCCGCACACCAGTGCAGCCCCACTGGATACTGCAGACATGACAGGGACAAGGGCTGTTGGGCAGGCAACCACGCCAGTGCTGCCTGCACTGCCGCCTAGGTGGATGCCAGTCATGGGATCCCCTGTGACCCACCAACATCGCTGTCCGGGATGTGCGTCACGTCATCATCAGTGCTGGAGCTGGCCCCGATCTGTGTCTCAACACACAGGACACCGTGTCTGGCATCCCACTGGAACACAGCCAGGGCCTCATCTGCACCTGCACCACAGGCATCAGTCTGGACAGCTGTGCAGGGCTGCAGGCGGTCGGTCCCTCGGACACCAGTGGAGGTAGATAGGTGCTCCACCGGTTCCAGGGCCGCCCCCTCAGTGGACACACCCACCACCGCAGCCTCATGCAGACGCTCAGGAGCTGTAAAGGAACATAGTACCGTTAGTGGTGCCACTTGAGCCCTGGGCCCCGCCCCCCCGCCACCCACACACTGCCAGCACCGGTCCTACCATGTAGTGATGGGCTGCCGCCCATCTGGAAGCCTCCGCCGGGCACACTCTCAATGCACAACGCCACATGCTGCTGGCCACTTGCTTCTCCAGCGGCATCAGGTGAGGCACGTCCTGCTGGCCCCCACCAGTGGCTGCATGTGCTGCCCTGATGGCAGCCACCTTGTCCTTTATCCTCCTCCTGTCCATGCCAACCTTCTTCTTGCACTACTGCACGGAACGCTGGTGGCTGCCCTGCTGGTTGACTGCATGTGCCACCTCTCCCACGCCACTGCATGGGCCTGTGGTGTCCCCCTCTGTCCACTGAGGAGTGACTCCCTGTTGAGGTAGGCCTTGAACAGGGCATCCGATTCTGCCCTGGTGAAGTCGGGCCTCCGCTTCTGCACCCTCCCCTGCTCCTCATCCTCCTCACATTCGGTCTTGCTTATACCTGGGGAGATGGACAGGTGTTACCATGGACTGCCAGTCCCATACAGCCCTCCCAGACCACTGTCCCCACATCTCCACAGCATGGCACGTACCTCCAAAGGCTGCAATACTGATCCATGGCCTGTGCAGTTCCATGGCACCTTCATAGTGCATTGCATGGAAATGAGGGTATGCGCAACTGTAATGGGATGCAAATGCAGAAGATGCGCTGCAGAACGGATCATGAGCTGATTTGCATAACCTGGCTGAATGTCACATGCAGTGCCTTGCGCAATGGTGTTGTGCATGCTCAGCTCGTGGCGCACCACTGTGATGTGTGCAATTGGACCCACACCACGCATGCATGCGGTGCTGACACGTACGCGAGCAGCGCAGCATACACACATAGCGTGGGAGACAGTGCATCACACAGCCACTACTGTGCCTGTGGTGCTCGTGTGCTGTACGTCCTATGGGGCACATGTGACATAGTGCAGATGGCGCAGTGCCATCATGCCCTGTATTGCGCCACTGCGCGTGGGTGTCATGGCGCCCAGCATGGTAGGCCACTGCATGGCATCACATACATGCACCCTGCCATGCACCATACAGGGGCTGCCCAATAGCATAGTGGCATTCCATGCGCGGCCAGACCCTTGACCCTGTGGCTGACCTTTGCTCTCTAGGTGCCATGTGGCCGCATGGCTGCTCCGCTATTGCGCAGTCTGGTGCCAGTGTGATTGCGACTGGCAGTGCAGCACCACGCTGCCACAGCACATGGGGTACGTGCGCTACCGGGCACTATCTTTCACTGTGGACAGCCTGGATTATGTTGTGCACCAGAGCCCCTTTGTGGAGTGCCATTGAGCTGGCCAACCCGGTGGCCCTTGTAGAGCCACATGCAGGTGCCCCTCCAGAGGCCTCGCACCGAGGTGTGGCAGGAGGTTGCAGATGGGCTGGAAGAGGCCACTGGGAGCCGTCATTCCAGGAGCAGTGTCTCCACCGCCATGGTGACCTCCAGTGGCGTGACCCTGACCACCTGAGGTGCCTGCAGGCATGTGCCCAGCGGGGAGCAGTGCCACGGCCAGGTAGGTGCTCCGTGAATATCACTAACCATCTCCGACTGTCCTTGGGGCACAGAGGTTGGAATGGCAGTCCACCTGGGGGGCCGACACCTGTATTGTCGGTTGTGGGGGAGCATCGTGTTCACCCTATGCCACTGCAACACAGACAGGCTGTGTGGGCTGACGCTTGGGGGTCCTATGGGTCAGACGCGTACTGATGTGCCTCTCTCCTTGTTCCCCCCTAGACCTGGAGGAACACCATAGAGCACAGATGGCCAGGGAGCAGCAGGGCCAGGACCATGCCGAGGGAGCGGGCATGCGGACAGGCCACAGTGGTGGTGCTGCGGGTCGTCAGCACCCTGCAGACCAAGACACAGATGAGTACCATGATTCCTTATACACCTGTGCAGGGTGGGTTGCAGGGGTAGTGGTGTGGAGTGGCCCCTCCAGCTGTGCACTTCCCATGGTGCCCCCTGCACCATCCTGTGGGCCTGCACATGTGGGTGGGTGTCACAGGTGGGCTGTGGGTGCACTCGGTGCCTGGCTGTGCCACTGCCATCCCACTGCATTACCATGACGCTGGATGGCCAGGATGATGCTGTGCAGTGCATGGGTGGTGATGGTGTGCAGCGGTTTGCATGGCTATGGTTGCCCTGGTGGGCGGCTCATGTGGGCGCACTCACTGTGGGTGGTCGCATGACATCCCAGGGGTGCCGGTCACTGATGCACGCCATGCGCGTTTGGTGGGCTGCATTATTCTGGGCAGTCACTCATACTGCTTCTGCTCCCCTGTCCTAGGTGGCCGTCATTGGGAGGCCATGGAGCAGACCCTCTGGGAGATCCTGCAAGTCACCCGGACGACACTGGAGCTGCTCGAGAAGATGGACAAGGGGGACTGGCAGTGGCACCATAGGTGCAACGGGGTGGCAGGAGAGGACCAGAGCCACCAGTAGGGCCTGCAGCATGTGGAGTCACTCAATCCCTCCCTGGACTGTACCCCGCACCCCCATGTCCCCCACCTTTGCCTTGCCCTTTGTTCCCTGACCCTTTCCCCTCCCCCCTTGTAGCATCCCCCCATCCCCCCTCTGTGGTACATTACTGTATACAGGTTTCGTTGCTGTTGTTGATGTTGTTGTTCTGTTTTAATACATTGGTTTATATCTACGTCCGTGTCGGTCTCTGATTTGCAGCGGGTGCATGGAGCCTTCCTGCAGTGGTGTGCATGGCTACTGTGGGGTGAGACTGGCTTGGGCATGGGTGTGCCTGGCAGGGCTCCTCCACTGGTGTGGGTGGGGGCCATGGGCTCTGTCTAGGGGCATGTGTGGTGTGCACTGTGCACTGTTCGCCTGTGTGCAGTGGGCTGTGGTGCATGTGCTGTATCCCATCCGCCCCGTCAGTGTGTGCTTTGCCTGTGCGGCTGTGGCCATTGCTGCTACACTGCCACCATGCGCGACTGTGGTACGCATGGTCGTGAGGCCCCCACCACCGCATGCTAGACTGACGGCATGCCTTCAGGGGCAGCCCATACCTGTCACCTTGCAGGCACGGTGCCCTTGCTGCTGGCATTACGGCCCCTGGACTATCGCATGTCTGTCCCTGTTGCCACTGTGGGCGGTGCTATTGGTTGCTTCCTCCATGCAGTCCATGGTGACTGGGGTGGTGCCTGTGGTCTGGTGGCTGTCACATGGGGTCCTGCTGCATGTGGGTGGTGGCCTAATCACAGGCCCCTGCATCTGCCATCAGGGTGGCCAATCTCATGGGGTGACTGCCGTAAGTCAGGCTCACCAGCACCCTGGGGGTGGGCAGGCCGCAGGTTACATGGCACCATGGGCCTCACGACGGCAGTGCCTGTCACACTGCTTTGTGTGGCTGTTTGCAGGTGTGCCCATGTGACTAGGTTGGGGGGCATTGTGTGTGCCCTGTGTTGCCTCCTGTGTGGTGCATGCCTCCATGCACCATGGAGGGTGCTGTGTTGCCTGGTGGGGCCGATGCTGTGGTGGGGTGGGTGCATGGGTGGTGGACCTTGCTCTGGCCCTGTGTTCGAAGTGCCTTCCTGCTTGTGGTGGCATCCAGGGTGGCTCTTGTCACGTGCAGGGTCCCTTGAGTACTGGTGCCAGGTCACCCACCTTGCTGTGCCTCTGTGGGGACCTTGCTGGTGGGCCTTGTGTGGGTTGTGGTGGCATTGGTGGATGGTGTCACCACCTGTGTTGGGTGGCATGGTGTGGTTGTGGTACTTGTGCATTGCGCTCTGTGGTGACTGGTTGCCTTGGTGCAGTGGTGCTGGACTGCCTTCAGTGCCATGCACTATTTTGTTCCTGCTTCTGGGCTAGATGTCTCGGGCGCTCTGTACTGGGTCGGGCAGCACTGGTGTGATGCCGTGGCATGGGTGGGGCTTGGCCATCATTGGGTCCTGGTCCCTGTTGGCTGGTGGATGGTGCAGGGGCACTATGCCCAGCAGGTGGGGACTACTGGGTCACATCTGCTGGTGGTTCAGCACTGGGGTTCAAGGGTCAGTGGTCCATCCTGCACCTGTCTGGTTGTGCTGCTCATGGGGGCCTTGCCCTGGTCAGGTGGGGGGGTTGGGGGTCGGGGGGATGGTCTGTCTGTCCTGGTGCATGCTGCTCAGCACATGGCACATCCATGGCTGCTGCTCAGCTGCTTCCTGTCTTTGTCCATGTGCATCCCTAGCGGTGCTATTGCACATCGACCCTGCTTCATGGCTCATCCCTTGTTGCGCCATGGTGCATCTGGTGTGATATTCAGCCACGTTGCACAGGTGCACCTTGTCCTGCACGTGGTTTGAATATCACGCCCATTGCGCAATGGTGCACTGGACATGTGGCTGCTCCCTCTATTGCGCAACTTTCTCGTGCAGTCTGAATATCTCACCCCAATATTCTCTATATAGTTTTTTTTTATTTGTTTATCGGTAAGTGGGTAAGGTAGATTGAGACAGAGGTCCCCGTTTCAACCATGACCCGCATCAAAGGTGAAACATCTAGAGCTGTGCAGAATCTAGAATTCCGCTGGTGGAATTTGGCAGAATGGCAATTCCACTTCCAAAATACTTAATTCTGTGTAATTCCAAAACATATTTGTGTGTGTGAATAATTTTCCATGGATTGCAGAAAAGGAATCAGCAGTTTATATAATCCAGGGATTAATAATCCGCAACAAAATTCAGTTTTTTAAAGCAGCAGTGCTTGATAGCGTTGTAAATTTTGACCTATATTTTTTTATTTTACTTTAGATTGCCACCTATCTCCTGACATGTATCCTTTTTTCCACATTTTAGGTGAGCTTGCAACCTTTTTTTTTTTCAGTTGAAATAATAAAAGCAGTGCTCCTTTTAACATGGCTTGGACAAGGTTTTCATCAGTATTCTCTGTTGGTTTTGAACACCCATTGTTTAGGATCACTTGCCTTGTGGCTATAATGAACTCACATGCAGCAGACACTGCTTCCTGACCTTATGGGACAACACATGTACTGAGAATACTGATGAAAACCTGGTCCGAGCTATAATAAAAGGAGTTTTCCTTTTATTATTTCAGATGTGAAAAGGATGCTAAAATACACTCAAAATGGAGAAAGAAGGGTATTATACAAGCCAGGAGATAAAGGGGAATTTAAAAAGAATAAAAAAGTATTGGTCAAAATTTTCCCCGCTGTCATGGACTACAGCTTTATATTAAATTTCAATTTAAAAATCTTGCTGCCCATGCAGTTCTGCAGAATTAGATGGAATTTTCTGAAATTTCACAGAATTCTGTTCCATCAGACTTTGAATTTCCACACAGTATTAGAAATGACACAGCAGGACAAGTACCTGACTGTAGTTATTGCTGCTACAAACATTTGAACAGGCAAATGCAGTATTCAGGATTACAAGACTAGGAAGAAACAAAATCAGTTTCCAAAGCAGTTACACACAGATACGGAAATGAGGAGCTTTACTACACCACTCCTGAATCGGTTTTATTATTTATTTTATTGCTGGTACTAGGAAATCCTTTGAGCACAAGTGCTCTTTCTCAAAGGTTCTGCATCAGGAATGGTTACAATGAGACTGTACAAGGAGATACCATTGAAACATTACAAAGGATACAAAAATGCAAGAGCATTACTGAGTACGACTTATCTTAGGTACGAGAATCTGTCATTTATTTTTTTATTTTGGAGTTTTTTGGCCAAGAAAGGCATCCCAAGCCAAATATTGTTTCTAAGTGCCACTCAGGAGCAGAAGGTTGTTAAATGACTTGCTCAGGGTCACACAGTATGCGAGTGGGTGTCATGGGATTCAAATCCAGGTCAGCTGGGTCTCCATGTTTATATCTTGGTGCTCTAACTTCTAGGATATTCTGTTTCCCAAACGATTGTTTGGTCTTTCAGATGAGACTATAAACTGAGGTCCCATCTCCTGTTGGGCTGGTTGTTTAGGTGGATATTACAGATTTATTTATTTATTTATGCCATTGGTAACTGGGTAGGTGTACTGATCCAAAGGACCATTTTCAGTCATGACCCAAGTCACAAAACATGGCACATTAAGCAATACAGATACAGGCAGAACACAAAAGTAACACTGGCCTCAGACATGAGGTGCAGGAATTACAGTACTCAGTGTCATTACATAAAGAAGTTATATGAGATACAGAGTGCAGTAAAGGCCAGCGTACAGGTCAAATACATAGTCACAAAAACACAGAGGCCATATGTAAGGTGTCAGATCCTATGGCGCTATTAAAAAAAAAAAAAAAAAAAAAGAGGGAGAATTTTATTAACTGAAAATCACACAACAGCACAATCGAAGAACCAGCACTAGTTTGAGCATAGTTCGGCTGAAAAGACTAGCACAGTGTGACTATCCAGAAAAACACATATTGTTCTTTTTTTCCTCATCATATTCAAGTTATTTTCTTCCCTTCTACATAAAACAAGGACAATAACCTGCTCAAACCCACAACAAAATGCCAACATATTCCAACCACCAACCTCTCCGTACATACTTGAATGTCCAACAGTTAGGGGCATGTCACCCATGTAGAACATTTCCAGGGGTCCAATAACTCTCCTTTTTAAAATCTCCCTTTTCACCTGATACAACAGGTTCACAGACCCAGTCACCAACGTGTAAGAATAACATGAGACATACAGTGGAGTCAGCCAGGATGCAACGCAGGAATGCTACAATATAGCACAAAATGGGTCAGTATATTGCAGGGAACAGTGTAATTCAATGGCAATTAAGCCTCTTTGTACCGGAGTATTTTGTGACATGTCAGTTACTGCAAGGTACTGCATTGCATCCTGGCTGGTTCTGCTGTAACCTGTAGCCGAGTTGTAAACCAGCATCTGGCCTGCCAAATAAAATATTTCAGACAAGCAAAAAAGAACCATCAAAATCCTACAATTAAACTTGGCAAGCTGGGCTGGCACACAGTCAAAAACCATCTCTTTATATAACAGTGCCCAAAATCCTGGGTTCCCCCCACAATACTGATATGTAAGTTTACAAATTCTGGACATATGGGCAGTCCAGTAATAGATGATGTAAAGTCTTGCAGTAATCTAAAAACACTCTTGTCTTGGACAATAACTGTCCTCAAAACTTTTATGCTTTAAATTGCTCCTCACCACTAATCTACCATGAGAGCAGAGCTAGACTATATCCCACATTTCTACTGGAATTCTCCTATCAGAAAAAATTCCTAAAGTCTCCATGATCTGAGATTGCGGGCACAGCAGTACTCAAATTCCAACACAACTGAAAGACCTGTGGCCATGATTTAAGCAATAAGCCATGCGGGGGTGTGGGTTATCGGGGGGATTTACCACTGCTAGAGTGGTTTGCCCATGAGGCACAGCCGAGTGGGTAAATCCTCACCAGCCATGGTAAATTCCCCGATAACCCACATCCTCGGAGTGGCTTATTGCGATTATACCAAGGTTAATTTTTTTACTATAATAAAATACAACTTTTAAAAAGGTTGCTTTGTTTATTTTTATTGTATTTGGGCTGCAGATGATTAGGATTTAGATAATTACCATTTGCTCGTCAACAGCCAGCGATTATCAGAGGATTTACACCGGTGGTAAACTGCCAGTCTGACCATTTCATTGGCTGTTTACTTATGTCCATGGTATAAATGATAATATAACACCTCCCAGAGTCCCTCTCTTATTGTGTCAGTCAGTATTTTCCATTTTTGGACCATCTGTAAAAGATACAGCATATAGCATGGAAAGGAGCTTGATCTGACTACTGAAGCTTGACTGTAGACCCCATATCCCATATATGCACCAGAGGATCCAGCTATGCACAAAACCAAGAAACACACCATTGTTGGTGATCCAGGTGACACGTGGGTGGAAATTTGTAAACAGAAAAATGCTGTAAAAAAACTGCAGAATTCAACATCTCCAACCCTTCCCTTTTCCTATCCAAATAAGTCACATCCCATTTTGCGTTATTAAGTCTATTCCCCTACAGCATCTGGAAAAACAAACTAAATGAGTTTGTGGGATGGATACACATGACTAATACAAATAAAAATTGGTACCAAAAAGGACTGAATCATTTGAATAAGGACTGCTCGGATATCCATTTCAAAAAATGGATACCTCAGATAACAACAAATATTTAAGAGTTCAGATAACTAGATAAAGTTGCTGAAAATCCAAAATCCTAAAGCTTATATTAAAAAACTCCACCCACCCTGTAAAAACCCTCCCCAACCACCAGATATTATTAAACTCTCCACCCAAACCACCCTGTAACCCACAACCTCCCTCCCTCACAACCTCATTGATAGTGGTATTAAATACAGTAGTAGCAGAGTCTCCCCTCTTTTTTTTGCCCCCACTGTCGATGACCCAGCATCTCTGCCTGGTCACAGACCCTGGCCTCCACCTCCACATGAGACTGCAACCCTCAGATACCCCCCTAGCTTGCCACCAAGTTTGGGGTTGCAATGCTGGCCCCTCAACAGTGTTGCATGATAGGACTAGGTCAAAGGGCCGGTCCTGGAGGCTCATGAAGGCCAAGGCAGGCATAATCTACGGCCATCAGCAGGAAGTGATTTTGTGTGCTGTTTCTGGGAGGAGGGGACATGCAATGATGTCCAGCATCTGTCCCGCCCCTCTGATCCACGCTCTAATGGTGGTCACTGTGGTACCCCCGGCCTCTGCCAGGGGTCCATCTAGCACTGGACATTCACCCTGCCCTCCCCCTTGAGAAGGAGAGCAGTCCTTGGGATGCTCCATACTTCTCCCCAGCTGGCCCTCCGATGAACCCGGTCCATTCCCAAACCTGGGTTGCTTGGCTAAAGCGGAAATCCAAATCACATACCGACGGGCCGAGTCTCCTCTTTATATTAATACTATTACCAGCAGCAATAAAGTTTAAAAAGCTATGTCCTCCCTAAATTGTAGATGTCTCCCCCCATGCTGGCACAAGCAGCAATCCCTGTCCCTATGTTTCAGTAAAGAATCCCCCTCCCAACATACCCACTAGCCCCCACCTCCACCCCGTAGCACCCAGAGTAGTAGTGAAAACAAAAGGATTTTGCTATTAGAGGTGGTATGTCCTATGGCAAAGCAGCTTGTACTTTTCTTCACTTTGGTAAGTATAAAGGAAATGATGTCATTCTGTACTAGTAACACCTTATTGGCCAGCAGTCAGCCAATCAGGTGTTACTACTATAGGACGATGTCATTTCATTCATACTTAACCAGAATGAAGAGAGCAAGCTGCCTTGCTGTGGAACCTGTTACAGCTAATAGTAAAAGCCTTCAGTTTTCACTACTACTTCGGATTCTATGGTGGTGGTGGTGGTTGTGGTGGTGGAAGGAGAGATGGGGATTTCGGCTTGTGCCAGGATGGGGGGTACAGCTACAATTTAGTGCTGGGGGGCAGTTTATTAAACTTTATTGCCACTGGTAATAGTTTTATTATACATAAGAGAGAGCCAGAGTCTGCTACTGTTGAATAACACCATCAGCATCTTCTGACTCCTAATCAGAGGACACCCAATGTTAGAATCGGATGTCAGATTTAGACATGGATTATCCCAATATCTGATTATCCTAACTTGGGTCACATTATGAGGTATCTGGGCACCCTTGATCTGAATCTTTTTATATCTGGACATCTGCTAACTTTTCTGTTGTTGAACCTTTCAATTACATACCTCTCATTTGTCTTCCCAATTCAGATGAGCTGGGTCTTCAAGAGTAAATTTAATGCCAAGAATAGAAACTAGACCGGGTTTGTTTATTTATTTATTTATTAAATTTTGGTGACCGGGTAGGCCCACTGAGCCCCGAAGGTCCCTTTTTCATGGGCGACCCGGGATAACAATACAAGTTATAAGAATGAACAAGTACATAAGGAACATTTGAGGCATTGTGAGTTACAGCATGAGGTGGTTACATTAAAGAAAAATAGTGGATACAGGCATGGTTACAGGCATGGTAAAAGAAAAGCAGTGGATATAGGCATGGCTTACAGGCACAGTAAAAGAAAAGCAGTGGATGCAGGCATGGGTACAGGCATGGTTATCATCATGACATATAAGCAATTGGTAGTACTTTGCATATAGTTTATTCAGGGGTTACACATGGCCTCTGGCAAGCAGTCTATATAAGGCAGGTAGTAGGAGGGTTAAGCTAGGAGACGGGAGTTGGAGAGGAGGGGAGTACCTTAGGAGCTTTAAGTGCCATGACAGTGGTATGGGCTTGAGGTCAGCAGATGGGACTTAAGCCTGGTGCGGAAGTTCATGAGTGAGGAGGAGGCCTGGACCTGGGGAAGGAGCTTGTTCCATTGGCAGGCTGCTCCCAGAGATGGCCATAAGTTCCCCTTCTGGCATCAAGTTTTGGGGACCAAGAAACAGCCCCATGCTTTTAGAGTACTTATTCATGCACCCAGATATTGCATAAAAAGAGTCTAGAACAGAAACCACCTCATGTGCGGAATCCCTATCTTTTATGAATAAATACATAGTAGGTCATCAGCCTATGTTGTGATTTTCCCAAGTGCAAGCCTTCATTTCATCAAGCCCTGTAAAGTAAGATGAAGAGAAATCTTCTTCAGGAAGGGGACAGGGGACAAGACAAAAATAGTACAGAAGTGGGATTAAGGGGCACCCCTGCTCGATCCCTTCTTTAGCAGAAATCCCTTCCTTCCTTCCTGGAAAGGTGACTTAAACTGTTATAGCTTTTCTCCAGGTGCATGGGGGCGGGGGTGGGGTTGATTGCATGCATCTGTTTTATTGACAGAAACCCTGTGTAAAGCAACTGCATCCACTCTGTGAAAATGGGAGGCAACCTGTATTTCCCTAGGACCCAACACATCTACTGATGATTTAGCATATTAAATGCTTTCTTCTGTTCTAGTGAAAATATGTAACTTTCAGCCTAACCTCCCCCCAGCCCCCACCCAGATTTCCTGAATGTAAAACATAGTTTCATGAATCCATTGAATTTTTAACAGAACAGATCTGGTACTGGGATACAAGATGTTTAATGGCCTCCACAAGGGGGTGTACTGATAATTGTGGGGGTTTTATATATTCTGTTAGCCTCTGGTAATGGGTGAGTCCTGAAAGTCACCAGGTCAGATGCCGTGGCTGGGGCTTACTTCAATTGTTTGATGGTATGTTTTGCATTACTGAGAGTGCAGCAAATGCTCTAGTTGCAGGCCACAACATTGCAGGAAGGTAAAAAGACTGACAAACTACCTGATATGGCATTCAGAAAGGATACCGGAATTGAGGAATGTCTGCCATTGACATGGACTGGATCAGAATGGACCAGATGTTGGAATTTGCTATCCACTCCAATATAATCTTGATGAAGCTGCAGATGGAGGAATAAAGGGAAATCTACCCTTTTATTGAGAATTTGTACAGGAGGAAAGAGTGCAAGAAGAGTAGGAGGTCTTCTAAACACCTGTCTGAGCACTACTGGCTCCTATCCCCCTTTCATAGGGCTGCTTTCCCTGCCCATGTGACACCTCCCAAGTCCAAAGACTTGCAGTTAAGGATACCAGACCTAGATGAGCAGTCATCAGCCCTGCAGATAGCCTCAGGAATTTACTGTTGACCTGAATGGAAATGCTCCCCACCATGGGATTGACCCCCATTCTCAGCAGATTTCAGATCTACCTGGAAAGAATTCCAAGATGGACATATCATCAATACCTGCTCCACTTCAGAGGACTTAACATACTAACATACTATTTGCCAGCAGATTAGGCCTTACGGTCTATCGAGTCTGCTCAAACCTTAGATCCTTAGTTGGGTGCCGAGACACATTGAGTCCTGGTGGCCATTTTGGGTCAGGTTCTGTAATGGATGGTTCTGATGCCATATGACATCTACTGGACCCAATGAGTTTTAAGAACATTAACAAGAAACTCGGACAAATGGTATCCTCTTAGGGAAACACCAGAGGAATCTGGTAGACTGAACCCGGACTCCTGATGTCTCAGGCTCCATGAAATGGATTGCTCCCACTTTGCCTCCTGGAATCAATGTGCCAATGAGGCTAGTAGGACCACACATTGACATTCCTGTTAAGCTAGAAGGACAACTGACTCAATCAGGAGTTCCCCAGGGTTCGATCCTCTCACCCATGTTATTCACGGTGTACATGCTACCCCGGGTGACATCATTAGATGCTGTGGGGTGGGTTTTCACTGCTATGCAGATGATACCCAAATGCATATGTTGTTTGCAACAGGAACACAGGATGCAGTCTCAGTTCTGAAATCTTGCCTGGCTGAGATACAGGACTAGATGTCCTCCAACTGGCTGAGGCTCAATCCTGTTAAGTCAGAAGTACTGGTGATTGAGCCTCGTCACCGGTGGGGAACTGATGTGGAGGATGAGGAGAACAGACTAGTGCTTGGTTCCTCCTCTCTAACCACCTCAGGCAGGGTGAAGAATTTGGACATTATTTCTGACTGCAAACTGATGCTGGATGCTCAGGCATCATCCGTTGTCCGTACCGATTTTTACCATCTTAGAAATATCACCTGGATAAAACCTTTTATCCAACCCAAGGACATGCCTTCAGTGATACACACTTTTGTTACATACAGACTCAATTACTGTAATGTCCCTTACCTTGGGCTAAATGGGGGGGGACCCTATGTCACCTGTGGTTGGTGCAGAACATTGCAACAAGGTTGCTGACTGGCCACCCAAGGTCCTGTCATATAACCTTGGTCCTACGCAAACTGCACTGGCTGCTGGTGAGGTGGCGTATCTCCTTCAGAGTTGGCTTACTGACCTACAAAGCCCTATATGAACTGGGCCCGTATGCAGATGCCTGTTTGACAATTTTACCACGACCGACATTACAGCGACAACAGAGATAGGTCACTGTAATGTCAGCATGGGACCCTGGCACTGCTTTCTGGGGGACTCGCACCCCCTCCTCGAATCAACTGTGACTTGGAGTTGATTATTTTAGTTATGGGGGAGTGGGGGCAGAATCCCCCTCATGGGGGGTTCAGGGGGCAAAGCCCCCCAAAGAAAACATAGTCTTTAAGGAATGGCTTTATGCTGACCGCAATTGCGGTTGACATAAATTTCGTCACTGTAATATCGTTCGACAACGAATTTGTCGAACAGGTGTCATGGATCCAACTGTGCCTGAGCTACCTGCAAGACCTTCTGTCTCCTCACCAGACCTTTCGACCCCCTCTGCTCCTCTGATGTGGGCCTCCTATCAGTTCCCAGGGTTCAATTAAAATCTACAGGTGAGAGAGCATTTGATGTTGCTGCCCCAACCCTGTGGAACTCGTTCCCTACACCCCTAAAGGAGGGCCCATACTGGAGGCCTTTTAAAGGGGTCTGAAGTCCCATCTTTTTACAGCAGCTTTTAATTTATCCTAGCATCTTGGTTATTAAATCTTATGGTTATTTTATTAGGTTTTATTTTATTTATTTTAGTCATTTTTATACTCACCGTTCATGTAAGTGCAGACAGACGAACATGTTGATATGAGAGTTGCTAGAGAGGAGTGTGAGGGGTGCCAGCCCAATGGAGAACAGTGTTGTAGGGGCTGGTCTGAGGAAGGAAAATCAGCAGGCAGTGTCCTAATGACACTGGTTTTGTGAGGGGGTTGGTCTCAGCAAGTTTTTCAAAGGACAGAGCTGATGCAGTAGCAGTGCAGCTCTGTCCTTTAAAGTACAGGAAGCCTGATCAGTCGGGCAAGTGGACAACCCTCCCGCTTCCGCCCACTACGTGCTGTCCTCCACGCTCCCATCCCAGCCCCTGCCAACAAATAGAACCCTCCCCTCCCTCTATGTGCTGCCCACCCCGCACCCTCCAGTGCCCGTTCCCATGCCCCGACATCGGGGTGCCCAATCCCAGTGTTGGCATGCCCCCCAACCACCACCACCACTATGGTGGCACACTGGGAGCCCACCCCAGTGTGCCAAAATAATGTTTTTTTTATGTTTCCAACACTGGGATGCCCACTGCTGGTGTCAGATGTGCCCCCCCCCAAACCCACCTATTTCCTTTGCCGACATTAGGGTGCCCAATCACTGTAGGCATGTTCCCCCCCCCACCACCACCACTATTGTGGCACACCGGGAGCCCACTCCAGTGTGTCTAAATTAATTTAAATATTTTTTCCCCTAAAATAAAGAAAATTGTCCCCCGCTGTGTTTTTTTTTTAGACCTGTAAAAAAGAAAATGGTCCTTAATCGACTCCCAGTCTCCCCTTCCCCATCCTGATCCTCCCTCCCTCTGTGCACCCACCTCCCTGCACCCCCCTTTACCCCATATTTACCTCCAGAGGTCAGCACTGTCATCTTCTCTGGCCTAGGACACACATCTGCACTCTTTAAAGTTGATCGGCAAACTGAAGAAACAAAGGTAAGCCGTATAATGGAGTCAATGGGGGGGGCTTTCAACTTAGATTGATATCATTGCCAGTTTTAGAAATGTTGGTACCAAATTTTCAACATGGGGGTTTTTGGGACCCCACCTCATGAACACTGGCACTGTCATTTCGTTTCTCAGTCCCAAAAGGTGATTTCATGGTCATTGCGTGGAATCACCTTTCAGGACTGATTAATGACATGACAGTGCCACTGTTCATGAGGTGAGGTCCCAAAAAGCCCATGTTGCAAATCTGGTGAAAAAATTCCAAAAACTACCTTGTTAGGAGCGTGCATTGCGCAGTTTCTATGCAAGCTCGTAACTTCGCCAATTTTTAATATTTTCACTCCAGATTTTCAACATTGCCATTTTTTCACACTTCCTTATGAACAGTACAACTGTCATTTTTCACATCCTGCCCAAAATGTGTTTTTGCACCTGTGTCACAGAATGGCGCAGTCACTATGCGAAATCAACTTTCAGGATGGAGTAACAAAGTCACAGTCCCACTGTTCATGAGAGAAGGTCCCAAAAAGCCCAGGTTAAAAATCTGGTGAAAAAATTCCAAAAATGACTGTGTTACGGACATGTGTTGCGCAGTTTCTATGCACACTCCTAACTTCGCCAATTTTTCATATTTTCACTCCAGATTTTCAACATCATCATTTTTTCACACCTCCTCATGAACAGTACAGCTGTCATTTTTCACATCCTGCCCAAAATGTGTTTTTGTGCCCGTGGCACCATATGGCACAGTCGCTGCACGAAATCATCTTTTGGGATTGAGTAATGAAATGATAGTGCCACTGTTCATGAGGTGGGGTCCCAAAACACCCATGTTGAACATTTTGAATGAAAATACCAACAAACACCTGGGGTGTTAGGGTTTCCAACTGTAACCCCCCATACCCTGTAGAGACTCACAGGCATTGGGTGTGTTCCTTGGGGTCGTTGGCCATAATGCTTATACCATTCCACCCCCACCCTGCAGCCAGTGACAGGCATCGGGGAGTGCCTTGGAGTCTCTGGCCTTAACGTTCACCCCATTCTCCTATACTGAACACATCTCAGCTTATTTCATTATGGAATGGGGTGAGCATTAGGGCCAAAGATGCCAAGGCACACCGCAATGCCTGTCAGTGTCTGCAAAGTGGAGGTGGAATGGTGTGAGTGTTATGGCCAATGACCTAAAGGGACACCCCCAATGCCTGTCAGTCTCTGCAGGGTGGGGGTGGGGGAGCGTTAGGGTTGGAAACCCTAGTGCCTCATTAAGGAAGTAAATCAGAGAGGGATGGTTGATGTCAACTACCTCAAGTTCAACAAAGCCTTCAACAACGTCCAGCACAGAAGGGTGATTAACAAGATGGGTAGTCTGGCTACGGGGCACAAGCTGATAAACTGGGTTAGAAACTGGCTGACAGGCAGGAGGCTGAGGGCAGTGGTAATGGGATCCAATCCGGGGAGGGAGGGGGTGACCCGTGGGGTACCTCAGGAATCAGTTCTGGGACCAGTCTTGTTCAACGTCTTCCTACAGACATTGCGGAAGGGTTAGAAGGAAAGATCTGTCAGCCTGTTTGCAGATGACACCAAGATCTGTAACAGAGTGAATACTCCAGAAAGGGTGGGGAAGATGGGCAGGGACATGGAGAGGCTTGAAAAATGGTCTGAGGGGTGGCAACTGAGGTACAATGCAAAGAAGAAGAGGGAAACCTGGGGAGAGTTACAGGATGGGGCGAGGTGCTGACAATCACAAAGGAAGAAGGAGTAATCAGTTCTGATGACCTAAAGGTGTCAAAGCAGAGCACAAATGTTGCAGGGACGGCCAGCGGCATGCTAGGGTGCATAGGCAGACGTATCACTAGCAAAAGGCATGAGATGGTGATGCCATTGTATAATGCACTAGTGAGGCCTCATCTACAGTACTGCGTGCAATTCTGGAGGCCGCAAATGTGCAAGGACATTGACAGGGCGGAGGCAGTCCACAGAAAGGCAGCCAAGATTGTACATGGCTTGCAGCACATAGAACATAGCAGGAGCGATTAAAAGGACCTCAATGTGTACATATTGGAGGAAATGACAGAGCGGGAAAACATGCTAGACGTGTTCAAGTATCTCAAGAGCACAAACAAGGTGCAGAGGTGGATATCTTCCAATGCATCAAACATTCTGCATTGACAAATGCTTGTTTTTTTATCCTGAAAAAAAGAAAACTATCCATCATTGTCTGCTGTGTAACTCCTCCCCCAAACAGTATGCAGACACTGGTGGCGCACAATCCCCCCAATGTCATCATCTGTCCATCCATTGTTATCGGCTGTGTAATTCCCCTTCCCCAAACAGTATACAGATGCTGGGAGTGCCCAATCCCCCAGTGTCCTCATCTGTCCGTCCATTGTTGTGCACTGTGTAACCCCCCTCCAAACAGTATACAGACACTGGGGGTGCCCAGTCCCCCAGTGTCCTCATCTGTCTGTTCATTGTTTTCCACTGTGTAACCCCCCACAAACACTATACAGATACTGGGGGTGTCCAGTCCCCCAGTGCCCTCATCTGTTCAGCAAACTCCATAAAAAAAGAAAACCTTCCCTCACCTTTTTTTTTTTCCTGTAAAAACAGAAAACCGTCCATCGTTGTCCATTGCACCATTACCTCCCACCCTCCCACTCAGGAACCCCCACCCCATACTTACTCATCGGAGATCAATCGCCATAATCTTCCTTGGACTGTAGGCACATCTTTGCTCTTCAAAGCCAAACCACGACCTGAAATAAGCACTTCAATGAATTTCATTGGGGTTTTTGGCATCAATGTATTTCAACTGAGTTTTCAACTTAGTGGCATAACTTGGCCATTTTAAATATTTTAGCCAAAAATTTTCAACATATGTTTTCTGGGACCCCACCTCACAAACAACTTCACTGAAGCAATTTTCAAACATCCCCTCCCATGACACCAGTGCACACGACGAACATTCGGCACTAACAAATGCTTGCTGATAGCCTGACTGTGTCAATTTGTGATTTTATGAGTTTCTGAGGTTGTATATGTTGTGAGATTTTAATTTATTGCTCTCTTATGTATATTGTACAGAGCTCAGAGCCCATGGGAGAAGTGCTTTATAAATAAAGTTTTGCTTGCTTGCTTACCTTGAGTCACAGATCACGATCATCTGCAGGTCCTTGTATAACATCTGTTTGCAATTCTTGCCCTTGCTGTCCTTAGAATGACTTCCAGTACTGGAGTTAAGTCAAGCCTGCCTTTATGGTAGCTACGTAGCAGGCAAGACTGAATTTCCACAGCAGGTCATGGGAACTTCAAAAGGGATATATGTAATAACAGCGCATAAACATCAGCGAACGTCAAAACAGCTAAATTATTATAGCGACGACAAAAAGAGCACACGCACACAATAGTGAGGCACAAAACAGCTACAACATCTCATACTTGCAGAGCATCTATTATAGCACTCCAGCCAGCTGCTTGTAATTTATTTTAACGCAGGGGGCGGTGCTCCCCGACCCCCCTATCTCTAAAATTATTACTCCACGCCGCACATTAATGGTGGAGGTATTGGCCATCACCCATTGCTCAAATGTGCAGCCAGTGTTTAAACACACTCACTGTATTATCACTCGCTATTGTTGATGCGCTCTTATTGAGTCGCTATTTTAACTTCACTGTTATCACGAGCTACCCTTCAAAAGTAGTACTCATTGGGATGAATGCCAGCACGTTTGGGAGGCAGAGCAGGATATGCAGCGGCACGGCTGGGAAACCAAAGCTGCAGACGATACCCATTCACCAGTTGTGAACTATCACTCTAGTCAACAGACCTGCAGAGAATTCCTCCCCAAAAGAAGTTCTGACAGGAACCATCATGATTTTGTATTACTTATTTATTTGAAAATTGGTAACCAGGAAAGGCACACTGAACCAAGGCTCGTTTCCAGGTGTGACCTAGGGGAAGGGAATGGGAAAATACAATAAAACATATACAGTATCAATGATTGGTACAACGTAAAGTGAATCAAGAGTACAATTTAACATGATACAAGTGCAAGTAAAAAGTAACGGTATTGAGGCAAGGTACAATGAGCGGATCTGAAGTGCAAATAGGAAGATCAGAGCAGATGGGATGATGGCAGTGCATATATAGAATGGGAAGGAGCCACATGCAGTCTGAGGAAGAACCCAGAAGGACACCCAACGACAGAAATGATACGGGTTCCATCACGGGAGGGTTATGGAGAGGGCTGACAGGAACAGATGGGGTGGGGAAGAGTTTTAGCTAATGTCTAAGAGAGCTGGGAGGGAGATGGAAAGTGGAGAGGAGCAGATTTCAAAGGGAGAGAAGGCAAAAGGAGAAGGCTGACTGAGGTTGAGGAGTGAGGGTGGGGAAGGGAGAAGGTGCGAGGATCTCTGGAGTGGAGGGAGTATGAGGTAGAGGGAATGGGAGAGGGGAGTGAGAAGAGATAAGAGGGCAGGGACTCAGACCAGTATTTGGAGTTGAGGGAGGCGCAGTGGGATGGATGACATGAAGGTAGGGGTAGGTTGGATAGGGAGGAATAGAAGGAGCTGTGGTGAGCTTGGTTGGGGGGGGGAGTTGGTAGCAAAGTGACAAAAGGCTTTACAGAGGGTGTCCAGTCTTGCAAGGGAACAGGAGGGGACAGTGCCATAAACCACATCCAAGATGATGGGTGAAAAGGAAAGACACCATTGAAGTTTCTTCTTGCACCCTGTACATGGTGACTGGAATAGCTTAGAACCATGCGACATTGACGTCAGAAGAAACCAAGCAAGGACTGATGGTGAAATAAAGAGTGTGACCCATCTTCTCTGTATCATTGAAATGTATTTCTGTGCTCTTGAAGAATGAGATGACCTGAGATGTTACCCTAATGGCAGGCATTATTTGGCCTACATGCATGCCATTGACACTGCAGTTGCTCCACATCACACTGATCACATCATCCAGTAGAAAGAGTCACATTTCTACTTTGAAAACTGCTATTCCTGCAAAGTGGAAGAAGCGCGTGAACAAGGAATTGACTGCACGCCAGAAAATAGTTTCCCTTCCGGAGTGGGAACTGGGACTGGCCAAAGGAGATGAACACCAAATCTGACTGACTGATGACTGTCCTGTCAGAGAGAAGTCACAGAAGATAGCCCTGACAAAAGTGGATAAAGTCAGACACGACCTCCAAGAGTTGATGAAGGTGGCAATACTCAAGGAGTACCATGGTCTTTATACATCTCCTATAGTAATTGCCAGTAAGAATGGCACAGTGTGCATATGCTTTGACTACAGGACTCTGAATAAATGTACAATTTCTGACCAGTACAACATGCCCTGATTAGAGGTTTCCTGAACTGCCTCACTGGGAGCAAACGGTTCTCAGTGCTGGATCTGTCCAGGGGTACTACCAGATTCCCATGGCGAAAGATGACAAGGAAAAGACAGCATTTATTTGCCCTCTAAAATTTTATCAATTCAAAAGAATGTTCCAAGAGATCTCAGGGGCCCTGACCACTTTCCAGAAGTTAATGGAGAAAACAGCGGGAGACACAAATCTTCTGGAAGTTGTCATGAATTTGACAGCGTTTGGCCGTACATTGGAACATTAGATCCACCTCATGATAGTCCTTTCTGTTTTGAAGAATGTGTCCTAAAACTTTCTGGTGACAAGTTCAAATTCTGCCAAACATCTAGCAAGTATGTGGATCTCATTGCATCAGAGCAAGGAGTGAATACAGACCCCGACAAGGCCTTAGTCAATAGGTTCTGAATGCACAACCAAATGACTCTCCAATCATGTCTTAGGCCCTGTGGCTACTCCCAGAGTTTTGTGGAAGACTATTCAAAAATAACACAGGGATTCCCTCCTATCAGGTAGAAAGAGGGCTCTGACAGAAAGATAAACCTGCCACTTCTTACTAAAATGAATAAACCATTTGGTGTCCACTGGACTGACTAGTGTGAGGATGCATCATCCAGTGCCTGATGCAGGCTCCTGTTCTCTCTTTTACTGATCCAAAGAAGCCCTACACCTTACATATGGCTGCCAACTTGGTGGGCTAGGAACTGCTCTGGATCATGACCATAGCACCAGACCGTGCCCAGTGTCATTCATCTGTTGCAGTTTGAGTCTTTCCAAAATAAATAACACTGTGCACAAACTTAGGTTTCTGGCTTTGAAATGGACAATAGTAGATCTGTTTCACAATACATTGCATGGAGCCAGATATCAAATATGAACTGACCCAAATCCCCTGACATATATGCATACTACTGTAAAGTTGGATGCTATGGGACTCTGCATCCCACTTAGGAATCTTGAATCTTCATTCTGAGGAAGGAGTGAGAGTCACGTGCCATCTTGCACACACATGGCAAAATCTGTCGCTCAAGGGATGGTACCCCATGCACAACTGCAGTTTTTTCCATACGGGTGTAAATTTCGAAAAGGTTAACTTGTTGTGCCTTTTTCACATTTGATAGCAGCTTGCAGAGATTTGTTTGTGCAGCAGTGCAAAATTGCTATACCTAGTGTTACCAAGCAGAGCATTTTATACACGCCTGCCCAAAAAAGGAAAATGCCAAAAAAATAGCATTTTCAGTGGGGGTAAGGACCCCCTCCCCCCCCCCCCACACACACACCAATGAGTTGTTCTCATGGACTTTAATTCCTGGACCATGCCAGGCTCTTTGCAAATTGGGCCCCAGGTGTCTGAGCAGTCACCCAGCTTGTTAATATCCTCCAAAAGTTAGTCCCCATCATCAAGGGAGTCCACCACCCTGGCCAGCTTAGTGAACTTCAGTAGTGAACTTAAGCAGTGTAAACCAGAAACAGGACAGTACACTCACTGAGAAGAAAATGAAAATAGATTCATATGTTGAAAATGCAAGAAATTAGAAATGCTTTATTGCAAACAAACTGTTGTGTGCACAGAAAAATCACTGCAGATAAAACAGCCCAAAAGCAGCCTGCTGGGCAACCCAGCTTGTTGATTAGAATGTTGAAAAACAGGGGCCTCTGCACCATTTCCAGATAGACACCACTGCGTACTCCTCTTCACTCAGTGCTGTGCCCATCCAACACAACCTCCTGCTTCCTGCCTCAAGCCAGTAAGCACTCCACCTTGTGTATGCCTCGTGAATACTGTACTAGTGTATTTTACCCAGAAGCAATGGTCAAGAGTATCTAAGGCCTTCAGTGCTGAAGTTCAGATAGACTATGTCTATGGGAAAGCACAGAAAGAGCACTGCATACATCAGAAAGTCAAAAGTAAATACTGAAGTCACATAAGGAGAAGGTTACCCTAGCGCTTCAAGGGCTCACTGCCTTTTCACCATGGGCGGACTCACACAAAAAACATCACATTTTTGTATGCTACTTCAAAAGTTCCTATGTATTTGTAAAATATCACTTTAATGTTGATTGTTGATCATTACTGAGCATATAAAAGTGTGACTTTTTTGTGTGACTCTCCGAGTGCTCTTTTTGTGCTTCTCTGAGTTTGGTTTGCTACCTGCATAATGGCACTCCTCTATATTGTGTAGCACATGGCTTTGTGTTTGTTAGACTATGTCTATGGCCCTGTTCTGGTCACTTCGCTGGTCCCCCTCCCCCACAAAAGGAAGGGATCCAGTTTGTTTGTCACCCATGACCTCAAAAAGCCATACTGAGAGGGAAAGGACCTCGGCCTCAACCACATGCTGCATTTTTCTATCCCTGATAATGGCTTCCAGGTCTTTTCTCAACACTGATGTCTGACTTACCAGCCTATTGTTGCTGTGACCTGACCTGGCCCCAGTTCTGAAGATTCAAGCCACACTGGCCACTTTCCAGTCCTTTTGCATCACACCTGTGTGGACAGAGCTTTTGTAAAAGGTGAACAGATCAAAAACAGATAGTTTATACTGCTTAAATGTGCAACCCAGTAAAGGAAGAAACTATGAGTTCTCTCACCATGATGGTGAATGCCATTTGGGGGGGCCTACTCAAGCAGTTGATAAATAGGACATCCATGGACTTTGTCACCTTCGTCACCATGCAACTGAGTTTTGGGAATAGGAGGAAATAAAAAAATAATATTAAGTACTTTTCGTTGAAAGGGGAATCAAATTACATAGTATGTTTTACAAGGGGGCCCCAGGATATTGGGAAGTGGGCACTATTTCTAAAGGAGCTCATAGAGATTTTTTTTTCTCTGAGGCTTCTTTAGAGAAAGGAAATTCTCCTTCATATGCCAAGGTTTTTTTCTTAGTCTACTTTTATTTGCATGGGTGCCATACACAAAAGAGAAGGAACCTTCTTGTTTGCTGAGATACATACAACACTATTTGGCAAATGTCCCAGTCCTTGGAAATCAAGCCGATAACATTCCTGTGAAGGGACCATTTGTGATCTAAAGGGTGTTGGCCACTCCTCTTGAGTGTGTGACCATCATCTAAATAGTGTAGGGGAGCACATAGTCTCTAAATAACCTTACTGTACCCCCACCCCCTTGGCTAGAATAAGTTTTCATGGACTGTAATATTGGGCTTTAGAGAATGATGGAGTCTGGGAGGTTAATTGTAGAGAATGACTCTCCCATATTGCCTTTATTGGCAAGTTTTCTAAGGTAGCAAAGTGTCACTGGAGAGAAAAATATGCAGACATTACCTAGTGTGATATTTTTGGAAAAAAATGTGTGAGTGTGTGTGTGTGAGGGAGGAGGATAGGTAAGTGTTACTGATTTCTTATGCCCAAAACAGGATAGCCCATTCGTAGGAAGATTAGAAATTAAAGATGTGGAAAGATCAGTAGTCCATCCATTTTGTTTCTTGTCATTACAGCATTTGCATCAAACATTTTTGTGGAAAAAAACCCTGTTTGCTTACATGGCATCTGCCTGTATGGCACGGGGCTGTTTAGTCGAGACAATTAGTGACTCAACCCACTGATCTGCAACTTAGAAAACCCATATTCCATTGTACATTTTGGTTTCCCCGCATTAACTCCAGATTTATTTTCTTCATTTTTGCGATACAACATTTGAATATTTTTCTGTTTAAAGTCAGCATGTTTTGCTCATTTTCTCCCTGGGTGGACAAGGACGCAATCAGACTAGGATTGTCCCAGTGGCTGACTCCTAAGGGAGATAATAACCACAGGGAGGTCAAAGGGATTGAATGCTTGACGAAGTCACACTTGTGAACAACAGAAAGTGTTGAGAACGAGAAGGACCTCTCAAACAGTTCAAGGGCCTCTCAAATTTCTGTGCAGTAAAGGATCTCTTAAATCTATGCTTCACCAGCTGAGTATAAAAGGAACTATTCTTAGATTGAGTCTTTAGTACTGTGGACAATATTCATATCTGTTTAGTTAGATGATGAAGCAGATGAAGTGTACACTGTATCCCCCTACCTGTAGATATTTTGCACCTGGTCTAAGAAGGCTTAAAGGGACACTGTGAACCCCCTTAGACATCAAATTGCCTCTAGAGTTAAAATAAAAATACAGGCCCAATTTTCAAAGGGCCTGCATTTGCCACAATGGACTTGCGGTAGGGAGTTTGACGCAAGTGGCTACTTGCATCAGGTGACACCGCAAGTCCAATTTTGCAAGAATCGGAGCCGCAACTCCCTGGCGCAAGTCCTTTGTGCCAAATGCAGGACTTAGAGCAGCTCCCCCCCATCTACATTTGCGCCATGGGGGTAGCCATTTTACTGGGCTTGCGCCATACCTTTGGTGCATGCTGCAGTTAAATGAAGGCACTGTCGCAACTTCCATCCAAGGTTATAAAATTGGGTGCAAGTTGCGACATGCCCTTGGGCGCATGTGCGGCACACTTTGAGGGGACGCAGGGCTTGGTGGCAAACCCTGCCTCCCCGTTTGAAAATTGGATCCCACATGTTATGATTGTTCACATTCTGTAGGGGCTGCTGATATAGCTGGTAGTTTGATTCTGATTTTTTTAAAGTAATAAACAGACTGTCCCCCATACTGATGATTCCACACAAAAATGTGTGTTTGCTGTCATTGATATAGTGACTCCCACTGCATCTTTTCTGGTCTTGGGAATGCCCCTAATGCCATCACGTCACTTGTGATGCTGGGGGAGGAGTGCAGACCACTGCATCATGAGTGGCTGAACTCTTTGGGGGTGTTCTTAAGGTTCATGAAGTATGCAATAAGGGTAGATCAAGGAATTACAGCAAAACAATGTTTTGTACTATTGCACAATTCTCATGCATTTCACTTCTGCTAAGAAAGGAAGCAGATCAAACAACCAACAGCTTCAATGAGTTTTAGAGAAGATAAACAATAATAAAATGTTGATTCTCAGATAAAATAATATGATGCAAAAATGGTTAACAGTGTCCCTTTAAAGCTGCACTATTTGCTAGTGGGCAGAGATTTTCATCCTATAGTGTTTGATTTAGCCCAAAACATATTTCTGACATACTTAGATTCATCCTCAGTGTATTTTTTAAAGAGCTACTGATGCCTCAAAGAAGACTTTGTAAAACATAGTAATTAAGTACAATTCAGCTTGTATTCCATATATATTCTATTTATTTCTCTTCCTCATTATTTATTACTGAATACATGATCTTTATCCCTTAGCATTCCCTTAGAGGTTATCTACCTCTGTAGCTTACTCCCTACTTCAAATCATAATCCTCTGTTGTGACATCATGGTGTGTTGCCTTGAGTGTAAATGGGATGTCACAAGCAGTGTATTATGACCTTAGGTAGGGAGAAAGCAACAAAATTGATAAACTCCTCAGGAACAAAGAATTTATTTGAATGAAAATGACCTCAGTAATAAATAATGGGGGGGGGGGAGGAATACAGAACTAACGTGAAACACAAGTTGAACTGTGTCTAAATATTATGGTTTGTTAAAGTTTTCCTGAACGTGTCAGCTGCTCTTTAATTTTCTCAGATATTTTTAAAACAACTTTTATAGCTAATGTTGAATTTAATGGCTCACATCAATAAAGATGGCTGCTACTTGCAATTTGTAACAATCTTTTCCCCTGAAGTTGTCTGTTAAATACACATACAAGATTCTTACTGAGGATGTATTAGAATAGTGTTTCCACATGTTTTGGGTAGTAAACAGCATGACACCATACTAACATTTTCATGGTGGGCATGTCCTGGGAGCGGGAATTTTTAAAAACTTAAAAATCCCACATCTTAGTCCAGAAATGAAAGAAAGCAAAATGAACAAGCATTTGTCAATGCCGAATGTTTGCCTGCTGGCATTGGCAGTGGTAGTGTAGAAGTTACAGAGCTGCGTAATAGGAATGGCAGTGAAGTATTGAACTGAAGCCAACCCCACCACCACCCTGCAGAGAGTGACAGGCATTGGGGTGTGCCTTTGGATCATCAGGCATAACGGCCGCGCCATTTCACCACATGCCACCCTGCAGACACTGACAAGTGTCATGGTGTGCCATGGGGTCTTTGGCCGTTATGCACACCCCATTCCATCAGGAAATACGGTGAGATGGGTGCGGTATAGGAGAATGGGGTGAACTTTGGGGCCTAAGAGTCCAAGGCATACCTCTATGCCTTTCACTGGCTACAGGGTGTAGAATGGTATGAGCATTAGAGGCAAGAATCCCAAGTCACACCACTGATACCTGTCATTCTCTACAGGGTTGGGCGTTATGGTTGGAAACCCTAATAACTCAGGCATTCGTTGGTATTTTCACTCCAAATTTTCAACATGTTATTTTTGTGGCCCCACCTCATGAACAGTGGCAATATCAGTTTGTTAGCCGAAAGCTGCTTATGCACAGCGACTACGGCATTTAGCACCACAGGTGCAAAAACATTCCGAACAGGATGTAAAAAATGACAGCTGTACTGTTCATGGGGAGGTGTAAAAAATGGCAATGTTGCAAATCTGCAGTAAAAATATTAAAAAAACTGGTGAAGTCACGAGCGTGCATAGAAACTGTGCATCGCACACCCGTAATGTAATTAGTTTGGGGATTTTTTACAGCAGATTGTCAACTCAGGCATTTTGGGACCTCCGATCATGAACAGTGTCACTGATTTTCTTTATCTGTCCTGAACAATGGTTTCCCACAGCAGCCACGCATCTCTGCGCTGAAAGTGTGAAAACACATTTCGGCCATGTTGTGAAAAATGACAGTTGTACTGTTCATAAGGAAGTGTGGAAAAATGCCACTGGTGAAAATCTGGACTGAAAATATTACAAAGTCATGAACTTACGAGGGTGCATGGAAACTGTGCAATGCTCACTCGTAACACAGTCATTTTAGGGACTTTTGTCACCAAATTTTCAAAATAGCCATTTTAAGACCTCTGCTCATGAACAGTGTCACTGTGATTTTCTTAATGTGTCCCATACATTGATTTTGCACACCGACTGCGCCATTGTGTGCTACATGGGCGGAAACATGTTTTGGGCAAGATGTGACAAATGACAGCTGTACTGCTCATAAGGAGGTGTGGTAAAATGGCAATGTTGAAAATCTGGAGTGAAAATATTGAAAATTCGCGAACTACAGGCGTGCAGCTAGGAACTCATAGCATGGCTCGTGAAACAGTCATTTTAGGACCTTTTCACCAAATTTTCAACTTAGGCTTTCGAGAGCCCACCTTATGAACAGTGGCAGTGTCATTTCATTACTTGGTCCCAAAAGGTGATTTTGCGCAGTGACTGCAAAATCACCCTTTGGGCCCGATTAATGCCATGACAGTGAGAGCATTCATGAGAAGGGGTCCCAAAAACCCCATGTGGAAAATGTGGTGCAAAAATTCCAAAAAATGCCTGAGATATGCAGCAAAGTTGAAAAAACCCTATCTATCCCATTATATAGCTTACCGGCATTTCCTCAGTTCGTGGTCGGCTTTGAAGAGTGCAGACATATTCCCGGTCCACCGGAGATCGTCGCGCCGAGGTCCAGAGGTAAGTATGGTGTGAGGGGGGGTGTGGGGAGGCAGGGTGTGCAGTGGGTGGGTGCGGGTTGTGGGAGGGGCAGGGAGAAGCTCCGAGGGACAGTTTTTTATTTGCAGGTTTATTTTTTTACTGAGATGACGAGGGATGTTTCCCACGCAGGGGTGGGCTCCCAGCATGGCAGCTGAAAGGCTGGTTTGGGGGCTGGAGCCGATGGGGATTGGGCACCCCCATCGGCTATAACACATTTTGCCACACTGGGGTGGGCCCCAGCATGGCACCTGGATGCTTGGGGAGGTAGGAGCCGACGGGGATTGGGCATCCCGTCGGTGACAGCATCTGTTGCCATGCTGGGATGGGCTCCCAGCGTGGCACCCTGTACTCTGGGGGGGGGAGAGACAGTGGAGCCGACAGGGAATTGGGCACCCCTGTCAGGCTATACATGTGTAGCCACGGTGAATGAATCACATATCTGGAATGTGTAGTACAGTATGGGCTGCACACCCATTGGCTCCCGCTGTGAACCAATGGGCATGCAGCCCTACTGAGGTGTCAGGCGGTGGGCGGCAGGTGGGTGGGGAGCTGCCACCCGCCAGCTGACCAGGGGGGGAGTGGGGTGGTGGAGCTCAGTGGGGCGGGTGGGGAGGGTACCACTAGACCACCAGGGATATGGACCTTTCTTTGTTTACAGATGCCCACGATCGGGCAGAAAGCGGTCCACTGGACCACCATGGATATTGGACCTTTCTATTAATACAGATGCCTACGATCGGGCAGAAAGCGGTCCACTGGACCACCAGGGATATTGGACTTGAACTATTTTTACTACAAATGCCCGCAATCGGGCTGCAGGGGGCGTTGGTCTCCTATGGCTGCTGCCTGGCAGGGCGCCAGGTGCAAGTCATCGGGTATCGGCGCACCTGCATGCAAATGGGGCCATAATGACATGTAAATGGTCCCATGTGCGCCTTGCATACATTATGGCCCCATTTGCATGTTCAGTTTTGAATATTGCGGTTGCTGTGCATGGCGCAATGGTACTTGCACTAGTGCATGCATCCCAATGCTCCACTCTGGCTACTTGTGCTGGCAAAGTGCCACTGCACCATGCACACCGGGGGTGGCCAGGGTGCAATATTGAAAGCTGCTGAGCCATGGTGCAGCTCCTTTGAATATCGCTTAGTTCACACCCCTGTGCAGCCAAGCTGAGCTGTGCCCAAGCTTGCGCCACAGCCGGGAGCAGTTTGTATATCTGGGCCATGGTTTTTATTGTTTTAATGGAGATTGCTAATTTATGTACAGGTGCCTTGGTTTAAGAAAGGTGCCTTTTAAAGAAATAAAGTTTGATTTGATTTGAATTTATCTCTGAGTTCTTCCCAGGTGCTTATTCCCTTCCCCGTGGGGACTGCATTGCTAGGATGAATGTACCAGGGGAGGTGCACAGATGCGCATGCCTGCCATGCACTTTACGACCCCCCCATGCCTCATCTACTGCACCACCACATATACTCCTACAAGAGGCAATGATAGAGCAAAGTGATGCAGCCTTTCCTCCCCTAAACGAGGAGAGCATTCATTGGGATGTGCAGTCCCCCCACCCTGTCAGGCCCCAGTGTAACAAGATTGTTTATGAACCAAGGTTGCTGGTATCACAAACTGTAATACTACCGCTGTCCTTACGGGCAGGCCATGCTAGCACACATTTTTGATTGTTTGCAGCATGGCATCATAGCAGAGTGCTTAGTTTTATCACGGTGGGCATGGCAAGGGAGCAGAAGCTTTTTAAAAATGTCAAAATCACGTTTCACTTCAGAGCTAAACTAAAATGGAAAGAAAAGAGGTATGTTGATTGCTTTGTTCATGCTAATTGTCTACTGTATTTAAATGTAAGTAATAACACAACAGGGTGTGCAGTAATGCTAAATTACTACAAGCCCCCTGTAGGTCGTGAGGCATGAGACACATCCAAGTGCATTCAATCACCTAGGAAGTGCAGTAATTTACAGCATTACCACACAACCTGGAATGTGTATTTCTCTTACAAAATGATTGCAAAAGTTAACAATACAAAAAAGAGAGCAGAATCTGGACTATCTGGTAATGTGAAATTATACGTGGACATGTTACAAGTTTTGACAAATCAGATGGCTTTTTGATACAAGCCATTTTATGAGCAATTGTCATACCTATTCTGATCAAAGGATGCTACTGTAAAGGTACCTTGGTATGAGGGCTTGTTCTTAAGATTTTAATAAACATAGAACATAGAAATGTAGATGATGATGGCAGAAAAAAGACCGACGGTCCATCTAGTCCGCCTATATTATTCTGTCATAACTGGCACCTGTTGTCCATGTGGGGTCTTTGCTTACCTAATTCTCCCAAATGTTCACCATGTTTCCACTTCCCTTGTCCCTCTAAGTAGCTACTATACCCTTGGCTCCGTCCCAGCCATGTTTGAAGCCACTGATGGTTTTGACATCCACTACCACTGCCGGCAGACCATTCCATGGCTCTACTACTCTTTCTGTAAAATAATACTTCCTCACATCCTTTTTAAACCTTCCCCCTAGTAACCTCCTGTCGTGACCCTTTGTCCTAGCTTCTCTGTTCCTTGTAATTAGCCCTTCAAATTTCACCTTGTTTATTCCTATTAGGAAGATGAAAGTCTTTGTTATATCCCCCCTCTCTCTTCTGGTTTTGAGTGAATACGTGTTCAGTGCCTTTAGCCGATCCAGCCGGTCCTCATAGGATCTGCCGTTCTAGCTCTGATCACCCTGTGTTGAACCATCTTTGGCCTGTCACTGTCATTTTTTAGGAGAGGGCCGCAGAACTGGTACAGTACTCCAGGTGTGGCCTTACCAGTGACCTGTACAGAAGTAACAGTACCTCTTGCCTCCTACTGTCAAAACATATAAGCAGGGCTACTGGAAAATTGTGCCCGCAATTCTTCCGCAATTCCTGCAATTTTCACCCTTCTCCCCCAAAAATCTGCAATTTCTTGCATTTATTGAATTTTTGACTGAAATTGTATAATAGTATTAAAATTCTCAAGGAAATTTACTCAGATATGCTAACAATTTAGTACACAGACTTGGATTTGACGAAAACAATACAGTGTGAAGTGAGAAGGGGTCCAATGTGACTCTGTTTTCATGTGATTCACTTCCCTGCTTTGGTTTCAAAATCCTCTGGCCATGCATATGTAGACTTGAGCACTTAAAATTTGTGTGAAAGCAGACTATTCAGAGAACTTTTTGCTGATACAGAGACTGAAACAATAGGTGTGAGAAGAGATGCAAAGTGTTCCATTTGCCTAAATGAATCACTGACCACAATGCTTGCTTCTGAATGGTAGGGTAGGTTTTCCTTGTATAAATACTTTCAATCTGAAAGGATTTTGACACAAATGAGTGAGTAGTTTTGGTGGCCCTGCTGATTATAAACTTGACTGTGCTTCTGAGGGGGTTGGTGACAGTGATTCCTTACGTGTCAGTCTGCCACAACTGCGTACTCACATACAAAGCCTACAAAAAGCAAACATTTCCGAAAACATGTTTGACAGGTTAAATACAGTCAGCACTCAGATATCCGTCTCCCTTGGTGCCCAGGCATGGTGACGGATATGTGAGAGAAACGGTTAAATGCATCTTTTTCTGTCTGATTGTCAGAACTCATGGAAACCATTTAGAAATGCAGGAAAGGAGTTTCTGGTGAGCCTGCAATACTTTAATGACTCTAGATATTAAGTAAAACATCATTAAATACGGCTTAAAATGTAAACTGGTCTTTATTTCTTATTTTTTCTTGTTTTAGCACTGTTTTTCACTGTGCAGTTCTGAACCTGTAGTGCTACAGTACAGTATATTTTTTTACAGTACAGTACTGTACATTTTCCACTTTTTAAAACAATTACAGTAACCTTGTTACAGTACAGTAATCAAAACAGTACCCTGTACTCCATCACAAGAAATCATGGCATTTTCAGTTTCATGAAAACATTCCACCACACCATCACAAAGAATGGCATCCCCTCCCCAATACAGTACCTATACTGTACAGTACAAAAACATGGCAATTTTTTCAGCCTCATGGAAAACAGTTCTCCACGTCACCATGAAACAAGGCACTTGCAATAAAACAGTCCTCGACAAGCCGAGAATAAAGCATGGCATTTGTTTAACTTTCAACACCTCACCATCACAAAACCATGGCATTCCCCCACCCATAACATGGCATTCTGTTTTTCATTTAAGAGACAACAGTCCCCCATGTACTGTACGGTACAGTACATACTGTACCCAGAGTAAAGCATGACACCTTTTTAACTTTCAGGGACAACATTCCACTGCACTATCACAAACCATGGCATTTTCCCCATCCCACCAATACTGTAGCATGGCATTTTTTTTGTCACTTCAGAAACCACAGTCCCCACGTGCCCAGAGTAAAACAAGGCACCTTTTTAACTTTCAGGAAAACATTCCACCATGCACCATCACAAATCATGGCATCCCCCCACAGCATGGCATTCTTTTTGTAATTTAAGAAACCACAGACCCCCACATGCCCAGAATAAAGCATGGCATCTGTATAACTTTGAGGAAAAACATTCCACCACACCATCACAAAACCATGGCATCCCCCCACACCCATAGCATGGCATTCTTTCTTTTTCATTTAAGAGACAACAGTCCCCCACATGCCCAGAGTAAAACATGGCACCTTTTTAACTTTCAGGAAAACATTCCACCGCACCATTACAAAACCATGGCATCCCCCCACACCCATAGCATGGCATTTTTTTTTCATTTAAGAGATAACAGTCCCCCACATGCCCAGAGTAAAACATGGCACATTTTTAACTTTCAGAAAAACATTCCACCTACACCATCACAAAACCATGGCATTTCCCCCCTCCCACCCATAGCATGGCATTCTTTTTTTTTCATTTAAGAGATGACAATCCCCGCATGCCCAGAGTAAAACATGGCATCTTTTTAACTTTCAAGAAAACATTCTGCCACACCATCACAAATCATGGCATCCCCTCCCACCTAGAAACCATGGCCTCCCCCCCCACCACAGCATTGCATTATTTTTGTCGCTTAAGAAACCACAGTCCACCACGTGCCCAGAATAAGCATGGCATATGGTAACTTTGAGGAAAAAAATTCCACCACACCATCACAAAACCATGGCATCCCCCACCCCCACCCATAGCATGGCATTCTTTTCATTTAAGAGATGACATTCCCCACATGTTCTTGGACTTACAAACAGTGCCATAACATCACAATTGAAAATGAAATGCACTGACTCACAGTTTGAAGTCCCTCACAGTTCACTGCCTTCATGATCTTTTTTAAAGAATTGCTCGAGCACAGTCTGACGTGACTTTTTATGACCCACCACAAAAGTCTTTGCAATCAGGGCCCAGATGCAGTCAATATCCTTTATGTCGAAGAAATCCATATTCTGTTCGGCATATCCCAAGGCAACCTCCAATCCACGACAAGCATCCACTGCTGTCCGGGTGACAGGTGTTTCTGTGTCATCGATGCTGTCAGTGCCCTCATCGGAATTTTCTGCTTCATTGGATGGTTTCACCATCTGAACAATTTCCTCTTCATCTAGTGCTGCACAGGTTTCAACATTCTCATCAGCCCGCAGGATATCTACCGCATTGACATTTGTGGTGTCAGGCAGTTGGTCAAGAATGGAGGAGATGGATTGCACCACAGAGACAGTGGAGTTGTTAGGTTGTTCTTGGGTGGCACTGTTGTCAGTAGACGGCTGAGAAACAGGGTACAGAATTTCCGTATGTTTTCAGCAATTGACGACTGTTGTTGTGCTCACATCATGCCAACTGTCCGTATGAAATACAGAGCTCCTTGATGTTAACATCTGCTGGTTTGCCATCATCCAGGCAGTTGACATAGTGCTGCAGTTGCTGTCGCGTACAGAGCCTTAAAGTTCTGGATTATGCCAGCATCCAATGGCTGGATTTAGAGGTAGTGTTTGAGGAGGAAATGAAGGGTGACATTACGGTGGCGAACTGTGTTGGAGTGCGAGAAGCATTGTCACAGCAGAATCACACGACGCTCTCAAGAGACGCGATAGATCGTCAAACTCCTTTAGCCATTCTTTGAAAATTGCAGCTGTCATCCAGGCTTTTCTGTTATTGTACCAGTAGCAGAAACTGTTAGGATCAAAGTCCTTCCAAAGCACCGAGGGCGTTAAATTTCCAGATGACCACTGGCTTACGTTTGTCTGTGCCACTTGCATTGACACATAGTGCCACTGTCAATCTATCTTTATTTTTCTTTTTTCCAGACACTGGCCCTGTTGAAAGTGTAGCATTGGGTTCCATCCGAAAGAATAGACCAGATTCATCCATGTTGTAAATGTCATTAGGGTCATACTCTTTCAAAACAAGTTGCAACTGCAGACGCCCATCAGACACAACTTCTTCATCCACACTTGCAGCCTCACCATGCAGTTTGTAATGCCTAATGTTGTGATGCTGTTTAAATCTTTGCAGCCACCCCACTGAATAGGAAAAGGAGTCTGGCACACCCAGACGCTGGCCAAGTGATTTTGCTTTGGTTAACAGGACATCATCACTTATGGTTACTTTTTGCATCCTGGCATCTGTGAACCATAAAAACAGGGCATCCTCTAGTTGTTTATACTGAGGCTTTCTTACTTTAGTTGAGGCATCAGAGGACGAACAGGCTAACCACTTGTCCTTCTCTCTCAAAATGTCTGAAACTGTGGATTTTCCTATTGACAGTTTATGCTCCTTTAAAACACAAGCAACTATGTCAGACCTTGAGCATTTTGGATTCTGGGTATGGAAAACACAAATGCTACGTTTCACATTTGCAGCAATGGCTGTCCTGGCCCTTTTGTTTGCAGGCTCCATCTTACAGTACTGTACGTACTGTGCTGTGCAGATTACAGTCTATGGTAAGCACCTTCAATCTGTAAAAAAAAGGTTGCTGTTTACTGTACTGCACAGCTGTATCCCCCTCCTCTGCCTTCTGCCCCCCCAATGAAACAGCTGGTGGTGCTCCAACATTTAGTTTATGGCTGCTTGACTGGTGGCAGAAAAAGTCACTGTACCCCCCTCCTCTGCCTTCTGTCCCCCTCACCCCCATGAAACGGCAGGTGCTGCTCCAACATTTAGTTTATGGCTGCTTGACTGGTGGCAGAAAAGTCACTGTACCCTCCTCTGCCTTCTGCTGCCCCAATGAAACAGCTGGTGGTGCTCCAACATTTAGTTTATGACTGCTTGACTGGTGGCAGGAAAGTCATTTCCTCCCTCTGCCTTTCTGTCCCCTCACCCCATGAAACAGCAGGTGGTGCTCCAACATTTAGTTTATGGCTGCTTGACTTGTGGCAAAAAAATTGCTGTACCCCCTCTGCTCTTCTGCCCCCACCCCATGAAACAGCAGGTGGTGCTCCAACATTTAGTTTATGGCTGCTTGACTTGTGGCAAAAAATTGCTGTACCCCTCCTCTGCCTTCTGTCCTCCCACCCCCATGAAACAGCAGGTGGTGCTCCAACATTTAGTTTATGGCTGCTTGACTGGTGGCAGAAAAGTCATTGTACCCTCCTCTGCCTTTCTGCCCCCAATGAAACAGCTGGTGGTGCTCCAACATTTAGTTTATGACTGCTTGACTGGTGGCAGGAAAAGTCATTCCCCCCTCCTCTGCCTTCTGTCCCCCCACCCCCATGAAACAGCAGGTGGTGCTCCAACATTTAGTTTATGGCTGCTTGACTGGTGGCAGAAAAGTCATTGTACCCCCTCCTCTGCCTTCTGCCCCCCAATGAAACAGCTGGTGGTGCTCCAACATTTAGTTTATGACTGCTTGACTGGTGGCAGGAAAAAGTCATTTCCTCCTCTGCCTTCTGTCCCCTCACCCCCATGAAACAGCAGGTGGTGCTCCAACATTTAGTTCATGGCTGCTTGACTTGTGGCAAAAAAATTGCTGTACCCCCATCTCTGCCTTCTGTCCCCCCCCCACATTTAACAAGAAGTGGTGCTATAACACTTACTTTATGGCTGCTTGATTGGTGGCTGCTTTGCCTGCTTCAGTTTGTCTGCAGAAAAAGTTTGAAGTGCAAATTACATTACAGTACACAGGTTCTATACTGTACATGTTTTACTGTACAGTACTACTGTACCTGTACTGTTTTCTATTTCCTTTAGGTACTGTACAATACTGTAATGTACACTACAGTGCAGTAGTGATGGCGCATTTACAGAGCTCTCTACCGACGTGGCTGGATCCTCCTTGATGTACTGCTTCTTCCTATTGGTCTGCTTGGAGTGCCTAGAACTCGTGCTAAAAAAACGCGATGTTTCCACAGCATAGTCTCGCGGAAGGTCGGTTATCTGAGAGTGGAGACTGTGAGCTGCATAGGAGACAACATGCAGGATCAGTGACGGAAACGGATAACGCGAGTGACGGTTATGCGGGTGATAACACAATGGGGTGGAAAAAAATAACCGGTTGATGATGGATACGTGCGTGCGCCGGTAAAATGCGAGTCGGATAAACGAGTGCTGACTGTATATTTAAACAGTTACCTTCAAATATACAAAATAATTGCAACCCAAGTAAAATCACTGCAAACTGAGTAGAACAAAAGTGCCATGTATCAGAAACATTTGTATGATGTAGTGAAAAGCTATTGGCATGATTTAATACTTTTATCATGTGATCTTAAAATGTACTTACAGTGCTGAGTAAGAATTAGTTTAACAAAATAAACATTGTTTTTACTAGAACTTTATTAGGCACCCTGGTTACCAATTTTTTTGTTGTTGCACCGAAGCAAGTAGTTTAAACAGGCTTCATTATTTAACATCTGGAAACTGGCAAAATATGTCATTTCTGAATTTATTCAATACAGACTGAGTGAGAATTAGTAAATAAAATCTAGTTAGCACTGCATGACTTAGATGTCTTTAGATTTTTAAAAGATATGATACATAATGATTAATTTGCAGTGCATTTCAAAAACACACACCTTTCTTCATATTGAAAGCATTTACAAGTGGCAATATATTTATCTAACAATTTATGTGCTCAATACATGCTGCAGCAAACAATAAAAGATTTATTAGGGTCAGTGGGGATGTATAGTGAACCCCCGCAATTTTCCCGCAATTTCTGCAAAAAGTCTCCTCATTTGGAGGTAACATTTTCCGCAATTTTCCAGTGGCCCTGCATATAAGCAACAACAAAAACAAGAGTATTAATTCATAGAATGTTTTTCACTGTACTCCTGTGTTATTGTATTCCCTTAAGCTGGTCCCAAAAGGAAGTTCATGTATAGTTATAAAATGGCGGAGACCAATGTAGTAATCTGATTGGTTATTTATAGTGCAATATAGCACTATAAATAACTAGTCCCATTAAAAGTGCCTGATCACAGAATTTGATGGCTCTGTGATTCCTACGTAGGCGTTCTATCTAAAATTTAAAAATATTTTTAAAGTCTCCATTTTTCCCCTTGCTAAACATCTGAGACCAAAAACCTCTGCCAAGAATCATAAAAGTCCACCAGTCCACCACTGTATCTCTCTCACAATACAAGAAACTGATAACATTCCCCTTTTCTATTAAAATACTGAATAAAGACATTCTTTACACTGCCTTGTGTTGTGTACTGGAGGGCGGGGGACACGTTTGGGAAGTCAGGGGACATGGACGTGTTGTGGACTGCGCTATCAGTCATTAGAAAAGTTTCTTCTTTAGAATGGCACCCTCACCTATCACAAACGTATTCTTTCTTTTTCCTTTTTAATAACTCAAGCTGCATTCTCGGCTATTGTCCACATAGGTAGAAAACAGTCCAGAGGTAAAAACTATTGTGCTGTCTCTCTCCTTCTGTACTGCATCCATTGCAGTACCCACTTGACGTGTCTGTCTCTCGAGCCATAGTTGCTAAAGCTTCACTAGCCAGATGAGAAAATAGACTGGGAAGCATGCTGTACTTGCTTAAAAAAAAAAAAACTTTGTTAAAATGTGATCGGTATGAGCCAAGAATCACAGTCATGTCAGGTACAAGCTGCAAATGTCTTAAAATGCACTTGGTCTGAGGCAAGAATTGTGGCAACTACAGAAACTATATAAGGTCAAAAGATCTACGGAAACCAGTAAATGCAATGCTGTCACAGGGGGATATGATCAGGGCCAGGATAATTGGCTCAGATAAGAGAGGGTTAAAGGGGACACCCATTCAGGGAGGGTCTGAGTTAAGTGGGCAAAATAATAAGAGAGGCAGAAAAGGGAGGGTGACAAGGGGGTCTCTCATAATAAGCCAGGAAGACTCCCATGGAATTGAGATCACAGATAAGGGGGGGTTGAGAGCACTTAGTTGAGGTATCCATAAGGTGATGGCGGTGTTAAGGTTCTGTTATTGGGAGAATCTATGATTAGGGGTATCCATTGGGAGGGATGGGGGGGAAGCCATAGCCAGGTGACGGTAGTGAGTATCTCTGGGCTGATGGTGCACAGAGCAAAGTTCATGGTGCACAAACTGGTTAGGGACTGTGGAGTGAAACCGGATTTTCTGGTGCATTTGGGGACTAATGATATAGAGAGAAATAGCAATTTGGAAATCCAAGCAAGTTTCCGAGAACTTGCCAGAGTCTGTCGGGATAATGGATGCAACATTTCCTTTTTTGAAATATTGCCGGTACCAAAGGCCTCTGTAGAGAACAAATTGAAGATCACAGAGGTTAATGAATGGCTCAGGAAGTGGGGTGAAGATAGTGGGTTGGGGGTGTTAGGGAACTGGGAAGTAGTTTGGGAGGATAAGGGACTGTATGCCAAGGAGAGGCTTCATCTTACACCGTTAGGGAAGGAAGTCCTTAAACAGGGGTGGTGGACTACATTTAGGAAAGGTGGGGTTTAAACTTGTGAGGGGAGGGATAAGAGGGGCTGGCCAGAAGCCCTCTCCTCTAGATGAGGGAGTAGCCTTCAAACCCAAGAGGGGAGGGAAACAGACTGGGGAGGAGGCTCTTGGTGAGCAGAGGAAGATGAAAGCATAAGGAACCCGCTGGGGTATGACAAAGGGATCAGGGATAAGCAGTGGGGGTGGTGTTAGTAAATGCCAGGAGCTTGGGAAACAAGTTGCCAGAGTTCCAGGCCATGCTGTTCGGTGGGGGGGGTGGATGTGGCGGTGGTCACGGAAACGTGGGCCAACAAAAACCTTGATTGGGACCTAAACGTGAGGGGGTACACTATGCTTAGGAAGGATAGAAAGGAGGGCAGAGGGGGTGGAGTGGCTATGTTCATTAGAGATGGCATAGAAATTGCCAGGGTAGAAGAGGCAGAGGGAAATGTGGAGGCCTTATGGGTCCCCTTATGAATCCCTGCAGGAGGTAAGGTCAAGCTGGGTGTAGTACATAGGCTGGCCTGGGATGGGTGATTTTCTGGAGGATGGTTTGCTGAACAACATTATTGCCCAGTGTGGACCAAAAGGGGATGAAGTGGTGTTGATGGGGAACCTTAATATGCCAGGTACAAACTGGGGAACCATGTCCTCTAAGGTGGTCAAGAAGCATAGGTTGCTGGATGACTTCCAGGATGTGTTCTTAACACAGCATGTGATGGAGCCCACAAGGGAGGGGCATGTCCTGGACGTAGTTCTGGCAGATGGGGATCTGGTAAGGGACCTGGTTGTAGAGGATCCCCTGACTGGGAGCGACCACGATACTGTCTGGTTTCAAATAAACATGGGGGGGTGAGAGATCTAGGACACTGGCTGTGGACTTCAGGGGGGCAGACTTTATGGGCATGGGAAATATTCTCAAGGATCACTTGAAGGGATTACAACAATGACAGATGTGGAAAAGAGATGGGAGGTCATAAAACAGGGACTTCATGAGGCAGTCAGGACCTGCGCTAAGGTGAAGCGTAAGGGAGCAAGGTCACATAAACCATGCTGTAGGTCCAGTGAGGTTCAGGTAGCAGTCAGGGTAAAGAAGGCAGCCTACAAAAAGTACAGAACAACGAGAGGGGATAGGGAAAAGGAAACGTACTGTCTTGCATCGAGAAAAGTCACCTGGATGGCGCGGAGGGCAAAGTCCAGTAAAGAGCAGCGGCTGGCATAGGGGATCAGGGGAACTGGAAAGGGGTTCTTCCAGTACATTGGGGAGCAGAGAAAAACTAAGGGCCAGCTCAGCAGATTGAGATCAGAAGGTGGGTGGGTAGAAGAGGCGAGGGACCAGGCGGAGGTATTAAATGAGTATTTCGCCTTTGTGTTCACTAGGGAGGGGGATGGGATATTTACAAAGCAAGGCATGATGGGGATAGAAGTGGTAGTATGTGAGATTGGAGGAGCAACAGAAATGGATCATGAGGGAGGGAAAGGTACCCCCGGGGTGTCACATCAGGATAAGGATAAAAAGGCCAATAAGGTGGTGGGGACAGATGATGTTATCCCCACCAAAAGGGTGTAGCAAACTCTAAAGGCCCTAAAAAAAGATAAATCTCCTGGGCCAGATGGCATTTATCTGAGACTACTATGGGAATTGGCGGACGTACTGGCTGCACCCCAGGCGGAGCTCTTCAACAGGTCGCTTGAGACAGAGAGGGTACCTAGGGATTAGCGAGATGCACATGTGGTGCAAATCCATAAAGGGGGGTCAAGAGAAGTACCAGGTAACTACAGACCCATCAGTTTGACCTCAGTGGTGGGAAAATTAATGGAGAGTATACTGAAGGAAAGATTGGGGGTGTTCTTGGAGGAGGTGGGAGGTCTGGATAGTCGGCAACATGGGTTTGTGCCAGGTAGACCATGTCAAACCAACCTCATGGAGTTCTACGAATGGGTAACATCCCACTGGATAGGGGAAAGTCTGTGGATGTACTATTCTTAGACTTCAGCAAGGCGTTTGACTCGGTCCCCCACAATGGTCTGGTGGAGAAACTAATGGGGTTGGGTGTGGGCCCATTGATGGTCAGATGGATAGGAAACTGGCTAGCTGGATGCACACAGAGAGTAGTGGTCAGAGGAGAACTCTTGAACCCTAGAGGGGTCAGTAGTGAGGTACCACAAGGCTCAGTCCTGGGTCCGATCCTGTTTAATGCATACATATCTGACATCAGGGTGAGTATAGGGTGTGAAATAAGTCTCTTCATTTACGACTCTAAGATGGGAGCAGTAGTTGAGGGGGAAGAGCAGAGGTTGGCCCTGCAAGGGGACTTGGACATCCTGGAAAGGTGGGCTCACACCTGGAAATTAAATTTCAATTCCTCCAAGTGCAAGGTGTTACATCTTGGGCGGGGGAACCCCAAACATGGGTACACCTTGGGAGGGGGGATGCTGGAGGCCTCAACAGGGGAAAAAGACCTAGGGGTCATGGTGGATGCATGTATGAATAACTCTGAGCAGTGCAGGAGAGTGGCTAGCAAAGCAAACAGGATGTTGGGATGCATCGTAAGAGGGATCACCTCTAGGAGCAGGGAAGTGATTCTGCCGCTGTACAATGAACTGGTTAGATCACACCTTGAGTACTGTGTACAGTACTGGAGACCACACTTGAAGAGGGACATACAGCTCCTGGAAAGGGTACAGAGGAGGGCTACCAAGATGATACGAGGACTAGGGGATTTGACGTATGAGGACAGACTTGAGGAGCTTGGCCTGATTTCATTGGAGTAGAGGAGAGACAGGGGGACATGATTGAGGTCTTCAAGTACCTCAAGGGAATAAATAGGGTAAACATGGAGGGGATCTTTAGACTGAAGGAGGGAGGTATCACCAGAGGGCATGGTTTGAAGTTGGAAGGTGGAAGGATGTGGGGGGAAAAGAGGAGGAGGAGGTTTTTCACTGAGAATGTGGTGGATCCTTGGAACATGCTGCCTGCTGAGCTGGTTCAGATTTCCACAGCGGAGGGCTTCAAGAGAGGGTGGGACAGATACAGAAAGGAGATGTATTAGATGATGGCCTGGCCCAGGGGGGTGGGATGGAAGATAGGGGTTTCTGGAACACAAGGGGGGTCTCGGTTCCCAACTAGGGATCTGAGGTTCGAGCAGACTCGATAGACTGTAAGGCCTAATCTGCTGGCAATTAGTATGTTAGTGTGTTAAACAGAAGGAATACTTTAGGTTGTAAACACACATTAATTTCAACCTTTACATATTAAAATTTGTCATTCTATGAATAAACCATATTTGAAAAAATACAAAGCCATTTTATAAGCACAATAAGACACTCCGGGGTTGTGCATTACAGGGTGATAACTGCACTCCTGGATGACTGGCACTCGGCCTTCAGCCTCAAGCCTAACTATGTTCCTAGGAGTGTGGTTATCAGACCATAATGCACACCCTGTCATATCTTATTGCTTATTTATTGCACAAGTGTTTCACCATTGCATCACTAAAACAGCTGGACATAAAAATCAGGAAACAGATACACACATGATTTCAGCAGTTTAGGTTGATATAACAAGTCTTACCAGTATGGGCAAATAAGGTAGCAGTATCAAGGTATCAAAATTGCATCCAGCCTATAGCAGCACACCAGACTCCCAAATGGAACTCAAAATTTTAATTCTGATATTCCATGTGAATTATCATTGGAACATAATTTCCCACCTTAAAGGAAGTATTCCTTCTAGGGCTGGAAGAAATTTTATTTACATGTGCGAAAATCTTTTTGTTTCCCTGAAAATAATTGAATTTGATCTCACACAAATGGTGAAATCAAGTCAAAATCACAGTTTTTATGAAATCCATTGCCTGAAAACATCAGTTTTGCACAAATATGGCAGATTTTCATGCAAAAGTTGCAATCTTTTGCACACACTGTTCCATCATTATACGTTATTTTCGCAGAATTTGTGAGTTCCACTAAAATCAATCAAAACTGTCATTTATTTCACTAAACCTGGATGATGACATGCCATTTAAGCTGAGGCTCAATTACAAAAGTATCCCGTTGGCACACAGAGTATATAAATACATTTCTTACTGACACTTGATCAAATAAATTGCCTAAAGCACAATTATAAAAAACTATGTGTAAAACTTGAATAGTTTTTACAACAATTAAAAATAATTCAGCAATTTTGTCCAGCCTTAAAGAGGGACTACAGTCAAAATTTCTGGCATCAGTAAATTCAGCCTTTGCATCAGACTAACCCCAAGCAGACTTATGCCAAAAATGAGATCTCTAAGTTACTTTGTTTAAAACTCATTACTTCCAATAGCTTCATATGAAGTCTAAACTATCCATTGTTTACCTGGCACAAAATAGCCACCCATGTAATAATGAGTTAAAAGTTACAAGTCATTTTACTATCCTAAATTCACTGCCTGTTCAAAACAGCCAGTTTCAGTGAACAGCTACTGCTGCTGATGATGTCATCTCCTGAACTCACAGTCTAGTTGTCCCTGTCAGCAAGCTTATAGGACCTGTTTCTCCAAAGTTTTAAATATCATGTGCAATGGTTTTCACAAGTAAAACAGGCAGCACCATTCAATAAACACTGCTTAAAAAACTACTGTATGTGTGTTTCAGATTTTGTAACAAAGTTGACAATTTTTGGGGGGCTCTTTTTGTTGTGGTCTTTTTTTCCAGGGTCACTGGATGCTGGGCCACAGCACACTGTTGTGAGGTTTGAAAACTGAATAACTTTCTGATGTGGTGAAAGGCTGAGATCATTCACACTTATCATTCAATTGAGGTGATTTCTCAGGATGGCACTTTAAAACAATTATTCAATTTCCTTGTCAATGGGGGTGGGAGAGGTAATGCTGTTTGAAACCTTACTAGGAGTTTCTAATTTAGCCAGCTCAGTGTTTTCTCCCTGTCAGGCTGTTACTTGACCTACATTCAGGCTAATAATCTATGTTGCACTCTAAATTAAAATGATCATTTTACCAGGGCTAACACTTCCAGCCGTAGTAGGAATTATATATAAGGCCCCTATTAAAACTTATTGCAAAGCAGACACTGACAAACAACAATGAAGTAACCAACACTACAGCACTAGCAGCAATACAACTTCCTAACAACCACAGCAGAGTAGCATTCCAAATGGTATCAGCAACCTGGAGGTATGCTGATTCAGCATCCAGCAACCCAGGAGAAATGGATCACACCTTTAGGCATTAAAAAATACAAATTTGTCAACTTTGTTACAAAACCTGAAGCACACATAGTTTTTATAGCAATGTTTTTTTCTGAATGTTGCTGCCTGTTTTACTTTTGTAAACTATTGCACATAATCTTTAAAACTTTGGAGAAACCGGTCATATGGTTGCGGGTGGGTACCTCACCGGGGTGATGGTTCCAAAAGGCTGGGATGCAGGGGATTAAACAGTCTAGTAACTTGTCAGAAACACTTTCATCAGGACCCAATAACTTTAAACAGTGAAAAAACACCTTGGGAAGTCCTGTCTGGGCTTATGTTAGCTGGCAAGGTCCAGCCCAGGTCTTAACTCCCTTTCATAAACTAGCTAGCTACCTAAATAAGGACTCCCCCAAGCTGCAGCCCAGGTTTGAAGCTTCAAATTAGGGTTGCAGAAACTGGTTTCATGATACTGTGCTGGTATCAAAGGGGTCTGTTGGCAGTGCACCACAGTAGCAAGTCACTGGGAGGCAGCAGCTGGCTGAAGAAATGAAGAATGCTGGTCTTCACCTACCTGGCCTTTCCAAGCTTCACCTCTTAGGTCTTTGTGGACAGTGTTCACCAGGCAGGCCTCTCAATGTCTTCCTCTCTGGTGTCCTTTTCTGTTGGTCTTGGGTACAGGGCAAGCTGGGTCCCTGAGACTTTTCTGAGTGGATCACAGTTTCTGGACATTGTACGTTTAGCTGGGTATCTGGCTCAGTCTCTAGCCTAGCACACAAAACCACGCTGGCTGGAAGCAATACAGCAGTCTCCCAACTCTAGCCCCTCCAAGGGAACATAGGTTACTCAGGCTTTTACTCTCCACTGCAGAACTATTTACTTCAAGACTGCACAACTTAGTTTCTGCCTTCACACTGCAGCTCCCAGCTCTCTCTGGCTGAAGACTCAGGCTTCTTTTCTCTGCTGCAAAACTCCAGATTCTCTTTCTCCCTGCAGGAACTTCCCATGTGTGTCTCTCTCTCTCTCTGCTGTAGCTGACTGTTCAGGCAATCAGCCTATTATTTCACACTGGGACTGAACTGGCCCTTGGGCTCGGAGTGCAGGTCTTGGGCTGAATAGCCCACAGCAGTCTCACCTGCACTCTGTTCTCTCCTTTGACTCCAAAGGAATCTCCCCTTTGGTGGGCAAACAGTGCCTTTTATCTCTTCTGCCAGCTCTCCTCCTGATTGGCTGCATTCACTCCTGGGCTTTTTGGTGCCCCACAACCTTTCCCAATCATCCTCTATTCTACAGGAGTCCATGGGGACTACCATTATTATTTACATTATTGTCCCAATAAACATAGCCCTAAAGTTTTTAATAAAAGCCCTCTCAGGGACTAACACTTATATGACCTTGCTCCATTCCGGCTATGGGAGCCAGGACATCCTTTATTTTACTTAGGGGAGCCCTACTTTTCCCTATGGAATCCCAATAGAAGAGGCAGCTGTTTTGCACCCTTTTAATGTGCCCCCAATAGAGGAGCCATGGCCACTTGAAATGTTTCCCCAGCTGACCTGCACATGCACACATGGCACCATGTGGCCATCTTTATTTACATTTTTCCAGTCCGCTTTGTGGCAGCTCCTCAGACCAGTGACTGATCCCCACAGGTGCATAAACACTTTGCGGACCTCGGCTCCCTTCTAGCATGGGGCAGAGGAAAACAGGACATTGGTGACTACAGCCACAGGAACCAGGTGGGCACGTGGGCCCGCATCCCACTAGCAGCCACTGGCAGGGACACTGTGGGGCCATATCTCTGACCAGGTAAGCCCCCTTCCCAAAGAGGTGTTACACCATGTTCCAAGGTATATGCATGCAGGTGAACAAGTGTGAATTGTAAATGTGGAACTAGGGCATGACAATTAGGCCTTCATGGTTTTGCAAAACGTGCATGAATTATATAATGGCACAGGTAGGGATATTTGCTTTTCTAGTGAAAAGAAATGATCATGAGGTAGGGCTGTAAGGAATGAGGAATTCTGCCAGTGGAATTTGTGTGGAATGGCAAATCCCCTTTCAATCAATCAATCACTTTATTTAACCAGGCATAAACACCATTGAGCAAGCTCATTTTCAAGGTGGTCCTGGGCATTAATACAATACAGTACACTTCATAAGATTACAATTATACTGGACAATGGTGCAAAAAAAAAAAAACATTGTGAAGTTGCCAGTCAATATGGGCCTATACATACCAGTCAACATAATTAACATGCAAAGGTACATAATGATAAGATTTACTGAAATGAGTAGAGACAATCCCATATAGTCTCTGCTAAGTAAGAGCTCATACCTAAATGATAAAAAATAAGGAGGTATTAAGGAATAGGGTAGAAATTGGGGTGAAAGAGTAGGCAGCCAAAAGGGAGGCCAGAATAGGTAAAAGGTGGAGAATAGGCAGGGCCATCTTGGATTAAGGGAACTAGGCTTGTAGGTCCTAGGTTTCTGTTGTTAGGAATGTGGGGTGGATGAGATACTTAGGCGTAGGATTTGAGAGTGGCACCTGGGGCTTAGGGGTCATCGGCGTCTGAAACAGTTGCATGATTCCTTCAGATAATCCGTTAATAGAGCTTTGAATGTGAAAATGCTTGGAAGTGAGGATAATTTTAATGAGTCTTGCATAGTGTTCCAAAGTGATGGAAGTGAAAAGTTGATTGCTGCTGAGCCAAGGGTAGTTTTCACTCTAAGAATCTGGAAGCAGATTAAGGAGAAGCGTCTCAGGCCATAGGAACCTTCAGCCCATTTGAAGATGTTCGAGATGTATGCAGGGAGGTTATCAGATAATGCTCTAAAAAAACAGAGGAGAGCATTCCTTTTTCTTCTAGTTGAGAGTGAGGTCCATCCCGAAACCTGGTATAGACAACAGTGATGTGTACTACGGGGTAGATTTAAGATAAATCTTAAAGCCCGGTGGTAAAGGGTGTCCAGTTTGTTTAGCATCGTTGATGGGCAATGACTGTAAAGGAAGTCAGCGTAGTCCAGTATAGGTAAGAATGTAGTTTGTACTAGTCTCATTCTGGCTTCTAACGTGAGTAGGTGTTTAATGCGATAGAATAAACCTAATCGCTGTCTTAGTTTCTTTGAGGTTTCATTTAAGTGGCACAGAAAGTTGAGCTTGTTATCAAGCCAGAACCCTAGGTATTTAAAGGTATCAACTACTTCAAGGGGTTCATCTAAGAGTGTTCGGATCTGTATGATATGTGGACATCCGGAAGTAGACTTTGGTGAGAGAATCATTGCTTTAGTCTTTTTGGTGTTGAGGAGGAGCTTATGAGTATGAAGGTTGTATTGGAGGGTGACAAAGTCTTTCTGTAAGTACTCATGGGCCAGATGCAAGGATAAATTTGTGGTATAGAGTACAGTATCATCTGTGAATAAGTGCACATTTGCTGTGCCCAGGTGCGAGTCCAGATTATTGATGTATATTGCAAAGAGGATAGGGCCCAGGATGGAGCCTTGTGGGACTCCTCGTAACAAGGATTTTTGTGGGGACAGATCTCTTATGACTTTGACTTGTTTTAACCTATTGGTTAGGTAGCTGGTGAATCATTTAATGGCAGAACTATCAAGTCCGATGTTACTCAGTGCAGTAAGCATGATGGTATGATCCACAGTATCAAAGGCCTTATTTAGATCAAGGAAGAGGGCAAATACATGCTTCTTAGAGTCCAAGGCCATTTGCCAGTCTGTAGTTACTTTGGCAAGAGCCGATACTGTACTGTGTTTGGCTCTGAAGCCGGACTGAGCCGGGTTTAGCAATTTTTGTGAATCCAAATGTTCTCTAAGTTGGATGTTGACAATTTTTTCAAGTAATTTAGAGAGGACAGATAGTATAGAAATAGGCTGGCAATTGTTCAGATCACTCGGATCCCCAGTCTTGAATAATGGTAGGATGTGGGCAGTTTTCCACAAGACAGGTAGTTCACCTTGAATCAGAGAGGTGTTGAATAAGTGTGTAATGGGGGTGGTCAGATAGGTATGGCCAAGTTTTAGGAAGTAAGGTTCAATATTATCTGCACCCGCACTCTTTTTTGTATCCAGAGAAAGGAGGAGGTCCTCCACTTGCTTGAACGTAATTGTGAGGAAGCTGAAGAGGGTGGAATGTGATTGGTTATGGTTGTGATTATCAGTGAAGCCAACAGTGTAGTCTCTTGCTGGGCTAAGTTTGCTGATAGGTGAGGTGTCAAAGTCAAGCCCTGCAGTGGCAAAGTGATCATTAAGCTTCTCTAGCTTTGTCCATATAGGTGGTACCATCAGACACAATTTTGTTTGGAAGGGGTGTTGCAGTGGACTGACCTTCGACTTCTTTGAGGATGTTCCAAAATTTGGCAGAGTTGTTTTTATTGTCTTCTAGTTCTTTTTGGAAGTACCTAGCTTTTTCTGACCTAATTAGCTTGGTACAAGCATTCCTAGTGGTACGGAATGCTAACCAATCAGCCTTCAGGTGGGATTTCCCACTTTTTCCCACCAGTAGTCCCTATCCCTAAGTGCTTTCTTCAGGATGGGAGAGAACCAGCCAGGAGTTTTATTTTTTGATTTGATCAGTCTTAGTGGGGTGTGTTTGTCTATTAACCCCAGTAAGAGGCTGTGAAAGATGTTAAATGCCTCGTTAAAGGTGGGGGTTAGATAGAAATCCTGCCAACGAATGTTGCTTAGATCTTTCAGGAAAGTGTACTGGCAGAACTTTTTCAGGCATATTTTCAGTTTGAATTTGGAGGCCGTTTTTATTTGGGAAGGATGTCTGATGCAGGCAGTAGCGCAATGGTCGCTTATATCGTTGAAGAATACTCCAGTATGCGAGATAGTGTGAGGTTTGTTTATTAGCATAAGGTCCAGGAGGGTGCTGTGCTCAGGGTTTTTTCTGTTAGGTCTGGTTATAGCAGTCGACATTTGTAACAGACCATTAACATCGCATAGATCCTTCAATTTCTTAGAGCTGTCATCTTTCCAATTTAGATTGAAATCCCCCATTAGAATACAGTCAGCATTAGCAGAGTCAAGAAGGTTTTGAAGGTGTGGCAGAAGTGCCCAGCCACCAGACGGTGGTCGGTAGCATGCTGCCATAAGGAGTGATTTCTCGCTGGAAAGTGATGATTTTAGAGCAAGGCATTCAAATTCCTTAGCCTTTGAGGTACAGTCAAAGACTGTGACTGTGAATTTGTTTTTGACATATATTGCAACCCCTTCCCCTCTAGTCGGTCTATCACAGTGGTAGATGATATATCCAGGTACGTTGATAGATTTGTCCGGGGTTGAAGGTGTGAGCCAGGATTCAGTTATCATGAAGAAATCAGCAGATGCATGTAGAGCCCAGGTCTGTATAGAGTCAATCTTCTTTAGTAAACTACAGACATTGATATGGAGAAAGCTAATCCCTTTATATTGAGGGAGGTCTACAGGGGTGTCCAGAGAAATAGGTGGACCTGAGTTTAATTCAACATTTCCCGAACAGAGTAGGAGAAGTGGTAGTAGTTTTTTAAGGTGGTGTCTTAGCCTGCTAAATATTGTTTTGTTACTCCTTCTAGTGTACATTGGTTTAGTGGTGGCTGTGTTAAGGGCAGGATTGCTATTTGCTAGGGATAAAACATAGAGAACTGATCGGGCCGACACCATCCTTGGGAATTGCACATGTTCTAGAGTTATGGCCTGGCAGGACGAGGGGCATGACCATAGAGGAGACGTCTCTGATGTAGGATGCCATGGTCTAATGTGGGTGGCTATATCTTGGTAGATGATAGAGGAGGGAAACTGGCCTTTGTCAGAGTTGCAAACTGAAATTTTGGGTAGAGTATAACAAAGTAATATAAGGCAACTATAGAGAAGGATAGGCACAGATGGCATTCTTAATGTGGAGATATTTTCTTTTACCAGTAATAAACACAGGATTTGCAACAGTTCCTTGAGAGGGCCAAGGAAATGAGTGGATCTTGTGGGAGGATGGGGTACCAATGAAAAATTAAGGCCTAGATAACTAATGAGGCGTGGCTGGCAATAGCCAGTAGGAGTGAGCTAGAAGGCCGGGGTGGGGTTTATGTGTATTTAATCAGGACCAGGCAGGTGGGTGGGTGAGCGAAACAATTGGCAGCTAGGGCTCCCTTCCTGGAGGTAATCAGTCCCTGAGGGCAAGTCCATACCTGCGTTTCTGTGAGGGGCTGGTGACTTCAGACCTGGACTGCGGGTGGCAGTCTGGCAGGTCGGGTTCGTCAGAGAACCACGGCTGTGGCTCTCAGACTACCTGGAAGGAGAAGGCAGAGGAGAATTAAATAAGAAAGTCAGAGGGGGCGGGGCTGCTCATGGAGCTAAAAAGAAATGCAGACTGGCTTAAACAGGGGGGTTGTTGCTGACCAAAATGTTAGGCAAGGTGCCTCCAAGTCTGAGTGGGCAATAACAGGGCTATTTAAAACACAATATTAGCGTAAAAAGGTGAAGGGGGGGTTTCAAAGGCCTGAGCTGAGATCGCTACTGGTCTGATGAGAAACACAATACAGGCATTTACATTAAATCAGAAAACTTCAGCTATAAAATACAAACAAGACAGTTTTAACAGAAAACATAATCTAGCACAATATAGTCAAACATTAACAGTGCAGAGCTATACGGAGCCAATCGGAGCGCTCCTGGGGCTGACTGCAACCAGTGGGCCACAGCAGTAAAAGACTCTGGATTTAAACCCAGAGACAACTGTCCTCATGTAAAGAAAGCAAAAAAATTGGCAGCTAGGGCTCCCTTCCTGGAGGTAACCAGTCCCTGAGGGCAAGTCTGTACCTGCGTTTCTGTGAGGGGCTGGTGGCTTCAGACCTGGACTTTCAAAAAGCTTTTTGCAATTTATTTTTGAATTCTATAGAATTCTGAAAAGCATTTCATGTAAACCATGAGATAACCTTCCACGGATCATGTAAACCATGGAATATCTTTCTGCAAACTGTGGAGAAAGAATCCACAGTTTATGGAAACCACAGATTAATAATCTGTGAAAACCATTCTGCTTTCCAAATTTAGGAATTCCGCTATCACTGAAATTCTGCAGAATCAGGTAGAAGTTTTCGAAATTCCAAAGAATTCCTTTCCATTGGAATTTGAAAATTCTAAACTGTCATGAGGCCTTCTCTCTGAATGAGATAAAAATGATAACCCACTGAAAGCCTTGCAGTGCCATGAGAGATTTCTCACTTGTGAGTGTGGAAATCATGTTATTGAGCAACCTCGCCTGCTAGTGTTTGTTTCTGTTTCAGATGGAGTTAATTAAGCAATATACCACGACAGGGTGTGGGTTACACTGGGATTTACCCATGTCTGGTGTGGTTCATCACAAGACCGCAGGCCGAGTGAGTAAACCACATTAGTAGTGGGTAAATCCCAGCATAACCCACACCCTGGAGTGATATATTTGATTAGGCAATGTCCCCCTATTTTTTGAGATAGAAAAAATAAGTAAATAAATAAATAAAAAGGTTTGGGGGCAATTTAATGTATTTTTGTTGTATTTCTTACTGCGCCAGAAAAAATAGTCCAGGTTGCTAGGGCTGTGGTGGTACTGTGCTCATGCAGTACTGCTTTGTTATTCCTAGTTACAATTCTTTCTTTCTGGATGCTAAACCTTTAATCAGTGTGACCATGTCCCTATAAGACTGTGTCCCAACTCCGTTTTTTGTTTTAGGAGCTGGGACATCTTTCAGTGCTTGAAGATCTGTTTGTGTTCCATTATGGAGCCCTGCTCCATTTTTTTTATCATTGTGCGCTTGCACGGTACCGTAGATTTCTACCGTGCTTTCTGAGTGTCATATCCCTGGCCTCTTCAGTTCTGGGCTGAGAAAAGGAAGTACTTTGTTTTGTGCTTTTCTTTTTGCACTGCCTCAAGTCATCCTTCCAGAGCACTGTTGAGGGTTTGAGGGTTCCACACAGTAATGGCCACAAGTTTGAACTGTGCAGCTATGGAGGGCTCCTGCACTAGTGGTGTGACTTGTGCATCGGTTGTCATCTTTGACAGTTATGGGATTGGACGATGAACAGATTGTGGTACAGGGGATGAAAAGGTACAGATTTCATTATTTTTGATGATGACAGAAATGTACTTGTACCTACGAGTTGCAGTATTTTATTTTGCGTGCTGCGGTGGGCATTGTAGATATGGCTGGCTGGCATTTTTACCCGTTGGTCATATCAGGATTTACAATGGGTAAATTGTGCCAGCCAGCCAATCAGAGGGCAGGATTTTTAAAGCCATTGTATACAGTATCTATTAATAGTATCAATCTACCAACAGTGTTTATCTATAGACAACTATCTATCTATCTATCTATCTATCTATCTATCTATCTATCTATCTATCTATCTATCTATCTCTATCTATCTCTCTGTCTCTCTGTCTATCTGTCTATCTGTCTATCTACCTCTCTAAACCAACAGACAATATCTATTCACCAGAAGTATCTGCAGTATTTATTGACATTATCACACTACCAGCAGTGTCTAGCTAAAAATATACAACAATCTACTCTATACAGGATACACAATGGCCTTACTCAAAATATGCAATTTATCTTCATGAATGAGGGGGCAGAACGATAACCCATGAGTGGCAGAGCCACGAGTGAGTTATGACAGTCTTGCCCCCTCACAAATGGAGATAAGATGTATATTTTGAGTAAGGCCATTTTGTATTCGATTTATACAACATAAGTTTGTAAGTTATAGCTTTTAAATCAGCTGTTTGTGTAGAGTCAACTGTTTCTCTTTGAATTCAGCAGCTAGCTTCAGAGCAGGACAAGGCTATTGTGATGTCATCAGCATTGTGAAAGCTGCTCTCTGATTGGTCTTTAGGTGAAGGACAGTCATTGTGACATATCTAACCTCCAGATAAATGTTTATCTGGAGATAAGACAGTGAGATAAACAGATTTATCAGGGAAAAAATTATCACTACTGGCATTGTATAAATCTATCTATGTATCTGTACTTTCAGTGACTACTAAGAGCTACATAATCTAAACTGTAATGTGCAGCATAAAGTAGCATACCACAGTGTCTCTTGCATGTAATCACTTTCACGTTTAATAGTCTGAAAAGAGAAACATTTCTTTGTCCCATATTTTTACCCAGTACAAAACTATAGTGTTTTGCTAGGGCATGCATCTGTTTGAGTACTGTAGATGTGCCTCTGAAATCTCTCTGGCATGACTCTCCTGTGACAGCTCTCTTCCTCAATTAATTTCTTTATTCATTATAAAGTATCCGACAGTCCTGTAAACACAGCAAAACAAACAACAACAACACAAGAGTGAGGGGACCGCTCTGCTGTTTAACAAACAATGCCTGCACACTCAATCAGCTCCTAATGATGGATTGTAAATCATTACAACCTATACATGGGGCACTCTGGGCAGAAGTAGCAGATGCTTCTCATAACACATGCTGCAGTTCCTGACCCATCTACTTCACGGACAAGGCAAAACAACAGACTGTCATCACTGTTGAAAAGACATGGATTAAGCCAATATGAGGTTGTTTTTGTGTGTATTCTATCTAAAAGTTTCAACATATCTCTCATGGAACAAATTGGAAATCAGTGGCATGGATACTGCATCATGTATAATCACATATTCTGGGAAGGATTTTCAAAGCGGATCCATCACAGATCTGCCAGCCCTGTTTTTTAATGCAGACTTATATCTATGCAGGTAGACCAGTAATTAGGTGATCTAGATGTGCCTGATAGACATCCAATCATTGGACGTGGGTTTTGCCCACACTTGCATCAATTAGTGATGCAAGACACTGCAAAGTTCAGTTCCCTTCATTTATTGATCCAAGGTGCCAAAAATCATGGTACGCTGTCACGCCTCTGGCAGCTGTTGAAAATAGCTGCAGATAGCTCAGACACATGCTCCCTGATGCACACACGAGTGGACAGTGCTCCTGTATCTGTGGAAAGACCTTTGAAAATCCTCCCATGTCTAAAATAGCCCAACTTCAGAAAGAAATAACTACAGTTGTGGACACTTGCATAGTCTGCCTTTACAAATTTAATAAGTTGCTGTGACAAAATTCTTATAAAATGTGTGAAATTAGACGGACTGGTGAACAGAACTAATTATGCATTTTTCAGATTTTTTTTTTTTTTACTGTCTTTGATTTTTGGGAAGCAATTTACAATTAGCCTACTTGGGAAAAAAAAATTCCACAACACAATTTGTGGCATTATTTACACAAACCAATCAATTTGCTGGGGGGCCAAAAGTTGTAAATTTCTCTCTGAGAACTGCAATTTTTCAACTTTTATCATGAAGGCAAACTAGTACTTTCATGCTACTTCAAGCAGCAAAATAAAGACTTTTACACAACTGTATATGTAACACAGTTCCTAACCTTACAGTAAAGCTTTTTCAAACCAAATGCATTATAGATACTGTTTGTCAGGTTATCTAAGAGCTTTCAACCAAAGTACCTTCTGGCACGTCAAAAAACCCTTGCAATTCACAAAAGAAAAAAATAAAAAGTGTCAACCAAGTAGATAAGTTGCTCCCATGTAAAAGGTATGCATTTATTCAGTTGCAAACTAGTCTGTGATGGCTACATGATAAGTCGAGCTGTGCAGAATTTTCAAATTCTATTTCTGCCAGAATTCTGTGGAATTTCAGAAATTCCACTTAATCCTGCAGAATTCCCCCAGAAGGGCTATTAAAAAATTTGTAAAGCAAATGTTTATTTTTAAAACTGTGGATTAATAGTCTACATGGTAGAGAAATCATGAAATAATATTCAGCACGGTACATAAACTGTGGAATAATTTGTGGTATGCATAGAAATGCTTTTCAAAATTCTGCGCAATTAATTAAAAAAGAAATTAGAAAAAGCATCTCAGAAGCAGAATTCCCATTCTGCACAAATTCCACTGGCAGAATTTCACATTCCACACAGCTCTAATGACAAGGACTTGAGGACTTGTCAGCAACCTTGAAGGGCAGGCAAGTAACAGCTATAGTTCATTAAAAAAAAGGATCATTGAGCTAGAAACCTGTTGATTGATTGATTGATTGACTGTTTATTATCTTCCAAAGCTTTTGTAGGCATAGCATGTGAAAGTATAGGAGGATTAGGAGTTACCAAAGTTAAACAAAGATTATATGAAATGCGATTTGACCACGTTATCAAGGCCAAAGTCATGCCATCCCTATGTATTTTTCATGTATATAAACCAAATGTGAGAAAATGCTAAATAAGTTTAACAAAATAAAATGTAGTTTTAAAACCTGCTTGTTAATTTGTTACATTGATATAGTATCTTGGTACATATGGATGTACCTTTAGAGGTCAATTTCTCAGCTGCTGTACATGATAGTAGCTAATACTATCCACCACTGGAAAGATAAGGGTCATGCCTTTCCAAAGTGATAGCAGAAAGTTTGAGGATGTACGTTTCAAAAGGTTTTCTGGGGAGGTTCTTTGCCTTTTGAGTTGTTTTCCTATTTTGGGCTCACCATGACCCTGACCCTTATTATGACAATCCTAGGACTGGTTCATGTTCCCCCTTCCTCTGGGTTGAGATACAGATGAGGCACACTGATGAGTCCTGAGAAGGACAAGCCATGTGTTTGAGTTTTCTATTCTCAGACTTTCCGGATTGTGTGAGAGGCCATTTAGCACCATACACTCCTGCTTAAAGGAGAACTGCATTTAAGATGCAAGCATATATTTTCAGTAGAATCAGTTTTTCCATTCTTGTTCCATCTTTAATGGTCATTTAGTAAATTCTGTGAGTGTTTCTGATTCATCCACTGATGGTAAAACATTTTAGAACAGTATGATGTAGTTTTTGTCTTTGGTCAGTTCTTCCATTGTTTCTACAATGTCCCTGTGTTCTACTATAGAACTCAGCTGCTGAAGAGGAAATAAATTACACCATGGTGTTCAAAAATGGCACTTACCACTAGTGTGTGTGTACATCAGAAACACCTACTGAATGTACTAAAAAGCCAGTAAAGACTGAATGATAGTTACTGTAAATGTGTCCAGTATTTAAAACAGAGCTTCCATAGGGAAAAAAAAACTTACAGGTTCAGTGCAGTTCTCCTTTAATGCAGAAGCAGTCTAAATTATTTCATGATGATTTGCATATATGTTCCATGATAGTTTGTATTATTGGGGTATGAGTTATTTTTTATTTCTTTGAAACCCGGTTTTATTGTCAGTGCCCGTGCTGGGTACCCATTGCCTCACTGGTTTTGTGCTGAAGTTCTTTGTATTTTTTGTTCAAAAACCTTTTGCGTCTAAAGTTGCATCTCCATTATGAATGTAAAAACAATACACTGATGTGAATATTCATGTATTGACACATAACTCATCATCATTGTCAGCTTTTTTATTTATACTTGTATGCAAGCAATCTCAGCACATCACAATAATATGATTCATAGTAAAATATTATATTTACAAATACATACACACAAAGACAGACTCCTAAAAACTTGCCATCATGAGGTATAACAGTAAAGACCTCAGTGTACTGCTTAAAACTATTAGTTTTAAAAGCACTCAACTATTATCTTTTACAACTGAGGTACTTCTTTTCCTTTTAGTAAATTAGAAGATGTTTTTATCTGGCATTAGTAAGTTTGATATGAGGAACAGTACTCTAGCAGCTGACATATCTAGCTGTGATCCTCCCATTACATCATCAGCACTGTGATCTCATCTCATTGACTGTGACACCACAGCTGCTCAGGAAGACCCACTCAGTAGCTGCAAGGTTAGTCACTTGCGTGATGTCACTGTCAGTGAGGTCCCAGTGCTAATCATGTAGTGGGAGGAATACAACTAGATATGCCCACTGCTAGGCACAGTGCTATTCCACACAGCATAATACTATCACACAGACAACTCTCTAAAGAGCAAAAGGAAAAAATACTTCAGAAAAAAAGTTACAAATGACTACTTTATAAAATTTGTAACATTTTCCTGTGTGCTAGTTTGGTTGTACATAAGCAATAAGATACAGCAGGGTGTTCATGGAACATATGTTACTGCATGGCCAGGGGTGTAAAAAGGCACGAGGCCGCAGGCCGGGTGACCTTAGTCACTGGCCATGCGGTAAAGCATATTCCATGCACACCCTGGAGTGTCTTTATGTGCTTATAAAATGGGTTGCTTTCTGTTTTTACTTTTTTCAGGAAGAAAAATAATGTTAATGTGTGGAAAAAACAGATCTGCATGTTCAAATTTATGATAAAATAGTCCTTCCGCCTAATGCAGAATGAACGTCATAGAGCTGGTGCCATACAAAGTTTGCCTTTCTCTGGCATCAGTAGTATTGGTTGTGATACCGGAGTAGCCCCCCCCATAGTTATGGAGTGAATGGAACAGAACACCAGGTGCTTCCAAGGGGGGGGGAGGGGGAGAGAGAGAGAGAGAGAGAACAGCTTTTTTTTTTATTAAGCCGTGGGACTGATGACGGCATGGAAGCAGGACAGCAGCGGTTGGGTTTTATTTCGACTGATACATGATTTAGGAGCACCCCTCCCACCGCATTATTGTGGAGCATTTCTGCCTTTTTTTTTCCATCACGTGCAGCACCGAGGAGGATTTACTGGTCGGGCTCATGCCAGGCCAGTTTGACGATGCAGATTCTGCAGACTGGTGAGTGAAAAGACTGTTCTAATGTTGCAAGTGTGAGTATGGCCTGCATTCTATTGGGGGGACCCAGGAAGTGACTCCACATGTTTGGGCTAGACGCCCATAGTTTTACATGTGTGGGGCTTCTGCACCAGTGCCACAGCTTCACTCATCGGTCACAAGACTGGGATGAGCTGAGTTAGCGAGGAAACAACAATGGCGAAATTTTTAAATGCCAGCATTCTAAAGCTTAATGCCTTTTTACTGCCTACCTTTTCTTTACCCATACATGGAACATATTTCATGTATGGCTATTAGCCAGTCAAATTTTTGGATTCAGCCTACCCATTTTATAATAGGGCTTTAATTATTGTGTACAAAGATTTCCAAGAAAATGAGACTTTTCAGCATATTGTCAAACTTGGTTAATGATTGAACAGTTCGGATTGTTTGTGGTAAAGAGTTCCATAATCCCGTGGTTACCACAGAGAAGGCCCTGTCATCAACAGGCTTTAATCTAGAGATGGGCATATCTAGAGGCCTCTCAGTGGCAAACTTCATGCTACAGGACAAAACATACCAGGTCAGCAAGTCAGCAACTGCAGGGTAGCCTAGACCGTGCAAGGCTCTGAAGGTAAGAACGGAAATATTATAGTGGACTCTCCATCTTGCAGAGAGCCAGGGCAGTTTTGACAAAACAGAAGGGATTTGGCTACAGGAACTCTCCTCCACCGCCAGTTCCCATAAAAGCTACATCAACATTCAACAGCCATGTCGACCTGACACCAAACGTTCATTAAAAAAATAATTAAGTTCCTAGCCTTAATGGTTCCAAATATGGCCCACTCTAAAGATCTAGGGCTGGATTTTAAAAGACTTGGCATCATGATTACAATGCAGTTGTGATAATTGCATCAAGACTGTTACACCACCAAAAAAGGTGATCGAACCTCTGAATACAGTTACAACAAACTGTGCACCAGAAATGACATGCATGGTGTTTTTTCTGTAATGTAGGTAAAGTGCTGTAAATTCAGCAGAATTGTTTTGAGACTAGATTGCAAATGTTATAATACATTTCTTATGATTCAGCTGCATCGGTAAAAACGATGCACGTGCTGCGTCCAGAACTCTGAAAATCCAGCCCAAATTCTTTGAAAACACTTACACTTGGAACTGTTTAGGCCTAAAACTTGGAGTGAAATTGAAATGCCCTTGTCATTTTGATATTGTTTTCATGATTCTATGCCCACCAAATCAGGTATCAAGCTGAACAATGGGGTTGGAGGATGCTAGATATAATATTGACTGCTGCCTTGGAAAATACTAGTGGGGTATCGCCAAGAAGAACTATAATCTTTTCCTTTTTCTGCATAATCTTTTTTTCTAGATTAAACTGACATCCTGACTCCAAGCATACAATGCACAGCTGGCATCAGCAGAACTCGGCAACACTAGAGCTGTGTGGAATATGGAATTCTTCCAGTGGAATTCATGCGGAATGGCAATTCTGCTTCTGAAGTACTTTTCAGAATTTGTTTTTTTTAATTCCGTGGAATTCCAGAAAGCATGTCTGTGTAAACCACATAGAGAATTGTGTATGAGCAGTCATGCACAACAAGGCTGTTTTCCAATCAAGATGTTTCCGTGGTAACAAGAGACCTCAAGAGCACAACTTGAGAGGTCTCATTACCATGGAAACATCAAGACTGAAAAAAACAGTCTTATATGTGTAAGGTTGCTCATACACAATCTTTTACAGTGTATAGGCAACCATTATTACAATTCTGTGTGAGACACATAAAAAAGATCTCCCCATGATCCCATAATGCCTTACTGTAGCACAAGCTGTAGCGGTTCCTTCCAACGCCACTCACTTCTTTGGCCAGCTCTCACCACCATGGCTGCTTCATCAAGTGTGATGGTTCAACATCGTGCCTATATGAAGATGTTCTATCTTGCTGTGCTGCAGTAGTGACATAGCTAGTGCAGCACAACAACATTGTGACATTGCTACTGCTGCACAACAAGCTGACTCTACTAACGTAATTTCATCTACAATATACAGAATAATATATGGGCCATTATCCATAACAAGCATCTGTAGCCATCGAGAGGTTGTCAGTGGTGACTGTTTAAACCTTAAGAGCATGGCTCAAGAGGTTTTGCTCGCCATGACAACCGTGAGATGGCTTCTCATGCTTGTTGTGGATAGTGGCATATACATTGTCTTTTATAGTGTATGGGCCACTATCAAAATGAAAAAACAAATCAGTTTAGCTCAGTATTTCCCTGCTGAGTCCTTACTAGTGAGTTGATTTCATTGGCGCCGCTCTCCTCCGATACCGTTCTCACCACCATGGCCACTTCCTATATGGTGAGTGTTATACAAACGCACATGCGCAAGCGTGTTCTATGTTGTTATGCTGCAGTAGCTATGTAGCTAGTGTAGCATAACAGCTGTGATGACATAGTTACTGCAGCTTAGATAATGGTCAAAATAAAACTAACATCCTGAATGGCTGAAAGAGCCTGGCACCCGGGCTGTTATTTCTCAACAACGCCTGCTCAGAAAAAGTGCCAGCTCGATCATTTGGAACCAAAACTTGCCAGATGCCATTTTATAATTCAGTTACCGAGATGGCAGCCCGAACCTGAAACCCACCATGGTACTAAACTGAAATCCCGTCAACAGCCTTATACACTCTCCTCAACTCACTCTGTTCCTCTTTACGACCAGAAAAAAACCCAAAAAATCCATTTTTTAATGCTTACATACCACCTCATTTGACCTCCCATAACATAAACTTCCCAGTCTTCCGTGTTCCATTAACCTGCACTGTCGCGCTCCCTGTGAACCCTGTGCTAACTTTTAAACGAAGGTAAAGACTCGTACCACACTTCTAAGCTACATCACATTGGGTACCTGTCACTAAAAAGCACCACTCTTTATTTCTCCCGTTCTCATCATTTTTCAGTCGGGGTCTGTGAGACAGACAAAAACAGATGAAACAGGATGATAAGGTAATCAGAAACAGCACTTAAAAAAATACACAGCAGCGACCTCCTGTGGTGATTCCAGAACTTCACACTATAGGAACTACTTTATAACAAAAACATTACTTCTACTTACTTTTTACTTATTTTTTTTTATATAAATATTTTTCTTATATATTTTCCCCAAAACTTCATCTCTAACCTATTATCTAAGTGTAATAATACCCTCCAGGGTGGGCGTTATGGGATATATCGAAAAGAGTAGGGGAATTTCCCCGATGTCCTGGCCAAATTTCTCTTATTCACTAACAATACCACCAACAGCTTAATCTGGTTCAAGGTCAGTTGGCATTCATCTGTATCCCCCTCCCCCGGGTCGTGCCTGAAAATAGGCAGGATTTGTCTAGTGCACTTACCCGGTCAACAAAAGCTAAATAAAAAATAAATAAATAAATATCGGACTTTCCAGGGGCTATAAGGCCCTCCGCCTGCAGCGTCGGGCCTCATTACGCCCCTGGGCTGTCCGTTATATCCCAATAACACCCACCATGTCGGGTATTATTACTTACATAACAACGCTATTCTAGGGATGGATTTCTATCCATAACAAGGTTCCACCATACACTATAGAATACTATTCTGCAGATTATTCAGTCAACTAAATATTATTCTGTGGTTTGCTGAAAATGAATCCACAAACAGATTTCTTTTTTTGGTTTTTACTAATTCTATAATTAATGAATCAAGTCATTAAAGATGGCTGCCATTAGTAATTTTAAAAAATCCATTCGCTCGAGGTTACTGTTTGACTTTACATGTTGGATTCGTACCATGGATGTATTAGGAGGGTGCTGGCACATGTTTCTGATGTTAAGCAGCAAAACACCACACCAAGATGGTTGCTATTTCAGAGAGACTAGTTACTTTGAAAAAAAAATCCTGAGTTCAGCCATGAAGTACTGTAGAATAAAAAGAAAAATGATTATAATGTTTTGGTCAGAAATAAATTATTCCTAAAAACTATATGATGAAGTTTTTTCTCCATATTCCTAAAAACAGTATGATGAAGTTTTTTCCACACTAACATTTTATTTATTTGTTTGTTAATTGGGTAGGTACACTGATCCCAGGGACCGTTTTCAGGCATGACCCAGGCCACAAAGATGGCACAAACAAAGTAAAAATAAAACAGGTACAAAGATAAAGGGAACAGTGAGCAGTTACAGTACACAAGTGAAACATTAAGTGATATGAAACAAATGGTACAGAACTGAGCAAATTGTGTATAAAGTCACCACAGTGCAAGCAGTTATAGTGCATAGGGTTTAAGTGGCAGCACAGTATTCGATGTATATCATTACAGTAACAGCAGTTTCCAGAGTCAAATAAAATAAAAACAACAGTTTTCAGAGTCCCTGTGGCACTCTGGTTTTCATAGCAAGATGAAGAGGGAGAGTAGTTGCTTTGCCCTTGGGCGGGTTCAATTCATAATGGGGGGGGGATTTTCAGGTGATGGTAGCAGTATGGGAAGTCTTGTAGTGGTTTTAAGTAGGGAGTGTGATCTCAGGGTCTGCAATGGACCACACAGGCTGTTCTAAGGATTCAGGGTAACTGATGAAAAAGCCTTCTGGCTCCTATATGTGACAACTTGTGGGCACTCTAATAGTAAGCTGGAAGTGGTCTGAAGGCCTCGATGGCAGGGATTTGGCTTGAGTAGGGGGGAGAGGGATGACAGCTCCTTTTCTCCAATGAATTTGTCTATGAGGCAACCTAGGAGGTCATTCCAGCCTGCTTGAGGGGGGAGCCATCCTAGGGTCTGGTAGAGGGAGCAGTTATTTGTGGAGTAAGGGGCCATCAACGCAAATGTACAAATGCTGTTAAAGGTTGTGTTTAGTCTGGACAGGAAGGAGGATGAGGTTTGCATGTATATGGGACAGCAGTAGTCCAGCAGGGGCAGTGAGGTGCGCTGGGCAATGGAGAATTTGACTTTGGGGTTCATAAAGGCCCTGAGCCAGTAACCAATTTCTAGTCTATGGCTCATGCGTAAGACTGTGAGTCTGATGTTGTCAGACAAAGTCAGGGACGGGTCGAGGATAACTCCCAGGTATTTGAAGGAAATCACTAACTTAAGGGGCGTGCCATTGAGGGACGAGATGTGGTGAGAGGTAGTGTCTCCAGCCCACTTAGCTAGTCTGGGTTTCATTCTGATCAGCATTGTATTAGCCTTCCAGGCATTTACTACAACTCTGTTGGCAAGGAACAATTGCTGGGTGAAGCCAAAGTTTTCTGTGAGTGTGGATGAGAGTTCAGTCAAGGTCTTTGCACTAGGGTAGAGGATAAGGTCATCAGCGTACAGTAGTAGGTTCCATGTGATGCTATCACTGGGAAGGGAGTTGACAAAGAGTGAAAACAGGATGGGTCCAAGGAGAAAACCTTGAGGGACCCCAGTATGGTCCTCCCAGGTACTGGAAACTGCACCACCTGTGCAGAGCAACTGAGTTCTCCCAGACAGGTGGTTGTGAAAATATGCTGTGGATAAGGCGGAGCACCCAGTGCTGCTCAACTTACCTAGCAGGATGTTATGGTCCACCAGGTCAAAGGCCTTTGTGAGATCTACAAAGATGGCACCAGTGAGTTTGCCTTCATCCATACCTCTGAAAACGTGATCAATGAAGCAAGCCAGAGCAGTGGTGGTGCTGTGGCTTTTCCTAAAACCATGCTGTTGGGGGCAGAGGAGACTGTACTTAGACACATGGTCTGAGATTTGCTGGTATCACAGCCTTTTCAAGGTTTTTACTTAGGTGGGAGAGGATGGAGATTGGGCGGTTATGCTCAATGGTATACCATCTCAACAGCAACACCCGCATGGCGAACCCCTCCCCCCCACAGCGAAACCCGACAACAGCTGTATTTGCAGGGACAGAGATTTCACTATGATGGACTTTGTGGTGATGGGAGGCATATATCTAACTCCACTGTCTGTGCGATGTGGAATTAGATATCTAAAGTGGGGGGGGTTGGGGGACACAGCCCCCAACATTGCCGCGATCGAGTGTGGCCGTCGGTGTTGCAGTGTTGCCAGTCATTGCGGGGACGTGTCGGGGGTGTCGACAGGTGTTTGTCGATGTCAGGGACTTCACTGTGCGGGATGTCACACTGGCATCACAGATCCATTGTTAACTAGCGTAGGACTGCCAGACTTAAAGATGGGGATGACTCTGGCTTGTTTCCAGATGAGGGGTATGGAGGAGGTTAGGGATAAATTGAATACCGTAGCCATAGGTTTGGCAATAACATATACTGCTGCTTTAAAGTTCATCTACATCTGCTGATGAAACCTTGGCTAAAGACTTTTGTACTCTGATTGGGGATCATAGTTTGTTGGTAGAGAAGATACTATGATGTCAAAGAGGACTGTGACTTCAGCAAAGGGTTAACCAGCAGAAAGAAACCCACTGCAAGGGACAAGGGTCCTGTTTCCATGCAAATGAACCAAAAAATGACAGATAACAGAAGTATCACTGCTGAAAATCTTTAACACATAGGCTGAAGTGTGCCTTAATATTATGGGCTGGATTTTCAAAGAATCTTGGTAAAATTGTGTATAAATAGCACTTCTTGCGATATAGTTGTTAGTCCACATAGGCCATAGCATAACTTAATGTCACAAGTACTGCAGGTTGCACAGGCCACATAAGCCGTGGTGTAACTTCATGTCACAAGTACTGCAAGTTACACAGGCCACATATGCTGTGGTCTAACTTTATGTAACAAGTACTGCATGTTGCACAGGCCACATAAGCCTTGGTCTAACTTCATGTCAGAAGTACTGCAAGTTGCACAGGCCACATAAGCCGTGGTGTAACTTCACGTCACAAGTACTGCAAGTTGCATAGGCCTCATAAGCCATGGTGTAACTTCACGTCACAAGTACTGCAAGTTGCACAGGCCACATATGCGGTGGTCTAACTTTATGTAACAAGTACTGCATATTGCACAGGCCACATAAGCCATGGTCTTACTTCATGTCAGAAGTACTGCAAGTTGCACAGGCCACATAAGCCGTGGTGTAACTTCACGTCACAAGTACTGCAAGTTGCAAAGGCCTCATAAGCCGTGGTGTAACTTCACGTCACAAGTACTGCAGGTTGCACAGGCCACACAAGCTGTGGTGTAACTTCACGTCACAAGTACTGCAAGTTGCATAGACCTCATAAGCCGTAGTGTAACTTCACGTCACAAGTACTGCAAGTTGCACAGTCCACATAAGCCACGGTCTAACTTCATGTTGCAAGTACTGTAGGTTTCATAGGCTGCATAAGTCGTGATCTAACTTCATGTCTCAAGTACTACAGGTTGCATAGGCAACATAAGCAGTTGTCTAACTTCATGTCACAAGTACTGCAAGTTGCACAGGCTGCATAAGCCGTGGTCTAACTTCATGTCTCAAGTACTACAGGTTTCTTAGGCCGCAAAAGCCTTGATCTAACTTCATGTCACAAGTACTGCAGGTTGTACTGACCACATAAGCCATAGTCTTACTTCATGTCACAAGTACTGCAGGCTGCGTAAGCCACATAAGCCGCGGTGTAACTTCATGTCACAAGTACTGCAAATTACACAGCAAAAATAGTGTCATTTTTCTGCTGTAAAGTGTGAAAAGTGTTGCAAATGTTTGAAAATCTCAGTCAAACATCTTGGCGCATTTGCAACGATGCGGCTGCACCACAACAATTACCGCAAGTTCTGTGCCCAAAGCTTTGAAAATCTAGGCTCTTTTTTTTAATATTTTACCAAAGTGAGAGTAGTCCTATCCACTTCCAAATAAGGGGGCTTATCCACAATCCTCTCCCTGGGAGCAAGCCTGTTTTTTTACCTACAGAGCCAGGACCACTGAGGGGGATGAGACGATGTGACTGATACAGCAACCTGAATTTCAGTGTATGAGTGCCTATCAGGGCACAGCCCTGCATCTTTGGTAGTGAACTAGGGCCATACATATTATTTAGGGCAGAACTGCCTGAATTTACTACCAGTTGCATGTACCTTTCAACAGTTTGCTTTAAAGAGAATTTTCTCCTGGGATGTGAATCTCCTTCACCAGCAAGTCTGCAGTGATACCACATCTAGAGTTGTCTGGAGTTTTTAAATTCTGCTTCTACTGGACTTTCAGTAATTCATAGAAACATAGACATTGTTAGCAGATAAGGACCACTAGGCCCATCTAGTCCGCCCATAAGCCCTCCCCTTGTTTGCAGTCCCGGACTCTGCTAGATCAACGGTTTCCTCCACTCCCTTCCCACTTCTAGTGTTCCCTCATGTCTATCCCACGTATGTTTGAATCCTTCCACTGTGTTTGCTCCCACCACCTTTTGTGCAGACTATTCCATGCATCCACCACCCTCTCTGTGAAGAGAAACTTCCTCACATTTTCCCTCAACCTGCCCCCTACCTATTTCATATCATGCCCCCTCATTCTTGTACTCCTCCTATATGGGAAGATGTCACCGCCCTGCTTCTTGTTTATGTCTTCAAGGTACTTGAATGTTTCTATCATGTCACCCCGAACCCTTCTCTCCTCTAGCGATTACGTATTCAGGATCTCTATGCAGAGGATAGGCTGCACTTGAGCGGGGAAGGGGGTATTAAAGCAGAGGTTTGAGGGGTACATAATGTCAAGGGTAGATTTAAACTAGGTGGGGGGGTGGCATAGGGACAGCTGGTAGGCAGGGATCCCAGAATGGGGAGCCTAGCATGCTTACCCCCCCCCCCAGCTATCAGAGAGGAATTTGGGGTAGGGGCACAAGAAGGGGTTAGGAGAAGGGAAAACAAAGAAGGGGTGAAGGCACAGGTTGGACAATGGTCTCACTGAATGTGAGAAGCCTCAGTAATATATCAGTTGAACTACAGGCTCTCTTGGCAATGAGGAGGGTGGACATAGCGGTCATCACGGAAACATGGGCCACCCAGTTCCAGAACTGGGCTATGATGATCCCAGGGTATAGGATATAAAGGAAAGACAGTGCTAAGGGGAAGGGGGGGCATTGTAATTTATGTGAGGGAAGGGATAAGGTGTATGAGGTAGGAGGGGGAGGAGGGCAGGACAGAGGCCGAATGGATGCAGTTCCAAGACTCCAAAAGAAGGACACTGAGGGTCTGGGTGGTGTACAGGCCACCAGCTCAGGGGGATAACCCAGATAGTGAGTTGGCTGAGCAGATTAGAAGGGTCTATAAGAATGGAAACACAGTAGTGGTGGAGGACTTCAACCTCTCTGGGGTGGACTGGAACACCCCAACCACCACGAGTGTGAAGGAGAAGGTATTTCTAGATGCATGTCAGGACAGCTTCCTGGTACAATTGGTCTGAGAGCCAATTAGGGTGGGAAGGGATCTGGACCTGGTACTAACAAATGGGGAGGCTGGAAGGGATATGGGAGCAGAGGACCCTCCGGCTGGGAGTGACCACCACTCATTGTGGTTCACACTCAATATGGGCAGAGAAACAGGAGGTATAGGTACCAGGGTGATAGATTTTAAGAGGGAGGACTTTAAAAGGATAAAGAACATTTTGGTTGGGCATCTGGTGGGAATTCAAGCATGCATGAATGCTGACTAAAAATGGCATCTTATTAAAAGGGGACTAGCAGAGGCTGCTGAGACTTATACCAAGACACGTTGCAAGAAAGGTAGGGCACAGAAGCCAAGTTGACTGACTCAGGAGGTCATGGAAGGGATGAGGGCAAAGAGAAAAGCATTCCAGAGACTGAAGAAATAGGGAGAGCAAGGGGACAAGGAAGAGTACATGAAGAAGTTTAGGGAGGTTACCAGGCTATTCGGGGCAGCCAAGGCATCCAGGGAGCTGAGACTGGCACAGGGAATTAAGGAAGGGGAAAGGACTTCTTCAGATACATTGGTGAGAGATGGAGAAACAATGACCAGATTGTGAGGATTAAGAAAGACGAGGTGGAGTGGAGAAGGGAGGGGGGGATCAGGCAGAAGCACTGAATGACTACTTCTGCTCTGTGTTCACAGAGGAAAAAGTGGGGCAGATACCTCATGGGAGAGGTGGAGTGGGCTGAGGGAGTGACTGATATTAGGATTACAGAGGACGGGGTTCTGGAAGGACTAAGGGTGCTGAGGGAGGAAAGGACACCGGAAGTGGACAGCATTCACCCTAGAGTGCTTTAGGAGATAGCGGAGATCCTGGTGGGGCCACTAGCAGACCTGTTCAGTACATCTCTGGACACAGGATGCATGCCAAAAGACTGGTGGATGGCCCATGTGGTGCCCATTCATAAAAGTGGCCCAAAGGATGAACCAGGTAACTACAGACCAGTGAGCTTCACTTCAATTGTGGGGAAGCTCATGGAGTCAATCCTGAAGGAGAGGCTGGTGACCTTTTTGGAAGATAATGGTCTCCAAGATGGTCATCAACATGGATTTACCATGGGCAGATCCTGCCAGATGAACCTAGTTGGGTTCTATGATTGGGTGACCAGGGAACTGGACAAGGGCCATGCAGTGGACATCCTGTATCTGGACGTCAGCAAGGCCTTTGACTCTGTGCTGCATGGGGTGCTGGGGGAAGCTGGAATACATACAGGTGGGAACAAAAATGGTCAACTGGATCACCAACTGGATGAGGGGTAGACAGCAAAGGGTAGTGGTGGGGGGAACTTTCATCACTGAGGGACGTCACGAGCGAGGTGCCACAGGGTTCAGTACTGGGACCAGTGCTGTTTGGGTTATTCATAGCCGATATCTCACACAGGGTCCAGAATAAGATCAGTCTGTTCGCAGACAATACCAAGATGGGAGCTGTGGTAGAGGACATGGAGGGGTGGAAGTGATTGCAGGAGGACCTGACCAAACTACGAGTGGTCATAAACATGTAAGATGGAGTTCAATGCCAGCAAGTGCAAGGTCATGGACTTCAGAGCTAGGAACCAGGGGAGAAAATATCAGCTGGGAGGGGTAGAGTTGGAATGTACCTTGGAGGAAAAGGAACTGGGGGTGCTTATTATGAGGAGCATGAACACTTAGCTCAGTGCAGGAAGGTGGCTGCAAAAGCAAACAAGATGCTGGGATACATAGTGAGGGGAATCTCCTCCAGGAACAGGGAGGTGATTCTTCCCTTGTAAGGTCACTGGTCAGGCCACACTTGGAATACTGCGTACAGTACTGGCATCCATTCCTGAAGAAGGACATCAGATTGTTGGAGGGGGTGCAGTGTAGGGCAACAAAGATGACTGACTTTGCCAAAATGGGTGCGTGCCTAAGGAATGCACTAGCAAATGGGCAGGAAGGAGGGGTGGAAGAACAATGGGGAATAATAAAAACTGCCATCACAGAGGTAACGAGCCTTTGTGTGAAGCAAATAAACAAAACAAAACGATGTAAGAAACCACTATGGTTCTCAAAGGAAGTGGCAGTGAAGGTTCAAGAGAAAAAGAAAGCATTCAGGAAGTACAAGGAATCGCAGAAAGGAGCAGGACAGAGAACTGTATCAGTTAAAGCAAAAGGAGGCTGGGAAGGCAGTCAGAACAGCAAAGGCCCAAACTGAGGAAAAGATAGCCAACTCAGTTAAGAAGGGGATAAAACTTTTATAGGTACATCAGGAATGAAGGAAGACCAAGGGAGGGATAGTGAGGCTTAATAAAGGGAGAGGGTGGGCAGAGGAGACTGTAAAAGGTAGAGATACTAAACAAATCTTTTGCTCAGTATTTACAAATGAAGAGGGAGGTACCTAAAACAAACAGTAGAAACACTCTGGATTCAGAAGTTGATACCAGCCCATTTACAGAAGAAAGGGTTCTGAAAGAACTCTTAAAACTGAAGGTGGACAAAGCAATGGGGCCTGATGGGATTCATGCCAGAATCCTAAAAGAACTAAGGGTAGAACTAGTGACACCACTGACTACCCTTTTTAACAAATCATGGGAGGATGGGGTGGTACCCGAGGACTGGAGGAGGGCAGATGTGATTCCCCTTCACAAAAGTGGGAGCAAGGCAGAAGCAGGAAACTACAGACCTGTTAGTTTAACCTCAGTGATAGGGAAAATGATGGAATCACTTCTGAAGGAAAGAATTGTCGAGTATCTAGAGGCCAGAGGGGCACAGGACCCTAGGCAGCATGGATTCACAGAGAGAAGGTCATGCCAGACAAATCTGATAGATTTCTTTGACTGGGTGACCAAAGTAGTAGATCAGGGAGGGGCTGTGGACATGGCCTACCTAGACTTTAGCAAGGCATTTGACACAGTCCCACATAAAAGATTAATATACAAGTTAGCCAGCCTGGGAGTGGGTCCCAAGATGACATCCTGGGTAAAGAATTGGCAGGAGAATAGGACACAGAGAGTAATAGTAAATGGAGTCCACTCAGAAGAAAGGAGGGTTACTAGTGGGGTACCGCAGGGTTCAGTATTAGGACTGGTCCTCTTCAATGTCTTTATAAGCGACATTGCAGAGGGACTGGAAGGAAAAGTATGTCTCTTTGCAGATGACACAAAGGATGCACAGGGTGGAGTGGTAAGGATGAGAAGGGACTTGGCAAGGTTAGAGGAATGGTCAAATGTATGGCAGCTTAGATTCAATGCTAAGAAGTGCAAGGTAGTGCACCTGGGAAACAAAAACCCAGGGGAAGAGTACACAATGGGGGGTGAGATACTAACAACAACAAAAATGGAAAGGGACCTGGGGGTAGTCATATCAGATGACCTAAAGGTGGGCAAGCAATGTGAGAGGGCAGCAAGGAGGGCTGGAGAGGCATCACCAGTAGAAAACAGGAAGTTATTATCCCTCTGTATAGACAGCTGGTGAGACCCCATCTGGAGTACTGTGTGCAGTTCTGAAGACCCAATCTCCGCAAAGACATAGACAGGTTGGAAGCGGTCCAGAGGAGGGCAACTAAAATGGTACAGGGTCTGCACCGGAAGACATATGAAGAGAGATGAAAGGAGCTTAATATGTATAGCCTTGAGGAAAGGAGGGAGAGGAGGGACATGATAGAAATGTTCAAGTACCTCAAGGGAATCAACAAAGTCCAAGAGGGTAGCATCTTTCAAAAAAAGAGCTGTGCAAGAACAAGAGGGCACAATTTGAAGATGGGGGCGGCTCAGAGGTAATTTAAGGAAGTATTTTTTCACAGAGAGGGTTGTGGATGCATGGAACGGCCTTCCGGAGGAGGTTGTGGAGTCAAAATCAGTGGTGGAATTCAAGCATGCATGGGACAGTCATAAGGCCATTCTAGGGGTGGGGGTAGGAAGAAGTAGGCTGCTGGTTAACTAGGATCTGCAGCTTATCCAGTAGGTAGGGAAATGGGCAGACTGGGTGGGCCAAGCGGTCCCTATCTGTCATGAAATTCTATGTTTCTATGTTTCTGTGATCCAGGGAATGGAGGGAAAATCCTATGAGGAGAGGATGGGAGAGCTGAACATATATTTTTTATTTATTTATTTATTAAATTCTCGGATTACAAATAACTTTGAGCAGAAACTGCTTGTTTACAAAGGTTCCACGTCAAAGGATGAGGGTCAACATACATACAGAGGTAGTAAAAGAATGCACAATAAACAACCAAAAGAAAAAAATAAAGATACTCAGTTATAACATACTTTGAGATAATATTCATATAACGAGCAGCTTGAGTAGGCAACTGGCTGTGGTAACAATAAGAGATAGAGGACACCATAGGCAGTTAGTATTGCAGGTGTGCAACAGGGAGAGGAAGTTGGCAGGCTAATGGGCCACTGTCCCATGGTGGTGGAAAATGTCTTGTACCAGTGGAGATGCGAAGCAGGAAAGGAGTCACAAGCAAGGCCCAGTGCCAGAGGGAATGAGACTGGGAAAGGGCGGGCTATGAGACATGAGTGAGCTGGGAGGTGTTTAGAGAGATCTCTGTTCAGAGAAGCAGTCACATTGAGTGGTAGAGGTGAGGTAAAGTTTGGGATTCCTTTTGAAGGGTCCAAGTGTAGTAGAGGAAAGTGCTTCTTTATTGAGGGAATTGAACCATTGAGCGGCTCTATAGATAAAGGACCGCTGACCCATGGAGGTATGACATCTGGGAACCTGAAAGGTTAGAGATTGGGCACCATGTGTGTGTTGAGTGCCACTGTAGGTAGTAAGGAGTGAGCTAACACCAGGTGGCATGAGACCAAGGAGAATCTTTTTGGTAAGTAAGCAGGTCTGGTATTGTATACCCTGCAGGAGAGGAGGGATGGGGGGATAAGATTGAAACTTTTAAATACTTAAAGAGAATAAACAAGATTAATGCAAAAGAGATTTTCCACATCAAAAGGGGGAGGGACATGAGAGGGTATCGACTGAGATTGGAGGGGGGAAGATTCAGGAGGGAAATCAGGAGACACTTTTTCATGAAAAGGGTGGTGGACAAGTGGAATACGCTGCCTGAGGAAGTGGTATCCTGTAGAATGATGGGTGGATTTAAGAAAGGGTGGGACAGAGTGAGGGGGGGTTGTTGTGAGGAGGGGAGGGTGGGGCAGCTGCAAGTTGAGGGGCTAGCTGCTCAAACGAGCAGATTCAATAGACTGTGAGGCCTGTTTCTGCTGTCATTTCATATATTCATATGTATATCGAGGTCCTTTATTCTTTCCTCATATGTTTTCTGGTGTAAGTCCTGTAGCATCTTTGTCGCCCCTTCTCTGGACTGCCTCCACCATGTCTAATTCCATGAATTTCATCAGAAGCAGAATTCTGAAATTCTAAAAAGCAGCTAAGTTAACTGCAGAATTGTATTCCACAGTTCATTTCCCATGGTTTACATAGAAATATTTGTCAGAATTTCACATGTAACCCCCCCCCCCCATCACCTGGGGTTACAAGAATCTCATTTAGATCTAGTGGCAGTCAGGGAAAGGCAGCTTACGAAACACTAGTTAAATGGATCTCACTCTGTCCTCAATCTCAGCTGAGCCGGAGGGATGACATCATATAGAATTTTCACAGCAGCATAAGCCACTTTGGAATGTTGCAGCAGGGAGTTAGAACGTTGGGAGGTTTGAATTCAGTCAGTTTTTTAGTCAGTCTAGTAGGAGACTCAGTGGAGGGAGGAGGTGCACTGCAGTGTGCAGTCCCTCAGAGCCCTCAGCTCTGATCAGAGCTACCAGTTGTAGAGGGTGTGTGTTCTCGCCTCAGAGAAGGACGCAGAAGAACACTTGTGAAGTGGCTGAGACCATCTCTCTGTTGTTCCAGGGTCCCATCCCTGAGAGTGATGGGGGGGGGAATCAGACCAGCTCTTCAGGGGCAATCCCCTGGCCCTGCTGGAAAAAGAGAAGCTGCCTAAGAAGATTTGTGCTGAGGCACCAAGAAGTGTGTTTGTGTTTCCTGTGAGAAGCCTGTGGGCACCTGCAAACCAGGGTGAGTCAGCTCTGCCAGAGAGTCTATGTTTCACCAAGACTGTTGTGTTAAGTATCTGCTACTGTGGGTCAGGAAAGGACAGCCAAGTACAGTACCTAAGTTGTGTATGGCTTGAAATGCCTCTAATCAGTGGGGTCTACGTGGATGGACATAGCCACTTAAAGAGCATTACAAGTCAGGGCACTATTTTCCAAGAAACTGTAGATTGTTAAGTGTGATACACATTTCAAGATAGCAATCTACAACCAGAGAGTTTCAAATGGAAAGGTGTTGATTCCAAATGAATGGCCGGGTATAGATTTGGGAACAAGAGGTGGGAGACCCCCCATCTGGAGTAACCAGATTTACCTCTACGGATTCAGTTTGGGCACCTTTAGCTTTCTCCCAGGCACTTGGCCAGTGTTCGAAGAAAGTGCCCAGATGTGGGATTAGATGGAAGATTTTCCCTTTATGGAGCCAGTATGTGCTCATGGGTGGTGTAGGGAGCCACCAATAAATATCCATGCCATATGGAAAGTAGTCCAAGTGCTGGCTGGATGTGCCACGCCAGGGAAATCCAGAGAACAGTACGAGTTCAGGCTGAGAGCCCAGTGTGTTTCAGAACCTAAGGGTTACAGTGTGTAAGAAGATGTGTTCTGGTCTCCGTTTGTCTGCATTACCAGGGAGTGTAGCCCCGTGGGGGTCCATCTATGCTTTATTGTTCTGTTGTCGTTGAGAATAAAAGCCACACTTTAGAATCCCACTCCTGGTTTGGACATTACAGTTATTGCTTCCTGTGTCCAGAGTTACTTGGGTGCCCCTGACTAGAAGTCAAACCTAGCCAAAATGCCGAGCAACAGTTTTCTTCCCGAGTCCAGGCAGCCAGGTAGTGGGTTACATAATGGAGGCACTGCACAGTGCTAATAAAACAAAAAAAAATAACATCAACCCCCATGCCTGGCTGGTTACACACAGAATTAAAAAGAGAAATTTTGAAAAGTAATTCAGAAGCGGAAACACAAGTCTACATGAAATCCGCTGGCAGAATTCCACATTCTATGCAGCTTTAACCAAACAACTTCACCTCCGGGCCTTGCTCTTCTGTGTGCACACCATAGACTTGTGGGAACTCCCAGAGAGATTTGAGAGTAACTAGTGCACCAGAGGAAGGGTGGGACATCGAGTGTTGAAGGGTGGTGGGTAGAGCCATGCAGATTTTTCAAGTTCTTCTTCGAGAAGTATTCCATGAAATTTTAGAAACTGGAAATGGAATGTGCACTGCACACAACCCTTTTATAAGAGAACTCCACTTCTCTAGCTGCTGCCCCCCAAAGCTGCCCAGACAGTTTTAATCTAGTAAGAACATTTTTCATCACCTTCAAAGACAGTTATGATGTTCTTTTCACTGCTTCATAGCTTCTGGTGTAAACTGTTACTCGACACCATCTCACGAACAGCTGTGCCCCTTTGCTGCTCATTGAGCTGCCAATCTCTGGCATTAGTCTGCAGGGCACATTAATATAGAGGCATTAACACACTGCTGCCCCTCGAGAGGGTAGGGGCAGGAGGTTACAACGGCAATGAAAAAAAAATCATAGCTGTCTTTTATAGTAATGAAAAAGTGTTCTTACTATAAGAAACCTTAATTAGGAGGGTATCTTTGGTGTGGGGGGGGGCAGCTAGACTGGTGGAGTTCTTCTTTCACTGAGTCATAGGAGAGATGTTCCTTATAATAACTTGCCTCCCTTAAGTGTCCATGCAGGCTCAAACTGAGTTGCATGGGACTCAGGGTAGATGTACTCACACTGACAGTTTGCCACTTGTGTTTGATACACAGGCTCTGCGCACGTATTTTGCATTATTTTATTTATTTTGTTAATTAGATTGCTGCACTACACTTTTTTTTATGTATTTTGTTATATTTAGTTTTTATTGACCAGGAAAGAAAGGCTAGACAATACTGCCTATTTTGAGTCTTGTTTTGGGGAAGGGGTGGGGGAATGGGGATGAAAACTAACTGAAACTAAACCAGATTAAGCTGTTGGTGGTAGTTTTAGTGAACGGGGACAATTTTTCCAGGACTCTTTTCAAGAAGTGCCGTGGGATCTTTAAGGTCCACCTAAACAACCACCAGAAAAGGCAGACAGGACATCAATATAACATCTCACCAAAAGGACAGCATGCCCCTAACAGTGCAGCATCCCCTTAGTACTGCACTCAGGTGCCAGGGTTTATGGTATGAGCCCAATCCTGGCATAGGGCTAGAACCCATGACATTCTAGCCCAGAATTGGATATGCTACGATTTGAATTATACTGGCACCTGATAAATAATTAAACAAATACATACATAAATATGGCTATTTTCAGACAAGACCCAGGATAATACAAAACAAATTGTGGCTTAACCCTTGTAATCTACAATAAGTAAGTATTAATGCAACATAGAAAAATTTACAATATATTACAGGTAATAAGCAGCAATAACACATTCCATGTAGTGAAATAAATAGCGTCACAATATATTGCTAGTGAAAAAAAATCAACTTGAAGTGACCAGCAAAATTCTAATTAGATAATAGGTATTATATGTAAAGCTGTCCAGCATTTTCATTTATGGAGGGGGGCTGGCAATTTCTATACACTGGCAGGCCACTTCAGCACTGTATGTGAGGTATTGTATCTAGGTGTTTATAGAGCTTGTGATGTTTGAGAAGAAGCTTTAGAAAACATATTTTTAGACACATCTCAACGTGAAAGTAACATGCTTTCTGTATTTACCTTCCACTTTTGTCTAATACTATTTATTTATTTAAAAGTTTTAACATCAAAAGCTTACTGAACTGTGAGCAACTTGTTTCCAGAGGTGCCCTGGAGGAAGAGAACAAGGGGAATGTAAGTCATGTAGAATAACTTATGGGCACCCATTCACAGCAAGGCTGTGTTTCCATCATGGGGTTGTAATGACATCATAGTTATCTCAAGAGTGAAGCTTGAGTGGTATTTGATGTCATTACAATCCCCAACATGGAAACATAGCCAAGCAGGTATGGTTGATCATAATATGGTCCACCATACACTGTCCTTAATTACTCACCCTGCTGCCTGATGACGAAACACCCTGCTCAAACTCATGCTGCTCCCACGGTTGTCCCCAGTGTTTTAGTTTTGCACTGCTATTTGCCTGTGCCATAAGTGCTTGCTTCTGTGGAGAAGCTGCTGTGGTACATTGAAAAGTCATTGCCCCACGGTAGTTATGTCACTACCATGGTATAATAGTTTTTTTGAGTGTGCGGATTTCCATACACAATAACTCCTGACTAGATACTATGAATGAATACTACAATAGTAACAAGCATTTGACAATGGCAAATGTTGTTTCGCTGGAAACATGGAAACATAGACTTTAACAGCAGATAAGGACCGCTTGGCCCACCTAGTCTGCCCATTTCCCTACCTACAGGATAGGCCGCAGATCCTAGTTAATCAACAGCCTATTTCTTCCTACCCCCCACAAGAATTGCCTTATGTCTGTCCCATGCATTCTTGAATTCTCCCACAGTTTTAAACCCCACAACCTCCTCAGGAAGGCTGTTCCATGCATCCACTACCCTCTCTGTGAAAAAATACTTCCTCACATTGCCTCTGAGCTCCCCCCCATCTTCAAATTGTGTCCCCTTGTTCTTGCATGTTTCTTTTTCTGAAAGACGCTACCCTCTTGTACTTTGTTGATTCCACTGAGGTACTTCAAAGTTTCTATCATGTCCCCCCTCTCCCTTCTTTCTTCAAGGGTATACATATTAAGCTCCTTTAGTCTCTCCTGGTATGGCTTCTCTTGCAGACCCTGCACCATTTTAGTTGCCCTCCTCTGGACTGCCTCTATCCTGTCTATGTCCTTGCGGAGTTGGGGTCTCCAGAACTGGATACAGTACTCCAGATGGGGTCTCACCAACTGTTTGTACAGAGGGATAACAACTTCCTGTTTTCTGCTGGTGATGCCTCTCCCTATGCATCCCAGTATACCCCCAGCCCTCCCTACTGCCTTCTCACATTGCTTGCTAACCTTAAGGTCATCTGATATGATCACCCCCAGGTCCCTTTCCTTTTTTGTTGTTATTACTACCTCCCCTCCATTGTGTAATCTTCCCCTAGGTTCTTGTTTCCCAGGTGCATTATTTTGCCGTCTTTGCATGAATCCTAGCTGCCATACTTCTGACCATTCCTCCAACCTTGTCAAGTCCCTTCTCATCCTTTCCACGCATCCTTGTGTATCAACCCTGTTGCAGATCTTTGTGTCATCTGCAAAGAGGCATACTTTTCCTTCCAGTCCCTCTTGGCATTGGTAGTGCAGGAGTTAGAGATGCATAATAGGAATGGCAGTGAAGTATGAAACTGACGTCAAACCCACCCCCACCCTGCAGAGACTGACAGGCATTGAGATGTGCCTTTGGGGCATCAGCTATAACGCTCATGCCATTTTACCTCACCCTACCCTGTAGACACTGACAAGTGTTGTGGTGTGCTTTGGGGTCTTTGGTCCTTATACTTACCCCATTCCATAAGGAAATATGCTGAGACGGGTGCAGTATAGGAGAATGGGGTGAACATTAGGGTCAAACACTCCAAGGCACACCTCGATGCCTTTCACTGGCTGAGGGGTGGGGGTGGGGGTGAAATGGTGTGAGCATTACAGCCAATGATCCCAAGTCACACCCCTGACACCTGGCAGTCTCTACAGAGTGGGGTGTTACAGTTGGAAACCCTAACGTTGTAGGTGTTTGTTGGTATTTTCAACTCCAAATTTTCAACATAGGCTTTTTGTGACCCCACCTCATGAAGAGTGGCACAATCAGTTTGTTAGCTGAAAGGTGGTTTTGCACAGTGGCTATGCCATTTGGCGACACAGGGACGAAAACACTTTTTGAGCAGGATGTAGAAAATGACAACTGTATTGTTCATGAGGAGGCATAAAAAAATAGCAACGTTGAAAATCTGGAGTGAATATATGAAAAATTGGTGAAGTCATGAGCATGCATAGAAACTGCGCAACACACGTCCATAACCCAAATATTTTTGGGAGTTTTTTAGCCACATTTTCAACATAGGCACTTTGGAACCTTTCCTCATGAACAGTGGTGCTGTGATTTTGTTAATCTGTTCCAAAAGTTGATTTCCCACAGCGACCATGCCATTGTGCGCCACAGGTGCAGAAACAAATTTTGGGCATGCTGTGAAAAATGACAGCTATACTGTTGATAAGGAGGTGTGTAAAAATTCCAGTATTGAAAATCTGGCATGAAAATATTGCAAATTTGCGAAGTTACAAGGGTGAGTGGAAACTGTGCAGTGCACGATTGTAACACAGTCATTTTATGGACTTTCGGCACCAATTTTCAACATAGGCATTTTAGGACCCCTGCTCATGAACAGTGCCACCGTCATTTTCTCAAACTGTCCCGAAAAGTGATTTCGCACTGCGACCATGCTATTCTGCGCCAGACGTACGAAAACACATTTCAGACAGGATATGTAAAATGACAGCTGTATTGTTCATAAGGAGGTGTGGAAAAATGCCAATTCTGAAAACCTGGGTGAAAATATTACGAAATTCATGGGCGTTATGGGCGATGTGACGGACACAGCGCGCCGCAGCTCGTAAAACAACCATTTGTTTGACTTTTTCACCAAATTTGCAAAATAGGCTTTTTGAGAGACCCCCTCATGAACAGTGGCACTGTTGTTTCATTACTCAGTCCTGAAAGGTGATTCCATGCAGTGACCATGAAATCACCTTTCAGGATCGAATAATGCCATGACAGTGACTGAATTCTTGAGAAGGGGCCCCAATAATCCCATGTTAAACATCTGGTGCAAAAATTCCAAAAAATGCCCGAGAAATGCACCAAAGTTGAAAAAACCCTATGTATGCCATTACACAGCTTACCAGCATTTCTTCAGTTTGTGGTCAGCTTTGAAGAGTGCAGACGGTTCCTGGTCCACGAAAATATTCACACCAGACTCTGGAGGTAAGTATGAGGTGAGGGGTGTGGGGAGGCAGCGTGTGCAGAGGGTGGGTGCGGGTTGGGGCAGGGAGCTGGACAGACCGCGAGGGACCGTTTTCTTCTTTTACAGGTAAAAAAAAAACAAAAAAAAACCATTGCAGGACTTTTTTGTTTGTTTTTTACAGGGGCATTTGGCATGCTGGGGTGGGCTCCCAGCACGCCACATGAGTGTTTGGGGGGGGCTAGCCAACAGGGGATTCAGCACCCCAGTCGGCACATACTGAGAGAGGGGCAAGAGCCGACGGGGATTGGGCACCCCCCTTGGCACATAACAAATGGGGGGGGGTGCATTATGCCGACGGGGAGTGGGTTCCTCATCGGCACATAAATTGGGTCAGGGCATGCTGACAGGGGGATTGGGCACCCCCGAAGTCGGCATTGTAGCAGGCAGTGTGCCGCCATGTTTAATGTAATATTTCGCCAAGGAAGGCACATCGGGAGGTGCCGCTGCGTATGACAAGCTTTGCTCGCATTGCAGCAGACCTTTCCTTAGATGTGCTCACCACATTATGTATTCCTGGTGTGGTGCCGGCATGCTGGCTTATTGGGGAATGAGGGACGCACTTACTGATGTGTGCCCTCCATTCGCCAAACAGTGACCACACCTTCAAATCTGCTACTAATGCAATATGTTGGCTGGCGCGCATGCGTGAGCCAACATAAAAATCACTGTGCGGTGAAGTGCAAAAGCAATGCAATGGAGCAGTACAACATGGCAAAAGCAAACAAAGCAGCCAGTGTGCAGCAGGGTGCACAGTTAACTATGTGTGTCAACCTAAAAAGAGTACCACTGTCCCCTAGACTTCAGCTCCTGACATGATAGTCCTTGTCTTATGACATCGGGATTGTTTCCACAACCACAGACTGTGGTGTTGCAAGCAGAAGATTCTGATGTCAGATGTAGGCAAGAAGAAGAAGAAGAATTTGCATCTATATAGTGCTTTTCATACATTATATCCCAAGGTGCTTTACAAGCAATGAGACACTGATAGTGAAGTGACTGTAGCCATTGTGTGCATCAGCATCCACACACAGCCTTGGACAATTTCATGACCCGGTTCTGTGGGAAGGGAATGTTGGCCAGAACACTGCAGAAAATCTCCATCTCTTGGGAAAAGTGCCTTAAAGCTTTTTTACTTCCACCTGGACACTTACCAGGACAGCACCAGAGATGGACAGAAGTGACCTCAGTTTAGCATCTCAACTGAAGGATGGCACACCCAGACAGTACAGCATCTCTCTAGTACTGCACTTGATTGACAGTGTTTATGGTATGTGCCCAGTCATAGTGTGGGACTAGAACCCATGACCTTTTGACCCAGAGGCGGATGTGCTACCAACAGATCCACGCTGACACCACGACAAATGAAGTCTGGCAAACAGTGATCCAGTATTCTTGTTAAAGAGCCACTGATTCTTCTGGATCTGGTTCTGCCTAATGGTGTGCATATCCAGGAGGTAAATGTGAAAGCACTACTTGCAGGAAGTGACCATCACATGGTGTGGTTTTACATGGGCATGGACAGGGAGAAGACTGTGACAAAAACAAGGGTGTGAGACTTCAGAAGGGCAGAATATGGTAAGATGGGGGAGATCCTGGGAGAACACCCTGCTGGGATCAAAAAGGAAATGGGAGTAGACCAGAAATGGGCCATTATCAAGGAGGGGCTGCTGGTAATCACTAACGAGTGTGCCAAAATAAAGAGCTATAAATCTAGAGCTGAGAAGCCCATCTGGTTTGACAGGAAGGTAGCCCAGGTGGCAATGAGTAAGAAGACAGCCTTCAGTTACCCAGAGAGGTGAGGACAGGGAGAAGTACTGTACTAGCACAAGGGAGGCGAGCAGGGCAGTGTGATTGGTCAAACCTGAGAAATCTTGCAGCTGGCAGAGGGGGTGAAAACTGGGGAAAAGGCCTTCCAGTACATCAGGGAGAAGCAGGATATCGAGGATGGGATAGTCAGGTTGAAAAGGGAGGAGGGGGTGGGGTGGGCAGAGGGTACAGAGGAAAGCAGAACTACTTAAAAAGTACTTCTGAGTAGTGTGACCAGCAGCCGAGCTTACAGCAGCTATTAGCAGAGCTCTGCCACCAGCAGACTAAATTCACAAATTTAATATTATATATTGACAAAGCAGAGGAAGCTAATTATATAGACTACAAGAAGAACTCCTACTGTATCTGACGATGTAACTTTCCTCCCGCTATTCGCCGATTCTACGGAGCAATGGGTCGAACTAACAAAGTAGCAGCTGGTGGAGATGGAGCCCAAGTAAAGGACTCCAGGCCTGGTACCAGCAAGGACATTGGTGCGGGGACTGGAGACGAATCCTGCTCACAACCAACGAACGCAGCGCTTTTAAAACCTATACAAAAATTAGAGCAAAAAATGGAGGACTTTACGGCACAATTTAAAGTTCTGGATACTAAAGTAACTATACTGGAGGAAGAAAATAAAGCAGCAACAAAATCTGCAAATACTACATTGACTGTTACAATGGGCCTTATGAAGGAGAATGCTGTACTCCGAAGTAGACTGAAGAATTTAGAGAATATTTCTCGGGTAACCCATGTAAGAATTTTAGGAATACCTGAAAGTGCTGAAGGGGAAGACACCATAGGCTTCTTAAATACTTTCTTTTTGGACACTGTGCAACTACGAGAGGAAATTATGCAACTACGAGAGGAAATTGTGGTGATAAAAGCTTACAGAATCATCCACTGTGGCTCAAGGAACCGCACAGCCACTAACCAACTCCCACCTAGAACTCTTTTGGTCATACTGGGATCTTTCCGAGATAAAGCTAATTATTTCACAAGCAAAGGAGATGGGTACAATGGACTGGGAAGGTAACAAAATTCATATTTTCCCGGACTTAAGCTATGCCACTAGGCAACATAGAAAAAGTTTTGATGGCATTAAGGCACATTTATGGCAACTTGGAATACAACATGTGCTTTTAGTACCAGCGAGTATCCAGATATTCTACGGTTGGAAAGCATACCAGTTTGCTGATCCTGGAGACACAATAAACTGTTGGATCGCATCAAGAAGGAATTTCAATTTAAAGAGGACAATTTGGAAAGTGACTCTGTGGATAGTGAGCAAAGGTCGAGGGGCATAGACATTTTGTTACATCAAATTAAGTTTCAGGAGAGAGTGAACTGTCTCCAACTCGAACCCTAGCCATAAGAACTTTTTTTGGAAACCTGATATCAGGAATTGGGTGCTGCCTCCAGCACGAATACTATCTCTGCTGCATCCCGAAGCCTTGCCCGGTTGGTCTGCTCTTAACCTCCACCTGTGCTGCTCAGCTGGTCTGCCTGGAAGAAAGCTCCTCTACCCTGCAAAGTACAGGCCCAAATTGGGTGCTTCCTCCAGCATGAATACTACCTCTGCTGCCTCTCTGCTCCCTCCCGAAGCCTTGCCCGGTTGGTCGGCTCTAACTAAGCCTCTACCTGCGCTGCTCAGCTGGTCTGCCTGGAAGAAAGCTCCTCTGCCCTGCAAAGGTACGACAGGACTCAGCCATCAGGTTCAATTTTTGGTGCGTTCCACAGCCACATCCTGATTGGACACTGCCCACTGTTGCTGCATCTCAAGTGGCTTTTCCCCTGGCTAATTCTTCCTGATGCCACAATTGCTCCTTATACTTAAAATGACTGTTTTCTCAGTTTTTTAATTTTTTTTTGCTTTTGCTCCTCCTTTCTGTCCCACCTAGCTCCAGCCTACACTGCTCTCTCTCCAGCTGCTCACATACCCCGTCCTCGCCGTTCCTGCTCACTCAGCTCTCTTTTCACTACCTCTCCTTGCATGTTTCTTTTTTCTCTTTTCTTTCACCCTACACCAGCTATGAGTTCCCTCCCCCACCTGCTCCTTACCCTTCTCTCCCTCCCTGTCCTTCCTCCCTTCCTTGTTCTCTCTCCCAGGCCCCTGCCACCCCCACCCCGTACCCACTATCTACTTAATCAATACCAGCAGCACCTTGGGAATGTTCCACTTCTCGACCAGTCCTTCCCATGGGCCTCCACTTGGAAATATCTGGCTGCTTCTTAACACCACTAGGATTGGCCTTAATGCCAACCTATTCCTACTGTACCACATTGCATATCATCGGGGCTGTCATGTGAACTCTACCTACTGCCTATATGCTAAAAGGAAACACAAATTATCACTACTGGACCTGCGTCTCTGTTCAATGAAGCTTCTCCTACTTCTCCTACTGATCTTGGGCAATGTCTATCCGAACCCTGGCCTGGGCTGTTCAAGCCTTCTGAAAAAGGCAGGGGCCCTCACCATCGCAACCATTAACATCTGCAGCCTGTTACCAAAGCTCGATGCACTCTAACCCTTTATCAGCCAACATAATCCTGACATCCTTGCTGCAGTTGAAACATGGCTGACACCAAAAGTTCCTGATCTGGCAATTACCTTACAGGGCTACAATGTTTTCAGACTGGACCGTGTCTCTAAAAGGGGAAGGGGCTGTGCCATCTACATTAAGGATAATCTCCTGGGGCACCTTGTTCCAACCCCCGTCCCTGCCTCGTCGGCCCAGCTTCTACCCATTAAAATTCTTCTAGGTCCCAATCAAAAAGCTCTCACCATCATCTCTGTATATATTCCACCTTGAGATCAAGATTTTGGCATCAAAGAAGTTCTTAACTTCATCAGCTCCCAACCTCCTGGCTCTGAACACATTCTGCTTGGTGATTTCAATATAAACTGGCTCGCATCTGATGTCTACACTCATAAGGATGCCCTTGCAGCTGCCAACCTCTCACAACTGGTCACCACACCAACTCGGATAAATTACAAAACCGGCACCAGTACCCTGCTGGACTGGGTTCTCACCAATCACCCTACCAGGATCTCTCGTACCTCTGTTCACCCAGACTCTCTCAGTGACCACTCCCCGGTTATGTGTGAATGGTCTAATAAATTTCTAAAGCCACCCCTATAATCATTACCAGCAGAGTCCTCCCCCGTGGTCAACTTACCCATCTCAAACAGTACCTATCCTTGCAAGACTAGCTGCCTATCTACAAGGTGATGGATGTTAACCTAGCCCTCAGCTACTTCATTACTGCCTTCAATAAGGCCTGTGACCTCTTCGCTCCTTCAAAAAAATGGAAAACAAAAGTCCTCTGTAACCCTTGGATAACTGTGGAGCTCCTTTCCTAGCTGAAATCAAGGGACCACCTGTGGGCAGTGGCTAAAGCCACAGGCAAACAATCTGACATCCAAAAATACAAACATGCCCATAATGCCTGCACAAAATCCATTTGTCTCACGAAAAGCTCATATTATAAGGATGTCCTCACCAACACCTGGGGAAATGATCGTGCTTTCTGGGACAATATCAATGACATTACTGGGAAACAATCAAAGTCCCCTCTGGCCATGTTAATTGTTGAAGGGTCCACTACCCTTGATTCCATGGTCATTGCAAATACCTTTAACATGACTTTTACTGACCTCAGTACTGTTCTACTACCTGATTTCTTCACAGTCAGTCACACCCCCTCTAACGCACTCTGCACTCAGTCAAACCATCCTCATTTTTACTTCAGGGAGATTAAGATGAATGAAGCTCGCTGCCACATTGCCTCAGCTATCTCCACTTCCAGAATCAGCAGTGACACCCTGGACCTTAAGCTGCTATCACTTACACTTGACGAGGTCCTCAGTTCCCTAACTAAAATTCTTAACCTCTCTCTCCACACCAGTACATTCCCTGAAATATGGAAAACTGCCACTGTGACCCCGGTCCACAAAAGTGGGGATAAGACCTGCCACTCTAACTACCGCCCGATCTCCATATGCCACCACTATCCAAGGCCCTTGAGCGTATTGTTGCGGACCAGCTCACTGATTATCTGGACAAATATAATATTCTGTGCACACAACAGCATGGTTTTAGAAAAGGGCATAGTACCACCATTGCCCTGCTTGAATTTACCGGCACAGTGCATAGTTCCTTTGATAAAGGTCTTCTTACTGGGGCTGTCTTCATCGACATCTTGAAGGCATTTGACATGGTCCATCATCGGCTACTGTATGACCAAGTACACCTTGCTGGCCTTGCACCGGACTCAGCCCGCTGATTCAGAAGCTACCTTGACAACAGCTCTCAAAGAGTAAACATTGCCAATTCTATCTTGGACACCTTGCCTGTCCGCTCCGGAGTCCCTCAGTAGTCTATACTGGGCCCTCTCCTTTTCAGCCTCTTTTTAAACTTCCTACCACAATCCTGCTTAGAACAAATCATCCTGTATGCGGATGATGCTGTTGTCTTTTCTACACACAAGGACCTTTCACCACTACAACACAGCCTCCAACTCAGATTCAGTGCCATAGAAACATGGTTCTCCAATCATAAACTAGTCCTCAATCACAAGAAAATGAAGTCATTGCTATTCTGCAGTTCACATAACCATTACAAGCAACACACCCTTGCCATCTCCACCAAGCAGGGGACTGTCCTCGAACAAGTTTACTCATTCAAATACCTAGGGATTCTGCTTGACCCCAATCTCTCCTATACAGCTCGCATTGACAGCGTGGCTAAAGCTGCCAACACATGCCTTGGATTACTCTACAAGCACAGGCAGCACCCTCACCCCAGAGGCCTTGAAGATTGCCGTCCAGAGCTCTGTGGTGTCAATTATTGATTATGGCCTCATTATCTATGGCACCGCCACGACGTCCGCCCTCGACGTATAACAACTGCACTTAACAAAGCATGCTGACTCACAACTGGTGCCCACTGCCTCACTCACACCTGTGCCCTTTATGAACAATCTGGATGGCTCCAACTCTCCAACTGTATAAAGTATCTCACATGTGCTATGGTGGGAAAAATCAACCTGGGCCTCACACCCCCCCAGTGTTACTGCCTTGTTACATCAAAACACCAACCGATAGAACACCAGGAGCTCGACAACCCAGATTCTACAAGTTCTTTGCTGATGAACTACGCAGGGCCAATGCTCCTTCGCCTATAGGGCTCCTCTATGGATGAATGGTCTCAGCCACACCATCTCCTCTGCCTCAACACTAGGTCTGTTCAAAACCAGGCTCCGGGCCCATCTCATTGCCTCTAGCTCCTGTGACTGCCTCTCCTAGCTTTTGACCTACACAGCTTTAATCCTAACTTATATACTGCTTAACCCCAGCCCCCCCCCCAGTCCCCCCCCCCAGCTCCTAAGGTGCCACTTCAAATCTCAGGTCTTCATACCACCTCATTAGTCTCGCCTTGCCCCATTATAGCACTTATTTCCCTCACCTGCCCTTTTCTCTTCTATCACTCCTTCCCATTTATTTTTTGACAAATGCCTCTGGCTGCATCTTCATCCTCCCCTCTCCTCTCATCCCTGTTTCTCTGCCACCCCCAGGCACCTGACCCTACCCATTCCTTGTGGGCACATGCGTCCTACCTGTGTTCACCATTTTACTATAGCTGCCTCTGTTAACTACCTACACTTCTCCTCCTCCTCCTCTACACCTTACTCTTCCTATAATTGACCCCTTTCAATAGCACTGTTGTACATGAATTGTTTACTGTTATTTCACTGTTGCTTCCTTGTTGTTTGTTATTTCTGACATGGAACCTTTGTAAAAGAGCCTTGGCTCAAAGGTACTTGTAATCCTAGAATAAATAAAATAAAAAAATAAATAAATAAATATTCATGTTGAGAACTGGCATAAGGGTTGGGTGAATGGGGAATTAATTATTCACTAACTTTGATAACTAAAATGGCATCCTTGTATATGGGAGAGCCTTGCATATGGGAGAACTTCCGATTACCTCTGTAGAATTAGATGCCTCAAAGTTATGGTTACAAGAAAAGCAGTTTATTTAAATGTTAAGATATTATGAAGTTTGCTGGTTTACTTGGCTAGGCTCGGTTTTTCATTTAAATTTTTGGTCTGCTGGGGTTGGGGGCAGAAACACTGATTCTAAAACCAGATAAATGATTTAGCATGGGGATAACTTAACCCAATAAAACGGTGTAAGATGAGTTTTATTTTTTCTAAAAACAAACAAACGATGTGTTGGTAAATCCCCGCTCATGGCTACAATGGCCTATTATAAAAAATTGTTGGGAATTTTATTTCGGCATACTCCCCTCTAGTGCGGTACCGATTTATAGGGGCTTATATACTCCTTACTATAAAACTGATGTTAAAAGCATTGAATGTAATGCCTACTGTGTATTTGAAAGCTTACCTACGAGGGTAGTGATCTGTATGTGTTATGTAGTAAACTTAATAAAAATAAAGTACAAAAAAAAAATACTTCTGTTCAGTCTTCACTAAGGAGAAGGATGGCCCAATACCTCAGGGGAAGAAGGGGGAGGAAACAGGGTGGGAGGGGTCACAGATGGGGAGATTGGAATTGACAGGGTGAGGAAAGGCTTAAAAGCCCTGAAGGTAGACATGGCCCCAGGACTGGATGGCATACAACCAAAGGTGCTGAGAGAGGTGGCAGATGTGCTAGAGGGTCCTCCTGGCAGACCTGTTTAACACCTCTCTGGAGATGGGGACAGTACCCTTGGACTGGAGGACAGTGCATGTGGTGGTACTACACAAAGAATGGGCCGAGGAATAACCCTGGTAACCATGGATCGGTTAGTCTGACCTTGATAGTGGGGAAGCTCATGGAAACAATACTGAAAGAAAGACTGGTAAGTTTTTGGAAGTAAATGGAATCCATGATGAGAGGCAGCATTGGTTCATGTCAGCGCAGTCCTACCAGACCAACCCAATTGATTTCTTCGACTAGGTAACCAGGACAGTGGACAGGGGCCAAGCAGTGGACAACCTGTATATCTAGATTTCACTAATAGGTATGTAAGTGAAAGAAGAAAGACCAGGGGTAGGATCGTAAGGTTAAAAAGGGAAGGGGGGGACTGTGCAGGGGGGGCCAGGAAAAGGCAGATATCCTGAACAAATAGTTTTGTTCAGTGTTCAAAGAGGAAGGGGCCACAAAAAAGTAACAGGGACATTGGAGGGAGGGTTGTGGAGACTAGTCTGTTTTCAGAGGACAGCATCCAGAAGGGACTCGCTAATTTGAAAGTGGACAAAGCCATGGGGCCAGATGGGGTCCATCCAAGGGTATTGAGGGAGCTCAGGGAGGTACTGGCTGCACCTCTGACAGTCCTGTTTAACAACTCATTGGAAACAGGAGTGGTTCTGGAGGACTGGAGAAGGACAAATGTAGTCTCACTTCATAAAAGTGGTGGCAGGGAAGAGGCTGGCAGTTATAGGCTAGTCTCCATGACATCAGTGGTGGGAAAGTTTATGGAGTTACTGCCGAAGGAAAGGATTGTGGAATATCTTAATTCCAGTGGGATATAAGACCTGAGGCAGCATGGATTTATGGGGGGGGGGTAATTTCAAACAAATCTGATAGATTTCTTTGACTAAGTGACCAAGGAATTAGATCAGGGTGGAGTGGTGGACGTGGCATACCTAGATTTAAGTAAGGCCTTTGACATCGCTCCACAGAGGAGGCTAGTAAGCAATCTGGATAGCTTAGGAATGGGTCCAAAGGTGGTAAACTTGGTAATAAATTGGTTAGGGGATAGGCAGCAGAGGGTGGTGATAAATGGAGTTCACTCCGAAGAAATGAGGATGACGAGTGGAGTGCCTCAGGGGTCATTACAGAGAAGCTGGAAGGGAGGGTCTACCTTTTTGTGGATGACAGCAAAACAGGCAATAGGGTGGACACTTGTAGGTGTGTGGAAAGGATGAACAGAGACCTGAAAAAACTTGAGGGGTGGTCAAGGGTATGGCAGCTGGGTTCAATGTGAAAAAGTGCAAAATAGTGCACTTGGGGCACAGAAACCCAGGGGCAGAGTACAAAATAGGATGAATGGTACTGACAGCCACCACACAGGAAAGAGACCTGAGGATAATCATATTGGATGACCTTAAGGTGGGTAGGCAGTGCGACAAGGCAGCTGGGAGAGCTAGTGGGATACTAGAGTGCATTGGGAGGAGTTTCACCAGAAGAAAGTGGGAGGTGGTGTTGCCTCTATATAGCTTGCTAGTAACACCCCACCTGGAGCACTGCATCCAGTCCTGGAGACCACATCTCTGGAAGGATGTAGGCAGAGTTGAACTGGTTCAGAGAAGAGCAGTAAAATGGTGCAGGGTCTGCTTCAGAAGCCCTACAAGGAGAGATTCAAGGACTTAAATATGTACACCTTTGAGGAGAGGAGGGAGTGGGGTGATACTTCAAATACCTCAAGGAGGTAAATAAGGTACAGGAGGAGAATAGTTTTCAGACAAAAAGGTGCTTAAGGACAAGGGGCATGATAAGAAGCTGGTGGGGGTAGATTCAGGAGAGATGTGAGGAAGTACTTCTTCATAGAAGTGGATTCCTGGAACAGTCTTCCAGTGGAGGTGGTGGGGGCAAACACAGTGGTGGGGTTCAAGAATGTATGGGATATGCATAAGGGAATTTTAGGGAAAGGGAAGGCGGTTGGGTGAATGGGACGGAGATCAAGTAGGATCAGTGGTGATAAAATAGGGAAGGGAAAAATGGGTCCATGTCAGTTTGCTCCCATCATTTCGCTCTATGAAAATTGGCTCCCGAGGACTCACACCGGCGACAATTCACTCCCGAGACAACCATCCCCAACAATTCATTCCCTTGCCAGCCAGTTGTCATGGAGTGAAATGAAGCCAGAGAAAAATGTTCTGCCCTCATCCAGTCTGCTGCAAGAAGAGCTGCTTCAACGGATCACTTCTGAAGAGGTTTCCGCATATGGCAGGCGGCAGCAGGCAGGGGGGGGCACACTCAAGGGAGCCCAGAGTCAATGCCAGCAAATGTTCAGTAGAGCCAGATAGTTTCAGGGGCTGAGAAAGCACCGACCACTCCATTGGTAAATCCACCTAAATGTCTGGGGTAGAGGGAGTGGCAGATGAATTCACTGCAGGGGAAGACAAAGCAATAGCACGGGAGCAGCGGGGGAGTCAGAGGTGGCCTGAATCGTCCGAGTCCCACAATTAGCAGATAGATAAGAGATCATAGCAGTGTCCTGGGAAAAAGGAGAAACATCTCCTGCAGCAACTGCCTTGTTGTCAGTCATCTGTGTGAGGCAGAAAGACGCCGTAGATAAGCGGTGTCGTTTAACGTGGTATGTTTGTTCTTCCTCAAGGAGTCATGTTTTCACAGCCTAGTCTTGCTTCAAACACAGCACTGTACTGAGGGCTCATTTTGTTATTATTAGGTTGTTGGTGATTTAATAGAGAGCCATTCAGAGTCTACTCTGAATTATGATGGCAATCTGCTTGGTCAGTTCTTTAATGTGGGTCCATATCAATTTGTTGGGCCGGTACACACTGTGGCTCACTCAATCTCCACCACTGCACCTCTTTGCCTCTACTAACTTCAGGAGGCTCATTTCGCTCTGTGACAACTAGCTGGTGGGTTGTTACAGGAGCGAATTGTCTATACAGCGATTTGTCAGGGAGCCAGTTGTCGTGGGGCGAAATGATGGGAGCAAATTGTCGTGCTCCCGCGAAAAATAGGCAGACTAGGTGGGCCAAGTGGTCCTTATCAGCCGGCAAATTCTATGTTTCTATGTTTTTAAGACTTTTGACTCTGTTTCCCACTAGACATTAATTCGGTGGGAAGCTGGAGGACCTGGGGGTAGGGACAAAACTATCTATGTGGGTTAGAAACTGGATGCAAGTTAGAAGTCAGTGGGCAGTAATTGGGGAAGGGGAGTTCTCAAAGGCTAGACCAGTCACTAGCAGGGTCCCACAGGGCTTGGTGCTTGGTCTGGTGTTATTTAATATCTTCATCTGCAACACTGCAGATGGGATGAAAGGTGAGATATACCTGTCTGCAGATGACACAAAGCTCTGTGGGAGAGTGCAGAATAGGGGAGGCAAGGCAGAGAATACCTGGCCAAACTGGAGAAGTGATCCGGCATTTGGCAACTGGGGTTCAACTCCAAAAAGTGTAAGATAATGCATTTGGTGGTGAAGAACCCAGAGGCAAATTACTGGCTGGGAGGGGTTCAGGTTACCAAGTTAGAGCAGAAGGATTTCAGTGTGATCATTGTGAGTGACCTAAAGCACTCTGCACACTGCAGGATAGCAGCAGCCAAAGCAGACCAGGTGCTGGTCTATATAGGCAGAGGTATAAGCAGCAGGAAAGTGGAGCTCATTCTGCCAGTGTACAGATCACTGGTTCAGCCAAATCTCGAGTACGGTGTGCAGTATTGCTACCCTTACCTAAAGAAAGACATCAACCTGCTGGGAACGATCCAGAGGAGGACAACCCAGATGATCCAGGGACTGCAAGGCAGACCATACAAGGAGCAGAGTCTCCATGATACAATGCTGTTTGGGGTGCTCTGTACCCCCCCATGGCTGTTTTGGAAGGTACAGTTTGTGATTTCAGCCACCTCTCCTTTGTCAAGTATTGTGGAGCCAATGATTTCCTTGCATGCAAGCACCCTCAGAGGCATGGTGATGTATTTGCCCTTCTAATTCCTTGCATGTTTCATGCAACATCTCTACGTGAATGGAAACAGTACAGACTCAGAGATCTCAACATGTACTCCCTGGAGGATAGAAGAGGGGGGAAGGAGACATGATTGAAACCTTTGAATACCTTATAGGTTTTAACAAAGTGAGCTCCAAGGGTCTGTTCAATCTTAGTGGGAACAGGACCACTAGGGGGCACTACCTTAAGTTGGTTGGAGGGAAGATTCAAAAAGGAGATGAGGAGACACTCTTTCACTGAGAGGGATATGGTAAAATGGAATGAGTTGCCAGGGGAAGTTGTTTCCCTGAAGATTGTGGATAGCTTCTAGGGAAGATGGGACAGAGTAAAAGGGAAAGTCGCATGGGGGGGAGGTGCAGAGGAGAGGAAGGGCATCAGTGGGAAGGGAGGAATGGATAATGGGGGGGCAGATTCCTTGCAAACTCGAGCAGACATGACAGATCGCAAGGACTTTTTCTGCTGGTTCGGTCATATGTTTGTATGATGCCACCGGGAAATCTTTTCGAAACAGAATATTTTGACACAACCTAGCTTATATTTCATTGATTTTCTGTATTTTCTGTCTTTGTTCTTTCTAGCTCCCGATATTTGCCTGTGAACGGGACTTTAGCCCCTTGGACGTCATCTGCTGTGACTGCCTATTCCCCACCTGAGAAGTCATAATCCTTTGCTTGTGACATCACTGCCACATCCATAGCAGCAGATTATGATGTCACAAAGGGAGGATCACAGCTTCAAGAGTGGATGCACAGCAGGAGCAGAGGAGCTCCGAAGTTCAAGGTTTTAGTTTACAAATGCAATAAGACACACCAGAGTGTGTAATTATGGGTCACTAATGACGCCTCTAGTGTCTTTAAACACACAACAGAAAAGTGCAATTATTAACCATAATTACATATCCCTGAAGTGTCTCACTGCACTTACAGCATGAGTTCTACTTGAAAATGGTTTACATTTTTTTATGATTTTAAATACAATATCTCTTTCTTCAAGAGAAGTAGTCAAAAACATAGTTCCACCTGATGTGTGTTGACTCTGTAGTCGAACCTGTTGCACAGTTTAAACAACTCTTGTTTTCTTGGCTAGAATGAAACATAGAAACATGGAAACATAGAATTTGATGGCAGATAAGGACCGCTTGGCCCACCCAGTCAGCCCATTTCCCTACCTAATGGATAAGCTGCAGATCCTAGTTAACGAGCAGCCTACTTCTTTCTACCCCCACCCCCTAGAATTGCCTTATGACTGTCCCATGCATTCTTGAATTCTCCCACTGTTCCTGACTCCACAACCTCCTCCGGAAGGCCGTTCCATGCATCCACAACCCTCTCTGTGAAAAAATACTTCCTTACATTACCTCTGAGCCACCCCCCTCTATCTTCAAATTGTGCCCCCATGTTCTTGCACACCTCTTTTTTTGAATGTCCTTGTTATCTGCATTATAAGTGCCAGTATCTCTAATACATTGTTAAATTACTTAGCAGTGGCTAATACTGCACCAAAAACATCTAAATATCTCTAATAATAAAGACATGGGGAAATTACTGTACAAATATTTCATTTTCAGGTTATTATGTTTAAAAATGATTTTTATTTATTTATTTTTTGGTAAGGGGATAAGGCCCACTAGGCACAAGTGCCTGTTTCCAAGGGTGACTGGGGAGCACTAGGGAGGTTAAGTGACTTGCTCAGAGTCACACAGCATGCAAGTGGAGGTTATGCTGAATGTGCCTAGCTCATTCACAGCTCATTACTCTAGCCTCTAGGCTAGACTGACAGCCCCATTATGTTTCTCAAAGTTTTCCTAAAGGTGTCAGGTGCTCTTTACTTCAATTATAATGTAAAAGCCAAATTATATTTATATATATATATATATATATTTGTATATATATTAATTGCAAAAAACTTTGTTAATGCATCAGTTAGGATTGACAGCACAGTGACAAAAGTATGGAAATGTGATATTAGGGTTACCATCCCTACTACCCCCACCCCCACCCTCCACACACCAACAGGCGTCAGGGTGTGCCATGGGTTTGTCAGGCCCAACTCTCACCACATTCCATGTGTAAACAAGCTGACATGCTACAGTATAGGTGAATGGGGTAAGAGTTAGGCCTGATCACCCCATGGCACAAAGTTTTTTGCAATGAATTTCCCATCTTTTTGAGAAAGTGTAATGTAACTGGTAACTGATATGTGTTTGTGGGAATGCGGGCCCTCTGGACCCTGCACTCACTTAAAGTTGCCCAGTTTATGTGCAATGGTATGTATATGTGTGAGCATGGGCCCTCTGGGCCCGCGCTCCCACTTACACATAAGTTCGGAGCCATACTGCAGCCCCATAGTACTGAAAAGGAACCCTCATTTTATTTTATTTATCAAGTCTAGGATTACAAATACCTTTGAGCCATGGCTCTTTTACAAAGGTTCCACGTCAGAGAAATACAAATTATGGGGAACATCAAGACAGGCATTACAACAAAGTGGACATTGCAAACAGAGTACAGATTAGTACAGTTAAATATGGTTCAAGGGTAGCATTGTAACAAGGCAGCCAGTGGCATTTGTCAGAGAAAACAGACAACAGATAAGAAGTGCCAGAGTCATAGGGAGAGGGAAGAGGGTAGGGGGGAGAAGGAATGTAGGAGCGGTGTCAAGAGGGTGAAAAGTGCAGCATTGGGTATACCAAGATGTGAGGTAGAATCCAGTGAGGAGGGGAGGGGGGGGACAACTAGAGCAGAAAGGGAAGTGGAGAACAAGGTTAAGTTGGGCAGTCACAGGAGCTGTTGGTAGTGAGATAGTCCCGGAGCCTAGTTTTAAACATACCAATAGTTGGGGCAGAGGAGATGGTTGGGCTGAGGCCATTGAACCAGAGTGGTGCTCGATAAGCAAAAGAGCATTGTCCCTGTGAAGTGTGACAGTGGGAGACTTTCAGTAGCTGTAGCGTGGATCTCCTAAGGCACCGTTTGTTAATTCGGTGTTGTAACAGAGTTGAGACCCCAGAGTGCAAGGCCAAGGTAGATTTTTTGACCATGGAGCAGGTGAGAAACTTTATGCGTGTTTGATAGTTGGAGCCAGCCGGTCTGAGTGTACAGGTCACATGTGTGGGTGAGCGGGTGAGCACCAGTGATGAGCCGACATGCTTTATTTAAGGCAGTTGAGAGGTGTCTAAGGGTTGTGGTTGTGGCGAGCCATAAATGATGAGACCATAGTCTATTACAGAGATCACAGAGCTCAGGACTGCAACCTTCAAAGCTTCTGGCATGAGGTGTGGTCTGTGTTTGTAGAGGAGACCAAGCCGTGTATTAGCAGCTCTAGCTACATTATCTACATGAAGTCCATAGGAGAGATTAGGGTCAAGCTGAATCCCTAAGTATTTGAAGGACACCACCTGATCTAGAGTGTTGCCCTGGGTGGTGGAGATAGCCAAAAGGTGTAGCTTGTGTGGGTTATGAGAGCTGCAGAAGAGCATAGATCTGGTTTTCTTGTCATTGAGGACCAGTTTATGATTAAGAAACCATGACTCTATAGAACTGAAACCAAGTTGAAGGTTATGTTGAAGAGTTGCAGGATCTTTGTGAGTGGAGAATACAACAGCATCATCGGCATATAGTATGATCTTCTCAGAGCAGTGGTAAGGGAAGGAGTTTAAGAAAAGTCTAAAAAGGAGGGGTCCCAGTATTGATCCCTGTGGGACACCTGAGTGAACAGGCAGGGTGTTAGAAAGAGCGTCCATAATTTTACTCTCTGTGACCGGTTTTCTAAGTAGCTTTTAAACCAGAGAGAAGAGTCAGGTGATAGCCCGGCATTCAGTAGTTGGTGTATTAGTAGTCCATGGTGTACTGTATCGAAGGCCTTGGAGAGTGGGTAAAGCAGCCCTTTAGAGAAGGCCGTTGTCAAAGGTTAATGCAAAGCTCCAGTGAACTCAAGAAGGGCTGTGGTGGTGCTGTGACCTTTCCGGAAGCCGTGTTGTTGTGGACAAGGTATATTGTATTTATCCAAGTGGTCGGTAAGTTGATCAGCTACGATGCGCTCAAGTGCCTTAGAGAGTGGGGGCAGTATGGAGATAGGGCGATAATTTGAGTGAATCGTCTTGTCCCCACTTTTATGGACAGGTGTCACGGTGGCTGTTTTCCATAGGTCCGGGAATTTTCCACAGCTGAGAGAGAGGTTTAGGATTTTTGTTAATGGATGAATTACCTCATCGAGGGTGAGCAACAGAAGCTTAAGGTCCAGGGTGTCGCTACTAGATCTAGATTTAGAGATAGCTGCAGTAATATAGCGGCGAGCTTCATTCAGCCTTACCTTCCTGAAGTAGAAGAGGGGATGGTTAGACTGAGGGGCTGAGGTCTTTGGGGAGTAGGCCCTATTTTCGAAAAAGTCATGGGGTAGGACAGCACTAAGGTCTGAAAAAGCCATGTTAAAGATGTTTGCGATCACCTTGGGGTCAAGGGTTGAGGATTCATCAACCATTAACATGGCCGGAGAGGTTTTGACCTTTTGTCATGACCTACGGGGGACAGATAACCTCATAACAATTATTTGTCAATGTCTCAGTAACCGTAGCAACTATGAAAAAAATTTCACTGCATTTGTAATCATGTCTTCGAAACCTCCACACAAGCTTAGTTCACCTAAAGGTGGACTAAGTAGTGGGTAGCAAAAAAAATTTGTATCTCGAATCGTTTGAGATATGAGTGCCGGAAGGCACCGTGGGCGCTGTAATGTTAGCCTATAGGAAATTTCTCAACTTCAGAGAACTGTAACTTTGTAATTGTTCTAATTTTTTTTAGCAAACCACCAAAAGGCACATCTGTGGGGCCAGGGCTTGCCACCCTGCAAATTTCAGCCCAAAAGCCCTAACCATTTAGGTGCAGGGGTGTGGCAAAGAAATTATATTTTCTGGTGTAGTTGTGTCGCAAATTGCGACAGTTCAGAGGCGACAATGTCGTGATTTTACGAAAGTGTCGCAAATGTACTGTCATGACCTACGGGGGACAGATTTTAAAAAAGGTATTTCTAGGGGTCCTAGAAAAAAATAATGGCACCATTGTGTTCCTCAGGCCCCATTTAGGTAAACACAGCTGTCAATGTTTACCTAGGGGCAGTAGAATTTGAATTGCAGACGTTTTTCTTCACCACTAACTGAAACAAGATGACGGAAGCACGACAGTAAAAGGGTCATTTTCAACAGTAAAATGTACTGGCGGCTGCTTTCATAAGACACATATATTTTTTTTCCTCATTGACTATAGTGGGAAAATCAAAATTTGAATAACTTTTGAATGGATCAATATTTTTTCACCAAATCTTCAAAAGGCATAGTAGTGACCCAGACTGCTTCTTCCCTGAAGATTTCAGATCAGACAGACAAGTCATGTAGCTGTAGCCCCGAGCAAAGAAACTCACAAACCCCCAATTTTTGAGCATTTTGGGACCCTCCGTAGCTCTGCATAACTGCTCATCCAACCATTATGCAACTTGCCAGATCCAGAGATCTATGGTGCCACACCAAGCATGCAAAATTTCAGGCAAATTCGTCATACAGTTGCAAAGTTATTAAAGTGCAAAAGTTTGGGTTTAACATAGAAGTGGCCGGGCAACCCTAACTATAGTTGCACTACCATGAAGCTGTAATATTATATATATATATATATATATATATATATATATATATATATATATATATATATGGAATACATAAAGAGTGGCAGTATAATAACGCATTGCTCTCCAATACTGAGTGGTAGGACCCATAACTCATGAGTGTTGATGCCACAAGTTAGTTATAAAGATTTTACCACTCATTTGTAAAAATAAATGTGCTGTTTTACTGCAACCCATTACATATTTGATATATACCACATAATTTATAATGCTTTCACTAGTGTTTTAGCTTGTTTTTGCCATTCTTTCCATTGTAAACCCTTTGTCTAGCCCATTGTTCTCTGTGTTCTGTTTCCAGATTTTAAATGGAAATTGCATGTTCTCAGTGAAATAAATTGTGTTGCAAGTGAAAATAAATATTTATACAAAAAGCATGATTATTTACCAGTTTATTCACCACTGGTGTGATACTGTACATAAAAAGATCTGAAATTCAAGCTGAAATGTGTCTAAACATCACATTTTGTCAGAGTTTCCTGGGGATGTCTGGAACTCTGCCTAGCATGGTTTAGGGAAACAGATCCTGTTCTTAGAGGGAGGATGATTTTTAGAGATCAGGGACAAGTGGAAGCATTGAGGGAGTCTGTCCAGCCTCTGTGCATTCTTCTTAGGATTCAAAGCCATCAGATCTGCACACTGGCTGCTGCTGGAGCTGTTAATAATAAGTGAAACTAACAGTTTATCTCTGCCCAGCAGGGCTAAGAGATGACCTGGAGGGGGTTGCATTGTCAGGCATTACCGAGACAATGGTGCCATATGGGGAACAGAAGGAGATTCTGCTCCGCCATTCAGAGGCAGGTCCGCAGCAATCCAAATGTGCATGGCACGGGCCGCCCCTGGGTACTGCTTTTAACATAACAAGTGAAAGAGCCGGCCTGTGCTCACCACTGTTCGACATACCGGGCCACATATGTGGGGTCTCCCAGATACCGAGAGCAGGAGAAGCCCTGCATCCCCTGGGTTTGCCCAATTAATAGGTTACTGAATGTATTCATTGTCTCCTCTCTATTATAATGTTAAAAGGTGTTCCCTGCAACTCTTTTGTAAAGCCCAATTGAGTCTTTATGTTTGGGAAAAAAAAGCCCTTTAAAATAAATCCATAGAATCCCACTGAGAAGAATGGACACATACTGGCTCCCCTGTGTTAGCCTGTTCAGAAAATCAGCTCTACCATGGAATATGGCTTTCTGCTGGGATATTACAGGATCCTTTTTTACTTCTCATTTATTTAAAAAAAAAACTTATCCCAGACAAACCCAATACCCTGAAGTGCTCAAACAACGATGAGAATTTTAGGATAGTGCAGAAAGCAAACTGAAGGGGCAGTCTTGTAGTTTATTGAAGAGCAACCCACTTCCCCACACTCATGCATACACATACGCCTATTATACACATTCAATGGTTGTGAACAGTTTTTAGACTCCAGTGGGCTCTAACTTAGCATTCAGACATCTGATCCAAATTAAACTATAGTACATGGTTTGGGTTTATTCTGTGTTGAAAATGCCCCCTTCAGAAATCCTATTGTGTACATTCTAAGTTGTGCATGTGAAAAAAAAAATGCTGTGCACATTCCAGATTAAGCTCAGCTGTGTTTCAACTCTGTGCCTGCTTCTGCGGAATACTGCCATGCTATTTACATAGTTGCCCTTCACTTACGGAGACAGAAATACAAGTAAAATCATGGCATCTGCAGTCTTTTCAAAAACAACTTAATTTCTACAAAACCACATAGAGTAATATAAAAAAAAAACAGATGGGCAACCATACAAAACATGCCATTTGGCTCCATCTCGGGGATGAAATAATAGCAAGGACCTCTCAAGCATTGGCACACCAGGCTTGCTAAAAAAAAAATGGGATTTTCCATACTATGCATTAAACTGATATCACCACTTTTCTCTGGTCCAGCACACGTCACCCGGGCATCCAACACACAGCCTGTAGCTGAACATTGCTGTAAGATGCGATAAAAAAATGTCACAACTGCTTCTGAGATTATAAAATTGGGTGCACTTGCGGCATTTGGTACAGGTGCAGTTTCAGTGCCACAAGCGTTTCAAGCGGGGACTGATGCAGGCCCTGCAACAATCTTGGAAAATTTGACCCATCGTCTTTTTCTGCCTATAAAGTTGCTGTGGGCTTGATTTTCAAAAGGAAAACTATAACACAAGGTGCCTGCACCAAATGGGTATGATGCAAGTGGCACCTTGCATCATAATTTGCGGCAATCCCGATTTGAAACACCAGCTGTGGTGAAATCTGGATTACATGTGCCCAACCGGCCCTGTGCCACCCTTGAGGCAAAAGTGCTCCTGTGCTAGGTCACAAGGTGACTTGCACCACAGATGGGCAGCACATCCCCTTTTTTGGGGATTTTGAAAGTTCCACCATGGACACTGCTAGGGACTCACATTAGACAAGCCAGAAGGTAGTATAAGTGCCCTACACAACTGCCTGGTAGGGCAGCCAGTGAGCTGTGGGGACAGGAAGGTGGGGAAAAAGGGGTTGCAGGGGCACTGAGGGTGCCAAAGAGCATGAGGAGAGCATGACAGGAAGTATATGGAGCAGAGGAGGCACCTGTCAGAGATGCCATAGGGCTTATAACGCAGCAAGGAGACCAGGTGGGGGGTTGGTATCATGAGCCTATTATGACACGGCCCTAGGTACTAGGGCTACTTCTACCTGGGGCCATGCCATAATAGACTTGTGATGCCAATCCCCCCACCCAGTCCCCTCTGCTCTGTTATAAGCCCTATGGCACCTATGCCTGATGCCTCCTTTGCTCCATATACTTCCCACCATGCCCCCCTCATGCCATATGGTACCCTCAGTGCCCTTGCAGCCCCCGTTCCCTCATGGTGATTGCTATTATGGCGAGTGCATTATCACCAAAAAGCAATTTGGCGATATGCACTTGCAGGTGACTGGGCACACACAGTACTGTAAGTGTGTGTGGTGGGCTGTGCCCCCTCCATGGGGGGTTTTGCCCCCGTGCCCCCCAATTCTGGATTCTCAACTCCAGGGGGGTGCATGTTGGGGAGGGGGCGCAGCCCAATTTAAAAAAAAATAAGACCTGCAGCTGAGGGAATAAGCAAAATTTTCCAGGCCCCCAGCCCCGAAGCCAGGACCTGCTCCATCGGAGCCAGACTTCCTATCCACCACACCACATGATTGGCTCGGCAGAGCAGGCACACTAGAGGGTAATAACCCTCTTCCCTATCCCTCCTCTTCCCCTTGCTATATTCCCTTTCTGCTCGCCCTTCCCTTCCCTCACAGTCACACCCCTGGGTATTCCGGCAAGTCGCTCATGATAATAGCACCCTCATATGAGTCACCATTTTGACGGTCACCCATATGCTAGCGCTATTATCACAATATACCTATTTGAGGCAGACTGCAGCAGTGGGGGATTCAATAGCCTGCAATGCATGTTAGAGAGTTTATAGCCTCTGATCTTTTGTGTACTGGTCATGCTGTCCTCCCTGGGCTAAGTACAGTGAGAGCAAACTGTACTTAGGCCCAAGGAGACAAGAGGGACTGGCAAACATCTGCTTGGAGCTTAAGATCTAACTTGCAAAGCAGGCTATAGAATTTCCTACAACTGTAGCCCTCTTCTTATGTCAGCTGCAGGGGATTCTGGGATTTCTGGTTACAGCAAATGTCAGCTTGGGAGTCAGCAGAATAAGTGTGATACAATCTACCATACTACAATAAACAGTAAGTAAAAAATACTTTTATACACACAAAGTGCAAATTGGGACCATCCCCACAATTGGGTGCAGGGCTCTTAGTGCAAACTGTGCCCTTTAAACACTGAAATCCCTTGCTAGGGCCAGCAGGGGGGTGTCACAGGTGGGCCACTTGGCAGTCATGCATCCTGTGATGAGCAATCATGGAACAATGTTTTCGTCAGCTGTGATGGCAGTTGTTCATTTGATTTCCTGGTTGTAGCTGTACTCATCACACATCTGAGTGTCTGGGATATGTAGTGACTGTGGATGTTGTTGTAGGGGGACCCTTTGGCAAACATACCATCTTTACCCTAGACACGGAGGGTTTCCTTGGGCAGTGCACACCTTAACTAGCCTCCAGTAGAAGTTTGCAGTTAGATAAGACAGGTTGATACTGGACTAGTGGTGCCTGGATAGTGCTTTTGTGGATCCACCTACCCTCTTTCAGACAATCCAACCATAATCTGACCAAAATTGGATTCCAAATCCAGAGTCAGATAGTTGTAGATCTGAGGTTCAGATACAAGTATTTGAAGTCAGACCCATCGTATCAATCTCAGATTGTTGGATCCGATGGCTGGATACTCGGACACAATAGTCAGATCCACAGATATCTCAGATACTTACTGTGGATCCTATGAGGTCAGATCCTTGCATGGATGTCTAAGCCAACTGAGGCCATCCAAAATCTGGCCAAACTGATGGTATCCGAACTATTAGGATACTATCTGAACAACACAATGCTGTATCTTTTGTTGAACCAGCAGACAGTATATATTCTGCAAATATATTACAGTACACAAGCTTTGGGGGACACATGGGTCCCCTTCATCAGGTAAAAACACCTGATAAACTGAGCTATGTGGCCCTGAAGGTATATGAAGTACAGTGCATATGCTGGTTTAATAGAAGATATGGAGGTGTCTGACTCAAGCAGGTCAATGAAATGACATAGGAAACCTAATTTTAAACATGTTTGCTAGGGACCCATTGGCACAGTGGAAGGTCCACTGCCCGTTGCTTGCGATGCTGACAACCTGAGTTAGGGAATGAGATCAGGTCAATGAAGGGCCACTTTGGGGGAGCAGAATCGAACATCCTAGAGGAGGCATTCCCTCTCTGGGAGGAAGGCCACTTGGTGGCCACAAGAGGAAGTGTAGCCAGGAGCAGGAAAGGATGGGGGCATGCTTGGAGGCCCACACAGCACCATGCATTTGCTTGGGCATGCTTGCACTGGAGCTCTTGTATGCGAGTGTCCCCAGAGACAGGAAAAACTGGCAAAAGTGTCCTGCTCCCACAGTGTAACACCCAGTACATTCAGGACCCCGCACAGCATACTGTACCCCCTCATTACCCATTTGGGTCTCCAGAATGGGGTGGACTGCCCCCTTCTGGCCCACCAAGGGGGTAAGCCATGGGTCTGGAAGGGGAAGGCTGCAGATGGGGAAATGCTGCTGGGTGATTGCCTGTGGCAGGTGGTATCACGTGAAGACGGCAACCAAATAACAGTGAATGTCAAAAGGGTGAATGGATAATACCGAATAGGAAATTCAGTGATGTCTCTGTAGCCCCTCCCAAGGTCGCCCCCGGAGTTAGTATATTTAGTAATGGGGTGTGGGGCACAGCCCCCCCAAAAAGAGACATCTCCGAATTTCCCATTCGGCATTATCCATGTGCCCTTTTGACGGCCGCCGCTATTTAGTCGCCATCTTGACAAGGAACCCTACACAAGTAGGGATCAATAAGCATATTGGGCAGTAGTGCATACAGATTACACCTCTCCAGAATATGGCGGACAGGATTTGTAGTGCGTTCTAGGTCTTGTTTTTGATTAAACAATTGTTATATGCTTAAATCGGGGAGGGGCCTTGCTCCCTGCACCCAACAATTTTAAAACCATAATAGTACTTTAAGCGGTAATGAATCAAAAAGCTACTCAAAAAAGAATAATTGGCAATAAATATTGACTTGTTATGCTCAAATCTCATCCCAAATCTTGTCTGCCATTTCAAGAGGCAGGTGCTGCACTTATTCTGTATGCTGTACCAACAAGACCAATTTAGAGAGATTTCCCACACATTGTACCCCTTAGCAAGCAAACATTTGTCCATGCTTACAGTATCTCGAATGCCTGTACTGTTCTCTTCTCTTTCCTACTGTCTCCAGTGGTAGACTGTCCCATTGGTTTACCATCCTCCGGGAGACATGTTACCCCACATTTAGCACCTCTGAGCTTCAGAGTGTGCCCCTGATCCTGCTGGGGGGCACCTGATCAAACATCACCAAATGCGTGATCTTGTTGATACCCTTAAGAATGCAGTTGACTGAGATCATACCTATTATGTAATGTATGTGTTTATGTTCCTGTATGAATTCACAAGGAAGAGGTCATGTCAGACAGATCTGATCAATTTCTTTGACTGGGTGACCAGGGAAATATATCAGGGAAGGGCAGTGGACATTTGCCTATTTTGACATCAGGAAAGCCTTCGACAATGTACCACATTTTAGACTGCCAAAGAAATTGGATAGGCTAGGGACAGCAGCCAAAGTTGTAAATGGGTAAAACACTGGTTAATGGAGAGGCAACAGAGGGTGGTGGTAAATGGCACTCACTCACTCTAATGAGGAAAGAGTGACCAGTGGTGTGCCACAGGGTTCAGTGCTGGGGCCAGTCCTTTTCAACATCTTCATAAATGACATCACAGAAGAGCCTGAAGGGCAGGTATGACTTTTAGTAGACAAAGCCAAGATGTGTTACAAGGTTGATACTCAGGAGTGGGTGGAGAAAATGAGTAGGGAACTTAGAAAACTTGAGGAGTTGTCAAAGATATGGCTGCGGGGGGTTCAATGCCAAAAAGTGCAAAATCATGCAGCTGGGGCATGGAAACCCATACTGGAAAAAATTTCAGGTCTGCCTCAAACTGAACTCAGTTGTGCGCCTAAGTACCTTAAAATCTCTAATTGATCCCTACTGCTCTGCACACTGTATTTGCTTGTACTATTCACCACTACTGTTGATTGCTTTTGGATTGTTGCTTTACTGTTTGTTTTATTGTTTCCCCAAATATAATCAGCCCTTATCTTTTATCATTTTGTGCCATAAATTATATGTTTTTTACCTCTGTTCTTTACCTTTAAATTTTGCTATGTGCTACTGCTATTTATACTACGCCTCATTCCGTATACTTGTCACCGCTGTTTTTTTTCTGTACTATACTGTCCTAACCAGGACCTCCTTGCAAATGAGCTTTGCTCATTGAAGCTTTCCTGGTAAAACAAATAATGAAATGAAAATAGGGAGAGGGGAAGTACTGTTAGTCACTAAGATGGAAAGGGGCCTTGGAGTTATAATATCTGATGATCTCAAAGTCACAGGGCAGTATGACATAGCAGTGGGTAGGGTCAGTGGAATGCTGTGGTGTGTAGTGAGAGGCATCTCAAGCAGAAGGAGGGGTGTGATATTACAGCTGTATAGATCATTGGTGAGACCACATTTACAATATTGTGTACAGTTCTGGAGGCCACATCTCAGAAAAGACATAGACAGGGTAATGCCTCTAGCCCAGAGAAGGGCAACTAAAATGGTATATGGGTTGCATGACAAACCCTGCGAGGAGAGAATGGAGGATCTCAACATGTGCAACCTAGAGGAGAGGAGAGGGAGAGGGGACATGATAGAGACCTACAAGTACTTCACAGGAGTGAACAAGGTACAAGTGGAGAGTCTGTTTCAAGTGAAGAAGTGCAGCAGAACAAGACGGCATGCAAAGAAGCTGGAAGGGGGACATTTAGGAGGGATGTGAGGAAACACTACTTCACTGAAAGAGTGGTGGACACCTGGAACAGCCTGCCACCAGAGTCAGTAGGGGCAAAAACCATGGGGCAGTTCAAACATTCTTGGGATAGACATAGGAACATATTATTAAATAATTGGGGGGGTCTCTGAACAGCAGGTAGGGTCTGCTGGAACAGAATAGGCAGGGGACAACTAGGGACACTGCAAACAGTCCTTTTCTGTGGACACATTCTATGTTTCTATGCTAAATGTATTTGGTACAACATAGTACAACTTTGCAAATAGTACTTATCATCCTAACAGCCTTTGCCTGTATAAAATGAATGTTTTTTTATCTAGCGTATGCATTGCAGTATGGAATTGTGTTTTCAGCAGGTTTTGTAGCAGAAGAGTTTATTATTTTTAAGGATTCAGGTTTTTTTTGAGACCCCATCCACACAATAACGTCAGTTTACCAGAATCATAGGAGGTGCAAAGCTCCTCCACCCACCACATTTTATATAAGTAAATGCTAGGAAACCATGTTTTAGGGGTTTTCAAGAGTTGCAAGGAACATGATAGGGTTTGCAAAGAAATCATAGTGTTTTCAGCTACAACCCCTGGCTACCTCTAAATGGTGCCCCTGCATAAAGAGTAGACAATCATTTACCCGCCTCCTCAACATACCAATGCTAAGCTGGGGTTATCTCAGCAGTGGCTCCCAGCAGTAAGTCAGGCAGAGAAGGGGATGAAATGTGTCCATATTTTTCAGGAGCAAGCTGATTTTTTTTCTCCAACTAGATCCCTATTCAATTTCCAACAAGTTCTGAGCAACACCACACTATAGCAGGGATCTGACCTCTGCTGGCCAACTTACCTGTGTCTCCAATCATGTTTCTCAACCTAGTGTCACAGAAATGGGGGACACTGTCACTCGCAATGTGGGAAAATGAAGGACAATGACTCTCAGAATGTGGGGCACATCATTGAACATGGAGATACAATCTCTGCCGATTTCTTTCCTTGTGCAAGTTTAATTTTGCTGAAGTATCATAAAGTGTTATACATTTCTGCTTTAAAGTTTAAGTTTACAGCACCTTCTCTTTGTGGGGAGCACTTTTTCAGAGAGACAGACAGACAGACAGAGAGAGAAAGAGAGAGAGAGAGAGAGAAAGACAGAGACAGCGAGAGACAAGAGACAGAGAGAGGTGGGAGAGAGCAATTCTGAGGGATAAAAAGAGGGACATCCCATTAAATTACAGTTGAAAGGTGTGTCTCCAGTGCATGCAGCATGTAATAAGGGACAGTTGAGAGGCATGTCTCCAAAGAATGCAGCATGTTAGTGCACTGGAAGATGGCTGGAATGGGCGCTTTTATGTCAGATTTCCCATCCCACCCTCCCTGGAGCTCTAGCGTGTTGACTCTGCAAGTTTACTTGAATGGCCATTGACCCATAGAGGGTGCCTCATGTTCAACAAGGGACCTACATGTGCCCCTGTGTCGTACGGCCTACCATATGAAGAGTACCTTGAATGTGGGTGAACTGACTACTCACAAAAATCATGACTGAAAAATTGAAAAAATTGTGAGCCACAAAGGAGGGACTTGATGCAATGCCAGTTGTGTCCATATTTTAAAAATGCCCCACCCCACCAAAAAAAAAGAGATGCTATGATAGCACACATGTAAGCAGTTAAATGAAGCTTAATTTCTGTCTCCATATAGTTAAATGCATAGTCTCACCCCCTTGAACAGGAGTTCCCCTCTATTGTGTGTGTGCAGAGAAAATCTGGAGAAACACTTCTCGTGAACACGCAAGTTCTGTTCTTTCCCATAGTCTACAACTAATTGCTACTACCTCTGTTATAATTTATCTGTCCATGATAGCCCAACTGAGACACCATTTCTCAGTTTTAGTGGGTTACTTTGTCTGTCAAAGCTGGGAGAGAGGAAGTGGAGGCAGTGCTGGACAGAAATGGTGAATTTTGATATTGCAAAAATTTTACAAAACTTTGCAAGTTTCTAAAAATATTCCAAAATTCTAACCTTGCCTAAATTTGAATCCTTTGAACGTGTTCCCTGAATTTTCACCCCATTCCATGGTATAGTATTTTCCAACTGAATTATGGAATGCTACACGTGAAAAGTGGAATGAAAGTTCTGCAGAAATCCAGTCTGCAGTTTAGTGCCTTGATCAATACATGCAATCATCCCAGAGGTTTATAGATAACGGAGTAGTCATTTCTTTGGAATTCCAGTAAGTTCACAATACGTGCATTCTTTCTGTGGTTCTAAGTTTAATGAAAATTGCCAATGTGCATTCTGAAACTTCACAGAAACGAAATTCAGATTTCCGTGTTGAGTCAGCTCATGCAGCAATAAGTAATGTTATAACAAGTGACTTGTGCAAGGTTGCACAATAATTGACTGGATTCAAACCAGTGATTTATTTTATTTTTTAGTCTGTGGTAATCAGGTAAGGCCTACTAGGCACAAGTGTCTGTTTTCAGGGGTGATCTGAGAACACTGGGTGGTTAAGTGACTTGCTTAGAGTCACACAGTATGCAAGTGGAGGTTGTGAGAATCAAACCAAGGTCTGGTCTGCTGAATGTACCAAGCTCATTCGCAGCTTGTTACTCTAACCTCTAGGCTATACAGCCAGCTTGTTCAGTTCTCAGTTCATGGATCAGTGCTCTAAACACTCGACCCCAAAGCCATCCTTCCCCTATTTATTTGTTTGCCCTATGACCCTGAGCAAGCCAAGTGACCGTTGTGTGATTCAGCCCTCCAAGCTGAAAACTGGGTGGATCAGAGACTTGATTTTCAAAGGGGTTGACATGGACTGGGGGATTACGTCCCTGTGTGCAACTCCCTGGTTCCAGGAAAACTCCCTGCATATATGAAGATGCTGTTCTCAGCATTTTATATGCATGGATACAGTTTCCTTTTTTCACACAACTACAGAAAAAAGCCTATGCCTGGTAAAATCAGATACGGTATTTTTCTGCAGCTGCTCAAAAAATATGCGCAAAACTGCCATAAATCGTGGAAAAGGTTGCAAACAGGCAACCTTTTTGAAAACAGAGCGCATGCAGAAAAATTGTGGTTACATTAAGGAAACCCTCCCTTGCATAACATTTTTTTTCTACATGTCTGGAATCTTTCCATTTTTGAAAAATCAGGCCCCTGACTCCACCAAAAACAGATGCTGCATAACACTTGGGCCAATCCCAGGAAAAATGTTCACAAATAGAAACAGCGCCTGCCTTAAACAGTATTGTTCCTTAGAAAACAGAATGACTAACACTAAAGAACATATTCTGTATTTTCTTATTGAAATATTGAACAAAAAAAGAACTCTACGATTCCAACAGCTCTGAAAACCTGGGTGTGGAATTTGTACAGTATTCCAATCTGGAAGAGCATAGTGTGGCATGCCCCTCTGATAAGGGACCATGTCGCTTTAAACGTTCACTGCCAGCGAGTCCACAAAACTTGTTTAAAGGAGTAAGTAGATTTAATTATAAGTTACAATCTTGTCAATAATTATCACCCCATCTGTGTGGAATAAATAGCAGCACCACATAATCTGCATCATTACCATTTAAGGGCACCAAGGGGTCCTCTAAAGAGAGAGTTGAAGAGGCTATTGATCTGCTGTGGAAATGCTGCATATGTGTGTGTGCATATGAGCGTGCATGCAAGCACGCACACACACACACACACACACACACACACACACACACACACACACACACACACACACACGTGAATACATTGGGGGATTGTTCTGCATATTGATTATTACCTGACTCTCAATACCTGATGAGACAGCATACAGCTTGATTTAATACTCATGCTAAAGGTGGTCTGGGTATAACTGGGTCCCTTAATCAGTATCTGTGCCACCCCATTCTATGTCAGTCTAGAGGGCTATCATAAGTGCTGCAGCTGAATCAGTCTGTTCAAGCTGAATGGCAAACTAGTATTAATTTAAAGCAGCACTGCAATAAATTTTTTTTTTTACCAAAAAACTGGTTTCAGCTACAGTTAATAAAATTATTAGGATCTCTGTCACATTTACTTTCTAGGTACCACTTATGCTGCGTACCATGTTTTTTTCTAATGTTATGGATTCCAACCCTTGCCAGTTCTACAGTGCTGTTTCTAGGTCATATGTGGTGACGACCTTTTTTCTTGGGAAAAAAAAAATTGAATATTTACAAAATACTCAGATTTTGGAAGAACTACAAAATTGTACCACCAAATAAACATAGAAGATGCCTGGAAAGTTTTATAGTGAAAAAACAGAAGGGTCACATTTTTTGCCCTCTTTCATTGCACTGCTACTTTAAAAAAAATGTCTGGTATTGCCTTTCTCTTTACCTCACCATTTGTAGAATAGAATTTAGTTTTATATTTAGTATTACAGTTGCTGTGTTAGTGGCTCAGCGGGTAGCACACTTGCCTCTGAGACTGAAAGATCAGAAGACTGTGGGTTCTATCCCCACACCAGGCACTTGGGTTAAATCCCAATGTGGACACTGTAGTGCAGCATGAGGTGCCGTCTTTCAGATGAGACATTAAACCAAGGCCCCATGTGCCTGTTTTGGTGGTAGTTCAGCTGGATGTTAAAGATCCATGGCACTCTTTAAAAAAAAAAAGTAAGGGTATTTCCCTGGTGCCCTGGCCAAATTTCCCACATTCACTGAAAATACTACCAACAGCTTAATCTGGTTCAAGGTCAGATGGCATTCATCTGTATCCCCCTGCCCCAGGTCATGCCTGAAAATAGGCAGGATTTGTCTAGTGCACTTACCCGGTCAACAAAAAGTAAATAAATACTGTCTTGATGGACTGTATTTCAAAGCAGATTACAAAATGGGGGACTGGATGATGATCAATGGAATCATCTCATCCTCAAGGGGATGGCCATTCACCTTTAGGTTACTGGGTCAAAATAAGTATGCCATGCAAACATGCCCAATTTATAAGGATTTTTTACCCATTCTATTACCTAAGGTACCTGGCAATTCCCTAGGTACGTGGAAGTTTGTTCAGACTTACCTTCATGGTTTGTACTGTCAGCTGTCAGCTGTCTGTGCTGATAGGCTTTTCCATAGGTTCACCACCCTCTGGGAGAAAAGTGCCACTGAACAGTACCCCATAATGGTTTATCCATCTCGTTGTAGCACCTGACAGGGGGTTACAGGAATTAGGGCAACACCAAAATGCGGATGATGCAAGTCATGCCTGGCAATTGTATCACCTGACCCCAGTTGTGCCCCATGCACTGGAGCACATTCAGGCTCTTTAAGGGGGGCTTTTCCCCTGCACCCCCCAGAAAAAATAATATAAGCACCTCCATGTCAGAGGTGTAGGGGGCAAAGAGCACAACACCCCTGGGGTGGCAACGATGGCTGGCGCTGTGAAATCCAGTCACCAGAATGACTGTCAAACCAGTTGCGTCACCTGCAGTGCATTGACCTAATGGTTTTGCCATGTTGATGGGATACCCCCCAAATTTACTTCTTCAGGGGCCAAGTCAGTAGTGGCCAAAAGCCTTTGCCATCTGAGGGTTGTTCAGTGGCCTGTGTAAAATTAGTTGGGGTGGTCTCCGTCTGGTTCCCAATGGAGAGATGCCCACATCACCATACCTCCATTGCAGTGGGTACTCTTGCCAAGTACCAAATGAGCATGGAGTCTAAGCTACTAACCTTGCATTCACTAGAGGTTATCTGATCCCTCCATAGCAGGGCCGACGCACACTGGCAGTGCACCCATGCTGACACTGGTACATGGTAGCAGTGTCAGAGATTCAGCAGGTTGCACACTCACCTCTGAGGCTGGAAGATTAGAAGGCTGTGGGTTCTATCCCCACACCAGGCACCTGGGTTAAATCCCAATACTGACACTGATGAAGCATGAGGGGGATGTTGTGCTCCTGAGGGCCATCTCTTAGATGAAATGTTAAATCGAGGTCCCATCTGCCTGTTCTGGTGGTAGTTCAGGTGGATGTTAAAGATCCCGTGGCACTTCTCGAAAAGAGCAGGGGATTATTTATTACAAAAACAATAGCATCATGAAAACAAGCTAAACGTATGAAAAATAAATACATGCATGTGCACTCCAATTATCCCCCTTAAACAAAAATAAATTAATCAAATCAAAAACATACTGGAATTCCTAGAATAACCAACCACCAATATTTCCAGAAAAAAAACCCAACATGTTTAGAAAGAAAAAAGTCTGTAACATGAAATGTATACATTTTACAGATATCAAAATTCTTTTAAATCCATGTTATGTTTCTCCAAAAAGACCGAAAAAGGCTAGGATCTAAAACAGCCTGTTCCTTTTCTTTTTGTGTAACTAAAGCTTTCTCAATTTGTTTAATTAAAACTAATGTTGGAGTATTTACATGCTGCAAAGAAAAGTGACATCTTGCTTGCCATAAATAATACTTAATACAGGCAAAGATTATACTTAAAGTACTGGGATGATATCGTGAAGCTAAACCAGAATAATCTCCTAGAACGAGACATTCGTATGTGATATGATACACTGGTCTCCACTTCCATCTTGCTGCCAAATCAGTCCAAAACACAGTAGTATATGAACAAAAAAGGAAAAAAATGTTCCATACATTCTTCAACCCTCCCCCCACATTATAATCTCCAGGTAGAAGGTCACCTGGGAGCCAGTGACCATCACATGGTATGGTTCAATTTGGCCACTACATCTAAATCATCCCATTCCAAGGTAATAATATGTGACTTCAGAGGAGCTGACTTTGATAAGATGGCCAACAGAGTTAAGCTAGCCCTGGCAAAAAAAAACACAGGTGAGGGGGTACAGGCAAAGTGGGCAAGCATTAAGGATGCAATACTTGAAGCAACATCCCATTGTGTTAGACAGAAAAGGAAGTGCAAAAGAAGAAGGAAACCACTTTGGTTCTCAAATACAGTAGCAAAAAAGGTCAGAGCCAAAAGGCTGGCCTTCAGGAAATACAAGGGAACACAGCGGGATGAAGATAGGAGGCATACCAAACTGCCCTAAGGGAAGCAGGGAAGGCAGTAAGGCAGCCAAAGTCGCAAACTGAGGAAACACTAGCACAAACAGTAAAATAAGGTGACAAGACTTTCTATAGATACATTAGTGAAAGAAGAAAGTCCAGAGGGGGGTATTGCTAAGCTCAAAGAAGAAAAGGGAGCATGTGAGGAGGAGGACCCTGTAAAAGCATCTATTCTAAATAGATACTTTTGCTCAGTATTTACTGAAGAGAAGGTAGGGCAGGGCCCACAACTCAGCAAAATGGACACGGGGGAAGGAGGTGAGCACTACTCCCTTCACAAAAGAAAGGGTCCTACAAGAGCTCGCTAAGCTCAGAGTGGACAAGGCAATAGGACCTGATGGCATACATCCCAGGGTACTTAAGGAGCTAAGGGTGGAACTAGCAGAGCCATTAGCAAACCTGCTTAGTGAGTCTCTGAGCACAGGAGAGGTCCCAGAAGACTGGAGAAGAGCTCATGTGATCCCGCTCCACAAGAGTAGTAGCAGGGAGGAGGCAGGCAACTACAGACCAGTCAGTCTTACCTCAGTAGTGGGCAAGATTATGGAGGCACTCCTTAAGGAAAGGATAGTGCAACACCTGGAATCCATAGGGGCACAGGATCCAAGACAGCATGGGTTTACAAAAGGAAGGTCCTGTCAAACTAATCTCATAGATTTCTTTGACTGGGTAACCAGAGTAGTGGACCAAGGGGGAGCAGTTGATGTCGCCTACCTTGACTTCAGCAAAGCTTTCAACACTGTTTCACATAGAAGATTGATAAATAAGCTGGGTAGGCTCGGGGTTGGCCAGAAGTTGGTCAACTAGGTGGAAAACTGGTTGACAGGCGGAAAACAGAGAGTGGTCTAAATGGTATACAGTCAGAAGAGATGCAAGTCACAAGTGGGGTACCTCAGGGATCAGTCCTGGGGCCAGTCCTCTTCAATATCTTCATTAGTAACATTACAGATGGACTAGAGGGTAAGGCTTGTCTGTTTGCAGATGACACCAAGATCTGCAACAGAGTAGATGATCCAGATGGGGTGGGCAGAATGAGAAGAAATCTGGATAAACTAGCAAAATGGTCAGAAGAATGGCAACTGGGATTTAATGCAAAGAAGTGCAAGATCATGCACATAGGAAAGAGAAACCCTGAAGCTACCTATAGGCTGGGAGGGGAGTTGCTGGCAGTCACAAAGGAAGGAAGAAAGAGACTTGGGCATCATCATCACCGATGACCTGAAATCATCCAAGCAGTCCTCTAAAGCAGTAGGCAAGGCTAGGAGGATGTTAAAGTGTATTAGTAGGGGTATCACAAGTCATAAGAGGGAGGTAATAATCCCTCTTTACAAGACACTGGTTAGGCCCCAATTGGAGTACTGCATGCAGTACTAGAGGCCACACCTTCACAAGGACATTAACCAAATTGAGGCAGTCCAGAAAATGGCAACCAAAATGGTGCAGGGACTGCATCAGAAGACATATGAGGATAGATTGATGGAGCTCAATATGTATACCCTTGAGCAAAGGAGGGAGAGAGGTGATATGATCAAGACATTCAAACACCTTAAGGGCATTAACAAGGTGAAAGAGTCTAACATGTTTAAATATAAGAAAAATAGCAGGACAAGAGGACACAGCATGAGATTAGAGGGAGGACGATTAAGGGGAAATGTGAGGAAATTCTTTTCACAGAAAGAGTGGTGGATGCATGGAACGGCCTACCTCAGGAAGTGGTGGCTATGAATACAGTGCAGGGATTCAAACAGGCATGGGATAGGCATAAGGGAGCAATACAGATGAGTATGAATAGATAGGCCACTGACAGAGCACAGGCCGATGGCACATTTATAAGGAAGAAAAAGAAATGGGAAGACTGGATGGGCCTTGCGGTCCTTATCTGCCGTCAACTTCTATGTTTCTATGTAATACACGGACATTCTGAAACTGGTTTGTGTTTGAGATTTCCTTTTACCCAAAGTTTCCCATGGCAACTTAACCACTGAACATCCCACATAGCCACTGGAATCTTTTTATCAATCAACAGTTTGAGTGCATACCCCAATTTTGAGGGTAAGCATTTCGGGAAATCAACTCGAACTGCAAAATTTTGCTCCATTACTTCTGTATAAAGGGATTTTCTATTCAGAGTTTGTAACTGTAATTTTGTTATTTTCCAGTGGTTAAACTTTTTGAAAGCTGGAATGGCAAAATCTGATACGTGTAGGGCAGAAGTCAGCCGAGGACTTTCAGGACCCCATTTCTGAAACAAAGGTTTAAACAAAACTAATGTCCAGTCTGACCAAGGATGTTTCTCCCCCTTCCCAAAATTAAAATATAGAAAAACAGAGAGATAAAACACTATAGGGTGAATCATTCCCAGACCCCCCTTGTTTTAATTTTAAATATGTATAGTCCCTTTTAATGGGGTTCAAACGACTACCCTAGACCATTTCAAAAAAAACAACTCAAAACCCTAGTTTCCAAATTAAGAGGAATAGAAAAAATTGCACTGATGTAAAGAAATATTGGAAGCAAAACATTTTTTATGATCATTACCCTTTTTTGTTTCGACAAAGACCAGGACTTCCACTGATTCACCTTTTTCTCCCCTATTTCAATTTTTTTGATCCAGTTTAGAGCTGCTAAATCCCCATTTCCAACATGGCAACCTAACAATTTAACAGTAGTGCCAGATATCTCAATCTGTCCTATAGTTGAAACAAAAGACCCTTCCCCTATATACACCCCTGAACTTTTATTATAGTTTACTTCTGCCCCTGAATGTCTGGCATATAAATCCAAAACCTGTATAATTCCTTATTCTGAACAGTGAGACAAATATCATCTGCATGAAGTGTGATATTTTGGGGTATGATTTCCCAGAGCAGAGGAAAGCTCCCAAATACCACAATCATTCATACCATCGGATCCAAAATAAATGTATACAGCAGTGGGCTGAAAGGGCATCCCTGCCTTCCCCCCCACCCCCCGACAAACACCTTTCCCTACTAAACCATTAACAGTGGGGTACATTATAGTTACTTGATACAAAAATTTGTAACCAAGTCCGAAATGCTTTAGGAATCCCATATTTCTTTAAAACCAGGTGAAGAAAAGCATGAGATACCTTGTCAAATGCTTTGGTTTGATCCAATGCTATTAAGTATCCAGAAAGTTTTTTCTGTTTACCAAACTCACACACATCCCTCAAAAATGTTAGGTTCTGTTGAATCGACCTGTTGGGAATAGAGCATGTCTGTGCGTGGTGAATAACTGTTGTCGCTATGTCCTGGAGTCTATGACACAAAATGGTGACTAGAATCTTATAGTCTGTGTTTAAGAGACTAATCGGTCTCCAGTTCCCTAAATCCTGCCTAGACCCTTTTTTATGTAGAAAAATAATGGCAGCAGAAAACAGTTTAAAGGTTTTCCCTCTGTGTAAGATTTCATTATACAGTTCACATAAAATTTCACTCAGATCCTCCGAAAAATGTTTGTAGAATTTGTTTGTGAGACCATCCTCACCTGGGGAGACGCCTAATTTTAAATGAGCAATTGTTTTTTAAATTTCTGCAACTATAATGGGACATTCAAGCTCAGCAGCTCGATTCTGTGTCTCCTCAGAGATACAAAATTAATAACCTCATCCCAATTTACATTTGAACTAAAAGGATCAACATGTTGCTTATGTAGAAAATTCTCTACTATTTCCAGTATTTCTACATCTATCTGCTTTAAAATACCTTTTGTATTCCATAAGACTTTCATCAACTTACTTTTTACAGGCTGAAAAAGGATCAGCAGAAGGTGTTTTTTGTAACCCAAACTGCATTTCTGCCTGCAAAGAGGCCGCTCTGTCATATTGATAGTGCCTCATTTTAGTTTTTATTATATCTATTTGATTTTGTATCCTAACATCAGAGACATTGGGCAATGACATCAAATGATAGTATTGATCCCTAAAACCTAAATATTTCAAATAATCAACCACTTTTTTTGTTTTTCCTAAATTAACAAAAAATTGTTTAATTTCTTTCTTTGTATCCTCCCACCAAGAACCCCAATCATCATACACTTCTGCAACAGATTTTCTTAACGTCAAAACATATGATAATTTATTTCTGATGTCTTCTTGCGCCAACAAAGATGAATTTAATTTCTACCTACTGGTGACTGAGGGAAACCTAGCTGGAACTGCGGAAAGGCCTACTTCACAAATTAATGCTAAATGGTCTGAAACTTCACAAAGCTTTAAAGAAAGTTTGTTCAGTATCAAATATTTAGAGAGAAAAAAATAATAAATTCAAGAAGAATAGGCACTTCTCCTGTAGGTAGCGCCTTCATCTTTACGAAGCTGCCTGTAAGCATCCTTTAATACAGAGGTATTTATTATCTGCTGTAAAGCATGGGTATCACAATATGTTTTCCTCTGTATGTGATCCCTAATGTTTAAATCTAAACTGCAATTAAAATACCAGCCCCAAATTACATGCAGTTTGATCATCAGAAAGGGTTTAACCAAATTAAATAAATCTGTGCAAGCAGTTTTAAACTGAGGTGCATAAGTATTAATAAGACATAACGAAAACCCTTTATATACACAATCAGTGAGCAACGCCCTACCAGGCATTAAATCCACGAGTCCTAGACTCCAGGATATAGTGACAACAGCACAAGTATTGTGGCGGATCTGAAGCATTGGGCGTCCCTGTCAATTTCTTGGTTGGGGCTAATCAACCTAATCAAAATTAATATCCTACCCTGACTTTTATACGTAATGCAGATGCTTCACGTGGGGTTGACGAGGAGGGATATTAAAAAGCTGGAGGGTGCCTTCTCTTCATTCATTTGGAATGGTAAATGAGAGAGGGTCAGTTTGCAGAGGCTCAAGTCAGAGTCGGGAAGAGGGGGCCTCAATTTCCCAGATCTGGGGCATTATTTTTTAGCAGTGCAGCAAAGGTACATAGGGGACTGGGTGAAAACCCCCAAGCTGGCAAGCTGGGTAGACCTGGAACAATGGGGCTATCATGCTAGGCTGTTGGCATAGTTGGAGAGAAAGGGCCTTCAGGCATATAGGGCCCAAGAAGAGAAAAACCCTCTGAAATTGGTTACTTTAGAAAGCCAGGAGAAGTTTAAAAAGTTGCGAGGAGTGGGTGGGATGGACACTATTTTGGTGCCCATTGCCCAAAATCAATTTTTCTTGCCAGGGTGGGAAGACCCTGGGCTGAGGGGTGAGAACAGAAGGGGGAATAGAAGTTTGGGGAATATGTGTGAATGGAATAATATCCTCCCCTATGCAACAGTGAAACAGGGCCTGGGGTTGGAGGGGGGGTCATTTGTTCTGTTATTTTCAGGTTAGAGCATACTTTTCCGGATTGGATGAAGGGGGAGTGGGTAGGAAAGAAATGCTAAAAATTGAGTCTTCAATTATGTCAGTAGTTGGAGACCCTAAGGGTTTTGTTAGGAAAGTAGGAGTTGTTTTCTGGATTAGTCACAAAGGGCAAGGGGTCTCTGGGAGAGAGATTTAGGGGGATATTGGGCCATGGTGCTGTCTTTGCTTATGGGTCTTCTGGTCTGCAACAAGTTTAAAGAAGCTTTTTACAAACGTCTTTACAAACTTTATCACCCTCCTACAATAGTACAGAAATATCATCAAGCTGTTTCACCACAGTGTGGATAGTGTGAGGAGGAGGTGGGGACCAACTATCATTGTTTTTGGCAGTGCAGGGTCTTACAAAGATTTTGGAGGGCAGTGGCCTTGGAAGTGGGGAGAATGGCTGAGAGGGTCTTATGGCTGGACCCCCTTATGTGCCTGTTCAGAGTGGAGGAAACTGAGGAAGGAGAATGGGAACCTCTGCCTCGATGGATGAGGGTGTTTTTTATCTTGGCCCAACACTGTATTCAAGATACTTGGGTTTCCCGTGTAATTCCCTCGGTACTACAATTGCGGGCTATGCTCCTTCGGATTTTGGCACTGGAATGACTTACATTATTGGTTAAGGACAGACTGGAGGGCTTTGCATGGGAATGGGCACCCTTATTGGCAGACTTAAGTCCGGTAGAAAGCATGTCCCTGTGGGAAGGGATGGAGGGGTAACATAAAAACATAGAAGTTGATGGCAGATAAGGACTGCAAGGGCCATCCAGTCTGCCCATTTCTTTTTCTACCTTATAAATTTGCCATCGGCCTTTGCTCTGTCTATGGCCTATCTATTCATACTCATCTGTATTGCTCCCTTATGCCTATTCCATGCTGTTTGAAGCCCTGCACTGTATTCATATCCACCACTTCCTGAGGTAGGTCATTCCATGCATCCACCACCCTTTCTGTGAAAAAGAACTTCCTCACATTACCCCTTAATCGGCCTCCCTCTAATCTCACACTGTGTCCTCTTGTCCTGCTATTTTTCTTATATTGATTGGTAAGGGTGTTAGGGTGTATGGAGGTGGGGGCGATAATGGAAGGGGGGATATGATTGTGAATGGTTAAAGGATATTGGGTAAGCTAAACTGGCCTGAGCTTCAAATACAGGAGAGATGTATTTTCCTTATTGTATTCACATGGAAAGGTGTAATTGTCTTTTGCCCGATCTATGTTGTGTACAGTACAGTACTATGTGAATGATGTTTGATCTATGAATGTGAACTGTTTTACAGTTGTCTTTTAATGAAATCTTTTTATGCAAAAAAAAAAAATTAAGCCAAATGTTTCTCTTGAACATTAAAGAGCCTCTTTTGGGGCCGGCTCTGTGGTGCCGAGTAACAGGGGATCACTCTGCCATGCTGGTGACCCAGATTCACTCACCACGCCCAGAATGCAAGGAGCAGAGGCCGGTAGGGAGGGTAAAGAACATCTGATTGATACTGTCCCCTGGCAGGAGGGAGGCTTGCAGTGTCACACTTTGGCGGCTCCTAGTGATAGGTGGTGGAGGTCTGTTTCCATTTTTTTTTTCATTTTTGTTGACCGGGAAAGGAGGACTAGACAATTCTGCCTATTTTCAGCCTCATCCTTGGGGGGGGGGGGAATACAGATGGATGCCAACTGACACTGTACCAGAGTAAGCTGTCGTTGGTATTTTTAGTGAATGGGGGAAATTTGGCTAGGACACCGGGGAAATTCCCCTACTCATTGGTAGGGGGAACTGCTGTGCTGCTTTGCAGAATGGCAGACTGTGGCCAGGCTTTGGAGGAGACAGACATTTCTGCTGTTATGCAAGCTGAGGAGCTGTTAAGAGATGAAGTGAAAACTGTGGTAGCAGGAGATGAGCATTTGGTCCAGAGTGATTTGCATGGTGAGAACCATGGAGCGGGAGAAGTGGATGACAGTTTTTCCATCAATAATTCGCCCGATACTGCAGAGAAAAACAAGGTGCATATTGCTACGATGCACACGGAGGAACTGGGCTTAACAGCTGTCTCTGAGCCGGCGGAGGGCTGCATGTTCGGAGATTTGAGGCACAGTGCTGATGTGGCTCAGGAAAGAATGCAGAAGCAGCTCACCTCTGATACTGACAGCCACCGGTCGAAGGATCAAGCCCTGCTGAACGCAGGTTGGATGTGTGTCAATGGCAAGTGGATTCCAGACTCAAACTGGAAGTCATTTTCTCCTTCACAGGCGGACACTCTGGGAGATACTGCTATGGGACTAAATACAGGTCAGAGAAATAAAAATCCCATGTTTTCTGATGAGTAGGGTTTGGAGGCTGGACGGGACCAGAGAACACTGATAATACTGTCCCTGAAACTTCACCGACTGTTCCACCCCCTCCTTCCTCCCGGAGGAATACTAGATGACCTGGGCCATGTTTCTTGGACCTTTTCAAGAATAATAAATTGGAACAGGCTCCTCGGTGAAATGCCATCCGCCTCTGATATTGGGGTGGGTTACAGGAGCACCCAGACAGAACTTTTGTGGCTAGGAAACTCCTGAAGGAGTCTATGTATTTCCTTGCCTTGGACATTTATGCCCTATTCAACATCAGGGGTGAAGACACGTTTGACATAAGTTTCAAGACATTTTCTTGTTTGGACAAATTCTGGCAAAATAATGAATCCTGTAAATCATTGCCATTATGGGTTCCTTTTTTTTGCAATTCCCCTTACAAAATCTTTAATTAAAACTTTGAATATTATGTTTCGTAATGAAGCTGTAAATGTGGGGGATATACAGTATTGGCTTGAGCAGAAATGTAGTGTGTTGGGACCTCTAGAAGCCACTATAGACGAAGAAGGCATCTGTACAGGCAGGTGGAGATTTAAAGTAAAGCTACATATAATGGAAAATAAGTGTTGCATATTCCAAACAGTGTTTTTCTGAGGAAGGACAGAGGGGTTTGTTTCTACCCAGGGCAACCCAAAGCCTGCTACAAATGTGGCAGTTGACGACACCTCAGCAGTGTCTGTGACAAGGTAAATGTGCTTTGTGTGGGGATTTTGATCATGACAGTGGGGTTTGTAGAAACATCTTTCGGTATAATTTGTGTGATGAACAGGGACACACCTATCATCAGTGTCCCTGGGCTGGGCAAAACAGACAGGGTGGTATATATAAGGAAAATCTGATTAATAGAGCCCAAGGAAAACACAGGCCCCACCATACAACCCAGGACACACCCCAAACAAGCCCTACTGCCCAAACAGATCCAGATGTCAGGCCTGAGCACTCCCCTCCAGCTGCACAGTCTACTGCTGATTATCCACAAGAGGGTGCGCAGGCCGGCCCATCCACCGAAGGTCATGTTGATTCTGTAGTAGCCAAGTTGATGCCCCCCAAAACTGATTTTCAAACCCACACCCTAAGAGGGTTACCAGGGCTTCCAGTAAATTGAACAACCCCCAGTTGTACTTCTCTCAAACCCTTTTCAAGTTTTGCAGGAGCAGGAAGGTGAATCAGAGTCTGATGTCTCTTCTTAATTTGGTGCACTTTCTCAAATGGAGATAGAGGAGGAGGGACGGTGTAGAGGTCAGGAGTACAAAGAAAAAACTGGGAAAAAAAGGAAAGAGATGAACAATAAAATCTGATGGCATCTTTAAATCTAGTCTCTCTAAACACTTGTAGTATGAAACATTATAAGAAGAGACTGGCATGCTTGAATTATTGCAGGGGTTTAGGTGCAGACATACTATTTTTGTAAGAAACTAGGTTTAATAATTTACAAGAAGTAGCTCTGGCAAAGAAAAAATAGGTTGGGGGTCCTTCATTTTGGTCCTATGGGGTGGACATGGTGGATGGTTTGGGTATACTTTTTAACCACACACAGTTTGAAGGCACTGAGGGTGGACAAGGCGCCAGGCCTAGATGGCATCCACCCCAGGGTACTGAAGAAGCTGGCTGAGGTCCTTGCGGGAGATTTGGCAGACCTATTTAATGCCTCACTACACTCAGGGTATGTACCTCAGGACTGGAGGATGGCTCATGTGGTACCCCTCCACAAGAGTGGCCCCAAGGATGAACTTGGGAACTACAGACCGGTGAACCTCACATCCATCGTGGGTAAGCTGATGGAGACTATCCTGAAGGAGAGGCTGGTGGCCCTCCTAAAGGCCAAAGGACTACAGGACAGCAGACAGCATGGCTTCATATGTGGCAGATCCTGCCAAACCAACCTGGTGGAGTTCTATGACTGGGTAACTAGGCAACTGGACAGGGACCATGAAGCAGATGTCCTGTATCTGGACTTCAGTAAGGCATTCGACTCGGTGCCACATGGGAGGCTGGGAAGTAAGTTAGAAGGCACAGGGGTGGGTGCAAAGCAGGTGAGATGGGTAAGAAACTGGCTTCAGGGAAGGCAACAGAGGGTGGTGGTGGGTGGGGAGCTCTCACACCCAAGGGTAGTAATGAGCGGTGTTCCACAGGGCTCGGTGTTGGGACCAGTATTGTTTGGGATATTCATTGCAGACATATCATTGGACATCAAAAGCAAGATCAGTCTGTTTGCTGATGATACCAAGATGGGAGCAGTGGTGGACAACCTAGGGGGGTGGCAGGGGTTGCAGGATGATCTGTCAAAGCTTGAAACCTGGTCAAACACCTGGCAACTGGGGTTTAATGCCAAAGAGTGCAAGGTGCTGCATTTTGGGGTGAAGAACCCAAGGAGGAGTTACCAGCAGGGGGGAGTGCAGCTAGCCCAGACAGAGGAGGAGAAGGATCTGGGGGTGCTCATTACAGGGTCAATGAACAACTTGGCACAATGTAGGAAGGCAGCTGCTAAGGCCAACAAAATGCTGGGTTGCATTGCAAGGGGTATATCCTCAAGGAGGTGATCCTGCCACTGTATAGGTCATAAGTTAGACCGCACCTGGAGTACTGCATGCAATACTGGTGCCTGTATCTGAAGAGGGACATTAAGTTACTGGAGGGGGTGCAGTGCAGGGCGACAAAGATGATCATGGGGCTGGAAGACTTATCATATGAGAGAAGGCTGAAGGAGTTAAACATGTACTTGCTGGAGGAGAGGAGGGACGGGGGGATATGATTGAATCCTTTAAGTACATGAAAGGAATAAACAAGACAGGTACAGAGGGACTGTTCAAAGTAAGGGAGGGGAGGGACACCAGGGGCCATGATATGAGACTGGAGGGAGGAAGGTTCAGGAGGGAGATGAGGAGACACTTTTTTACAGAGAGGGTGGTAGCTGAGTGGAATGCATTACCTGCAGAAGTGGTATCCAGTAGAACAGTGGACTGCTTCAAGGTAGAAGAGAGGGGCAGCTGCAGAATAAGGGGTGCTAGCTGTACATTCAAGTAGACTTGATAGGCCTCTAGGCCTTTATCTGCTGGCAAATTTCATATGTGCGTAACCATTGGTATATAATTCAGGTCGTAAAGGGTCCCGAGGGACCGTCCAACCCTAATTCCCAAATATGTAAAATACTTATGCACCCATTTAAACCCTCACATGTGATCCAACCCACTTCCCCCAGGAAGCCGCATCAACTCGGATTTATCCAAATTAAGTTTACAGCCCAAGAATTTAGCAACACTTTCCACCATATCTAGCAATATTGGCATGGATCTTCCTGGTTCTGCAACAAAAAGCAACATATCGTCAGCATACAACGTAATCTTATGCTGCTCCCCTGAAACCCCACTAATCCCCTTAATATCCTTACATTGTTGAATTGCGGCAGCGAGCGGCTCCACCGCTAGGGCAGACAACAGTGGGGATGGGGGACACCCCTGTCTCGTTCCCCTGCCCAACCTAAAGCCTTCTGATAAGGTACCATTCACCAACTCTTTAGCCTGAAGGGAGCTATACATTGCCCTAATACACTCCACAAAAGATTCACCCAGACCAAACCGGGACAGGATCTCAAAAAGATAACTCCACTCCACTCTATCAAAGGCCTTTTCAGCATCCATTGATTGTATACATGTATCCTCCCTCCCTCCCCTTGTTCACCCTCCAAACAACATTCAGGAGATGACACACATTATGATAAGAGAGGCGGCCCCTGATGAACCTGGTTTGGTCTGGGTGAACCGACTCTGGCAGCACCACCTCCAGACAAGCGGCCAAGACCTCCGCCAAAATCTTCACAATTCAGTAAACAAATTGGTCTATAAGATGCACGCTCCATCACCTCTTTATCAGCCTTAGGGATTAGGCATATGACAGCGTCTGAGAAGATGCCTGGGAGTTCAAGACGCCCTCCTTCCTTCTGCTGGAAAGTATCATATAGTGGGCCCACCAACTGACTCCCCAGGGTCTTATAGTACTCAACAGGAAACCCGTCTGGTCCACTAGCCTTCCCCCTCTTTAATCTTTGTATTGCAGTATCCACCTCAGCCTTCGTAATAGGTTTATTCAGTGCCTCAGCCTGTTCCCTTGTCACTTGTGGTAACTCCAGGTTCCTTATAAACCCCTCCAACTGACTCTCTTCCACACCCCCTTCGGCTGTGTACAAGGTTTTAAAAAATTCACTGAAACATTTCTGGATCTGTGGCTCCTGCCTATGTAGATTACCCTCCCCCATCCTTGATTGCGGTGATATGAGTTGGGCACCGACCCCCCTTCATCAACCGAACCATCAATGGGCCAGGCTTAGTGCCCCACTCAAAAACTTGTTTTTTTATGGAATGTCCAGGCCTTTCTGGCTTCTCCACGGAGAAGGGCATTCAAAGCCTCTCTAGTAGCCGTTAAGGTCGCCCTCGCTTCCCCCTCCTCACCCCCCACCACCCGTCTCTCCAATTCCCTCAGTTGCTTCTCTAATGCTACCCATCTCTCCTACCTTTGTTTCTTGACCCTGCTAACATATCGAATAATCATACCTCTCATGTATGCTTTTCCTGCATCCCACAGTGTGACCTTGGAAGTGACGGACCCCATATTAGCTCACATATACTCCTCCCACTGCTCCTTCAAATAGACTCTGAATTTTTTGTCCCCTAACAGGTATGTCAGAAATTTCCAGGGGGGTGGACCCTCCCTCTGTATCCCCATCTTGAGGGTGAGAATTACCATCACATGGTCGTAAATATAAATGGGGCTATGTTTAACATCTAGCACTCTCTTATACCATTCCCTCAGTAAGAACACATAGTCTATGCCAGACCAAGTGCCATGTGGGGTAGAATAGAAGGTATATTCCTTGGCCCCCGGGTTCACTTCTCTCCACCCATCTGTCATTCCCAAGTCCACCAAACCAATTCTCCACTGCTAAATTACTTCGCTCTGTCTCTCCTGGCCCAAGGAATGATCCAGCACAGGGTCCATAGTGCAATTTAAATCTCCCCCCAACATAAGGCCTGGGAATTGTTCTTTTACCAACAGAGAATGGAGCAAGCTATAGAAGGCTGGTTCAAAAACCACCGGAGCATACACGCTGATGAATGTAACTCTCTCACCCCATAGATCCCCCACCACAAAAACATAACATACCCTTCCCGCATCCTTCACCACCCTCTGCACCTGGAAGGGTAAACTTTTATGCAGGAGGACAGCAACTCCATGCTTATGTGACTTGAATGTCACTGAGTAACATTTCCCAACCCACCCCCTTACCAATTTGGCATGTTCCGAGTCAGTAAGGTGGGTCTCCTGTAACAGAGCCACTTGCGCCTCCTCCCTCCTTAATGCAGTCAGAGGGCAGTACGTTTTACTGGAGTCACTATCCCCCATACATTCCATGTACAAATATTCAGATCCTATACTTTAGCCATTATAACCATCTGTAAGATCCCTTTGCCACCCCCACATCTGAAGGAGACCAATTAAATACATCTGTCACTCTTCGCATCTCCCGACCCTGCTTCCAGTCTGCCTGAGCTTATAACATGTATGGATGTGAGCACATGAACATGCATAACAGTGAAAAACAGACAAACAAAAACTACAAACTGTAACAACACAGAAAACCTTAAATCCTAACTTATTCTTCCCCTTCCTCCCCCTAATAATTGATCATCAATTATCCTTCCCTTCCCCCAAACTCCCCAACTTGAGCATCTGCCTCTAATCTTCTAGCTATCCACCCCCTCTATCATCCAACCACATTCACTTCCATGAACTTTGCCCCATTTCTCACTTACCTCCCCCTGCCCACACATTCTGAGGACACTAACTGCCAGATATGCAAGAGTGTCCAGTTACCCTAAGAGTTTGACCATGTTCCCCTTTGCCCCCCCACCACTCCCCGCCAGACTGCAAAAAACTTCTTGCTCGCTTCTTCCCCTATTTAACCTCTAGTACCCCAAGTTGCCAGCAAAACCCTGGTGCCCCCCGAAATCTCTACCCAAGCAGGGCCCTGAGATTTTCCCTGTCTTGCAGGCCAGCAACCTACCCAGGATAATGTCCGAGTGCCAGCAACCATTCCTATGATCCCTCCATTAAGGCATCCCATCCCCCCTACACACAGGGATTCTCAGCAACAGCATATGTCCTGCCCCGGCCTATACCCATGCATTGTATTCCCCCAACCCCAGTAGCTCAAGCAGCTGTAGGAAAGAAGCATAACAGTTATAAACAACGATAATAATAGCCCTCCTCCCCACACAGCGCTTGGGGGGGTTACAAATGCGAGTTCTTCTTTACCTCCCTGCACCTCCATTTAAGGAGCACGGGCTGAATGAGTCCAATTAAGTACTCCTATGTCCCAAAAGAAATGCCCCCACAGATGTCCATGCTGCTAAGAACTCCAACAGTCCTTCAATAAAACCTCTGGAGGCGTAACCCAGAAAAACGAAGGAGAAACTCTTTGAATCCCTCTATCAATCCCAAGCACTCCGCATGGCAACCACGAGTGAATGCAACAGGCATCCTCCTCAAAACCAGGCCCCATGGTGCTAATTCCAGTCGAGCTCCTTCCCCTGCACCTCCCTGAAAGAGCACAGGCATGCATTTAAGCAGATCAGTCACAACTACTCACCCCTTCAAATTTAACAAGGCACCAGGCAGTGGTACAAAATATGTTCAGTCCCTCTCCATAGCAACAAAATCAGCGATGTAGTGTCCCTCAAGCCTCCCGGATCACCAAAGAGCAGCACAACACAAAGATCAGCGTACCATGTCTATCAGGGAGACACTTGCTCAGCCAACTTTCTGAGCTCCTCCATGAATATTTCCATCTTCTTCACCTTCCAGAAAGAGAATACTGTGCCCTCATGCTTGATTTTAAGGGTTGCAGGATATGTCATAAAATTCTCCACTTTCATGCCCTCAGGCTTGCCATCACTTCATTAAACATCTTGCACTTTTTTTAACAGTCTGGCTGAAAAATCCTGGGAAATAAACAGCTTGTGTCCTTCATACAGAATCGGACCTTTTTCCCTACATGCCCACAGTATCATCTCTTGGTCCTGATAGTAGTGGAACCGCATAATGAGCTGTCATGGTGGTTGGCCCGCTGACGGCCTGAGCATTACTGTTTGGTGAGCCTCTCCATCTTGAGCTAGCCTGCTTTTAGCTCTACCCCCAACAAAGTAGGCAAAGTCACTGCACAAAACTACAGTGCACTCCCACCTTTTTTCCCCTCGGGTAGTCGGAGGTTGAGCCTCCTATGGTAATTGTCCTGGTAATTGGCTGCCTCCTTCATATCCTTCAATTCTCTCTGCAAAGCCAGGATTTTCTCTGGGGCACCCTGCTTTTCATCCTCCAGCCTGGGAAATTCTCTCCTCCGCTTCAGTTAAATGAAGAGTTTGGGCAGACTGTTGGGTAAGGACTTCTTAAATTTTGTCATCTATCCGAGATTCCAGTTTGCACAGTCTTGGTTCGAGGGCCGCCACGACCTGGTCCATGAACTCGAGGCCGAGTGAGGTTATTTCCACCACAGAGAGCAAAATCAGGCTCTGGCTTTCACTCTGCCCTGCTGGCCGCACCTTTCTTGCCCATCTTGGCTGCCGTTCATTGACTTTAGCTAGGGCCTGAAGTTAAATACTCATCCATTACACGTTCACCACTCAGTCCTGCTACTTTTACACCAAAATAGGAAGCAAACTGTACTTTTATTTAACTTTAATTCTCCGATGGAGAGGAGCCAGGTGGGAACAGGTCTTGTCCATTTACCAGCTCATGAGCACCCCCCCTTGGCTTAATTTAATATTGGGAATATGGCAGCCATGTTAGCCAGTCAAAGATATAGCAAAATCAACATAGAATGTGCTGCTGCTGTTGCCTTTTATCAGATCAATAAAGAAACATTTATTTAAGACTAGGTTTTGAAATTCTTCTTCAGACCAGTGAAAGTGATTCTACTGGCCTGATGAAGAGGGTTTATAAAATGTCTGGCAGTGACTGGTCAACAGTGGTCACATGACTATTTGTTGATTTCACTCAATACATGACTTGAATCTTGATGCCCCAGTTATTATTTAAGAAAAAAGGTTTTTCAATATTTTGGGACCATTTTAGAAGTGCAGTAATACAGTCCATGGTGCGCATCAAGATAAATTGACACTTTTCCCAGGTGGCTATTCCTGATACCTCAAAACACATTTGAGGCATGCATCAAGTTTGTTTGCGGCACACTGCTATATGTGAGGACTGACAGGCTTGATGTCATAACTAGGCAGGCTTAGGCAGATCAAACAGGCCAACTGGGTCTTTATCTGCTAAAATTGTGTATGTTTTTGTGTTAGTGCTTACTTAACTTTGGAATGCTTTGCTTAAAAAGCACCAGTTGTTCTCATTTATAAAAAGGTGCCTTTCCTTAACCTTCTCACTTCCTTTCCCTGAAAGCACAGCACCCATTTACATCATGTATCTCTGTGCTGAAAGTACACATAACCTGAAAGAAACTCTCTAGAAACACACAGATTGAATGTAGTTTAAAGGAAAAATCCTGCATTACATCTGGGACAGTTTGTAAATCTAACTGAAAGTAAATGTGGTATTTCACACCTTGCTGCAACAAATTTTGTTGAATTCTAAGTAAGCAGACAGGCATACTGTGGAGTCTAAAGGGTGCTGACACATCATGTTCTCATATGGTAATGCAGCTCTTAGGCACAGTGAGATTTCAACAACCAGAAAATGGAGACCCCCGGCTAATTACAGGGGCTGGCGTGAACAGTGAAAGCAAACTAAAGCAAACACATATATCCCCTACAGCTACACAAAAAGCGTTATCTCTTGGCAAGGAAACAAATAACATTTACAAAATATGAGGGTGTACTGCTCATTGAAGGGGAAGGAATTGCAAATCTCTGCTCAGAGGAACGGAGTGGCCACCCGAACCCCACCCCACCAGGTACTGACCAGGCACTGACCCAAGAAAACTCTGTCCACCACCACCCCACACCCAAATGCCCCATGATACACTAGTTTGTAGAGCATGGGGGTATGCTCCACTGACAACAATGGGAGTGTGACCCTCCCTTCATATATTAGAGGGCTACCAAGGTTAATTCACAGCCATAGGACATTTTTGATGAAGTGTACTCACTTGTTTCAATGGAATTCACACCTAATGTTTGCAGAAACATGTTCTGTGGAAAACATCATGGAACTGCAGAATTTGGTGACAAAATGGTGGAATTTGAAGATACTGTATATTCTGCCACAGAATTCTGCCATTCCACTTCTGGCAGAATTCCATGAAATTAGTCAACATTTTATAAAATTCTGCAGAATAATGTTCCTCTAGAATCTGAAAATGCCACACAGTACTACCTGTAATGCAGATAAATAGAAGCTTTCAGTCTCCAGTGCTGTTATTCTGGTGACTTTCAAAAGCATTTAAAATGGTGCCATGTGTTAATTGGCAAAAAATGACATCATATAGCTTTTTAGCATTAATATATTTCTGACATAATTAGATTAATCATCAGTATATTGTTATTTTCTTCTGATGTTTTTAAAAATTCTGGTATAAGCAGAATTTGAAAATTCCACATAGGTCTACCTGCGGTGCTTGAAGATTTAGTGTGGGAGTGTAGTTGGAGAAGAATCACAAAAACAGAACACATTTTCACATACGTAGTACAAGGTCAGTGGAAGATGAATAACCCTTTAAAATGGTGTGTGTGATAATGGGCAGGGCTTAGTCCGCCACTTCTGCTGCTACAGTTAGTGTGATGAAGGACATTTTTAAAATTTGTTTACAGCTCTGCCTTCACTCCTGTTTAAAACAAAAATTGGGGGGGAGGGGGCGTTGGAGCCACTTAATTTAACAGATGTTAAAAGGTGTGTCAGAATAGTGTAACAGATGTCCAGTGAGTTTTTTGTAGTGTGGGCAGCACAGTGTGAGCTCTGCTCCATATTCATATATAATAGAGCTATGAGGAATGGAGAATTTTGCTTGCGGAATTTGTGTAGGATGGCACTTCTGCTTCCAAAATTCTGTTTGGAATTTCTTTTTGAATTCTTCAGATCTCCAAAAAGCATTGCTATGTAAACCATGGATATACAGTACATTCCACCAACTACAGAAATGGTGGAATAACTTTCTGCAGATTGTGCAATAAGAATTTGTGGTTTACATAAACTGTGCATTACTAATATATGAAAAACATTCCACTTTCAAAATTTCGGAATGCTGGCCTGATGGATTTCAACATTAATAAAACCAGCACTCCAGACCAGCATATTCAAAAGTGCAAAAGTATTTATTTAGATATAAATCATTTAGAAAAAAACAAAATTCTTACAAAAATGACAAGCAGCATCAGATATTTCACAATCTGGAAACCCAGTACATATTTAAGAAGCTATATTCAACACACACACAAAGACTTAGCCCCTGCGCGTCATGGTTTCAAACCCTTCCTTAGGAGGCATGACCTTACAAAGTGATCTCAGTGCCTTTTTATTCATCTCACCACATGTGCAAAACATCAAATAATCAATTAAACCCCATTGCTTTATTGTAATTAATTAAAAAGAAACCATCCTTGCAGTTAGCCTGTTCAGAAGCCTGTTGTGGGCAGCTCTCATTAGTGCTCTCAGTCCGTGCAAACCTGTAACAAAACAGTTAATTTTCTGCATAATTCTGAAGCCATGGACCGATCACACTGCTGTCCACAAGAGGTCCCAGAAACAGCCCACTTGCAAATTCAATTTAAACTAACACCAAAGCAAAAACACTTTGTTAACAAGGGGGGGGGGGGGCCAAAAAAGTTTTATTCTTTGAATAACTATGGCACCATAGCAGGTATGAATGGAGATGGGTGGAAGGGAGACAAAAAATCATAATATCCTCCAAAGTCTCTACACATCTCTATGTCTATCTCTCTCTATGTCTGTGTTTATCTCTATGTCCCCCCAAAGATTTCAGATATCATAAATTCACACTATTTATTTCACAAACTTAAAAAATGGAGACTTATCATAAATGTTTCACACAGTGAGGGCACTTAGATCTCAAAACAGTTTACATCATTTCTTAACTTGTCAGAGAATTATTTTTTTGGCCAGGAATCAAAAACTCAGTTCTCACTTACAAATGGCTTCCAGTCCATCTGGTCAATGAAGCCATTCGGCTTCAGGGTTCTACACTTAAAAATCCACATGGATTCTAGCTTATGTAAAAGCAAATTTCTATTTCCCTCCTCACACAATAAGGAACATCGTCAATACCCGTACAACTAATTTTGTGTTCACCTACCATCGAGACTTCAGTCAAATGTTTAGCAACTGGGTATGTCAGATCCTTTCGATTTATTGCCCTGTGGTGCTCCTGTATGCTTTATTTCAGTTTTCTAATTGTTTGTCCAATATAAACTTTACCACAAGAACACCACATGGCATATACAATAAATTTTGTATTGCATGTAAGAAAATGTGTAATGTGCACTGTTTTAACATCCAGATTACCCAGATTCACAAATGTATTCCCCTCTTAGAGCTTGTTTGCATGTTTTACATTTTTTAAAGGGATGGAAGCCCTTCGGTTTACCCCCCCCATCCATGTATCACCTATCCTCCTACTTCTAAATTCACGACTAGTCAACAGGTCTTCCCCTTTTGAAGGTGATTCTGGGGGCCATTTTCTTCTATTTTGACTAGATCCTTATCTAACCCTAATAGTGACCAATGTTTCAAGATCACTGATTTTGTATTCATTAATAGGGAACCATAAGTGCTAACAAAAGTTACCTGATCACTTGATGTCTCTCTTTGTTTATAATCTAGTAGGCTCTTTGTTTCTTTCTACTTTATCTATCTTTTCAGATGCTTCCTGCAAAATGGATTATTTATAACCTTTTAACCTTAATCTAACATAGAAACATAGAATTTGATGGCAGATGACTGCTTGGCCCACCTAGTCTGCCCATTTCCCTACCTACTGGATAAGCTGCAGATCCCAGTTAACCAACAGCCTATTACTTCCTACCCCCCACAAGAAATGCCTTATGTCTGTCCCATGCATTCTTGAATTCCTACACTGTTTTTGACTCCATGACCTCCTTAGGAAGGCCATTCCATGCGTCTACCACCCTCTCTGTGAAAAAATACTTCCTCACATTGCCCCTGAGCTGTCCCCCTCTATCTTCAAACTGTGTCCACTTGTTCTTGCACATCTCTTTTTCTGAACTTTGTTGATTCCCTTGAGGTACTTAAAAGTTTCTATCATGTCTCCCCGCTGTCTCCTTTCATCAAGGGTATACATATTAAGCTCCTTTAGACTCTCCTCGTATGGCTTCTGTTGCAGATCCTGCACCATTTTAATTGCTCTCCTCTGGACTGCCTCCATCCTGTCTATGTCCTTGCAGAGATGAGGTCTCCAGAATTGGACACAGCTCTCCAGATGGGGTCTCACCAACTGTCTGTACAGAGGGATAACTGCTTCCTGTTTTGTACTGGTGATGCCTCTCCCTATACATCCCAGTATCCCCCCAGCCATCCCTACTGCCTCTCACTCACATTGCTTGCTAATCTTTAGGTCATCTGATATAATTACTCCCAGGTCCCTTTCCATTTTTGTTGTTGTTACTACCTCCCCCCATTGTGTACGCTTCCCCTAGATTTTTGTTTACCAGGTGCATTACTTTGCACTTCTTTGCATTGAATCCAAGCTGCCATACTTCTGACCATTCCTCCAATCTTGCCAAGCCCCTTCTCATCCTTTCCACCCCCCTTGTGTATCAACCCTGTTGCAGATCTTTGTGTTGTCTGCAAAGAGGCATACTTTTTCTTCCGGTCCCTCTGCAATGTCACTTATAAAGACATTAAAAAAGACTGGACCCAGTACTGAACCCTGCGGTACCCCACTAGTAACCCCCCTTTCTTCACTGTGGACTCCGTTTACTATTACCCTCTATGTCCTGCTGTCCAGCCAGTGTTTTAACCAGGCTACCACCCTGGGACCCACTCCCAGGCTGGTTAATTTATTTATTAATATTTTGTTTTGGACTGTGTCAAATACCTTGCTAAAGTCTATGTAGGCCATATCCACAGCCCCTCCCTGGTCTACTACTTTGGTCACCTAGTCAAAGAAATCAATTAGATTTGTCTGACATGACCTTCCCACTGTGAATCCATACTGCCTTGGGTTCTGTGCCCCACTGGCCTGTAGGTACTCAACAATTCTTTCCTTCAGAAGTGATTCGATCATTTTCTCTACCACTGAGGTCAAACTGACAGGTCAGTAGTTTCCTGCCTCTGTCTTGCTCCCACTTTTGTGAAGAGGAATCACATCCACTCTCCTCCAGTCCTCAGGTACCACACCATCTTCCCATGATTTGTTAAAAAGGGTAGTCAGTGGTGTCACTAGTTCTCCCCTTAGTTCTTTTAGAATTCTGGGATGAATCCCGTCATGCCCAATTGCTTGTCCACCTTCAGTTTTAGGAGTTCTTTCAGAACCTTTTCTTCTGTGAAAGGACTGGGTTTGAGCCCCCTATCTAGAGTGCTTCTATTGATTGGATTAGGTACCTCCCCCTCCTCTTCTTTTGTGAATACTAAGCAGAAGTATTTGTTCAGTATCCCTGCTTTTTCACTGTCCCTCTCTAGTAAATCTAGTAAATAACTCTTCTCTGGCAGCCTCAAAATCCAACCTATTTCTTGCAATTTCTTTTGAGATGCACAAGCTGACCAAATGGGAGATTCCTTATAGTGTGTGAGGAATGAGAACTATGTGAGTGCAAAATACTATTGCCTGCTGTTGTCTTTCTAAACACCCTTGTCTGTACCTCATAATTAGATGTTCCCAATGTAGCCAGCCTGGGAGTGGGTTCCAGGGTGGTAGCCTGGTTAGCAAACTGGCTGCACAATAGGACACAGAAGGTAATAGTGAATGGAACACATTCCGAAGAAAGGGGGGTTACTAGTAGAGTACCTCAGGGCTCAGTACTGGGTCCAGTCCTATTTAACATCTTTATAGGTGACATTTCAGAGGGTCTGGAGGGAAAGGTATGCCTCTTTGCAGATGACACAAAGATCTGTAACAGAGTTGATACACAAGGGGGGGCAGAAAGGATGAGAAGGGACTTCGTAAGTTGGAGAAATGGGCAGACATATGGCAACTTAGATTCAATGCAAAGAAGTGCAAAGTAATGCATCTGGGAAACCAAAACACAGGAGAAGAGTACACAATAGCAGGGGAGGTACTAACAATAACAAAAATGGAAAGGGACTTGGGGGTAGTCATATCAGATGACCTAAAGGTGGGTAAGCAATGTGAGAAGTCAGTAAGGAGAGCCAGGGGGGATACTGGGATGCATAGGAAGGAGTATCACAAGTAGAGAAAGGGAAGTGGTTATCCCTCTGTACAGACAGTTGGTGAGACCCCATCTGGAATACTGCGTGCCGTTTTAGAGACCCCATCTATGCAAGGACATAGACAGGATGGAAGCAGTCCAGAGGAAGGCAACTAAAATGGTGCAGGGTCTGCATCAGAAACCATATGAAGAGAGACTGAGAGAGCTTAATATGTATACCCTTGATGAAAGGAGGGACAGGGGGGACATGATAGAAACTTTCAAGTACCTCAAGGGAATCAACAAAGTCCAGGAGGGTAGCATCTTTCAGAAAAAGAGATGTGTAAGAACAAGGGGGCACAATTTAAAGATAGAGGGGGGATGGCTCAGGGGTAATGGGAGGAAATTTTTTTTCACGGAGAGAGTGGTAGATGCTTGGAACCACCTTCCTGGGGAGGTTGTTGGGTCTAAAACAGTGGGGGAATTCAAACATGCATGGGACAGACATAAGGCAATTATAGTAGGGGGGGTTACAGGAAGTAGGCTGTTGGTTAGCTAAAATCTGCAGCTTATCCAATAGGTAGGGGAAATGGGCAGACTGGGTTGGCCAAGTGGTCCTTATCTGCCATCAAAGTCTATGTTTCTATGTTTCTAGAGTCAAATCCAAAAAATCAATCTTACATTTATCAGAAACTGCAGTAAATCTTAGTCCTACATTGTTCTTTCAGATATTCTAAAAAAGCCAAGATTTCCTGTCCAGTACCCTCCCACATAAGAATAAGATCATCTATAAAATGGCCATATTTTTTAATCTTGTCAAAAAATGGATTCTCCTGGGGGTTGAGGATGCCCCCCCACCAGCCCATGAAAAGGTTGGCATAGGAAGGGGCCATCAACAACCCCATGGCAGTCCCAAATTCCTACTTATAGAAAGTCCCATCAAATAAAAAGAAATTTGAAGTCAATATTAGATCTAAAGCCCACAAAATAAATTCAACTGGGTATTCTACTAGAGAATTTTCCAAAACTTCCTTTACTGCTTTAATCCCAATTTCATGTTCAATGCTAGTACAGAGGGAAGAAACATCGATGGTTACCCACCAATAATTCTCTTGCCAAATAAAATTCTCCATCTCCTGAAGGACTGAAGTAGTATCCCTCATATATGACTTCAGCGTCACTACCTCCTGCTGTAAATACCCATCAATATACATTGCTAGAGGTTCCATCAAACATCCACACCCTGAAATAATTGGTCTTCTGGGGGGGGGGGTATCATAATTTTATGAATTTTTGGAAAATGATAAAAAAAAAAACAGGGACTCTAGGAAACTCTGTATTTAAAAAATCAAAATCTTGTTCATTTATCAGTCCCTTCTCTACTGTCTCTGTTAGGAATTCTTCAAGTGCAGCTTTATAATCATTCGTGGGGTTACTGGGGAGTTTGGAATATGTGTTTGTGTCCCTTAATTATCTCAAGGCTTCTTCTAGATATTTACTTTTATCCAGCACAACCACATTCCCTCCCTTATCTGAATTTTTAATCACTATATCATCCATTTGTTGCAACTCCTTCACAGCCTGCCTTTCTTCCTTTGTGAGATTGCCCCAATGTTTTATTTCCTGTGCCTTTTCAATTTCCTTTGCCACATCTTTCAAAACTGCTTCTTGAAATATTTTTAATACATCACTACCTGGTGTAGGTGGTATAAAATTAGACCCTTTCTTAAACTGTGGTTTCTCAGCTATTAATTTTGCTGTTTCATGTAATTCAACCTCAAGCAGTCTGAATCAGAGCCAATGGCTTTTAAAGGATCTGCTAGCTCCAATTCAGAAACCGCAACCAATAGTGAGAGCAAACCCACATGTACTAGCGTATTGGCATTTCCGTCAGATAATTCACTTGTTTCACCATCAGGTTCCCCTGAAAATTTTTTTCTAAGGTTTAGTTTTCTAAACAATCTGAAAAAATGTTTATGGATATCAAAATCATTCATGTTTTGAGTTGGTACAAATGAAAGTCCACAAGACAGCACATTAACTTGAACTGTAGTTAAAGTTCTCTGGGAGAGATTCACAACCATTTGGCTATGTACTGACAAGTCCTCATTCGTGTCACTTAGTAGCAAACCAGTCTCGTTTTCCTTCCATTTTCCTCCTCTGCCCCTTCAAGACTTCTTTTTCTTTTTGGGGGGGGCACAGAATACTCCTCACTGTCCTTGCTTGTGGATTCCATGCTAGAATTTCTTGAACTTCAAGTAGATGCTGTGGAAGCTTGACTCAAGCTGGTATAATTACTTTTTCTAGTGTTGCGGCGTGTTCTTTGTCTGCCCCTTGAATGAGATCTAGTTTGCTTTTCCCATTTGTAAATTGAGCCACTTAAATAACCCCTTTCATCCCTTATTAATTTGACTCTTTTTTTCTTCCAATGAATTCTGTCTCTAATTTCTTTGCCTTGTTAGTCAATTTCAAATCAAGCTCTTTAATTAGTGGATTACTCGCAAATTTAGCTAAATCTGGATGGAGTGAATTAATTTATTTAAGGGCAATATTGTGGTTAAATTCATCCTCATTGATCTGAATTTTTATCAACTCTGTAGAGCCATTATTAAGTACATTTTCCCATCTTGTCTTATAATGCATCTTTTCAAGTCCACAGGCAGGTAATTTGATTAAACATAACCCTCTCAGGACCCATTTGACTGAAGTCTCGATGGTAGGTGAACACAAAATTAGTTGTATGGGTATTGACAATGTTCCTTATTGTGTGGGGGGGGGAATAAAAATTTGCTTTTAGATAAGCTAGAATCCATGTGGATTTTTAAGCGTAGGACCCTGAAGCCGAATGCCTTCAATGACCAGATGGACTGGAGGCCATTTATACATGAGAACTGAGTTTTTGATTCCTGGGAAAAAAATAATAATTCTCTGACAAGTTAAGAAATGATGTAAACTGTTTTAAGATCTAAATGCCCTCACTGTTTGAAACATTTATGATAAGTCTCCTTTTTTTAGGTTTGTGAAATAAATAGTGTGAATTTATGATATTTGAAATTTTTGGGGGGACATATAGATAAACACAGATGTAGAGAGATAGACATAGAGATGTGTAGAGACTTTGGAGGATATTATGATTTTTTCTCTCTCCCTCCACCCATCTCCATTCAACTTTTCTTGTTACTTCTCCTGTTTTTTTCTGCATATCCCCCTCATACCTGCTATGGTGCCATAGTTATTCAAAGAATAATTTTTTTTTGTCTCCTACCCCCCCTTTGTTAACAAAGTGTTTTTGCTTTGGTGTTAGTTTAAATTGAATTTGCAAGTGGGCTGTTTCTGGGACCTCTTGTGGACAGCAGTGTGATTGGTCCATGGCTTCAGAATTATCCAGAAAATTAACTGTTTTGTTACAGGTTTGCATGGACTGAGAGCACTAATGAGTAAGGATGTAAGTTTGTCATGGATGAGGTTTTAATGACTCATTGTTTGTTCATGAAATCATTAGTAAACAGTAATAAATGTTGTGGCACTGTCATCATTGCTACATTCTGATGACACCAGTGAAAGTCATGGAAGTCCTGAATAAAGATCAAACATCATGGAATCAATGACGTGTATGACTGCCATGACAAATGTACATCCCTACTAATGAGAGCTGCCCACAATAGGATTCCGAACAGGCTAACTGCAAGGATGGTTTTTTTTTAATTAATTACAATAAAGCAATGGGGTTTAATTGATTATTTGATGTTTTGCACATGTGGTGAGATGAATAAAAAGGCACTGAGATCACTTTGTAAGGTCATGCCTCCTGAAGAAGGGTTTGAAACCATGAAGCGCAGGGGCTAAGTCTGTGATGTGTTGAATATAGCTTCTTAAATATGTACTGGGTTTCCAGATTGTGAAATATCTGATGCTGCTTGTCATTTTTATAAGCATTTTGTTTTTTTCTAAATGATTTATATCTAAATAAATATTTTTGCACTTTTGAATATGCTGGTCTGGAGTGCTGGTTTTATTAATGTTGATATTTCTGTTTGTTTCCAACACCCACTCACTCTTTGAGCACTTTTTTTTGCTATGCGGTGTCTACTGACGGATCTCCATGGAATTTTCTGGAATTCCTTGGATCTCCATTTCATCAGAATTTAAAAATTCCACCCAGCACTATTGTAGGATGTATATGACGGTCCTTAGTCATCTACATATGCTGACACTATAAGCCAGGAAGTGCCGAATCATGTTCTATCTGGCAGTCTAAAATGCCTGCTGTTATACAGTCCAGTGGTGGGCAAATAAAGTGAGCCAGTTGTTATTACTGCTGCTGAGTGGGCAGGTGGCCACAGCAATTCTAATAATTTCTTTGGGCTCTGTGCACTATCTGGTCTGTCCAGGGGTGGATGCCCTGTTCCTCAGGAGCAGAGGATCATGGGATATAGCAGAGTGAATAAAGACTGCTGTATGACCGTAGGCATGGATGCTTTGTTTTACATTTTTTATGAAAATGGCCTAAATAGCTGGTCTGGTAGCATGGTGATGGAGATACCGCCTACTGTACTGATGACTCTGGTGTGGGAGTGAACTTAGATTAAAGGCAGGTGGCTGGAGGAGAGATGATAGAGAGCCCAATGGACTACTTTCCTCTGTCTTGCAGTAGCCTGGAGGTAGCATGGTGGGTGCGTCCAGGCAGGGACGGGCCCACATTTAACAACTTATGCATGCATGTGCAGGGAGTAATTGCATGCGCTTTGGCCCTGGGAAGAAAATAGTTGGAAAGACTCCCAACCAAGCAGGATAGTGCTCCAGTCCACAGCAGGCCCCGTACCAGTGACTGGGCTCTTCCTCCAGCGCTATCTAAACTGGGCTACTAGGGGCCTGGTAAGCATCCATGGCCCTTTCATGAATCCATGGTGAACTTCACTGGAGAAGAGGAAGGCCCAAAGCACTTAGAGGCCAATTGGATACAGAAAGCTACAACCTTGATTTGAAAATTAAAAATGGGCCATGCATCTTATATTTTAACCCCAGCCCTTTGTGGCAAGAAGAAGCTTTGGGGTCTATAGCAGCAGGGCTAGTATTTGGGCCTCAAAATCCATTTGGGAGGGGTACAACAGTTTTGCTATCCCTCTGACTGGCTAAATCTAAGCCCTTCAACACTGTATCTGGAGACAGAAAAAGGCTTCATGGATGCTGTTCTCTGTTGGTCCAGCACTGTGATATGTACCTCATAGCCCTGCTGTAACCTGCAGCACATCTATGCAGGCCTAAGTGCTGTTGGTGTTCTGGAGGGCAAAGCTCATAGGGTATTTGCCAATGTCTGATGGACATAGACATAAAATTTGTTAGCAGGAAAGGACCACTTGGCCCACCCAGTCTGCCCAGACATTCCCTGCCTAATCTGTCTGTGCAGACCCTAACTGATGTCTGGTGATCCTCCCTCCTCCCTCCCTACCTATTTACTAATATACCCCTATGTCTATCCCATGCATGTTTGTAGTCCCCCACTGTTTTCACCTCCCACCTCTGCTTGCAGTCTGTTCCAGGCATCTTCCACCCATTCTGTGAAGAAATATTTCCTTGCAACTTTCTTAAACCCCACCCCAGCTTCATTGTATGACTCCTGCTCCTGTTGCTCCTTCATGTTTGAAAGAGACTGCTCTTCTGCACCCTGTTCACCATTTTAGGTATTTGTAGGTCTCCGTCATGTTACCTCTTGCTCCCCTTCTCCGGGTTGTACATGTTGAGATCCCTCAGACTCTTCTCATAGTGCTTCTCATGTGATCCCAGCACCATTTTATTTTCCCTTCTCTGCTTCTATGGCCTTTCTCAGGTGCAACCTCCAAAACTGGACACAACACTCCAGGTGGGGTTTCACCAGCATGAGAAACAGTAGCAACACCACCTTCTTCCTCCTGCTGGATATACCTCTCCCTCATCAACCCAGCATATCGCTAGTCCTACCTACTAATTTGTCACACTGCCCTGCCACACTGAATTCATCAGATATGATGACCGCTGTGATGCTTGGCCTGCTAGTTATGATTATTGTATGGTATTTGTAATAAAAAAATATAGTATGTGATTGTCTCACATAAGACAGCCTGTGCTTCCATGGGTGCCCCCCCCCCAAGGTTTCAGTGAAACTACAGAACATGTAAACTGACCACAGGATGTCTGAAATTGACCAGTAAAGGAGAAACCTAGAGTTTCCTGTCTGTTCTTAATTAAGGATCTGGCCATCTGCCAGAGGATAAGCCTAATAAACTTTTATGATTTCCTAAAAGAACCTGTTGATAAGAGCAATGTGTTAAAACATCGTAAAACCCTTTGATCTCCTTGGGAAAACAGGAACCAGCCACCAGTTCAAAGGAAAGGCTTGATTAAAGACTGCCATAATTTAGGAAATATATTTTTTCTTCTGAAGTCACATTATTTAAAATACCTCCTGATAGGAAATTATTTTTTGTAATTTTATATTCTAAAAGGAGGAGCTAGAGGACTCACAGAAGGGGTGTGGAGACACAGAGTTTAAACTGATATTTGTGTCTGAAATGTTGAATATATCATTTTGGAACTCTAGAGAGACACAGCTCTCTGATCTAGCTTTAAAACATACTTCCAGAGGTAATACCTTAGATAGCAAATATCTAAATGTACTGTGGAAGGAGTTTCGCTTTGTTATTTTCCCTTGTTCTTTGATGTGACTGTGAGCTCTTTGGTATACTGTTCTGTGTTTACATTTTTCATATTTTTATCATCTTTTAGTAAAGTACATTTTCTTAAGATTCTGCCTGGGTCTCCTCCATCATTTTTGCATGTGAAGTGCCTGTATTTTTAAGTCTGACAACTGTTCAAGGGCTTGATTGTGTTACTAAGCTTGGAAAAAGGTAAGAATATACCTAAGGTCTCTTATAGAGTGTTAGGGGTTCATTTTGGAAGCCTGGCTGGGTGACCCTGGTGAAAGATTGTACCGCAATCCATACAGGGGGTACGTATCTGAGCCTGTTCATTGGGTATGCTAGCATAAGGTTCACAGTTTGAATCCCCCCAGAACTTGAGGCTCAAGGTGATTCAGACCCAAAACAGACAGGAGGGTTACCCTGTCTGTTACCTGTTCACACTTGCTGTCTGGGGTTGGCACTGTGGGAGCAGAGGGCCTGACCTGCGGAGTGCGTTTGTGACAGATTTGGTTGGCAGTGGTGTGAAAAATTTGGTAACAGAAGCTTTAACTGTTCAGTGCGTCAGCTTAATGCTGTACAGCTCACATGCAAAATAAGGCAATGATTTATTTTTAAAAGAGAAAACAGAACAATATCATTTTGCTTACAGTCAAAGTTCCTACCTGTTTTTTTTTTTCCAAAGTGCAAGTTAGAGTAGCTGTAGTTAGGGAAGAAGATGGCTTCTGACTATAGTGGGTACACTGCAGACTACTTGAGGCAGTTGTGCCAGGACAGAGGAGTCCAGTATGAGGGGAAAGCCAACAAGCAGAGCCTCATAGATGCCCTGATGGTAGCAGATGCCCAGAGCATCAAGTCACAGACTGTGACTGTAAAGGACAAAACCTTGGACGTGGAGGGGCCAGCAGCCAGTGCATTATCCAGATCCAGTGAGGAGGACAGCAGGGCCAGTGCAAGTCAAAGGCCACAACAGCAGGGGAAGGTCAACAGCATTCTGGAGCCAGAAGCAATCAGGCTGCAGATTGACTTGCGCAGAATGGAACTGGAGTTCCAGAGAGAGGTGGAGTGAGAATGGTGAGAAGTGGAGCGAGAGGAATGAGCCACAGAGGAGAAGAGGGAGTGAGAATAGTGAGAAACAGACTGAGAGGAGCATGAGCACCAGAGGCAACATGAACTGGAGAAGCTACGACTCCAACCACCAGCACCAGAGCAGGTAAGTGACTTGGATTTAACTGGAACTACAGGACTGGGTTACAAATTAAATTCCAAATTGATAGTTGATTTAAAATAGGGGGAGGATATGGATGTCTTTTTAAATTCCTTTGAAAAAGTTTGTATTCAGGCAAAAATTCCTAGAGGGTCCTGGAGCTTCCAGCTATCCCCGCTACTTATCATGAAAGTTTGGGATGCATTGGGTCAAATGGACAATGAAGACAGTAATGATTACAGCAAACTTAAAGCTGCACTTTTAAAAAGATTTATTTAACTGCAGAAGCATACAGAGCTTAATTCCGTAAGCTCAGGAGAAGCCCTGATATGAGCTGTGAGGAGCTAGCCATGAAACAACATCAGCTTTTAAAAGGCTGGTGGGAAGGAATTGAAGCAAGCTCTGTCGATAGAACTGAAAATGCTATATTGTTGTAGCAGTTTTTTGGGCATGCCCAGCAGAACTGAAAACCTGGCTGGAGGACTGAGATACCAAAACAGTGTAAGAGGCTCTGAGAGCGAATGGGGTGGGCGTGGCAGTGCAGAAAGGGAAAGAGCACCTTCAAGGCAGCTAAAACCCTCACTGCCTCCACTGAAACCAGTTAGCCCCAGGTTTTAAAGAAAAGATTTCTCTGAGAAAAGAAATGAATGTTGGGTTTGTAAATAAACTGGGCATATTGCCAGACAGTGTCCCAAAAGGAAGTGCAATGCGCAAAATGGGGCTAGGAAAGAAGTGAGTTGTTTGTATGTCCCTGGAAGCATGCCTGTGAACATGAGGGAACACATGCACCCAGTCACTGTGAATGGTGTACAGACACAAGGGTTAACTCATTCACACCACAAGAGCTCTTTGAGACTTCCACCACTTGTGCCCTGTATACTCTTAGCACTGCATCCTGGGCCTTTCTAAGCAAAATCAAGCCATAATCAGCATGCCACAAACAAATGTGACTACCTCTTGAACCGTAAGTGCTACACACAAAGTATGAGTGGCAAAGTTGTTCAGCACACCGTTACCTTTCCAATGGTGCTATGCAATCAGTTGTAATCAATTTAGTTTTCATTTTATATTAGCTGAAATACCAAACAACTGATTTTGTTCTGATTTTTTTCAAGGTGCTTAGGTGACGCATGAGAGACAAATGTCAGCCATGCACACCATACCTTAAACAAATGCAAATAACTCCTAAAGTATATGTGGTAGACACAAAATATCAGTGGCAAAATTGTTCAGCACAAAATAACCTTTCTAATGGTGCTATGCAATCAATTGTAATCTATTTAGTTTTTATTTTATAGTAGCTGAAATACCAAACAACTGTTTTTTTTTCAGATTTATTCAAGGTGCTTAGGTGAGGCTTGAGAGACAAATGTTAGACATGTACACCATACCTTAAACAAATATGAATAACTCCTAAAGTATACATGAGAGACACAAAGTATCTGCAGCAAAATTGTTCAGCGCAAAATTACCTTTCTAATGATGCTATGCATTCAATTCTAAGCAATTCGGTTTAATAGTTAGGTAAAAACTGCTGACTTCCTCAGACGTTTCTAGGCCTGAGTGAAAGTCAGTTAAGTACATCTACAGGCGTTGTTGTCCTGAGTGGCTATGCTTTCAGAGGCCGCCTACAGATGTCTGTAGGCCTGAATGAGTTAAGGGACACAGGGGCATCCCTGATGCTGGTAAAAGGGGATCTGGTAGAGCCTAGTCAGCTTATACCCTATCAATTTGTAACTGTACAAGGGTTTACTAGTGAGGAGAAAACATTGCTACTCGCTAGTGTTCTCCTAGACTGGGGTGAAACAGGGGGAACTGTGCAACAGGTGGCTGTAGCCAAAGCTTTAACAGTTGACGTCATCCTTGGCAACAATCTCAAATGGAGGATGGTGTGTGCGGTTACATGTAGCCAAGCAGCAAAGGAAAATTGCAGTTCTCTGGATCCCATAGAAGCCACTGTGGAAACCACTGGGAGGCTGGTTCCCCAGCCTGTGTCTCCTGATATGGAGACTACTGAAAAGGGGGTAGAAATTTCCCCAGTAGCAGTTAACCGAACAGCTACAGAGGGTTATTTTTAAGAAGGAGGGGTGACCCATTGTCAGAGGGTTAGGGATGACAGTGATCCTGAGTGTCCTGAGGCTAGAGCTAGGGACCCTAGTTTAGAGACTGAAGGGGTCCTGTCCCATGCCTTGGGAATGTGTAAGGAGTTGGCAGCTGCTCAGAAAAGTGACCCTAGTCTAGAGAAGCTAAGGGCTTGGGCAGACTCTGACAAAGCACAGGGAAGTGATGGAAAATATAAAGTTTATTGGGAAAATGTACTGATGTATACTCAGGATGCCAAGACAGAGGGAGGGGTGATAGGCAGGCAGCTTGTCATTCCCCAGGGATACCGTGAGCAGTTGCTGAAGATTGCACACGATATTCCCTTGTCTGGTCATGTGGGAATCATGCTTACTATGCAGCGGTAGGCACAGAATTTCTATTGGCCCAACTTCACCCAGAAGGTGAAGGAGTATTGCAGATCTTGTCACTGGTGCCAAGAAATAGGAAAGGTGGGTAAGAAAACCCAAGCCACCCTAATTCCATTGCCCATAGTGGAGGAGCCATTCCAGTGGATGAGAATGGTTATTGTGGGGCCTTTAAATACCCCCAGCTCCTCTAGGAAGAGGTTCATTGTGACTGTGGTGGATTATGCCACCCGTTATCCAGAGGCAGTCACGCTATCCTCACTGAGGACAGACAAAGTGGCAGATGCCTTACTTGGGATTTTGTCCCATGTTGGGTTTCTGCAGGAGGTTATCACCGATTGAGGGGGTTCCTTCATGTCAGACCTGATGAAATATTTGTGGGAGAATTGTGGGTGGTGCAGAGACGCATGACACCTTATCACCCGCAAGCCAAAGGGCTTGTGGAAAGATTTAATGGTACCCTGAAGTCAATGCTTCAAGCATCTGCTGAACAGCATGGGAGGGACTGGGAGAAATACCTTCCCCACCTGTTGTTTGCATATAGGGAGGTGCCCCAAGAGTCGACCGGGTTTTCTCCCTTTGAGCTTCTACATGGAGCCAGGTACGTGGGCCCGTAGACTTGATCCAGGAGGACTGGGAAGGCAAGCACACCACCCAGGGAATTCCCATTGTGGATTATGTCCTTAGGTTTAGGGAAAGGCTTAAGGAGCTTATGGGGACAGCCCAGAGCAACCTGGCAGCTGCCCAACAAAAACAAAAAGTGTGGTACGACTGCAGAGCCAGAGCTCGCTCGTACATGGTGAGTCAGGAAGTCATGGTTCTTATTCCGGTCCGGAAAGACAAGCTGCAGGCTGAGTGGGAAGGACCGTACAAAGTAGTTAGAAAGGTAAATGATGTAAACTATATCATAGAGTTACCTGACGGAAGACATACAGAAAGAATGTACCATGTAAATATGATGAAGCCATATGCTAATAAGGCTGACATGGTGTTGCAGTATGTAGTCCTGGGGAGGGGATGGACGAAGGAGACCCCCTTCTGAACTTGCTGGAAGAAAGCAAGTGGGAGTCCTCTGTGGAGGCAGTTAAATTGTCACCTCAGCTGACCCCGGACAAGATCCAGGAAGTAAGGGAGGCTTTAGCAGACTTTGCCCCACTGTTTAGCGCCAAACATGGACTAACCCCCTTAGCAACGCACGATGTGGAGACAGGGACATCCATACAGTGGGCAGCACATTGGGTGCCAGAGGCTGTCCAAAAGCACATTAGGAGTGAGGGAGGTGGATGAAATGCTGGATTTAAGGGTATTCCAGAGATCCCACAGCCCCTGGGCTTCACCCATCATCCTTGTGCCCAAGTCAGATGGCTCTACTCATTTTTGTGTGGACTTTCATGGGCTGAATGCAGTCATGAAGTCAGACACCCACCCAATGTCCTGGATGGATGAGTGCCTGGACAAGTTGGGTGGGGTGACCTACCTTATAACTATTGACCTGACAAAGGGGTACTGGCAGACCGAGTTAATGGACAGAGCTAGGGAGAGGTTGGCCTTCATCACTCTGATAGGCTTATTTGAATTTAAAGTAATGCCTTTCAGAATGAAGAATGCCCCGGCCACTTTCCAGAGGTTGGTGAACCAGTTGTTAAATGGTGCTGAGGAGTATGCTGTGGCGTACCTGGATGACATTGCCATCTTTAGTGCCAGCTGGGAGAAACACCTATCCCACCTTGGGGAAGTGCTGGGCAGGATACAGAGAGCTGGGCTCACTGTCAAAGCTGAGAAGTGCCAGGTGGCCATGGCTGAAGTGGCATACCTTAGGCATGTTGTAGGCTGGGGACAGCTCTGTCCCAACCAAGTAAAAATAGAGGTGATCAAGGCATGGCCCAGAACAGAAACACAGAAGCAGGTCAGGAATGTTCTTGGGACAGCAGGGTACTATAGGAAATTTGTACCCAATTACAGTGCCCTGGCTGCTCCCTTATCTAACCTGATAAAGAAAAAGATGCCTAAGAAAATTATCTGGGAACCAGCCTGTGAAAAAGCCTTTACCAGACTGAAGGATGCACTGCACAGTGCTCCTGTATTGACAAGTCCTGACTATAGCAGACCCTTTATAGTCCAGACTGACGCCTCAGACATGGGTATTGGGGCAGTACTGAGTCAGACGTCCAACCAAGGGAAAGATCACCCCGTAGTGTACCTGAGTAAAAAGTTACTTCTCAGGGAGCAGGCTTACTCTACTGTGGAAAAAGAGTGTCTTGCCATAGTGTGGGCCCTAAAGAAGTTAGAGCCATACTTATATGGGCAGCATTTTGAGGTACATACTGACCACAACCGTCTGGTTTGACTGACACAAATGGGAAAAACGAATGGTAGACTATTAAGATGGAGTCTTGCCTTGCAAGGGTATGGCATGATGATCTTATATAGGGCTGGAGCGACCAGTCAGAATGCAGATGACTTGTCATGTCTATATGAGGAGCGAACTGACTTGGGAAGCTCATCCCATGCAGGTGATAGAGCCCCCAAATTCAGTCTAGGTGGGGAGGAGTGTGATGCTTGGCCAGCTGGTTAAGATTATTGTATTATATCTGTAATATAAAAATATAGTATGGGCTTGTCTCACATAAGACAGCCTGTGCTTCCATGGGTGCCCCCCACAACAGGTTTCGTGAAGCTACAGGACATGTAAACTGACCAGAGGATGTGTGAAATTGACCAGTAAAGGGGAAACCTAGAGTCTCCTGTCTGTTCTTAATTAAGGCTCTGGCCATCTGTCAGAGAACAAGCCTAATAAACTTTTATAATTTCCTAGAGGAACCTATTGATAACAGCAATGTGTTAAAACATCATAAAACCCTTTGATCTCCTTGGGAAAACAGGAACCAGCCACCAGTTCAAAGGAAAGGTTTAATTAAAGACTGTCATAATTTAGGAAATATCTTTTTTCTTCTGAAGTCACATTATTAAAATTACATCCTGAAAGGAAATCATTTTTTGTAATTTTATATTCTAAAAGGAGGAGCTAGATGACTCACAGAAGGGGTGTGGAGACACAGAGTTTAAACTGATACTTGTGTCTGAAATGTAGGATATATCATTTTGTGACTCTAGAGAAACACAGCTCTCTGATCTAACTTTAAAACGCACTTCCAGAGGTAATACCTTAGATAGCAAAAATCTAAATGTATTGTGGTAGGAGTTTTGCTTAGTAACTTTCCCTTGTTCTTTTATGTGATTGTGAGCTCTTTGATATATTGTTCTGTGTTTACACTTTTCATGTTTTTATCATCTTTTAGTAAACTACATTTTCTTAAGATTCTGCTGGGCCTCCTCCATCATTTTTGCATGTGGAGTGCCTGTATTTTTAAGTCTGACAACTGTTCAAGGGCTTGATGGTGTTACTAAGATTGGAAAAGGTAAGAATATACCTAAGGTCTCTTACAGAGTTTTAAGGGTTCATTTTGGAAGCCTGGCTGGGTGAACCTGGCAAAAGATTGTACCACAATCCCCAAAGAGTGTACGTATCTGAGCCTGTTTATTGGGTATACTAGCATAAGGGTCACAGTTTGAATCCCCCAGAACTTGAGGCTAAAGGTGATTTGGACTCAAAACAGACGGGAGGGGTACCCTGTCTGTTACCTGTCCACACTATTGCACTCTGAGGTTGGCACTGTGGGAACAGAGGGCCTGACCTGTGGAGTGCATTTGTGACAATGGCAAGGTCCTTTTCCTGTTTATCGACTGTCAGTACCTTCCCCATTTTATACTCAGTACCTGGGTTCCTATTCTTTAGGGGCACAATTTAGCACTTTTTGGCTTTGAACCCCAACTGCCATGCTTTAGATCTGGGATGTGTAGAATTCAGCCTAGGGTGCTGCATACTGAAGCAGAGGGACCAATTCTGCTCTGTGTGCTGCTGTATGGTGCTGTAGCCTCAGTTGTTATGTGGTTGCCATTTCCACTGGTTCTCAATTACATAAATGGTGCCAAGAAACCCTTTAAAACATTTGTACATAAGCACACATGTATCATTCCCCACTCATATTCCATCTTCTGATTCACTTTGGTTGCATTCCCCTTAAAAATGGCATACTTTTTTTTTACTGCTGATGATAATGGGGGGTATTTTTAAAAGGGTTAGACACAGATGGGACTGCATCTGCATCCACCCACACTTGCATCCAGTGAGCCCATGCTGCCATTTTTAAAAGATGTGTCCATTTATGACAAACAGTCACAGTTTGCAGCAAAAAATGGATGCAATTGTGAGCTGCATCCAGTTTGGACGGAATTGCATCTGTTTTTGGGTAGAATCTTTGGAGGTTGTTAAGCCATGTTACAGACAGGTTTGGATACATTTCTGCTTTGAAAATAGAAGCAGACACATCTCGGGTGGATCCTTTTGAAAATTCAGCTAGATATCGCAGAAGAAATTGAAATGGTGGAACTCATTATGAAAGGAATACATCTGCAGTTATGTAGACCAGTATGTTCTGTACTATCACATTTTACTTTAAATTTGTATTTATTTATTAGTTTTTGTTGAGTTGGAAAGGGGAACTTGACAACACTGCTTATTTTCAGCCTCATTGGGAGGGTGGGGTAGGGAATACAGATGCAAACCAACTGAATGTGAACCACATTAAACTGTTGGTGGTATTTGCAGTGAATGGAGAAATTTGGCCAGGACACCAGGAAACATTTCCCAACACTTTTTGAGATGTGCCATGGGATCTTTAACATCCACCAAAAAAGGCAGACAGGGTCACAGTTTAACATCTCAGCCAAAGGACTGCACACCCTGATAGTACAGCATCCCCATAGTACTGCACTAAGATGCCAGCATTTATGGTATGAGCCCAATCCCAGTGTGGGACTAGAACCCACAAGCTCCCAGCCAAGAGGCGGATATACTACTAACTGTATCACAATGACATCTCCTAAACTGCCATAGCAATGCCTTATATTGGCAAAAAAAAACATGTTTCAGGATATTGTTACTGCAATTCATACCTAATATTTTTTTTTTTCTACTGGAAAATCTTTAGTAAAAGCAAGCATATTTGTTCATCACCATGTGTTTTTTTTTTATCAATAATATTTTTCTGGCATAAATATCAAGATATCCATTTTTTTTTCATTTTCATTCATTCTTGAACCAAGATACAGGATTTTGAAAAAAGTTCTCACTCCCGTGCCACGTCTGCCACAAAAAAATTAAATATTGTGGCACAGAGCTGTGCCTTTAACCATTAGCAACACGTGGTAACACCATTCTAATAATAAATCCACAGTATCGACCTAGCATGTGCATTTAAAAGGTTACCTCAACTAAAGAGATTTTTAAAAACTGAGTGTACTGTCCATCTTTAATGACGAGTCATTAATTACAGAATCAACTATAACACACATTTGTCAATGCCGAATGTTGATTGCGTTGGTCTATTGAGCTCGCTCACTGGCCCTGTGTCACTCACTTGTACTGTTTCTCCCAGTGCTGCAGGCCACTCTTTTGTACTGGGGTCCTGCCTGCATTGGCATGTTTATCTGCCCACAAAGAAATCTGCAGTTGTCCCGACAGAGCTCTGTTGAGGTGGGTCACTCCCCTTCTCTCACTCACTCATTCTGTTTCTGCTGGTGCTGTAGGTTGCCTTTTTGTACTGGGCTCCCGCCTCTGTTGGCGGCTTCTTCTGCCCTTGAAGAAATCTGCAGCAGTCCTGACACAGGTACGTTGAGCTAGCTCACTCCCCATCTCTCACTCGTTCCATTTCTGCTGGCGCTGCAGGCTGGCCTTTTGTACAGGGCTCCTGCCTGTGTTGCCACCTTTTCTGCCCACAAAGCAATGTGCAGCAGTCATGATAGAGGTCTGTTGAGCTCGCTCACTCCCTCTCTTTCAATTACTCCTTGTGTTTCTCCTGGCGCTGCTGGCTGCCCTTTTGTACTGGACTTCTGCCTGCATTGTCACCTTTTTCTGCCCACAAAGAAATCTGCAGCTGTCCCGACAGAGCTCCGTTGAGGTGGGTCACTCCCCCCCCCTCACTCACTCATTCTGTTTCTGGTGGCACTGCAGGCTGCCCTTTTGTACTGGTCTCTTGCCTCTGTTGGTGGCTTTTTCTGTCCACAAAGAAATCTGCAGCAGTCCTGACACAGGTCCATTGAGGTAGCTCACTGCCCCTCTCTCTTCGCTCGTTCCATTTCTGCCGGCGCTGCAGGCTGGCCTTCATCTGTGCTCCTGCCTGCATTGCTGCCTTTTCTGCCTACAAAGAAATCCACAGCAGTCACAATAGACGCGGTTGAGCTCACCCTCCCCTCTCTCACTTGCTCATTGTGTTTCTCCTGGCGCTGCAGGCTGCCCTTTTGTACTGGGCTTCTGCCTGCATTGGCACCTTTTTCTGCCCACAAAGAAATCCGCAGCTGTCCCGACAGAGCTCTGGTGAGGTCGCTCACTCTGCCTGTCTCACTCACTCATTCTGTATCTCCTGGCGCTGCAGGCTGCCATTTTGTAGTGGTCTCCTGCCTCTGTTGGCGCCTTTTCCTGCCCACAAAGAAATCTGCAGCAGTCCTGACAGAGCTCCTTTGAGTTCACTCACTCCCCTCTCTCACTCGCTCGTTCCATTTCTGTCAGCGTTGCAGGCTGCCCTTTTGTACTGGGCTCCTGCCTGCATTGCCACCTTCTTCTGGCCACAAAGAAAGCTGCAGCTGTCCCGAGAGAGCTCCGTTGAGGTTGCTCACTCCCCCATCTCACTCACTCATTCTGTTTCTCCTGGCGCTACAGGCTATCCTTTTTTACTGGGCTCCTGCCTGCATTGCTGCCTTTTTCTGCCCACAAAGAAATCTGCAGCAGTCCCAACAAAGCTCCGTTGAGCTCACTCACTCCCCCTCCCTCACTCGCTCATTCTGTGTCTCCCACTGCTGCAGGCTGCCCTTTTGTACTGGGTTCCTGCCTGCATTGCCAGCTTTGTCTGCCCACAAAGACATGTGCAGCAGTCCTGACACAACTCCGTTGAGATCACTCACTCCCCCCCTCTCACTCACTCGTTCCATTTCTGCCGGGCCTGCAGGCTGGCCTTTTGTACTGGGCTTCTGCCTACATTGTTGCCGTTTTCTGCCCACTAAGAAATCCACAGCAGTCAAGACAGACCTCCGGTAAGCTCGCTCACTCTCCCTCTCTCACTCACTCGTTCTGTTTCTCCCAGCACTGCAGGCTGCCCTTTTGTACTGGGCTCCTACCTATGTTGGCGCCTTTTCCTGCCCACAAAGAAATCTGCAGCTGTCCCGAGAGAGCTCCGTTGAGGTTGCTCACTCCCCCATCTCACTCACTCATTCTGTTTCTCCTGGCGCTACAGGCTACCCTTTTGTGCTGGGCTCCTGCCTGCGTTGTCGCCTTTTCCTGCCCACAAAGAAATTCGCAGCAGTCCTGATAGAGCTCAGTTAAGCTCGGTCACCCCCAGTCGCTCGATCCTAATCTGTCCCAAACACTGATTTCCGACAGCGACTGCGCTATTCTGCGCCAGAAGCGCGGAAACACATTTTGGCCAGGATGTGAAAAATGACAGCTGTACTGTCCATAAGGAGGTGTGAGCAAATGCCAGTGTTGAAAATCTAGCGTGAAAATATGACTAATTTGCAAACTTACAAGGGTGCGTGGAACTGCACAACACACGCTCATAACACAGTAATTTTATGGAGTTTCATCACAAAATTTTCAACATAGGCATTTTAGGACCTCTGCTGATGAACAGTATCAGTGTGATTTTCTTAATATGTCCCGAACACTGATTTCCCACAGCAACCGCGTTATTGTGTGCCGGAAGAGTGAAAACACATTTTAGCCAGGAAGTGAAAAATGACAGCTGCACTGTTCATAAAGAGGTGTGGCAAAATTGCAATGCTGAAAATCTGGAGTGAAAATATTGCAAAGTTACAAGCGTACGTGGAAACTGCACAATGCAGATTCATAGCACACTCATTTTATGGACTTTCATCACCAAATTTTCAACATAGGCATTTTAGGACCTCTGCTAATGAACAGTTCACTGTCATTTTCACAGTGTGTCCCGAACATGGTTTTCCCACAGCAACCACGCTATTCTGCGCCATAACTGCGAAAACACATTTCAGCCAGGATGTGAAAAATGACAGCTATACTGTTCACAAGAAGATACAGAACAATGGCAGTGTTGAAAATCTGGAGTGAAAATATTATAAATTTGTGAACTTATGAGCGTGCGTGCAAACTGCACAATGCACGCTCATAACACAGTCATTTTATAGAGTATCGTCACCAAATTTTTAACATAGGCATTTTAGGATCTCTGCTCATGAACAGTGTCACTATCATTTTTGTAATCTGTCCTGAACCCTGATTTCCCACAGCGACTGCACTATTCTGTGCCAGAAGTGCGAAAACACATTTTGGCCAGGGTGTAAAAAATGACAGCTGTACTGTTCACAAGGAGGTGTGAAAAAATGCCAATGTTGAAAATCTGAGGTGAAAATATTGCATATTCGTGAAGTTATGAGTGTGCGTAGCAACTGTGCAATGCACGCTCATAAAACAATCATTTTTTGCATTTTTTCCACCAAATTTGCAACATAGGCTTTTTGAGAGTCCACCTCATAAACACTGGCACTGTCATTTTCATTAATCGGTCCCAAAAGGTGATTCCACGCGGTGACTCGGAAATCACCTTTCAGGGCTGATTAATGCCATGACAGTGGTAGAATTCATGAGGAGGGTCCCAAAACCCCATGTTGAAAATTTGGTGCCAAAATTCCAAAAATGCTAAGAGTATATGCATCAGAGTTGAAAAACCCTATTTATTCATTATAGCTTAACAGCATTCCTCAGTTAGCGGTTGGCTTGAAGAGTGCGAAGTGTTCCCGGTCATGGTGCTGCTCGGACTCGGAGGTAAGTATGGGGTGGGGTGTGTGGGAAGGCAGGGAGCACAGTGGGTGGGTGCGGGTTGTAGGGGGGCAGAGAGACTGCCGAGGACTGTTTCTTCTTTACAGGGTAAAAAAAAAGAAATTGCAGGACTTTTTTTTTTTTACAGGGGCATGTGGCACACTGGGGTGGGCTCCCAGCATGCCAATGGAGTCTTGCTTTTTTGGGGGGGCAGCTGTAGCCCACGGGGGATTGGGCACCCCCATTGGCACACAAGAAGCAGGGGCCAGGGGGGTTGTTACATTATGCCGACAGAGATTGGGCACCCCGTCGGCACAGACAACAAAAGCGGAGGGGAGGGTTTACATAATGCCAATGGGAGTGGGCTCCCCGTCGGCAACATAATAAGTGTGGGGCACTGAAGCCAACGGGGATTGGAGCCCCTGTCGGCAAATAAACATGGTGAGGGGGCCACATGCTGCCGAGGGGTGTTGGGCACCCCCTCGGCGGGGGGGGTTAATATTGTTTGAGAACACGGCGGCAAGCCACCACCATGTTCACAAACAAAATCAATGGTTCAAGGTCCCGCCCTGCAATGACGGGTCACTCCTTCATTACAGTGAATGGCTTACGCTGCAGTGACGAGGTGGCTCCTGATTGCAGCGGCTAATTTTTTATGAGTTGGTGGCACGCTGGCTGAACTAGTGTCAGCAGCAGCATGCCACAGCATTGGGAGAAGTGGGACAAGCCTTTACAGGCTGTGGAGGCTTTGGCCACAACAGTGCTGCACCTCCACAACCTGCTTGTGGAGAAAGCTGCCGCAATATATTTCTTGCGCATGCACGCAATCAACATAACAATGGTTTTAAAATTATCTTAGAAAATATCTGAGAAACTAAAAACACACTGAGGATGAATCTAAGGATGCCAGAAATTCATTTTTGCTTAAAAAATATGATTAACTTTTTTGCAAACTAATATAATGCTGCTTTAAAAGCCTGTCCAACTGGAAAAATGTGAATCAGTCGACAGCTTCTCACCCAGTTGCGTTAAAACTGATATAGCTAAATGGATAGGTAGGCACAGATGGATTTTTTACATTACTGTACTTAAACTATGTAGTTCTTTTTTAAAAAAAACATTTTATTAATCGTTTTAAAGAAGATACAGTCTCCACATATGAATTAATATTTGCATATGTTTCAAAGTTACAATAGAAACATAGAATGTGTTGACAGGAAAGGACTGGTAGTCCCATTTAGTCTGCCCTATTTTCCTTGTCTAACACTACAACATGGACTCTGTTTGGTCACAGGTAACCCTTACCTCCATTTTTTATACCCATGTGTCTATTCCATGCACATTTGAAGCTCCTCGCCGTCTTCACCCCTACCACATAGAAACACAGAAACATAGAATTTGACGGCAGATAAGGACCGCTTGGCCCACCTAGTCTGCCCATTTTCCTATCTAACAGATGAGCTGCAGATCCGAGTTAACCAACAGCTTACTTCCTCCTACCCCCCACTAGGACTGCCTTATGTCTGTCCCATGCATTCTTGAATTCCCCCACTGTTCTTGACTCCACGACCTCCTCACGGAGGCTGTTCCATGCATCCACAACCCTCTCTGTGAAAAAGTACTTCCTCACATTACTTCTGAGCCATCCCCCCTCTATCTTCAAATTGTGCCCCCTTGTTCTTGCACATCTCTTTTTCTGAAAGATGCTACCCTCTAGGGCTTTGTTGATTCCCTTGAGGTACTTGAAAGTTTCTATCATGTCCCCTCTCTCCCTTCTTTCCTCAAGGGTATACATATTAAACTCCTTTAGTCTTTCTTCGTATGTCTTCTGGTGCAGACCCTGCACCATTTTGGTTGCCCTCCTCTGGACAGCCTCCACTCTGTCTATGTCTTTGCGGAGATGGGGTCTCCAGAACTGCACACAGTACTCCAGCTGGGGTCTCACCAACTGTCTGTACAGAGGGATAACAACTTCCTGTTTTCTACTATTGATGCCTCTCCCTGGGCATCCCAGTATCCCCTCAGCCTTCCTTACTGCCTTCTCACATTGCTTGCCTGCCTTTAGGTCATCTGATATAATTACCCCCAGGTCCCTTTCCATTTTTACTGTTGTCAGTATCTCACCCCCCATTGTGTACTCTTCTCCTGGGTGTTTGTTTCCCAGGTGCATTACCTTGCACTTCTTTGCATTGAATCTGAGCTGCCATACATTTGACCATTCCTCCAACATAGCCAAGTCCCTTCTCATCCTTTCCACTCTATCTTGAGTATCAACCCTGTTGCAGATCTTTGTGTCCTCTGCAAAGAGACATACTTTTCCTTCCAGTTCCTCTGCAATGTCACTTATAAAACATTAAAAGGGACCGGTCCCAGTACTGAACCCTGCGGTACCCGCTAGTAACCCTCCTTTCTTCACTGTGGACTCCATTTACTACTACCCTTTACGTCCTGCTGTCTAGCCAATTTTTTATCCAGGCTACCACCTTGGGAGCCACTCTAAGGCTGGCTAGCTTGTGTATTAATCTTTTGTGTGGGACTGTATCAAATGCCTTGCTAAAATCTAGGTAGGCCATGTCCACAGTCCCTCCCTGGTCTACTACTTTGGTCACCCAGTCAAAGAAATCTATTAGAGTCTTCTGACATGACCTTCCCATCGAGAATCCATGCTGTCTTGGGTCCTGTGCCCTACTGGCCTCTAGGTACTCAACAATTCTTTCCTTCAGAAATGATTCAATCTTTTTCCCTACCACTGAAGTCAAACTAACTGGTCTGTAGTTTCCTACCTCTGTCCTGCTCCCACCTTTGTGAAGAGGAATCACATCCGCCCTCCTCCAGTCCTCAGGTACCACCTCATCCTCCCATGATTTGCTAAAGAGAGTAGTCAGTGGTGTCACTAGTTCTACCCTTAGTTCTTTTAGAATTCTTGAGTGAATCCTATCAGGCCCCATTGCTTTGTCCACCTTCAATTTTATTAGTTCTTTCAGCATCCTTTCTTCTGTAAATGGACTGGTATCGACCCCCCATCTTAAGAGTGTTTCTCTTGTTTGGTTTAGGTACCTCCCCCGCCTCTTCCTTTGTGAATACTGAGCAGAAGTATTTGTTCAGTATCCCTGCTTTTTCACTGTCACCCTCTACCTACATTCCATCCCCTTTATTAAGCCTCAGTATCCCTCCCTTGGTCTTTCTTCGCTCCCTAATGTACCTATAAAAGGTCTTATCCCCCTTCTTAACAGAGTTGGCTATCCTTTCCTCAGTTTGGGCCTTCCCAGCCTCTTTCTGCTTTAACTGATAAAGTTCTCTGTCCTGCTCCTTCTGTGTTTCCTTATATTTCCTGAATGCTGTCCTTTTCTTCTTAATCTTCCCTGCCACCTCTTTTGAGAACCATAGCATTTTTTTCCTTCGTTGTGTTTTGTTGATTTGCTTTACACAAAGGCTTATTGCCTCTGCGATGGCTGTTTTGATTACTCCCCATTGTTCCTCCATCCCTCCTTCTTGACTGTTTGCTAGTGCTTTTCTGAGACACTCTCTCATTTTCCCAAAGTCAGCCCTCCTAAAGTCCAGTACTCTTGCTTTTTATGGCTTGATTGTATGGCTGTGTTTATCGTGAACCACACTGTTTGGTGGTCGCTTGTTTCACATGTCTCACACTTCTAAATCTGAGATTCTTTCTCCATCCCCATTTGAGACTACCAGGTCTAAGATTGCTCCTCCTGAGTGGGTTCCAATACTAGCTGTCTGAGGAATGCCCCCTGTAGGGCATCAAGAATGACCCTGCTCTTGGATGTGCTGCAGCAAAGGTGCTCCAGTTAACATCTGGCATATTCAGGTCCCCAATCAACAATATCTTCCTTTTTCTGCCATTCTAAGGAAGCCTTCTATCATTTCCTTGTCCATTCCCTTCCCCTGAGATGGGGGTTTGTATACAACCCCCATGCGGATTGTGGTGCCATTTCCTGTCTCCAGGGTGACCCAGAGTGCCTCATCTGCTCCCTGTTTACTCTTCAGTTCTGTTGTTTTGATCCCTTCCTTTACATAGACAGCTACTCCTCCTCCTCTTTTACCCTCCCTGTCCCTCCTGTAGATTGTGTATCCTGGTATGTTGACATCCCAGTCATGGTTCTCTGTGTACCATGTTTCTGTGACTGCCACAATATCCAGGTAACCCTCTTCCATCAAGGCCACTAGTTCAGGGAGCTCGTTACACAGACTACGGACACTGGTAATCATCACACTCCACTTTTTGATGGCCTTACCCCTTTTAGCCCCATTCTTGTCTTTACTGCCTTTGCCTTTTTTTACATTTACCTCTGTCCTGCTCCCTAATGACTTCTCTACCTTGATGTTTACTTCACTAATTAGCTTGTTTTGTGGGGGGAGGCTGGGATTTCCTTGCTCCTTTTCAGTGCCTCTCCCCTTGGCTAGTTTAAATGCTTGCCAATGAAGGATTTAAACCTGTTACCTAGGATCCTGGTTCCCCCCGGACAGAAGTAGACCATCGCACCATTGGAGGTCTGCATCCCTCCAGGTGGCTCCCCAGTCCCCAATGAAGCCAAAACCCTGAGCTCCATACCAGTTTTTCAGCCATTCATTGAATTCCCTGGTGAGGAGTACCCTAGCATCTCCCTTGCCATAGACAGGCAGCACCTCTGAGAAGGTTACTGTATGCGCTACTTGTCTAAGGCCCCTCCCCAACTCTATAAATTCCTCTTGCACTGCTCTGATCCCATTCCTAGCCAGGTCATTTGTCCCTAGGTGGACAATGACATCCAGCTCCCTCCCTTGTGCAGCTCCTCCCATGATCCTGAGGATTCGCTTCCTGTCCCTCCAAGCCACGGTGCCAGGCACTCCCTCTTCCCTTCCTCCCCCATTTCTACCCCCCCAATGATTGAGTCCCCCCACCAGGAGTTGTTTCCTTCCCCTGTGGGGTCCCATGCCACCCTCCTGTGGGTCTCCTTTGTGAAGGTTCCCAGCATCCTCCTTGGTCTCCACTGCAGGTGCCTCCATAGAGGAACCACTATTCACCAGAAGAGCAAATGAATTATGGAGAGGTATAGCTGGAGGGATGCAACTCTGTTCCACCACCCTTTCCCTTCCTGAACCCACCCTGGTTCAGCCTCTCCTCTTTCTTGGCAACCTCTGAGGTAGTGGCATTGGCCCTGGTGGTCCCTGGGTGGGGGAGGAGGTTTCACGAATCCTAGCCAAGTCAGCCTGGAGATGGGCAACCTCTTCCCTCAGACCAGAGAGGTGCCTGCAAATAGGGCAGCATCGCAGCCTCCAGAATGTCTCCAGGAACACTGCCGCCCCACAGCCATTGCACTGCACCACTCCTATCATGTCTTAATTTGTGTCCCCTCTCCTGTTTCTCTGTATGCTTACTCTCTCCTCTCCTTACAACTCTCACCCTTCCTGTTCTGGGACAGCAGCTTCCTATATTCTTCAGTAGCCTCCTTCTTCCTTGCTAAGTGTCAGACCACCAGCAGCTGGGAGGGGGGGCGAGTGAGCTACTTTTTTCCTTTAGGGTTGACAAAACCAATGTTCCTCTATGATCCTTCCCTTCCTATTGCCAAACAGGAAGTTTCTGTTGACAGTCAAATCCAGTGGCTATAAAAGTAGAACTAGCTTAGGGTGGGTAGGTGGAGGGGTGGGATGGAGGCCAATTAGTAAGAAAAAAGGCTAGCAACAGGAAGTTGTAATATGAGTCACCTGCTTTTATAGTGTCTAAGCCACACCCCCAATTAAGCTCTCGCTCCTCCTACTGGTTTATCAAAGTAAGTTGATACAGTACCCTTCCCAGCACAGAACACACACTGACTTTCTTTCTTTTCTTTCTTTTTTTTAACCCTAAATAAGACTCCTTCTACTTCTAATAAAGTATCTGTCCGCTTAATCTCAACTTCTGGCAGGCTGTTGCAGACATCCACCACACTTTTGTGAAGAAGTATTTCCTTACATCCCTTTAAACTCCCCCCAACCCAAAAAGCATCATAGGATGTCCCCATATTCTAGTGCTCCTGCTTCGGTGTTCATCCCATAAGGTACTTATAGGTCTCAACCATGTCGTCCCCCTCTCTCTTTCTCTCTTTCTCTCTCTCTCTCTCTCTCTCCTTCTCTCTTCTAGGGAGTACTTTTCAAAATACATCACAATAAATAGAAATCAAAGTAGCAATGGTACTAAAGGTGCCAAAGAAGGTCTGCATGAAATAATTATGTTGCTGGAAAGAAAGCCGATAGGCCTCCCCTGGCAATTAAAGGGAGTGGCTGGGTGACTGAGGTCTGAGATACAGCATCTATGAATTGCAGTGAGAATGAAAAAAAAAATTCAGCTCAGGGGAGAAAACCTGGGCCCCTACTCTCCACTGCTTGGTAGCCTGTATCTGTAATGCTGCACTAAGATTCCTAGACAGGAATTGTATCCAGCACTGAGTGCAACCCCATACACACACACACACACACACACACACACACATTTGCAGTGAATTGTCATAATTAACAATCTAATTGAAGTAACATTTCCCAAGCTGCCTTTAAACCTCAAAGTTTGATCTAGAACCTTTTAAGTTGTCAGCAGTATAGAATATCAAACCTTGCTGAAAGTCTATCATTAACATCAGCAGTGACAGCTAACAATATCTCTCATACTATTTAAATTGAGTACATGATACATAGCATTGAGTTACACATTGGAATCGTGAACTGAGAGTAACATTACATACATTGACTTGCAATTTGAGTTACACATTGGTACAATGAGTGAGAGTAACAGTGACAGGGATTTACAACAACCTTATATGCGGGGGGGCTACATCAAGAAGTGATACAACATGGGGTAGGTTTAAACAGTACTATGTTGTCAGCCATGGGAGAACATGGAATTAGGTTAAGACCTGAATTATGTTTACAGAATACTTAGATGACAGCCACTATCTATGGGAACATGTTAGACAGAGAGACATGGCTAGAAGTGTAGTAGGGGGTAAGTGCAGAGCTTGGTAGATATATGCCAGCATTTGTAGACATTTGCTAAAGCCACTGGTCAGACTGCATAAGATCTAGGGGGAACAGTGGAGGGGTAGTAAGTAAGAATGGGGGGGAAGGGGGATTGGGCAAGTGGGGGGAAAGAGGAGGTCAAATGCATGAACAGTTTACTGCATAGAAGTTTGTCAGGGCAGAGGACAGGGAATGCCTAGAGGAGAAGTGACAGATTTGGACCGGCAGGTCATTCCAGAGATTCAGGAGATGGTAGGAGAAGGCCGATTGGCCTTCAGTGGTCCGACGTTAAGGGATTACCAACAGTCAGGAGTCAGTAGACCTAGGGTCATGACAGGGGGTTGGAGGAGATGATGGAGAGGAGGCGAGGTAGGGTGGAAGGGACCCAAACCAGAGGTTAGAAGCAAATTTAGCACTGTGGAGTAGGCACCAGCTGTCAAGGGAGGAGAGGGCCAGCGAATGGTAAAGCTCGCAGTGGTGGTACGAGGGGGGCATCGAGGGCAAAATGACAGAATGCATTGAAGAGAGGGTCCAGTCTGGATCGCAGTCTGGATAACTTTCAAGTTATCATCAATATAGAACTTTAAATCTTGATGAAAGGATATCACTAGCGCCATCAATGACATCTAACAATTTCTCTCATACTACATAAATTGTAATGAGAAAGGTGCCAAAGACGATCTATTTGAAATAGTAATAATAATGTCACCAGAAAGAAGGCTGAGAGGCGTCTCCTGACAATTAAAATGGTAGTGTCTTGGGGTATGGGGCTCAAGCCACAGCATCTATGAATTGTAGTGATAAAGAATAAAATGCTCCACTCTGGGGATTAAACCCAGGCCCCTTACTCTTTGGTAGCCTGCAGCTCTAACACTGTACTAAGCTTCTTAGACAGGAGTTGCATGCTGTGGCAAAGGACATCCAGCACTGAGTGAACCCCATCACAGTTAATTTTCGGAATGAATAGTCTGTCTATTTGAAGTAATGTTTCCCAAGTTGCATTTAAACCTCAGTGTCTGAGTTGGAGCCTTTAAAGTTATTAGCAATATAGAATGTTAGATGTTGCTGAAAGTCTATCACTAACATCAGCAGTGACAGCTAGCAATCTCTCTTATACTACATAAATTGTAGTAAGAAAGAAAAAAATGTTCCCTTCTTTGGATCAAGTCCAGACCTACTGCCCTCTACAGCGTGGTAGCCCATAGCTCTACTGCTATACTAAATGTCCTCGATGGGAGATGCATACTGTGGCAAAGGAAATCCAGTGGTGAGTGCAGACACCGCCCTACACAGCTGCAGTGCATTTTCATAATTAACAGTCTATCTATTTGAAGTAGTGTCAAAGTCTGAGCTGGAACTTTTCAAGTTATCAGTGAGCTACCTTGAAAACCGGTCTCAACATGTAAAAATCGCGGATGTGCAGTCTAATGCCAAACCTGTTCTTTCTGAAGTTCCCCAGGGCTCTATCCTGGCCCCCCTCCTTTTCAGCTTGTTCCTTGACACACTGCCGGACTCCTGTTCAGAACAAATCATACTATACGCTGATGATGCGGTAATCCTTGCCTCCCACCAAGACCCGAAGCAACTGCAAGAAAACCTCCAGCTAGGCTTCTCCTCGGTTGAGAACTGGTTCACAAAGCACAAACTGATCCTTAATCAGAAAAAAAAAACAAGGCCATGATTTTCAGCTGTTCCCATAATAAACATAAGCACCATCATCTCTCCATTATCACCAGACAAGGTGCTGCTCTGGAACAGGTCCAAACCTTCAAATACCTTGGGATCACCCTTGACTCTCACCCCTCCTACGCTGCCCACATAAATAATGTTGCCAAAGCTGAAAACGCCTGACTGGGCTAACTATTCCACCACAGGAAACACCTAACTCCTGAAGCACTGGCTGTCGCCATCCAGAGCTCTATCATTACCATTATTGACTATGGCCTTATCATATATGGCTCTGCTACAGCTACTGCACTCAAACGTGTATCCACCGCCCTCGACAAGGTTTCACGGCTTGTCACTGGCTCCCAATGTCTTATGCACACTTGTGACCTCTTTCTCAAACCAGATGGTTGAAACTTACCAAATGAATAAATTACCAAACTTGTATTACTGTGAAGAAAATAATGCTGGGCCTTGCCCCCAGTCTGTGCTCTCCTACAACCTAGAAACTACAACCCCAACACCAGGGGGTCAAAACCACAACTTCTTCAAATCCCCCGTTGCTGCACAATACAAGGCCAAAGATCCTTTGCCTATCAGGCCCCCAGCTGGTTCAACAGTCTTCCCAGTGATATCTCCTCCACACCATTGCTCAGCACTTTTAAGTCCAGGCTCCGCCTCTCACTCATTGCCTCCAGCTCCTGCGACTGCCTTGGCTAAGCATGCCATGTGGTTCCATAGCCGAAGTTGCCCTAGTGGGCCTTCATCTCCTCCAGCACTTTGCCTGCACTCTGTCACATCTATTGCACTTCCCCCATCTGCCCACGACAATGTCACCCGACTGCTCAGCTCCCTCCTTGTCACTCCACCTCCCTCCCTCTCACCCTACCATGCTCCTATCCCCTTCCCTCCTGACCTTCTCTTCTCTCGCTGCTTCCCCTACCCTCCCTACCTCCTTACACTCTCTACTCCCCCTACTCCCATCCTCCTCCTTATGTCCCGGACTACCCCCACTCTTTCTTTTTTCTTTCTTCTCACCTAGTGTCACATTATTTTCCACGTAACGTTAAGCTGAAATTGTCCCTCCTTACAAGATGTATACTACACTCATGTTTGTCTGACTGTGACCAATGATGTGGAACCTTTGTAAAAGAGCCTCGGCTCAAAGGTACTTGTAATCCTAGAACTAATAAATAAAATTAAAAAAAAAATCTTGCTGAAAGAAATCACTATCATCATCAATGACATCTAATAATTTCTCTCATATTACATAACTTGTAATGAGAAAGATGAAGTTGTTCTCCACTGTGGATGAAACACAGCTTGTGTAGGTCTGAAACTCTATGCCAAGACCTAAAAGCCCTATCAGTGACATCATGCAGCCAAATCACTCACTCTGAATATACCTTTGAACTTGTCTAAATGTAAAAAAGAGTACACATGACCACAGCAGGCACTTGTAGCAATGCTGTTGGTGCCTTAAAAGGGATCTAATTCAATGATACTTCATTCTCAGCAGAAACTTTCATAGCCTTGCATTTTTATGCCTTAAAAAGAGAAGGCTTCCACTTTGCCTTATTTCAGGGCAGTGTTGTTCACTTATTAGTAGAGTGTACTATAAAACTCTGTACCAGAAGGGCAAGGGTTAAAATCCAACCTAAACCCTGGTTCAAGATGTAAACTTAGGTACGTCATCATCTCAGAGCAAGTACTGTGAACTAGATGATCAAGGTTCCAATACAAATTTAGGCACTTAATTACAAGTCATTTGATCAAGTCATTTAACCTACCTGTGCTTCAACACCCCCCTCTCCAGGTGTAAAATTGCAGCAACAGTTTGCTGCAGACAAGATGTTGTAACTCACTTGGACTATCTTTTGGGGGATTTCTAAAATACAAATGGCATGAGCCTAAAGCAGTAGTGTACTTTGTAATGCAATATTTAAATACATAATGACAAGCTCAAGGCTGGTTTACAGCCTTGCAAATCAAGAAGAAAGATGTGTCCTTATCAACAGAAAGCACATTCTCTACTTCAGTTTTTCTATGAAAAAAAGATCCTTTTGGTGCTGGTGTGTCCAGTATAAAAAACTAGTGTCTGGACCTCAACCCCTACACTTTTGCTTCCTGTCTAAGTAGCACTGAAATAATTGCAGAAAGAATGGCAGAACTCCATCTTGTGCTGCATGCATTCAAGACCTAGTGAGTCGTAGCTAAGGCTGACGATCAGCCGAGTATCAACCTGTGGTTCCTCTCTCTCCTAACCAGCAATTTGATGTTTGATCACTAGAGTCAATGAGGCAGGCTGTCATTTACGTTTGCGGAGAGGTATGAGGGTGTTCAGAACCTGGACGCACACCCATTCTCCTGCTCAACTGCAGCCATAATGTAATAATGCAGTGCTCATCTACAGCTAGTAATGAGGGGGAACATTTCCCATTCATCTGCCTACCTGAGCCTCAGTCTAACCAAACAGGATCTTGACTGGAGAAAGACAAAGTCTGAAGGCTCATTTCTAACATGGAAAGATGTGGCATTCTGCACCCTCCCACACATCCGGATTTGCCGGGTTGTCTGCTAGAGGAAACAAAGAGATTTTTCAACTCATACTGCCAAAAAGCAGAATGTTTACAGCACTCAAAGGATGATGACTAATGGACCCTATCATTTTCACAAACAGCATGGATTAGAGTGCATTTGTACAATAATGTGTAAAGTACAACATCAATTCACACGTATCACATACTGTTACTGCAGAGGTAATGTATACACCACAGTAAACGTGCTGATTCCAAAATAAGCCGATTTGCCAGAGGGTAAGTATCTTTGCATCTCCAATCTGCCTATGTATTTTATAACCCTTGCAGTGGAAAGTGAGGGCAAAGCCCTCTGGTAGTTGTGAAAGGAAATGAAGTTGCTGTCCCTGAGCTTACCTCCGTACTAGTGTTCTCTCGCTCCACCTGTATTAGAAATATCAATTTAGACTATTAACACCAACTATGAAAAAATAGGCCTTTCTGAAACTACAGAACTATGCATTTATCCCACACTGCACTTGGCCCTGCATTTAGCTTAGTTCAGAGGATCTTATACGGAGAACAAAATGCATCAAAGAAAACAAGCATTTGTCAATGCCGAATGTTGTCTTGCTGGCATTGGCATTGGTAGTGCAGGAGTTAGAGAGATGCATAATAGGAATGGCAGTGAGGTATTAAACTGATGCCAACCCACTCCCACCCTGCAGAGACTAACAGGCATTGGGGTGTGCCTTTGGGTTGTCAGCCATAATGCTCATGCCATTTCACCTCACCCCACCCTGCAGACACCGACAACTGTCGCGTTGTGCCTTTGGGTCTGCGGACCTTACGCTCACCCCATTCCATAAGGAAATACACTGAGATGGGTGCAGTATAGGAGAATGAGGTGAACTTTGGGGCCAAAGAGTCCAAGGCACACCTTGATGCCTGTCACTGGCTGCAGGGTGGGGGTGGGGGTGGAATGGCATGAGCATTATAGCTGACAATCCCAAGTCACAGACCTGACTCCTCTCAGTCTCTACAGGGTGGGGCGTTACGGTTGGAAACCCTAACGCCATAAGCATTTGTTGGTATTTTCACTCCAAATTTTCAACTTGGACTTTTTGTGACCCCCACTTCATGAACAGTGGCACTATCAGTTCGTTAGCCGAATGGTGATTTTGCACAGAGACTGTGCCATTTGGCGCCACAGGTGTGAAAATACATTTTGGGAAGGATGTGAAAAATGACAGCTGTACTGTTCATGAGGAGGTGTAAAAGAATGGCACTGTTGAAAATCTGGAGTGAAAATATGAAAAATTGGTGAAGTCACGAGCATGAGTAGAAACTGCACAATGCACGCCTGTAACGCAATTATTTTGGGGTTGTTTTTATTTGTTGTAACATTTTATTGATTTTCAACAAAAGAAGGTAGAACAAAACTTACATCAGTAAGGCCGAGACCTTTAAATATGAATCATTGTACAGGTGCTTGAAAGCAATAACCATGAAATAAAAAACATATGGGGACGGATAAGTTTGGGAGGGAGTGAACAAAATTAATTCATAGGAGGGAAGGAAAAAGGAAAGGAATCAACAGGTTACTTTCTTAAGTGTGTACAGGTGAGTCCAAATAAGGTTAGCATACATTCAAGACTGCCCAGTATGAGAGATATAGGACCTGTGTGCGACCTGTCTACAACTACCTAGAAGGGAGTGGGAATGAAAGGGGATAGGTATTATGGGAGGGTCAATAAAGATAAGGGAGCCCTGAAACAGTCCTATCGTCCAGCAGGATGCAAGCTAAGTATGTATAAGTGTACTCACCAGAGAGCAGAGTTTCTAGACAGTCTTTGCTGGACATAAGCACACCAGACATATCCTCTGTGTCTATTCAAGTCAATCAAGTCCCTTTTCACAGTTTCATGAGAGGAGTTGAACTATGAGTGTGTGTATGCTCTTCAAATTCCACCCTTAATTTAGAACATGAACAGAGAAAACAAAAAATCCCAGAGAATCTAGTTCGTAACATGAATAACAACTGTGATATAAGCACAGCAATCAGGAACAGACAGTTGTATATTTTAAAAATTCTGAAAAACAGCAGGTTTGTATGGTTAAGAGAAACAGGAGTGAGAGATTTACTAGATATGACACTGAGGAGGTATGGCAGGTAGGTGCCCTGAGTACACTGAGTGACAATTCGCTTGGGATAACAAGATATTGACCCAACTGCATCCGGCAGGGTAAGAGGGTATTCATCCTATGCCAGTCTGGGGGTGAACATAACTTAAGCAGGGGGCCCAGCAGAGTCTAAATGTGGAAATTTGGTATGTTTGAAGGTGGGAAATTCTGTCTAGTTTGGCAAGGTCTGAGAGTGAGGCCAATACTTCTGTGATTGAAGGGACCAGTGTTGATCTCCATTTACAGAGCAAGGCTCTCTTAGTCTACATTGTCAGAAGGGCGAGCCACCTGTATTCTGGTGGGGATAACTTGGGGAGGTCAGTGGTGATACCCAGGTGGTAGAAAAGAGGGCTAAGGGGAACTTGATGCTTTAGTACTTTAGAGGCCACTTCTTATATTATCTGCCATAAAGGCTGAATTTGTGGGCAGGACCACAATATGTGCATCAAATCTCCCCCAGGAGCTTGACATCTCCCACATTTGTCTGATTCTAGGAGTTTAGCTTTATGGAGAATCACAGGGGTTCTGTACCATGAGTGGGCTATTTTGTTTTGTATTAATCTTGATCTAGCATCCCTCAGCCAGTTATGTGTGTCTTTCCAGGCCAGGCCCCAGGCCTCAGAGGAAATAGGGAGTTGTAACACTGTTTCCCATTTATGTTTCGCTTCCTCTGATTGGGAGGGTAAGGAGTCACAGAGTCTAGCATAGATACGCCCTGCCAAACCTTTCAGGTGTTGGATCCAGGTTTGAAGAGCTGATGGGGTGCATTGTATCGTGAGGGGATTCAGGATGTGTCGTAGGGCTTCTCTAAGCTGTAGGTACCTCCAAAAGTCAGACTGGGGGATACCCCACTTATGTCAGAGGAATTGAAATGTGTGTAATGTGTTGTTGATGGGATCCGTTAGGTCTCCAATTATGGAACTCCCCAACATAGCCCAATGTTTCCAACATATCCAGTATCCCCCGATAGTAATGGAGGGGTTCTGCCAGATTGGAATATGGGAAATTGGGATGTATTTCATCTTCATCCTCCAATGAGTGACATACCAGTTGGATCTGGAAGCCTTTATCATGGGTGAAGTAAGGCCAGGATCGGGTCTGTTGTGAGGTCAGGATTTGTTGTTGGGGCGTGTGAATAGGAGTGAGGAGGGGTGTAAAGTCCCTGAGATGTCTAATTCAATTTGAAGCCACTGAGGTGAAAGGAATGAGGGGGGTGCATCCACTTAACCATCTGGGCCAGGAGGAAGGCCTGGCAGTATCCTTCTGGCCAAGGGAGGTTCCAGACCCCATACTTCCAGTGGGCCCTAAGCTTGGATCAGCTGTATCTGGGTCTGGTACCTTCCCAGAGGAAGTCTCCTATTAGTTTGTCAGTGGCCATGTACCAGTGTTTGGGGAGGGGGATGGGGATGTACATGAGTAAGTAAAAGAGTTTCGGAGCTGAGACAATTTTGATGGCCGCAATCTTGCCTGCCAGGGTAAGTTTAAGGAGTTTCCATCTGTCAAATTCCGTTTTGATGGAGGAGAGAAAAGGGTGTATGTTAATTTATCAGAGTGTATCAAGAGAGGGAGACAGCACAATCCCAAGGTAAGTAATCCCTTTCGGGGCCCAGAGAAGGCCAGACATATCTGCCATCTGCTGGGTACAGTACATATTGAGGGGCATTAGTTCAGTCTTGGTCTGGTTTATTTTTAGACCAGAATAAGTGTAAAAGATATCTAGGAGATGAAGTAAAGGAGATACGGAGCGTTGGGCATCAGCCACGGGAAGGAGAAGGTCATCAGCGTACATAAGATTTGTATATGTTGTGTTGCCTACTGTGAGGCCAACGATGTCAGAATGGCTTTGTATGGCACAGGTCAGAGGTTCAATGGATAGGACAAACAAAGAGGAGAGAGGGGACAGTCTTGTCTTTTCCCATGTTCCAGTGGAAATGGGGGGGCAGAGTACAGAGTTTGTGTTAACTCTGACAGAAAGCGACGTGTAAATGGCTTGTATCCTAGAAAGAAATGTTTTGCCCACTCCGAAGTGTGTAAGGACTAGGTATAAGTAGTCCCATTCGACTGAGTCGAATGCTTTCTCAAAATCCTCTGCAATAGCAGTGGCTGGAGTGGAAAGAGATCTAGAGAAATGCATGAGGTTCATAAGGGTCCTCAGGTGGTCCGAACTATGTCAATCAGGGATAAAGCCCACTTGTGAGGGATTTATGAGTCCAGGGAGTAACAGGAAGAGCCTGGCTGCCAGGATTTTGGCATACAGTTTACTGTCTAGGTTGATAAGGGAAATCGGGCAACAATTCCCAGGGTTTGTGGTGTCCTTACCTTTTTTGGGAATAACTACAATAGTAGCTTCTCGCATTGAGGGGGGAAGTGACTCTTGAAGCTCTATCTCCTTAAATACCTCTGTCAGAAGGGGAGAAATGGTAGGAGCAAGAGCCTGGTAGAAATCAGCTGTATAGCCGTCAGTTCCTGGTGATGTCCCCAACTCCAAATCTTGGATGGCTGAACTCACCTCCTCCTGGAAAATGGGGAGATCAAGGAGCCACACCTCCTTACCAGTAACAGAGGGTAACTGGAGAGTTTCTAGGAAGGATTGGGTCTCTGGGTTTGGTTCTTTATGTGACGAGGTATAAAGGGATCTATAGAAGAGGGCCATGATGGTATTAATGGACTCTGGGGTAGTGCCCAGTACTCCTTGCTTGTCAAGCAGTCCAGGGATATATCTACTTGCCTGCTGTTTACGGAGTTGATATGCAAGTACTTTGCCCCCTTGTCTCCTCCCTCCCAGAAGGTGTGCCGTAGGCGAAGGATGGCCACTTTGGCCTTTCTGTTAAGCAGTTGGTTAATTTCAAAGCAAAGGCCTAAAATGGTTCTACCTATAGTGGAATGGGTGGAGGAGAAGGGCATGGCCTTGAAGGGTACTTCGGCAGCAGCCAGTTTCTGCTCGAGATCAGATAATTGGTGTTCTCTTTCCCCACGTTTAGCTGCCACAAAACCCATGATGTTCCCTCGCATTGTAGCCTTGAACACCTCCCAGGTATTGCCCGGTGAGGTGTCTGAGATGGGATTCTTGGCGATAAAAATGGAGGCCTCATTTCGAGCCCAGGGGATAAAGTCTGGGTCCCACATTAGAAGGGAATCCAATCTCCAATGTTGGGATGGGGGGCAACAGGGTCTCATTGAACAAGGAGTTGTACTGGGGCATGATCAGATATGATACATGAGAGAATTTTGACATCCAGAGTTTTGAATGTTAGAGTGGGGGGAGCCAAGCCAAAAGTCTAGCATACTGTGGGAGACATTTGGTATCAAGTGGAAGGTGTAGTCCCTGGTTCTGGCATGGAAAAGTCTCCAAATATCTGTAAAACCCTGATCCATATCATTTGGTGCAGCGCCTTCCCACTTCTGAGGTGTGATTCCTTACCTCCATAGTTTCTATCTAGGGAAGGGACTAAAGTCAAGTTGAAGTCACCCCCCATAAGGAGGAGGCAGTCTGGAGGGTGAAATTCCAGGACTACCTCTGCAATATTATGGAAAAATTGTGGGGTATCCTTGTTGGGGGCATATATATTGCAGAGAGAATAATCAGGCCTGATGGGGTGTTGTAAGTCACTATCACCCACCTACCCTTTGAATCAGAGAGCGTCTTGACAAGGGTCCAGGGTAGGGACTTGTGCAGGAGAATAAGTACACCATGTTTTCTGGAGGGGTCGTTAGAATGCACCTACTGGCCCACCCAGTCTTTTATCATGTATTTATAGTCATCACCAATAATTTAGTCTCCTATAGAAAGGCTACTTTAGAATGTAGGCATTTCAGGTGGGCCATTACCTTCTTGTGTTTCACGGGGGAGTTTAGCCCTCTGACATTCCAGATGTGGATCGCAATATCAGACATTCTGCCCTAAGGTGAGCTGAGTCTATTAAGAGAAAGTTTTAACTACTGTAACACTAATAGGTAGGGGGATACTGAAAATCACTTTGAAAAAAGCAGTGTATACCTCCCTTCCTGTAACACTAACTCTAACAAACAATTTCAGTCTCTAATATATTTAGACATGCAGCACATTAACCACCTATATTTCTGGGTATAGAAAATTACAACACTAAGCAGGAGGAAATTGTACTTTCCTTTGGATTCTAACCTAAAAACACTATAACTGACTTAACCTTATTTAACAAAACAGCAGTTTAAAGAGTGAGAAAGGCCTTAACCGATTGGGTCTCCAACCAATGGTATGTCCGATCTCTTCTGTGAGACGTGGATAAGGACAGGGGAATTGTATCCCTGAGTCTAGCAGTATAGGTAGGCTTACTGTATGTATACACTATGCACTGCAACACGTATAGATTAAACAAATAACACAGTGGATTAGAATTATATATGCTCCTGCCCAGAGCATAACGGAGAGGTCCTGGTCTGTGGACCCTCAGAGTAGAAAGCAGGAGATGTCATTGATCAGCCAAAATGGATCCTCTGGATTGGTATTAACTTAGTGGCCTCGAGAGGAGGTTCAACTATTTAGAAAGGTGGGAGGGAGTGGTTTGAGGGAATACGAATAGATGGTATAAGGAGATCTAAGGGAACCCTTCAACGCCATCGCAGCAAACTGCAGGAAGAAACTCCTTTATCTGAAAAGAGGCAACATTTGACCTTACTATAAGCAGCAATAACACATTTACACATTTAACTTGTAGATCTCCAGGAAAAGTGTCTTTGGGGTGGGGGACCTGTTAAGGATACGCCCGTCTTGTGTCGTTTACTAAGGAGCAATAATAAGAGGGTGGCGAAGGCTCTAATATGTATCTTACAGATTAGGCCCTCAACCCCATTTCCAGTGCTCACCCTCCCTGCTCCTAGTTTACTCCCCTAGACATGAAGCCTGGAGTACTTATCTGAAAGCAAGATGTCCGTTCATCTCGGTCGGTCTTCCTGAGGGGCTTGCATCGATTTGGAGAGGCTGGATGCTGTGTTGTGGTCTGTTGGAGAGCCTGGAGCCATGGTGTGCCAGTCCGAGTCCTGTAATGGCAGGGCGATCTCCATGGCAGAGGCCCAGGAGCTGTAGGCATGTTCAGCTGTTACTTTTGCTAGGGAATCAGGAGTGTCATCCATTTCGTCCTGGGAGTCTGTGTCAGGGTGATCGCGGAGTGGCGAATATCGGTTCTGAGCAAAGTACGGGCTCGTGTATGTTGACTCTTCTGAAGTGTGTACAAGAGAGTTATGCTCCTGCTTATCAGAAGGGCATCCTCAGTCCTGTGGGTGTTCACGCTTGAAGTGAGGAGATTCTGAGGTCCGTTTTCGAATTTTGGAGCTACAAGAGTCCAGTTCTTTCGGTGGGGAAGCAATAGGGAGATCCTCCTTCACTGGAGACCTGCGGTCTCAGCCCTTGTTGAAGTTTGAATTATGCCTGGATTGCTGGCATGGTGGCCACGTTTCTGTGATAAATGCCAAGGCAGCTTCTGGAGTGCTAAATTGCTGAGGAATACCGTTAATCGTGATCTTAAGATTAGCAGGATATCGTAGGGTGAAAGGGACCCATAGGGTGTGCCATTTCCATCTAACTTCGGTGAAGGCCTTTCTTTTATTTGCTAATTCAGTGGAGTAATCCTGAAAAATCATAATCTGATGCTCTCTCCACCGAAGCTGCCCCAGTTCCCTAGCCTTAGCCCGAATGGCTTCTTTCCAGTGAAGTTTAGGATAGGGGCGGTAATGGGTCTCAGTCTGTCACCCTGAGATGGTATGGGCTGCAGAGAGTGGTGTGCCCGTTCAATCATAATTCTGGTGGTCAGCAGCAGCTTGAGGATTTCAGGGAGTGCTTGTTGTAAAAATGACAGGGTTTTCCCTTCTTCGCAGCCTTCAGGGAAACCTAGAAGCCATAGATTGTTACGCCAGCTTCTATTTTCTAAGTCGTTGATTTTATCCTGTAGCTGTCTGATTTGTGCTGCCTGGTTTCGCATTGTGGCACAATGGCCTTGTAATATGTTGTCCTGAACTGCCGATTTTTATTCTGCCCTGTTGATTCTGGCATCCAGTTGTTGTACAGAATTTGCAGAGATGTTAGCTGCCAGAGTTAGGGCGTCAATACTGGTGATAGTCGACGCAAACATTTCCCTAATGGAGGGTTCTTCTCCTCCTTTAGCAGACTGCGCCATGAGGCCTTGAGTGTGATATCTGTCCAGAACAAAAGAGAAGCTGGCTTCATAATCCTACCTTGGAATTCCACCAAGTTTTAGCTAAGTATAGAGGAAGACTTCTGACTGCCAATGGCGTAGAAAAATCTTGTTGAGGCTCAAGACTAGAAGGGATTTAGCTGGGTTCTTTGCTCTGGGTCACCAGTGCTAACAGATTACATCTCCATCTAGGTTGCTGGTTAGCCACGCCCCCTTGGGGATGTTTTTAACCAAATTTTCAACATAGACATTTTGGGACCTCTGCTCATGAACAGTGTCACTGTGATTTTGTTACTCTGTCCTGAACATTGATTTCCCACAGCGCCCGCGCCATTGTGCACCACTTGTGCGAAAACACATTTCAGGCAGGATTTGAAAAATGACAGCTGTACTGTTTATAAGGAGTTATAAAAAAATGGCAATGTTGAAAATCTGGAGTGAAAATATGAAAAATTGGTGAAGTCACGAGCATGCATAGAAACTGTGCAACGCACACCCGTAACACAATTATTTTGGGGATTTTTTCAGCATAGGCATTTTGGGACTTCCGCTCATGAACAGTGTCACTGTGATTTTGTTAATCTGTCCCAAATGTTGATTTCCCACAATGACCATGCCATTGTGCGCCACATGTGTGAAAACACATTTTGGGCAGGATGTGAAAAATAACAGCTGTATTGTTCATAAGGAGGTGTGAAGAAATGGCAATGTTGAAAATCTGGAATGAAAATATAAAAAATTGTCGAAGTTAAGAGCGTGCGAGGAAACTGCACAATGCACGCTTGTAACACAGTCATTTCTTGGAATTTTTTCACCAAATTCGCAACATAGGCTTCTTGGGACCCCGCCTCATGAACATTGGAATTGTCATTTTGTTACTCGGTCCCGACAGGTGATTCTACACAGTGACTGCGAAATCACCTTTTGGGACCGAGTACTAAGATGACAGTGCATGAGTTCCTGACATGTGGTCCCAAGAACCCCATGTTGAAAATTTGGAGCCAAAATTCAAAAAAAAAAAATGGCTGAGATATCCACCTAACTTGAAACCCCCACATTTATGCCATTATGCAGCTTACCAGCATTTCTTCATTTGGCAGTTCGGCTTTGAAGAGTGCAGATGTGTTCCCGCTCCACTGAAGATCGCAGCGCCGGACCTCCGGAGGTAAGTATGGGGTGAGAGGGGTGTGTGGGGAGGTGGGGTGTGCAGAGGGTGGGTGTGATTTGGGGGGACATCGAGCACAATGGACCGTTTTCTTTTTTTCAGGTACAAAAAAAAAAACAGACACTGTGCCATGGGACGATTTTCTTTCTTTACAGGTGAAATAAAACAAATGTTGGGCACACTGGGGTGGGCTCCCAGTGTGCTCCATGACTTTCAGGGGTGATGTTGGCCACACAATGGGGGTGGGGTGGGGGCAGGAACATGCCAACACGGTCGGTTTTCTGTGATCGGCAGCACACTGGGGTGGGCTTCCATTGTGCCATACAATGTAGGGGGTAGCGGACATGCCGACATGGGGATTGCAACCCCGATGTTGGCCTTCTTTTGGGATTGCGTGGCGGCGGCTCCGTTGCCATATTTATTGAAGTGTTTCACCAGGAAAGGCACGTACGGAAGGCGTGTCTTCTGTGCCACTGCATGACGAGCTTGTCTCTGATTGCAGCGGCACATTTCTCTCAAGTTGGTGGCACTTTGCATAATGTCAGCGCTAGTATGCTGGCTTGCTGGGGAATGATGGACACACCTACTAAAGTGTGCCCTGCATTTGCCACAACACTGACACACTTCTGAAAGTGCTACTATCCCAATATGTTGTTTGCACGTGCATACAAGCCAGCATAAAAATGGGATCCACTCCCGAATTACGCATTTTTTTCAAAATGTGTATATAGTCCACCATATCACACTGCTGATGTTTAGTGACCTGCAAACCACCTCATCAGAATGAAGGTGGTTACTGTTCTTGCTTTAGGTATATGCCTCAAACTGTATGTCCTTGTATAGACATATAGACTTAGCTGAACTGCTTCCAATCCACTGTAAAAATATGAACCATGCTCATTCTCACTCATTTTCTCTGTAGTGGCTAACATTCTCACTCAGCTGGAGACTGACTATTAATACATTTTGGAAAATTGCAAGATTCAGAAGTGGATCTCTAGTCTTTGTTCTTTGCATTCTGAAACTACAGCCACACAGATAGAGTGGTGGCAGGGAGGGAGGCAAAAGCCCATGCACTGCGGTCAGCATAGTGCATGGGGTATTTGCTCCATTTAGCCCACTAAAGAACCAACTTCATATCAGAAAAATGGCCATTGGCAGTGCTTGGGAGTTATATGGAACACATCATGCCAGTGAAGTATAGGGGTGATCAGGAGTATAGGGGTGCAGGAGATCTTTTATGTAGCCAGGACTGAAACCATGCAGGACCTTGAAACCATCAAGTAAATCCTGAAGGGGGTAGGCCATCTGACTTTGTCAGCGAATCGGGTGTTAATATAGGAAGATGGCATTGTTCATTCATTCTATGCAGGACACTGACTAGTGAAGAGGGTGTCTTGTTCCAGCACTGGACAATTTTCTTTTTTTACTGGAATCTATTTTTGTCCTTAAATTTGGAGCTATTGGGGAGCGAGGCTGGATGTTAGAGGGTAGGTAAGGTGGTGGGTTCACTCATGATTTCACACATTCATTGGGTGAAGGATGTTGGTGGCTGTGGTAATTACATGCTTTCACACAGGTGGGGGGAGGGATGTGTATAATATACTATACTTACTTTTATAGGAAATGTTGCCAAGACTGTGGGGAAAAGGTAGGTGGCTGCCAGAGGGAGGAGGGGTTGGGGGACAGCATTTTTAAAGATCTGGGTTGTGACAGGGGGTGGGAACCATTTGCACAATGGGTGTCGTGGATCCCACTTACAAAAAATATTTTTTCTAAAAAAAAACAAAAAAAAACCTCCAATGCACAAAATTAGGGTGAAGTTGGGAAACGTTGCCCCTCCTACACGTAACACAAAGTTCATGACTTTGCACCCATTTTGCTGGTGAAGTAAAAATTCACTGCATCTGTACTCTGGAGCTTCGCGCTCAAAGTCTATGATGCACTGCGATCTCACTCTTCAATGGAAACATAGCCTTTTTGTGTATGGTGCCTATACATTATTCTATATATGGTTCACACTGCCAAAAATGCAGCCTGTGACAGTGTGAACTGATTACCTGCTTCAGTACTGCCTGATGTTTTGTGCGTACCCACCTTCTGTGCTCAAGCTGAAGCCCAACTCAACTCAGTAACAAAAAAAACAACACAAACAAGTGTGCACAAACAGAACTCAAATACAAAACATTCCAAGAGATGGCCAAAGTACTGTAGATGATGTGATACCTTTTATTGGACTAACACAACATTTCTTAGTGCCCAAGCTTTCAGGCTCACATAGAGTCCTTCTTGTGGTGATGGCAGTTTCTATAAAAAGCAAGGCACTGTTTGCATATTTGCAATTGGAGTCATTTTCTTCCTTATTATTATGGGCAGCTATGAAAACTGGATTGTTGTCCCCTACTCTTCATATTCTAGATAGAATTTAGCCTACAAGACCAGCTTTGGGATGAATTTCTCATAGAAACATAGAAGCTGTCAGCAGAAAAGGACCTCATGGCCCACCTTGTCTGCCCTACATCCCTGCCTATTGAGCTGCCACAGACCCTAGGTGATCTCCAGCCTTACTGACCCCCCGCCCCATTACTAAGGTCTCCTTTTGCCTATCCCATGCATGTTTGAAACCTTTCACCATTTCTGTACCTACCACTTCTGCTGGGAGTCTGTTTCAGCCGTCCACCACCCTTTCTATGAAGAAGTATTTCCTCACATCTCCTCTAAGTCTCCCCCTTTCCAGCTTTATATCATGCCCCCATGTCCTTGAGCATCTTTTGCTGTGCAATATGCTACCCTCCTGTACCTTATTAATACCCTTGAGGTATTTGAATGTTTCTATCTTGTCTCTCCTTTCCTCCAGTGAGTACATATTTAATTCCCAGAGTCTTTCCTCGTTGGGCTTCTGGTGCAGGCCATGCACCATTTTGGTTGCCCTACTCTGTACTGCCTCCACCTGATCTATGTCTTTCCTGAGATGGGGCCTCCAGAACTGGACACAATACTCCAAGTGGGGCCTCACCATTGATATACACAGGGGTAACACTACCTCCCTCTTTCTGCTGGTGATACCCCTCCCTATGCACCCCAGCATTCTATTTGCCTTTCCCACTGCCTTATCACACTGCTTTGCTACCTTCAGGTCATCAGTTGTGATGACCTCCAGATCCCTTTCCTGCTCTGTGGTCGATAACACCTCCCCCCCAACTGATAAGTTGCCCTTGGGTTTCTGTGCCCCATGTGCATAATTTTGCACTTTTTGGCATTGAAGCCCAGTCTTTTTACTTTCCCAGCCAAACCAACCTAGAATTAGTCTGTGTAAGACTCATGTCTTACCACAGTATTGCACACCAGCAGTCAGAGCCAGCCTTAGCATGCTGTAAACTGTGCATTCATGCAGGGCCCCAAGAGCAATGGGGCCCCCAAAAAGCCTCAGCTGTCCAGTTTGCCTCCTTTCGTCCTGGTCCTCTATGTTCTAATTCAAGTCAAGTGCAAAAATGACACAAAACTAGCAGAAAACAAAGACATAGGGAGGCCATGGTAGGGATGAGGATGTTCCTTTGGCATTTCGAGACAACTGATATGGGGCCCCAGCAAGAAAGTTTGCATAGCGCCCCAGGACAGCTAGGATCAGTGCTGGCTGCAGCCAGCATAGATTAGTGGTTAACCCTCAGAACTGCTATCCAGGAGATCAGTGTTTGAATAATGATTCCCCTAAAATTCTTTTAAAAATTTCACTGGAGTGGCGATCCATGGCTGAGCGGTGTTGGATTAGTAAAGCTGCAGTACACTAAAGGGAGTTCAGTGCAAGCAAACCTACGAAGGACCCAATCCACTTAGCTGGCTGTGGCCAGGATACGTTCAAACTGAGTGTATCCTAGCCATAGATCTGTGCCCTGCATGCCCATCTGCACTGAACAGTATCCATAGCCCCCATGTGCTGCGCTCCACCACTGTGAAGCAGCATAATGGGGCAGGGGTGGGTAGAGCTGGTCATGAACAGGGGCATCCAACTGGATGCCCATACTGATCCACAAGTGTATCTCTACCTTCAAAGGGAGCAGGCATGTCAGGATACAGCAGTCCCCCACGACTGCCATATCTCCACCAGAATTAAAGTTAATTTCATAAACACACCAGCCAATGCCCATGATATCCCCAGCCCACTGTGGTGGCTCCTAGGGCTGGGGCTGCTAGGGAGGGAGCTGACTGGGCTCCATGAACATTGATGTGGCTGGTCAGAGCAGGGCAGATAAGGACTAGTGCTTCCCTTAGGCAGATGTAGTGGCTGCCCCCTTCACTGGCACTTCACACCATGGTGCTTGCTTTTGAGATGCAGATCATGTTGCCACCTGGCCTGCCCCCATCTCTGCTGCCTGCATAGCCACATGTGTGACTCAGAATCATGTGTGGACTGTGGAGGGAGCCAGCTGACAGGCTGTGGATGTGCAGATGTCCCCACATGTGTGGAGCTGGACCTCTGCACACCACAAGCCCTCATAAACCCTGCTTCACAGGTTCAGAAGGGGGTGCTGGACTTCTGAAGAAGGGGTCTTAAGTGTAAATAATTGTTGTCTGGCACACTACCGGAGGCAAATCTGCATCGAACCACAAAGGTGAAAAAAACAGATAGATAGTTTCTTCCTCACAGCCTATAACCAGCACAAACTCCCCCCTCCCCCCAACGTGAGAACTATTAATGAACTCTCTGAATCACTGATGTTTCCCTGCATTTACATCAGGCCACTCTACTGTGTACTGAAATATTATTTATTGCATGATTTCTGTATGAAGGATTGACCAGTGAAGTTGACCCAGTGGTTCTTAAGTAGGCCATGCTGCTGTATTGTTGAAGGACGGTCATCTTACTTGACAAAAACTGGATTTGAACCTGTAACCTTGTGGATACAAGTGCTGTGCACAGCCTACTAAGCAGCCAGGTACTTAGTCTGCTGAAGGAACAGGGGATAACCGCTGTGGAGAATACTGAGAGGGTGATTTTTCCATTACAAGCTGGGATCCATTTCCAGATAAGAGACTATTTGTTAAGACATCAGCAGTAGGAGCAGTGGAGCAGTGTGATCTAGGGGTTACAAACCAAGCTTGGTGGGAACCTGGAGATCACAGTTCAATCCCTGCTATAGCCACGTATTTACTCTATGAGCTTGGGCCAGCACTTAATTTCCCAGTGTTGCAGTTCACCCAGTTATGGAAATGAGTAACAGAAGGACTTGTCTAGAAATTAGATGTTGTTTGGTTGAAGAAAGTTATTTCCAGATGCATGGAGGGGGGTGTTACATGGACCTCTTTTATTGGTTGGCCTGGACAGCCACCAGAGATGGGTAGAAGGGACCTTAGTTTAACAGCTCTTCTGGAGGATGGCACTTCGACAGTGCAGCACCCTGACAAAGTGTCACATTAATGATGTGAAGCACTGGGGCTTAGTGCAGTCTTTCTTCTGGGTGCAACAAACCTGTGGTCAGAAAAACGTTAACATCTTTTGTGAGTACACAGTGTTTATTTTCACATTTTGAGTGCTGCTGTGTGCCCTCATGAGGCACCCCCATACTGCATTACTGTATGCCTGTAGGTATTTACCCATGCATGAGTGGGGCTAGAACCCACAACCTTTTGATCTTCCACACCCAGAGGTGAACATGCTGCTTACTGAGCCACTGACACTGATGTTACATCTCAGCTGGGCTGGCCTGGGTAAATAAACAGACTGGAATGAAAATCAATAATTATTTTTTTCACCTTAGTCATAGAAACCATTCAGGTGAAATCCACAAGGCATCTAATATGCAGACTCAATCATATTCTACAAGTGCTTATAAACCTGAAGGCCTAGGTAGTCCACTGAAATGGCAGAGAGATCTAGAATAACTGTAAAACTATGGCTGGATACGAGTCATTCTGATTGGCTGTCAACATTCCTTCTAAGAGGGCTATGTTAATGGCTGGAAACCCTCACATACAATAAAAGAATTGGAAGTGTAATGATTAAAACAGTTTTAAAAAAATAAAAACATTTTAGTTTTATAATAACCTTAAGGCACTCCATGCATTGGATTACCTTTATTAATTTGACCCTAGGGACATAAGGTGTTTGGCTTTTGTCTCATACTTCATGATTCCCTTTGTGTTAGATTAAGTCAGTAATAAGCCATGACAGGGTGTGCATTATAGGATTTGAATGCACATCCCAGAGGTGTAGGAATGCACAAGGCCAGAGGTCGAGTACCCTTACAGCCCAGGGGAAGTGCATTAAAATTGTATTATGCACACCCTGGAAGGGCTTATTACATTTATAAAATGTCTCTAAGTAGTTTTTTGGAGGGAGGAAAATTAGATTGGACACCAGACTGTGGATTTATAGAGATTTAATACACGCTCAGGTGACGTCTCTTGGCCAATGAAATTTCTAGATTTTTCTTGCCATTTTTTAACAGAGATTATAATGTTTCTAACCATTTTACAAATGTTAGAAGTGTAATAATCCACTATGGGTGTGCATCAATGCTGTACTAACCTCATTTCCTTGGCTGCACCTTGGGCCTCACAATCCACCTAGGTCGTTCAGTTATTACAATATTATTTCTTACATAACCCAACCCCTGGTCATGCTTTAATGCTTAAGTAACCTTTGACTGTGAAGAACGTAGTTCTTAGGACACCAAGGGGTTCTTGCGAAATCCGCCAACCACGAGAGCGAATTTCGTGGGGAACAATGAGGTAACCAGAACCGTGTGATGTCCTAGCAACCCTATTCTTCACAGTTGGAGGGGTATTATTTATTTATTTATTTTTATAATTGATTGTGTTACCATTTTACAATCAAAATATTGAGTCTGGGTAACTATGGCGGTGACTGGGTAACTAGCGTGACTGACAAAGCACAGGCAGTAGACATGCTGTAAGAAACAGCAATTGCAGTACACATATTTCTCAAGGTAAACAAAAATAATTTACTTTGCAATGAACAGTGAATTGTGCAATTACGTGCAGCAGTGCTATAGTGCTTCAAATGCTTCAATAATCAGATCACAATGTCTCAAGCTCATTACACTCCTAGACTATAGTGACATCACTAGGCCCTTCAAGGTGACATCACAGATTTAAAATTTTAACAAGAATTGGGGGGTCTTTTATAATTAAAGTGCCAGTGATTTTCCCATTTGACAAATAGCCCCCATAGCAGGATTGCTATACCGGGACATCACTAAGGTGTTTGAAGAGTCTGAGAGGTGGATGAGAGGGTAGCAACATGGATGAAAAACTAGCTAAAGGGGAGGACACTGAAGGAGGTGGTGAGAGCACTCTGAGATTAAGAAGGTAATGAGTCAGATACCACAAGGCTCAGTCCTGCAGCCTGTTCTCTTGTTTCATATAGGCTTTTATCCCGTCCCCCTGCCATCAGCCCAGGTTTATATCCTGGAAGCAGGGATACACAGTACCCTGATCAGACAGATTAACTGTCATTCAGATGGTGGGGTGGGGGAGGTTCTTTCCTGTTTTTTCCCCTCGACCCTCCTTCCAACCCATGCAGTGAGCAATACCTCGTATGCAGGTAATGCCCCTGCAAAGAGAGTGATCTCCCTGGCCAGGCTGCAGGGGTCACTGTGGTGCTGGAATCCACCACCAGCCCTCCTTGGCTGAGACATGCTTAAGCAGTAATGCATAACAGGATGTAAGTTATTGTGGGATTTACCCATGCCTTGTGTGGTGCGTCACGAGGCACAGCAAAGCAACTTTAACCACAGAAGAGGTGGGTAAATCTCACCACTACATACATACTGAATTGTATTATTGCGATTATAAAATGAATCTGTATTAAAAACTCTAAAACAAATTAATTTGGTTCAGAGAAACCAACTGTTCGATCAGCAGGCTATATACCAGTTGTCTTTTGCAAGAATTAGTCATGTCAGGTGACACATTTTGACCAATAAGGTTGCATGATTTTTGTGACCATGTTTATAATTAATCAGTAAGGCATTGCAGGGGGTGCATAATGGTGAGGTAAGGTCCCACCTCGGGTGGGCTGAGGCACAAGGTGAAGCCGAGTGCTTCCACCATCCAAGATGGCACATTCTCAACAGTGAGAATGTATGCAAATGTAAGTTAAATTTATGATGTATTGTACTGTTTGTATTCAGTCTAACAATTAAACTTTATTTAACCAGGCAGTTACATCATTGAGTGAGCTCATTTGCAAGATGCTGTCTTAGGTGTTAGGCATGGCTGAAAAAGGTCTGTGCCCAGTCCACTTCCTGATTAAAAATAGAAAATGAAAATGAAATAAAATGAAAATTAGCCCTCCATAACAAACCTCCGGAGCGCTTAATTGTGATTATGAAATGGATCTTTTTAGACTACTGGATGTATTTTTTAAACATATTTTTGTTGCCTACTTTCAGCTGGGCTGTTGTGCTGGGATAACGGCCCAGCTGAAAGTACCCCTTGGCCAATCAGGAGCCAGCATTCTTTTTACCCATTTCATAATGCTGCATGACAACTACCCCATCCTGGCTTGCCGCCTGACACAGTGGTTCGAGTTCACATACACCCAGACTCAGGCTGCCTGCAGGGCAGCATAATCTATTGCTGGGCAGCTGGGCGGCCCTGAGCCCTGGTCCTTTTTAATGTATAGCGGTAAGAGTTCAGGGAAAGAGACAGAAAGATCTGCCTTTTCATGGATAACACCAGGATCTGCTGAAGAATGGACAACAAAGATGAGATCAGAGGGATGAGAGAACCTGAACAGATTTGAAAAGTTCATTGTCCAGGACGTGGCAGCTGAGATTTAATTCCGAGAAATGCAAGGTAACTCGCATTAAGAATGAGAACCCACAAATACAATACCTGATTGGGGGGGGGAGAGCTGACAGAGGAAATTGACTGGGGGTGATAATATCAGAAAGCCTGAAATCTATGGTGTAGTACAACAAGGCAGTGGGGAAGGCAAAGAGGATATTGGGGTGCACAGGAAGGGTAATCACTAGTAGAAGCAGGGAGGTGACCCTTTCCCTGTACAGGTCTATGGCTTTCCCCCACCTGGAACCTGGAATAATATGCAAGGCTCTGGAGCCTACATCTGCAGAAGGACTGTGATAAGGTGCAGGCAGTACAGAGAAGGGTGACCAAGATGAGTCAGGAAATAGAGGAGAAAGCATACAAAAAAAGATAGAGGGACATCAAAATGTCCTGCCTGGAGACATAAAGGGAGTGGGTGGATAACAGTCTCAGGGGACAAAACGGGGGGGGGGGGGATCCCTGGTCTGCCAGGACAAAGTCTGCTCCCACATTCCACAGTTGATAGACAGGGCAGGCCACCCGCTACATCTGTGGCCTTGGGTAACATGGGGTTAACTAAAGGTAAGTGACAGGGCAGGGGGTGACATAAGTAGGGGACATACTGGGAGCTGAAGAAAATGCTCTACAGAAAACAAAAAGTCCTCCTTGTGACAAGTGAGAAATAGTAAGGACAAAGGGAATGAGATTTATCAGATAGAGAGGAGAAACTGACAAACATGGTGCGATATATGAGGGAAGCTTTAGATGACAAATTAATGCTACTGTATGGGTATTATTTATCATTACAAATGCTATTAAAGGGGAACATTCAGGAACCATGCCCATCATAGTTTGAAAATCTGTGAAAAGATCTTTCAAATGAGGTATTGGGCTTCTCTGTAGCTGGCAAATGACCGGAGATATTGATGATTAAGTCTGCCCCATATTATACTAAATGTCCATCACCATGTTTAGAACCTTGTGATGTCACTGATGATTAAGCTGCGGCTGCCTACAATGTGATTAGCTATAGCCTGATCATTAATGACACCACAAGGTTCTAAAAATAGTGTCATTTTGTATAATGTGGGGCAGACTTAATCATCAATATCTCTGGAAAGCTGCCAGATACAGAGAAATCCAATACCTCATTTAAAAGCTCTTTTCATGGATGTTTAATCTATGATGGGCACAGAATGTTCCCCTTTAACTTTGCTTCTTAAAGTATATTTGCCCAGGCTGGCCCAATGGTGTGGACAGCTGAGGTGCTGGTTGTCTTACCTCCACTCATGCCATCCAGGATCATGAATGGACCAGGGTCACTTCAGGTGTCAGCCGAGGAGGGAGGATTGAGTATTATAAGGACAACTATCCAGCTACTTGCTTATATTCCAGCAGAGGTGGGCCAAGAGCAGAGCAAGACCAGCAGATGTGGGCAGAAGGTGTGATTGTGCAAACTGCAAGTGCATTAAGAAACATGAGAGCAGTTGTGTTATACACATTACCTGGTGGGCAAAAAATGGAGGAATCTGGTATCTTCCAAAGGCCCCACACAACCCTCCGTGGCAGGCCACCCACCTGACATGGCCCTGTGTAAGTGGTGGTTAACCCTTAAGTCCAAGAGATGGGCCAGAGATAGGGTTGGGGGAATACTGCTGGGACCAGGGGATGCCACAAAAGAAACCGGAATAATAATAATAAAAATCTTTGCCCCAAAAATGTAATGTAAATTGATATTAGCAAGTGTAAGCTTACTTTCATCTGATATATATAGTTACACTTGTCTTGTATTGCGTGGAAGTACAGTAACTTGTACCATATGGAATATCTGATATTTAAGGGTGTGCAGAATGATAATTTCTGCCTGTGGAACTCTTCAGAAACAATCCACATTTTTCTGGGGAGAAATCCCACCAATAAGTAAACTACATAGTTTTATGTAAACTGTAGAATATTTTAGTAAAGTTATGGTACCCTCTAATTTTCCAGTAAACAGAAACTTGTCCATGCTTACTCTGAAGGCCTGTACTGTCTTTATACCATACCACTTCCTGCATAGCATAGATGTGGGTATCTGATCTGTGTTTCATTGATCACCTTGTATAGCTACTGTTTGTAATGTTAAATTTTAGTGTATTCCCCTAGGTCACATCTGTAAGCGAGATTACTGTACATCTATGTATGTTAACCTGGCAAAACGAGTTCAAATCAATAAATAATAAATACATAGAGGGTCTCAAGTCTACATCAGGCCCCCTTCTTTATCATCTCTCAGCAGCTGTAGTGTGTTCTAGAATACCCTGTCCTCATATCACAGAGGGGCTTATCACAAAGTGGCTCTCCTTACATCACAGAGATGCTCATGTCTACTGCAAGCTCCCCTTCCACTAGTATTACAAAGTGGTTCAAGTGAACTCCAAGGCATGCTTCCCCTATGTTCATGTAACAAAAGGATCCAAGTCTATTCCCCTTAAAATTAGTACATATTTGCACAGCACCTAACTATTTTTATTTAATTTTTTTAAGGACTTTTTGACCAGAAAAGGCACTCTCAGATAAAGTTAATTTCCAGGTGTGACCAGAAAACACTAGGAGGTTAAGTGATATGCTCAAGGGCACACAGGATACTCATGGCATTTATGGGTTTCAAACCTGGGTCTGCTGGGTCTCCAGGTTCGCAACTTGTTGTTCTGATCTCTAGCCTATACTGCCTGCCTGCCTGATTAGGAATCACATGTTGGGGGAGGGAAGGCGGGTTGGACATGACAGACATGGAGTGCCTTCCAAGCTTAAATGATTGTTATTCCAGGCCCCCCCTTGTTCCGTAGCACAATGGGACACTAGTGCATGCTGTGCTTCTTCTACTCTCTTTTTACAGTAAGGCTAATATCTTCTCCATCCTCCACTTTCCTTAGAGCACAGAGGGGCTTCTGTCTACCAGAGGCTCCCCCCATCTTCGGAGCCGAGGGACTTCATTGCACTCCAGGATCCAATCGTACCTGTCACAGCAGGGGGCTATAGTCTTCTCCAGTAGTAGAACTGGCAAACATACCTCTCAAATGCTCAGCATTACAATGTATAGCACTGAGTGCTGAATATATCTGGAATATATTTAGATTCTGGACATGTATATACGCCTGCTGCATTTTATTAAAATGCAGCACAAACAGCCAGAATGCATAACAATTTTTTTCGTGGTGGTGATTGTGGTGGTGGGGGTTGAAGATTACTGTATTACAGAATAGTTGGCAGTATGTGTTTAACATTCATATGTTCAGAAGTACCTGTAATATTATAGGAAACATCAGTATATCTTCCCAGAGCAAGGGTAAAATTGTATGTAAATTACATAGCGCTGTGTGAAATGCATAGCAGCACTTGAGAGCTATGCCGGCAATGTCACCCTTCTGTATTATATAGGATTAGTGAGGTCCCTGGTTTCTACCATAAGGATTAGTGAGGGAGGGAAAGTGGACCATCTTTATAAGAGCCAAAAAGTTTGATATCATCAAAATACGTGATCACACAAACCTGTGCTGTTCATTCTGTTTCCTAATGAGAACCTTTAAACAGTTAACATGTGGGTTATCTCCAGTCCCTGTGGCACTCAAAAATCCATAGAATATGGATCAGAAATGGATCCGACTGTGTATGAAAAATCATTGCAATCATCCAAGTAAGGAATGGACGGAATTGTCATTGTCTCCAATATTTAAACAGGGTTTGTACTCAATTAAATACGATGCCATCATTTATACTGTCAAATGCAGCCAGATATCTAAAAGCAACAAATAGGCAAGACTGTGAGAATCAGAAGCCATCAAGATTTAATTAGAAACATGTAAAAAAAAAAATGCTGTCTCAGTACAGCGTGCAGGTGGAAAAGCTGCCTAAAAACTCGGCAGTAGTTTGTGACTACAGAAAAATCCCAAAGCTTCTTTGCCACTGCACGCTCTAACACTCCAGATAAAAATGGTAAATGTGCACTTGGACGATAGTTTAAAACACAATCTGGAGATACTGTGGGGATTTTAGGAAGTGGAGTGATAACGGCACGATTTAAATTAGAAGGCAGCAGACCAGTCTGTAGAGAAAAAATTAACAAAGTTAGCGATAACAGGTGCTAATTCTGAGGTAACCTCATAGGGAAATGTTGTTGGCACAGGATCAAATAATGAGTCCATTGGCTTAGAGCCAGGGAACACTGATTGGACTTTGCCTGGAGAAACTCTGCTAAATTCAGTTACTGTGTCCACCAAAAAGGCTCCCTTATCTATAAAAAAATGGTCAGTTACAGAATTGCCATGCCTGACTGGAACTTCACAATCTTTTCCTGAAAACAATCTGCAGGTGATACCGCAGTACAATGCTTTATGCTTCCAAGTGTAGCTCTGCCTTTGATCTCCTTACCTTTCCTTTTTACCCTATCCCCCCATCACACCTGTAAATAGGACTTTTTGAGTCTCTGTATCACTAGCCTATTAAAATAAATGTTTAAAATAAATAAAGAAAATAGGAAAAAACTAAGTAGCAGTTTCTTTTTCTCTTTTTTTTTTGCATGTAAAATGTTATTTATTTTTATAATCTTAATCATGAGATACAGATGGTGTGACTTGAGTAGAGCATTTCCTACATAGTAAATGGAATAGGTCACGAGCAGTACCGTGACCTCACAAACAGTGTCAGTGGCTCAATAGGTAGCACACTCGCCTTTGAGGCCGGGAAATCAGAGGGCTGTGGGTTCAGTTCCCACATCTGGCACTTGGGTTAATATCCCAGTACTGACACTGTAGTGCAGCATGAGAGGGGTGCTGCACTTCTGAGGTGCCGTCTTTCAGATGAGACGTTAAACCGAGGTCCCATCTGCCTGGATTGGTGGTAGTTCAGATGGATGTTAAAGATCCCATGGCACTTATCGAAAAAAGAGTAGGGGAATTTCCCCGGTGTCCTGGCCAAATTTCTCTCATTCACTAAAAATACCACCCACAACTTCATCTGGTTCAAGGTCAGTTGGCATTCATCTGTATCCCCCTCCCCCGGGTCGTGCCTGAAAATAGGCAGGATTTGTCGAGTGCACTTACCCGGTCAACAAAAACTAAAAAAATAAATAAACAAAGAGCAAATGCCAGGAAAGGGTGACTGACAGGGGAAGAGACAGAACAAAGCTGCCGAAGTACAGAAAGCGAGGCCCCCTCGGGCCAGATACAGGTAGGTGAGGGCCGTGCAGGCAGGGAACATAGGATGCACCACACAACGGGGTGACGCCCCCCTAACAATGGGACCCAGCATGTAACAGGGAAGCCCGCAAGTGTCCGCATGCCATTGCAAGGTAATGCAGGTGACCAGGTCAGTGTGCAACATGATGGCAATGGGATCAGGGGACTAGGCCCTTTTGGCATTCACCCTATCATGCATCGCTGTGGTGGTGTTGCCATTTTGGATATCACCCTTTGTCCCAGTTGCTCTGTGCCTGGTCACTGTTCCGCGGTCGCCCTTTGCGGACTCGCCCATAAAACCTTGCCCTCATCACATAAAACCAATACAGATAGCATGTCACTACATTAAATTTTGATTAAAAATAATAATAGTAGTTTCTTAGCATGATCATATTGTGATAATGAATTCAATTTGAATAATAGTTATACTTAAACCTCATGAAGGGTCCTTGGTAACTGCTAACAGACCCTGGTTCACGGTGTGGGCTTTAGCAAATTTTTGCTTTCTAATAGCAATGAAGCACTTAGGGGGTTGGGTTTCCTCATAGATACATAGAACACAGAAACATAGAAAATTGATGGCAGATAAGGACCACTAGGTGGCGGGCCCATCTAGTCTGCCCATATACCCTCCTACTTGTAACTTATTTAAAGTAACAGTGTATACCAGCAGTGAAAATTTTCACTTCTAATTTTTTGTTTTATTTGAGAATCAATTTTTACCAAGAATCTTTATTCCTTGTATTGCATTCATTCATTCATGAGTTTATTCCGAGAGAAGCAGAAATCCCTTGAGGCAGACTCATTTACAAAGGAACCCAAAGAAAGCACAGATACTATATTATATGTATATAACAGATAGAGCCAAGTGTTTCAGTAACATTTAAAGAAAAGCAACAAATACACTAGAGTCCAAGGCATACATGTATCAGTCTCCCCCCCAGCTCCTATTTTCAGTCTACGTTAGCATCTTTTATTTTACATCTGAAATAACAAAAGGAGTCCTTTTTTCATATGGCTCAGTGCAGGTTTTCAGCAGTATTCTCTGTTGTGTTTGAAAACCCAGGGCCCGATTCAGAAAGCCCCTTGGAGATCAACGCAAGCTGTGGCAAACCACAGCTTGCGTTGATCCCCGATATGCCAGGGACCCGGTGTCTGATTCATTATCAGGAGGGGTCCCAGTGCCAATGCCACACAGCATGCGGCAAATGTTGCCGCTCACCAAAGTCAAGGTACATGAGAGAGGTTTGCCACAAGCCACAGGACGGTCAGGTGGCATTGGTGCCCGCTGATGGAGACTTGCTGGGAGGCTGGCATGGTCCTATGGGATATGACAGGTGATGAGGATGGTAGGTAGGGCACAGATGGGTGGTGGGAGGGTGGCAACAGGTCCCAAATGGGGACAACACATGGTTGCTGCCATGCCTGTGCTGTCCATGGGTGGTGGCAGCCTCCACATGCCTAGCACCAAGGAGGGGGACCCTGCAGGCACTGCAGTATGGACATCTCTGGGTGTTATGGGTGTGCAGGATACCATTGGCAGGTGGTGGCACGGGTACCCTCCCACCCAGCAATGGCTCCCGGGGTGGTGCATGGACTGTTAGCCCCAGGCTGGTCTAAGACCTGGAAGGTCTGTCCAGCTTTCTGAATGCTGAAAATGTGGATGTTGCAGCCTGCATGTGCCACATGCCACCACACACCGTGGCACGCCCCCCCGGGTCAGGTACAGCCCTTCTGCAAGCTCTGTTTGGTGCAACAGACCCTGCTATCACCACCTCCTGCATTTCTGAATTGGAACTGGTGCAACAATTGACACGGGGAGCCCCTTGCATCAATTTCTGTCAATGCAGGCACCTTGCATCGGTTTTTGGCCCTTGTGAATTGGGCCCCCAATGTCTGTTAGAACACCCACGGCCTGATTTCACAAAGCCAAAAATCTGACGCAAAGTGCCTGCATCAATTGAATTTGATGCAAAGAGCGCCTTGTATCAAAAATTGCACTGTTCATGATTCAGGAACGCAGGCTGCAGCAATCGCAGGATGCCTTGTGACAAACAGGGCCTGAATCAGCCTTGCACCAAATCCAGGGGTGCACCACAGTGCTAGGTGGGCTTGCAGCAGATGTAAACTGCAGTATCTGCTTCAGTGGGATTCAGGAAACTGCACCCCCCCCACCTACAGGGCCCAGGGCTGGTCTAACGGGCTGCATGCCATCCCCAGAGCTGTCACTGCATGAGAGGGAACATATACCGCTACCCACCTGCAGTATCCCGCACCCACAAAGCACTCAGAGCAATCAGTGGTGCGTTGATCACAGGGCTGCCCCATGGTGCCAAGTATGCAGCAGATGCCCCCACGATGGACAGCATAGGCATGGCAGTACCCTACATTGCACCTGTCAGGGATCTGTTGCAACTGTCCCACCACCCATCTGTGCACATCCTGCCCTCCTCATCCCTTGTCCTGTCCCCCATGACCCTACCAGCCTCCAGGCTGGTCCTCATCACAGTGCGCCGATGCCACCTGACTGTCCCACAGCTTGCAGAAAACTTCTCCCATGCAGCATGCTTTTGGCACATGACAAACTTTGCCACAAGCCGCAGGGCATTTTCATAAGGACCCCACCCATTTTTAGAATCAGGTACAGAGTAACCTGTGCATCATTGATCAGTGCAAGCTGTTGTTTGCCACAGCTTGCAATGGTCTAACTGGGGCTTTCTGAATTGGGCCTCCATTGTTTGACATGACTTTCCCTGTGACTATAACAAAGTAGTATGCAGCGGACAGTGCTCCCTGGCCTTGTGGGACAAGACGTGTACTTAAATAGCTAAGAATACTGATGAAAACCTGGCCTATGCCATATTAAAAGGAGGGCTCCTTTTATTAGTTTAAAAGTAAGATGGGGCACTGTGGAGCCTGAGCAAGTTGGTAGCAGATTTTTGAGCTCCGCTGCTTCATGCTGGAAATAAACTTAAATTTAAGCATTTCGAGTTAAAATAACTACATCTTTTTAAACTCTACTGGTGGTTGATACTCTACTAAACAAAATGGGTAACTCACGGAAGGGAAAAGCATCGGAAGAAGGAGCCAGATCGAAAACAGCTCTTGGGACTTCTAACACAAGGGCAACACAAGGCCGCGATTTGGAATCAGAGGAAGAGATGAGAGAGGAAACCCTGCAGACTTTAGGAACCAAAATCAACTGGCTCCTTTCTTCAATGTTGGATCTCTCTAATAAATTTGATTCATTAACGAACCGGGTCACCACAGTGGAAACATCAGTTGAATTAGCCACGATTGCATTGACTGAAGCTACCGAGAGAGCCGAAGCAGCAATGGGAGCTGTCTCAAATGTGCTCAAAGAGAACACGCACCTAAGATCGAGAATTGAAACTCTCGAGAATCAGGCAAGAGCTAATAATTTAAGACTTTTGGGGCTGCCAGAGGGGTGTGAATTGGATCATTTGCTAATGTTCCTCCAGGACTGGCTACTTCTACAGCTGGGGGAAGAAACCTCTCCAACAGTGCATAAATTTCAGAAAGCTTACCGAGTGACCCCTCGAGGATGTCCAGACCATCCAGAGGCCCCACGCACCATAGTTATAGTGACAGATGGGGTTGGTTCGAGAGATTATCTCCTAGCTCTTGCATGCAGGAAGAAATCGCTACTCTTCGATGGGCAGCAAATTCAAATGTTTCCAGATCTCTCTTATGCCACTCGGCAAAATCAGAAACGATTCAATGGAGAGAGAAATGGAGGTGCCCCACAGCATGGTTTTTCTGGTGCGCATTCGGATAGTGCATCGTGGCAAGGTGTATATTTTTTCTGATCCAGAGGAGGCCCAAAAATGGTGTCAGTGAAATGCCCCATCTCAACTCCCCCCCTGAGGACTGGAAGAAGAGGTCGATTTGTCCGACGAGGACATTTCTTGAATTTAACTGCTGTGATACTTTTTATTAATGTTTAATGCCCTAAAGGAGCGAGGCTCATGGGTGAAGGGAAGAGCAGTTGAAATTAATGATGTTCAGACATAGTTTAACGTTTCCTATAAATGGTATTCATAAAGTAGAGAAGTCAATAGAAGTAATGGGCACAATTTTTCTCCTTTAAGTTAAGCCCTAAAGATTGGACAATAGGAATGTTTTCTAATGTTCCTAATGTGAATGACTTTATAGATATATATATATATATAGTATAAGCGCCTTGCTTGGTTCCTTCAAGATGTACAAAATACAGTGCTGTTAAAATTAATGTTTTGCTAACTGAATAGATGATAGAGATGATAGTAGCGCATAGCTCTTTCTGCCTTCATTTGTATGGAATGCACCATTAGGTGCTAATTGTCTGACATGGTATGGTAGAACTTATACCCACCTCAGGTGGGCTGGACTTTGGATATTACAGTTTTGTATTAGCTTGGATCTTTAACCATACCACTCATGGACTCTTTATACAGGTAATTTAATATAAACGGAGATTTAAACCTTTTGTTTTCCCCCTGATATGATGAATCTATAAACATTTAATGGTCAAATTGCATATATTAAGAGGAGTGGCACCCTCCCAGTCTGGAAATATACCTGTACAAATTAAATGTTGGTATGTAACTCTATGTCTATTTATAAAACAATAAACATAAAGTAAAAAAAAAAAAGTAAGAAAAAAATGCAAAAATAGACTCAAAATTGGGAAAGGAGGGCACTGTACAAGACAGAAGATAAGGGGCAATCTAAAATGGAATAAAAAAAACCCTGTAGGTTAACATTTTCTCTATAATATGCAGGAAATGTTTTGTGATTGGTAGCTTGGCAGCAGCTTGTTACAGTATGTTCCTGTTTTCAGAAATGATATTTGTACCTTCAAATGATTCATGTTTAATTGTACCTGAACAAAGCTTCATGTGACAAATTGTATTTTGTACTGTTTTGTTCTTATGGAGAACATTCTGTACAACCCTGTTCATGGAACTAGTAATTTACAGCTCTGACTATGTCCGGGTTTCTGTATGGAACCCTGAGCACTGTTCTGATAGGTCAGCATAAGAATATAAGAATTTCACCAACCAAAGGTCTTATGGTCCATTGAGTCTGCCCAGTGGGGAGAATGTATCCTTAGTTACATGCTTCTCTGCCACCCTGGACACCCTTGCCCTCCCCTTAAATTCCCCCTCATGAAGTCATCTATGAATTTTGTTCTTACCACCACTTCTTGTAGCCTGTCCCATCCCTGAAACAACCTTTCCATGAAACAGTGTCTCCTGGCCTTCTTCTGTAACCTACCCCCTGCCAGTTTGCAGCTGTTTCCCCTCATGCTTCTGTTGTTGCTGGTCCTGAAAAGCCCATTGGGGTCTACCTTCTTGATTCCCTTTAGGGGCTTAAAGTAGTGTTCCTTGAATAGTATCCTACCAGGTCCGATAGCATCAAATACCATAATTCTGGTTGAATTTCAGATGGCCTTGGATGGCATAGACATCTGAAAAAAGGATCCAGCCTCCTTGAATCCTCTGAGATATCTGTGGATCTGACCAGGGTCTGATGGATATGACCATTTGATGTGGGTATCTGCCTATTGGATCTAACTGTCTGAGGTTGGATCTGATGGATCCAAGCTCAGAGCCACAATTCTCCAACTCTGAATCCAACGTTGGATTCACAACTATCTGACTAGGGTTCCAAAATCTGACTTTGGTCAGATTATAGTCGGACTTGGACTTGGAGGTGGATACCAGCAGTATCCAACAAAGAGTAGTCGGATCCACAGAAGCACTATCCAAGCACCACTAGCATAGAGGTCTTACTCATGTCCCATTTTCCCTTCTATCCTCCAGTGAGTATATGTTAAGGTTCTCCAACCTCTGTTCGTATAACTCCTGCTGCCCTGAATCATGGTTGTGGCCACTCTCTGCACTGCCTCCAGCTCAAATTTAGCATTTACATATACAAACAAAGACACAGTAAAAATCTCAAATTACTGGTTCCATGAAGAGAACGGTATAGAGTGTAGTCCATGGATAGAAAGCCATACAAAACACAGTTTGGCACATCAGTGTTTATTTAGGTACAGTTTAATATGGATTATTTGGAGGTGTGACTAACATTTCCATAAATAGCAACATTAAGAACAGCTGCCAATAATCACACAATTCCTATCCCTATCCCTTTAAATGGGAAAGCCAGCACTTAGACTCCCACACCCAGTTGTGGATCTGGTCCCAATCTGAACTTTGTGTGCAAAACATTTTGTTTTTACTTATGGTTTACTGCAGTATAATAACCGGCTAGCATTTTTCCCCACAGGGAAACCCTGTTATAATTTGCCATTATAACCAGCTGGTTATAACAGCGAACACGCACTGGGATTCCCTCGCTCCATGCATGCGCCAGCTGCTATCATACTTTCATCACCCAGAACACTTCACCACCTCTCGAAGTCAGCCTCTTTCCTAGAGCTGCTATGGGACTTGACATTGAGTGCCACTCTTGCTCTCTGGCAAGATGAAGTTTTTTCTTAGCTACCCCTCTGCTACTCTTGCTCAAAAAAAAAAACCATTAAACATTTAAACAGGTGCTTCAATCCAACCATTGACCACACTTCAACCCCACTGCGGCTGCACAGAGATTTTATATAATTGCTGTGGTGAAAAAATGTTCCCCAGCAATTATAGAAAACAAAATATGGGGTAGTGTGTAAAACCCAGACTTTACACACACCCTTGATGTTGGATGCTTGTGGGTTTATGTAGCACCAGCTCCTTGGTGTGTGTAAAATTTGTGTTATACGACTACCCACATGATTTATTCTCTATATAGTAGATTGTATCATGCCGATTCTTCTGACTCCCAAGCTGACATTTGCTGTATCCAGAAATCCCAGAATCCCCTGTGGCTGATGTCAGAGCTGGGCTGCAGCAGTGGGAGATTCAATAGTCTACAGTGCAGATCAGAGGATTTATAGGCTCATATTTGTGAAGCTCCATCTGGAAGCTTTTAAATTTAGGCTTAAGAATTATATTCTCAATGTAACATTTTGGACTGCTTACTAATTTTAACCAATATATTTTAATATGAATTTTCAAATTTTAAAATTTGTTACCTGACCAGCTTGGTTTTCTGTTTTGTAATTGTGTTATTCATTTAACGGTTTTGCTTTTGTTAGGTGCCCACAGCCTCTGGGATGGGCGATTAACAAATAAATTGCCTTGATTTTTGTTTGCCAGTCCTGCTGTTCTCCTAGGGCTAAGTATAGTCACAGAGGACCAGCAGACATTTGATCTGAGCTGATAAAAGCTCTATTATACACTATAGGTTATTGAATCTCCCACTGCTACAGCCCTGCTTTGATGTCAGTTACAGGTGAGTTTGGGATTCCTGCTTACAGTAAATAGCAACTTGTGTGTGAGCAGAATCAGCCTGATACAATCTACCATACAGCAGTAAATGGTAAGTATTTTTTTTTTTGCGCTCAGAGTGCAAATTGGGGCCAGCTCCACATTTGAGTGTGGGACTCTTAGCGCTGACTATTTCCTTTAAGTAAGTCACTTATACTCTGTGCTGCAGTCTAACTGCCAGCTATAAAACTGGGCAAAAGCAGGACCCCACTGTAATTGAGATGCTGCACTTTAGTTGGGTAATGCTGAGAAAATTAAACAGCTTATAATGCATTTGGGAAACATGAAATTATACACCATTGTAACACTGTTTTCTGTCTTTTCTGGGTTTTATCTTTCCTTTGGCTAAAGTGCTGTGTAGAATTCACAAAATCAACAGCAGAGAATTTTACAGAATTTCTGACAATTCTGCCTAATTCTCTGCTGAATGAAAAGTACTGTATGCTGTGGAAATGGCCTTCTTTTTCTCTTGTAATCTGTAGTTCTCCCCTGAGGTGTATGGATAATCTTGAAAAAAATGGGGGGGGGGGACTTCGAATTACTTTACAAATCAACTCTGACTCAGTTGTATTTCAGTCAAATAAAAGCTTTGTTCCTCAACGTTTTGCATATAAATGCTTTTTCAAGGGGTTTCTGTAAAGATCTTTTTAGTTCTTGTAGTATCACTTTATTTAATGAAGTGATACTACAAGAACTACCACTAGAATCTTGAAAAAAGCGATCATAACTTTGACTAACATCTGATTGATTGAACGAAAATACTCAAAGAAATGTCCCCTGCACATTTTCAAGATAATCTGCTGAATGCCATTGATAGCATAATTCCAAAATTTCAAAAATTGAATATTTTTCACAGATTCAGTAATCCTGGTTTACATAAACCGCGGATGCCTTTTCCAGAATCCATGGAAAGGTATTCTGCAATTTGCATAATCCATGGAACGTTATTCAGTGTTTTACCCATAGAAATGTTTTTTTGAATTCCATGGAATTCTAAAAAGTACTTCAGAAGCAAAATTCCCATTCTGCACAAATGCCGCTGGAAGAATTCCACATCCTGGAACCAGCTCTAGTATTTTCTTTACCCACAAGTGTTTATTAATTTTTTGTAGTGATTGGCTCTGCAGGATTTTATGAAAATTGCTGTAAAATGCCATTTTTTTCAGAAGTGGAGCCCGTCGGATGCAGCATGATGTCTCAGGTTACTGCATAACAAAGGGATTAACTGCCATTGAAATTCCTTGTTTTCTGCAAAATGCTGCAGTATTGTGCTGCATCCTGGCAGGCTCCACTGTATATAGAATAGGCTAGCGTAAAATGTTGAATTTTGCCATTTTCCTAGAAAAATGGGTCGAATTCCACAGCTTCACATGTGCTTAGAGAATTCACAAATTCCATAGCATCCCGGCAGATGTGAACTTTCTCAGTTCTGCCTAGCTCTGCAAGTGATCTCATAGTCTCCTGACTGCGACATCATAATAATTTGCATGACAGCACATTGTGATTTATCAACAAAATTATGACATCATGTCTAGACAGGCAGCAGGAGCAGACAAAGTCTGAGGACAAGGATTCTCTTTTCAGCCAGCTGTCCTTAGCAATAAAGATAGGAAGGACAATAAAGATGGGGTGCACAATGGCCAGACTCAGAATATACTGTATCATTTATTCATCGGGGTGGGGGAGGACCATAACTCATGAATGGCAGAACAACCAGAGTTATGAAAGTTCTACCACTCTAAAGTGATGATAACTGTCATATTCTGAGTGAGACCACTTTGTGTCCAGTTTATACAATGTATTTTAAATTGCAGAACTTCTTTATTGAAGAATAAACTGTTTCTGTTTGATTTCACTGCTCAGTTTTGACTGCAGCAGAGGTCACTGTGATGTCATCAGGCATTGTTCATTCTGTTCTCCCATTGGTTAAGAGCTCCTTTGTGACCAACCTCACATAATGATAAATGGTGATGACCTTCCTAGAGTGATGATAAATTATTTATCATCATTTTAGGACTTCAGGCCATAGAAATCATTAATTTATCTGGAAGGTTTCATTCTCACCTTCACTGGATAAATAAATAAGGCATGGGCAATTATACACAGCAAGGCCATGTTGCCATTGAGGGGTTGAGATGACATCATATGGACCTTAAGAGTGAAGCCCGAGAGGTTCATGATGTCATCTCAGCCCCAAGATAAAAACATGAGCTGAGTTGGGCATTGTTGCCCATGTTTTATTTTTTTGTAATAACTGGTGACCCCCTTTATCATACTGATTATTATAGCTGGGCAAGCCAGAGCAGGCTCGAGCTTGGCTCGAGATTATTGCCTGGCTCAGCTCGACCTCTGTCAGAAACTGAGAGCCAAGGTCAAGTCAGTTATGATCAAAGTAAGCATTCCCGTCAGCCTGAGCAGCTAGTAAAGTGTCTGAAATGTTCAACTCCTATGCAGAAAACAGCCTGCACTAGCCAGGCTCAGTTCAGGTTTTGGCTCATAGAGTCAAACCAGACCCCTGGCTCAGCTCTGGCTTGGCTCTGAGTGAAAGAATTCCTGGCTTGCCCATCTCTATTAATTATCAGTGTCACCAAATGCTAGAATAATAACTGGGAATGACCTCATAACCAGTTATTATGGAGTATGGTGTGACATCGTTCTATTCCTCATACATCATCAGCCCTATGGCATCACAACTGACCAGGAGGAGCTAGTCACCTGCTTGCAGACAGAGCACTAGCTTTGTGCAAAGTTTTTAACTTCACACTTTGCATAGTTCACCAAAACGTACTCGACCTTGCATAGTATTTTGCTAACAAAAATCTGTACTTCAAATAAAAATGATGTGACATGCAGTAATTCAACCTCTTTGTTCTATGTTTTGCTGCAAAGTTAACTTTGTGCAAGTGTGACGAAGTGTAAAGTGACCACTTCATGAAAACTCTGTGATGTGCAAAGTGGGCCACTTTGGGGCAACTTCACCTGCAAAGTTTAAACTTTGCACAGACCTATCAGGTCACCTGTGATGTCACAATAAGTAAGGTCACAATGCTGTTGGAGAATAAAGAGGAACAGAACTAGATATGTGAGTCTCCAGGTAAAGTACTGTTCTTCACATCACATCTAATACCATCGGATTGCTGGAGGGGGATGATCCAGGGCTGGAGGGCAAAACCCATGAGGACAGGCTGACTGAGTTGAATATGCACACCCTGGAGGACAGGAGGATTGGGAGATATGATTCAGACCTTCAAATATTTGAAGAGATTAACAAAACAGGCACAGGAGGGATATTTTAGCTGAGGAGAGGAAGGGACATCAGAGGGCATGCATGGTCTCAGGTTAGAGGTGGAAGACATCGGAGAAAGGTGAGAAGGCATTTTTCACAGAGGGGTGGTGGAAAAATTGAACACTCTACCCAAGGAGGTGGTATCCTGTAGCACAGTGGGCAGTTTTGAAAGGGTATGGGACGAGGTTCGAGGGGTAAAGGTGGGGAGGGGCAGCTGCAATATAAGGGTGCTAGCTGCGCATTCGAGCAGATTAACTTGATAGACCGTAAGGCCTGTTTCTGCTGGCAGATTCATACAGTATGTTCGTATGTTCGCACCTAAAAGGACATTAACCTGCTGGAGAAGGTCCAGGGAGGTTACAAAGATGATAGCTGGTCAGCAGGGTAAAATATACGAGGGAGATTGAGGGCACTGAACATGTGCTCCCTGGAAGACAGGAGGCGAGAGAGGGAACATGCTTGGGACCTTCAAGTACTTGAAAGGCATAAATAAGGTTAATAGGAGAGTCTCTTTAAGCTGATTGGCATAGCAGCGAGGGGCACAGTCTTAAGCGGAAGGTGGGAGGTTTAGGAGGAGGTCAGGAAGCACTTCTTCACAGAGACGGTGTTGGGCACTTGGAATGCGCTGCCAGAAGAGATAATCTCGTTGAAGACAGTGGGCAACTTTAAGAAGGCTGGGATAGGCATAGGGGGAAGGTAAGGATCATGGTTAGGGAGGATGGGAGGAGTGGGGAGGGAGGGCAGGGACATTCGCTCAAGCTGTGGACCCTGCAATACGAGCAGACTTGATAGACCAAATGGCCTTCTTCTGCTGGTTTCTTCATATGTTCGTATGTAGAAAGTGTTCTAATGAGCAAAAGTAAAAAGAAAAATCATTCAGAAATAACATCACAACTGACTGCTTTTAAAACTTCGTAACATTTTCTGTCTGCTATTTTTGACATTACTAGCTCTTTAAAGCATTAGTTTATGTTACAGGGAACATTTTGTACCAGTGCCTCTTTATTTCATTTTAGATAAGTTTCACTCCTGTCCTGTAAGAATCACTTTCTCCCATTTTAGCATTTACTTATTTGAAATAATCAAAGGAGAGTATTGGCTTTTTGGCCTAGCATTGGTCCTTATGCACTCAGTTTTGTACAAGTGTACCTTTGACATCTGTGGAAGTGTACCTCAGGAATGGAGGATGGTTCACGTGGTACCCCTCCATAAAACAGTCCCAAAGATGAACAGGAAACTACAGGCAGGTAAGCCTCCACATCCATCGTGGGAAAACTGATGGAGACAATCCTGAAGGAGAGGCTGGTGTCCCTTCTGGAGACCAATGGGCTGCAGGACGTTAGGCAGCATAAGTTTGTCATGGGCAGATCCTATCAGACCAACCTAGTGGATTACTATGACTGGGTAACTAGACAGTTGGACAAGGGCCATACAGTGGATGTCCTGTTTCTGGACTTCAGTAAGGCATTTGACTCGGTGCCGCATGGGGGGGGCTGGGTAGTAAGCTGGCAGGTACAGATGCAGGGGTTAAAATGGTGGGATGGGTAGTAAACTGGTTACAGGGAAGGCAGCAGAGGGTGGTGGTGGGAGGGAGCCCTCATCTCCAAGGGCAGTGACAAGTGGAGTACCGCGGGGCTCAGTGCTGGGACCGGTGTTGTTTGGGTTGTTCATATCAGACATCTCAATGGGCATCAAGAGCAAGATCAGTTTGTTTGCAGATGACACCAAGATAGGAACAGTAGTGGATGGCCTAGGAGGGTGGCATGGGTTGCAGGATGGCCTGTCAAATTGGAGACCTGGTCGGAACACCTGGCAGTTGGGGTTCAGTTCCACAAAGTGCAAGGTGCTACATTTCGGGGCAAAAAACCAGAAGGAGCTACCAGCTTGGGGGGTTCAGCTAGCCATGACAGAGGAGGAGAAGGATCTAAAGGTGATTGTAATAGGCTCAATGAACAACTCAGCACAATGCAGGAAGGCAGCTGCAAAGGCCAACAAAATGCTGGGTTCTATTGCCGGGGTATGTCTTCAAGGAGAGGGGAGGTGATCCTGCCATTGTATAGGTCACTGGTTAGGCCACACCTGGAGTACTGCAAGCAGCACTGGCGCCCATAAGTGAAGAGGGACATTAAGTTACTGGAGGGGGTGCAGTGCAGGGCAACAAAGATGATCCATGGACTAGGGGACATACCCTACATGAGCAGGCTGAGGGAGTTGAACATGTACTCACTGGAGAGAGGAGAGGAGAGACAGTGGGATATGATTGAAACCTTCAAGTACATGAAGGGAATAAACAAGACAGGCATGGAGGACTATTCAAGTTAAGAGGGGTAGGGACACTCAAGGTCACAATCTCAGACTGGAAGGGGAAGGTTCATGAGGAAATGAGAAGACACTTTTTACGGACAAAGTGGTGTCTGGGTGGAACGCATTGCCTGCGGTGGTATCCTGTAGAGCGGTGGACTGCTTCAAAGGGAATGGGATAGGAAAAGGGAGGTTCAGGAGAGGGAGGAGGGGCAGCTGCAGTATAAGGGTTGCCAGCTGCACACTCAAGCAGACTCAATAGACCATAAGGCCATGATCTGCTGGCAAATTCGTATGTTTAGGTTAAAGAGCAGTGCCTGCTGTATCTTAATTTATCTTAGTCACAAGAAACAGTATGTGTAACAATGGGTGTTGAAAACACATGAAAATACTGATGGAAACCTTTTGATAGCCATATTTAAAGGCACCCTCCTTTAAATATTTCCACTCCACCAAAAATGCTAAGGTAGAATCAAAATGGGGTGGGGGGGAGCACCCTACACCACAGGAGAAAAGGGATATAATAAAACTGAATAAAAATGTATAAGTACAACATTTTTACCAAGAACAAATTTTTAACAAGAATACATTTCTGTTTTGATTATGAAATGCAATAAGAAATAATTTACTATGTCCTTCAATGCACACTGACGTCTTATCCATTTTATTTCTTGACAAAAAACACAGAGTCTAATAAAAAATCTCAAAGACCGTGGAGGCTCACAAATACAGAGTAATGCACAATACCCCAGGAGTTGTGAAATATTGCACCAACAAAAAAAGAGAACGAGGGTCAACAAAACAAGGCTATAAAAATACCTTTAATACAAGATTTAAAAGAAAAAGCCAACAACCACATAAAAAGCAGAGCAGAGCCTTGGGTGCTATGGCTGCACTGCACAAAATGGGTGGTAAAAAATGCACATGAGCAAAAGCAATAAAGTAAAAATAACATACCACTCCGATACAAAGTGCTGTAATATATCGAATCCAAAGATTAAACAATAAACCGTCCAGCACCACGAGCGAAACCCGGAAGAGACAGGCAGACCAGCGTCACCGCGTCACACTCACGTTTACGTATCGACTATTGCGTCTTCGGTTTATTGTTTAATCTTTGGATTCGATATATTACAGCACTTTGTATCGGAGTGGTATGTTATTGCTTGTTGCTTTTGCCCATGTGCATTTTTACCACCCGTTTTTGGTTGCGGTGCAGCCATAGCACCTGGCGTCTCCGTTCTCGTTTTTATGTGGTTGTTGGCTTTTCTTTAAATCCTTGTATTAAAGGTATTTTATAGCCTTGTTTTGCTGACCCTGTTCCATTTTATTTCTTATTTTCATACAAGACTGCATCATTTAGGGTTTTATTAATAGTCATAAAGCATCATACTACATAGAGAGGCAGTTGCCTGATTGACAACTTTCAGATTTTATTTTTTTATTCCTTTTTCTCACCTGGTTGTCTCTGGTTTCAGCAGCATCCTGCCAGCCCCATTACCGACCCATCCTGTGGGCTTACTGGTTAACCCCACTTAGCCAGAGCCATAGAGTGGCAGGTGGCCAGTCATGTGGACTGTGTGGAGACTGTGGGGATACTAAGGAGCCTAGGCGTTTTCCTCCATTTTCAGCCCTGGGGGTCTGCATGTGATCAGAGATGGCGGCGTCTGCAAATTCGCTCTGCAAATGAATCCACAAATCTTGTGCAGTTCGCAGAGTGCAGATCAATCTGCTAAGCGTGAATTTACGCTTGTGAAGTGCAGAATTTCTCCCACGAACAGCAGAATTACACCCCAAACAGCGGAATTTTGCTGTTCAGGGCAAAATTCTGCTGTTCACAGGTGAACTTCAATTGTTCGCAGGCGAAATTCCTCCTCGCATGGTGAAATGTCCAATGAAATCACATAGTTGAATTTTCAGCATAGTAGCAAAAATTTACAGATTGCTCCTCTGAGGCAAAGTGAGTAACTTCACCAGAACTTAAGCCAGTGAGCTTAAACTTCTCAGCGTGTGTACGTTGATGCACATGTGGGTTGCATCATCACACCTCCTTGCCCACTTGTCTGCTGGTCCCACCAGTTCTTCCACCCAGCCTCCGCTGGGTGGCAGGTAAATGCGGGACTCAAGTCCCCCCTTCCCCGAGGAGGAGAGCTGTCCTGTGATGCTCAATCCTTCCTCCCCAGCCAGCCACTGAATGACCCTAGTCTGTTCCCAAACCCGGGTCGTAGGCACGGTTGGAGGTAAAGCATCTAGCGCCTCAGCCCTGCATGCTACTGGGCAGGCAGCTTTCTGATTTTTCCTTCAAAGTTCTATATACACAACTGAATATGGACAAGTATGGTTGTTTGTCATCTGGAATTTATTTTATTTTTTTATTATTATTCTTTGTTAACTGGGTAAGAGTGCAGGAGCTTTGAGGAGGTTAAGTGACTTGCTCAGAGTCTCACAGTATGCAAGTGGAGGTTGTGGGAATCAAACCCAGGTCCGCTGGATGTACCAAGCTCATTCACAGCTCATTAATCCAACCTCTAGGTTATACTGCCAACCCTTTTTAATGGGGTGAACTAATAGGCCTGATAATGAGGATCCTTAAGAGAGACAAATCAGCCCTCTGAAGGCAGTGTACTGAGAGAAGTAATCAGACTCACAAAGTGAGGTGTAAAAGCCCACAGATCAAAACTAATTAATAGTCTGTGAAAACTAAGAGGTATTTTATTATTAAAACAGATGACTGAATTGCCAGTGAAAAGAAATTAAAGGATGTTCCAAAAGCCAGGATAAACACATACAAGTTCTCCCAAGGCACACATTTACCCATGATTCCTTGGGTAGCCATGATGGTGATGGTGTGTTAGAAGTACAATAATGAGATTTTATTGAGTGCTGTGTCACGATCAACACTACTCTTAAAAGCAACAGTATTGCAAAATGTTTTTTGCTAATGTGGAGACTCTATGCACTGTTGATATACAACTCAGTGCACCATGATATGAGGCCCTTAGGGCTGCGATAGGCACAGTCCATATGTACTCTGGCACGAACATCCCTCCCCTCCTGCATGTCCTTCGCAGGCCCTGACTGCACTTATACATACGCATATCTGGTTGGGGAGGGTGTGTGTTAATGTGGGGCTAGCTGAGAACGGCATTTAGTATGCCTTTGTGCTCTGCCAGCCCAGTGTCAGGGGGGTTGTTATAACAGCCAGTAACAGGTGCACTCCCCCCCCAACTGACAGACATCCAGAGGATGTGCTTTTGCCATGCAGCCACAGACCTCAGCTCTACTCCTTGCCACAGAGGGCTGGAGAGGAATGATGGCTGCAAGGCACAGTGTTAACAAAAATATAAATCTGTAACTAAGCAGAGGGGCGCGCAGTCCTACTGTGAGGCTACCATTTTCCCTTGAACTCCTGCTTCTGTGGATCCCGTGGTGCCTACTTGTCCAACACTGCTGCAATTGGAAGGTCATTAATTAAATCTGGCTTTGCTAAAAGCACACTTATGTTTTGCGATTGAACATAGTCCAAATGTTTCCAATATTTTTTTGGGATGTGTGAATAATAAAGAGCTGATTTCAACTGGTACACAGTTAAAATATCAGATTGTATGATCCACCATAATAAAACAAAACATATTTGCGTCATGCTGTTTTGTTTACAACCAGAAATGTGGCTAGCACCATCCTAATTAGTGCTGGGGTAAAATAAAAAAATCAGTTTTCATGCACTTTTCTCAAAATTGTGCCACTTTCATGAAATGTTGTGCAATTTTCATGAACTAGAACAGTGTGTGTAAAATAGGCAATTTTTGCTGAAAGTGATTTTTTTTTATTTTATTTTTTTTTTCATTTTTGTTAAAGGAAAACTACATGCAAATATTATAAAAAAACACATGTTGTGCTTTGGGTTTTTGTTTCTCTGATTGTTCCTGGTGTTCTGTTCCCCATGTCAGTGGCAAGTCTTTTTGTTTTTGTTTGTTTTTGTTTTGCTTTCTGTTACTTGCTCTTGCTAGTTTTATGGCCCCCTGGGGTAGCCATGCAGACTTCTTTCATTGCCTTTGATCTCTTGGGATTTTTTTTCTAAAATACCTCTGAGAATTACTGTAAGTCAATTAGACCTACTAAGAAGCCAGGATCCTAGTTATAATCTAGTCATAGCATCCACAGTACTCATCCAGTGTCACTGCACTTGTAAGTGCTACGCTTACCTCTTAGTCCAAAACATTGAATAAATGCTCCTTTTGTCCTATAAATGCGTGTGTGTGTGTGTTTCCCCTTTCTTAGTACTTTGCTTTTGACAGATTGCAGCCCTATATCTATACTATAGGAGATATGTGAAGACAAGCTGAATTGCATCCAAATATTATGTTTCCAAAGTTCTCCCAAAGCCATGAATTGCTATTTAAATATAGAAATATAAGCCAAATTGAGTGCAGTGATACATTTTCAAAAGTTATCCCAGTTAGGTTGGAGATTCCTTAATGCAGTGGTGCAATGAAGGGGCTGAGCTGGTGAGAGAAAGAACTTGATGAAGCAGTGGCCCTCTTTCCTAAAATGATATGTGCCTATGGATCTTCTAATGACTGACCCACCTGCTGCATGCCCAAGAATAACGTGAGCTAGACCTCTGAACCTTCAATGCTCCCTCCTACCCCTGCTCCTGCATGCTTCCGTTAGCAGTTGAGTACGAGTGTGTACACAAGTGTCAGGGTTGCAGGGTCAAGAGTCATGAATTATGGTCCCCTGCACATGGAAAGTGACTTTACTTTTAATGAGTTTCAATAAATCCAACTGTACTGAAACATAGCGCAAATGCAGAGCAATGGCAAAGGAGTCGAGTGCAACAAAACCACATGGACCCCTTTCCAGTACAGCTATGCAGAATTTGAAATCCTGACAGCCAAATTCATGGGGATGGCAATGCTGCTTCTGAAACGCCTTTCACAATTTCTTTTTTAATTTTGCAGAATTCCAAAAAGCATTTTTTATGAATACTACTGTGTAGTTTCTGTAATCAGTAGAATTTTATTCCATGGATTGCAAAAAAATGAATCCATGTATTATGTAAACTAGTATTCCATGGTTTATATAAATCAGGGATTACTCACCCACAGCTTTAAAAGAAACATTCCACTTTCAGAATTTTGGAATTCTGCTTCTGGTAAAATTCTGTGGAATCAGCAGAATTTCTGAAATTCCACAGAATTCCAGTAGAAGAGGGAATGTGAAAGGTCTGCACAGCTCTATCAGACACCCTGTTGTCATATACATATACACTTGATCTCACTATTTGGGGTCAGAGTATTTAAGACAGATATTGTGAACTCCACATTGGGGTAGCCTAGATTTATTTTCCATAGCAGTGTTCCACAGGATCCAGGTTATGCAATCATCACAGTGAGAGGCACAATTGCCCTTTTCCGAAGTACTGCCAGGTCACATCTCAGAGCTTTCTGCAACTTAGCCAATTTATTTTAAAACAACATTCTGGAGACAGAAATATAAGGAATAATCAGATGGTCTAGAATTAGAACATAACAGAGCAGGTTTTCAAGGCAGAATATTATAGATGGATGAAAGTCCTTATCAGTCCTTAACCACTGATGCAGCTGTTGTTTGCACCTCTGTTTTATACCTCTCTTTTTAAGGTGTGTGGAATTTTCACACACTGCTTCCATTGGAATTCCATCGAATTTCAGGTATTCAGTCTAATTCCATGGAATTCCATCAGAAGCGGAGTTTCAAAATTCTAAAAGCAGAATGTTACGTATAGAATTATATTCTGCAGTTTATGTAAAACCACGGATTAAGTTTCTGCAAATGGCAGAACAATATTCCATGGATTATGTTATCCATGAATATTACTCCACAGTTTACATCAAAAGCTTTTTGAAATTCCGTGAAATTAAAAAATAAATTCTGAAAAGCATTTTGGCAGCGGGATTGCCATGGGAATTTTGCATTCGGCTCAACTCTACTGCCTTTACTTTTTGGTGTTTCTGTACTTCCTTTCAGAACCTTTTTGTTGCAAGGGTCTTCAGTCAGTTTGGGGGAAGGAATGGGATTTTCCTTTTGCTGTCTAGATAAAATGTTTATTGGATGGACTGCAGTGATATGAAATTACTTTTTGCATGTGTGGCACTTCTAACTAATGAGAGTGATGTGAACTTTCACTGCAAGCAGCACTGATTATTACCTGACTGCTCATAAATGGGCACTTGCACTAGGTGTAGGAGCCTGGGAGGTAGGAACTACTGCAGCCCAGTTTCCTTATGTTGCAATTAACAGGCACTGACTGTACTGTCATTCTCTGTATAGAAATAAATGTTAAGCTACCCACCTACCTACCAACCTCTAAAATATAAAACAACATTTATATAAAAAAATAGCACTGATGTCTGCATTAGAACAAAAAGCTACAGTATATGCCAATAAATAGTTTATTTTCCCATCAGAATAATATTTGTTCTTGTTTTTAATATTTTTTAATTTTATCCAGTAAATGCATACCAAGCTAAAGCTCATTTTGAGGTGCAACCCAGGAACACAGAGAGGTTAACTGACTTGCCTGGGGTCATAGTGTATGCAAGTGGTTGTACTGGGATTCAAACCAGGTCTTCTGGGTTCCCAGGTTTATAGCTTGGCACTCTTTTTTTTTTTTACTGTGACATTATTTTACCACCTCCATGGACCTGGCAGGGGCTAGCCCCCACCGGAGGGGTACACTCTTCCGATCCATGGGTCCTGCCGGATCCCGGTATTTTCCTGCATTTTCTTTTTCTCCCCCATGCCTGTGCCCGTGCAATGGATGCAGCAGCTGTCTCCACCTCCGTGGAGGCCCCACCTGGAGTACAGTGTACAGTTCTGGAGACCATACCTACGTAAGGACATAGACAGGGTAGAGAAGGTTCAGAGGAGGGCAACAAAGATGGTGCATGGATTGCATCACAAGTCCTATGAAGACAGGTTGAAGGAACTGAACATGTGCTCCCTGGAGGAGAGGAGGGAGAGGGGATATGATAGAGACATACAAGTATCTTACAGGGAGGAACAGGGTGCAGGAAAACACTATTTTTAGCGAAAAGATGTTCCAGGACTAGAGGCATGGGATGAAGTTGGAGGAGGACGATTCAGAGGAAACATAAGAAAGAATTTCTTCACAGAGCAGGTGGTGGACAAGTGGAACACCCTGCCAGAGGAAGTGATGGGGGCTGAAACAATCACGGGATTTAAGAATGCATGGGATAGACATAAAGGAATTCTGGAGGTCAGGGGTAAGGGGCAACAGACTTCTAGGAAAACAAACTGAACTTACAAGCTCAAATGGGCAGACTGGGTGGGCCATAGGCCCTTATCTGCCGACACTGTCTATGTATCTATATATCTATGTAAGCAGCTTGGGCACAGACCGAACCATTTCCTGCTGTGCTGACGTGTGCAGCACAAACACCCCTCCCCGAGGAAGGAGAGCAGTCCTCCAGATGCTCAATCCTTACCTCCCCTGGCTAACCCCCAAATGACCCGAGACCGTTCCTGAACCCAGGTCGCCAGTGTGGCATGAGTGTGTGGTGTCCAGTGCCTCAACCCTGAGCACCACCAGGCCGGCATAGATTGCCACTCTACCTTCAACTCTATATTGACTTCTATGGGACCTTGTGTGATTGTTCCATGAGGAGGCTATCTACAATGGTGGCAATTTATCACGCTAGACCAGATTGTTGAGATAACTTAACGCTAGAAGGAGCTTGACCTGGTGGGGAAGTGGGTGCCAGGATTCCCTTTCTCTGGTACAAGGAAGTTTGAAAGTGGGTTGGAAGAGGCAGTCTGTTTGACTAGCCAGTACTGAAAAATGTTAAAGAAGACACTTAACTCCTTTAATTCAATCAAGGTAATTATTTATTTATGTTAGAAAGTGGCCACCATACAAAACCAAGACCGATATTTCATGGCTGGGGTGACACAACAGCAAATCAATGAAATCATTTTTGGGAGTTCCTTACTCCATTCCAAATGACTTAATGTGGGCTGAGATGGGACATCTGTCACTCAGAGCAATGATCAATAAACCGATTATGAACTTCCGGTTCAGGCTGAATAATCTTTTTCATAACAGAATATTGCATAGATGTCTTAAGAAAGAAACTGGCTGCATTATGTGAAAAAATTATTCAGGGAATCAGGGTTAGGACAGTGTTGCTTATATCCAACATCCAACTCTACTGAGATAGTCATAAGAGACATTAAACAGAATTGATTATATGGATACACAAAAGATTATTGAAAAGGTGAAACAACAAACAAAAAGGTGCTTGGCTTGCAACAAATAAACAAGAAGGTTGAATGGGACCATATGTAACTTTTATCACTGATGCTTGATGTTGGAACATGTTTTCAAGCATACAGTTCCAAATTTTGATTCAACCAGGTTGGGTGCAGGAAGACATTAGCCCTGTTTACACAGCAGCAGCACTTCACTTTTACTCTGGTGCCTTCCTGTTGCGACGTGACTTGCTCTTGAAATATTTTGTTTACACTCCGGAGCCTGATGTGCCGCAGATCGTGCCTAAAGGAGTGTCATTAGACATGTGGGCAGGGTTCTAAATAATGACATCCTCAGCCTGGACATAGGGGATCGCAGCGGACCGAGTGCACCGGTCATTCACACTGCGGGGTAATGCGCTCAATCCAATACACATCCCCACATTTTCATCGGATTAAAAACTGGAGCTGTGGAACACTTACAGCGATGCGATGAGTGTCCACATAGCTGACTTTATAGCATATCAACCAGAGCGCATGTGATGCAGCACTGCAAAGCTGGTGGTGTAAACAGGGCTTATGTCAGTGACTGTCTCATACAAAGGTTTGTGTAGCTCCACAGATGTAGAGGGCATTAAACATGTCCTACTTATCTATAGTTGGTACAAAGGCCTAAGAGACACTCGTATGGAATGATTTTACAAAATATTTGTCTACATCAAGGGAACACATATGTGCTTCTTTATGTGATAAAAATATCCTAAATGGAGTAGCACTGTACCTTCTGAAGGCATCAGAGATAAGGAAGAAGAAGAAGAAGAATCTGACTCAATCCATTGATTTCTAGATTACCAGTAATACAATTTTAGAGTAGCAGTGTTTTGTATGTCTTAAAAAGTAAATGTTAGGCAGGCCCGGTGGCACTGACGGCTAAGGCACTGGATGCCACATCTTGCGCCATGCCGGCGACCTACATTCGAGGAATGGCGTGGACTGCCAGGGGTTGGCAGGGAGAGATGAATCGAGCATCAATGGATGGCTCTCCATCTCTGTGGAGGGGGGTGATTGGTGGCTAGTGCACACCTGACCCCTAAGCGGAGGCTGGGGCTCGGCGCCGGTGCCACAATACGTGGGGCAGAAGCACAGCAGGCGGCTTTTGTGGTGGCAAATGCAGGATTGTCAGCACACGAGAGAGCATCATTGCACACCGTGCTTCCAACAAGGGGTAAATTGGAGGAGAAACAAGGTTGGCTGGTCTTGGCAGCTTGATGGCCATCCCAGCACTCCGGCTCCAGAGGCATCACTCCCAGCACTGGATCCGATTTGAGGTGGGTGAGCTAGGGGGACTCCTCACTGACTTGCCCTGGGGGGTAAACCATGGAGTTAGCTGGGGAGAAAGGGTTTGCACGTGGAGCTGGGAGGACAGGACAGTGGCCAGATGTGTAGCTGACCATGCTGATGGAGAGGATAAGGACATCACAAAAAAAAAAAAAGGCAAATTGTGATCTGGATAATAATAAGATATGAATCTAACCATTAAGGGATTGGTAGACAGTAAACATTTTAAAGACAGGTGGTTGCTCTCCAAAAATCCTATCACTTAAGTCACTGCCAGCAGAACTGTCCTACATATTCTGATTATGTATGATTTCAAGAATAAGTTCCACAGATGTATATCTCCCATGATTTATCCTAAGGATGTTATTGAATTTTTTAATTTATTAGATTTTATAAGACGAATGGCTTGTCTTATCATCTGTGTTTTTAATTTGTAATGGCTGAACAGCCAAACAATGAAGTATTTTATTCTATACAGCGACAGCTGTAAGTGTGCTCCTGAGAGTGAAATGAAGCAGGAAACACTACATTAGGAGATATTACAGACCAGCACAGAACATCCTTTCACATCAAGAGATTCGGACATCCTTATATATTTTTGCTGGCCTACTGTATAAAGAAAAGAGAGGGGCCACTGCCTGGCACAGGAAAAAGTGTCGAGGGCCACCAAGAGTCGGTCCTTCTTTTGAATGGTAACCAATTTCTCACATAAACATAATTTTGTTAGTCCAATAAAAGGTATCACTTGCAACATATTTGTTGTTTGTTTTTTCTTCCACATCACATAAATAATAAATACATACATACATAAATACCTTGGACTTGAGTATATTCTGTAGTATTGCAAGAAAGGCCGGACCACGCATACTGTCCTGTTCCTCTACAGGATAAGTAAAAGCATGTGCAACTGGTGTAGGATCTTCGGCAAAGCCTTCCTTCTCAGACTGCTGAGTGGATTGCTGGGTAGTAATGTGCAAAATGTGCATTGCCTATCCTGACTTCAGCCTATCACAGTCTGCATTTCACATGACGAGGGTCTGCTCAGGGTGGAAGGTGCCACTGCCTACATTTCGGATGTGTTACTCTAAAATGAAAGCACATCAGCTGGGTTTGGTTCTTGATGGGACATTCTCAGACCCGTTTTTTAACAATGTATCTAAGTAGCAAAAACCCAACTTTTTGCACATACCTCTCAAGTGTCCCTGATTTTCAAGGATGTCACTGATTTTACAAAAACAGTTTTCTCAGTCCCCCCTAAAATTGCCATTTCTGTCCCAAAGGACTAAGAATGTAATACATAAAATAATACCGCACCTAAGTGATACAGTCTAGGCCTCTTTCAGAAAATGCTTTTCTCACTAAACCAAAAGTTCCAGAAAAGTAGAAATGTGCACATTCTAAGGCGTGGCGGCGCCCTGCTGTTTGCTGTTTTGCACTGTGCACCAACCAAATGAAATAAAACTAGAAGTAACACTCATGAAGGAGTACCACATTACTATGTGATTTGTTGCTGTGACTTAAGAGGTGGTGAATGCCATCTCCTGTCTAATTTTCTAAGCCAAATGTTCTTGCAGCTTTTTGAGGTGACACAACCATTTTAATTGTTTGGTAACCAGGTAGGCACAATGACCCAGGAGCTCTGAGGAGGGTAAGTGAGTTGCTCAGAGTTACAGTATGCAACTGGAGGCGTGGGAATCAAACCCAGGTGCCTGGGATATGTATTTTCAGGAATGGCACACTCCCCTCGGACAATGGGGGCACCTGTATAGCTACAGATGTTGGTCTTCCTTTCCCTCAGACATCATGGTTGCCTTGGGGGTTGTGTTTCACCTCCTGCCAGTCTGACTAAGATCTTGGGCTCAGGAATAGAACCCAGATCCCCCACATGAGAAACTTTGACACTAGCAATTAGGTCACTAGGGGACCCAGCTTGCCTCATTTATTTTTCTTTATTTAGTAAGCTTTTTCCTGTCACATCAAGACTGGCCCCCATCTGCCCTACATCACACCCAACTCCGTCATCTGTCTCCCCAGGACTTACTTCTCCCAGTGTTCCTCCCTGGCTTACCCCTCAGGGTGGGGCCTTCGGGGGGCGCTATTTCCCCCAGTGGACCTTCAACTCAGTGTCTAGGGGAGTGCCACTGTTCAATGGAGTGGGGCCTGCAGTGTGAGGTGGGCGCCTTCCTGCTCGATCCGGTGTTTTTTTTCCCCTTTTTGTCCCCTGGGAGGTGTGGCATACAGTGATGCTGTGGTGCACATGCCAACGTTTGCCACAACTCCCCAGTCTTGTGAGTTTCAGCTGTTGAATCCCCCAGCTTCCACCAGGGGGCCAGTGGAGCACCAGTCACTTCCCAACCCTTTCCCCTGGAGGAGCAGGACAGTCCTTAGGATGCACGATCTTCCTCCCACCCCAGCCAGCCCTCCAACTCTGACACCCTGGGTTGGCTTCTGAACCAGGGTCTTCAGCATCACTAGTGGTAGCAGTACTACTGCGCTGGTGGGCTGGCATAGCTTGCTTCATTTTAAAACTGAAATAAAACACAGCAGCCCTCTTTCCCACTGTAAGTGCGCTTATTTTTTATTTTAGTCTTTTGGTAACCGGGTAAGGCCCACTAGGCACAAGTGCCTGTTTTCAGGGGCAACCTGGGAGCTCTGGGGAGGTTAAGTGACTTGCTCAGAGTCACACAGTATGCAAGTGGAGGTTGTGGGAATCAAACCCAGGTCTGCTGGATGTACCAAGCTCATTCGCTGCTCATTACTCTAACCTCTAAGCTAGACTGTCAGTCCCAGATTGTTCTAAGTAACAAATTTAAGCCTAATGAGGACAAAGAAATTTGCTCACTGCTGCAAGGTAAATGTCGGAGAAAATTCTGAGTGGCGATATATGTATTTGTCCTGGCCTTAATGACACTTGAATCTGATGTGTTGTGCTTACCCTCAGGCCATATATAGTGCAAAAAGTGAACTCGAACACAGTTCTGCCACTTTTTATTTTACAATTATTATACCAGGATGGCCCAACTGAGATGCAACATTTGTTTTCTCTTCATTGGGATTATCATACTTCCCTGGAGGACCGCTACTCCTGTAGAAGTGAAGAATTTGGCTGTGTCATCATCACCATTCCATACAGGCCTGCTATACTATATGGACCAGGCCATGCCAAACCATGCAAGTCAAGGAGTTTGTTATAAGAACCTTGGACCATTAGGAGCTTGGCTGATTTCAGCAAACTCATATCACTCAGGTCCTGCGTAAACAATCAAAGTCAGACCTCTAGCAGAGGGGCAGAGGGAGGAGGGAGAAGGACAGAGAGAGAGAGAGAGAGAGATTTCACTGAGTTGTCATAACCAAACAAAAAACTTTGGATCAACTTGAGCTAACAGGTCCCTCTGTACAGAGGCTATTATCTTATGAATGTCCTGTAGATTCCGCTCCTACCTGTTTGAAAAGTGCCAATTGGTCCTAGTAGGTAACTCCATCTTCCTCTTCCCCTGCTACAAATTGGGTCAGGTGTTCACTAGGTCCCGGATTCCATACTGTTCTCAATCTTCGTCAATCACCTCCCAAGGTCTGTGCACCCAAACACATCCATATATATATATATATATATATATATATATATATATATTTTATATATACATATATATATATCTATATATATGAATGACACTGTGCTTCTTGCCACTGGTTCCACAGCCACAGATTGAAGCTGCCCTCCAGCAGGAATTTTTCAATGTCCAGCACTAATTCTGAGTTAACCAACTCACTCCAAATGCCTTCCAAATAGTCTATGGACCTCTTCTGGCAGCAGATAGAATTTAACTTCCCAGACTCCATAGTACCTTGTAGCTTCAGTACTTGAGGAATTACCATCCTCTCATACCTAGGCATGTGGCTAGATAGTCACCTCTGCTTCTGCTGCCACACAGATGCCATCCACAGAAAAGTACTCCCAAACTTGGGGCACTATATCGCAACAAATCCTGCCCCTTCGCCCCGCCCATTCATCATGAGACCATTCTCAAAATTATCCTCCTGGTGTTTAACAATGCAGATGTGAGCCATGATTTATTATCTTAATCAAGACTGTATGCTCCTACGGCCAACTATCCCTCATCGTGCCTCAGCGTGTTTAGTCCCATAACCCCATCATCCCAGGGTTCTGCCTTCCTCTGAGGTCCCTCATGAATTGTCCTCATGGCAGGGGTTGGAGGTGTATGAATTTCCCACAGCACATTTCCAGAGTGAGGAGGCGTGCCCAGTTGGTGGGTGAAAGATTTGTGGCGGGGCCAGGCTGCCATCCTGTTGGTCTGCTTTTTTTCCCCTCCTGCTTTCCATCTCCTGTTGCACTCCACACTCAGATATCAGTGTACATGTGTGTGTAGGCACACATGCTGTGGCACATGCCAGGTGCCAACCCCTCCCTTCAGCCTTACACTGTACCGCCACCAAGCTACCAATTCACATCAAGTGGCAGCACCTCTCTTTAGCATCACTCACACTGCACCACCAACAAGCCTGCACTTGGTGGCAGTTGAAAAGTGGAGTAGCAGACCCTCCCTCCCTGGGAGAGGACAGCAATCTTTTTTTTTTTTTATATGCTCCTTCCTCTGACCCCTTGGCCGGCTACTCCTTTGGGCTGCCAACATCCCCACCATCACCGCCAATCCCCATACGCTATCCACTGCCCCTTACTAATGCCATGTTTTTCCCAGGTAACCCAATGTAACCCTTCAGCGGGAAGGCCCCTACCCCTGTGGGGGCAACCAGCAGGAGATTCACCCTGTAGGGGCTTGCACTTACCCAGGAATGGCAGAGGTTGGTACAGATACTGTCTGGGCTTTCATGGTGTGTGGGGGTTGGCAGCCGTCATCCGGTGGCTGGGGACACTATCTTTTTCTCCCATCCTGTCCACCCCTGCCCACAATGTGGTGGCACACACACGGCATCCTGCTTGAATGCATAGTTGCACGTGGTCACCTACGCTGCAATATGTGTTGCCCCAACAGGTCGCCAGGAGCTGCTCTAAAATGGTGACAGCTTGCGCCCACCTGCCCCTGGGGAGGAGAGCATACACTGGATGGTCTGAGCCCTCTCCACCGGCCTCCACTCCTGTTGTCCTGAGCTCGGGCATGAACACGGGTCACCAGCATGCCAGGCGATCTCCTATCACCGGCGCCATGGAGACGACCTGACAGCAGTCTTTTGAATGATCAATCTTCTCCCCACCCCACCACCTCCTGCTGGCCCTCCGATGTCCTGAGTTGACTCCCAAACCCTGGTCATCAGTGCTGCAAGCGGTAGCACTACCTCTGCACTGGTGGGCCAGCTGTAGGCCTGGATCTTTGGAAGATAAGCTACTTTTTGTGGTCTTCCGGTCACCAGTACCGCAGAGCTGTGGCCATATCTGCCCCATCTGGTTGAAATTCCAACCCAGGGTCCACACTGCTGTCTCCGAGTCCACCTGCACAGAATGGACCTCTCTCTCACTGTTTCTGTCATTCAGCCTTAACCTGCCCATCGCACTCACCACTTTCGCCATATTTTTATATATTTTTCTTTATTGAAATGTTTCACCAGGAGGCACACTGGAGCAACAGGTTGCTCATCTCCGTGCAAGCAGGGAGGAAGGGGTAATAGGGATGAGACATTTACATTCAAGTTACAAAGATCAACACATAGCATGCAATTAATTAAGGGCAGTTGTTACAAACAGTGTTGCCTACATATGTAATTTATGAGAACGATTAATAAGTGCAATTGTAATGAGTGAACAAGTGCTATCGTGAAATAAGCAGTGAAGGAGAGAGAGGATGAGATGACAGATAGTGCAGAGTCACGTCCCAGAGAGACCCCTTCAGGATGCGGGGAATCTGGCAAGGGGACAGGGTACTGGAGCATGACTTAGAGAGGGAGAGAGACAGGGAGTAAGTGTGATTAACAACTAGGAGGGGAAATAAGGTCTGACCCAAAAAGAGAACCCTTCAGGATGCGATGAACCCTGCAAGGGGGCAGTGAAGTTCAGGCGATTGTAAACCCCTCTGTAGTTAGGCATTGTAGTTATAGAGGGATAGTGAGAGGGAGGGAGGGAGGAATGAGAAATAACACCTGGGAGAGGATGAGTCCTGATCCAAGGAATTCTCCAGAATGTTAGGAACCCTGCAAGGTGACCTGGAAGGCCAAGGATAGGTAGATGGGGGAAGAAAAGGTGGCAAGCCTAGGCACTATAGGACCCCTTCAGGATACTGAGAACCCTGCAAGGGGAGTGGTAAGGCTAGAGAAAAAGAGGGAGAAAGGTATGAGAACTAGCACTTAGGAGGGGCTAGGGTCAGTAGAGGCAGTAGAATAGATAGAGGCATTAGGTAAATTCCTAAGGGGGACGAACTGTAAGGAGCAAGATGAAGGAAATTAAGGCAGGTCATAACAGGATCAGTTAAGTGCAAGATAGTTGGAGAAGGCAGTGTTGATGGAATAGAGAGAGGAGGAGTGTCGGATTTCGGGAGGTAGAGAGTTCCATATTTTAGGGGAACGGTGAGAGTACCCCAGACTGGCTGGAGAGGGTGGAGCGGTGGGGGAGACAGTTAGTGTGCCAATGTCAGTAGATCTGAGTGAGTGGGAAGGAGGAGGGGGTGTTATAAATGATGGGGAGAGGTAGGAAGGGAGTTCACCCAGCCAGTGTTTAGCAGTGAATTTAGTGCAGTGTGAGAGGCATCTATTTGTAAGGGAGGGGAAGGAAGGGGCTCAATAGAGGTCACAGTGGTGGGAGCGAGAGGGAGCATCAAGGGCAAAGCGACAGAAGGAGTTGAAGAGAGTGTCCAATCTGGTCAAGGAGGACTTAGGAGCAGCACCATAGACTATGTCGCAGTAGTCAGAAATGGGGAGGATCATCTTCTGACAAGTCAGCCTAGCCACAGGAGGGATGCAACTGCAGTTCCTGAATAAGGCACCGAGAATGGGGAGCAATTTTTTCTGTATGGTGTCAATGTGTCCTGAGTAGCTGAAGTGTTGATCTAACCAAACCGCAAGGTATCCGAAGGATGAGGTGTCCTCAAGTAAAGTCCCATCAAGAGTGTGGAAAGTGAGCAGGAAGGGAAGCCCAGAGAGTCTCTGCCTTGTGCCAAAGATCATGGAGACTGTCTTCTTGGCATTGAGGAATAATTGATGGTTTGAAAACCAGAGCTGGACCTTGTTGAAGTTGTGCTGCAAGCTGGATGTAACCTCAGCTGGGCATGAGCCAGATGCAAACAGGACAGTATCATCAGCGTCATTGTCTATGGCGGAGGAGGGTAGCAGACAGATGACAAGTCATTAATGAAGATGGAGAATAGAAGGGGACCAAGCACGGAGCCCTGAGGGACACCAGAACAGATTAGGAGGGGTAGCAAGATGGCATCTGCAATCTTAACTGATTAGGTTCTACCAGTAAGGTAGGCCTTAAACCAGTTAGTGGCAGAAGGGGTTAGACCAGCAGACGAGAGGGAACCAAGGAGAAGGGAGTGGGAAACAGTGTCAAAAGTCTTTGGCAAGGTCGACAAATATGGCTAAGGTGATTTGACCATTGTCCATCCTGGAGAGGATGGAGTCAGTGAGCCAAAGTAGGGAGGTGGTGGTAGAGTGTTTTTTCCTGAAACCAGATTGGAACGGGGTGAAGAAGGTATCATATAGAAAGGAGGTGAGTTGAGAGAGGACTAGATGTTCTTGTAGTTTGGCTTGGGTAGGGAGTAGCAAGATGGGCGGATAGTTGCCAGGGATGAGGGTCTCCATCTTTAGGTAGGAGGAGGACCACTGTGTGCTTCCATGTGGTAGGGACATCAGGGGTTGAGAAGGAGAGATTTACGATTAAGGAGAGGGGGTAGTAATGGCCGGGGCTGAGAAAGAGAGAGGAGTTTAGGGTCAAGGTCTTCTGGGGAAGATTCTTTCGAGGGGTTGATGGTGAGGAAGGCATTTAGAGTATCGGTGGGGGAGACTGAAGAGAATGAGAATGAGGGGTGTGGGGAATAGGAAGTGGAGCTTTTTGGGGGGGGAGATAGAGAGGTAGCTGTGACATTTGAAGGAGGAGGGGTAATTAGGGAGGGACTTCAGCAGTCTGGTTGCACAGAAGGTATAATAGGAGTTAAATTCCACAGCTATGGCATGGGAGTTGGCTACAAGATTGCCATTTACCTTTAGCACTGGGGAAGGGGTGGGACTGAGGGGTAAAGAGGGCACGAACCACCTTCCACAACTTGGAAGGGGAATTTATGTTAGTGAGGAAAGCATTTTTGAAGTAATCAGACCTGGCTAGCCTTGTTGCCCTGGTCACGGGCATTTTGAACTCACGGTAGTCCGTGAGGGTCATTAGGAAGCTGGGTGAATTTGTGGCACTTCCAGGCAGATGATCTCTGGCCCTAAGACAGGTTAAGAGTTCTGAGTAATCCACTGTAGGTGGTTACCCCTAACCCTGGTTTGTGTGAGAGGAGCAGAGGCATTCCAATTTGCAAGGAATATTTCTTTGAAGTAGGCTAGAGCCTTATCAACTGAGAAGGAGGAGGAGACTAAGGGAGACCAGTCAGAAAGCGATAGGTTGTGTAGGAGAGGTTCAAGGTCTAGGGATTTGAAGGAGTGAAGTTGCAAGGTTTTATGCAGAGATTTTGGTCTGTGGATTTTCCTGACAATGAATATTGGGTTGTGGTCGCTGAGAGCATCTGGGAGGATGCCAGAGCTAATTACTCTGTGGGGGGTGGTGGTAAGAGCCCAGTCAATCGGTGAGTGATTTTGTGTCTTATGGTTAGGGCCAGTGGGTTCCGAGACCAATTGCGAGAGGTTCAGTGCTCCAAGATCATTACATACTTTGGATGTCTTGGGAGACAGCCAGTTTAAGTTAACTCACTCAGCTCTAGAATGGAATCTTGAGTGAGTGCTGTATTCCTGTGTAAAAATGGCTGTTTTTCTGAACAGTTAGAATGTTTGGAACTAAAATGGTAACACTCTGACTTGGAGTATAAATAATTAAAAAAGTATAACTCCCATCACAAAACTTACAGCACGAAGTTTGCTCACAATAAAAAAATCTTTAAAATGAGGGGTCACACATGTTAGTATCATTAACATTTTTTTTTTTTTTTTTACAGAGCATGTAATGATGAAAATTAACATTTTTTTTAAACAAAACCTAAAAAAAAAACCTTATAAGTGGCAAATGTCTGTTGTATGATGGTTTTCCGTCACACACTTACATCTGTGCATTGCACTGCCACAGTTTAGAGTATTTCTGAGCTGTTTTACATAATAAATCAGATCATAGACTAAGGCATGTGCCAACACATAGCACCAGTAAACCAACTGAATTCAGAAAATGCTCTGCACAACTGCCCACATGACACACAAACCACGATAACTGAAAAAGTATGCCTCCTAGCCCCTAGACACCTGCACAGAAAATGTTCACAATAACAAGAGCTTTAAAATGATGGGTCACTCATGTTAGTGGCATTTGCAGATATTTTTTAAAGTTCCTGAAATGATAAAAGAGCATTTTTTACATTTTGTTCCCAAATAAAAACTAACGTCATAAAAAGTATACACCTCCTAGACCCAGACACCAGCATGATAATTGTCCACATTAAAGAGACCTTTCAAATGATGGGGCACACACATTTCTAGCATTTTATTTTTACAGTACCTGAAATGGAGGAAAATCACATTTTACACCTTTTTATCCCCAAAATGAAAACAAAAAGTACACCTCCTAGCTTCCAGACACCAGCATATTAATTTTTCTCAATGAAAAGAGCTTCAAATCAGGATCACACATTTCTAGTAATGGAGAAAAAAATAGCATTTTCTTCACTTTTTAACCCAAATTGAAACCTAAAAAAAAATAATTTACTCTATTTACCGCAATGTTGACCCCTAACTTAAAGTTGGTATTCTGGTAGGTAGGAATGTTTCCTACCGATCTGCACTTTTCAATAACATTATCCCTGATTGGTTGATCCAAAAAGTTTAGTTTAGTTTATTAGTCTAGGAATTAATACCTTTGAGCCAGGGCTCTTTTACAAAGGTTCCACATCACAAAAGAACATTTAACAAAGCGATACACATTACAGGTAAAACCAGACAGGAAAGTTACATCATAAATTTGCTATTAACAGTTTAAGGCAGTAACGCTTTTAAGTTTCATAGAAAAACAAGCTATAACAGGTTCAAGCGAGTAGACAATTTCGAGGTTAAGGAAACTTCCAGGAGAGGGTGATCATTAGGCGCAAAAGGAGGCTAGAGAGGAGGGAAAGGTGGTGAGCGGGACAGAAAGTGAGAGGACAGGAAAAAGGCATTTACATATACAAACAAAGACACAGTAAAATCTCAAATTACTGGTTCCATGAAGAGAACGGTATAGAGTGTAGTCCATGGATAGAAAGCCATACAAAACACAGTTTGGCACATCAGTGTTTATTTAGGTACAGTTTAATATGGATTATTTGGAGGTGTGACTAACATTTCCATAAATAGCAACATTAAGAACAGCTGCCAATAATCACACAATTCCTATCCCTATCCCTTTAAATGGGAAAGCCAGCACTTAGACTCCCACACCCAGTTGTGGATCTGGTCCCAATCTGAACTTTGTGTGCAAAAACATTTTGTTTTTTACTTATGGTTTACTGCAGTATAATAACCGGCTAGCATTTTTTCCCCACAGGGAAACCCTGTTATAATTTGCCATTATAACCAGCTGGTTATAACAGCGAACACGCACTGGGATTCCCTCGCTCCATGCATGCGCCAGCTGCTATCATACTTTCATCACCCAGAACACTTCACCACCTCTCGAAGTCAGCCTCTTTCCTAGAGCTGCTATGGGACTTGACATTGAGTGCCACTTTCTCTCAACAAGATGAAGTTTTTTCCTAGCTACCCCTCTGCTACTCTTGCTCAAAAAAAAAAACCATTAAACATTTAAACAGGTGCTTCAATCCAACCATTGACCACACTTCAACCCCACTGCGGCTGCACAGAGATTTTATATAATTGCTGTGGTGAAAAAATGTTCCCCAGCAATTATAGAAAACAAAATATGGGGTAGTGTGTAAAACCCAGACTTTACACACACCCTTGATGTTGGATGCTTGTGGGTTTATGTAGCACCAGCTCCTTGGTGTGTGTAAAATTTGTGTTATACGCACTACCCCATGATTTATTCTCTATATAGTAGATTGTATCATGCCGATTCTTCTGACTCCCAAGCTGACATTTGCTGTATCCAGAAATCCCAGAATCCCCTGTGGCTGATGTCAGAGCTGGGCTGCAGCAGTGGGAGATTCAATAGTCTACAGTGCAGATCAGAGGATTTATAGGCTCATATTTGTGAAGCTCCATCTGGAAGCTTTTAAATTTAGGCTTAAGAATTATATTCTCAATGTAACATTTTGGACTGCTTACTAATTTTAACCAATATATTTTAATATGAATTTTCAAATTTTAAAATTTGTTACCTGACCATTGGTTTTCTGTTTTGTAATTGTGTTATTCATTTAACGGTTTTGCTTTTGTTAGGTGCCCACAGCCTCTGGGATGGGCGATTAACAAATAAATTGCCTTGATTTTGTTTGCCAGTCCTGCTGTTCTCCTAGGGCTAAGTATAGTCACAGAGGACCAGCAGACATTTGATCTGAGCTGATAAAAGCTCTATTATACACTATAGGTTATTGAATCTCCCACTGCTACAGCCCTGCTTTGATGTCAGTTACAGGTGAGTTTGGGATTCCTGCTTACAGTAAATAGCAACTTGTGTGTGAGCAGAATCAGCCTGATACAATCTACCATACAGCAGTAAATGGTAAGTATTTTTTTTTTTGCGCTCAGAGTGCAAATTGGGGCCAGCTCCACATTTGAGTGTGGGACTCTTAGCGCTGACTATTTCCTTTAAGTAAGTCACTTATACTCTGTGCTGCAGTCTAACTGCCAGCTATAAAACTGGGCAAAAGCAGGACCCCACTGTAATTGAGATGCTGCACTTTAGTTGGGTAATGCTGAGAAAATTAAACAGCTTATAATGCATTTGGGAAACATGAAATTATACACCATTGTAACACTGTTTTCTGTCTTTTCTGGGTTTTTATCTTTCCTTTGGCTAAAAGTGCTGTGTGGAATTCACAAAATCCAACAGCAGAGAATTTTGCAGAATTTCTGACAATTCTGCCTAATTCTGCTGAATGAAAAGTACTGTATGCTGTGGGAAATGGCCTTCTTTTTCTCTTGTAATCTGTAGTTCTCCCCTGAGGTGTATGGATAATCTTGAAGAAAAATGGGACGTTGCTGATCAATTACTGTCAGTAAAGTAATTTCGTCTTAGAGAGGTCGTTAAGGTTTCAAGATCTTTTAGTTCTTGTAGTATCACTTTATTTAATGAAGTGATACTACAAGAACTAAAACGATCTTTACAGAATCCCCTTGAAAAAGCATTTATATGCGAAACGTTGAGGAACAAAGCTTTTATTTGACTGAAATACAACCGAGTCAGAGTTGATTTGTAAAGTACTTCAAAGTGTCCCCCTGCACATTTTTTCAAGATAATTCTGCTGAATGCCATTGATAGCATAATTCCAAAATTTCAAAAATTGAATATTTTTCACAGATTCAGTAATCCTGGTTTACATAAACCGCGGATGCCTTTTCCAGAATCCATGGAAAGGTATTCTGCAATTTGCATAATCCATGGAACGTTATTCAGTGTTTTCCATAGAAATGTTTTTTTGAATTCCATGGAATTCTAAAAAGTACTTCAGAAGCAAAATTCCCATTCTGCACAAATGCCGCTGGAAGAATTCCACATCCTGGAACCAGCTCTAGTATTTTCTTTTTTACCCACAAGTGTTTATTAATTTTTTTGTAGTGATTGGCTCTGCAGGATTTTTATGAAAATTGCTGTAAAATGCCATTTTTTTTCAGAGAGTGGAGCCCGTCAGGATGCAACGCAGTGTCTCAGGTTACTGCATAACAAAAGGGATTAACTGCCATTGAAATTCCCTTGTTTTCTGCAAAATGCTGCAGTATTGTGCTGCATCCTGGCAGGCTCCACTGTATATAGAATAGGCGTAAACGTAAAATGTTGAATTTTGCCATTTTCCCTAGAAAAATGGGTCCGAATTCCACAGCTTCACATGGTGCTTAGAGAATTCACAAATTCCATAGCATCCCGGCAGATGTGAACTTTCTCAGTTCTGCCTAGCTCTGCAAGTGATCTCATAGTCTCCTGACTGCGACATCATAATAATTTGCATGACAGCACATTGTGATTTATCAACAAAATTATGACATCATGTCTAGACAGGCAGCAGGAGCAGACAAAGTCTGAGGACAAGGATTCTCTTTCAGCCAGCTGTCCTTAGCAATAAAGATAGGAAGGACAATAAAGATGGGGTGCACAATGGCCAGACTCAGAATATACTGTATCATTTATTCATCGGGGTGGGGGAGGACCATAACTCATGAATGGCAGAACAACCAGAGTTATGAAAGTTCTACCCACTCACAAGTGATGATAACTGTCATATTCTGAGTGAGACCACTTTGTGTCCAGTTTATACAATGTATTTTAAATTGCAGAACTTCTTTTATTGAAGAATAAACTGTTTCTGTTTGATTTCACTGCTCAGTTTTGACTGCAGCAGAGGTCACTGTGATGTCATCAGGCATTGTTCATTCTGTTCTCCCATTGGTTAAGAGCTCCTTTGTGACCAACCTCACATAATGATAAATGGTGATGACCTTCCTAGAGTGATGATAAATTATTTATCATCATTTTAGGACTTCAGGCCATAGAAATCATTAATTTATCTGGAAGGTTTCATTCTCACCTTCACTGGATAAATAAATAAGGCATGGCAATTATACACAGCAAGGCCATGTTGCCATTGAGGGGTTGAGATGACATCATATGGACCTTAAGAGTGAAGCCGAGAGGTTCATGATGTCATCTCAGCCCCAAGATAAAAACATGAGCTGAGTTGGCATTGTTGCCACGTTTTATTTTTTTTTGTAATAACTGGTGACCCCTTTATCATATTGATTATTATAGCTGGGCAAGCTAGAGCAGGCTCGAGCTTGGCTCGAGATTATTGCCTGGGCCCAGCTCGACCTCTGTCAGAAACTGAGAGCCAAGGTCAAGTCAGTTATGATCAAAGTAAGCATTCCCGTCAGCCTGAGCAGCTAGTAAAGTGTCTGAAATGTTCAACTCCTATGCAGAAAACAGCCTGCACTAGCCAGGCTCAGTTCAGGTTTTGGCTCATAGAGTCAAACCAGACCCTGGCTCAGCTCTGGCTTGGCTCTGAGTGAAAGAATTCCTGGCTTGCCCATCTCTATTAATTAAAGTCACCAAATGCTAGAATAATAACTGGGAATGACCTCAACCAGTTATTATGGAGTATAGTGTGACATCGTTCTATTCCTCATACATCATCAGCCCTATGGCATCACAACTGACCAGGAGGAGCTAGTCACCTGCTTGCAGACAGAGCACTAGCTTGTGCAAAGTTTTAACTTCACACTTGCATAGTTCACCAAAAACGCATCACCTTGCATAGTATTTTGCTAACAAAAATCTGTACTTCAAATAAAATGATGTGACATGCAGTAATTCAACCTCTTTGTTCTATGTTTTGCTGCAAAGTTAACTTTGTGCAAGTGTGACGATGTAAAGTGACCACTTCATGAAAACTCTGTGATGTGCAAAGTGGGCCACTTTGGGGCAACTTCACCTGCAAAGTTTAAACTTTGCACAGACCTATCAGGTCACCTGTGATGTCACAATAAGTAAGGTCACAATGCTGTTGGAGAATAAAGAGGAACAGAACTAGATATGTGAGTCTCCAGGTAAAGTACTGTTCTTCACATCACATCTAATACCATCGGATTGCTGGAGGGGGATGATCCAGGGGCTGGAGGGCAAAACCCATGAGGACAGGCTGACTGAGTTGAATATGCACACCCTGGAGGACAGGAGGGATTGGGGAGATATGATTCAGACCTTCAAATATTTGAAGAGGATTAACAAAACGGGCACAGGAGGGATATTTTAGCTGAGGAGAGGAAGGGACATCAGAGGGCATGCATGGTCTCAGGTTAGAGGGTGGAAGACATCGGAGAAAGGTGAGAAGGCATTTTTTCACAGAGAGGGTGGTGGAAAAATTGAACACTCTACCCAAGGAGGTGGTATCCTGTAGCACAGTGGGCAGTTTTGAAAGGGTATGGGACAGGGTCTGAGGGGTAAAGGTGGGGGAGGGGCAGCTGCAATATAAGGGTGCTAGCTGCGCATTCGAGCAGATTAACTTGATAGACCGTAAGGCCTGTTTCTGCTGGCAGATTCATACAGTATGTTCGTATGTTCGCACCTAAAAAGGACATTAACCTGCTGGAGAAGGTCCAGGGGAGGGTTACAAAGATGATAGCTGGTCAGCAGGGTAAAATATACGAGGAGAGATTGAGGGCACTGAACATGTGCTCCCTGGAAGACAGGAGAGCGAGAGAGGGAACATGCTTGGGACCTTCAAGTACTTGAAAGGCATAAATAAGGTTAATAAGGAGAGTCTCTTTAAGCTGATTGGCAACCATAACGCGAGGGAGCACAGTCTTAAGCCGGAAGGTGGGAGGTTTAGGAGGGAGGTCAGGAAGCACTTCTTCACAGAGACGGTGTTGGGCACTTGGAATGCGCTGCCAGAAGAGATAATCTCGTTGAAGACAGTGGGCAACTTTAAGAAGGCTGGGATAGGCATAGGGGGAAGGTAAGGATCATGGTTAGGAGGATGGGAGGAGTGGGGAGGAGGGAGGGACATTCGCTCAAGCTGTGGACCCTGCAATACGAGCAGACTTGATAACCAAATGGCTTCTTCTGCTGGTTTCTTCATATGTTCGTATGTAGAAAGTGTTCTAATGAGCAAAAGTAAAAAGAAAAATCATTCAGAAATAACATCACAACTGACTGCTTTTAAAACTTGTAACATTTTCTGTCTGCTATTTTGACATTACTAGCTCTTTAAAGCATTAGTTTATGTTACAGGGAACATTTTGTACCAGTGCCTCTTTATTTCATTTTAGATAAGTTTCACTCCTGTCCTGTAAGAATCACTTTCTCCCATTTTAGCATTTACTTATTTGAAATAATCAAAGGAGAGTATTGGCTTTTTGGCCTAGCATTGGTCCTTATGCACTCAGTTTTGTACAAGTGTACCTTTGACATCTGTGGAAGTGTACCTCAGGAATGGAGGATGGTTCACGTGGTACCCCTCCATAAGAGCAGTCCCAAAGATGAACCGGGAAACTACAGGCCGGTAAGCCTCACATCCATCGTGGGAAAACTGATGGAGACAATCCTGAAGGAGAGGCTGGTGTCCCTTCTGGAGACCAATGGGCTGCAGGACGTTAGGCAGCATAAGTTTGTCATGGGCAGATCCTATCAGACCAACCTAGTGGATTACTATGACTGGGTAACTAGACAGTTGGACAAGGGCCATACAGTGGATGTCCTGTTTCTGGACTTCAGTAAGGCATTTGACTCGGTGCCGCATGGGGGGGGCTGGGTAGTAAGCTGGCAGGTACAGATGCAGGGGTTAAAATGGTGGGATGGGTAGTAAACTGGTTACAGGGAAGGCAGCAGAGGGTGGTGGTGGGAGGGGAGCCCTCATCTCCAAGGGCAGTGACAAGTGGAGTACCGCAAGGCTCAGTGCTGGGACCGGTGTTGTTTGGGTTGTTCATATCAGACATCTCAATGGGCATCAAGAGCAAGATCAGTTTGTTTGCAGATGACACCAAGATGGGAGCAGTAGTGGATGGCCTAGGAGGGTGGCATGGGTTGCAGGATGGCCTGTCAAAATTGGAGACCTGGTCGGAACACCTGGCAGTTGGGGTTCAGTTCCACAAAGTGCAAGGTGCTACATTTCGGGGCCAAAAACAAGAAGGAGCTACCAGCTTGGGGGGGGGGTTCAGCTAGCCATGACAGAGGAGGAGAAGGATCTAAAGGTGATTGTAATAGGCTCAATGAACAACTCAGCACAATGCAGGAAGGCAGCTGCAAAGGCCAACAAATGCTGGGTTCTATTGCCGGGTATGTCTTCAAGGAGAGGAGGTGATCCTGCCATTGTATAGGTCACTGGTTAGGCCACACCTGGAGTACTGCAAGCAGCACTGGCGCCCATAAGTGAAGAGGGACATTAAGTTACTGGAGGGGGTGCAGTGCAGGGCAACAAAGATGATCCATGGACTAGGGGACATACCCTACATGAGCAGGCTGAGGGAGTTGAACATGTACTCACTGGAGGAGAGGAGAGGAGAGACAGTGGGGATATGATTGAAACCTTCAAGTACATGAAGGGAATAAACAAGACAGGCATGGAGGGACTATTCAAGTTAAGAGGGGGTAGGGACACTCAAGGTCACAATCTCAGACTGGAAGGGGGAAGGTTCATGAGGGAAATGAGAAGACACTTTTTTACGGACAAAGTGGTGTCTGGGTGGAACGCATTGCCTGCGGAAGTGGTATCCTGTAGAACGGTGGACTGCTTCAAAAGGGAATGGGATAGGGAAAGAGGGAGGTTCAGGAGAGGGGAGGGAGGGGCAGCTGCAGTATAAGGGTTGCCAGCTGCACACTCAAGCAGACTCAATAGACCATAAGGCCATGATCTGCTGGCAAATTCGTATGTTTGTAAGGTTAAAGAGCAGTGCCTGCTGTATCTTAATTTATCTTAGTCACAAGAAACGAGTATGTGTAACAATGGGTGTTGAAAAACACATGAAAATACTGATGGAAACCTTTTGATAGCCATATTTAAAGGCACCCTCCTTTAAATATTTCCACTCCACCAAAAATGCTAAGGTAGAATCAAAATGGGGTGGGGGGGAGCACCCTACACCACAGGAGAAAAGGGATATAATAAAACTGAATAAAAATGTATAAGTACAACATTTTTACCAAGAACAAATTTTTAACAAGAATACATTTCTGTTTTGATTATGAAATGCAATAAGAAATAATTTACTATGTCCTTCAATGCACACTGACGTCTTATCCATTTTATTTCTTGACAAAAAACACAGAGTCTAATAAAAAATCTCAAAGACCGTGGAGGCTCACAAATACAGAGTAATGCACAATACCCCAGGAGTTGTAAAATATTGCACCAACAAAAAAGAGAACAGGGGTCAACAAAACAAGGCTATAAAAATACCTTTAATACAAAGATTTAAAGAAAAAGCCAACAACCACATAAAAAGCATGAGCAGAGCCTTGGGTGCTATGGCTGCACTGCACAAAAATGGGTGGTAAAAAATGCACATGAGCAAAAGCAATAAAGTAAAAATAACATACCACTCCGATACAAAAGTGCTGTATATATATGAATCAAAATTAAACAATAAACCGTCCAGCACCACGAGCGAAACCCGGAAGAGACAGGCAGACCAGCGTCACCGCGTCACACTCACGTTTACGTATCGACTATTGCGTCTTTGGTTTATTGTTTAATCTTTGGATTCGATATATTACAGCACTTTGTATCGGAGTGGTATGTTATTTTTGCTTTATTGCTTTTGCCCATGTGCATTTTTTACCACCCGTTTTTGGTGCGGTGCAGCCATAGCACCTGGCGTCTCCCGTTCTCGTTTTTTATGTGGTTGTTGGCTTTTTTCCTTTAAATCCTTGTATTAAAGGTATTTTTATAGCCTTGTTTTGCTGACCCCTGTTCCATTTTATTTCTTATTTTCATACAAGACTGCATCATTTAGGGTTTTATTAATAGTCATAAAGCATCATACTACATAGAGAGGCAGTTGCCTGATTGACAACTTTCAGATTTTATTTTTTTATTCCTTTTTCTCACCTGGTTGTCTCTGGTTTCAGCAGCATCCTGCCAGCCCCATTACCGACCCATCCTGTGGGCTTACTGGTTAACCCCCACTTAGCCAGAGCCATAGAGTGGCAGGTGGCCAGTCATGTAGGACTGTGTGGAGACTGTGGGGGATACTAAGGAGCCTAGGCGTTTTCCTCCATTTTCAGCCCTGGGGGTCTGCATGTGATCAGAGATGGGCGACGTCTGCAAAATTCGCTCTGCAAATGAATCCACAAATCTTGTGCAGTTCGCAGAGTGCAGATCAATCTGCTAAGCGTGAATTTACGCTTCTGAAGTGCAGAATTTCTCCCACGAACAGCAGAATTACACCCCAAACAGCGGAATTTTGCTGTTCAGGGCCAAATTCTGCTGTTCACAGGTGAACTTCAATTGTTCGCAGGCGAAATTCCTCCTCGCATGGTGAAATGTCCAATGAAATCACATAGTTGAATTTTCAGCATAGTAGCAAAAATTTACAGATTGCTCCTCTGAGGCAAAGTGAGTAACTTCACCAGAACTTCGCCAGTGAGCTTAAACTTCTCAACGTGTGTACGTTGATGCACATGTGGGTTGCATCATCACACCTCCTTGCCCACTTGTCTGCTGGTCCCACCAGTTCTTCCACCCAGCCTCCGCTGGGTGGCAGGTAAGTGGCGGGACTCAGAGTCCCCCCCCTTCCCCCGAGGGAGGAGAGCTGTCCTGTGATGCTCAATCCTTCCTCCCCCAGCCAGCCACTGAATGACCCTAGTCTGTTCCCAAACCCAGGTCGTAGGCACGGTTGGAGGTAAAGCATCTAGCGCCTCAGCCCTGCATGCTACTGGGCAGGCAGCTTTCTGATTTTTCCTTCAAAGTTCTATATACACAACTGAATATGGACAAGTATGGTTGTTTGTCATCTGGAATTTATTTTATTTTTTTATTATTATTCTTTGTTAACTGGGTAAGAGTGCAGGAGCTTTGAGGAGGTTAAGTGACTTGCTCAGAGTCTCACAGTATGCAAGTGGAGGTTGTGGGAATCAAACCCAGGTCCGCTGGATGTACCAAGCTCATTCACAGCTCATTAATCCAACCTCTAGGTTATACTGCCAACCCTTTTTTAATGGGGTGAACTAATAGGCCTGATAATGAGGATCCTTAAAGAGAGACAAATCAGCCCTCTGAAGGCAGTGTACTGAGAGAGAAGTAATCAGACTCACAAAGTGAGGTGTAAGAGGCCCACAGATCAAAACTAATTAATAGTCTGTGAAAACTAAGAGGTATTTTATTATTAAAACAGATGACTGAATTGCCAGTGAAAAGAAAATTAAAGGATGTTCCAAAAAGCCAGGATAAACACATACAAGTTCTCCCAAGGCACACATTTACCCATGATTCCTTGGGTAGCCATGATGGTGATGGTGTGTTGAGAAGTACAATAATGAGATTTTATTGAGTGCTGTGTAACGATCAACACTACTCTTAAAGCAGCAGTATTGCAAAAATGTTTTTTTGCTAATGTGGGGCTCTATGCACTGTTGATATACAACTCAGTGCACCATGATATGAGGCCCTTAGGGCTGCGATAGGCACAGTCCATATGTACTCTGGCACGAACATCCCTCCCCTCCTGCATGTCCTTCATGAGGCCCTGACTGCACTTATACATCAGCATATCTGGTTGGGGAGGGTGTGTGTTAATGTGGGCTAGCTGAGAACGGCATTTAGTATGCCTTTGTGCTCTGCCAGCCCAGTGTCAGGGGTTGTTATAACAGCCAGTAACAGGTGCACTCCCCCCCCAACTGACAGACATCCAGAGGATGTGCTTTTGCCATGCAGCCACAGACCTCAGCTCTACTCCTTGCCACAGAGGGCTGGAGAGGGAATGATGGCTGCAAGGCACAGTGTTAACAAAAATATAAATCTGTAACTAAGCAGAGGGGACGCAGCAGTCCTACTGTGGGCTACCATTTTCCCTTGAACTCCTGCTTCTGTGGATCCCGTGGTGCCTACTTGTCCAACACTGCTGCAATTGGAAGGTCATTAATTAAATCTGGCTTTGCTAAAAGCACACTTATGTTTTTTGCGATTGAACATAGTCCAAATGTTTCCAAATATTTTTTTGGGATGTGTGAATAATAAAGAGCTGATTTCAACTGGTACACAGTTAAAATATCAGATTGTATGATCCACCATAATAAAACAAAACATATTTGCGTCATGCTGTTTTGTTTACAACCAGAAATGTGGCTAGCACCATCCTAATTAGTGCTGGGGTAAAATAAAAAAATCAGTTTTCATGCACTTTTCTCAAAATTGTGCCACTTTCATGAAATGTTGTGCAATTTTCATGAACTAGAAACAGTGTGTAAAATAGGCAATTTTGCTGAAAGTGATTTTTTTATTTTATTTTTTCATTTTGTTAAAGGAAAACTACATGCAAATATTATAAAAAACACATGTTGTGCTTTGGGTTTTGTTTCTCTGATTGTTCCTGGTGTTCTGTTCCCATGTCAGTGGCAAGTCTTTTTGTTTTGTTTGTTTTGTTTTTGCTTTCTGTTACTTGCTCTTGCTAGTTTTATGGCCCCTGGGGTAGCCATGCAGACTTCTTTCATTGCCTTTGATCTCTTGGGATTTTTTCTAAAATACCTCTGAGAATTACTGTAAGTCAATTAGACCTACTAAGAAGCCAGGATCCTAGTTATAATCTAGTCATAGCATCCACAGTACTCATCCAGTGTCACTGCACTTGTAAGTGCTACGCTTACCTCTTAGTCCAAAACATTGAATAAATGCTCCTTTTGTCCTATAAATGCGTGTGTGTGTGTGTGTTTCCCCTTTCTTAGTACTTTGCTTTTGACAGATTGCAGCCCTATATCTATACTATAGGAGATATGTGAAGACAAGCTGAATTGCATCCAAATATTATGTTTTCCAAAGTTCTCCCAAAGCCATGAATTGCTATTTAAATATATGAAATATAAGCCAAATTGAGTGCAGTGATACATTTTCAAAAGTTATCCCAGTTAGGTTGGAGATTCCTTAATGCAGTGGTGCAATGAAGGGGCTGAGCTGGTGAGAGAAAGAACTTGATGAAGCAGTGGCCCTCTTTCCTAAAATGATATGTGCCTATGGATCTTCTAATGACTCGACCCACCCCTGCTGCATGCCCAAGAATAACGTGAGCTTAGACCTCTGAACCTTCAATGCTCCCTCCTACCCCTGCTCCTGCATGCTTCCGTTAGCAGTTGAGTACGAGTGTGTACACAAGTGTCAGGGTTGCAGGGTCAAAGGTCATGAATTATGGTCCCCCTGCACATGGAAAGTGACTTTACTTTTAATGAGTTTCAATAAATCCAACTGTACTGAAACATAGCGCAAAATGCAGAGCAATGGCAAAGGAGTCCGAGTGCAACAAAACCACATGGACCCCTTTCCAGTACAGCTATGCAGAATTTGAAATCCTGACAGCCAAATTCATGGGGGATGGCAATGCTGCTTCTGAAACGCCTTTCACAATTTCTTTTTTAATTTTGCAGAATTCCAAAAAGCATTTTTTATGAATACTACTGTGTAGTTTCTGTAATCAGTAGAATTTTATTCCATGGATTGCAAAAAAATGAATCCATGTATTATGTAAACTAGTATTCCATGGTTTATATAAATCAGGGATTACTCACCCACAGCTTTAAAAGAAACATTCCACTTTCAGAATTTTGAATTCTGCTTCTGGTAAAATTCTGTGGAATCAGCAGAATTTCTGAAATTCCACAGAATTCCAGTAGAAGAGGAATGTGAAAGGTCTGCACAGCTCTATCAGACACCCTGTTGTCATATACATATACACTTGATCTCACTATTTGGGGTCAGAGTATTTAAGACAGATATTGTGAACTCCACATTGGGTAGCCTAGATTTATTTTCCATAGCAGTGTTCCACAGGATCCAGGTTATGCAATCATCACAGTGAGAGGCACAATTGCCCTTTTCCAGAGTACTGCCAGGTCACATCTCAGAGCTTTCTGCAACTTAGCCAATTTATTTTAAAACAACATTCTGGAGACAGAAATATAAGGAATAATCAGATGGTCTAGAATTAGAACATAACAGAGCAGGTTTTCAAGGCAGAATATTATAGATGGATGAAAGTCCTTATCAGTCCTTAACCACTGATGCAGCTGTTGTTTGCACCTCTGTTTTATACCTCTCTTTTAAGGTGTGTGGAATTTTCACACACTGCTTCCATTGGAATTCCATCGAATTTCAGGTATTCAGTCTAATTCCATGGAATTCCATCAGAAGCGGAGTTTCAAAATTCTAAAAGCAGAATGTTACGTATAGAATTATATTCTGCAGTTTATGTAAAACCACGGATTAAGTTTCTGCAAATGGCAGAACAATATTCCATGGATTATGTTATCCGCAGAATATTACTCCACAGTTTACATCAAAAGCTTTTTGAAATTCCGTGAAATTAAAAAATAAATTCTGAAAAGCATTTTGGCAGCGGGATTGCCATGGGAATTTTGCATTCGGCTCAACTCTACTGCCTTTACTTTTTGGTGTTTCTGTACTTCCTTTCAGAACCTTTTTGTTGCAAGGGTCTTCAGTCAGTTTGGGGGAGGGAATGGGATTTTCCTTTTGCTGTCTAGATAAAATGTTTATTGGATGGACTGCAGTGATATGAAATTACTTTTTGCATGTGTGGCACTTCTAACTAATGAGAGTGATGTGAACTTTCACTGCAAGCAGCACTGATTATTACCTGACTGCTCATAAATGGGCACTTGCACTAGGTGTAGGAGCCTGGGAGGTAGGAACTACTGCAGCCCAGTTTCCTTATGTTGCAATTAACAGGCACTGACTGTACTGTCATTCTCTGTATAGAAATAAATGTTAAGCTACCCACCTACCTACCAACCTCTAAAATATAAAACAACATTTATATAAAAAATAGCACTGATGTCTGCATTAGAACAAAAAGCTACAGTATATGCCAATAAATAGTTTATTTTCCCATCAGAATAATATTTGTTCTTGTTTTTAATATTTTTAATTTTATCCAGTAAATGCATACCAAGCTAAAGCTCATTTTGAGGTGCAACCCAGGAACACAGAGAGTTAACTGACTGCCTGGGGTCATAGTGTATGCAAGTGGTTGTACTGGGATTCAAACCAGGTCTTCTGGGTTCCCAGGTTTATAGCTTAGCACTCTTTTTTTTTTTTACTGTGACATTATTTTACCACCTCCATGGACCTGGCAGGGGCTAGCCCCCACCGGAGGGGTACACTCTTCCGATCCATGGGTCCTGCCGGATCCCGGTATTTTTCCTGCATTTTCTTTTTCTCCCCCATGCCTGTGCCCGTGCAATGGATGCAGCAGCTGTCTCCACCTCCGTGGAGGCCCCACCTGGAGTACAGTGTACGGTTCTGGAGACCATACCTACGTAAGGACATAGACAGGGTAGAGAAGGTTCAGAGGAGGGCAACAAAGATGGTGCATGGATTGCATCACAAGTCCTATGAAGACAGGTTGAAGGAACTGAACATGTGCTCCCTGGAGGAGAGGAGGAGAGAGGGATATGATAGAGACATACAAGTATCTTACAGGGAGGAACAGGGTGCAGGAAAACACTATTTTTAAGCGAAAAAGATGTTCCAGGACTAGGGCATGGGATGAAGTTGGAGGAGGGCGATTCAGAGGAAACATAAGAAAGAATTTCTTCACAGAGCAGTTGGTGGACAAGTGGAACACCCTGCCAGAGGAAGTGATGGGGCTGAAACAATCACAGGATTTAAGAATGCATGGGATAGACATAAAGGAATTCTGGAGGTCAGGGTAAGGGCAACAGACTTCTAGGAAAACAAACTGAACTTACAAGCTCAAATGGGCAGACTGGGTGGGCCATAGGCCCTTATCTGCCGACACTGTCTATGTATCTATATATCTATGTAAGCAGCTTGGGCACAGACCGAACCATTTCCTGCTGTGCTGACGTGTGCAGCACAAACACCCCTCCCCGAGGAAGGAGAGCAGTCCTCCAGATGCTCAATCCTTACCTCCCCTGGCTAACCCCCAAATGACCCGAGACCGTTCCTGAACCCAGGTCGCCAGTGTGGCATGAGGTGTGGTGTCCAGTGCCTCAACCCTGAGCACCACCAGGCCGGCATAGATTGCCACTCTACCTTCAACTCTATATTGACTTCTATGGGACCTTGTGTGATTGTTCCATGAGGAGGCTATCTACAATGGTGGCAATTTATCACGCTAGACCAGATTGTTGAGATAACTTAACGCTAGAAGGGCTTGACCTGGTGGGGGAAGTGGGTGCCAGGATTCCCTTTCTCTGGTACAAGGAAGTTTGAAAGTGGGTTGGAAGAGGCAGTCTGTTTGACTAGCCAGTACTGAAAAATGTTAAAGAAGACACTTAACTCCTTTAATTCAATCAAGGTAATTATTTAGTTATGTTAGAAAGTGGCCACCATACAAAACCAAGACCGATATTTCATGGCTGGGGTGACACAACAGCAAATCAATGAAATCATTTTTGGGAGTTCCTTACTCCATTCCAAATGACTTAATGTGGGCTGAGATGGGACATCTGTCACTCAGAGCAATGATCAATAAACCGATTATGAACTTCCGGTTCAGGCTGAATAATCTTTTTCATAACAGAATATTGCATAGATGTCTTAAGAAAGAAACTGGCTGCATTATGTGAAAAAATTATTCAGGGAATCAGGGATTAGGACAGTGTTGCTTATATCCAACATCAACTCTACTGAGATAGTCATAAGAGACATTAAACAGAATTGATTATATGGATACACAAAAGATTATTGAAAAGGTGAAACAACAAACAAAAAGGTGCTTGGCTTGCAACAAATAAACAAGAAGGTTGAATGGGACCATATGTAACTTTTATCACTGATGCTTGATGTTGGAACATGTTTTCAAGCATACAGTTCCAAATTTTGATTCAACCAGGTTGGGTGCAGGAAGACATTAGCCCTGTTTACACAGCAGCAGCACTTCACTTTACTCTGGTGCCTTCCTGTTGCGACGTGACTTGCTCTTGAAATATTTTGTTTACACTCCGGAGCCTGATGTGCCGCAGATCGTGCCTAAAGGAGTGTCATTAGACATGTGGGCAGGGTTCTAAATAATGACATCCTCAGCCTGGACATAGGGGATCGCAGCGGACCGAGTGCACCGGTCATTCACACTGCGGGGTAATGCGCTCAATCCAATACACATCCCCACATTTTCATCGGATTAAAAACTGGAGCTGTGGAACACTTACAGCGATGCGATGAGTGTCCACATAGCTGACTTTATAGCATATCAACCAGAGCGCATGTGATGCAGCACTGCAAAGCTGGTGGTGTAAACAGGGCTTATGTCAGTGACTGTCTCATACAAAGGTTTGTGTAGCTCCACAGATGTAGAGGGCATTAAACATGTCCTACTTATCTATAGTTGGTACAAAGGCCTAAGAGACACTCGTATGGAATGATTTTACAAAATATTTGTCTACATCAAGGGAACACATATGTGCTTCTTTATGTGATAAAAATATCCTAAATGGAGTAGCACTGTACCTTCTGAAGGCATCAGAGATAAGGAAGAAGAAGAAGAAGAATCTGACTCAATCCATTGATTTCTAGATTACCAGTAATACAATTTTAGAGTAGCAGTGTTTTGTATGTCTTAAAAAGTAAATGTTAGGCAGGCCCGGTGGCACTGACGGCTAAGGCACTGGATGCCACATCTTGCGCCATGCCGGCGACCTACATTCGGGAATGAGCGTGGACTGCCAGGGGTTGGCAGGGAGGAGATGAATCGAGCATCCAATGGATGGCTCTCCATCTCTGTGGAGGGGGGTGATTGGTGGCTAGTGCACACCTGACCCCTAGCGGAGGCTGGGGCTCGGCGGCACGGTGCCACAATACCGTGGGGCAGAAGCACAGCAGGCAGCTTTTGTGGTGGCAAATGCAGGATTGTCGTACCCACCGGGTGCATCATTGCACACCGTGTCTTCTAAGCAAGGGGAGTAAATTGAGGAGAAACAAGGTTGGCTGGTTTGGCAGCTGATGGCTATCCCAGCACTCCGGCTCCAGAGGCATCACTCCCAGCACTGGATCCGATTTGAGGTGGGTGAGCTAGGGGACTCCTCACTGACTTGCCCTGGGGGTAAACCATGGAGTTAGCTGGGGAGAAAGGGTTTGCACGTGGAGCTGGAGGACAGGACAGTGGCCAGATGTGTAGCTGACCATGCTGATGAGAGGATAAGGACATCACAAAAAAAAAAAGGCAAATTGTGATCTGGATAATAATAAGATATGAATCTAACCATTAAAGGGATTGGTAGACAGTAAACATTTTAAAGACAGGTGGTTGCTCTCAAAAATCCTATCACTTAAGTCACTGCCAGCAGAACTGTCCTCATATTCTGATTATGTATGATTTCAAGAATAAGTTCCACAGATGTATATCTCCCATGATTTATCCTAAGGATGTTATTGAATTTTTAATTTATTAGATTTTATAAGACGAATGGCTTGTCTTATCATCTGTGTTTTTAATTTGTAATGGCTGAACAGCCAAACAATGAAGTATTTTATTCTATACAGCGACAGCTGTAAGTGTGCTCCTGAGAGTGAAATGAAGCAGGAAACACTACATTAGGAGATATTACAGACCAGCACAGAACATCCTTTCACATCAAGAGATTCGGACATCCTTATATATTTTTTGCTGGCCTACTGTATAAAGAAAAGAGAGGGGCCACTGCCTGGCACAGGAAAAAGTGTCGAGGGCCACCAAGAGTCGGTCCTTCTTTTGAATGGTAACCAATTTCTCACATAAACATAATTTTGTTAGTCCAATAAAAGGTATCACTTGCAACATATTTGTTGTTTGTTTTTCTTCCACATCACATAAATAATAAATACATACATACATAAATACCTTGGACTTGGTATATTCTGTAGTATTGCAGAAAGGCGGACCACGCATACTGTCCTGTTCCTCTACAGGATAAGTAAAAGCATGTGCAACTGGTGTAAGATCTTCGGGAAAGCCTTCCTTCTCAGACTGCTGAGTGGATTGCTGGGTAGTAATGTGCAAAATGTGCATTGCCTATCCTGACTTCAGCCTATCACAGTCTGCATTTCACATGACGAGGGTCTGCTCAGGGTGGAAGGTGCCACTGCCTACATTTCGGATGTGTTACTCTAAAATGAAAGCACATCAGCTGGGTTTGGTTCTTAGTGGGACATTCTCAGACCCGTTTTTTTAACAATGTATCTAAGTAGCAAAAACCCAACTTTTTGCACATACCTCTCAAGTGTCCCTGATTTTCAAGGATGTCACTGATTTTACAAAAACAGTTTTCTCAGTCCCCCCTAAAATTGCCATTTCTGTCCCAAAGGACTAAGAATGTAATACATAAAATAATACCGCACCTAAGTGATACAGTCTAGGCCTCTTTCAGAAAATGCTTTTCTCACTAAACCAAAAGTTCCAGAAAAGTAGAAATGTGCACATTCTAAGGCGTGGCGGCGCCCTGCTGTTTGCTGTTTTGCACTGTGCACCAACCAAATGAAATAAAACTAGAAGTAACACTCATGAAGGAGTACCACATTACTATGTGATTTGTTGCTGTGACTTAAGAGGTGGTGAATGCCATCTCCTGTCTAATTTTCTAAGCCAAATGTTCTTGCAGCTTTTTGAGGTGACACAACCATTTTAATTGTTTGGTAACCAGGTAGGCACAATGACCCAGGAGCTCTGAGGAGGGTAAGTGAGTTGCTCAGAGTTACACAGTATGCAACTGGAGGGCGTGGGAATCAAACCCAGGTGCCTGGGATATGTATTTTCCAGGAATGGCACACTCCCCCTCGGACAATGGGGGGGCACCTGTATAGCTGCAGATGTTGGTCTTCCTTTCCCCTCAGACATCATGGTTGCCTTGGGGGTTGTGTTTCACCTCCTGCCAGTCTGACTAAGATCTTGGGCTCAGGAATAGAACCCAGATCCCCCACATGAGAAACTTTGACACTAGCAATTAGGTCACTAGGGACCCAGCTTGCCTCATTTATTTTCTTTATTTAGTAAGCTTTTCCTGTCACATCAAGACTGGCCCCATCTGCCTACATCACACCCAACTCCGTCATCTGTCTCCCCAGGACTTACTTCTCCCAGTGTTCCTCCTGGCTTACCCCTCAGGGTGGGGCCTTCGGGGGGCGCTATTTCCCCCAGTGGACCTTCAACTCAGTGTCTAGGGGAGTGCCACTGTTCAATGGAGTGGGGCCTGCAGTGTGAGGTGGGCGCCTTCCTGCTCGATCCGGTGTTTTTTTTCCCCTTTTTGTCCCCTGGGAGGTGTGGCATACAGTGATGCTGTGGTGCACATGCCAACGTTTGCCACAACTCCCCAGTCTTGTGAGTTTCAGCTGTTGAATCCCCAGCTTCCACCAGGGGGCCAGTGGAGCACCAGTCACTTCCCAACCCTTTCCCCTGGAGGAGCAGGACAGTCCTTAGGATGCACGATCTTCCTCCCACCCCAGCCAGCCCTCCAACTCTGACACCCTGGGTTGGCTTCTGAACCAGGGTCTTCAGCATCACTAGTGGTAGCAGTACTACTGCGCTGGTGGGCTGGGCATAGCTTGCTTCATTTAAAACTGAAATAAAACACAGCAGCCCTCTTCCCACTGTAAGTGCGCTTTATTTTTATTTTAGTCTTTTGGTAACTGGTAGGCCCACTAGGCACAAGTGCCTGTTTTCAGGGGCAACCTGGGAGCTCTGGGGAGGTTAAGTGACTTGCTCAGAGTCACACAGTATGCAAGTGGAGGTTGTGGGAATCAAACCCAGGTCTGCTGGATGTACCAAGCTCATTCGCTGCTCATTACTCTAACCTCTAAGCTAGACTGTCAGTCCCAGATTGTTCTAAGTAACAAATTTAAGCCTAATGAGGACAAAAGAAATTTGCTCACTGCTGCAAGGTAAATGTCCGGAAAATTCTGAGTGGCGATATATGTATTTGTCCTGGCCTTAATGACACTTGAATCTGATGTGTTGTGCTTACCCTCAGGCCATATATAGTGCAAAAAAGTGAACTGCGAACACAGTTCTGCCACTTTTTTTATTTTACAATTTATTATACCAGGATGGCCCAACTGAGATGCAACATTTGTTTTCTCTTCATTGGGATTATCATACTTCCCTGGAGGGACCGCTACTCCTGTAGAAGTGAAGAATTTGGCTGTGTCATCATCACCATTCCATACAGGCCTGCTATACTATATGGACCAGGCCATGCCAAACCATGCAAGTCAAGGAGTTTGTTATAAGAACCTTGGACCATTAGGAGCTTGGCTGATTTCAGCAAACTCATATCACTCAGGTCCTGCGTAAACAATCAAAGTCAGACCTCTAGCAGAGGGGCAGAGGGAGGAGGGAGAAGGACAGAGAGAGAGAGAGAGATTTCACTGAGTTGTCATAACCAAACAAAAAAACTTTGGATCAACTTGAGCTAACAGGTCCCTCTGTACAGAGGCTATTATCTTATGAATGTCCTGTAGATTCCTCCTACCTGTTTGAAAAGTGCCAATTGGTCCTAGTAGGTAACTCCATCTTCCTCTTCCCCTGCTACAAATTGGGTCAGGTGTTCACTAGGTCCCGGATTCCATACTGTTCTCAATCTTCGTCAATCACCTCCCAAGGTCTGTGCACCCAAACACATCCATATATATATATATATATATATATATATATGTATATATTTTGTATATACATATATATATATATCTATATATATGAATGACACTGTGCTTCTTGCCACTGGTTCCACAGCCACAGATTGGAAGCTGCCCTCCAGCAGGAATTTTTCAATGTCCAGCACTAATTCTGAGTTAACCAACTCACTCCAAATGCCTTCCAAATAGTCTATGTGACCTCTTCTGGCAGCAGATAGAGATTTAACTTCCCAGACTCCATAGTACCTTGTATGGCTTCGTACTTGAGGAATTACCATCCTCTCATACCTAGGCATGTGGCTAGATAGTCACCTCTGCTTCTGCTGCCACACAGATGCCATCCACAGAAAAGTACTCCCAAACTTGGGGCACTATATCGCAACAAATCCTGCCCCTTCGCCCCGCCCATTCATCTTGAGACCATTCTCAAAATTATCCTCCTGGTGTTTAACAATGCAGATGTGAGCCATGATTTATTATCTTAATCAAGACTGTATGCTCCTACGGCCAACTATCCCTCATCGTGCCTCAGCGTGTTTAGTCCCATAACCCCATCATCCCAGGGTTCTGCCTTCCTCTGAGGGTCCCTCATGAATTGTCCCTCATGGCAGGGTTGGAGGTGTATGAATTTCCCCACAGCACATTTCCAGAGTGAGGAGGCGTGCCCAGTTGGTGGGTGAAAGATTTGTGGCGGGGCCAGGCTGCCATCCTGTTGGTCTGCTTTTTTTCCCCTCCTGCTTTCCATCTCCTGTTGCACTCCACACTCAGATATCAGTGTACATGTGTGTGTAGGCACACATGCTGTGGCACATGCCAGGCCAACCCCTCCCTTCAGCTCTTACACTGTACCGCCACCAAGCTACCAATTCACATCAAGTGGCAGCACCTCTCTTTAGCATCACTCACACTGCACCACCAACAAGCCTGCACTTGGTGGCAGTTGAAAAGTGGAGTAGCAGACCCTCCCTCCCTGGGAGAGGACAGCAATCTTTTTTTTTTTTTATATGCTCCTTCCTCTGACCCCTTGGCCGGCTACTCCTTTGGGCTGCCAACATCCCCACCATCACCGCCAATCCCCATACGCTATCCACTGCCCCTTACTAATGCCATGTTTTTCCCAGGTAACCCAATGTAACCCTTCAGCGGGAAGGCCCCTACCCCTGTGGGGGCAACCAGCAGAGGAGATTCACCCTGTAGGGCTTGCACTTACCCCAGGAATGGCAGAGGTTGGTACAGATACTGTCTGGGCTTTCATGGTGTGTGGGGGAATTGGCAGCCGTCATCCGGTTGGCTGGGGGACACTATTCCCTTTTTCTCCCATCCTGTCCACCCCTGCCCACAATGTGGTGGCACACACACGGCATCCTGCTTGAATGCATAGTTGCACGTGGTCACCTACGCTGCAATATGTGTTGCCCCAACAGGTCGCCAGGAGCTGCTCTAAATGGTGACAGCTTGCCCCACCTGCCCCTGGGGGAGAGAGCATACACTGGATGGTCTGAGCCCTTCCACCGGCCTCCACTCCTGTTGTCCTGAGCTCGGCATGAACACGGGTCACCAGCATGCCAGGCGATCTCCTATCACCGGCGCCATGGAGACGACCTGACAGCAGTCTTTTGAATGATCAATCTTCTCCCCACCCCACCACCTCCTGCTGGCCCTCCGATGTCCTGAGTTGACTCCCAAACCCTGGTCATCAGTGCTGCAAGCGGTAGCACTACCTCTGCACTGGTGGGCCAGCTGTAGGCCTGGATCTTTGGAAGATAAGCTACTTTTTTTGTGGTCTTTCCGGTCACCAGTACCGCAGCTGTGGCCATATCTGCCCCATCTGGTTGAAATTCCAACCCAGGGTCCACACTGCTGTCTCCGAGTCCACCTGCACCAGAATGGACCTCTCTCTCACTGTTTCTGTCATTCAGCCTTAACCTGCCCATCGCACTCACCACTTTCGCCATATTTTTATATATTTTTTCTTTATTGAAATGTTTCACCAGGAGGCACACTGAGCAACAGGTTGCTCATCTCCCGGTGCAAGCAGGGAAGGAAGGGGTAATAGGGATGAGACATTTACATTCAAGTTACAAAGATCAACATAGCATGCAATTAATTAAGGCAGTTGTTACAAACAGTGTTGCCTACATATGTAATTTGCGAGAACGATTAATAAGTGCAATTGTAATGAGTGAACAAGTGCTATCGTGAAATAAGCAGTGAAGGAGAGAGAGGATGAGATGACAGATAGTGCAGAGTCACGTCCCAGAGAGACCCCTTCAGGATGCGGGGAATCTGGCAAGGGGACAGGGTACTGGAGCATGACTTAGAGAGGGAGAGAGACAGGAGTAAGTGTGATTAACAACTAGGAGGGAAATAAGGTCTGACCCAAAAGAGAACCCTTCAGGATGCGATGAACCCTGCAAGGGGGCAGTGAAGTTCAGGCGATTGTAAACCCCTCTGTAGTTAGGCATTGTAGTTATAGAGGGATAGTGAGAGGGAGGGAGGGAGGGAATGAGAAATAACACCTGGGAGAGGATGAGTCCTGATCCAAGGAATTCTCCAGAATGTTAGGAACCCTGCAAGGTGACCTGGAAGGCCAAGGATAGGTAGATGGGGGAAGAAAAGGTGGCAAGCCTAGGCACTATAGGACCCTTCAGGATACTGAGAACCCTGCAAGGGAGTGGTAAGCTAGAGAAAAGAGGGAGAAAGGTATGAGAACCAGCACTTAGAGGGGCTAGGGTCAGTAGAGGCAGTAGAATAGATGAGGCATTAGGTAAATTCCTAAGGGGGGACGAACTGTAAGGAGCAAGATGAAGGAAATTAAGGCAGGTCATAACAGGATCAAGTTAAGTGCAAGATAGTTGGAGAAGGCAGTGTTGATGGAATAGAGAGGAGGAGTGTCGGATTTCGGGAGGTAGAGAGTTCCATATTTTAGGGGAACGGTGAGAGTACCCCAGACTGGCTGGAGAGGGTGGAGCGGTGGGGGAGACAGTTAAGTGCCAATGTCAGTAGATCTGAGTGAGTGGGAAGGAGGAGGGGTGTTATAAATGATGGGGAGAGGTAGGAAGGGAGTTCACCCAGCCAGTGTTTAGCAGTGAATTTAGTGCAGTGTGAGAGGCATCTATTTGTAAGGGAGGGGAAGGAAGGGGCTCAATAGAGGTCACAGTGGTGGGAGCGAGAGGGAGCATCAAGGGCAAAGCGACAGAAGGAGTTGAAGAGAGTGTCCAATCTGGTCAAGGAGGACTTAGGAGCAGCACCATAGACTATGTCGCAGTAGTCAGAAATGGGGAGGATCATCTTCTGGACAAGCTCACGCCTAGCCACAGGAGGGATGCAACTGCAGTTCCTGAATAAGGCACCGAGAATGGGGAGCAATTTTTTCTGTATGGTGTCAATGTGTCCTGAGTAGCTGAAGTGTTGATCTAACCAAACCGCAAGGTATCCGAAGGATGAGGTGTCCTCAAGTAAAGTCCCATCAAGAGTGTGGAAAGTGAGCAGGAAGGGAAGCCCAGAGAGTCTCTGCCTTGTGCCAAAGATCATGGAGACTGTCTTCTTGGCATTGAGGAATAATTGATGGTTTGAAAACCAGAGCTGGACCTTGTTGAAGTTGTGCTGCAAGCTGGATGTAACCTCAGCTGGGCATGAGCCAGATGCAAACAGGACAGTATCATCAGCGTACATGTCTATGGCGGAGGAGGGGTAGCAGACAGATGACAAGTCATTAATGAAGATGGAGAATATAAGGGGACCAAGCACGGAGCCCTGAGGGACACCAGAACAGATTAGGAGGGGTAGCAAGATGGCATCTGCAATCTTAACTGATTAGGTTCTACCAGTAAGGTAGGCCTTAAACCAGTTAGTGGCAGAAGGGGTTAGACCAGCAGACGAGAGGGAACCAAGGAGAAGGGAGTGGGAAACAGTGTCAAAAGTCTTTGGCAAGGTCGACAAATATGGCTAAGGTGATTTGGCCATTGTCCATCCTGGAGAGGATGGAGTCAGTGAGCCAAAGTAGGGAGGTGGTGGTAGAGTGTTTTTTCCTGAAACCAGATTGGAACGGGGTGAAGAAGGTATCATATAGAAAGGAGGTGAGTTGAGAGAGGACTAGATGTTCTTGTAGTTTGGCTTGGGTAGGGAGTAGCAAGATGGGGCGATAGTTGCCAGGGGATGAGGGGTCTCCATCTTTAGGTAGGAGGAGGACCACTGTGTGCTTCCATGTGGTAGGGACATCAGGGGTTGAGAAGGAGAGATTTACGATTAAGGAGAGGGGGTAGTAATGGCCGGGGCTGAGAAAGAGAGAGAGTTTAGGGTCAAGGTCTTCTGGGGAAGATTCTTTCAGGGTTGATGGTGAGGAAGGCATTTAGAGTATCGGTGGGGAGACTGAAGAGAATGAGAATGAGGGTGTGGGGAATAGGAAGTGGAGCTTTTGGGGGGAGAGAGAGGTAGCTGTGACATTTGAAGGAGGAGGGTAATTAGGAGGGACTTCAGCAGTCTGGTTGCACAGAAGGTATAATAGGAGCAAATTCCACAGCTATGGCATGGGAGTTGGCTACAAGATTGCCATTTACCTTTAGCACTGGGGAAGGGGTGGGACTGAGGGGTAAAGAGGGCACGAACCACCTTCCACAACTTGGAAGGGGAATTTATGTTAGTGAGGAAAGCATTTTTGAAGTAATCAGACCTGGCTAGCCTTGTTGCCCTGGTACGGGCATTTTGGAACTTACGGTAGTCCGTGAGGTCATTAGGAAGCTGGGTGAATTTGTGGCACTTCCAGGCATGATCTCTGGCCCTAAGACAGGTTAAGAGTTCTGGAGTAATCCACTGTAGGTGGTTACCCCTAACCCTGGTTTGTGTGAGAGGAGCAGAGGCATTCCAATTTGCAAGGAATATTTCTTTGAAGTAGGCTAGAGCCTTATCAACTGAGAAGGAGGAGGAGACTAAGGGAGACCAGTCAGAAAGCGATAGGTTGTGTAGGAGAGGTTCAAGGTCTAGGGATTTGAAGGAGTGAAGTTGCAAGGTTTTATGCAGAGATTTTGGTCTGTGGATTTTCCTGACAATGAATATTGGGTGTGTTGAGAGCATCTGGGAGGATGCCAGAGCTAATTACTCTGTGGGGGTGGTGGTAAGAGCCCAGTCAATCGGTGAGTGATTTTGTGTCTTATGGTTAGGGCCAGTGGGTTCCGAGACCAATTCTGAGAGGTTCAGTGCTCCAAGATCATTACATACTTTGGATGTCTTGGGAGAGCCAGTTTGTTAACTCACTCAGCCTCTAGAATGGAATCTTGAGTGAGTGCTGTATTCCTGTGTAAAATGGCTGTTTTCTGAACAGTTAGAATGTTTGGAACTAAATGGTAACACTCTGACTTGGAGTATAAATAATTAAAAAAGTATAACTCCCATCACAAAACTTACAGCACGAAGTTTGCTCACAATAAAAAAATCTTTAAAATGAGGGGTCACACATGTTAGTATCATTAACATTTTTTTTTTTTTTTTTACAGAGCATGTAATGATGAAAATTAACATTTTTTTTAAACAAAACCTAAAAAAAAAACCTTATAAGTGGCAAATGTCTGTTGTATGATGGTTTTCCGTCACACTTACATCTGTGCATTGCACTGCCACAGTTTAGAGTATTTCTGAGCTGTTTTACATAATAAATCAGATCATAGACTAAGGCATGTGCCAACACATAGCACCAGTAAACCAACTGAATTCAGAAAAATGCTCTGCACAACTGCCCACATGACACACAAACCACGATAACTGAAAAAGTATGCCTCCTAGCCCCTAGACACCTGCACAGAAAATGTTCACAATAACAAGAGCTTTAAAATGATGGGTCACTCATGTTAGTGGCATTTGCAGATATTTTTTTAAAGTTCCTGAAATGATAAAAAAGAGCATTTTTTTTACATTTTGTTCCCAAATAAAAACTAACGTCATAAAAAGTACACCTCCTAGACCCAGACACCAGCATGATAATTGTCCACATTAAAGAGACCTTTCAAATGATGGGGCACACACATTTCTAGCATTTTATTTTTTTACAGTACCTGAAATGGAGGAAAATCACATTTTTACACCTTTTTTATCCCCAAAAAATGAAAACAAAAAAGTACACCTCCTAGCTTCCAGACACCAGCATATTAATTTTTCTCAATGAAAAGAGCTTTCAAATCAGGATCACACATTTCTAGTAATGGAGAAAAAAATAGCATTTTCTTCACTTTTTAACCCAAATTGAAACCTAAAAAAAAATAATTTACTCTATTTACCGCAATGTTGACCCCTATCTTAAAGTTGGTATTCTGGTAGGTAGGAATGTTTCCTACCGATCTGCACTTTTCAATAACATTATCCCTGATTGGTTGATCCAAAAAGTTTAGTTTAGTTTATTAGTCTAGGAATTAATACCTTTGAGCCAGGGCTCTTTTACAAAGGTTCCACATCACAAAGAACATTTAACAAAGCACGATACACATTACAGGTAAAACCAGACAGGAAAGTTACATCATAAATTTGCTATTAACAGTTTAAGGCAGTAACGTTTTTAAGTTTCATAGAAAAACAAGCTATAACAGGTTCAAGCGAGTAGACAATTTCGAGGTTAAGGAAACTTCCAGGGAGAGGGTGATCATTAGGCGCCAAAAGGAGGCTAGAGAGGAGGGAAAGGTGGTGAGCGGGACAGTAAGTGAGAGGGGACAGGAAAAAAGGGGGGGAGTGAGTTTGGGTGGCAGTAGAGGTACTAGAGGGTTCATTAGTCAGGGCGGAAGAGGCCTCAGATGTGAGGATGGACATGAGGAGTAGTAGTCTTTATCTAGCGCAATCACAGTTGCTAGTGGTGGTGAGGTGGGCATAGAGCATGGATTTGAAAGCTTCAAGCGAGGTTGAGGATAGAGTAGGTGGACTAAGCACATTAAACCATGTCGGGGCCCTGTATGCGAAAGATCTTTGTCCCTGTGCAGTCCGGCATCTCGGAACCAGGAAAGGTTAGCGCTCAGATCTGGTGGAGGGTCTGGAGCCAGGATTCAGTCGGAGTAGGTTTTGAATACATAATGGAGTCAGTACCAAGATAGATTTTTTTGCCATTGTGCAGGTGAGATAAATAAGACGATTTGATAGGTTCAACCAGCCTGATTCATAGTACAGATCACACATGTGAGTCAGTCTTTGAGCCCCCGTGAGGAGCCGGCAGGCCTTATTTAGAGTGTTTGAGATACGCCTTAGAGCAGTGGAGGTAGCTGAGCCATAAATAATAAGGCCATAGTCAATGATTGAGATTATGGAACTCTGTATAGCTATTCTCAATGCCACTTGATTTAGAAATTGACGTTACGGAATAGTATTCCAAGGCTGGTTCACTGTTTTCGCAGTGTTGTCAATGTGGGTTGCAAAGGTGAGCCCTTGGTCAAAAGTGATGCCAAGGTATTTGAAAGTATTTACTTGGTCCAGTGTAATTCCCACAGAGGTTTGTATGGTGAGGAGTATGCCTATTTTTGTTTTGGTGATTGGAGAAGAGCATGGCTTTTGTTTTATTGTGGTTTAGCACAAGTTTACTATCCAGGAACCACCTTTCAACACTAGAGAAAGCAAGTTGCAGGCTTTTTCGTAGGGAGTTTGGATCCTTGTGGGAAGAGAGAATTATAGCATCATCAGTGTATAAGATTATTTTCTCCTGGCAGATATCTGGGAGGGAGTTAAGGAACAGGCTAAAGAGGAGCAGTCCAAGAATTGATCCCTGTGGTACACCCGAGAGAACTGGTTTGAAGTCGGAGAGAAGTGCATGACACACATATGCACTCTGGGGATGAGAAGAAGTGAATACCTGACGCACATATGCGCTATGAGGACTAGAGGAATTTTCCTGATGATGCACATATGCGCTATGGGGCTGAGTGAGTTAAGGTCGCCTAAGATGTATAGTTCACCAGAGCAGGAAAGGGCTGCAATGGAGGTTATGAGATCCAGAGCAACTGAGGGCTGGACATTTGGGTGCCAGTAAATGCTGGCTGTAAAAATGGGGAGGGTGAAGGGCAGAGTTAAATGAATAGCCAGTGCGTCGTTGGACACTGGGCTACTGGACGAATAAATAATAGAATATCAGAGGGGTATCAGCTGGTTGCTCCTCTCCTTGGGTGTTAGGCCTCTCTCCCATTTTGCCTCTTTCATCTCTAAACTCAGGTTCATCTTCCTAACCTGCTGCCTCACTTTTCTCCTTTTGCTAGCCCCAGAAACTCAGTGAATCAGTGGTGTTCTTTCCTCCCTAAAGCTTTTTGTATGCGTAGAAGTCAAACCTCCATGCATCAGAGTGACTGAGAAGGACACTCCTTAAAGGGACTTTTTTTTCTTACTAGTTAATCTGAGATTATTTTACCCAGGGATCAAAGTGTTATTAAAAAAAGTGGCAGTGATCACATAAGGGCACATATTAAATGAATGGCTTGATTCCCAAAAGTAGTGGTACACTGTACCACCGAGTACCCCTTCACTTTAACCCCTGACTTACTGGTATAGCCATGGAAATATAATCTCATTTACATAAAGGTCCTGGGGGTGGCAATGTTTCTGTTTGCATCTGTATCCCTACCTCCACCCCGGAGAAAGATGAAAATAGGTAGAACTGCCACGCCATTCTTTCTCAGTCAAAAAAAAAACTAAATAAAATAAACCGAATTGTTTACATTTTTTAATAGTCATTGAAATCTGAGAATGTGTGAACTGTTTGATAATGCCAATGTATTTGTAACACTGGCGCTGTTATACCACGGGCTACTACCCCTGTCTGCTTCCCTGGCTGCAGATTGAGGGGCCTGGGTTCAGAAATTGGGGTACTGTGGTGTGCCTACTAACAGCAGAACTACAATTATGCTGTCTCCACCCAGAGTAGTGCTTAAGTGGGTCCCTAACAGAATTGGTACAGCCCTCTCTGAAGCTATAACCACCCACAATCCCGTCTAGTGACCTGGTACACTAAGTTTCAATTGCAACACTTCACACTTGAAATACAGGTAAATACCAGCATTAATGATATGCTCATGTACAATAAACTTACCAGCAGGGTTCGAGCTCCTGGCATCCACCCTGCAACCCCCTGCAAAAGACAGTTTCAATAATACAAACATGCACTCTCCGTACGCTTTGCAGTACTACAGTAACTTTAGACCAGGTAATGATATGCTCACAAGCCAGGTTAACAGTAAAACAGCAAATCAGATTTACTAAGGGGATGTTAACAAGGAGGGGGCAAGAATTTAGGTAAACAATTACTTTACTGTACTAAGACAGGCTATGTTACTTTTAATCACGTTGGTCCCTGAATTTATCAGTCTGTGCAACTACTGGGTACCCAGAGTGGAAAACAGGCATGCCTAAGGCAGTGCTGTGGGTTGGCCAGCATTACAGCTGATGTTGGGGCCCCTGATGGAAAGAAGGGTGGTTAAATAGGAGCAACATACTTGTGAAACCATAACCATTCGTATCCGTAGCCAGATGGCCCAGTCACATTAAAACACATTAACTGGCAAACTGAATCAGATGATACCATTTAAACAATTGATGATTTGTTGCAAGGAGCTATCCTGGGTTTACTCACTGTACCCAGATGAATGCAAGAAGGCACTGGCGATAGCAAGTCCTACTGCTTGCTTGAGCTGTTGTTGGGGACTGGGGCCGACACGACTCACCTCTGCTTCATGACCTTTCCCTGTAGCTGGCCACAACCTGCATTTGATTGCTGTGCAGGGGCTGAATCTCAAAGGCTGGTCTCTTGCCAGGATGCTGAAAATGGCACAAGAACAGTCTGGCTGAGCCTCTGCTGGCATGGGCCCTGCAGAATGAAATGTCTTGTAAAGTTAGACTACGTGCTGGTGAACCCTCCAACTGGGCTTTTACAAGAGAAAGTCCTTACTGTACTGAAGTGACTCCTGCTTTGCTTCAGGGGTCCCAGGATCAAAATCTCCACACACCATACATGGTAGGCCACAGGCTCATGGCTGAGGAACAGCAAACTCTCTCCTTTCCGTATCTGGACAGTTTCTCAATTCTAGCGCTGGCTACGGAAACCACATAATCCACTTTTTTCTGCTATTATGCAGTCCTGGATTCAATTGATTCCATCGTGGGATTGAAAAGGGTCCACATGAGGCAAGTACAGGCTGTTTCCCTGCACTGCTCCTCAGCTTTCACTGGCACTCCTTCTAGGTGGCTCGAGCGGAGCACAACTGAACTTTTTTCAACACAGTTCCAGAGTTAGTTCAAGGCGTCTGTATTCCGGTTGGCTGAGGGAGCTGTCAATCACAGTTTTGACGCTTCCATTGGTTTATTTGGGTGCCAACCTAAAAGTCCACTATTTCTCCCACAAGGCACTGTAATCAGGACCCCTCGAGGCCCTCTGTGTCCTGATTGGTGCAAAACAAGGAAGTTGAGGACGAAAGATGGTGGCTTCCATAGTGGAGGATAGATACTGGCAATACTGGCAGTCCAAACAGTTTATTTTATGTAAAGAACAGTAGTGATTTAGACATAAATATTTACAGTGCTAGAAAGGACTCCCTCTGCTTTGTTAGCGACAGCAAAGTGGAGTCAATTAAGGAACCTGGCTGGTCATCAGCTCTGTTATACTCGGACCCAGCCCAGGCCATTTGCAATGTACCATGGGCTGGAGCTCTGAAAGAAATAGCATGGCGGCATAGATGTGCGCACACACACAGAGCAACAGCAGCATGACATGGAACATGGATTTAACTTCTCTGGCTGGAAGTCTGCCAGGCAGTGGGCATCAGAGGAGCCCTGGGAGATACTCAAGGTAAGCCCCTCGAATCCGGGGGGGGGGTTACATATTGCTTTGTGTTTTTGTTTTGACATTGTCTATTTTTCCTTATTTAGGGCCCAATATTATGCAGCCTTTTTCCCCACTCAATATTTATTTTTAATTAGTTAGCAATTCCAGAACCCAGTGAAATCATTTGAGTGGAAGCCCTGCATGGAAAACATCACCATAAGCTTCGGCTCAGCTGATATCACTGGGCTCTGGAACTCATAAATAATTACAAAATTAATGTTGGGGTGGGAAAAAGGCAGAATTAACAATGGTCCTCAAATAAGGAAAATATAGGACTATTTCAAAATTAACACACACAACAATACATTGCATTAAACAGACTTCATACATGCCCAAATTAACAATCATATTAAAAAAAGGAAATAACAGGTTTATGTTTTCTTTAAAAGTCTTAAGTGTTTCAATAAGCATTCTGGTACATGTCTGCCCTCCAATGGAGTGTTACACGGTACAGTTACAAAACGTGTTGTGATTTTAAACACAAATTTAATAAGGTCAATTTGACACAATTGATCCTGGTTCAGATACTTAGAACAAGTAGCTGGCTCTTGCGCAGCAAGCCAGAGCCAAAGAACCTGCTTCTAAGAAGAGCTAGCATCAGCACAGTGACAATGTCAGCTGTGCCGCTGTACAAGACCCCAGTGCAAAGAAGTCCCCAAGAAACTTCAGCAATACTTTTTTTTTTTTATTCCTTGGTAACTGGGGATATCCTACTAGGTGCTAGGCCTGTTTTCAGGAGTGACCCTGGGGCACTGAGGAGGTTAAGTGTCTTGCTCAGTGTCACACAGTATGCAAGTAGAGGTTGTGGGAATCAAACCCAGGTCTGCTGGATGTGCCAGGCTCATTCCCAGCTCATTACTCTAACTTCTAGGCTATACTGTCAGTCCCTTGTAACCTTACTCAAGGTTCTTTTTTGCCTGTCTCAGCCCAGTTTTCTGCTGAATTTCTTGCTCTTTCTGTGTCTTTTCTTTTTTTGGTAATTAGATTCTGCTCATAATTCAGGAGGTGTGCAAGGACCTTTTCTTGCCTTTGGTTTCTATATGAACCTAGATTCCTTTACTTGTATTACAGCAGTTTGATGATCTGTAACTGTTCCTGTCTTCTTGAAGATTGATTATTGAAATAGGGGTTAGATGACTTTAGTGTTGCTCAGACAGTATCCTACCAGGTCGGATACCACTGGATACCATAATTTTGATCCAATCTCGGATAGCCTCAGATGGCATAGACATCTGACCAAGGATCTGACTTCCTAGGATCCACGGGAAATATTCTAGGTATTTGTGGATCTGACCAGTATCTGATGGATACTACCATCAGACCCAGTATCCTACTATCTGAGGTTGGAACCGATTGATCCAACCTCGGATACATGGATCTGACTTCAGATCCACAACTATCCGACTCTGGATCCTGAAGCTGACTTTGGTCAGATTATGTTCAGAACCGGAGGTGGAGATCAGCTCTATCTGACGGAGGGTAGTTGGATCCACAAAAGCACTATCGTAGCACCACTAGATGACTTGCCATCCCCGGTCCCTCATGTAAATAAGATGATACAACCAGGGCTGCCCTGGTAAAATAATCTTAAATTAACAAACCAGTAAGAAAATATTTTTCTCAAGAGCAAGACATAAAGGAAACAGTTGCAGCAATGGGGACGTCTCTTGGGTGCTTCCCTTCCATTCTGGGGCCCTCAGTAAGGAGGGTCACGCAGGTCCCCTAGACCACAAGTGCTGGCAATGCGTGATCTAAGGGCTTCTTATGCTAAGCTTGAGATGCAGGATTTCATTGCTTTCCTTATGCAGTGGGAATGAGGGCAATACCAACAGTGGTGATATACCCGAGTTTATGGATTTAGGTAACAGTTTTACACAAGGCAGCTGCTACAGAGGGAGACTCCCTTACTAATCTGTGGCATGACTCCCTCTTTTCCCTTTTTGATTTCTGATCTTTTTTTTTTTTTATCAACACATTTTGTTGAATAGGATTTTAAAACAGGATTCGACACCTTTAAGGGAGAAAAAAAAACACCAAGGCAGTGAACAGGCACGCTAGTCCCCCGCCGAAGGTGACATTCGCTATTAACCTTATATCGGGCCATTTTGTAAATCAATGTCACTTACATTTAATAACAAGTGTAATCAAAGGAATTATGCAAATCTAATTTGACGCTTCTTGAATTATGCAAATCCTTTCCAAACATAATGAGTTCTGACACGTGCCCAGCCAGAGCAGATTCCTTAGCCCTTATCCATTATTGCTATTATTGCTATTATTGTTCTTAGAGCTTTGTTTTCCTATAAATAAATAGATTCATAAAATACACATGCACACACACACACACATACACACACACACACACACTCATTCACATACATACTGTGTCCTTCAAAAGAGAAAATCCTTAAGGCACTGATGTTATTGTCACTGCAGACAGTAAAAAGGAAAGCAATTTTCTATGGAATTGTTTTGCAGGCAATATTACTATGAGTCTATGATTCTAAATTACTGCCCTTCCGCTTTCCTTTAATAACCGAAGGGTGCAGTGAGCTGCTTCAGTGTAACCCAACGTTACAGAATAAAACAGCGTGTCAGCCTGCCATTTGACATGGTGAAATGAGATTAGACCAAATTCATTTCTAAGTGGAGAAATTACAGGCCTTTTTTCTTCTACTACCCCAGCACTCCCGAAAGAGGAGGCGCCAGAGGAGAAAATAGTTGAAAGCGACATGTTTACGGAATGACCTGACCAGTGAGAACAGCTTGGATATGAACACTCACTTATTGTTTTAAATGGAGTAAATTGTTTATAAAATAAGGAGATTTTTTTTTCCTTCCACCCTTACCTGTGTGCTGGCCTTTTTTCCCCCAGATCTATGCACCAAGCAAAGCAAATTGTGTAATTGCAAAAAGGGGCCTCATACAGGTGCAACGCAGTAAGTGGAATAAAATTTACTAACATCTTGCCCCTTCCCCATTTTATTTCAAACATGAAGGTTGTTACACAAGAGAGTGCTGTGCTATATCAGCCAGACTGCTGAAAAGCACTTGACTACATGCGGGATAGAGACATCATTATTTCCATCAGTTACAGTGTAATTACATGGTGGAAATACAGTATCCCCTTGGAAGCACGGCATCATGAATACAGGGCTCATAGAGTCATAGCTGTTATGCAGAGTTCATTAGTGACGGGGCAATAATGCAGTACCCACTCAGAGGCGTGATATGGTGGCCACAAGCTAATACTTGTAATGTAGGTTTCAATAGTCACAAAATATTTATTGTATCTGCTCAGAAGTGCAACATTACAACCACACTGGTGCAACAAGGTAATTCTGACGCATGACAGGGTGACCACAAAGCAGATATCTGCATGCAGATTTTATTAATTTAATGGTAATAATATGGTATTAGTTTAGGTGTGACATTTTGACTGTACAGGTGATAATAGAGGTGTCAATTTCATTAGTTACTGGGTAAAAATAATATACTTTGGGTGCAGCATTATTTTATTTATTAGATTTTTTAATGACCAGGTAAGCACACTAGACAGTTGCAGTGCCTATTTTAAGGTATGAATTGGGAGAGTTATAAAGCAAAACAGTGGAGACAGCCTTTTCATAAAGAAGGTTACAAAGGTAGCCAGAAGACATGAAGGCATAGCATAAAGCAAAATACAGTATCAATGCAAAAACCCAAATCCAAGTACACAGAGGTGACCACAGAGATCAATGTAATTACACAGCACTATACAATCATGGTCTGTAGACTAAAAACCATTAGGGGTATGCAGTATGCACTCAGGAGAGTGCAAAGGGACCTCAACACAAAGTGGGGGGTGTGGGGATAAACTGACAAAATTAAGTACACACACAGGCAGAGTCAGCCTTCAGGAAGTCCTAGAGGGATCTGTTGAACAGTGTAACGGAGGAGACACTTTGGACCAGGGACAGGAGGGAGTTCCAGGACCTAGGTGTACAGACAGCAAAGGGCTGGTCACCTAAGGCAGTGCAGGTCATGGGTACAACAAGCAGGGGGAGCTGATCATTACACCTAAGGAAGTAGCTCAAATTAGTCCTTTTTAACTGACCCACAAGCATAGGAGGGGTAGCTGTTCTGATAACCTTGGCGATAAAACAGCCCAGGGCAAATGAACAACTACTAGCTGGGGATAGCCAATCCAGTTTACTGTAGAGCTCACAGTGGTATGAGACATGGGCTGCACAGGTTAGTGTAAATTGCGCCCTGTTTGCATAATTTGGATGTTGCGACACTGGCATAGGAGAAGAGCCCATAGTTAAGGCTAGGGAGAAGCACCCCCCCCCCGGGCAGGAACAAGACAAATCATGGAAACGGAGCCCAGGCCAGATTTGCAATTTATTGTCTTTCAAGCATTAGGGATGCGCAAGAAGAAGTTTAGCAGAGGGTCGAAAGTCACACCAAGATATTTAAAGGAGTGCGCAGTGGTAATGGGGGAATGCGTCAGCACTAGTGGCCACCAGAGGTTCTAGGCAGGAACTAATCTTTCCTCTGGACCAAAAAAGCATAGCTTGTGTTTTCTTAACATGGAGGACCAACCTCAATGTTAAGACAATGCAAGCTATGTTCTTACTACTATATATGACTGATATTTGCTGTGATAATTGAATTTATTTCTAGGTGGTAATACAAGATCCAATTAAGTTCACTAGCATAAAGATGTCTATTTTCAGACGTGACCTGGAACTTAAAGGAAAATTGTCATAATCATACGTTCCCCACCCCCCAAAGCCTTTCCCCCTGATTAGCAGTTTTGCAAAGAAAACACATTTTTTTCAGGTGTATAAACTTACTTTATTTTATTGCTTAAAAGTCTGGGATTCAGCAAAATGGCACACGCTGCACGGTTCCATTTCAAGTCACAGTGCGGCGCCGAACCTCTCACTTCAATAAACTTGTACACTGCTGGTTGCAGTAGCATAAGACAATTCAGAATCAGATCAAGTACTAGAGAGGAGAAGGATTTTCTAAGGATCCTATGAAAGGGCAGGTGATTCGGAAAACACCTTACAGCAAAAGGCAAGGAGTTCCAATATTTATTGGGACCATATTAGGCAAAGGCAAGCTGCCCTATTCTTGTGGCACATCTGCGTTCTTGGTGTAGAGGAGAACCCGTGGATCTCAATCAGTAAGTTGCCATGGGATATTGCAGGTAGCCAGCTAGCACACCTGGGGATCCTGATTGAAAAAATGTGTCAACAAAACAGCCTAGGAGAAAAGAACGCTTTCTAGTTGGGACAACCAGCCCAGAACAGTGTAGAGAGCAGGCAGTGGTGGGTAAAGGGAAGTGTAGCCACAGCAAAGTGATAGGTAATGTTGTATGTCATATCCTTTTTGGAAACATTTGTTTTATTTGTGAAAATGTAGGGCCTGTAGCCATAGGTAAGACCTGTCAGTGACGCCCCTTGTGCATTGGTTAGGATTGATCATGAAGAGATGATATGTCTAAACCTGCAAGCCATGCCCAGTTTAGAGTTAGATACATAGAAACAGATTTTGTTGGCGGAAGACCCACCCAGTCTGCCCCTTGTCCCTGCCTGTTCTGTCATCTCTGACCCTAGGTAGTCATACATGTCACTCCCTTCCCATTCCCCTATCTAATATACCCCTGTACCTATCCCACGCATGCTTGAAGCTCCGCACAGTCTTTGCCCCCACTATCTCCTCTGGCAGGCTGTTTCAGTCATCCACCACCATTTCCATGAAGGTATATTTCTGCATATCTTTCCTAAGCTTCCGTCTCTTAGCTTCTTTGCATGCCCCCTATTCTAGTGCTATCATTTCTCTGAAATAGACCCTCCGCTTGTACCTTGTTCACCCCTGTGAGGTACTAGTAGATTTCAGTCATGTCCCCTCTCAGGCTCCTCTCTTCAGGGAGTACATGTTGAGTTCTGCAGCCTTTTCTCATATCATAGAATCATAGAAAAATTTAAGCTTAGAGGTCAGTAGACCCTTTAATAGGTTGCCACTGGATCAGTGGGGGTACTCAAATTTTTTATCTCCCATGTAGCTATCCAAACTGTTCTTAAAAGCATCCATCATTTTACTGTGAACCACAGACTCAGGCAAGGAGTTCCACCATTTCACAACTCTCTGGGTGAACCATCTACTTCTTTTACTTGTTTTATTTATGCATATGGCTTCTCATACAACCCCCTCACCTTTTTGGTTACCCTCTTTTGTACTTGTCAGCTTCCCGCCACTCAATTCTGTTTCCTTTGTTCTCCCTTAGGCTGTTCTGCTGTAGCCCACCCCATCCTGCTCCATTCCTCACTTGGAGCTCAGGAGCTAAATGGCAAGGTACAGATGCAAGCTACATCAGCTCCTGGCAGAGAGCAGACTGTGTTTTTGGGAGAGGGTGTTAGCCCGTCCACCACGTCCACCCACCCAGGGCCATCCCTATGTAACCCCCCTACAAATGGGGGTTTCCAAAAAGTCTTCCTTGAGCTTGCCTAAATGCTCACTGCCAGGCTGGTGTTCTGTGTTTCAGCAGTTTAAATGTATTGCCAGAGAGTGCCTGTATAATCTCTGTGTACTGTCTCTTTAAGAGCTGCCAGGATTGCAGTCATAATTAAACTGAGAGGGAGCTCTGTTAGAATGTGTACTTGTTTGCTGATCATTTGTTAGAGTAGTAATAATATTGCAGTTTGTTCTAACCTGCCTTCTTTGTAGCATGGACAGTTCTGTTTGTTTCCATCATCTTGGTCCTGGACTGCAGAATGGGCCAATCACTACATTTGGGACTCTAAAATGGAGCCTACCTACAGGAGCTTGGTGGGGCCAAAACTTGTAGGAATTGTAGTTTTGGGCTTTTGGCGCCTAAAAAAACCTGGATAGGGAGCCCTTGTTGTGACTGACAGACAGATCAGCCAACCAAATCTTTTGGATCTTGAGGAAAGTCCCACACTGCTTGCAGTTTCAGTTAGATCTGAGTTGGGAAGTGAAGAAGTAATAGCTCAAGATAATTCGAGCAGCAATCCATAGTGGATTCGAGTGGGAGAACTGTGAAAAGGCCTGAGTTTGGCCTGCATGCCTGCCTGCTGTTCCTGAGAGGGAACTTGTGTTTTTTTTCCAGACTGAATCCGAATTTGGAGAGCGAATTAAGCCACTGAATTATGACCTGGCCCTAACTTGAAGAAGAAAGAAGATTTGCTGAAAGCGATTGGCCTGTCAGGACTTCCAGCTACCTCTGAACTCCTGGATTGTGCAGAGACTCTGTAATTGTGACCGGAGAGCCATTTGCCTGGTACAGTCAAATTTCCGTACATGTGAATGTGCTGTGTGCTTACAGTGGGTCATGATTTTTTTCCCCACTGTGTGTCTGAACTGTGTTTTGCTTGCTGGAGACTGTATCCAGCTCCATGGATTGAATCCATATCCATTTCTGTTTGCCTGGGCCCTGCTACACTGGCCCAGCCAGAATACCTGCTACGCAGAGAAAGTCATCAACGAGAGACCAGCCTGGGGATCAGCCCCCTGCTCAACGCCTTGAACAGGAATGACGCCTCGGTCATTCGTGTGGGCCCTGCTTCTCCGGGCACTCCAGCTCAGCAGCCTGCAGTCTCGATTTCATCCTGCCTGAGTCCAGTATTGGATATCATGAGTAAACATCAGGGTAACTCCCTACAACAACACCTAAATCTAAAAGTATTGTCATCTGATTGTCTTGTTGCCTTTTCTTTCATGAACTGAGCCCTCTGGCTCCAGATTACAAATATTGTGTGTTGTGCATGTTGCTTTCTTCCATCACAGGGCCCCAACTAGCTACAATGTTCCTGGCTAGCCCATCATTTTCCAACCTCGGTACCCAGAGTGTGTGACTGTGTAATGACTCTGAGCTGCATGTATAACTGTCAATTAATATAGCTTTTAAGCAAATCAACCTGATTATGCCCCTCCCTTGTTCAAGTCCCCTAAATAAATCAGATTTAACTTTGTTTGCATTTAACCTGACTGTGGTTCCAGTTTGTGCCAAAAGTATTGTACTGTTACTATTTGCTGTGTTTAGCCTTGTTTTACAGGGGGTCCCCAGGGTCCAGCTAGAGGAACCAGCCATGCAAACAGTGTGGGTAATTGCCTGGTGAATAAGGGTCATTGTGAAAGTAATTACTGTATATTGTTCAGGCCACTAGAAGGGAAAGAGGGGGGTTACAGTGTCCTGGAGGGCTGTGCCCAGGTTAGCTTGATCACTAACAACCCTGACCTCCAGGTGGAGGCACCAATTTCATTACCCAGGCCCCTTAACCTGCTACTAACCAAGCAGGCAGTGGTAGTAGCCCTTGGGATAGCGTAACCTAGGGGTTGCACCTACCTTTATTGGGAAGCCATGGTTACGTGACATGTCATGTGACTGTTGTGGCAGGATTTTAAGTCCTCGATTTCCCACCAGCAGGTTATATATTCTGACCACTAGGGGTCAGGCTAGAGCCTCCTCTTCCTCCTCTCTCACTTACTATTCCTGTGTACCTCCTGTCCCTTTTTCAACCAAATTCCTCCTGTCCCTCCTTGTTTGCACCCTTCCTCTTCTGCCCTATCTGCACTCTGTTTCCTTCCTTCTTGTACCAGGATTCAAACCCTCAACCATCTACTCCATAGGCAGCTTTCCTACTACTGCACTATCAGCCTGGCTCAATACAGCCTGACCATCCTTTGTACCTAAACGTGTTTCCAACTTCTTGAGGTACTGCCCATTTTCTCCCCTTCTACCTCCCCCGCCCAATATACATAGTCATGGAACCCTTGCTCCACCTATTATTCTCCTTTAAGTTACTGGTACTAGTCTCCCCTCCCATACCCTCTCCCATACCTCTCCCATCTTGACATCACCCATCTCACATCTTCCTAACAATGCCACACATGTGCTGGCATGTGGCACTATTAGTGTGCCACCTTACCATGCCCCCAATTGCCATAGCATACATCCTGCCCTGCTAACCAGTTTATCTTCCACTCCTTCTGCCTCATATCCTCTCCCTGCCAATACCCTCCATTGATACCAAGCCTTACCACAGGTATTTGGAGTAAAATACTTCAATGTGCTCTCTTTAGGCTTGCACTATTATTTCTCCTCCTCTCGGGGAATGTGCACTCTAATCCTGGGCCCAGTTCACTGCCCTTTCCTTCTAACCATCGTACAGAAAGCCTCGTACTAGCCTCAGTCAATATCTGTAGCCTGTTACAGAAACTTGACCTCCTCCAAGTCTGGATGAAGCAGCATAAACCAGACATCCTTGCAGTAGTTGAAACCTGGCTCTCTCTCAAGATTCCAGATTCGGCCGTCACCCTGAATGGCTACTCACTTTTCAGAGAGGATAGGTTAGGGAAGAGGGGAAGAGTTTGTGCATCTACCTCTGGGACTTCCTTCGTGGCAGGTTCTCCCATCAACAACCTCAGGAACTGGTGAACAGGTCCTTATAGTTAAAATAGCTATAGGAAACCAGGGTAAGTCTATTACAGTAATGTCAGTATACATTCCCCCCCCCCCCGTAAAGCAAAACACAGCTTTAACTCCCTTCTTGACTGCATTAGGGTGTCCAACAAGCCGGGCCAACAAGACTGAGGTTATTGTACTAGATGACTTAACTATTACCTGGTTTGCCCCCTCTGCAGCACCCTATAGGGACTCAGCTGCTGCACTGGACCTTGCTCAGGTTGTGCCCTCCCCCACTAGGACCAATTATTGGGCAAGTACCAGTGCCCTGATTGATCTCATCCTTACCAACCACCTGGAGAGAGACTTACTAATGTCACAGTACTACCTGACTTACTTAGCAACCACTCTCCTATTCTCTGCAGTTGGTCAAATCATTACTCTAAACCCACCCCCACGACTTCATATCAATGTTGTCTTAAAAAAGGCACGCTGCAGCAATTTAAGGACTAACACCTGAACTGTGACTGGACTCCCATTGCACTGCCACAAGTGCTGACAGTGCCCTAACTTATTTCATTTCCACTTTCAATTCCACTTATGATATTTTTGTCCCTTTCTCCAAGCTTATTATTAAAGGCCCAGCAACCCCTTGGATTACTCCAGCACTCCTAGATCTCATGGCCAACTGTGAACCTATGGCATAGAACCACAGCAACTGGTCTCCCTGCTGACAGACAGTGGTATAAAACTGTCAGAAATATCTGTACCAGGGCAGTTCATCTCGCCAAGGCTGCCCATTTCCAAACTCACCTTTCCTCTAGCTGAGGTAATGGGAAGAAGTTCTGGGAAAATATTAAGGATCTGACTGGTAAACCCAACACCCCCCCCCACTTAATGTCAATGGGGTCACTACTCAGGACCCACTGCTCATTGTGGACACTTTCAACTCTGCATTCTCAGATCTTAGTGGGGTTCCCCCCCCAGATTTCTTCAATAACTCCTGTAGCCACCCCCAAACCTCCTCCCTCAGGTATCCCCCCTTTCCAATTTAGGATTGTCTCCTACCACGAAGCTAAATCCTATCTGACTAGGGTTCTAGGTAAATCCAGGCTTAGTGGAGATTCCCTAGACCTGAAGCTACTGCATTTGACTATAGACGTTGTTCTCTCCCCTTCACCAAACTGCTTGACCTCTCGCTCTGTCTTGGCCAATTCTCCTCACAATGGAAGGCTGCAGTAATTACGCCCATACTTAAGAATGGTGATAGAATTTCACATTCCAGCTACCGTCCCATCTCAGCCCTCCCCTTATCCAAAGCACTGGAAAGGATAGTGTTGGACCAGCTCACAGAATACCTCTCAAATTACAACCTGCTATGTCCCCAGCAGCATGACTTTAGGATGGGACATAGTACCACTACAGCCCTCCTTGAATATACCGACTATATACACAAAGCCCTGGACGGTGGACACTTAGTTGGTTCTGTCATCATATATCTAACTAAAGCTTTTGATACAGTAAACATTGCACTCTTTGTTGAATCCCTCTCACATTTGGACCTCTCACAAGATGCCTCCTCTTGGTTCTCCAACTACCTTAAAGGGAGATCACAACAAGTAAAAATCCATTACACCCTCTCCACCAGCTTACCAGTTCGTTCAGGAGCCCCTTATGGTTCTATGCTGGGCCCAGTCCTATTCAGTCTCTTCCTCAATACCCTTCCCCTTTCTTGCTCTGATCAGATGTTACTCTACGCAGATGATGCCATCATCTTTTCTAGCCATTCTGATCCCTCCCTACAATGTAATCTCCAAAGGGTCTTCTCCAAATCAGAATCCTGGTTCTCCCCCAACAAACTCATCTTAAACTATAAAAAGATGAAAGTCGTGTTGTTTGCTAATGCTCACAACAAAAGCAAAGGTCTACCTCTAACCATTCTAAATAGCCAGCACCAACCCCTGGAGCAGGTTAATAGTTTTAAATACCAGGGTATCACTCTGGACCTCACCCTCTTATTTCATGAGCATATTAACCTGGTCTGCAAGACAGTGAACACCAGGATTGGCTTACTCTGTAGACATAGGTCTTGCATGACACCCGATGCTCTGTGGTTGGCCGTTGCTAGTTCAGTTCTGTCTGTTGTTGATTATGACACTGTAATCTATGGCTCTATGGTTGATACCACACTTTGTCGTATTAAGTTTGCCTGTTGACTGGTTGTTGGTGGAAATTGACTCACTCACACCTGTGACTTGTACAAGCAAACAAACTGGCTAAATTTCAAGGGAAGGCTTACTTACCAGACCTGCCTGCTAGCCAGAAAAATAGCCATGGGTCTCACTCCTCCTGAAACCCTACATCTCCTAACCCATGCCCCCACTCCCAGGTCTACCAGAAGCTCCTCTAAAGCCACCTTCCTGGTCCTGTTCTGTAGGACTTCCCTAGGGCAGATGGTGTTCCTGTACAGGGCTCCCCGATGGTTAAATGGACTGTCACCAGAGGTTTCCTCAATAGTTAAATAAGGCTCTTTCAAACACTATCTCAGGCAGCATCTCCTTGACATAGGGGGTTGCAACTGCTCCTAACCCCACCTCTTTCTCCTCCTACTATTTGACCCTCTCCTAATTTCTAACATTGCTTAAAGGATACCTAAACAACATTTTGACAACAAATTATTCAACAATCTGACTCCTTAGTTAACTAAAGGAAAGGCAGCTGTATTCATTAATGCTAAAACTACATTTACATAATTTACCTATATGTGGTTCCAGAACATTTGAAAATTGTAAAATCAGCCTTCCAATTTCAAAAAATCTGTCTTACCTGCTTTCTAAAATGGCCTCCAAATGTGTCATGTGATGACATCATTGGAGCCAAAGTCAGAGAGATATATGGCTCTCTATAGTGGTAAATAGTTCTTTTTTCCCTTTGTATAGAATTGTTTCACCCAAATGGTCAAAACCATGTGCATTATTCTATATAATGCACATGTTAGGTTATGGTTCTGTTAATTTTGTTTACTTTAACATGCTGAAAATGTGTTTTAATCCAACCGACTTTCTCTGTGGCAAACCACAGTGCAATACAAATCTTGAATAACCTGGTGGTCTAGTGGTTATGGTGGATCCAGGATGCTACAATGGGGGTGATGGGGTGGTGTGCATGCTTAATATGCACTTTTTAACATTTTTATTAAACCTTTATATTTTCTGCTATTATTCTTTTCTAGTACGTTTTTGACAGAACCTACAAATGTAATCCATAGTTTGAATGTAAACATTTGTACAATCAATAACTCAGATTTCTTCAACAAAGTGAAATGCAGCAGCAGCAAGCAGGTACATTACTATGTGGGGGGGGGGTGCAGCCACACCCTTCACCACCCCCTAAAGCCACCACTTTTTTGTAGCAAAGTTCTTGTGCAGTCCAATGTTAGAGTTCATTTTTTCTCGAAACTCAAATATATGCTTGTCTTGTCTTTCCGTGGGAAATGATAATAATGATAATAAGAATCAGCATTTATATAGTAGTTTTCATACACATTGTATCCCAAAGTGCTTTACAAGCAACACTAGACTGGTAGCGAAGTGACTGAATGTGTAGTGGCAGCCATTTCATGCATTAATATCCACACACATCCTTGGACAATTACATGAAGTGGTTTTATACGAAGGGGAATGTTGGCCAGGACAACGGGGTCAAGTAGTGATCAAGGTGCTGGTAGCCCCACATCTTATTTCTCACAGTAATCCACTCATATTTCTCTCCTTCTGTCTTTCCCTTCCCTGAATATAGCAGTACCTTGCAAGAGTGGCCTTCTCAGTCCCATTCTGGTATTCGTTCTTCACTAGTCCTCCTCACACTGAAAACAGTTGAGCTCATCACCCTTCTGCGTCCTGAATGCAAGTAGTATAGTCCCCATTTTATTTTGACATATCAAATATAAACATATCTGTTCAGTAAGTCAGGCGCATAGCAGCAGGGAACAAGGGTGGGCTTTCCTATCCTTAAAAGATCTAGGCTACCTTTGATTAGGAACTATTAAATTATGGGAGTGCACATCATTATGCACGTCAATCATAGCTGAATTAGATCTTACATGGGTAGGAAAGCCTATCTTTCCACTGGTGCCTTGCTGTTATCAGCCTGGCTTACCAGAAGATTATGTTTATTATTAATATGTGAATATAACATGGGAGACTGTACTAACCACATTCATGATGCTGAAGGGTAGTGAACTCACCAGATTTTGGTGTGGGGAGCAGGTGAGAAGAATGAATGCCAGAGTGAGACTGAAGAGGCCATTCCAGCAGGGTACAGCTATATTCAGGTTAGGTGAAGACATGAAGGAGGACGCTGAGCAGATCATTGTGAGATCTGAAATGTGGGGCTGCCAGCATCGTGATCACTACCTGACTGTGGATAAGAGTAGCCAACAAAGACAAATACTCAGAGTGGCAGGGCTGCACCTAAACTGTTACTTGAATTCGGTGTAGGGAGAATACCCTCGGATGGTGGGGGGGGAAGGATTTTGACATTTGTTAGGACAGTATTGAGGGAGCTGTGTAGAGAGAGCTCATTCAAGATTTGGAAGGGTGGTAGCCAGCCAATTTGCTGTGTGGAGTGGAGCACAGAAAAGTACTGGAGAAGAATTGCTGGGAACTGCCCTGAAGGGTTCTTCAGATTACAGGTAAAGGAATAGACTGACACTGGAAGTCAGGTGGATTCACTCAAGGTATCAGTATGCCTCTCCTGCTAATAATATTGTTATCCATTGTACAGTAAGTGCAGCCCTTATGAGGGCATGAACAGCAATTTTTTTGGTGGGTCATGATGCTTATTGCTTGGCCCTCCAGGAAGAACTAGTTGTTGGTTAATGAGGTGGGGAAAAAAACACAACAGGGAACTGTACACACTACCTTCATTGTGCAGAAGGGTGGTGATCCACTCAATGTTTACTGTGGGAGTAGAAGTCAAACATTGAGAATGTGGACTGGAGAGTAATTTGGGAGGAATTTGTTAACAGTGCCAGCTGATGATGCATATCAGTTTAGGTATGCACAACTCTCTGAGGTACAAGATTACAATCTGAGGTGTGATAATTCTCTTCATGAGACCGCAAGCTCATATGCAGCCCCAAGCAGTACTAAGGACAGGGTATGGATGGTGGGGTGTTCAACAGAAGGCAGGCTAGGTGCAGGGGGTTCACATGGAAAAAGAAAGCCCTATTTGTGGATTTACAAGAGAGCATGAGCTTTGGAACTGAACAAGACCAGTACTTTGCTGTGTGACCCTGAGCAAGTCAATAAACTTTCTTGTGCTCTTAGGCCACACCTGTAAACAAGCTTTCAGCTTAGTGTGTCTCTCCTGGTTAACAAAAAACAAAATTCAGTGCCTCATTTAACCACTAGATCATCAGGCATTTGAAGTGTTGTACCGTAATGCAGTTTGCCAAAGAAAAAGTCAGCTGGATTGCAAAACATTTTCTGCAAGTTAAAGTAAACAAAATGAACAAAATCATAGCCTAACATGTGTACTGATCAAAATAATCCACAAGGTAATACGTGGTGTTGATCATTCTGGTACAACAATTCAAAATAAAGAGGGAAAAAATAACTATTTAGCACTATAGAAATATATGTGGATCTCTGGCTCCGGCTCTGATGATGTCATCATGACTCATCACTTAACACACTTGGCAGACATCTTAGGGAGAAACCAAGGCTGTTCTTTGAAAGTGAAAGGCTGATGTTTACATTTTTCAAAAGCTATGAAACTGCATTTATGTAATTTACATAAATGCAGTTTCAGCATAAATGTAAACAGCAGCCTTTACTTTACCTCACAATGGAGCCAGATTTTGGAATTTGCAGTTTTAAAAAAAACTGCTTGTTTAGGTACCCTTTAATTACAAGGTCAAGTCTGACTGCTTCATAAATTTACTACGTGTTTGACTGTGTTCAACTACATGTTACATTGCTTATTGTATCTAGCTGTTTTTTTGTATAGTGTTTGTTACTTCCTTTAAGTATTTAATATATTTTTGCACTATTGTTACTCCTGCACTGTTTTTGATGTGGAGCCTTTGTAAAGGAGTCTCTGACTCAGACGTTTGTAATTCCAATATCTCAAATAAATAAATAAATAAATAAATAACAGATGCATAGTGATACAGGATCCGATTATCATCATACATTAAAGTGTTACAGGGGCTAGTAACATCAGGGAGCTGGGGAACACCTTTCCTGCAATTTTCAAAAGTGCCCCTTAAAACACTGTGTGAACCCTTACCTCTCCCAGAGTTCCTCGATACATACTGTATATTATCATTTTTAGAGCCATGGCTTTTGGGAGGGAAAGGGTCATATTTTGGCTTCATGGAGCTGAGCTGTCAATCCCTTCCACTTCCCTGACCTGAGCGCCACCCCCGTGCTAGCACATTATGTGATGACATTTTAGGGAGGGTGCTGGGACATGCTCCATAGACTACTATAGGGGCTGGATTTAAAGCAGTTTTGTTTAGGGTTCAGGGTTGTGATTTGGATAAATCATGTACATCGCTCAACTAAGAAGACTCTGGCTAGTTGAGTGGGGGCCCTGATTTATCTGCATTTGAACCTTGAACTATTAAAAAGACAACTTTAAATCTAGCCCCTACAGTAGTCTATGGAGTGCACCCCTGTGCTCTCCATACAATTATGTCACATAACATGCTGCCGTTGGAGTGGCACTCAGCACAGGGAAGTGGAAGGGACTGGCTGCTTGACTCCATGGAGTCAAAATACTGTACAATCCCTTCCTTCCTATAAACCATGGGTCTAAAAATTATGATTTATGCATCAAGAAACTCTAGGGGAGGTAAGGGTTCATACTAAACTAGCATAAAAATGTATCTATTTATTTATTTAGTACTAAGATTACAAATACCTTTGAACCAGAGGTTCATTTACAAAGGTTCCACGTCATATAACAATAAAGATGTAACACATCAGTATTAAGCAGAAACAATCAGTGGGTAATTTTATTTATTTATTTATTTATTTATTCATTCACTCATAGATTACAATACCTTTGAGCAGCAGACCACTCTTTTACAAAGGTTCCATGTTGAGAGGATAGGAATACATACATTGTGGGTTAGGAGTATCTAGCTAGGTGGAGTAAACATAGACAAAAATACATTGTGAATTGGTAACAGAGAAGATTTTAACACAATGATTTACACAAGTAGTAGATGCAGCCAAGCTGCCATTGTCAGGTAGGGGATAGAAAACAGTCATCCCGTAGGAGAGTAGGGGTGGAGTCCAAGTATCTGCATCAGAGGAGGAGAAGGACCTGGGAGTGAAGATCACTAGTGACCCGAAGCACTCCACGCAGTGCAAGAAAGAAGCAGCAAAGGCAAAAAAGATGCTGGGATGCATAGCTAGGGGGATCAGTAGTAGGAGAGAGGAGGTTATACTGCCCTTGTACAGGTCACTGGTAAGGCCGCATCTGGAGTATGGAGTTCAGTACTGGTGCCAACACCTCAAAAACAAAATTAACCTGCTGGAGAAGGTACAGAGGAGGGCTACAAAGATGATAGCTGGTCAGCAGGGCAAGGCATATGAGGAGAGGTTGAGGGTACTGAACATGTACTCCCTGGAAGACAGGAGAGAGAGAGGAGACATGATTGGGACATTCAAGTACTTGAAAGGGATAAATAAGGTTGATAAGGAGAGTCTCTTTAAGCTGAGTGGCAACCATACCACAAGGGTGCACAGTCTTAAGCTGGAGGGTGGGAGGTTTAGGAGGGAGATCAGGAAGCATTTCTTCACAGAGAGGGTGGTGGACACTTGAGATGCACTGCTGGAAGAGGTCATCTCATTGAAGATAGTGGGCAGCTGTAAGAGGGGCTGGGATAGGCATAGGGGGAAGGTCAGAATCATGGGTAGGGAGGATGGGAGGAGTGGGGAGGGAGGGCAGGGACATTAGCTCAAGCTGTGGACCCTGCAATATGAGCAGACTTGATAGACCAAATGGCCTTCTTCTGCTGGCTTCTTCATATGTTCGTATGTAATAACAACCATCAGTGCATATCAAATCATTAATAGTAATCCCGTAAGAGAGTAGGGGTGGGGTAATAACAACCATCAGTGCATATTAAATCGTTAATAGTAATCCCGTAAGAGAGTAGGGGTGGGGTAATAACAACCATCAGTGCATATTAAATCGTTAATAGTAATCCCATAAGAGAGTAGGGGTGGGGTAATAACAACCATCAGTGCATATTAAATCGTTAATAGTAATCCCGTAAGAGAGTAGGGGTGGGGTAATAACAACCATCAGTGCATATTAAATCATTAATAGTAATCCCATAAGAGAGTAGGGGTGGGGTAATAACAACCATCAGTGCATATTAAATCATTAATAGTAGTAACAATTAGGCAGCAACAAGCAATATGCATACCAAGAGGGTTTGACACAGAAAAAGGGACGAGTAGGGAAACCATGCACAAAAATTGGCAGGTATGGGGTGGGAAGGGAAGGGTGACGAGGGTGGTTGCGGTCTTAAATGAGACTTTGTCATAAAGTGCTGTGGAGGTACAAGAAGTGCAGAAGGAGCTGGGGGCAGGAAGGCATGAGAGGCAAGGAAGATAGTGGTGGCAGGGTCACAAGCAAGAGAAGGAAGGTTAGGAGTGTAGGAAAGGTGGAAGGGATAGGGGTGGGGTGGCAGAACAGGCAAGGAAGATGGGGTGGGGAAAGTGGTGGTGGGGGTCAAGAGCATGAAAGGAAGGTTAGGCGTGAAGGTAAGGTGGAGGATAGGTAGGGGTGGGATGGGTGGTAATGAGCATGAACAGTGGGGGAGCGGGGTGTGGAATGGAGGAAGTGGGCAGGGGATGGGGAAAGAGGATAATTAGAGGAAGGGGTGAGAGGTGGTGAGGGAAGGGGTTGGGTGAGTAGAGAGGAGGACGAGGGGTTTAATAGGGTTAGGAGAGCCGGAATATCCTAGTGGGCACAATTGTAGCTGCTGAGATTAGCGAGAATAAGCCAAGAAATGTGCTCATTAAATACAAAGAAATTAGTAGGGGAGCCACTATTGACTCTTTGGGAACACCATCGTTTAAGACAGCAAGTCAGATACAGAGGAGCTCAACACGACGTACTGCTTTGGGTCCTACTGCAGTTAAGATGACCATTTTGTCACTCTCCAAGTACTTTTATGACAGAAAGAGAACCACAAAATCATTCTGTAACTATCTGAGAACCATTTTGTGGCAGTAGGGGAGGCACCAAGTAAACTTAGTCTTAAGCAGAGGAGGAAATAATCAACCAGGTCAAATGCTTTACAGAGGTCACTGAACACCACACCCAGTTAATAAACCTGTGTCTGTGGCCAGGCTAGTGCCATTAGTGAGTTTACTTGGAATTACAGCTGTGTGGAATATAAAATTCTGCCAGCAGAATGCATGGGGAATTACCATTCTGATTCTACAGAATTTCATGGAATTTGCACTAAAATTCAGTGGAATTTTGTCAGATTTTAAATTTCAATTATTTTAGTGTAGTTTTTAAAGTACATATCCAAATGATACCAAGTTTGGAAAGTATACAGGTACTGATGGCTTGTACGGGTGTACCAATTTACAGAGTCCTAGATTAAAACAGAGCAGAGTTATGGGTGGCCCAAGATTTAATCAAAAGTTTTCATTTTCTTCTATCTAATTTTAAAAATTCCTATCCAAATTTCTCCACAGTATCAGGATTTATAGAAACATGAAACATGAGTATGTGCACCCAGTTTTAAGTATCAAGTTACAAAGGGGGCTATGCTGTAAGTAGCCAAACATTTGCCAAAACTTCAATTTTAGTTATTTTAGTATAATTTTGAAAACATTCCTCAAAATGCTATACAATTTTGCAGATATAATGGTTATTGCTGCATTTATATTTGTACCTAGTTTTGAATTTCTAGTTCCAAAGGTGCCTGAGTTACACGCAGATAAAAATTTTCATGACATTTCCCCAACAACGAAATAAAATGACAGACTTTCAGCACCTATAATTTTGAGACGATGTGTCCTACTATCACGGTATTTGGCAGACCATTAGAGCTCCAAAGAGGAGGGCAACTCAAATGGTGCAGGGTCTGCACCGGAAGACATATGAAGAGAGACTAAAGGAGCTTAATATGTATAGCCTCGAAGAAAGGAGGGAGAGGGTGGACATGATAGAAACTTTCATGTACCTCAAGGGACTCAACAAAGTCCAAGAGGGTAGCATCTTTCAAAAAAAGAGGTGTGCAAGAACAAGGGGCACAAATTGAAGATAGAGGGGGGCGGTTCAGAGGTAATGTAAGGAAGCAGTTTTTCACAGAGGGGGTTGTGGATGCATGGAACGGCCTTCCGGAGGAGGTTGTGGAGTCAAAAACAGTGGTTGAATTGAAGCATGCATGGGACAGCCATAAGGCAAATCTTAAGGGTGGGGTTAGAAAGAAGTAGGCTGCTGGTTAACTAGGATCTGCAGCTTATCCATTAGGTAGGGAAATGGGCAGACTGGGTGGGCCAAGCGGTCCTTATCTGCCGTCAAATTCTATGTTTCTCCTGAATCAAGTAATAATGTCACATTTCAAATCTCTAGCTCAATTGACAGCTGAGTTCTGACCAAATTAATACTTTTAAAAACTCTGCAAACATCCGATGCAGTTCCATGAAATTTCATGGAACTCCATCAAAATTCTACAAATTCAGAATTTTCTCATTCCACACAGCTCTAATTTGAACTGATGTGGTTCTATGACCTTTTCTGAACCCATGATGAACTGGCAATAGAAGGTCATACTTAGTTGTATGGTCAGTGAGCTGTGAAGCCACTAGTTTGAATCAGTGCAAGAAGAAGTGGGCAAAGATGGCCAAAAGAGACTATGTCAAAGGACTCCAAAACAATAACCTCACTGACCCAAGAAATTTTGGTCTCAAGTTCTATTTATCCCTGCATGAATGCTTTCTTCCTTGTACTTGGTTCACATAGGTGACTGTATTTTTATTTATCGCTATTATCTGTATTTCTACTACTGTTATCTGTACTCTCCTGGGTCGTGCCTGAAAATAGGAAGGGCCTTCCCTAGTGCACTTACCTGGTTACCAAAAGCAAATAAATAAACTCCTTGTTAAAGAGAAATACCAGTGCCTCAGATGGCCTAGTCACAGTTAGTGGTCAGATTATTTGAGACCCCCAGGCTGCTGCCAACATCTTCAATCAATCCTTTACTGAACTTTCCAAATTCAAACCTGGGCTCCCTATCCTCCTCAGCCTCCCCCCAGCCCCAAACGAACTGGTCCCCTACCTTCTAAATTTCACCTTCACATAGTTACCAGAAAAGAGGTGCTAGCTATGCTAAAGAGAATAAAAATAAGTAACTCTGCTGGTCCAGGTATGTTGGAACCCAGGCTACTTAAGGTCACTGCCTCAGCCATAGCTACTGCAATTGTTATGTTGTTCAATAGATCATTTCTTGAAGGGAGAATCCCTGGCAAGTAGAAACAGGCTGTGGTCACCCCGGTTCACAAAGGCGGACTCAGGGAAATGGTGGAGAACTACAGGCCTATCTTTACGCTTTGCACACTTGCCAAGATACAGGAGAGGCTGGTATATAACCAACTTCGGGATGACCTCAAAATGTACCGCCTCTTATCTGACAAGCCACATGGCTTCAGACAGGAACCATAGCATGGAAACTGCTCTGCTTAAGTTCACTACGAATGTCCTCCAGGCCCTGAGCAGTGGGGTTCCAATTGGGGCCATCTTTATTGATTTTCCCAAGGCCTTTGACTTGATCAGTCATACTCCTCAGTAAACTAAATGGCCTGGTCTTGATACTCACTCACAATCCTGGTTCACTCACTGTCTCCCTCCTAGGTCGCAGAAGGTCAAATGGAGAGGTGCCTTGTTTAGCCACATGCCTGTTACAGATGGGGTATCTCAGGGTTCGATACTCAGGCCTTTATTATTCTCAATATTTATTAATGGTCTAGACAATAACTGCAGTAATGGTCACCTTATACTTTATGCTGTTGATGCGGTCCTTTACTTTGTATTCCAGGCTAGCTATTGCAAACAGTGTCTTGCTCCCTAAACTTTCATACAGTGCCCCTGTCATGCAGTCTCTTAGGAGATCGGAGTCAAATAAGCTTGAGGCTGTATACCACAAAATAGGTTGCTTTGCATCGACGTCCCCCCATGAAACATTATTGTGATGTGCTTACCTCATTAAACTGGCCCACGTTTAATGGTAGGCTCCAGTACCCTCTATTACATATGATGTTTAAACTAATCTCTGTACATGCCCCACCTAATCTGGCTGGCCTTCTTGCCCACAAACTCTCTAGAAGACTACTCCATACCTCAAACAGAAAATTGCTTGCGGTACCTAGGATGCATACTTAAATGGGGAGGAGGTCCTTTGTCTTCCAGGCTCCTTCTTTCTGGAATACTCTCCCTGAGGTCCTACAGCACTCCAGTACTCTCTCCTGCTTCAGAAGAGGGCTAAAGACTTACCTGCTCCAAAGCTGCCTTTGCTCCTGCTACCATTGATTGTCCCATACTTAACATAGAAACATAGAAACATAGAATTTGACAGCAGATAAGGACCGCTTGGCCCACCCAGTCTGCCCGTTTCCCTACCTAATGGATAAGCTGCAGATCCTAGTTAACCAGCAGCCTACTTCTTTCTACCCCCACCCCCTAGAGTTGCCTTATGGCTGTCCCATGCATGCTTGAATTCAACCACTGTTTTTGACTCCACAACCTCCTCCAGAAGGCTGTTACATGCATCCACAACCCTCTCTGTGAAAAAATACTTCCTTACATTACCTCTGAGCCGCCTCCCCCATCTTCAAATTGTGCCCCCTTGTTCTTGCGCACCTCTTTTTTCGAAAGATGCTTCCCTTTTGGACTTTGTTGATTCCCTTGAGGTACTTGAAAGTTTCTATCATGTTCCCCCTCTCCCTCCTTTCCTCGAGGCTATACATATTAAGCTCCTTTAGTCTCTCTTCATGTGTCTTCTGGTGCAGACCCTGCACCATTTTAGTTGCCCTCCTCTGGACAGCTTCCATCTTGTCTATGTCCTTGCGGAGATTGGGTCTCCAGAACTGCACACAGTACTCCAGATGGGGTCTCACCAGCTGTCTGTACCACCTGCTGTAACATGGCCCAATTTGCTATTGCTTCAGTCTCTCCTCCTTTTCCTTAATTTACCTAAGTAGTTTTGCTCATGACAATGAATGACAAACTCTATGGTAACCTAGTCATTGTCTTTTTTATTTCTGTCTAAGTGACCTGAGCTTAATAGGGTACCTGTTCACCTTGTAAATGACCTATGATTATTGTTCATAATGTACCTCATGCCCTGGCTCACTGTGTGCACAAACCTTGTTCTGTAACCTAGTTATTGTCCTATTTATTACTGTCTAAATAACCTGTGTTTGACATGTACTTGCTTGCCTTGTAAACTATGTTGCATTGTATATTTCCCTATGTACTAGTCATTCATCTGCAATTAATCCCAGGTCACCCCTGAAAAAGGGATTTCTGGTTTCAGTGGGCCTACCCTGTTACCAAAATGAAATAAATTAAATAAATAAATACATAGTTTCTAAAGGATCTTCGGGAGAACAGCTATTGTTCAATAGTGGTCCATGTTTTTGAGGTTACCTCTTTTGAGGACAGGTACTACTCTGGCAGCGTTCCATACACGTGGGAGCATCCCTGACGTGAAGTAGAGGATAAAGATTGTTGTAAGTTGTTCCAGTACAAATGGGGCTACCATTTTTAGTAATGTAGGTTCCATGCTATCAGAGCCTGTATTGTTACATGGGATGCCCATAAGCAGTTTCTGTACCTCTGATACTTTTCCCGCCCTGAGACGGAAGGGAAGGAAAGGGAAGGGAGCAAGACCTAGTAAAGGAAAAGGAGGAGAGGCTGAAGCAATAGCAAATCAAGCCATGTTACAGCTGGGGGTAATTCAGAAATCTGCTTGGGGGTTTGATATTGCAACCACACTGCTGAACACTGCTGAGTAATAATGTGATCTTGGGGGTGTGGCATGAAAGTCACACATTTGATAGTTTCCATGTGGATTTTGTTAACTAAATAGAGAATAATGGATATGTAACTGTGTCTTATGGATTTTTTTTACACACCCAAGCTGTGTGATGACTCTTAAACCTCGAGAGTGAAGCTCGAGGGGTTTATGAGGTCATCACACATCAAAGGTGTGTAAAAAAAACATTCAAACACAGCTGCTCGTCCTTATTTTTTATAATTACTGGTACACACACACACACACACGCAGACTCTCCCTATCCAGTAACGACATTGTTTTGTCTTGTTTTTTGTTTTGTTTTTTTTAAATGAAAGTGTTGAACCATGTTTAAGTCACAGTTCAGAAGTCAGGCACAGTCCCTATGGTGATTGCACTGAGTCGGACTCATGGTTTCCCGAACCCAATGCACAGCAGGATCAACCAGATACATTTTAGTAATTTAAAAGGCAGGATCAACCTGATAAATTCTAAAAAGAATAATTAATAAACAATTTGGAGAGACTTACAGTACCGGAAATTGTCCGTTGCTGCAGTGGTTCCTCGCTAAGTGCAAATGGAGCCGCCGTGTTTTTGGAACTGTTCAGCCCACCCCCTCACAGACTAGGGCCAATGATGTTGTGCATAGATTTTGACTGACAAGAGAGTTAAAGCAAATGCCATAATAACCAGCTGACCTGGTTATTAAGGCATTTGAAAAACAGATCTAGACCGTGTATTAAAGGGGGTCAACAGTAAGTATTTAAACAATAAGACATGGCCTAGAATTAGTTAACTAAGCAATAATGCATGACAGGATATGTGTTGTGCTGGGATAACATCACACCTTGGCTGATTGGGCACAAGGCTGCAGGCTGAGTGTGTCCAACACCCACAAAGTGATGTTATTCCCACGACACATGCCCTGGAGTGCATTATTGAAATTATACAATGGCTTGCTTGTAAAAAGAAAAAAAAGATGTGAAACAAAAAATAAATTTTTAAAATAAATGTGTAGTTGCTTTTTACAAAGACTTGATGTTGTCCTGGGATAACATCACTGTTAAAGGTCAACACTGACCAATCAGAGCCCAGGAATTATTCTTGCCATTTTATAGTAGTAAAATAATATAGAGAATAATGGCTGGGTAGGGGGTCATAATGAGAATTGTACACCCCTCTGAGGTGTGGGATGACACATAAACCCCCGAGAGCGAAGCTTAAGGGGTTTATGAAGGCATCCCACACCGAGGGTGTGTGTAAAATTCAAGTTTTTACACACCAACCCAGCTTTTATTTTATATAATTGCTGGGGAGAGATTTTTCGCCACAGCAATTATATAAAATTAAGGTACATCTGTTGTTAGTGGCAGTCCAATTGGATGAAGCGCGGTCCGAGGTGACTGGAAAGTTTCCCTTATTTTTCTTAATTAAATACAGAAACTTAGCTGAGCTGGTTGCTGGCTGTGTTTACCCCCTCCCTCCAGTTGCTGCCACCTTTTCTCTCCTCCACTCCCTCCCGTTTGAACACCAGTTAACTGGCCGCTGTCAGCTCCCCTGCGGCTGTCTGTCTGGCTTGTGTTTCTCTGTTGTCCCTTCCCTCCGACCTCTGTTGGGGTGCTGTTCTTTGTACCATAATTATTTAATTTAATTTTGTTATTTATTTAACTCACCACCAAGTGCCGTTTGCAGTGAAGTGTCCTATGGCAGCTGGCAACTTGCAATTGAAGAAGGGGAGACCAAAGGTTGGCGCATGCGTGGAGTGTGGGGAACCCGGTGCGTGTTTGCCGTTATAACCAGCTGGTTATAAAGGCAAATTATAACCGGGTTTCCATTAGGGAAAAATCACTCCCCAGTTATTATAGCACATTTAACAGCACATCTATCCAAAGTTGTGACATCACAATTATTGTGCATGACAGAAGAATTTGTTTATTATAGTGGAAGAAGTACAGTGTTTAGCTACATAAGAACACACAAAATCACACATGCCCACACAATGCAAAGCATCATGGGCTGCATATGCAAATCACCACAGAATATAAGAACATGTCAATTACCACACTTAGTAATTGTAATACTTTTAACATTTAAAGGAAAGGAATGTGGTTCTATATAGTACATTTCATGCAAACTGTATCTCAAAGTGCTTTACAATGCGGGAAGGGAAGGGAAGAGAAGGTTTCTGCCATCAGGCACACAGGAAGATTCTAAATTTCTCCTTTTGGCTACACCTGCTCTGACTGCTATCCAGTTATATATAATTTTAACCTGTTTGCTGGCCACAGGGTATGTCCCCTCTGCTTGGAAGTGGGCTTGTGTGATACCCCTATATAAGGTTGGCGATCCAAATGAAGTCAAACAGAAACTGTCATCTATTTTCCTTCCACCTGCAATATTCTAGAGACCGAAGGTACTGGTCCACTTACAGTTAGCTGCAGTTACTTCTTTAACTGCTCTAACTTCTTCAATCCTTTCTAGTTTGGCTTTAGAGCTGACCGCTCCATTGTTTTACTTTTCTTAAACTCACAGATCACTTCTTCACTGCAATGGATCAGGGTACTGGTGCACTGATGGCCTCTGACACTGATGACCAAAGTCCCATGTTAACCAAATTTTCAGCAGCAAGATTCCTCTCTCTGGCGGTCAGTAGAGTGTGTGGAATGCAGAATTCTGCCATTTGAATTCCAGCAGGATGGCAATTCCGCTTCTGAAATGCTTTTTGGACCCTGTTTTGAATTTCAAAAAGCATTTCTGTTTAAACTGTGGAATAACATTTGCTGGATCATGGAAACAGTGAAATAATCTTCGCAGACTGTAGAAAAGGATTCCACTGTTTTGGTAAAAAATATTCCGCATTTAAAAATATTAAGGATTCTGATACTGATGGGATTTCATGGAATTTGGTGGAATTTCCCAAACTTCCATGGAATTCCATTCCATCAGGATTTGAAAATGACACACAGCAGTACTGGTCAGTTGGTTTACGTGGTACCTCTCAGGGTGCTCCCAAGTTCTACTGTTTGTTTCCATGCACAGTTACTGTGCCTCTTATTAACATCCAGTGAGCAAAGGATGGAATGCTAGACTAGATCACTGTGCAGTACCTTGGTGACTTGATTACAGGCAGCATTTGGTGGTGTCGCAAAGCACCTGTGCCTTTGCAGGGGAGGTCAGGTGTGCAGTGTGATGGAAGAGATAAAAAATGGGCAAGGATAATAGAAAAATACATTAAAAACAAGTAAAGTCTGAGTAACAAGTGTATAAGTAACAACTGAGATCAGTTAACAGCAAAAGTTGTGCTTTGTCCCATAAACAGAAAAAGCAGGGTCGTTATTATGTATAGATCTGTAATAAGGTGGTTACTGGATGTAAAGCATAAGAGTTTCCGTTAAAAAGGGAGGCATCATAACTACCAATGGTAGCGCAGCACTATAACTTTCAAATCGTTCAAAGAAAGTGACAGTCCCAAATTGCAGACTCAAAGTGAATAACATATCATTGTCACCTGCAAAGCAACCTAAGAGTCACTTTTGAAAGAGTCCCTGGTTATTGATTTATACTATGCCAAGACAACTGTAGCAGCCAAGTACCTGACCCTGTCACTAGATAAAGAAAAGAAAATACTCAAAAATGGTTCTGCAGAGATTAAGTGCCAAAGCTGAACTTATTTCTGGTTTAGGGAATGGCTGAGCCAGTTCCAGGGCTGTGCATGTGGCAGAATCTTGTTTTTCTTGCAATTTATTTATCCAGGAAAGCCCATCTGTGATGCAGCATCTCATTTCCAGTGGGGTCCTGCTTCTACCCATTGCTGTAGCTGGGTGGAGTGGAGCACTATGCAGTTACATGATTTGCTCACAGTGAGTACTTGGCTCTACCAAGACTTGAACCTTCAATCTCTCCCAGTTCCCAAGCCGGTGCTCTAAGAACTAGATCACACTGCTTCAAACTGATTGTTTAGTACTTGTACTCAAGGGTCTGGTTTGTAGAGGGCTCCTTCATTGCAGTCCATGTATCTGTGAATTTTCCCATAAATAAGAGGAACTCAGATGACAATCAGAGTTTGCTGACAGAGTGGAGTGAAAGCATCTAACTTTACCTTAAAGGTATATTAATATTTATTTAGACTTCTCTTTCTTTTGAAAGTAGCAGGATAAGGGGGGAGAAAAGATCTGTAAGCAGTGGTTGGGGCATTTTGAAACTTGGTAGGCAGAGGCTGGGTTACCTTGAAACCTGCGTTTTAAATTGTAGCAAGTGGTGTGGGAGATACTAGGTCAGGAACTTAATCTTGGGGTGAGTAGATTCAGGAAGCCCTGTGAATCAGGTGTTTAATTGGGGGGTGGAGCTGAGAGAGGCTTAGTGCCGTCTAAAAATTAATTACTACAGGGTTATTGGCTAGCAGCAGCAAAAGGATGTAAGGGGAAGAGGGGGACACAAGAAACACACACACACACACACACACACACACACACGTATCATCCTTCCCACCCATCTACTTGGGGCAAGCTCCACTTTTATGGGCTCTAGGGGGTGACAGCAGATTGATACTTCTTGTGGAGGCAAGAAAGGAGGGTTCACCAGAAAACATAGAAACAGCTACAGGGTACAAAGACAACTAAGCAAGGGTGTGTCTCTACTGAAGGAGAGTAGAGAAGGGAGGAAAGAAAAGAAGAAGGGGAGAGAGAGAGAGAGAGAGAGACAGAATACCTTAAAGCAGGAGGTACACTTATAGACATGATGGGAGTGATGCAGAGCAGCGACTGTGGGGTGGCAGTCTTCAGAGAGACTTTCTGGGGGCTGTGGTGCTGTCCCATCTGCAGGCACCTCTCTGGGCTGAGAGCAGAGGTTGCTCGTCTCCTGGCTGAGTTGGCCAGGATTCAGGGAACCTCCTCCCCTGCCAGGGACCACCAAGTCTGCCCCCGCTGCCTCAACAGTTGCCAAGGAAGAGGAGCGGCTGGATGATGGCGAGCTCAGTAAGGGTGAGGCCGGTGGGAAAGAGACACATCCCTCCTACTGTTCTACTCCATAACTCCTATGCTGCTCTGGCAGAACAGCACTGTCCCAAAGAGGCACCTGCAGTGGTAACCAAGGAGGATGTGGGGGTCTTCCATGGCGGAGACCCCGGGCAGGGAGGCAGAGGACCTCGGAGGAGGAGGAAGCAACTCCTGGCAGGGGACTCCACCATCGGGGGGGTAGACTTGGGGTCTGGAGGGGAGGGAGGTCAAGTGCCTACCTGGCGTCATGGCTTAGAGGGATGAACAGCACATCCTAAAGATCACTGGGACAATAGGACAGGAAGGTGAGCTAGACATCATTGTCCACCTGGGGATGAATGACCTGGCAAGTGATGAGGCTAGGGTAGTGCAGGAGCAGTTCAGAGAGTTGGGAAGGGGTCTTAGACAGGTGACACACTCTGTAACCTTTTCAGAGGTGCTACCCATTGAGGGAAAGGGGGACAACAGGGTATTCTGCACCAAGAGATTCAGTGCATGGCTAAAGGACTGGTGTGCAGTGGAGGGATTTGGCTTCATTGGGACTGGGATTCCACCTGAAGGGATGTAGGACTGTACAGGTGCAATTTTTTTTTTTTTTTAATTTTTTTTTAATTTTTATTTATTTATTTAGTTGTTTAACCAGGTATAGCACATTAAGCTGAAAGCTTTTTTACAGGAGCGACCTGGGAGCACAAGGAGGTTAAGTGACTTGCTCAGCAATAGCCTGCATCTATCCAGGGAGTGAACCAGGATCCTCAGTGAGAGGTTTAAATGTTTCATCAGCAAGCACTAGCCAAGGGTGGTGGTGGAAATAAGCTGGGTGAAGCAAACCCCCCCCCCCACAGAATGATACAGACAACAGAGATGACCCTAAGGTTGAGAAATCGCCAAAGATAACTAAAACCAAAATTGGTAAAAATGCTGAGAAAAGGCAAGATGGGAGTTAGGACAAGAGGAGTATGGAGGAAAGGCAGTAAGAATTGGAAGGCCATGTGCACAAATGCCCACAGTCTGGGAAATAACATCTAAGACCTAGTGGCCCTGATGGCTGAGGTGGACCTGGAGATTGTCGCCATTACCGAGACATGGTTCATGGGGAACCATGACTGGGATATGGCAATACTAGGTTACACTCTATTCAGGAGGGACAGGGTGGGTAAAAAGGGAGGAGGGGTGGCAATCTACATCAGGGAAGGAATTAAGTCAACTGAGGTACAGGGAATGCAGGGGAGGTGGAGGCACTGTGGATCACCCTGAAGACAGGAAATGGCACTGCCATTCGTGCTGGTGTGATCTACAGACCTCCAGCACAAGGGGAAGAGCTGGACAGGGTACTTGTAGAAGCCATCCACAGAATGACAGCTAAAGGGGAGGTGCTACTGGTAGGTGATTTCAATCTGAAGGATGTAGACTGGAGCAACCAGGCTGCAGCTTCAGCCAGGAACAGAGACATCCTGGAAGCCCTGCAGGGAACATGCCTAAGACAGCTAGTGACAGAGCCCACCCAAGAGGGAGCAAGTTTGAACTGGTACTCACCAACAGGGACAGAATTACAGATGTAAAAGTAGGGAGCCATCTAGGATCAAACAATCACAGTACAGTGTGGTTCAATGTGAGAACAGCAGAAAAGTCAAACCACACAAAAACAACGGTCCTGGATTTCAGGTGGGCCAACTTTGCAAAGATGAGGGAATATCTTAGGAAATCAGTGGCAGAGAAGGAGAAGGTGGGGGTGGAAGAACAATGGGAGAATCCTAAGGGAGCCATAGCGAAGGCAACAAGCCTTTGCACTAGGCAAGTAAGCAAAACAAAAAGAAGAAAAAAACACTATGGTTCTCAAAGGAAGTGGCCAAGAAGGTAAGGGTGAAAAGGGTGACATTCAGGAGGTACAAGGAATCAAGGCGGGAAGAAGACAGGGAACTGTATCTGGAAAAGCAGAGGGATGCTGGGAAAGCAGTCAGGAGTGCAAAGGTGCAAACAGAAATAAAAATACCCCAGGCAATAACAAAAGGGGACAAGAACATTTTCAGGTGCATTAGTGAAAGAAAAAAGACTAAGGGTGGGATTGTGAGATTAAAAAGAAAAGGAGGGGAGTGTGCAGAGGGGGACCAAGAAAAAGCAGAAATCCTGAACAAGTATTTTTGTTCAGTATTCACAGAAGAAGGGGAAAGGGAGGGACCAAAGTTAGGCGGTGGAAGCACCACTGGGAGGGAGGTGGACGTTAGTCTATTTAAGGAGGAGAGAGTCTTAAAGGAACTTGATAATCTGAAAGTGGACCAGGCAATGGAGCTGGACGGGATACATCTCAGAATATTAAGAGAACTCAGGGAGGTGCTGGCAGCACCACTGACAGACCTGTTCAACAGTTCATTGGAAACAGATGTGGTACCAATGGACTGGAGGAGGGTGAATGCAGTCTCTCTCCACAAAAGTGGGACCAGGGAGGAGGCTGGCAATTATAGGCCAGCCAGGCTGACCTCGGTGGTGGGGAAACTAATGGAATCACTGCTAGAAAGGTTTGTGATATATGTTGAATCCAAATGAGCACAGGATCCGAGGCAGCATGGCTTCACAGTGGGAAGATCTTGTCAAACAAATCTGATAGATTTCTTTGACTGTGTGACTAGGGAGGTGGATCAGGGAGGGGCGGTGGATGTGGCCTACCTGGATTTCAGCAAGGCCTTCAACACCGTCCCAAATAGGAGGCTAGTAAACAAGCTGGGCAGCCTGGGAATGGATCTCAGGGTGGTAAAGTGGGCCAAAAATTTTCTGAGTGATAGGACACAGGGTGGTGGTGAACAGAGTTCAATCCGAAGATAGGGGGGTGATCAGCAGGGTCCCGTAAGGATCAGTGCTTGGACCATTCCTCTTTGATGTCTTTATAAGCAACATTGCAGCGAGGCTGGAAGGGAAGGTGTCTCTCTTTGCAGATGACACAAAGATCTGCAATAGGGTTGACACTCCAGGAGGGGTAGAGAAAATGAGAAGGGACCAAAGCAAGCTTGAGGAGTGGTTAAGGGTGAGGCAGCTAATATTCAATGCAGAGAAGTGAAAGATCATACACTTGGGACACATAAATACTGGGGAGAAGCGGGGAGAGGTACTGACAGCCACCAAACAGGAAAGGGACCTGAGAGTAATCATATCTGATGATCCAAAGGTTACCAAACAATGTGAGAAGGCTGTGAGGACAACTAGTGGAATGCTGGGGTGCATAGGGAGAGGTTTCTCCAGCAGAAGGAAGGAGGTGGTGATGCTACTGTATAGAACATTGGTGAAGCCTCATCTAGAGTGCTGTGTCCAGTTCTGGAGGCTGCATCTCTGGAAAGACATAGACAGAGTAGAAGCGGTTAAGAGAAGGGTGACCAAAATGGTGCAGGGGCTGCACCAGAAGTCGTATGAGGGGAGACTAGAGGATCTCAGCATGTATTCCCTGGAGGGGAGGAGAGGAGAGGAGAGGAGAGAGAGTGGGGATATTATAGAGACTTTCAAATACCTCAAGGGTGTATATAAGGTGCAAGACAGTGGCATCTTTCAAAAAAAAAAGATGTTCAAGAACAAGGGGCCAGGATATGAAAATAGAGGGGGGTAGACTTAGGGATAACGTGTGAAGGTATTTTTTTCATGGAAAGGGTGGTAGATCTATGGAACAGACTCCCTGCAGAGGCGGTAAGGGCAAAAGTGGTAGGGGAATTCAAAAGCGCATGGGACAGACATAAAGGAACTCTAGAGACAGGAAAGTGAGGGTAAGCTGCAGATCATTTAGGATCTGCGGTATATGAAACAGGTAGGGAAAATGGGCAGACTAGGTGGGCCAAGCGGTCCTTATCTGCCATCAAATTGTATGTTTCTATGTTTGATGCAGCCCTATCTTTAGCATGGAAATAGAATGTTGGCAATACCACTGCACACTTTTCACCTTCCACTGCACCTATCAGAAGCTCCTAGAGAGGTGCTGTAATCTGTTGTGCAGTGATATCCTGTGTGTGCTCCATCTGAACTGCTTAACACAGAAACATAGACTTTGACGGCAGATAAGGACCGCTTGGCCCACCCAGTCTGCTCACTTCCCTACCTATCGGATAAGCTGCAGATCCTAGTTTTGCCAACAGCCTACTTTCTCCCTAGGGGAAGGAGGAGGAGCCTGGCATTTGCCTTTTGACTACAGGGAGGAGCACAGCAAGTCGAATGAAAACTTTTTTACATTACACGCAACACTACCTGCTCCTGCTCCTTTGTCCAAAAAAATGCCCTCCCGTTCTTTCCTTTGTATAGTCTCCTTCTCATCAGCCCCATCCCACAACTGTGTTGTCCGCGTCGCAGAATTCAAATGATCCTGAATGGGCCTCCTCTAGTGCTAGTGATGGCAGCATCCAGAGGACTCTGAGAAGGCCTCTTCTACTACTGCTAGATGCAAACCCCCCCACTGCCACAGCTAGACCACCACCTGTTGTGCCACTTCGAGTTCCCCGGGTCTCGTGGCGTCTTCCCATTCTGTAGTATTGCTGCTCTAGCCCAAGCAGGGACTTCCCTCAATACAGTGGCACCACATCATGGCCCTTGGGCCTGGTGGGGACTTTCCTTAATATCACAGTGCCACTCCATCTCCCACAGGCTGTGAGGGACTTCCCTTAATGTGACTGTGCCACTCTGTGTCCCTTGAGCCCAGTGGGGACTTCTTTTAATGCAGCTGTGCCACACTGTGCCCCCAGGGCCTGGCAGGAACTTCCCTTAATATGACTGTGCCTTTCTGTGTCCAGAGGTCCTGGCAGGAACTTAGCATTTTGCAGCTCTGTGCTGCTCGGAGTAATCCAGGCCTGTGCCACTCTGTTTCCTCTGGGCCTGGCAATGACTTTTCAGATATGGGGCCCTGCTGATACATGTCCCCTGGGACCAGCAGAGAATGTTCATCTTGTAATTCTTCTCTTCTATGCCTTCTGGCCTGGCAAGGACTTTTCATTTTGTGGATCAGCCACTCCATGTTCTCTGGGCCAGGTGTGGAGATTTTTGTTTTGTGCAGCTCCGTACCTCTAAGTGTTCTCTGGGCCCAGCATGAACTTTTTATGTTATGGAATTACTGCTGCCAAGTCCCACAGAGCCAGCAGAGAATTTTTGTTGTGCAGCATTACTGCTCCATGCCCCTGGGACGGGGGACTTTTTAATTTGCAGCTTTGCCACTGCTAATTCCCTGGGTCTGGCACTGACTTTAATTTTTTTGGCATTACTGTTCCTGAGTGCCCACAAAAGTAGGGAATTTAATGTTTACGGCTCTGTTCCACTTTTCCGTCCCCTGCCTAGCCAGCATAGCTCTCTGCCTATTGGTCTGAGAAACATGTGCGAAAGAAGCAGGATCGAATTGCTGAGGGGTAAAATAAGGGATGTCCCTTGTAATGTTGGACAGATGAGAGGTACGCTGACAAAGACATTAACTTTTGCAAATCTCCTGCTACTGCCCCCCGACCTGGCTGATACAACTGTCCCTATGAGAAGGACCTGGACAAGTTCGGTGGCATTGTTATCAGGAGGGAAGAGCATGTACTTCAGGGACGATATGTTTGACTGAATTACGAACATACGAAATTTGCCAGCAGATAAAGGCCTAGAGGTCTATCAAGTCTGCTCGAATGTGCAGCTAGCACCCCTTATTCTGCAGCTGCCCCTCCCTTCCACCCTTCCCCTTCATTAACCCTCCCCCTTGTCCTGTCCCATCCTCGTTTGAAGCAGTCCACTGTTCTACTGCATACCACTTCAGGAGGTAACGCATTCCACCCAGCCACCACCCTCTCTGTAAAAAGTGTCTCCTCATCTCCCTCCTGAACCTTCCTCGCTCCAGTCTCATATCATGGCCCCTGGTGTCCCTCCCGTCCCTTACTTTGAACAGCCCCTCTGTACTTGTCTTGTTTATTCCTTTCATGTATTTAAAGGTTTCAATCATGTCACCCCTGTCTCTCCTCTCCTCCAGTGGGTACATGTTCAACTCCTTCAACCTCCTCTCATATGATAAGTCCCCCAGCCCCTTGATCATCTTTGTCGCTCTGCGCTGCACCCCCTTCAGTAACTTAATGTCCTTCTTCAGATCCGAGCGCCAGTACTGCGCAGTACTCAGGTGTGGTCTAACTAATGACCTATACAGTGGCAGAATCACCTCCTCCCTCCTCGAGGATATACCCTTGCAATACAACCCAGCATTTTGTTGGCCTTTGCAGCTGCCTTCCTACATTGTGCCGAGTTGTTCATTGACCCTGTAATGAGCACACCCAGATCCTTCTCCTCCTCTGTCTGGGCTAGCTGCACTCCCCTAGCTGGTAACTCCTCCTTGGGTTCTTCATCCCAAAATGCAGCACCTTGCACTTTTTGGCATTAAAGCCCAGTTGCCAGGTGTCTGACCAGGTTTCAAGCTTTGCCAGATCATCCTGCAACCCCTGCCATCCCCCTAGGTCATCCACCACTGTGCCTACCTTGGTATCCTCAGCAAACAGACTGATCTTGCTCTTGATGTCCTATGATATGTCTGCAATGAATATCCCAAACAACACTGGTCCCAACACCGAGCCCTGTGGAACACCACTCGTCACTGCCCTTGGGTGTGAGAGCTCCCCACCCATCACCACCCTCTGTTGCCTTCCCTGCAGCCAGTTTCCTACCCATCTCACCAGCTTTGCACCCGCCCCTGTGCCTATTAACTTCCTTCCCAGCCTTCCATGTGGCACTGAGTCGAATGCCTTACTGAAGTCCAGATACAGGACATCCACTGTCACGGCCCCTGTCCAGTTGCCTAGTTACCCAGTCATAGAACTCGACCAGGTTGGTTTGGCAGGATCTGCCACATATGAAGCCATGCTGTCTGCTGTCCTGTAGTCCTTTGGCCTCTAGGAGGCCACCAGCCTCTCCTTCAAGGATGAGTCTCCATTAAAGCTTACCCCGCGATGGATGTGGCTCACTGGTCTGTAGTTTCCGGTTCATCCTTGGGGCCACTCTTGTGGAGGGGCACCACATGAGCCATCCTCCAGTCCTGAGGTACACACCCTGAATGTAGTGAGGCATTAAATAGGTCTGCCAAAGGTCCTGCAAGGACCTCTGCCAGCTCCTTCAGTACCCTGGGGTGGATGCCATCTGGGCCTGGCGCCTTGTCCACCCTCAGTGCCTTCAAACCCTCTCGAACTCTGCTCTTCATGATTTCCCCATCTGTCACCACTTCCCACCCTGCTTCTGCCATTTCAACCACCTTGGGTGTCACCCCCCTCTTCTCTTTAGTAAATACTGAGCAGAAGTACTCATTTAGTGCTTCCGCCTTATCGCACCCTGCTTCCACCCAACCCCCCTCCTTCCTAATCCTTTCTATGTGGTCCTTACAGCTCCTTTTCTCCCTGATGTACTTAAAGAAGTCCTTCTCCCCCTTCTTAATGCCAGCCTGAGTTCCGTAGATGCTTTGGCTCCCCTTACTGCCCTTGTCACCTCCTTCGATTCTGTCAAGTACTCCTCCCTGTCCTCCCCCTTCCTGTTTTCTTGTCTTCCTAAAGGCAGCTCTTTTCCTCCTTACCTCTTCCATGACCTCCTTGCTCAACCAGATCGGTTTCTTAGCCCTAGCCTTCTTGCTGTGGGCTTTGCAGCAGGTTTTGGTTGCCTCCACTATCCCCAGCTTTATGAGCTCCCACCTCTGGTTAGTGTCCATACTAGATTGAATTCTGGCCAGGTACCCTTTTACCACTTCCCCATCCTCCCAAAGTCGGCCCTCCTGAAGTCCAGCACTATTGTGCCAGATTCCCTCCTTCCTTGCCCATATCCATATGAGCCATACTGAGTGGTGGTCACTCCTGACAGCGGTTCCTCCACTATAAGTTCTCTCACAAAGTCCCCATTTGCCAGCACAAGGTCAAAGGTATTCCTAATCTGGTTGGTTCACTGACCATTTGCAGCAGGAAGCTGTCCTAGAGGCATCCAGCAGTACCTGCTCCCTTCTGTTCCTGGCTGTTGGGGTGCTCAGTCCACTCCTGGCATGTTGAAGTCCCCCACAATCACCACACTACCTTTTGCAGGTCCTCCTGATCTGTCCCGCTAGTTCCCTGTCTAACTCCTCTGTCTGAGATGGTGGCCTGTACACCACTCCCATTCTAAGAATCCTATTCTTGGAATCCTGGATTTGCATCCAAAGTGACTCCGTACTACCCTCCTCCCCTTCCTTCCTTACACACTTCAGTCCTTCCTTCACATATAGTGCCACCCCCCCTCCTTTCCCAATCACCCTGTCCCTACGAAATAACCTGTACCCTGGTACAGACAGGTCCCAGTCATTGTATCGGGTGGCCCATGTTTCCGTGATGGCTGCAATGTCCACCTCTTCCTCTGCCATGAGAACCTGTAACTCTGCAGTTTTCCTCCCAAGGCTCCTAGCATTAAGGGTAACCACCTTCCACCCTCCCCCCCCCCATCCTGCCCTCCTTTCCTAGCATCACCAATAGTACTTGCCATTTGTCCTTTGTCACTGTTATGGGGGTAGCTCATATGGTTTCCCAACCTGTGGTCTCTGCATATCTCTTCCCCACTGCCACCCCACTCCTAGTTTAAATTCCCAACTTCCTCTATGTGCTCCTCCATCCTCTGTTTCAACACTTTCTTTCCCTCCTCACTCAAGTGTAGTCTGTCCTTGGCATACAGACTACTGTCCTCCCAGGTCCCTCCCACCCCCAACAGCCCATACCCTTTGCACAGCACCAGGTTCTTAGCCATCCGTTAAATTCCTCTATTCTCAGCTTGCTTGACAGCCTTTGTAACAGGTATCTCTGAAAAAGTACTGATCTTCCTGCTCCCTCACATAATTGTGCTAGTTCCTCAAACCTCCTCTGGACTGTATCTACTGTCTTGTCAGCCAGGTTGTTTGTCTCAAGATGTATAATTAAATGAGGCTTGTCCCTACCCCTTCTAGCATATTTCAGAACAGACTGTCCCACCCTTTCCACTGTCATTCCTGGCATGGCCTCCACCCAAATGTGACTATGCCTCTCCCCCTTGCTACCCCACCTAACTCCTCTCTTAGTATTGGGTCCCCAGCACTAAGATTCCACCCTCTTACTCCTGCTTGCTTCCATTCATCTCCTCTCTCATTTCCAGCTCCTCTTCTTCCTCCTGCACATTCTTTCCCCTTTTACCCTATTGCAATTCTCCCAGCAGAACTTCCCCCACTCCAGTTTGGTCCAGGCATTTATCAATTACTCCTCTAATTTCATCATTTCCCTCCTCCACCTTCTTCCTCTCTAGCAGTGCACAACTATTTTCTTGAAGGCCCTTCACACAAATGCCCGCCCTCTCTCTCTCTCATAGTAACCTGTTCTCTCCTTTCCACTCCATGACTTTTGCCACTTCTTCGCCTCCCTCACAAGTCCCTATCTCCTCCTTCCATTTGTCTTTTGTCTCCTGACCTGGTTTCCCAGCAATTGTTCTTCCTGGCCTGGGCCCCTTTGTCTCTGCTTCCCTTCTTCTGACCCTCTCCTCACCACTGTTGGCTTAAATCACCTCCCTCATCTCCCTTCTTCCTCCTCCAGTATTGGGCTAACCCACCCCAATCTGCCTTGCCTGTCTTAGTTCCTCCTGCAGACCCTCAATCTCCTTTCTAAGTTTTTCTATGTGGTTGCCTCTAAACATTCTCCCACACTCCAGGCAATTTTAGAAAGACTGGTGCACATAGTTGTTTGCAGCCACCACCTACCATTGCTGTCGTTGCCCACCAGTGACCCCTCCCTTCCAGATGCAGGATACAAACACTCCCCAAGTCTCCCTCTCCCTCCTCTATCAGTGCAAAACATTTTCTTTATTTCCCTTACTCCTTTGTTGCTACGTTTAGATATATTGAGCAACTGCTTTTTATATTCCTATCCTTCCTATCCACACTCAAAAACAGGCTTTTAAGTAGCCATTGCACAACCTTCTTCAAACTCCTACTCCTCCTTTCCCCAATGCAATGTCAATGCGAAGAAGTAATAATGAAAGCTCCTAGATTTGCATTTACTTCCCTTCCACTGAGAGAGCAGTCACCTCTTCACTTGCTGCTGTTCCTTTCCTGGTATGTCCCTCCTACACAACACCCCTTACTATACCCAGTGTTTAGCTCCTAAATTGAAACCAAACAGCAGCAGCTCTGTGATGTAATCCCAAGGTCAGAGCAGCAGTCCACTCTCTGTAAAGAGAATCCTGAATTGAAACCAAACAGCAGCAGCTCTAATTGAAAGGTTTGGCTGAGAAAAATAAGGACAGACTGGTGACAGTATAATGGGAGGTGACCAAAGCAATTCGGGGTCTGCAGAGATCTCATGTGGATCAGCTCAAGCAAAAGAACACATACTTGCTGTTGGCCAGACGAGAGAGGAGAGATATGATAGAGATCCTTGAGATCCTGAAAGGACTGAACAAGGTAAACTGTGAGGCACTACTTAGCATGAGTAGTGGATCTAGAGCACGGAAACATGAATGGATTTTGTCAAGGAGGGGAGGTTCAAGAGTAACATGAAAAATTACTATTTTACAGAAAAGGTAGTGGAGTCGTGGAACACTCTGCCAGCTGATGTGGTGGGCGTCATAACCATCAGTGGCTTCAAACGTGGCTGGGACAGAGCGAAGAGCTTAGTGGTTGCTCAGGGTTGTAGCGGTAGGGCAAGGAGCATGGGGGTGGACAGTGTGAGTTAGAATCCTGTATGGACAGTGCAATAGGTCTTGGGTTTGTTAGGGTTTTATGGGATGACTGGATGGACCAATGGTCTTTTTCTGCCATCACTGTCTAGGGTTCCATGTAAACAGAAAGTGTGTGCATTTGCATGCTGTGTGTGTGCATGTCTGTCTATGTAGTAGTGCGTGTGTACGTATGTGTGTGTGTGTAGTGTTGTGTGTCCATGCATCTGTTTATGTAGTGCTTTTGTGTGCACATCACACATATTGTTATGTAGTGATATGTGTACGTAGTGCTATGTGTTTGCATCTGTTTGTAGTGCTAAGTGTGTGTGTATGGCTGTATAAGTAGTGATATGTGTCCATGCATCTATTTATATAGTGCTGTGTTTGTGCATGTCTACATGTCTGTTTATGTAGTGCTTGTTTGTGCATCTACATATGTAGTGGTACGTGTCTCTGTATGTGTGTGTCCATCACAGTACATATGTGCATGAGGGGCCCCATAGTCAAACGACTTGTGCAGCACAAAATGGAAATGTGCGGCGCATCCTGGAAATTGCACGATGGAATGAGATTCAAAAGGTTGTAATGCGTCACGCATATCTGATTGCGTGATGGCGCACATATAATGTATGCCATACAGAAAAAGGAGGCAGACAACTGCATAAGCCGCACATGTGTATATTCAGAGGAAATGCGCTACACATGTGTCGCGCATCTCACATTTGTGCCTCACAAACTTAGGTAGAAATGGGGCACCGCTAAATCAGCCAGACACTCATAGGCAGGCTGCTGAACTGCAGGCAGTATGTCTGGGATACCATTTCACATGACTGCCATCATGGCTGACTTGAGGAGACTGAGGGAAGAGCAAGGTGGACAACGAAAGGCCTGTAGGCTGTATGCCCCACAGAGATGGTACCGGCCCCGTGTCACATTTGAACAGCTGAGTGACACGCAAATCGTGGACAAGTACCACCTCAACAGGGCTGTCCTGAGATGCCTCTGTTAGTTGATCCGTGATGAGCTCCAGGCACCCACATACAGAAATCATGCCATGACAGTAGAGACCAAAGTCACAGCTGCACTGTGCCTGCTCGCCATGGGCACCTTCCAGATACCGGTGGGTGACACCACTGGCATCACCCAGCCAGCCATGTCTCGTCTCTTCAGCCAGTTCTTATATGCTCTGCTACCCCATGCTAGTGAGTTCATTCAATTCCCTAGCACACTAGCAGAGTGAACAACAATGGAGCACTTTTACAAGGTTGCACACCTACCGGCAGTGCTAGGTGCCATTGTCTGCACCCATGTGGCCATCAGAGCACCACCTGGTGGTGACAAGGATATATATGTAAACCAGAAGGGGTACCACTCCTTCAACTGCCAGGTGGTGTGTGATGAATCAGGGCGCATCACAAATGTCTTGGCCTGGTACCCTGGGAGTGCACGTGATTCAGTCATCTAGCAGCAGTCATCCCTGTGCCATCACTTTGAGTCCGGGGACTTACCCAGTGGCCATCTGGTGGGTGAGTGCAACCACAGCCACAAACAAGGTGTACACATGGTAACATGGGGCAGTGATGGTGGACATACAGGTGTCACCACAGAAAGAAGGGGTGCTGGAATACCAGACATCCATGGGACACACAGGAGGGAAGGAAGGAGTGACGGGACTTGAAAAGGACTGCCACCGAACAGTCATGTAAAGCTGGCATGAGAGGGATGCCATGTGCCGAGGAGCAGCAGCACAAGATCCTGGGTTGGTTCTAGGCAGCAGGAGTCTGTAGCATTGTGGGAAGGTTAGTGCAACATGCCACACAGGATAGTGTGATTGCTGTGTGGAACAAACATCTCAAGGATGTGTCTTGATCCACAGCCTGAACGCCATGCAGGTGGCAGTGGAAAGACAACAGCAGGGAAAGGGCCAGAAATGGGAGGGCAACTATGTGCAACTGTGACAATGTGGGTGGAGAAATGTTCAGAAGAGGCTGACCGTATGGAACAGTTCTGTGGAGAAAGAGAGAGCAGAATGCAATGTTAGTAAATGCCGTACTAACATTTCACCTTCCTTTACACAGGAGACAGCGCATACCCTGTTCAGCCATGGATACTCACCCCAATACTGCGGCCCACATCTGAAGTGGAAGACAGGTACAATGAAGCACACACAGGAACAAGAAACATCACAAAATGCGTGCTCGGCATGCTAAAAATGCATTTCAGATATCTGGACAGGTCCGGGGGTACCCTACAGTATAACCCAGACAAGGCCTGTGGCATATTCCTGGCTTGTTGTATACCACACGACATGGCCATAGATCATGGAATAGTTGTCCAGGACCTGGAGGGTGACAGTGCGGAGGACGTGGAGCCACCAGATGAGGGTGAGCATTAACGGTACCATAGGAGGGACCCAAGATTGGCCCTGATGGGACAGTGGCACAGGGACATCCTAGAGCAGGAACACTTTGGAGCCCGACAGTGAGTATAGCGTGCAGGTGTGACATTGCTGTTCTGCACGCAGGCACAGTATATGTGAGTGCACATTGGGCCTCATGATAATGGTGAGTAAGTGCAGGACAATCTGGCGTGATGTGTACACAGGTGTGAGGAAGTGGCATGCACCCATGTCCACAACTGAGACAACATTGGTAAGGATGCATAGAGGTACTGGTAGCAGCTTAGCGTGGGTCAGAGACAGACCACTGGCACATACCCACAGTGATAAACCATAGCTGCACTCATCACACCCATGCCAGTTCCACGCCACCAGGAACTACATCCATGTCCCAGATGCCATCCATACAATGTGACAATGCCACAGGGTTTGTGAGGTGGGTCAGTGTGGTGTACAGGATGCGGACAATGCACAACCGTAGGCATTATGGGCAAAGTATGGCACAGACATACCCCTCCCTCTCTATAGTGCAGATGTCAAGTGGGACATGTTATTTTATGTTTTATAAAGGGCAACAACTGCCTACAGAGCCTGCCAACATGCCGTGCATTTCCATTGTACATCCTGCTGACCAGGGAATGGTGCTGTCAAATACCAGGCTCACACTGTGTGGCGATGGGATGGCCACAGGACCTCTGCATTGCACCTGTGTCTCCCTGGACCAGGCCCCATGTGTTAACTGGCACATACATGCTCAACACTGACATCGGTTACCTGTATACTAGGTACAACCCCATGTGCACCATGACAGTGTGCTGGCACACATGCTATGGCCGCCTGTCTTGATGGGCATATACAGGTACACACACCATCAGAAGGTGCTGTACAGGACAGTGTGTTGCAGGTGCCAGTTGCACATGTTCCGCTGTGTACCACCAGCTGTGCTGTCAGTAGGCACCCCATGTACTCCACAGCTGTCAGCAGACCGTGTCTTGTACGCACAGACCTGTCCTGCTTCCCACCCCTGGCTCCCACTATTCCTGTACATATGGGCTATGGACTGTACCATTCCCTGTGAATGTAACTGTTGAACTGTGGCACATACATGTTCAGTATGGTGCTATGCAAATTGATATAGGTGTATCACATCCTCAGTGATGGTATGGTGGTCAGACATACCCTGTGGACATGGTGGGAAAGTGGTGCATGTTTCCTCGATCATACACCTGGGATGTGTCTCCCATTATACATATCCCTCTGGAATAGCTTGCACACATGACCAATGCACATCCAGAGTTCCTCAGGTTCCAATTGACTACCCTGCCCTCAAAGTATACACGCACATTAATGTGAGTGTTTTACAATCCCACCAACATGGACAGTAGCTGTGCAATAGATGAGTGTTTACGACCAATGTGTATACCCCAACTATGTAGATATGGCCATATGTATGTCACAGCAGCCCTCGCGTGTACACGTGGCATCCTGCCACTGCACAGTTCACGGAGGCATGTGGGTATGTCACTGCAGCTGTTCCGTTCCAATGCACACACACACTCTTGATTGGAGACACAGATGGAACATATATGCCACATGCTGGCCCTTCTGGTCATTATGGCTATGTCCCAGTGTGCGCTCACAGTGATGAATAGCATTGCTGTTATGCGTTGTGACATCACAGCCCATTCCCATGTCTATGGTGTCCGTATGTGTACATGCATGTGTCCGTACATGTGCCACAGGCCATACACCAGGGCCACATACATCATTTAACTGTGTCATGGCAGAACAGTGAACACCATTCCACCTGCAGAACCGCACATGTCCCTGTGTATCACAGTCCTCCTTGTGGCCTGGCATGTTGGGTTACGTAGGTAGGTACTGGTGCACAGCAGTGTGTGGTACTGGGTACCCATTGTGCATCTTTGTGATACAGTGTGGCAGTTGCCATGTCACAGCAACAGGGTACGCAGGTGCCATGCCAACGTGTCATACAGGTGTCCACTGTGTCATGCATCCCATCCTATAACTGTAATACTGATAGCTAAAGGAATTAAGAAGGGGGAGAAGGCTTTCTTTCGCTATGTAAGTGAGAAAAGGGACAAGAAGAAAGGGATTGTTAAGCTTAAGAAAGGGGTGGAGTGGGTGGAGAATATTGGCGGAAAAGCAGAGATACTAAATGAATACTTCTGTTCCATCTTCACCAGGGAGAAGGGTGGACTAGTGCCTTCAGGAGGGAAAAGAGGAGCAAGGGGGAAGGGAACACAGATGTAGTGATAGAGGAGGATAGAGTGAGGGAGGAGCTGCTGGCATTGAAGGTGGATAAATCAGCAGGCCCGGATGGAGTACATCCAAGGGTACTAAAGGAACTGGCTGAGAAGCTGGCAGGACCACTGGCAGACCTATTTAATATTAAAAATTTAACCTATTTAATGCTTCGACTAGTCAATTACAGGACTCTTTAGCCCAAATAACCCCCCTCTTCCCGCTCCATCCCGTCCTACACCACCATCTCCCCTCCACCTCCCAACCCCCCACCCATTCCTGCCCCTAATATTCCCACCCCAATTCCTCTCCTGCACAACCCCTCCATTACCTCACCACCTACCTCCCTCGCTGTTTATATCCCAACCTCCTTTCACAGCTCTCCCCACTCCAGCACCCCTCCCTTAGTTCTCTCCCCATGCCTGCCCCCCACTTGCCTTCTACTGAGCTCCAGCTTGCACCCCCCCATGCTGCTGGCATCACTGCAGCAACTCCCCTATCACGCCCCCACAAACGACAACGCCATCCTTAGGTTGCTCCCCATCCACTCCCTCTGTACAGCTAGTCCCTCTGTATGGCCAGTACTCCCAGGGGCCTGATGACCCTAAATTGACAGATTAAAGCCCTTCCTTTGAAACTGTTTCCTTTGTTTGAGCTGTACCCTGAATGTTCCCTCACTGAAAAGCTTTATACCCTTGAAACCATGTTCCTCCTATATTATTTGTAACCTGACTGAAACAAACTGTTCCTTCAATGTATTCTAACTCATATCATTCAAACGTGTCCGTACGTGTGCCATAGGCCACACACCAGGACCACATACATCATTTAACTGTGTCGTGGCATAACAGTGGACACCATTCCTAACCGTTATGCTTTGTCTAACTTTTTTTGTAGTCTCTGCAGTCTGTATGCTTGACTAATTGTTTTGTGTATGACCTGGAAGCTTTGTAAACGAGTCCCAGGACTCAAAGGTATTAATCCTAAACTGCAATAAATAAATAACAAGCATTTGTCAATGCCAAATGTTGTCTCTCTGGCATTGGCATTGGTAGTGCAGGAGTTAGAGATGCATAATAGGAATGGCAGTGAAGTATTGACGGGACGCCAACCGCACTTCCACCCTGCAGAGACCAACAGATGTTGGGGTATGCCTTTGGGTCGTCAGCTATAACGCTCATGCCATTTTACCTCACCCAACCCTGTAGACACTGACAAGTGTTGTGGTGTGCTTTGCGGTCTTTGGGCATTATACTTACCTCACGCCATAAAGAAATATGCTGAGGTGGGTGCAGTATAGGAGAATGGGGTGAACTTTGTGGCCGAACACTCCAAGACACACCACGATGCCTGTCACTAGCTGCAGGGTGGGGGTGGAGGTGGAATGGCGTGAGCATTACAGCCGATGATCCCAAGTCACACCCCTGATGCCTGTCAATCTGTACAGGGTGGAGTGTTACAGTTAGAAACCCTAATGCCGTAGACATGTGTTGGTATTTTCACTCCAAATTTTCAACATGTGCTTTTTGTGACCCCACCTCATGAAGAGCGGCACTATCAGTTTGTTAGCTGAAAGGTGGTTTTGCACAACAGCTATGCCACTTGGTGACACAGAGACGAAAACACATTTTGGGCAGTATGTGAGCAATGACAACTGTATTGTTCATGAGGAGGTGTAAAAAAATGGCAACGTTGAAAATCTGGAGTGAAAATATAAAAAATTGGTGAAGTCATGAGCATGCATAGAAAGTGTGCAACACATGTCTGTAACCCGATTATTTTTAACCACATTTTCGACATAGACATTTTAGGACCTCCCCTCATGAACAGTGGCATTGTGATTTTGTTAATTTGTCCCAAAAGTTGATTTTCCACAGCGACCACGCCATTGTGCGCCACAGGTGCGAAAACACATTTTGGGCTGGATGTGCAAAATGACAGCTGTACTGTTCATAAGGAGGTGTGAAAAAATGCCAGTGTTGGAAATGTGGCATGAAAATATTTCAAATTTGCGTAGTTACAAGGGTGCGTGGAAACTGCGCAACACACGCTTGTAACACAGTCATTTTATGGGCTTGCATCACTAGATTTTCAACATAGGCATTTTATGACCTCTGCTCATGAACAGTGTCACCATCATTTCCTCAAACTGTCCCGAAAACTGATTTTGCACAGTGACCGTGCTATTCTGTGCCGGACGTGCGAAAACACATTTCGGCCAGAATATGTAAAATGACAGCTGTACCGTTCATGAGGAGGTGTGGAAAAATGCCAATTTTAAAAATCTGGAGTGACAATATTACAAATTCACGAAATTACAAGCGTGCATGGAAACAGCACAACTCACGCTCGTAAAAAAGCCATTTTTTGGATTTTTTTCCACCAAATTTGCAACATAGGCTTTTTGAGAGCCCCCCCCAATGAACAGTGGCACTGTGGTTTCATTAATCGGTCCCAATAGGTGATTCCGCACAGTGACCACGAAATCACCTTTCGGGACCGAATAACGCCATGACAGTGACTAAATTCATGAGGAGGTGTCCCAATAACCCCATGTTGAAAATTTGGTGCCAAAATTCCCAAAAATGCCCAGGATATGCACCAAAGTTGAAAAAAAAAACAATTTATGCCATTGTACAGCTTACCAGCATTTCTTCAGTTCACGGTCGGCTTTGAAGAGTGCAGACGTGTTCCCGGTCCACCGAAGAGCGTCGCGCCGGACTCCGGAGGTAAGTATGGGGTGAGGGTGTGTGTGTGGGGAGGCAAGGTGCACAGTGGGTGGGAACGAGTTATGGGAGGGGGCAAGAAGACCGCGAGGGACTGTTTTCTTTTTTACAGGGTAAAAAAAAAAAAAAGGAGCATCACGGGATGGTTTTTGGTTTTTCAGGCACATTTGACACACTGGGGTGGGCTTCCAGCATGTCACCTGATTGTTTTGGGGGCTGCAGCCGACGGGATTGGGCACCCTGTTGGCACAGGGGTCAAAAGCTGAGGGGATTGGGCACCCCTTAGCACACAACAGATGGGGAGAGACATTATATTAAAGGGGAGTGGCTCCCCATTGGCTAAATAGACAGGGACAGGGGACCGAGGCGGTGGATTTGGCCCCTTGTCGATAAAGGAAGACTATTGGGGGGAGCGCATGATGCTGAGGAGGATTGGGCACCCCCTAGGCACACATTTGGGAGAGTCATTATGCTGACGGAGGCGGGCTCCCCATCGGCAAATGAGTGGGTCGGGAATCGACAGGAGATGGGACACCCCTGTCACTGCGTTCTGATGGGAAAGGTTGGCTGCAATGAGAAGCTTGCTTCTCATTGCAGCAGACGTTTTCTTAGATGTGGTCACCACGTTACGTCTTGCTGGTGTGGTGCCTGCATGCTGTCTTACTGGGGAATGAGGGACACACCTACTGATGCGTGCCCTGCATTCGCTCACAGTGACCGCACCTCCAAATCTGCTCCTAATGCAATATGCTGTGGCGCGCAAGGGCGAGCCAACATAAAAATAAATAGTTCACTGGAGACAGGCGTAGTACTGCAGGACTGGAGAACAGCACATGTAGTGCCGTTCCACAAAAGCTGTCCCAAAGATGACCCAGGGAATTACAAACCAGTCAATCTGACCTCCATTGTGGGCAAGCTCATTGAGACCATACTAAAGGAAAGGTTGGTGGAATATCAGGAGGAGCATGGTCTCCAGGATGCGAGGCAGCATGGGTTCATTGAGGAAGATCATGTCAAACAAATCTGATTGACTTCTTTGACTGTGTCACTAAGACAGTAGAATGGGGCCAGGTGGTAGACATCCTTTATCTTGATTTCGGCAAGGCCTTTGACTCTGTGCCCCACATAAGGTTGATCAGGAAGTTGGTGGATCTCAGGGGTTGGGGGGAAATGACGGCCATATTGGTGGAAAACTGCCTGAAGGACAGAACCCAGAGGGTGGTTTTGGGGTGATAGTTATCTGGCACAAGACAGGTAACCAGTGGGGTCCCACAGGGTTCGGCGCTGTACAATGTCTTCATCACTGACACTGGAGATGGCATTAAGGGCAAAATGTGCCTATTCGTAGATGACACCAAACTCTGTGGGAGAGTGGACACAGCTGAAGGGATACAAGACATACAGGAAGATCTGGAAAAGCCAGGGAGGTGGCCCAGGATCTGGGCAGCTTGGCTTCAATGCCAAGAAATGCAAAGTTATGCTTATTGGAGCCAAGAATCCTAGGACAGGGTACTACCTGGGTGGAGTCCAAGTATTTGCATCAGAGGAGGAGAAGCACCTGGGAGTGATGATCACTAGTGACCTGAAGCACTCCATGCAGTGCAAGAAAGCAGCAGCAAAGGCAAACAAGTTGCTGGGATGAATATCTAGGGGGATCAGTACTAGAAGAGAGGAGGTTATACTGCCCTTGCACAGGTCACTGGTAAGGCTGCATCTAGAGCACTGAGTTCAGTATGGTGCCCACTCCTCAAAAAGGACACTAACCTGCTATAGAAGGTTCGGAGGAGGGCTACAAAGATGATAGCTGGTCAACAGAGTAAGGCATACGAGGAGAGGTTGAGGGCACTGAACGTGTACTCCCTGGAAGATAGGAGAGAGAGAGAGAGAGAGTGAGAGAGAGAGAGAACGAACATAAGTGGGACCTTCGAGCTTTAAGAGAGGCTGGGACAGATATAGGGGGAAGGTAAGGGTCATGGGTAGGGAGGATGGGAGGAGGAGGAGAGGGGACAGGGACAGTAGCTCAAGCTGTGTGCCCTGCATCACAAGCAGACTTGATAGACCAAATGGCCTTCTTCTGCTGGTTTCTTCGTAAGTTCGTATGGTGTAGCACGGTTGACAATGCAACCATGTATCCATCCAGTAGTATCTGTTGCAGGTCAAGGGTCACAGTGCTAACAGGCACACAACTGCTGTGGTGTGTCCTGCCATGACATGTACAGATGGAGCTGCATAGATATACACATGTAGTTGCCCGTCAGGGACATGGTGACCGTTAGGTGCATTTGCACATATGGCCAACCCTCACACCACAAGTATGCAGTTCTGTGTCTGCCCATGGCATGCCATTGGTTGAGTAGTACACTGCCTTGGTATGCACATAGCCATGACAGTGACCCCCATCCAGTGTTGACCTGCTGCCATGGCCTCCCATTGGTGTCATATGTCTGTCTACATCTCTACCACACATTCTGGTGTGATACAGGCATGGGATTGTCCATGTGCCGACCCATGTATTCACTGCAGCCCACACGGCACCACCCATTGGGATCATTGTCCGTCTTGTGTGTTGGTCACTCATGGTGCACAATTGGGGTGCACCCCTAGCCTGGCTGATTGCTATGTCACCCATTATCATGTGGCATGGTCCACAGGACACTGCCTTCGTATTGTCCATGCAAGGCCCACAGTTAGGGGACGGATATAGGGTGTCACATACATAACATGGTACACCCGCTGACCACATGTACATTGTACTATCAAGGTACTGTCTGTGTATTGTGGCGTTTTTTTTGGTGGTGGGGGTGGGTCAGTGTCCCTCCCTATAACATGACTATGCATAGGTACACTGTATTCCGTCCACTGTTGAGGGTGCATCCGTTCTCTCATGGGTGTACATTAGAATTCCACATTGCTGCATCATATTTGGATGGACTGTGGGGACCATGTGTGGTAATGCATGGCTCTGAATGTGTCTTTGTCATTGTGTTTTCATTGCAGATTGAGAGGTCAGGGCAGGGGCCAAACAGAGGACAGGTGAGGTCGTAGTGGGAGCCAGCCAGCAGTGTGCGGCATGAGTGGCGATGTGCAAACAGTCACATGAGTATGCATGTGTGATATACATTGCCATGCCCATTCTGTGCTGCACTTTCACCATGCTGCATCCACTGTGATCTTGTGTTCACCACATGTGGGTTTGCGTCATGCAGTTGCACATGTGGTGCAGCCACCTTGTACATCATGGCCTTCCCCACCCTGTCTCCCACCATTGAGGACTCATGTGTACTTCCATGCTTCGGGTGCTGTGAGCATCATAGGCCTGTCCTGTGCCACTTGGCATGCCCAATACGGCTTTGTAGCCTATTTCTGTGTTGGACTCACATCCCCTGCAGGACAACCCTGCACACAGTGCATGCAGGCACCCTACATGGAACATGTGACACCCTGTGTGTCCCTTTTATGCTACATGTGGTCTGCACTTGGGCCGTCTACACACTTGCCCATAAATGTCATAGTGGGGTAGTCATGTGGCCCTCACATGGGCCGTGGTGAGTGGTGGCCTGCAGCATGGACACGTCCAAGTGACCCTCCCATATGGCCCTTGGGACGGTTGGGGTATGTGGTGGCTCAAGTTTGTGCTACTTACAGTTTCAGGGGTCTCTGCATAGTCCAATGTATCACACCTCCTCGACAGACTGTTAGTTGCACTGTTATTCCCACACACCCATGCACTTGTCGCAACCTGTTCTGAGTGTCCCCCAGGTATGTTGTTACATTAATGCATGTGCCCCTTCACATCTATCCCAGCCCCCTTTGATGTCCACCATACATGCACAGTGTGCTGCTTTCGTCCAGAGGGCCTGTCTCCTCCCCCACCAGATATCACCTTCACGTTGTTCTGGTGCTGTGTCCTTATTCTCGGCCAGTTTGTTTGTGTTTCATTGTATGTTACTGTGTTGTGCCCAGATGTGATATCCCTGGATAATGGTATGCCCATAGCCACCTCCTGTGAGTGCAACTTTGTGCAGCCATGCCCAGTGCAGCATCTGCCACACCCATGGTGGTGGTGGGCAAGTATGGCCTTCTTGCATCTGCCAATGGTGGATGTGTTGCCGCAGCACTCACCTTTGGCCATGTGTCACATGTGTTTGTGGGCATGGCTGTATGCTGCTGTTGACCAGGTGCCACCATTGGCTGTTGCCTGACAGCCTCTCCAGATGGCCTACAACACCCATGTCCATGTGCTGCCTGAATGTAACACACATCAAGGGTAATGTTCACCTCCTGTTCCTCTGCTGCACACCCACACATGTGACTGTCTGTATACATAACCTCACCCATTGTGCAGGTGGTTTTGTGCCGTGCAGTCGTGCATGCTGCCACTGCCTTTGGGCAGTGCATTGTCCTCTGACATATGCATTGTGTGTAGGCCTGTCCTGTCAGCCTGATGTGCCAGATATACCCAGTGACAGTTGTCAGACCCATTGTGCCCTCTCTGTGATGGGGACATGGGTATGTGCCTTGGTCGCATGCGGACACCTCTGCACCATGTGGTCTGTGCATAAATGTGGCCCTGTGGTGCACCACACATGTTTCCATTGCTGGGATCATCATTTAATCATGCTTCCATTGCCCAGCAGGGTTAGTGACTGGGAATATACAGCGTTCCACAGTTATCTGTAATAGCACAGCCACTGTACGTACTATGTCATTTCCCTGTCCACTACTGGTCCACAGGACTAGTTCAGGAAGAGTCCTACTATGACTGTAGAATGTCTACCAATATTTGGGTGGCATTTCAGTGCCAGTTTCAACCCCTGAATGTTCCTTTGCACAGCTGTCCCCAGAGCAGCTGGACTGTGGGTGTATTCTTGGGTTGTGATGGTGGTGTTGTTTGCCCACACAGGTCCGTGCGGCATCCCATCCTTCCTTGCTTGCATTGGTAGGCCAATGTAGGCAGTCGAGACCAACTGTGGGGGGGGGCTGACACCTGTGGCTGTCTCGAGGGGGGGTGCTCCACTGTGTTTCACTGTATTCACCTACACAGGTTGCACGGTGGGCCTGTGACATGTTTGTCCTTCCATTTCATCCCGCCAGTTCACTTTGGTGGCTTGGTCACGCACTGTGTGGATGACACTGCCTGCAGCTTGCACCCCTGCATACCCATGTGCAAGTGTCCTGGACTGCTGTCGGACATGTACTGCCATTAGGGAGTGCCCCATGTGTGTCCGCCCAGGCTCCATGTCATTGTGGTTATGTCCTGGTGACACTGTGGGCCTTCTGTCGGTTCGTGTCATGTGATGTGCATGTCCACCATCCATGCTGCTTAGGTTTGCTGCAGTGCACTGAGTCTGGTGCTAGTGTGTATTTATTTAAACTTTTACGGCTAAATGTTTTTCCACCCATTTATTGATTTGCACTTTTATGGCTTCGGTTTCAACAGATTTGTCCTGAATAAAACGATCGAGAATTTCAGCTATGTTAAGCTGTCCATTTATTATTTTTTAAGAAGTATGTGATTTGAGATTGTGCTATAGCAACTTGTGGATTGTTCACTAACACCTCCCCCTTCTGTCATGCTACCATGTCTGCTGCAGTGTCCATCATCCTCCCACATTGCCACCATCTATGGGTCACGGCCACTGTTGTGCTCCCCTATTGAACGCCCTTCCTTTGAACGCCCCCCTGAAGCATTGGGGCAATCCTATTGCAGTGGTTAAATCAGGGTTAGCCAATCTAACTAACCCTGAGGTGGTCACTGGAACAAGCCTGTCTCTCTGGGGGGTCAGGGGTAAAAACCGTAGGGTGTGTACTCCCTGAATTCCTGGAGTGGTGGCGGGCTAGCTGACGGGGGTCGGATTGTCCCCACTTCTTAAGTGGAGAGATTTGGTGGAGCTCCTGTGTCCTCCTTGGGGTGGTTTATAGGTTGGGCAATTTAACCCACTGGAGGACTTTAACAAGAATATTGCTTGGTTGCTTGATGTTTATTTGGAAAGCTTGGACTAGTACTGCTGCAGACTGTTACTTTCCTATCAAGGAGTTTTATTTTATTTTACTTTTGGGACTGGCTGTGAGAGAGCCTTTTTTCTTTTAGAAACCATACATTATATAACTCTGTGTAAATGAGAGAGCTACATTTTCTTTGTTTAAGCCATTGTAGGGGTGGTGAGAGCCCCCTGTCAAGACTAATTCTTTTCAGTTTTTATTAATTTAAAACTCACTGATTGGAGAGTTTATATAGTTTACATAGTTTATATAAATATTTGTATTTATTGTTGTTTATAATTTTTCAAAATTTAGGGTTGGGGGGGTTATTTATATTGTTTGGGTATTTGCTGGGTGAATGCATCTATTTTGGGGGAGTTACCTTATAGTATAAGAAAGTTAGAATTTTTGCTGTTGTGGAGTTTTAGTTTTAGTTCTGGTGGTTATTTAGCCTGTAGAATGTGTCTGTTTGTTCCCCTGGTCTTGCGCCATTCGTCCTCCACTCTCCGTGCCCTCCGCCCATTCCCCCTCCTGTCCTTTCCTATTTACCACCACTGTTGTGCACTGGGTATTGCACGTAGGAGGTGTAGTGGTGGTGGGGGGTTGGGGATGTGGAGACTGGAGGACGAATGAGCGGATCTCTCGCATAGGGTTGGCTAGGCTTAGAAGACGCCCTGAGACGAAATGGAGCCTGGAACGTGGTGTTTCATGTCTAGTCCCCATACCCAGGGGCACCATCTTTGTTGATGAGCAAGTAGCTGGGACGGCTCGTGAACCCTGTCCAACTCGAGCGGTGTTGTGCAATGCCAGATCTATAAAGAACAAAACTGCAATTATTCCGGATTTTGTTGGAACAGCTGATCTGGCATGCATCACCAAAACCTGGCTGAATGAACATGTTGGCCCCGGTTTGAAAGCGGCAATTCCGGCCGGGTACTCGGTGATTCACCGCTCGAGATTGGACCACGGGGTGGGGGGGTTTCGGTCAGTTTCAAGACCAAGTTGGGCCTTATTGGTGTACCAGTTGAGGAAAATGAATCCTTTGAATGTACTATGGTAGCTGGTGTGGGGTGCAGGATAGCTCTCATCTACCGTCCACCTGGGGATGAAAAGCAATTCCTGCAGGAAGTGGCAGACTTCGCTATTGACATGGCATTGGAGTTGCCCAGACTGATGGTTCTGGGTGACTTCAATGCATGGGTTGACAACGAACTCTTGCCTTTTGGACAGCACTTTCTCCAGTTGATGACATTATTGGGCTTCACACAGATTGTTACCTCAGCTACCCATAGTCATGGTCATTCTTTGGATCTGGTGTTCCTCCTGGGGATCGAGGCCTCCGACTTGGGGGTGAAACCTGTTGGTTGGCCCGATCATTACACCGTGAGGTTCAACTATTGTGCCCCCCTTTGTAGGTCTGCCCCTGTGGAGATGGTAAGTTACCACCCTTTATGGGATGTTAGCCCTGAAGACCTGGTGGCGGTGATTGATCTCTTGGAGTTTCCTGTTGCCAGCTCAGGTCCAGAGCCTTTGGTCTTGGCCTATAATAAGGTCATCTCCTTAGCCCTGGACCTGATTGCTCCTGTCTGGGTTCGTCCTCTCCCACTTTGCCCTCAGGCCCCTTGGTTTGATGGGTCTTTGAGGGAGTTGTGGCAATTAGGACGAAGGTTAGAACGCCGCTGGTGGAAATCCGCCCTGGTGGTTGACCATCTTAGTTTGGTAGAGCATTATCAGACCCACCAATCAGTGATCTCCCATAAGAAGGCAGAGTTCCTATCCAGGGAGATTGCTGTTGCTCAGAATTGACCCGCTCAGCTCTTCTGAACTGTGGACAGTTTGTGCAACCCAGCCTGTCTGCAGCTCCATTGAGCCTTTTCACAAATGGAGTGTGATGAGCTTGCTTGATTTTTCATGAATAAGGTGGCTGACATCAGGTCGAAGATCCTCTTGACTTATTCTATGGGGGATGCTGTTGGTCGGTGCTCAGTCACTACACCTCGTACTTCCTGGAGTACCTTTGACCTGCCGAAGTTCAGGGATGTTATGCAGATTGTCCAGGGGATGCGCCCTACATGCTGTAGTTTAGATCCTGGCCCAACTTCCCTGATTTTGGGTTGTTGTGATATCTCTGGCCTGCTCTGGCTCAGATAGCCCAGTGGTCCTTGGAATCAGGTGAGTTTCCAAGCTCCCTGAAGGAGGCAGTGGTGACACTCCTTCTGAAGAAAGCTTAGTTGGATCCAGACGTTCTAGCTAACTACAGACCTATCTCGAGCCTTCCCTTTATAGGGAAGGTTGTTGAGAAAGTAGTGGCAATTCAACTGGAGAACCACTTGACCTTCCATAATATCTACAAGCCTCTCCAGTCTGGTTTCTGAAAGAGGCATAGCACTGAGACTGCTTTGGTTCGGGTGCTCAATGATCTCCTGATGGTGATAGATCAGAGAAACTGTTCCATTCTGGTACTCCTTGATCTCTCTTCAGCTTTTGACACTGTGGACCATGGGGTGCTGCTCGAGCGCCTGAGGTCCATCTGTGACCTGACAAGTACTGTCCTCAGGTGGTTTACATCTTTCATAATGGGCAGAACACAGAGAGTTGTGTTGGGGATTTTTTCTTCTGACTCACTCCCTCTGTCTTGTGGGGTCCCTCAGGGCTCAGTGCTGTCCCCCATGTTGTTTGCAGTGTATATGCTGCCCCTTTGAGACGTTGTAAGATGGTATTGGCTGAGGTTTCACTGCTATGCTGATGATACCCAGCTCTACCTGTCTTTTGCTCCTGACCAGGTTAGTGCTCTCTCAGTATTTAATAACTGCCTTGCCAAAATCCAGGACTGGATGAATTCGAGCTGGCTAAAGTTGAACACGGGAAAGACTGAGATTATGGTTGTGGACCCAGGTCACAGGATAGAGGGGTTGAGGACTGGTCAGCCCTCTGGTTTATTTCTGGGGGGCTGCCAGATTCTTACCTCCGAATGGGCGTGCAACCTGGGAGTGGTACTTGATGACAGGCTGACCCTTCATTTTCAGGTGTCGACAGTCATCAAGTCTGCCTTTTACAATCTTAGGAACATTGCCAGGATCAAACACCTTGTTCCGTCTAGCGATCTGCCTGTGTTGGTCCATGCCTTTGTGACCTCGTGCCTTGACTACTGCAACTCCCTTTACTTAAGGCTTTCTGGGGTTGATATCTGCTGCTTGCAGCTAGAGCAGAACGCTGCTGCTTGACTGTTGAACGGGGCATTTCAGAGGTTGCATATTACTCCTGTGCTGCGTGATCTGCACTGGCTGCCAATTCAGTGGCAGATCACCTTTAAAGTTGGTTTACTGACTTATAAAGCCCTACACGGACTTGGTCCCAACTACTTGAGAGAGCTTCTGATTCCCTACACCCCTGTGCGACAGCTCCGTTCGGCTGACATAGAAACATAGAAGTTGATGGCAGATAAGGACCGCAAGGCCCATCCAGTCTGACCATTTCTTTTTCTACCTTATAAATGTGCCATTGGCCTTTGCTCTGTCAATAGCCTAGACGAGGGGTTGCTGGAGATTCCGAGGGTAACTGAAATCTTCTGGGGCCTGTGCATTTATGTTTACTGCCCCTACCCTCTGGAATTCTCTACCCATCAGCTTCGGGAATGCGCGACCGTGGGGTTTTTGAAATGGGCACTTAAAACATTTTTGTGAGGTTGGGCATACCAGTGAACTGTTGGTGTCTGTAATTGTGGTATTATATATTATTTTAATAGTTATTTTATGGAATTATGTTTTATTATTGTAAAGCGCCTTGGTATTTGAAAGGTACTTAAAAATAAAGTTTATTATTATTATTATCCATAGTGGTGTGTCTACCATGGGCAATGTGCATATGCATGTCTATATAGTACACAGGGCTGGCCCCTCGCAGTCCTTGCATCAGGTCCTTTTGGACCCTGTGGTGTGCCACTGGGTCTCCACTGTCCCCTGGGCTGCTGCGCTTTTGCACCAGCCACGTTATCACATAAACACATGCAGTGCACCACAGCCGCTGTTTGTGCATCGGTCCCCTGCCCCTTTGTGCACGGTTCCCCCATATTCAAACATGGCCTGCAGCACCACTTATCTCCCAATGCACGATCCCACATACTCGGGATATTCAGTCATGTTTACACAATCACATTTGCGGGTGCACTTACTGAATGTCCCATTGTTTTGTGCTGGAGCAATTATATGCATGGCACAATCACTTGCATGGCGCGCCCAGCTATCTCTGAATATGGGGCCTGTAGTGCTCATGTATGCATGCATCTGTGTATGTAGTGTTGTGTGTACATCTGTCTATGTAGTGCTGTGTGTGCAGCAATCTATGCAGTGCTGTGTGTGTACTTCTGCACAGCACGTGAATCTATGTGTGTAATGTTGAGCTGTATGTTTGTGTGCACATCTGTGTATGTAGTGCAGTGTGTGTGTGTGCGTATCTGTATATGAAAAGTTGTGTGAGTGTGCGTTTCCGGGTATGTAGCTCTCATGTGTCTGTCTGAGTTTGTAGTGCTATGTTTGTGCACGTCTTTATATGTAGTGATGTGTATGTGGGTATGTCCTTGCATGTAGTGCTCTGTGTATGTACAGTAGATTTCTTTGTGTGAATTTTTTTTATGAAATACTGTGTGTGTGTGTGTGTGTTCATCTGTATATAAAGGACTGTGTGAGTATACATTTCTGGGTATGTAGCTCTCATGTTTTCCTAGAAGTCTGTTGCCCCTTACCCCTGACCTCCAGAATTCCTTTATGTCTATCCCATGCATTCTTAAATCCCGTGATTGTTTCAGTCCCCCACCACTTCATCTGGCAGGGTGTTCCACTTGTCCACCACCCTTTCTGTGAATAAATTCTTTCTCATGTTTCCTCTGAATCGTCCTCCCTCCAACTTCATCCCATGCCGTCTAGTCCTGGAACATCTTTTTCGCTTAAAAATAGTGTATTCCTGCACCCTGTTCCTCCCTGCAGATACTTGTATGTCTCTATCATATCCCCCCTCTCTTCCTCCTCTCCTCCAGGGAGCACATGTTCAATTCCTTCAACCTGTCTTCATAGGACTTGTAATGCAATCCATGCACCATCTTTGTTGCCCTCCTCTGAACCTTCTCTATCCTGTCTATGTCCTTATGTAGGTAGGTCTCCCAGAACTGTACAGTGTACTCCAGGTGGGGCCTCACTAGTGTCTTGTATAGTGGAATTATGACCTCCCTTTTCCTGCTGGTGATGCCCCTGCCTATGCATCCCAGCATCCTATTTGCTTTACCTGCTGCCTTGTCACACTGTTTCCCTGCCTTGAGGTCATCAGAGATGATAACCCCAAGATCACTTTCCTGCTTGGTACATGCTATATCCTCACTCCCCAACTGATATATCGTGCCAGGGTTTTTGTGCCCCATATGCATTATCTTGCACTTCCTTGCATTGAATTTCAACTGCCAAACCCCTGACCATTCTTCAAGTTTCTGCAGGTCCCTTCTCATTCTGTATACATCCTCTGGAGTGTCTACTCTGTTACAGAGCTTTGTGTCATCAGCGAACAGTGAAATTCTGCCTTCTAGGTCCTGCACAATGTCACTGATGAAGATGTTGAATAGGACCAGTCCCAGCACTGATCCCTGTGGTACCCCACTGGTCACTCTTCCCTCTGTGGAGTGACAGCCATTTACCACCACCCTCTGTGTCCTGCCACCCAGCCAGTTACCTACCCACCACATTACTATCCTGCCCACACCTATATTTCCCAGTTTGTGTGAGTGTGTGTTTCTGGGTATGTAGCTGTCATGTGTCTGTCTGAGTTTGTAGTGCTATGTGTGTGCGTGTCTTTATATGTAATGTTGTGTATATGGGTGTGTCCTTGCATGCAGTGCTCCATGTATGTACAGTAGTTTTCTTTATATGTGTTTTGTTATGAAATGCTGTGTGTGTGTGTGTGTGTGTGTGTGCGTGTGTGCGCATGCGTGCAATCTTCTGCATGTGTAGTGCTGTGTATATGTATTATTTTTTTATTTTATCAGCTTTCAGGAGAATCTCTGAGCAATCAGGTGCTTATTTTCAGAGGTGATCTTGGTTATGGTAACAAAAAATAACCATTAAAAAAAATGCATTTTTCGGTCAGTAAAAAAGAAACAACTAATAACAATTACCTGACATACAACTTCAATAAAAAAATCAAAATTCTTTTCAAGGTCACAGAATTAGTAGTTAGCCTAATCTTGGATGTAAGATTGTTCCAAATTTTAGTAATATGAGAGTCAGAAGAATTTTGGCCTACGGCTTATTTCCTCAAATGGGGTTGTAACCCATGAACCATGTGCTGGTAGGTCTGTACCACCCCTGTTTGAATCTGAGCACTGTCACAATATGAATGGGCTCAGCTGGTGCCAGGGCAAGAAAACATGAGTCAGGATGTGAATGTGGGGTCAGTCCAAATTGCACAGAACTTTAAAGAAAGTCAGCTGTGCTCACAGTAAAAAAAAATCTCTATTGCCCCCACTTATAGTCTACCTTCTGAGGAATTCAGCAGTACTAGTGACATAATTTTTGCATCTCTTTTTCAGAGGGGAAGGATTGTAATGTGAGTGCCATGACACTTGGTCACCCAGTCCTTACTTCTTCCGGGTGCTGAGTCACACACAGCCCAGCCCTTCCCATGCTCAGACGTTTTGTATCAGGGATACCTTCCATTGAAATCAATACGGAAGTCTGTAGATATCATCGGTTTGTATTGTTGATATCATTCTGGTTTGTCAAATCAACTGCTGAACTAACAAGAACCTTGCTAGTTGAACAGTATTTTTTTTTCTTAATTTATTTTAGATTTTGTTTACCAGATAAGTGCACTAAACAAAATCAATGCCTATATATTTTCAGGCACGACCCAGAATTTTAAACAACCAGAAGTCGAACATTTTAAAAAAAGGATTTAAACAGACACCTCCATAAATTTCAATGGAGTGCAACCCCACCACTCTTTAAGATGAGACACAAGGTCTGAGCATGGGGGTGGCACACAGAAGGGCTGTTGTGAGCCAGCCCCAGGAAGGGAAAGGGATTGGGCAACAAACTCCTTGGAGAAAAAGTACTTTCTCTACCTCTACGGAACAAAAAAATACAAACATTTTGAAATAAGACTAGGTCCGCGGGATGTAAGCTACAAGTGGGGTTTATTTTAAGAGCACATGCCACCCACAACAGAAGCCTCTCCACCAGCTATGGACAGTTTTGCTGCCCCATAATAAGAACCAATACTAGTTCAGACCAGAGATGCTTGGAAAATTCAGAGGCTTTCTAGACATCCCCAGATTACCCAGTTTCTGCCATGAGCAGGTAATATGGATGATGGGGAAAGAACAAAAGTTCAGTTTTCAACTTGTTGAACAGGTGTGTGATAATGTACGGGTGGGGAAACCATAATTAAAAAATTAGTGAAGACAGACTCATTTTGGCAATATAAATTACATGCAGGTAGTTCCCCTGGTCTGAATGGACACTTTCAGTTGTCTCTGTTCCTGGTGTAAAGACTTTTGAAGATGACATGATGAATTAGATTGCTGCTGTTACATTAGTCTTTAAAGAGCTGCTAATGCCACAAAGAAATGTTGATAAACATACTGTAATAATCAGGTACAATTCAGCTTGCATTATGTATATATTCTATAGATTTCTCCTTCTCTTAATTTATTACTGAGGAAATTTGCATGAATATATGACCCTTATCCCTTAGAGTTCATTTTCCTCTATAGCTTAGCCCCTACTTCAAATCATAATCCTGTGTTGTGACATCACAATCTGTTGCCATGGGAGTAACTGTGATGTCACAAGCAGTGCATTATTACATCAGGTAGGGAGAAAGCAGCAGGAATACATGAAGTCTTCTGGAGCAAAGATTCTGTTTTCATGCAAATGACCTTAATAATAAATAACTGGAAGGAGAAATACAAAACTAACGTGAAATACAAGTTGTGCCATGTCTAAATAGTACCTTTTGTTTAAGTTCTCCTGCAGGTGTCAGTTGCTCTTTAACTAATTGATATACTTGCTTGCACAAGTGTTAAAATTATTTTTAAATTAGTACTGAGTGATGTCAATATACTGAGATAATGTTATGTTTTTTTATGTCATGCATTTGATACAATATTATGCACTGTTTTTTGCACTTAACAGTATACTTTTTTGTACTTTGTTTTAACTGATGTTTTGCTAGTTCTTGGTTTTTCCCCTCTTCCCCCTTTTTTGTTCTGTCAACTTCTATTTTCCTTGTCCCCTCCACATGCCCTCATTCATTACATGTACTGACATTGCATTGTTCTTTTCAGTACTTCTGAGATAAGGTTGCAATACTTTTCTATATCCATTATGGATGTGACAAATACCTATACAGATGTTCGCATTACTGTATTCCATATGCAGTCTTGCCCACATTTTTTCTTTCTTTTTTTCTATATGTAGTTTTTGTGGCTTTTTCTCCCCTAGCCCGGGACCCCAGCAGACACATGCATGTGTGTTGAGGCACACACGCATGCCAGGTTCCGGCTTAGCCCCTTCCACCCCACCCCTGGCAATCGCTGCCACCACCACCCACCCACCTACGCTTCTTACCAGAACTCCATCCGATGGCAGCAGAACTACGGGGGGGGGGTGGACAACCACCCTCAGGAGGGGAGATCTGCCATCTTCTGCTCAACCTGCCCCCCCATGCTGGCTCCCCAATGACCCAAGGTCATTCCTGAACCCGGTTCACCAGCACGGCATGAGATAAGGCGTCCAGCACCTCAGCCCTCAGCGTCACCGGGCCAGCTCTTGCCACCATTTTTATCACATTGAATGTATGCAGCAGTCACGCATTTATCTAGTATTAATATTGACTGTTTTTTCACTGTTGGACATTTATGCTGTTTATTGATTTAATCATATAATTTCATTATGTATTTAAATTTCACATTGAATAATGGTTTTCTGGTGTATGCATTCACAAGGGAGCACCTATATAATATGAGCCATTTGGAGGTTTTGTCAGTCCTTGAAAAGGTGTGTGAGGGGTGTAAAAACATTTGACTGTCTGCGCGGGAGTGTCACTAGCTCACTGCTGTTTACTAAAAGAAGTTTTTCATCCTGCAGCACAACTGTAGTGTCTGCTTCTGATGTCTGGGACTGAGTAGCCAAGCTTCACTCTGTGATTATGCCTTGATTAGATTGCTTTTGGCTTCAACATACTGTGCTTTAGCCACCTGTGATAGAGACGTTAAGCATTAAGAGGATCAGTAGTAGGAGAGAGGAGGTTATAATGCCCTTATACAGGTCACTGGTGGGGCCACATCTAGAGTATGAAGTTCAGTACTGGTGCCCACTCCTCAAAAAGGACATTACTCTGCTAGAGAAGGCCCAGAGGAGGGCTATTAAGATGATAGTGGGTCATCAGGGTAAGGCATACGAGGAGAGGTTGAGGGCACTGAACATGTGCTCCCTGGAGGATAGAAAGGAGAGAGAGAGAGAGAGAGAAGGAGAGAGGGGACATGATTGGGACCTTCAAGTACTTGAAAGGGATAAATAAGATTTATAAACAGGGTGTCTTTTAGCTGAGTGGCAACCATAACACGAGGAGGCACAGTCTTAAGCTGGGGGGGGAGTTAAGAGGGAGGTCAGGAAGCACTTCTTCACAGAGAGGGTGGTGGGCACTTGGAATGCACTGCCAGAAGAGGTGGTCTTGTAGAAGATGGGGGGCAGCTTCACGAGAGGCTGGGATAGGCATAAACTGAAGGTAAGGATTATGGGTAGGGAGGATGGGAGAAGTGGGGAGGGGGACAGGGACAGTAGCTCAAGCTGTGGACCCTGCAATATGAGCAGACCAGATTTATTTATTTATTTATTTATTGAAATTTGTTAACGGGGTAAGCCCACTGAGACATAGTGTCCCTTCTTCAGGGGCGACCCGGAATTAGTTACATTCAGTATGAACAGATAGATAGACCAAATGGCCTTCTTCTATTGGCTTCTTCGTATGTTAATAATATATGGTTAGCATGTTTTTTCAATGACATGAAAAAGTTTAGAACAACTTTATACAGCTACCTCAATCAGTGTGGTACACTCACTACAGAGTTACAGCGATTTCAGTTTAAAATTCATTCTGTGACAACCAGATTTGAATGCACAGATTACCCAGTAAAATAATGTAAAAACAAAAACTAAGAAGAAACAGTAAGCTACAGTGAGAAACAGTGCTTAATAAGAACTCACAGGTTCAGTCTCATGCCAAGTGATGTCACAGCACAAATGAAGTGTGTAAACTAGCTTGTTCTTAACACTTCGGTGTTAATTATTCTCTATTTAGACAATGTTAAGAGAAAATATAGAAAAAGTATTGGTTAAAAGCTGTCACATGACAATGGTGTAAAATACAATTAATGTACTGTTAAATGGTGGCACTCCATTCTAAATTCAATCCAGAGTTATCCTGGCAATTGAAAATTAATTACAGATCAGTACACGTTTTGAGTGAATCCCTTTGCATAGACTGGCAAATAACACACCTGTGATTTAGTTCTGTAATCAGCACCATGGCCAGATCCACTGTCTCTCTCTTGCTCTCTCACCTTTTATGTTTGCTTGCACGCATGTGCAAGAAACATGGTGCCATCATCCGAGTTTTCCAGAAGTGTGTCAGCCTCTTCCAATTCAGTCAGTGTGTTTGCAGGCACGGTTGCAGTGCGCCAATCACTGCTTCAGTTGTCTATGACAGCTGAAAATGCAGTGGCATACAGTGGAAAGGGAGAGCTCCACTTCAGTGAGCAGAGCTCCCCCTCCTCAACATGCACGCATGCACATTGCGTGCTGATGCATCCCATGCACATACTGTACTATAGCCAGCGGGGTGCCCAATGCCCCATTGGGTCCATGCCCCCAAAAAAAGCTTTCCTGGAACCACGCTGAGGCCCACCCCAGCATGGCACCGTCCGTATGACCAACGAGTGCCAAATCCCGTCGGCTCCAATCCCCCCCCAAACAGCCTTACAGCTGCCACACTGGGAGCCCACCCTAGCGTGGCACAAGCCCATATGGCCAACGGGGGTGCCCAATCCCCTGTCGGCTCCAGCCCCCCAAACAGCCTTTCCAGCTGCCATGCTGGGAGCCCACCCTAGCGTGGCAAACGTCCTCGTTGTCTTAGTAATAAAAAAAACCTGTAAATTGAAAACGTCCTCGTAGTCTCCCTGCCCCACCTGCACCCACCCACTGTGCACCCTGCCTCCCACACCCCATACTTACCTCCAGAGTCCGCACGATGATCTTCAGTGGACCGGGAACACGTCTGCACTCTTCAAAGCCGACTGCGAACTGAGGAAATGCCGGTAAGCTGTATAATGTAATAGATAGGGTTTTTTCAACTTTGCTGCATATCTTGGGCATTTTTTGGAAATTTTGCACCAAATTTTCAACATGGGGTTTTTGGGACCCCTTCTCATGAATGTTGTCACTTTCATGGCGTTACTCGGGCCCAAAGGGTGATTTCGAAGCCACTGCACAAAATCACCTTTCCGGAATGATTAAGAAACGACACTGCCAGTGTTCATAAGGTGGGCTCTCAAAAAGCCTATTTTGAAAATTTGGTGGAAAAATTCCTAAAAATGATTGTTTTACGAGCGTGCATTGCACAGTTCCTATGCACACTCGTAAGTTCGCAAATTTTCAATATTTTCACTCCAGATTTTCAACATTGCTATTTTACCACACCTCCTTATGAGCAGTACAGCTGTCATTTTCACATCTCACCTAAAATGTGTTTCTGCCCATGTAGTGCACAATGGCGCTAATCAGTGTTAAAATCAATGTACCAGGACACATTAAGAAAATCACAGTGACACTGTTCATGAGCAGAGGTCTTAAAATGGCTATGTTGAACATTTGGTGAAAAAATTCCTAAAAATGACTGTTTTACGAGCGTGCATTGCGCAGTTCCTACGCACGCTCATAAGTTTGCGAATTTTCAATATTTTCACTCCAGATTTTCAACATTGCCGTTTTACCACACCTTCTTGTGAGCAGTACAGCTGTCATTTTTCACATCTCACCAAAAATGTGTTTCCGCCCATGTAGTGCACAATGGCACAGTCAGTGTGCGAAATCAATGTACGGGACACATTAAGAAAATCACAGTAACACTGTTCATGAGCAGAGGTCTTAAAATGGCTATGTTGAAAATTTGGCGAAAAAAATTCCCAATAATGACTGTTTTAGGAGCGCATGTTGCGCAGTTCCTACGCACGCTGGCAAGTTTTCAAATTTGTAATATTTGCACACCAGATTTTCAACAGTGCCATTTTACTGCACTTCCTTATGAGCAGTACAGCTACCATTTTTCACATCTTGCCCAAAATGTGTTTCTGCACATGTAGCGCACAATGGTACAGTCAGTGTGCGAAAACAATGTTTGGGACAGATTAAGAAAATCACAGTGACACTGTTGATGAGCAGAGGTCTTAAAATGGCTATGTTGAAAATTTGGTGACAAAACTCCATAAAATGACTGTATTACGAGTGAGCATTGCGCAGTTTCCATGCACCCTCATAAGTTCATGAATTTGTAATATTTTCAGTCCAGATTTTCACCAGTGGCATTTTTCCACACCTCCTTATGAACAGTACAGCTGTCATTTTCCACAACATGGCTGAAATGTGTTTTAACACTTTCAGCGCAGAAATGCGTGGTCGCTGTGGGAGATCATTGTTTGGGACAGATAAAGAAAATCACACTGACACTGTTCATGATCAGAGGTTCCACAATGCCTGTGTTAACAATCTGCTGTAAAAAAATTCCCAAACTAGTTACATTATGGGTGTGCGTTGCACAGTTTCTATGCATGCTCGTGACTTCACCAGTTTTTTTAAGATTTTCACAGCAGATTTTCAACATTGTCATTTTTTACACCTCCCCATGAACAGTACCGCTGTCATTTTTCACATCCTGCTCACAATGTGTTTTTGCACCTGTGGTGCCAGATGCCATAGTCGCTGTGCAGAAGCAGTTTTCGGCTAACAAACTGATATTGCCACTGTTCATGAGGTGGGGGGCACAAAAAAACCATGTTGAAAATTTGGAGTGAAGATACCAACGAATGCCTGAGGTGTTAGGGTTTCCGTCTATAGCGCCCCACCCTGTAGAGAATGACAGGCATCAGGGGTGTGACTTGGGATTCTTGCCTGTCATGCTCATACCATTCCACCCCCACCCATGCCCTGCAGCCAGTGAGAGGCATCAAGGTGTGCCTCAGACTCTTCGGGCCCAAACTTCACCCCATTCTTCTATACCGCACCCATCTCACCGTATTTCCTGATGGAATGGGGTGTGCATAAGGGCCAAAGACCCCAAGGCACACTGTGACACTTGTCAGTGTCTGCAGGGTAGGGTGTGGTGAAATGGCGTGGTCGTTATGCCTGATGACCCAAAGGCACACCCCAATGCCTGTCACTCTCTGCAGGGTGGTGGTGGGGTTGGCTTCAGTTCAATACTTCGCTGCCATTCCTATTATGCAGCTCTGTAACTTCTACACTACCAATGCCAATGCCAGCAAGCAAACATTCGGCATTGACAAATGCTTGTTTCTAATACAGTAGTAGTAACATTTTATTCTGAGATTTTTCAGAAAAGGATAACCCATTTGAGCAGGGGCTCATTTTCAATGAGGTCCCAGTGCATAAAATAGACAAATGGTTATACAAATTATATGCACTAATAATATATACAATATTAAACAGGTATCAAATGCAACAAATAACACACAACAAGCATAAAATATTTTCAGTTAGTTGTAGCATATTTTAGGTGTTTCGGCACTTTTTACAAGCCAAGTTTTTATGAGACTTCGACACGGAGTAGAGTTTGATTTTTTCAGATCGCCTGGCAATCTATTCCATAATTTTGGTGCTGAACAAGTAAATGATGAGTCATCCTTTACAGTTCTCATAACATATACAGTAATGGATGGGGAAGTGTGCTTAATGAGAAATTAATGGTTGCCCGAGGTGCGGGATGCTACATAAATCCCGAGGGCGAAGCCCGCGGGGTTTATTAAAGTATCCCACACTGAGGGCAACCATTAATTTCAAATTTAAGCCCACTTCCCCATCTTTTATTATTTATAATTGCTGGTAAGCAATTTATTTCTACACTTGATTTACCTATGTCTGAGACAGACACAGACAGACTCACACACACAGACACAGAGACACATATACATACACACACACAGACAGACACACACACACACACAGTACCAGTTTGTTTTTTGACAGCATATATTTTCATTTTTGTCATCATTTTACATTTATTTGGCTTCTGGTTTGTCCCTTCTCATTTGGCACTTACCTCTGAAGTGCATCTGAGGAAAGTTTTTCTTGGTTTTTTGTCCGGTGCAGCTGCAAACTGCTCAGTGCAGTTTTTGAACAGCAGGATCAACCAGATGGAATGAAGGAGGAAAGAACTGTTTAAAAATTTAAAATTAAAAAGACGTGCTCTCACTGTGGCGGCTCCTCATTAAGCGGGACGGAGAAGTCGCCATTTTTTTTTCCGGTAAGCCCGCCCAGGGGAAGCAACAAGCCAAATAGAATGCGAGTTTTGTTTGAGTGGCATGGCGCGTGTTTGCCGTTATAATGGCAAATTATAACTGGCTCCAGCAATGGGAAAAATTGCTTGCCAGTTATTATAGGCACTTTAAATTCAATGAGCTCAGCAGTGCATAGACCTTCCCTTGCTTTCTTAATTTCTACCATATCTGATAGATAAGTGGGTACTCTATTAAGGTAACACTTATAGATCAGATGTGTCATGGATATTCTGGCACTCAGACAGACTAATCCAATTAAAATTTCTATAAAGGACGCAATGATGTAAATTCCTTGGAGCATCTAGGATGTAATGAGCATATCTGTTGTAAAGAATGTCTAGTCTGTGTAGCAGATTCTCAGTTGTGCCCCCAAATAAAATATCCCCAAAATCAAATAGAGGGATGACCATTGAATTGGCAATTTGTAATTGACGCCTTTTGCATAGAGTTTATTTCACACAGTTTAGTGATAGTTTATAAGTTTGTAATCAGCAACACTCAACAATGAAAAACTGATACACTTCTATGAAAGTTGCCCCCAAATAAAATATCCCCAAAATCAAACAGAGGGATGATGGTCCGCGGCTCCCGGGAGCAGTCCCGGATTCTGGATTGGGTCTCCAGGGGGAAGGAGAACCCAGCAACCTCCTCCTGGCCCCGCTGTGAGGGCAATCCATAGAGAGCCACCGGGGCCACCTAGCACAGAAACGCAGGACCAGAGAGAGTAGCTCCTCTGGGTCAGAGTCACCTGCCAGGGCTTGAAGGACAAAAAAAAAAAAAAAAAAACAGAAATAAAATCACTTCATTGGATACATTCAGTTATAGAATGGGGTCCAAGAATGGGGCACTCTGATTGGCTGACTGGCACTTCTGAGCTGTGATAAATCCTATCACAACCCATGCAAAAAATGCTGGTCAGTTAAGGTGACAGCAACCCAACAAATTAAATCAATACACACCCCCCCCAAATGTCAAAACAAACAATGCACCACTTTTTCCCCCTCACTAAACCCAACTGCTCTAAGGTGAAAAAAATGTCAGAACTTAACTGAAAGCTTGAGTTGGCAGACAGTGAAGATCTTCAGCAGATTTTGTTTCCAACACTTTGTCCGGCACTGGCACTGCTGCCAGGGTGGAGATTTACCTCATATCAGCGCAGGTCTCATTGAAGTCACCCTCCTCCCTTGCACTCCACTCCCAGCTGCCTGGACCAGGAAGTCCATGACTGACCCCTCATAGAGGGGCTCCTTGAAGGGAGAGACGGCATCACTCTGTGGATTCCAGCTCAGATTTACGTTGTAGGGTCGATTGGGAAGTAGGCAGTCCAGGATCTGGACTTCATGCTGTTGCCCGACGTCAAGGATTTTCTTCCTATTCCCCAAGACTTGAATATGCACTAGCATCATGCATGCTCCTGTGCATGGGTGTGCCGATGCTTACCGAGTCTCTGGACTACATGCACGGAAAGTGTCAGGACCACCAACTCTTAGTAACTGCCAGGAGTCGGACTGTTGCCCACTGCCTCGTCCCATCCACCCCAGAGGAGGAGGACAACAGTAACCAGAGACTCAGCCTCCTCTCCTCAGCCGTTCTTTTGACATTCCAGACTTGTTCTCGAACCCAGGTCATCAGCTCCACAAGCAGTAGTGCTACTGCTTGCACCAAGGGGCCGGCTAATCTTCAGCAGATTTTTTATTATCTATCTGCTCAAAATGACCATAATGACTCAGAAGGGAAAAACAGTATAATTTATGAAACCACATTTCCCATCTCCCAGCTGTCCATTTTACTATTGATTCTGTCCCCACTCCCGAGTGATCAGTAGCTCACTCCTGCCTGTTGTTATTTGATCACAAAATCCAGCATATTTTTATAATTTCCTAATGAACAAACTGCACTCATAGAACATAGAAACATAGAAGTTGACGGCAGATAAGGACCGCAAGGCCCATCCAGTCTGCCCATTTCTTTTTCTACCTTATAAATGTGCCATCGGCCTTTGCTCTGTCAGTGACCTATCTATTCATAGTCATTTGTATTGCTCCCTTATGCCTATCCCATGCCTGTTTGAAGCCCTGCACTGTATTCATAGCCACCACTTCTTGTGGTAAGCCATTCCATGCATCTACCACCCTTTCTGTGAAAAAGAATTTCCTCACATTCCCCCTTAATCGGCCTCCCTCTAATCTCATGCTGTGTCCTCTTGTCCTGCTATTTTTCTTATATTTAAACATGTTAGACTCTTTCATCTTGTTTATGCCCTTAAGGTGTTTAAATGTCTCGATCATATCACCTCTCTCCCTCCTTTGCTCAAGGGTATACATATTGAGCTCCATTAATCTGTCCTCATATGTCTTCTGATGCAGTCCCTGCACCATTTTAGTTGCCCTTCTCTGGACTGCCTCAATTTGGTTAATGTCCTTGTGAAGGTGTGGCCTCCAATACTGCACGCAGTACTCCAGATGGGGCCTAACCAATGTCTTGTACAGAGGGATTATTACCTCCCTCTTACGACTTGTGATACCCCTACTAATACACCCTAACACCCCCCTAGCCTTACCTACTGCTTTAGAGGTCTGCTTGGATGATTTTAGGTCATCAGTGATGATGATGCCCAAGTCTCTTTCTTCCTTTGTGACTGCTAGCAACTCCCCTCCCAGCCTATAAGTGGCTTCAGGGTTTCTCTTCCCTATGTGCATGATTTTGCACTTCTTTGCATTAAATCCCAGTTGCCACTCTTCTGACCATTCTGCTAGTTTATCCAGATCTCTTCTCATTCTGCCCACCCATCTGGATCATCTACTCTGTTGCAGATCTTGGTGTCATCTGCAAACAGACAAGCCTTACCCTCTAGTCCATCTGCGAGGTCACTAATGAAGATGTTGAATAGGACTGGCCCCAGGACTGATCCCTGAGGTACCCCACTTGTGACTTGCATCTCTTCTGACTGTATACCATTTACCACCACTCTCTGTTTTCTGCCAGTCAACCAGTTTGCCACCCAGTTGACCAACTTCTGACCCACCCCGAGCCTACTAGCTTATTTATCAATCTTCTATGTGGAACAGTGTCAAAGCTTTGCTGAAGTCAAGGTAGGCGACATCAACTGCTCCCCTTGGTCCACCACTCTGGTTACCCAGTCAAAGAAATCTATGAGATTAGTTTGACAGGACCTTCCTTTGTAAACCCATGCTGTCTTGGATCCCTGCCCCTATGGATTCCAGGTGTTGCACTATCCTTTCCTTAAGGAGTGCCTCCATAATCTTGCCCACTACTGAGGTAAGACTGGCCGGTCTGTAGTTCCCGCCTCCTCCCTGCTACCACTCTTGTGGAGTGGGATCACATGAACCCTTCTCCAGTCTTCTGGGACCTCTCCTGTGCTCAGAGACTCACTAAACAATTCTGCTAATGGCTCTGCTAGTTCCTCCTTTAGCTCCTTAAGTACCCTGGGATGTATGCCATCAGGTCCATTGCCTTATCCACCCTGAGCTTAGCAGAGCTCTTGTAGGACCCTTTCTTTTGTGAAGGGAGTAGTGCTCACCTCCCTCCCCTGTGTCCATGATGCTGAGCTGTGGGCCCTGCCCTACCTTCTCTTCAGTAAATACTGAGCAAAAGTATCTATTTAGGATAGATGCCTTTACAGGGTCCTCCTCCTCACATGCTCCCTTTTCTCCATTAAGCTTAGCAATACCCTCTGGACTTTCTCCTTTCACTAATGTATCTATAGAAAGTCTTGTCACCTTCTTTTACTGTTCGTGCTAGTGTTTCCTCAGTTTGGGACTTTGCCTGCCTTACTGCCTTACCTGCTTCCCTTAGGGCAGTTTGGTATGCCTCCCTATCTTCATCCGCTGTGTTCCCTTATATTTTCTGAAGGCCAGCCTTTTGGCTCTGACCTTTTCTGCTACTGTTTTGAGAACCAAGTGGTTTCCTTCTTCTTTCACTTCCTTTTCTGTCTAACACAATGGGATGTTGCTTCAAGTATTGTATCCTTAATGCTTGCCCACTTTGCCTGTACCTCCTCACCTGTGTTTCTTTTGCCAGGGCTAGCTTAACTCTGTTGGCCATCTTATCAAAGTCAGCTCCTCTGAAGTCCCATATTTTTGCTTTGGAATGGGATGATTTAGATGTAGTAGCCAAATTGAACCATACCATGTGATGGTCACTGGCCCCAGGTGACCTTCTACCTGGAGATCTGTGATCCCTTCTTTGTTAGTCAGTACTAGATCTAGGATAGCCCTGTCTCTTGTGGGTTGCTGTACCAGTTGTTTGAGGCCCTCCCCCTGCAGGGAATCCACTATGTGTCTAGTTCTGGCAGATGTTCCTGCTGGTATTGACCAATCTGTATCTGGCATGTTGAAGTCTCCCATTATCAGAACCTCCCCTTTAGCTGTCATGTTTTGTATATCTTCTAACAGTAATGTGTCTATGTCCTCCCCCTGGTCTGGGGGGCTGTAGACAACCCCAGTTCTTATGGCTGTCCATTTCCTGTTTCCAGGGTGACCCACAGTTCTTCTGGCTCCTTATGTGTATTCTGAATTTCTGTAGCTTTGATATTTTCATTAACTTACAGGGCCACCCCTCCCCTTTTATGCCTCGGTCTCTTCTGAACAATACATAGCCAGGTACAGAAGTCTCCCAAGTGTGGTTACTGGTAAACCACGTCTCACTAATTGCTACTATGTCCAGTTTAGCCTCTGACATAATTGCCTGCAGGTCTGGGATCTTATTTCCCAGGCTGTGAGCATTTGTGTACATGATTTTCCATTGGCCAGATTTTGGTGTGTTGGTTGTTGGGTGAAGTTTGGCATTACCCCTGTGCATGTCGTATGGGGAGACAAACCTTTTTCTATACCTGGTGATGCAAATGAACGGCAAACACGCTGAATTCCTGTTTGACCACTAGCTGAGGGGGAGGGTGTTCTTCCCATTTGACGTATGGGTGCTGCACTCTCTCCCATTTGCTAGTTTAAATATTCTGCAAAGACGCCAAACTTCTGCCCCAATGCACTGACTCCCCTTTAGTCAGATGCAGTCCATCAAATTTAAAGAACTTTCGCTCCCAGAACTGTTGCCAGTTCCCTACAAATCTGTGTCCTTTTCCTGGCACCAGTCCTTGAGCCACGTGTTTAGCTCCCCTATCTCCCTTCTCTGACCTTCCGTCCATCTGCTCCTTTCTCCCAGACTGGCAGGATCTCAGAAGGAGATGCCAGACGAAATAGATGATAGTTTGTCACCCAGCCTAGTCAGGTGTTCCTTGGTCTCCACAACTGACCGGCTGGCGAGATCATTAGTCCCTATGTGTACTAGGACATCAATGTTTTCTCCTGCTTTGTGAACAATTTTAGCAATGCGGTCAGTGTCTCTCCATGCTGATGTACCTGGGAGACATCTGACCATCACCCCTGGCTGGAGATGGGTATCAACTCCCCGAATCATGGAGTCTCCTATGATCAGAAGTTTTTTGGATTTCCTTTGTGCTTGTTTAGTTTTGGTTCCTGATTTGGGTGAGTATTGTTGTGCTAGCTCCTGTGCCACAGTGTCCTGCTCTGCAGTGTCTTCTGCCTCTTTATTTGATTTCAGAGATAGAGGCAGATACCTGTTTGTAGTGTTTATATGGTTTTTGGAGGTAATGTGTTGGAGAGCAGAGGTGATGGGGCACCTGATTTGCTCCTCCTAACCACCTGCCAACCTCCTGGACCAACTACCCTCTTGAGTCGAGGTTTTCTGTTGGATGCTGGGGAAATGGCGGGTGGTTCTTATAATGTATTCCTCTTCAATATGAAATTTGAGGCGTGCAATCTCTGCCCATGCTGCCTGGAGCTGAGACCTAAGATCTCAAAGGCCCAGCATGGCAGGACAGTGTCCTAAATCTTGTAAGACTGTCCTTCTGAGAAATTGTTCCACAGTACCTGCAGTTAATGAAATCATTCCAAATAAGTTGCTGGGTTTGTAACCTAGTCAGAGTAATTAGAAGGAAAAAAATGCAAGTAATGGTTTAATTGTGCTTTGTTTAACTTGTTATAACAAGTTAAATTACTAGTGCCCTATAAATGAGATCACCTTGTGGAGCCCACTGATCCGCCCTTCCTGCTCTGCCACAGGAAATGTCACAACTGTGGTACCCTATAAAAAGGTGTAGGCGTGGGTGGTTGGGGATGGGGGTGGGTGGCTGGGCCTTCCTGCCTAAAAAAGAACCACGGACGAAGAACAAGGAGGTAAGAGCAGAAACAATCAGTCAACAACAAATGCAGTAACCCCTGAAAGCTTATCCTAATGTTAGATAAAACTGTAAAACCTAAAGCACCACCTGTAATAATTTCAGAGAAGATATACCTGTAAGAAACACTTTGCTCCAGAGAAAAATAAAGCAGTAACAGAAGATATACCTTGCAAAAGACAATTTGACTCAGAAGATTACAGCAGTAATCTGTTAGCACACCTGTAACACCTTGTAATAATGCAGAAGAAGGTATACCAGCAACAACAATTTGAATCAGAGAAAAAATAAAGCAATGAAATGTTAGCAACAAACAGTAGCAATCCCTGTGAGTAAAAATAAAAACACCACCACACAGTAAATCTGCTTTAGCCAAACTAAGTCTTAATCCTTCTCCCTTGCTCTGGTAAGTTTCTCTACTCTGCCTTTCAAGCAGTCTTAGAAGAAAGAAGCTCAGGTGAAGCTAGGTGCCTTGCCAGCAAACCAAGTCTTCTACCTCCAAGATATCAACTAACCTGACTTTTTAACCCTTCTTTCTGTTGGAAATTACTGACAGTTTGCCAGCTCCACCCCCACATACACCTAATCCTTTGGAAGAGCTGTGGGAGGAAAAGCAATTAGCTCCTTCAATGTGAGAAGGAGACTGAAACACCTCTGAGACAACAAACCTTTTCAACAAACAAGAATAAAATAAAACACAGTGTCAAACAGTAATTTTGCTTAGCCCAATGATAAAAAGTCACAAAATATAAGCTCCACCTGTAATACAGTAATTTCAGAAGATATACCCTGTAGAAACACTTTGCTCCAGAGAAAAATAAAGCAGTAACAGAAGATATACCTTGCAAAAGACAATTTGACTCAGAAGATTACAGCAGTAATCTGTTAGCACACACCTGTAGGCACACCTTGTAATAATGCAGAAGAAGGTATACCAGCAACAACAATTTGAATCAGAGAAAAAAATAAAGCAATGAAATGTTAGCAACAAACAGTAGCAATCCCTGTGAGTAAAAAATAAAAACACCACCACACAGTAAATCTGCTTAGCCAAACTAAGTCTTAATCCTTCTCCCTTGCTCTGGTAAGTTTCTCTACTCTGCCTTTCAAGCAGTCTTAGAAGAAAGAGCTCAGGTGAAGCTAGGTGCCTTGGCCAGCAAACCAAGTCTTCTACCTCCAAGATATCAACTAACCTGACTTTTTAACCCTTCTTTCTGTTGGAAATTACTGACAGTTTGCCAGCTCCACCCCCCACATACACACCTAATCCTTTGGAAGAGCTGTAGGAGGAAAAGCAATTAGCTCCTTCAATGTGAGAAGGAGACTGAAACACCACTGAGACAACAAACCTTTTCAACAAACAAGAATAAAATAAAACACAGTGTCAAACAATAATTTTGCTTAGCCAATGATAAAAAAGTCACAAAATATAAGCTCCACCTGTAATACAGTAATTTCAGAGAAGATATACCTGCAAGAAACACTTTGCTCCAGAAAATAAAGCAGTAACAGAAGATATACCTTGCAAAGACAATTTGACTCAGAAGATTACAGCAGTAATCTGTTAGCACACACCTGTAGGCACACCTTGTAATAATGCAGAAGAAGGTATACAGCAACAACAATTTGAATCAGAGAAAAAATAAAGCAATGAAATGTTAGCAACAAACAGTACTTAATCCCTGTGAGTAAAAATAAAAACCACCACACAGTAAATCTGCTTAGCCAAACTAAGTCTTAATCCTTCTCCCTTGCTCTGGTAAGTTTCTCTACTCTGCCTTTCAAGCAGTCTTAGAAGAAAGAGCTCAGGTGAAGCTAGGTGCCTAGCCAGCAAACCAAGTCTTCTACCTCCAAGATATCAACTAACCTGACTTTTTAACCCTTCTTTCTGTTGGAAATTACTGACAGTTTGCCAGCTCCACCCCACATACACACCTAATCCTTTGGAAGAGCTGTAGGAGGAAAAGCAATTACTCCTTCAATGTGAGAAGGAGACGAAACACCTCTGAGACAACAAACCTTTTCAACAAACAAGAATAAAATAAAACACAGTGTCAAACAGTAATTTTGCTTAGCCCAATGATAAAAAGTCACAAAATGTAAGCTCCACCTGTAATACAGTAATTTCAGAAGATATACCCTGTAAGAAACACTTTGCTCCAGAGAAAAATAAAGCAGTAACAGAAGATATACCTTGCAAAGACAATTTGACTCAGAAGATTACAGCGGTAATCTGTTAGCACACACCTGTAGGCACACCTTGTAATAATGCAGAAGAAGGTATACCAGCAACAACAATTTGAATCAGAGAAAAAATAAAGCAATGAAATGTTAGCAACAAACAGTAGCAATCCCTGTGAGTAAAAAATAAAACACCACCACACAGTAAATCTGTTTAGCCAAACTAAGTCTTAATCCTTCTCCCTTGCTCTGGTAAGTTCTCTCTCTGCCTTTCAAGCAGTCTTAGAAGGAAAGAGCTCAGGTGAAGCTAGGTGCCTTGGCCAGCAAACCAAGTCTTCTACCTCCAAGATATAAACTAACCTGACTTTTTAACCCTTCTTTCTGTTGGAAATTACTGACAGTTTGCCAGCTCCACCCCCACATACACACCTAATCCTTTGGAAGAGCTGTGGGAGGAAAAGCAATTAGCTCCTTCAATGTGAGAAGGAGACTGAAACACCTCTGAGACAACAAACCTTTTCAACAAACAAGAATAAAATAAAACACAGTGTCAACAGTAATTTTGCTTAGCCCAATGATAAAAAAGTCACAAAAATGTAAGCTCCACCTGTAATACAGTAATTTCAGAGAAGATATACCCTGTAAGAAACACTTTGCTCCAGAGAAAAATAAAGCAGTAACAGAAGATATACCTTGCAAAAGACAATTTGACTCAGAAGATTACAGCAGTAATCTGTTAGCACACACCTGTAGGCACACCTTGTAATAATGCAGAAGAAGGTATACCAGCAACAACAATTTGAATCAGAGAAAAAATAAAGCAATGAAATGTTAGCAACAAACAGTAGCAATCCCTGTGAGTAAAAAATAAAAAACACCACCACACAGTAAATCTGCTTAGCCAAACTAAGTCTTAATCCTTCTCCCTTGCTCTGGTAAGTTTCTCTACTCTGCCTTTCAAGCAGTCTTAGAAGGAAAGAGCTCAGGTGAAGCTAGGTGCCTTGGCCAGCAAACCAAGTCTTCTACCTCCAAGATATCAACTAACCTGACTTTTAACCCTTCTTTCTGTTGGAAATTACTGACAGTTTGCCAGCTCCACCCCCCACATACACACCTAATCCTTTGGAAGAGCTGTGGGAGGAAAAGCAATTAGCTCCTTCAATGTGAGAAGGAGACTGAAACACCTCTGAGACAACAAACCTTTTCAACAAACAAGAATAAAATAAAACACAGTGTCAAACAGTAATTTTGCTTAGCCCAATGATAAAAAGTCACAAAATGTAAGCTCCACCTGTAATACAGTAATTTCAGAGAAGATATACCCTGTAAGAAACACTTTGCTCCAGAGAAAAATAAAGCAGTAACAGAAGATATACCTTGCAAAGACAATTTGACTCAGAAGATTACAGCAGTAATCTGTTAGCACACCTGTAGGCACACCTTGTAATAATGCAGAAGAAGGTATACCAGCAACAACAATTTGAATCAGAGAAAAAATAAAGCAATGAAATGTTAGCAACAAACAGTAGCAATCCCTGTGAGTAAAAATTAAAAACACCACCACACAGTAAATCTGCTTAGCCAAACTAAGTCTTAATCCTTCTCCCTTGCTCTGGTAAGTTTCTCTACTCTGCCTTTCAAGCAGTCTTAGAAGGAAAGAGCTCAGGTGAAGCTAGGTGCCTTGGCCAGCAAACCAAGTCTTCTACCTCCAAGATATCAACTAACCTGACTTTTAACCCTTCTTTCTGTTGAAATTACTGACAGTTTGCCAGCTCCCCCACATACACACCTAATCCTTTGGAAGAGCTGTGGGAGGAAAAGCAATTAGCTCCTTCAATGTGAGAAGGAGACTGAAACACCTCTGAGACAACAAACCTTTTCAACAAACAAGAATAAAATAAAACACAGTGTCAAACAGTAATTTTGCTTAGCCCAATGATAAAAAGTCACAAAATGTAAGCTCCACCTGTAATACAGTAATTTCAGAGAAGATATACCCTGTAAGAAACACTTTGCTCCAGAGAAAATAAAGCAGTAACAGAAGATATACCTTGCAAAAGACAATTTGACTCAGAAGATTACAGCAGTAATCTGTTAGCACACACCTGTAGGCACACCTTGTAATAATGCAGAAGAAGGTATACCAGCAACAACAATTTGAATCAGAGAAAAAAATAAAGCAATGAAATGTTAGCAACAAACAGTAGCAATCCCTGTGAGTAAAAAATAAAAACACCACCACACAGTAAATCTGCTTAGCCAAACTAAGTCTTAATCCTTCTCCCTTGCTCTGGTAAGTTTCTCTACTCTGCCTTTCAAGCAGTCTTAGAAGGAAAGAGCTCAGGTGAAGCTAGGTGCCTTGGCCAGCAAACCAAGTCTTCAAGTCACTCGGCCAACTCTTACAACTGCACTCACAATCAGACTACCGCTGTCTCTTTCTCTCCCTCTCTCTCTTTTCAGCCCTTACTTTTCTACCTCCGACCGCTCCTTCAAAGCAAGTATTGTCTCTCTCAATCATGCTTTGCTCACCCAGAGTAGTCTTTCTGCCAGTACCAGTACTCTCTCTCTCTCTCTCATGATCCAAGAAATAAAAAATAAACAAATTGGGGGTGACAAACAAAACAAAATACAACAAAAAGAAAGCACATAAAAATATCACAGCATGTGGAGGGGTTAGCTTACTCATTCACACTCTACCTAGCAACAAGACACTCTTTAATGTAGTGTGGATGAATATTTCTATAAAAATATTTAAAAACAAGTAAAATGCAACTTTTTTTTAATTCTATAATTATTTTAATGATTTTTCCCATGTATAATCGCAATAATCCATCCCAGAGTGTGGGTTATGGTGAGATTTGCCCTCTTCTGGTAGCCTGCCATCTCATGACCGAACCACACCAGGCAGAGGTAAATCCCTCCACAACCCGCACCTTGTCATGGATTATTGCTTAAAGAACTATGTTATGGTATACTGCATTAAAATACAACCTACAAGTTCCCTTTTATAAGTGGAATATGTGTATTTAGATGTATATTATTCTGTATATTGTGTCTGTATTGCATGGCCTCATTGTAAGAAAGAGATAATTACCTTTTTGTCTGTGTACGTTTTGGGTGCTGTGCATTGTAAACTACTCACCCTGCTTCCTCGGATTTCTACCATGATCCCTCTCCCAGGTCACAACTGGAAATTGGCTCTTCTTGGACTCTGTTTGCTCACCTGGTAAAGCATGTTTCAAATAAATTAACAAATCAGCCTCAATAGGCTATGATTTACAGGATCTTAATGCACATTCAGGGCTGTAATGCCACTCAGCCTTCAACCTCATGTCTTTGTGCTGCTGGAGCAATCATCAATACCCTATAAACCACAGCTTGACTTGGCCTATATCTAACTTGTTAGTCAGTTTGAATGTTTTACTGTTTTAGTATTCTCTTTTACTTTTCACAGACTCACAATTTAAAGTATCATCCTGGGACTGGTGCCCCACTCTAGTCAAGTGGGAGACGCAAGGCTCTTTCCAAGACAATGGATGTACAAAGGTGACATAAAAACACCAAAGCCCCATCTAGTTTGCTCAGAGTTCCCTATCTGCCCCAGGACCTATTGTCTATTTGGAGTTTTATATACTGTAAGTAAGGGACACAGCATTAGAGAGGGCACACTCTTTCAGGGCAGGAGGGTGTCATGACCCCTTGGTGGCACATGGAAATAATACAGCAAGTGCTGAATTTGATGGAGAAGGCAGACTGTCAACAGAATGCACTGACTGAGCTCCTATTTTCTGACATCCCATGACAGGGAAAACAGAGCATAGGGGGCTACCTCCCCACTTTGAATGACAGCCTCCTTAATCCTGAATGTTCCAGATGTTCCAGGCCTACATGTTTCCTCACCAGTGGTGGCAGTCTGATATGAACAGCATGGAGCTAGAAGTGAGAAGAGGATACAGGGTTCCACTGGCTGACGCTGGAGTTGTGGAGGAAATTTTTGAGCAGGAAAAAAACAACTGTGTCAAACTCATCTTTTTAACACTGTAGTTAAAAATTTAAGACATAATAATCATGAGAGTGAAGTGTTTGGTGGTTGCTCAGGTCAGATGACAGGAATGCTCCATGGCCACTGCAAGCCTTTTGCTTAGAAGTTTAGTCAAAATCTTGAAATCTGTATTTAGCAGTGAGATTGGATGCCAATTAATGATTACAGACTTATCCCCTTTCTTAAGCAGATCAAAATGCCTTTCTACATATCTTTTGGAAGGTCATGGACCCTTAAAAATAGAATAAAGTATGGGGTGGTATGTGTAACGAGACGTTTACACACACCCGAGGGTTTAGATGCTACATAAACCCCGAGAGCAAAGCTTGAGAGGTTTATGAAAAGCATCTAACCCTGAGGGTGTGTGTAAACTTCAAGTTTACATACAGCACCCCATATTTTATCTTATATAATTGCTGTATCTTCCTTTTCAGCCACAGCAATTATATAAAATAAAAATAGAAAAGATGTCCCTGGCTCTTGTGTGGCCGGGATCCGCTTTTGTTTGAGTGCACGGTCCGCTGTCATATTTATTTATTTATTTAAACATTTTCTGCTTTTTTTCTGCTCACAGGCAAAAGTTTTGTTTTTAATATTTTGATTTTGTTTGCGGTCACTTACCTGTATGTCCCAGTGGCAGTTCTGTCTCTTGTGGAAGAGGAGGCAGTCAGTGGTCCGGGAGGAAGAGCAGCGGTGGGCACATGTGCAGACCAAGGGAAAACAGTATGCGTGTTTGCCGTAATAAACACTCCTTTGTTATGGCACATAATGTCATGGTTTTTCTTAGGCAAAAAGGAAGACCCATTACTTATAAAAGAGTTATATAGAGCTAATAATTCTATTGGCATAAAATCCCACATACATTTACAAAATTCTTCTGTGAAACCATCCATCCCAGGAGCAGTGCCTAATTTTAAAGATTTTATCACAGGACCTAACTCTGATAAGGATATTGGCTGCATCAAACCAGTTTCTTGATGTGCAGAAGTTTTTGGAATATTACTATTATTCAACAGAGAATCCACATTGGCATTACTGGGAAAAGTAGTACCAAACATTTGGAATATATAAGAGTCAAAGACCTTGCATATCCCAGCACAGTCTGAAACCAAATGTGAACAAACGAACATATGAAATAAGCCAGCAGATACAGGATAAAACAGTCTATCGCATCTCCTTGAAATTGCAGCATGTTTTTTTCCACAGCTTCCACTTCCCCTCCCTTACTCATTTTCCTCATCTGGGTTGAGCTCTCCCTTTGAGTCAAGCCACTACCTACAGTTATTTTGCCCTTGACTCTATCCCAACCCCTTTTGCTTGGCAGAAGACACCAGGAGAAAGGACTGCTGTGTGACTGGACTTCTCTACTGGGACTATATTGCCCTCCTTCCCTCCCCTCCACCCCCGCACCCAAAGCTAGTTCTATTTTTATAGGCACAGGATTTGACTGACAACAGGAACTTCCTGTTTAGGGGCAGGAAGTGAGTGATCACAGAACCACCAAGGATCCACCATCCTAGAAGGGCAGAGTAGCTCAGCCCCTCTAGCTGCCTGGAGGAGCCTGCCTCTGAGCAAGTAAGTGGTCTACTGCGAAATATAAGATATTCTTGTCTCAGAACAGGACAATCAGGAGCTTAAAGGGCACACAGGCAGAAAGTAAGGAGAGAGAGAGAAAAAAACAGAGAAAGAAGTAAGGATTGCAAACAGTTAAGGGGCCAGAAATAAGACATGATTGAGTGGTGCAGTGCAGTGGCTGTGGGCAGCAGTCTTCCGGGAGATGTTCTGGAGGATGCGTGTTGTCCCATCTGCAGGCACCTCTCTGGGCTGAGGAGGAGGTTGCTCATCTCCAGGCTGAGTTGGCCAGGATTTGTGGGACCTCCCTCTTCCATCCAGGGACCACCAGTGCCACTGCCGTTGCCTCAGAGGTTGCCAAGACAGAGGAGTGGTTGGACCACAGTGGGCTCAGGGAGGGTGAGGGGTGGTGGAACAGAGGTGCATCCCTCCCGTTGTACCTCTCCACAATTCCTATGCCATTCTGGCAAAGTGTGGTTCCTCTGATGGAGGCACCCACAGTGGAGACCAAGGGAGGATGCTGGGAACCTCCCTAAGAGACCCACAGGAGGGTGCCAGGGGACCCTGCAGGGGAAGAAACAACTCCTGGTGGGGACTCTGTTTAGGAAGGTAGAACTGGGGAGGAGGAAGGGGAGGAGGTAAGGTGCCTGCCTGGCGCCACCATGGCTTGGAGGAGGACAGGAGGCAATCCTTAGGATTGCCGGAGCAGCTGCACAGGGAGGAGCTGGATGTCATTGTCCACCTAGGACAAATGACCTGGCTAAGAAAGGGATTAGAGAGTGCAGGAAGAGTTTGTGGAATTGGGGAGGGCCTTAGTCAAGTAGCACTGCAGTAACCTTCTCAGAGGTGCTACCCATCTATGGCATAGGAGAGGCTAGGTGTTCCACACCATGGGATTCAATCAGTGGTTGAAAAACTGGTGTGGAGCTCAGGATTGGCTTCATTGGGGACTGGGGTCCACCTGGAGTGATGCAAGCCTATACTGGCATGATGGGCTGCACATCTGTCCGGGAGGGAACCAGGATCCTAGAGTGATAGGTTTAAATGCTTCATTGGCTTAGCTTCTAAACTAACCATGAGGAGGCACTGGAAAGGAGCAGCGGAAAATCCTAGCCCCCCCAAATAATCATGGTAGTAAGTGCGGCAAACACCAACATAGAGGTGTCGATAGGGAGAAGGGCAGGGGTAAATGGAGAAAGTGACAAAGGCAAGAAGGACAGGGAAGGGGCAAAAGGGAGTAAGGCCGTCAGGAAATGGAGGGTAATGAGTACCAATGCCCGTAGTCTGGGCAACAAGCTCCCTGAGCCGATGGCCTTAATGGAAGAGGATGCCTGGATATCGTAGCAGTCACAGAAACATAGTTACACAAGAGACCATGACTGGGATGTTAACATACCAGGTACATAACCTACAGGAGAGACAGGCAGGGAGAAGAGGGAGGAGTAGCTCTCTATGTAAAGGAAGGAAAAAGCAACTGAACAAAAGAGTAAACAGGGAGGAGAGGAGGCACTTTGGGTCAACTTGGGAGGACTGAAAGGCACCACAATCCGCACAGGGTTGTGTACAGACCCCCATGTCAGGGGGAAGGAATGGACAAGGATATGATAGAAGGCATTCTTAGAATGGCAGAGAAAGGGGAGATACTGTTGATGGGAGACCTGAATATGCCAGATGTTAACTGGAGCACATTTGCTGCAGCCACATCCAAGAGCAGGGCCATTCTTGATGCCCTACAGGTGGCAGGCATTAGACAGCTAGTTTCGGAACCCACTCGTGAGGGAGCAATCTTAGACCTCGTACTCTCAAACAGGGGCAGTGAGAGGATCTCAGATCTAGAAGTGGGTTGCTATCTGGGGACAAGTGACCATCAAACAGTGTGGTTCACGTTAAACTCAGCTACAGAGTCAAGCCATACAAAAGTGAGGGTACTGGACTTTAGGAGGGCTGACTTTGGCAAGATGGGAGAGTGCCTCAGAAAAGCACTAGCAAACAGGCTAGAAGGAGGTGTGGAGCAACAATGGGGAATTATCAAAACTGCCATCACAGAGGCAACAAGCCTTTGTGTGAAGCAAATAAACAAATCAAACGAAAGAAAAGCCACTATGGTTCTCAAAAGAGGTGGCTGTGAAAGTCAGGAAGAAAAGATAGCATTCCGGAAGTATAAGGAAACACAGAAGGAGCAGGACAGAGAGCTGTACCAGCTAAGGCAGAAGGAAGCACGGAGGGAAGTCAGAATAGCAAAGGCCCAAACTGAGGAAAAGATAGCCAACTCAGTTAAGAAGGGGGATAAAACCTTTTATAGGTACATCAGCGAGCGTAGAAAGACAAAGGGAGGGATAGTGAGGCTGAATAGAATGAGTGGTGGGTGGGCAGAGGGGGACAGTGAAAAAGCAGGAATACTGAACAGATATTTCTGCTCAGTATTCCTACAAAGAGGAGGAAGTGCCTAATCCAATTAACAGAAGCACTCTTGATAGGGGGTCGATCCAGTCCTTTCACGGAAGAAAGGGTTCTGCAAGAACTCCTAAAACTGAAGGTGGACAAAGCAATGGGTCCTGATGGAATTCTCCCAGAATTCTAAAAGAATTAAGGAGGAACTAGTGAAACCACTGGCTACTCTTTTAATAAATTATGGAGGATGGTGTGGTACCGAGGACTGGAGGAAGGAGGATGTGATTCTCCTTCACAAAGTGGGTCCATGACAGAGGCAGGAAACTACAGACCTGTCAGTCTGACCTCTGTGGTAGGGAAAGTGATGGAGTCACTTCTGAAGGAAAGAATAGTCCGAGTACCTAAGGCCAGTGGGCACAGGACCCAAGGCAGCATGGGTTCACAGCGGAAGGTCATGTCAGACAGATCTAATAGATTTCCTTGACTGGGTGACCAAAGTAGTAGACCAGGGAGGAGCTATGGACATGGCCTACCTAGACTTTAGCAAGGCATTTGACACAGTCCCACACAAAAGATTAATAGTCAAATTAACCAGCCTGGGAGTGGGACCCAGGGTGGTAGCCAGGGTAAAACATTGGCTGGACAACAGGACACAGAAGGTAATTGTAAATGGAGTCCACTCTGAAGAAAGGGGGGTTACTAGTGGGGTACCGCAGGGTTCAGTATTGGGTCCAGTCCTTTTTAATATCTTCATCAGTGACATTGCAGAGGGACTGGAAGGAAAAGTATGCCTTTTTGCAGATGACACAAAGATCTGCAACAGGGTTGATACACAAGGAGGCGTGGAAAGGATGAAAAGGGACTTGGCAAGGTTGGAGGAATGGTCAGAAGTATGGCAGCTAGGATTCAATGCAAAGAAGTGCAAAATAATGCACCTGGGAAACAAGAACCCAGGGAAGAATACACAATGGGTGGGAGGTAGGTAACAACAACAAAAAAGGAAAGGGACCTGGGGTAATCATATCAGATGACATAGGTTAGCAAGCAATGTGAGAAGGCAGTAGGAGGGCTGGGGTATACTGGGATGTATAGGAGAGGCATCATCAGCAGAAAACAGGAGTTGTTATCCTCTGTACAGACAGTTGGTGAGACCCCATCTGGAGTACTGTGTCCAGTTCTGGAGACCCCATCTCTGCAAGGACATAGACAGGATAGAGGCAGTCCAGAGGAGGGCAACTAAAATGGTGCAGGGTCTGCAAGAGAAGCCGTATGAGGAGAGACTAAAGGAGCTTAATATGTATACCCTTGAAGAAAGAAGGGAGTGGGGGGACATGATAGAAACTTTTAAGTACCTCAGTGGAATCAACAAAGTCCAAGAGGGTAGCATCTTTCAGAAAAAGAGACTTGCAAGAACAAGGGGACACGATTTAAAGATAGAAGGAGGGCGGTTCAGGGGCAATGTGTGGAAGTATTATTTCACAAAGAGGGTAGTGGATGCATGGAACAGCCTTCCTGAGGAGGTTGTGGGGTCTAAAACTGTGGGAGAAATCAAGAATGCATGGGACAGACATAAGGCAATTCTTGTGGGGGGTAGGAAGAAATAGGCTGTTGGTTAACTAGGATCTGCGGCCTATCCTGTAGGTAGGGAAACGGGCAGACTAGATGGGCCTAGCGGTCCTTATCTGCCGTCAACGTCTATGTTTCTGTGTTTCTATGTTTTGAAGCCGTCCACTGTTTTCTAAGAGACCAGCTCCTCAAGGAGTACATTCCATGCCGCCACCACTCGTTCAGTGAAGTAGTGCCTCCTCATCTCCCTTCTGAACCTCTCCCCCTCCAGTTTCATACCATGCCCCCTTGTGACCCCCTCCCCTTTTAGCTGGAACATGCCCTCTGTACCAGTAGTATTTATGTCTCTTAGGTATTTAAAGGTCTAAATCATATCCCCCCCATGTCCCGTCTGTCCTCCAGGGAGTACATGTTAAGCTCACTCATCCTGTTCTCATAGGTCTTCTCTTTTGTCCCATTAATCATTCTGGTTGCCCTTCTCTGGACCCCCTCTAGGAGTTTGATGTCCCTCTTCAAATAGGGATGCCAAAACTGCGCACAGTACTCCAAGTGCAGTCTCGCCAGTGATCCGTACAGTGGCAGGATCACTTCTTCACACCTTGAGGTGATTCCTCTTGCTATACATCCCAACAACTTGTTTGCCTTAGCAGCCACCCTTCTGCAATGAACTGTGTGATTCATGTTCCCTGTTACCATTAGCCCAAGATCCTTTTCTTCCTCGGTGACCTTCAACCTTTCGCCACCTAAATGGTAGCTGTACCTGGGGTTCTTTGACCCTAAGTGCATGACTTTGCACTTTCCCACATTGAATCCCATACAAATCACCATTGCCATTCAGTATGTGTCAGATAACTTTGTGTTGTACTCTTTGAGTGTAGCTTTCAAAGGGGTTAACCTGAACATTTTTACCAAGTGTACCAAACTTTTGTTCCACTTGCAAGGATTTCATCCGATTATACTGGTAACTTATTTACATAGAAACATATAAGGTGTCAGCAGGTAAGGGCCTCACGGACCACCCAGTCTGCTCTTTCATCTCTTTTATCCTACCATGATCCTACTCTGCCTCCAGTTCCTCTCCACCCCTCATTTTTTTACTTCCAAGATTCCTCTGTACCTATCCCATGCTTTTTTGAATCCTGTAACTGTTTCCGACCCCACCACTTCTGCCGGTAGGCTGTTTCACTCGTCTACCACTCTTTCAGTGAAGAAGTGCTTCCTCACATTTCTTCTGAACCTCCCTCCTTCTAATTTCATAGTGTGACCCCTCTTCCTTGAGCAGCTTTTCCTTTGAAAAATGCTGTCTTCCTGTACCTTATTTTTTACTGTGAGATATTTGTACATTTCTATCATATCCCCCCTCATCCATCTTCTATCCTCTAGGGAGTACATGTTTAATTCCCTTTCTTTATAGATCTTCTGATGTACTCCCTGCACCATTTTGGTTGCCCTTCTCTGAACCATCTTCACCCTGGTTATGTCCTCCTTAATTTGTTTTATTTGTGGGGGCGTGGCTTAGCAGCAGAGCAGACATTCCTTTACAGCGTTCCCAAGGTTAAGAGCCTTATCTGGTTTAAAACTGCATTTTTTGCTAACATTCGATACTCAGATCACCTAACTAGTATTGGCAGATGTCAACATTCTGAAAATGGGCAAACCTGAAACTACAGTTCCTGCAAATTAATTTTTTTGCACCAAAACCTTCTGGAGCGTGAGACTCCAGGCTCTTGTTTCAAGATGGAGCCATGGGGAGAAATGGAAGTAATGCTGACAAGGTCTCTGTGTGCAAGGTCAACATGACCCCTCGCACAGCAAGTGCACATTGTCCAAGACATGGACAAGAAGCTGGACGCTCTGACCCCTCGGGTTCCTACCCTAGAATGTTGGATGGGCAATGTATAGCAAAGTATGAAAAGCATGGATGGCATCATTTTAAAGGCAGTCGATGTCACCAAAAAGTTGAAAAAAAATATACAGTTGAAAACTTAACAAGAGACCGGAATGTCCACCTGATTGGTTTACCCAAACAGGCAGAAGGAGAAGCACCAATGGGCTTTATTTCATTTATGCTTCCTCAGCTGCTGGGTTTATCAGAAGACGACCTCCCCACATGTGGTATCCATTTATAAAATACCGAAACTTTGTTTCCCTGAGTTTAGTTTGCCCAACACTGAAATCCTAAACACAGTTGCCTGACACCCAGAATTTGGCCGTGGCAGAGTTTGTTCTAAAAGTAATGAAGGGTGCAGGTGAATAAATTTTATTTTCGGTTGCCGGGCAACCGTGTTCTGGATTTCAGTATCGGGCAAACAAAACTTGGGAAACCAAGTTATGGTATTCCATAATATATCCACTCATGCTGGAGAAATCCTATCTAATCACCCTGAGAAGGGCTGCAGGGAGTGGTCCACTCATGCTGGAGAAATCCTATCTAATCACCCTGAGAAGGGCTGCAGGGAGTGGTCCACTCATGCTGGAGAAATCCTATCTAATCACCCTGAGAAGGTCTGTAGGGAGTGGTCCACTCATGCTGGAGAAATCCTATCTAATCACCCTGAGAAGGGCTGCAGGGAGTGGTCCACTTATGCTGGAGAAATCCTATCTAATCACCCTGAGAAGGGCTGCAGAGAGTGGTCCACTCATGCTGGAGAAATCCTATCTAATCACCCTGAGAAGGGCTGCAGGGAGTGGTCCACTCATGCTGGAGAAATCCTATCTAATTACCCTGAGAAGGGCTACAGGGAGTGGTCCACTCATGCTGGAGAAATCCTATCTAATCACCCTGAGAAGGGCTGCAGGGAGTGGTTCACTCATGCTGGAGAAATCTTATCTAATCACCCTGAGAAGGGCTGCAGGGAGTGGTCCACTCATGCTGGAGAATTCCTATCTAATCACCCTGAGAAGGGCTGCAGGGAGTGGTGCTGGGCTGCAGACCTTCTTTATGGTTTACAGTGGAGTCTCAGTCTGAGACTGGAGTCTCCTATTAGCCAGAAGGAAATGGGACCTATGGTATAGTGATGCAGCCCTCTCTTTATTTCTAGATCTCTAGTATGCAATGAGACAGTGATGGAAGACATTCAACCATGTCAGAGGCCCTCTGTGGTCACTTAAGCTACAGCACCAGGTACTTGTCCCTGCCAAACTGAAAATAAGTTGGAATGACCACACTTACTTGTTTAATGACCCTCGTGAGGCAGATAAGCTGGGAAAAGAGTTGAAGATTGAAATGGTGGGGACTGAGGAGGATGCTTCAAATGATGAAGTTGGACCTTAATACTATGCAATCCTCACCTTCTTTGTTTCAGGTTTGCACAGAATTGTAGTAGTCCAATAGGGCTCTACAGTGCATGTAAAAATATTACATTTGGACACCCACATTTGTACTGCCTATGCATACAGTCTGCAATAGGCCCTTTTCTCTAGCTCCTAGACTTAATGAAACTTACGTTTGAATGAATCTCAACTTTCAGCCTTATGAGAATCAATATTATGTCATCTCTGGATGGAAGGTACCAGGCCGAGTTATTTTGCTTTATTTGATCAATGGGTACTTTAAATATATGTAACCACCCAGTCCCCTGGGGTTACTAGAATCCTATCAGTATTAGTGTTAGGAAGTTAGCAGGCAGCTGGTGGGGAGCTCATTAGGGGCTTCTTACATAATGACATCATTGTTTACTCAGCTAGACTGAGGGAAGAATGATTAGGTCATTCTGAACTCTCACAGCATAGGCCACACTGTGTGGACAGCTGCTCTGGGGAGCATAGCATGTTCAGTTTGGTTGTCAGCCTGAGTGAGTGAGGAGGTGACAGTGGCAGAAGGACTTCCAGTTGGGCTCTGAGGTGAGGGCACAGCATTTCTCACTCTAGTGGAGTGTCATTTCCAGCTTCCAGTGAAGTGGTGAAGACCAGTACTACAGCAGGATTTCCTGATTTCTACTCCCAGTGAAGTGGAAGGAACTGCTTGTTCTCAGTGTACTCAAGGGGCAATCCCCTGAACATACACATGAACATACAAAGAAGCCAGCAGAAGAAGGCCATTTGGTCTATCAAGTCTGCTCGTGTTGCAGGGTCCAAAGATTGAGCTTCTGTCCCTGCCCCCTCTCCCCACTCCTCCCATCCTACCTACCCATAACCCTTACCCTTCCCCATGCCTATCCCAGTCTCTCTTAAAGCTGCCCACTGTTCTGAATGAGATTACCTCTTCTGGCAGCGTATTCCAAGTGTCCACTACCCTCTCTGTGAAGAAGTGCTTCCTGACCTCCCTCCTAAACCTCCCACCCTCCAGCTTAAGACTGTACCTCCTCATGTTATGGTTGCCACTCAGCTTAAAGAGACTCTCCTTATCAACCTAATTTATCCCTTTCAAATACTTGAAAGTACTGAAGGTTCTGTGTGTGTGTTTCAGCTGCCTTAGAAAGGACTTTGAGAGACTGTTTGATCTGCTACCCAGGAGAATGCCTTTTGTTTTGTTGTTCCATGCCCAGTGGATGGGACAACCAGTTGTGAGTACTGTTCTAAGAGACAAGATCTCCACATACTTTAGGGGAATCGTAGTCTGGAGTGTGTTTGCCCATAAATAAGGCTGGATCGCATCTGTCAGTGCCCCTAGTTTACCTAAAAGAGTGAATGTTCTGCTAAACTGTTCACCCCATGGAGGGCAGTTTATTCTTTGGTCACTCCAGTGAGTGACAGATTTCAAGTGTGGGGCCTCTAGCATTTCAGTGGGGAATGGGGGTTCAATGGTGTAACCCTGAAGAATGGCAGAGACTGTCGGTTGGGGCCAAGAGTGTGAGGAATGACATCTGAGTACTTAGAAGGCATGGCTTCCTGGTTCGTAAAGGGCACCAGTTATATCTAAGCAAGGGCCAGTGCTGCAGATTTAGCTATGTGACTGAGTTTCACTTAATTGCACCTATGTTCATAGAAGAGTTCTGAGTGTGTGGCTGAGTTTGATTAAATTGCACTCATGGGAGGAAAATGTACAGGTGCATGGCAAGGTGTCCACTAAATGCACCAGTGGGAAATTGGGAAGAAGATGTTCTTTCTGTGTGTTCATGAACTGTACTGCATGCAGGGAGAGTTCATGAAATGTTCCTGTCCTGCCTAGACCAATCCTTGGGGGTCCACTTCTGCTTTGCATTTCCATCTGTTGAATAAAGCCATACTGCACAATCCCAGTTACTGTTCTGGACATTCTGATTATTGCGTCTGGTTGTGTGGATTTACTGGGGCCCCCTCAGCAAGTTAGATCTAGCATATGCCTAGCTGTCTCCACCCAGGACCTGGGTTGTAATGTTTACACAAGGTTCATGTTGTTTTGCTCTTATACTCCCACCCTTCTCTTGCTCTAGAAAATAAGCCAGGTATACATCCTAATGCCCAGCGTGGTACCAACCTTTTGTAAAATAAAATGGAATGCCAGTATATGTTTACCAGTGTTCCAGATTTTAATGGGGGATGAGCTAATTAGTTTAAAAAGTGGCCTGGGGGTTAAATATATATTGTTGACATGTGGGGAGCTGGGCACTAAACATGGGAAGATACATTATTGTAGTTCATTGGGGTAAAATGGCCACTCACATTTATTTATTTATTTATTTGAATTTTGATGACCGGGTAGGCCCATTGAGACAGACAAGTCCCTTTTTCAGGGGCGACCCGGGGGAAAAAAAATTCCATAAGTAGATTACAATACAAAATTTGGATACATTATCACAAACTTGAGGAAAAATCAGAACAACCCGACAGTACATAGCAGTAAGTAGCTGAACGTATGCAGAGAGAGAACGTCAGTTTCCTCCGTCGTTGGATGATGGTTCCTGAGTAATCCAGTGGCTTGTATTGAGAGTCCATAAAGGTGCAGGAACCCATGTGCTGCAGCAGGTAAGCTGATTCATTAGAGGGCCATGCACAGCACCGTGAGTGGTCCAATGGCTTGTATTAAGGTCCATAAGGGTGCAGGACCCTGAGTGCTGTGTTAGGTAAGCTGTTCATTAGAGGGTCATGCACAGCACCGTGAGTGGTCCAATGGCTTGTATTAAGGTCCATAAGGGTGTAGGATCCTGAGTGCTGTGTTAGGTAAGCTGTTCATTAGAGGCTATCACCCAGTACACGTTCACAGTACAGTCTAGCTTGTTACAAGTATGAGAGTGGAGAGAGAGAGAGAGATTTAAGGGTATAAGTGGGAGAGGTGAAACAAGAGGGAGGGAAGGCAGTTATGGGAAGATGAGTCAGAAAGGGGCAAGGGACATGTAGGGGAAATGTAGGAAGTAAGAGAAAGGGGTATAGAAGGGAAAGGGTAGCCGTAAGGGCAGGGGGGTGAGGAAGGTACAAGGTGATAAAGGAGGGGTTGAGTGCAAGTACCACTACAGGTTGGCGGGGGTAAAGAAGATTTAAGCTTCTTTTAAACCTGAGGAAGAGACGTACATGATAGTAAACTAGGTGGAAGAGTATTCCATTTTTGTGCTGTGGAAAAAGCAAAGGAGTGCCTTCCAACAATAAGGCGGGCTTTGGGAAGGTTGAGCAGAGGGAGGTGGGAGCAGTGGAGGGTCCTGGGGAGGGTTTTCAGAGTGAGGAGACTGGAGAAGATGGGAGGGGAAGGGAGGTGAGTGAGTTTAAAGCAGTGCATATCACTGAGAAGTCAATTTGGGCTTGAATGACGGCCAACTTGGGGACCTTAGTAGGTCACAGTGGTGAGCCTGAGCGGGAGCACATGTTGGAGCCATGTGGTGGAGTAAATCAGCGTGGATCATGTACCCTTTAGGGTTTTATCCATTTCAGTTCCTACTTTTACTGGGTCTTCATAAGACAGTTCTGTACACCTCCCAATAGGTGGAATAAGGAATAAGTTTCCTTTTAAATTATCTGTAATTTGACTATAATTTTACTTCGGAGCTACACTAAAGTGAAATCAGGCTGTATTAAGGTCCACAGGCTGTTCACTGTGGGATGAGATCGGACTGCAATACAATCCAAAGGCATTTGCTGTTAAACTAGTGACTGAAAAATGTTTATCTGAATGTTCAGTAGTAGTAATGTAGTAGTAATGATTTTATTAATTTATAATGAACAAGGTAAAACAATCCCATTGAGTACACAAGTACACTCATTTTCAAGGGACACCTTCTAAAGTGCATAACCTAGTTACATTATAAGGAGAAAATTTTACAAGACATACAAAAATACAAATATACATATACTCAATAAATACATTTCCAGCATATTAAATCACATCCCACTAAACACCAATTAGCCATCTATCAAACATTTATCCATTTTCCAATGCCATACAGCATTCGTGGGGTTCCTCGCTTTGCTTATGATACCAATGCCTAATCTTAGTCCAATTTATTTTAACACCATAAGATCTTAAGTCAACAGGCAGATTATTCCAAATTTTTGGACCCAAATAAAACAGTGTTGCACACCCACATTTTGTCCTATACTTTGGCACTTCAAACTCTATATACTGGGCTGATCTCAAACCCTTAATTGGGTGTTTCATTTTTAAGTATTTAGTAATGTATTCAGGTTATTTATTTTCAATTGACTTACACATAATTTTAGTTATATGTTGATTTTTCCTAATATACAAATGATCCCATCCTACATTTCTATGCAACTCACAATGATGTGTAAGTTTATGTGTCCCCGTAATATACCTGGCCATTTTATTGTATATACTGTCTACTTTTTTCAAATCAGTTTTATTTGCCCATACAGTATGTCCGCATAATCAATCACTGGCACTAGCATTGTGTTAATCACATGCAGCCTTGTATTCCTTGAAAATTTACTTCTTATTCTGTACAACACTTATTCAGTGTTAATGGGAGAAGTATTATGTGTTATTTCCACATAATTTTTCTAACCTAGGCTCTTCCTTGGAGAAACAAAGTTCTTCTAGAATTTACTTGATAATTGCTTATGTGGGTTACTTAGGACCCAGGTTTCTTACCTGAGCAGAATGGTAATCAGGATACAGTTTTATTGCCTTGTTACGGCAGATGTTGTAACCCAATAAAACTTTGTGCTGCAATTAGCAGATGTTTTGTGTTCTTTACTACTGATTGCTGCTTATTAGTATTTCCCCTTATGATGTACCAATTAGAAAGGTGTCACTCTATGTCCTTTATAAGTGGATGTAATGACAACCGACCTCTGTATCTTTCGTGCATGTTTTTTTAATTGTAAGTTTTGCTTGCAAAATTTATAAATAAACAGTACCAAAAAAAAATTTATTTTATTTGCGCTGAGTAATTGTGACTCCCTGTTTGGTGCAACAAAAGTAATTTATTTAAATGGGCTCTCTTATCTAAATATCTATCGGTGGATAATTCTCAATGCTTAGCTTTTCTTGGAAAAATGGTTGAAAATCCCTCTTACTGTCCTCCCACCTTGTGTGCCGTGAATCATATAAGCAAAACACTGATTGCTTTACTTCCACTAATTGTTGTAGTTCAGAAGCAATACCAGAGATCTCCAATAGACTGGTGTTGAACCTCTGTATGCCCCTACCCTTTCTTGAGTCAGCCACATCTGTTATCTGTACACAAACCAAACTATGGTCTGTTGTTTCAGTTACAACTACTTTAGTGACAGTACTCAGGGGATTGGCAGAACAAATCAGTAGTCAATTCTTGTAGATAAAGTTCTCCAGAAGTATATATGCCTAAGACAGCTTGTCATGTGACCATGGGCATCAGCTAATACTGCCTGATGGATTAAAGTATTAAGGAAGCTGGCATCGTAGAATACTTTACTTATCTTTGCCCCCTAGCTGTTTTTTTTTGTCCTCCCAAGGTCCCAGTCAGCCACTCCTTCTTCAGGCCACCAAGACCCACTGCCGCCACACACCCCGTCGCCATCTGCTGCCCCTTTATTGCTGTGACTCCAGGTAACCTGATGTCACCCTTCATCGGGTGGGCCCCTCCCCTGTGGGGGAACCGGGAAAGGAGAAATGCCTGCAGGCATCTAATATGTATCCCAGGCATGGCAGGGTCAGCACTGACACTTCCGTGCTACCGTGGCAACAGGGACCAGCAACCATCATCCTGGTCAACCAAGGCTGGATTTTCTGCTTTTCTCCCAACCTACCCACCCCCTCCCACAACAGACTGACCATGGCAGCATCCTAGGGGTGGGGGTGTTCGACAGCATGTCAAGGCCACACACCACCAAGAATACCATCACAAACCACCTCCAGGAGCTGATAAACAGTGGTCCAAAGCCCACCCACACCCCAGGAGAGAAGTGTCCAAAGGATGCTCTAAACTCCCTCTCCACCAGACTCCACTTCTGACACCTGGGCACGGGACATGAAATTGGGTTGCCAGCGTGCCAAGCGAACACCTTTGTTTGGTGGCATGGAGCCGGCCAGTTCTAGCAGTTTTTAAGACACTGCAATTAAAATCCCGCCAAACAAAAGTAGCCTGGAGGTAAACAAATAAAGCTGAATCTGCTTGAACAGATCAATTTCTGGCAGCCTTTTTCTTCAGGGGCATAAATGTTTATCGGCCTGAATTCACAGCTATGTACGGAAATGTCTTACAAGACAGCATGACCAGGGTAAATGTTCACCATTCTAGTAACAGAGATATTAGGGTTCTTAAAACAGATCCCAACCCCAGCACATGTCTTCTCCCCAGTAGACCAAAGTGATCCCCCATGGCAAGCCTTTTGTGCAGCATGTAGGTCAGGTTTGGAATGCAGTCTAGTGTCTTGAAGAAAGAGGATGTTATGGGCTAATTGTCCCAAAATGGCAAAGGTCATCAGTCTCCTTTTCACTGCCTTGATACTGTTGACATTAAGGGATGCACAAGCCAAATGGGGAAGAGATGCCATGGTTACAACTGTAAAAGGAGGTGGAACTCATCAGGTTTTATTTAAGTGAGAGGCTGATCTTGTTTTCAGTTTTTTTTTTCTGTTTCTGAGCTGAAGAATCAGTCTGCTCCATAGAAGAGGAAAAAAAGTTTCTTTGATGAGGCCCTGGAAGAAGCAATTGGAGAAGCGTCGGAATCCTTCTTTTCTGTGTCCCCCTACTGTTGTAAAGAAACAAATGTATTTTCTAAAGGCACAGCTTCAACAAGAAGGTTTGTAATTTTAGTTTTCTTGCTCTTTTTAGCCAAAACAGTCTGGATAATGGCAGTTAAGAGGCTGAGGGAAGCATCTTAGGATGTGGCTCTGAAACCACTTTGGCTGTGTCTGTATTATCTGGCAGTATCTGTGGGTCAGAAGAAATCTCTTCCATCAAGGGACCCTCAGGAGGTGCCACCTGGATGGGCTCCTCAGTGGGGGTACAGTTGAATTAGGTTCTAAAGGTGCCTCCGTACTCAAAGCAGAGTTTGCTTCCTTGGGTATTTATGGATTCGTGACTTTTGAAGACAGGGAAGTCTGCTATACAACTTCCATGAGAGAGGGGGCCATTAGTCGCAGCTTGCTTTTTCTTCTGAGCCTGTAATAAGTAATAGTCCTGTTCAAGATAATCTGAATTATTGTGAGCAACCAAAGAACATGACCGGAACATGTAGTGATTACAACGAGGGGTGTTGGTACAATGTAAACCTGGGTGGCCTAATTCTCCACACAAAGTCCACATTGTGTTGCTTCACAAGCACTACTCAGGTCTTGTAAAAAGCTATAACACAATTTGGTCTGTCCTTGATAAAAAAAGTATGAGTGTGCCCCAACTAAAACAAACAAAACAAAAACTACTAGGTAGGTGATGAATGCCATCGACCATGTACCAATGTTTGACTCTAAACTTCCAGCCCCAAGAAATTATGTGTCCATAATTGGTTCTGGAGTATTCTGAATCTCACACCATTTCTCAAGCCAGTACACACTGTCTGCAATATTCACTCCTTGATGTCTGAATAGGATTGTGACATATATGAAGGTTGGCTTTGTAAGTGGTGTAGCAATGAAAGCTTTTCAAATAGGGATGCCTTTTAAAGTGTGATATGGTTCCCAAACCTCTCCAGGGATTTAGCCATTTTAAAACTGATGTCAAAAGTGTTTTTGCCAGGAGCGTGAATTAAGGCACTTACCTCAGAAAGCCAGAGGGATTTGTACCTAGTTAAAAGTAGTAGAACTGGAAGTACATGGCTCTGAGGTGAAACGCTCTAAGTCTTCAGAGAGAGTGTGTGGTACAACCATACTAGATATGTCAATAGAGCTGGGAGGAACAAAAGGAGCATTCTGTTGAGTAGTGATTTGGCTGGGAGCGAGTCTGCCTGGGTTGAATCAAAACTGGCTGTAGGCACTGGAGTATCTATCTGTAGGTGTATTGGAAACATTAGTCAAGGCAGTCACAGAGCTGTTCCCAGCTTTGTAAAAAAAAAAAAAAAAAAAACTCTTCTAAATGTAGGGCAATATTATCAGAAGTTACTCTGTCTGTGTGATCCACAGACTGGAGTCTTTCAGGGGAGGAAATACAGGACCCGACTAGCTGAAGTTCAGGTTGTAGTCGTTCATTACAATCAGGTTCAAGCTGATTAGCTTCACTCACACTGCCCTCTATACTATCTCCTACTGTTACACGCTGCTGAGGCAATTGCCGTAATCCCACCATTGGACCAAGTCCTCCTTCCCTCCCTCCCTGCTGCTGGTTTACTGGTTTACCAGTACTGCTAGACATTTGTTCTGGTAGCGTTTTAGGAACAGAACCACACGTATCTTGTTGCAGCAATTTCTCCTTATCCGATGTTGTGCTCAGCGTGAGGGCAGCAGCTGGCAGCATCCTTTCTTGTTCTGGCAGCTCAGGTGATCTGTCAGCCACATCTGTTCTGCTGTCATCAGGCTGAGTGTTAACAAGGAGGGGCATCTCTAGGTCGGGAATCCATTGTCCACTCGAATCCTGAATCCAGCCAGCATCTGTCTGGGCTGCTTCTGGGGACCAGGGAAGTTCATCTGGTGAGACTGTGACATAGCAGCAGAACATTTTTCAAGACTATGTGCAGGTGAAATGGTGGCAGAGTAATTGGGTCCAGGAATCAAACCATCTTGTTGAAATATTTTCCCAAGTTGTGACTGAGGACTTTTGGACAGTCTTTTATGTTTTTTTCTCTGCTTCCAGTCTATATTTTTCTATTAAAAACTTCATTTCTTTTTCCTCCATCATTGCAATCAAATAACATTTTTTTCTCATAATTCAAGGGTTAAATGTTCTTCTTCAGCAAACAAGTCAGCCTTACCATTTTCTTTAGGTGTCTAAAAGATTTCCATGATACAGCAACCTCAGATGGATGTGAGACAGAGGAGGAGGTATACTCCCCTGTCACAGCCTCTCCCTCACCAGTACTGCAGGCTAAGTCAGGTTCCTCCATCCTCCCCACAAGAAACAGGCAGAGCCCCCTGCAGGAAGAGTAGGAGAGTTTCCCCAGTGTCATGGCCAACATTCCCTCTGTCAATTAAACAGGTCCACGCAACCTGCCCTCCAGGATGCACCTGGGAAAAAACTATCAGCTTAGTGTGCCTTTCCTAGCTAAAAATTACAAATAAATAGAATCACAGAATTTGTAAGCAGAAAAGGACCACTTGGCCCACCCAGTCTGCCCAGATGGTCCCTTCCTAGTCTGCCTACATAGACACTAACTGGTGTCCTGCGACCCTCCCACCTCCCTGCTTATTTACTAATATTCCCCATGTCTATCCTGTGCATGTTTGAAGCCCCCTAATGTTTCCACATCCATCATTTTTGCTGGCAGTCTGTTCATAGAAAAATAGAAACATAGAAGTTGGCGGCAGATAAAGACCGCAAGGCCCATCCAGTCTGCCCATTTCTGTTTCTACCTTATGACTGTGCCATCGGTTTTTCCTCTGTCAATGGCCTATCTATTCATACTTATCTGTACTGCTCCCTTATGCCTATCCCATGCCTGTTTGAAGCCCTGCATTGTATTCATATCCACAACTTCCTGAGGTAGGCCATTCCATACATCCACCACCCTTTCTGTGAAAAAGAACTTCCTTACATTACCCCTTAATCAGCCTCCCTCTAATCTCATGCTGTAACCTCTCGTCCTGCTATTTTTCTTATATTGAAACATACTAGACTCTTTCACCTTGTTAATGGCCTTAAGATGTTTGAATGTTTCAATCATATCACCTCTCTCCCTCCTTTGCTCTAAGGTATACATATTGAGCTCAATTAATCTGTCCTCATATGTTTTCTGATGCAGTGCTTGCACCATTTTGGTTGCCCTTCTCTGGACTGCCTCAATTTGGTTAATGTCCTTGTGAAGGTGTGGCCTCCAGTACTGCATGCAGTACTCCACATGGAACCTAACCAGTGTCTTGTAAAGAGGGATTATTACCTCCTTCTTACGACTTGTGATACCCCTACTATTACACCCCAACATCTCCCTAGCCTTACCTACAGCTTTAGTGGTCTGCTTGGATCATTTCAGGTAATCTGTGATGATTATTTTTTCCTGCCCTGCCTATGATCACCCTACTTTCCTCCACACATTATACCCTACCCCCCTTTTCTTTTCCCTCTTTCCTTTCCTCCACCCTTTCTTTTCCCCTCCTCCCCTTCCCCACTCTAGCACTCCCCAAAAAACTATTTCCTTATATGTTGCCTTTTCACCCTCTGTATGTTTGAAAATGCTTTTGGCTGCTCCCCGCTCCTACGGTATCCACCATCCCCACTGTGCCACATTCCACTTTCCACTTTGTCTTCCCCTATGTGAACCCACTTTTGTCCAGCTTATCCATACATTTGCATTGTATTTTTCCTTGTTGTACTGTAATTGATGTGGAACCTTTGTAAAAGAGCCTCGGCTCAAAGGTATTTGTAATCCTAGGCTTAAATAAATAAAAATAAATAAAATTATGCCCAAGTCTCTTTCTTCCCTTGTGACTGCCAGCAACTCCCCTCCCAACTGATAGGTGGCTTCAGGGTTTCTCTTCCCTATGTGCATGATCTTGCACTTCTTTGTGTTAAACCCCAGTTGCCACTCTTCCGACCATTTTGCCAGTTTATCCAGATCTCTTCTCATTCTGCTCACCCCATCTGGATCATCTACTCTGTTGCAGATCTTGGTGTCCTCTGCAAACAGATGAACCTTACCCTCCAGTCCGTCTGCAATGTCACTGATGAAGATATTGAAGAGGACTGGCCCCAGGACTGATCCCTGAGGTAGCCCACTTGTGACTTGCATCTCTTCTGACTGTATACCATTTACCACCACTCTCTGTTTTCTGCCCATCAACCAGTTTTCCACCCAGCCGACCAAATTCTGACCCACCCTGAACCTACCCAGCTTATTAATCAATCTTCTATGTGGAACAGTATCGAAAGCTTTGCTGAAGTCAAGGTGGGTAACATCAGCTGCTCCTCCTTGGTCCACCACTCTGGTTACCCAGTCAAAGAAATCTATGAGATTAGTTTGACAGGACCTTCCTGTTGTAAACCCGTGCTGTCTTGGATCCTGTGCTCCTATGGATTCCAGGTGCTGCACTTTCCTTTCCTTTAGGAATGCCTCCGTAATCTTTCCCACTACTGAGGTGAGACTGACTGGTCTGTAGTTCCTTGCCTGCTCCCTGCTACCACTCTTGTGGAGCAGGCACACATGAGTCTTTCTCCAGTCTTCTGGGATCTCTCCTGTGCTCAGAGACTCACTAAACAGTTCTGATAATGGCTCTGCTACTTCCACCCTTAGCTTCTTTAGTACCCTGAGATGTATGCCATCAGGTTCCATTGCCTTGTCCACCTAGAGCTTATCGAGCTCTTGTAGGACCCTTTCTTTTGTGAAGGGATTAGTGCACACCTCCCTCCCCCCTGCATCCACGGTGCTGAACTGTGGGCCCTGCCCTACCTTCTCCTCAGTAAATACTGAGCAGAAGTATCTATTTAGGATATATGCTTTTACATGGTCCTCTGCCTCCTCACATGCCCCTTATCCCCTTTGATCTTAGCAATATAACCTCTGTACTTTCTCCTTTCACTAACGTATCCATAGAAAGTCTTGTCACCTCCTTTTACTGATTGTGCTAGTGTTTCCTCGGTTAGGGCCTTTGCCTGCCTTACTGCCTTCCCTACTTCCTTTAGGGAAGTTTGGTATGCCACGCTATCTTCATCCCGCTGCGTTCCCTTATATTTCCTGAAGGCCAGCCTTTTGGCTCTGACTTTTTCTGCTACTGTTTTTGAGAACCAAAGTGGTTTCCTTCTTCTTTTGCACTTCCTTTTCTCTCTAACACAATGGGATGTTGCTTCAAGTATTGCATCTTAATACTTGCCCACTTTGCCTGTACCCCCTCACCTGTATTTCTTCTTGCCAGGGCTAGTTTAACTCTGTTGGCCATTTTATCAAAGTCAGCCCCTCTGAAGTCCCATATTTTTGCATTGGAATGGGATAATTTAGTTCTAGTAGCCAAATTGAACCATACCATGTGATGGTCACTGGCCCCCAGGTGACCTTCTACCTGGAGGTCTGTGATCCTTTCCCTGTTAGTCAGTACTAGATCTAGGATAGCCCTGTCTCTTGTGGTTTGTTGCACCAGTTGTTTGAGGCCCTTCCCCTGCAGGGAATCCACTATGTGTCTAGTTCTGGCAGATGTTCCTGCTGGTATTGACCAGTCTGTATCTGGCATGTTGAAGTCTCCCATTATATGAACCTCCCCTTTAGCTGTCATGTTTGTATATCTTCTAACAGTAATGTGTCTATGTCGCTCCCCTGGTCTGGAGGACTGTAGACAACCCCAATTCGTATGGCTGTCCCATTTTCTATTTACAGGGTGACCCACAGTTCTTCTGGCTCCTTCTGTGTATTCTGAATTTCTGCAGCTCTGATATTTTCATTGAATTAAAGGGCCACTCCACCCCCTTTTGCACCTTGGTCTCTTCTGAATAGTACATAACCGGGTACTGAAGTCTCCCAAGTGTTGTTACTGGTGAACCATGTCTTGCTAATGGCTACTATGTCCAGTTTAGCCTCTGTCATTATTGCCTGCAGGTCTGGGATCTTGTTTCCCAGACTGCGAGCATTTGTGTACATGATTTTCAATTAGCCAGATTTTGGTGTGTTAGTTGTTGGGCAAGGTCTGGCATTTCCCCTGTGCATCATATGAGGAGCTCGCCCTTTTTCCTCACCTGGTGATACAAAAGAACTGCAAACATGCTGAACTCCTGTTTGATCACTAGCTGAGGGGGGAGAGGTGTTCTTCCCATTCAATGTATCGGGTGCTGCACCCCTCTCCCCATTTGCTAGTTTAAATATTCTGCAGACATCAAACTTCTGCCCCAGTGCACTGACTCTCTCCTTAGTCAGATGCAGTCCATCAAATTTAAAGAACTCTCATTCCTAAAACTGTTGCCAGTTACCTACAAATTTGTGCCCTTTTTCCTGGCACCAGCCCTTGAGCCACATGTTTAGCACCCCTATCTCTCCTACTCTGACCTTCCGTACATCTGCCCTCCTCTCCCAGACTGGCAGGGTCTCAGAGAAGGAGATGCCGAATTAAATGGATGATAGTTTGTCACCCAGCCTGGTCAGGTGTTCCTTGGTCTCCACAACTGACCGGCTGGCGAGATCATTAGTCCCTATGTGTACCAGGACGTCGATGCTTTCTCCTGCTTCCTCTACAATTTTAGCAATGTGGTCAGTGTCTCTCTATGCTGATGTACCTGGGAGACATCTGACCATTACCCCTGGCTGGAGATAGGTATCAACTCCCCGCATCATGGAGTCTCCTATGATCAGAAGTGTTTTGGATTTCCTTTTGCTTTTTTTGTTTTGGTTCCTGTTTTGGGCAAGTTTTGTTGTGCTAACTCCTTTGCTGCAGTGTCCTGCTCTGCTGTGTCCTGCTCTGCTGTGTCCTCTGCCTCTTTGTTTTATTTCGGAGATGGAGGCAGATACCTGTTCGTAGTTTTTATATGCTTTGTGGAGGTGATATGTTGGAGAGCACCGAGTGATGGGGCACTCGATTTGCCCCTCCTAACCACCTGCCAACCTCCTGGACCAACTACCCTCTGCGGTCAAGGTGCTTCTGTTGGATGTTGGGGAAATGGCAGGCGTTTCTTATATTTCCTCCTGAATATGCAATTTGAGGTGTGCAATCTCTGCCCCTGCTGCCTGGAGCTGAGCCCTTAGATCTCCAATAGCCCAGCATGTAGGACAGAGTCCTAAATCCTATATAACTGCCCTTTTGAAAAGTGTCCTGCAGTACCTGCAGTTAATACTATCCATTCCAGTTAAGTTGCTGGGTTTATAACCTGATCAGAGTAATTAGAAGGAGGAAAATGAAAGATAAATTTTGATTTTGTGTTTGTTTGTTTTTGATAACTTGTTATAACAAGTTAAATTACTTGTGCCCCTTAAATGAGGTCACTGGGTGGATACGCCTCTGATCCATCCCTTCCTGCTTTGCTAAAGGAAATGTTACGACTGTCCTACCCTATAAAAGGAGTGTAGCGTGGGGTGGTTGGGGATGGGGGTGGGTGGCTGGGCCCTTCCCCTGCCAAAAAAAGAGAACCACGGACAAAAGAAATAAGGAGGTAAGAGCAGAAACAATCAGACAGCAACAAATGCAGTAGCCCTGAAAGCTTAGCCTAATGATGGCTAAAACTGTAAAGCATGTAAAGCACCACCTGTAATAATTTCACAGAAGATACACCCTGTAAGAAACACTTTGCTACAGAGAAAAATAAAGCAATAACAGAAGAAATAACTTGCAAAAGACAATTTGAATCAGAAGATTACAACAGTAATCTGTAAGTACACACCTGTAGGCACACCCTGTAATAATGCAGCAGAAGGTATACCAGCAACAACAATTTTAATCAGAGAAAAATAAAGCAATAAAATGTTAGCAACAAACAGTAGCAATCCCTGTGAGTACAAAAGAAAATAATAACACACAGTAAATCTACCTACATAGAAACATAGAATTTGATGGCAGATAAGGACCGCTTGGCCCACCCAGTCTGCCCATTTCCCTACCTAATGGATAAGCTGCAGATCCTAGTTAACCAACAGCCTACTTCTTCCTACCCCCACCCCCTAGAATTGCCTTATGACTGTCCCATGCATGCTTGAATTCCACCACTGTTTTTGACTCCACAACCTCCTCCGGAAGGCCATTCCATGCATCCACAACCCTCTCTGTGAAAAAATACTTCCTTAAATTACCTCTGAGCTGCCCCCCTCTATCTTCAAATTGTGCCCCCTCGTTCTTGCATACCTCTTTTTTTGAAAGATGCTACCCTCTTGGATTTTGTGGATTCCCTTGATTCCCTAGCCAAAAGAAGCCTTAATTATTTTCCTTGCTCTGGTAAGGTTCTTTGCTCTCTCTCCTTACAAGCAACATAGAAAAAAAAGAGCTCAAATGAAGCTAGGTGCCTTTGCCAGCAAGCCTAGTCTTCCACGTGACTATCACTGTTTCAGTGAAGTAGTACTTCCTCCCATCTCTCTTAAATGTCCTCCTCTCCAGCTTAATCATGTGCCATCTGGCCCTGGTACTCTTTCTCATTTGAAAGAGAATCCCTTCCTGCACCCTGTTCACCCTGTGAAGTACTTGTAGGTCCTTGTCATGTCCCCTCTTGCTTTCCTCTCAGTGTACATGTTGAGATCCCTCATTCTTTCCTTGTAGGCCTTTTGATGCTACCTCTGCACCATTTTAATTACCCTCCTCTAAACTGCCTCTAGCCTGTCAATGTTCTTTCTGAAGTGTGGCCTCTGGAACTGGACACTATACTCTAGGTGGGGCCTCACCAGCAAGCGATATAGCGGCAACACCACCTCTCTCCTCCTGCTGGAGATACCTTTCCTTATGAATCCCAGCATCTCACTGGCCCTACCCACTGCTTTGTCACACTGCCTGACACTTTGACATAATCAAGTATGGCAATCTGAAGGTCCCTTTCCTGCTTAGTGACTGTCAGTATGTCCCCCATCCTTTACTCAGCTCCTGGGTTCCTATGCCCTAGGTACATGATTTTATACTTTTTGGCATTGAATGCCAACTGCCATGCTCTTGACCACTCCTCCAGTTTCCCAAGATCCTTACACATTCTCTCCACCCCCTCCTGAGTGCCCACTAGGGGTGGGTGAATACCTTATTTCAAATATTTGGCCAAATATTTGTATTCAGTGCCCCAACTATTAGGAAATGTGGTATTCTGCTTCATTATTCATGTACCTATGGGCGGAGTAAAAAAACAGCCATCCCCACCATCCTCCCCAGCCAAATCATGATAAAAACAACCCCTGTCCCCCACCCTCTGCAACAAGCCCACTCCCCCCCGACATCCGCAATTTCAATAGGAACAGAAAAAACCCTACGGTGGATGATTGGTAGAACCCGCCTGCCTCCACAGCCAGCCACTGTCTCCTGTTATTATTATTTAGTTAAACAAATCATTCCCACATCCCGGTAGTAGCATCCAAGCCCCCCCCCCACCAGCAACCACATTTCTTAAATTTAGTAATCAAGTCCGCAGGCATGAGAAGGTGACTGAAACAACTCACCTTCCTTCATGGCCTGCCACCTTCTTGTGAATGGCTCTCCTGCACTTGCTTGCATAGTAAAATATCACAGCTGTTTTACTATCCAAGCAAGTATGACAGTGTCATTCACAAGAAGGCAGCCATCCGCGGAGGAGGGCAGGTTGTGTTGGTTGCTTTCTCATGTCTGTGGACTTGCTTACTAAATTTAAGAAATGTGGGTGCTACAAGCCAGTCCATTGGTGATGAGATTAGAGGCGCTGGACGCCACACCTCACGCTACGCAGGAGACGTGGGTTTGGGAATGACCTTGGGTTGCCAGGGTGCTGGCACGGGGGGAGGAGGGTGGGAGCAGGATTGTGTGTTGGCTCTTCTGTCCTGAGTAAGGGGTTGGGTCGCCTGCCCATAGTCCCACTGTCACTGAATGGAAGTTCGGTGCCGGTGCAGGTGGTCAACGGCATGACTGGAAGGGAGGGGCATCCCAAACGGCATGTGCACGCATGCCTCCACGTGCATGCACTACATCAGGGATGCATGGGTGTAGGGGACCAGAGAAAACCCACAAAAACCCAGAAATTACATATGAAAAAAAGAAATGTGGGTTTTGGGGAAGAGGAGGGTGGGATTTGGGTGCTGCTGCTGGGGTGACAGAATGACAGGATGAATTGTTTAACTAAATAATGGCAAGAGGAGACATTGGTCAGCCGTGGTCAGCCGTGGAGGCAGGCGGGTTGTACCGGTCATCCATCATGGGAGTTTTTTCTGTTACTATTGAAATTATTGTTGGACGGGAAGGGGGTGGAAATGGACTTGTTGCAGAGGGTGGGGATATGGGTGTTGTTTTTATTGTGATTGGGCTGGGGAGGAGAGTGGGTGGGCTGTACTATTTCTCGTATACAAATATGCACGAGAGTTTGTTTTGATGACATCAAAGAGAAGTCAAGAGCAAAGCTCAAGAGGTCATTAACCTCATCACGATCCCCGAGATGAAAACATGGGCCGAGTTAGTAGGGGTTGACTACATATCATTTTCTGTGGTACACAGTTCTCCATACAGAAAAATTGTTCCATACCATGTATACCTGTAACAACAGCAAGGCACTGCTGTGTAAGTTTTTCCCATCACTTAGAGGCACTATGATGGGCATGGACTTGTAGTTTAAAAAAAAAAACTTTTTGTGTTGTTTTTGTAGTGGTCAGCACCTGCATAAGGTACTGCTAGTTATTTACTACTGGTGCCAGGTTACTCTACCTATCAATCAACTCACATCAACAGAGTTACTGTGCCACCCAAATTCATTGTATGCACTGCAGCTTTCTGGTTTCGCTGTTCTGGGAGTATCATGCTTGCCACACGTGCTTTCTTCTGTGATATTGCTACCGTGAAACTACAAGTCATTGCACCGCAGCATCTGTATCACTACCAGGGCGCAATGTTTGTGAGTTGTATGGAAATCCATGCACAACAAGCACTGACCTATGTAGTGCTATAAAGGGGTGCAAGTTAGAACAGTGGCAAAGAGTGATCCCATTGCAACCACATTACACAACGAAAGTGCATCTGTGTATGATGACACTGCAGTTTATTCTTTACACAGCAAAAATGAAACTCCCTTTCCATAATAAATGGTACTAATTAGGGATGGGAAAACTAGTCTAGATAAGTTCAGAGCATCAAGAACATGCCTTTTTCTGTAAAAGAACTTTATCAGAACCTTTTCTTAGGTCCTGAAAAGGTGATTTAAAACATTGATAATGGAGGGTAATATACTCCCCTGTCAGGTCTTTATTTAGTAAGAAGGCTGATGGAGGTGCTAGTGGTGGAAGAAAGACCCAAAAGGAGGCTGGAGGTAGTGTAGTACCACTCCAAGTTGTTTTTAGATTCCTTTCTCTTCACTGACAGTAGCTTATTGGTCGAAAAGGATGGTTAAAACACTGTTTGCACTTTAAACTTTAAGGGGTTCTGAAAGTCCTGATATAGGCCTGGATAACTATCAGGACCTTTTAAGGCATCTCAGGCTGGGTGGGGGCAGCTGGGTGACGATGTCTGAGGGCAGCCCCTAAGGTCAGTGACCGGAGGTAAAAAGAATCTAAAAAAAAATATTAGCTATAAAAGCAAATATAGGAAGAAATAAAACTGAAGGTAAATTTCAGGTTTTCGGAAAAACATTTTTGCTGAAATACTATGTGATAAAATGTGTTGCCAGTTTATAAATAGTGCTGCTTTAAGAGGTGCAGCTATCAAATATTTGACTCCGTGTCTGATTCTTGGCAGACTTCCGGAACATCAGGGTTTGTTTTTAATGGTATTTTTGAATGTGCAAAAAAAATGGACTTCACGCTGCAGCTAAGAGTCTGTGTTTATTGCTTTACTGATCAACTTCTCATGTAGTAGTGTTAAGAAACATGCCATCCGGTTTGTTTTCCCCATGGTTAATAATGAGGTGCATCTTAAGATCTCGGCAGGCCTGTAGGAGTCACAGAAACCCAACAGATATGTCAAGGGAAAAGCCAATAAAAGTGGTTTGTGTGCTTGCTCACTGAACCTTTGGCCGTCGATTTGCTGCCCCTAAGAAGCTTTCTGTCATTACCAGACAGGGGAAACAAATGAGGCCAATTCTACCACCCGGCTCCCACCTGATACATCAATAGGGTGCAGGATCCCACAGAATGGTGCTGGATAGATTTCCCTGTCAGCATCAGCGATAAAAGGGATGGGATGTGTTTTGCAAATAAGGGACTACAGTGGAGTAACTGCAAACTGTGTTGGGGAGGGGGTAGAAAACCCACTTCTATGTAAAAGAGTGGGGTAGAGGCAGAGTGTCAGGGAAACCAGAAACACAGAGCAAATAGACTGGCCTTTCAAGAGGGTTAGCCCTAAATTAGTACTTCTGGACCTTGCAGGATTTTAGCAATCCATTTTAGAGTCAGTAGCAAACCAGGGTAATACTCCAAAATATTGTTTTCTTGGCAGTGCAGGTTCTACTGACACATGGGGGGGGGCGCTAGCTTTCCCAAGCATGAAAGGTGCACCACCAGCCTCTTGTTGAACACCTGCTGTCTAGGTTAACTGGGCACATCATTTGTTTTGGTGTTTCTGTAGAAGAATGTATATATATATATAGATATGAACAGCACTGATAGTGTTTCCCATAGCTGGCATATTTAGCTCCCAACTTTAGGTGAATAAGTTGAAGTTTTGAGCCAAGTCCAGCTGCTTATACTTGTAAAATATTAAGCCAGACTGAGTGAAAAAAAAAATAAATTGAGAACACCTGGATTTAATGTGATTTGAAGATAGAATCTATAAGAGATGCAGTATAGCCTGAGGTTAGAGCATCGAGCTGTAAACTAGGAGACCCATCAGACCTGGGTTTGAATCCCACAGTCACCAAGTCACCACTTCCATACTGTGTGACCCCAAGCAAGTCACTTAATCGCCCTGTGTTTGAGAGTTGCATGAGAAAATGAGATTCTGCTCAAGGTGTGCTCTTCCCTGCTCAAAAATTCTAAAAGAAAAAGAAAATAAGCATAAATGGTATGGAAAGTCAGACCAGCGTTGCATTTATTTATTAGAAATATGTGAACAGGGCAACCCTGTGGCAAGTGGAGCGATTTCATAGAGGCCCAGTGACTGTGGGACTTCATAAAAGTATAAATCATGAACATTGTTCTTAACGTAAAACATTCAGCAGAGATTTAGATATAATTTCGATAAGGGCAGCGATGAACATGTAGTACTTTAGTAAGTTTTGTAAAAGTATTTTGGATGCAGAATGTTCTAGAGCCCAGCTTGTCTGCCTGCCTTCTGCAAATCAGTGCCTATGTCAGAATTTGAGTTCTGACACATACTCACGCTTCACTGCTTTGATGCTAGCCCCTGCTCATGCTGTGTAACTCTTCATGCTCTGGCTTTGAAAGCTTGAATGGTATTTGTTTCCTCTACATCACCAGATAGGTTATTCCAAAAACTGGCCTCACTTTGTGAAAAACAATGCTTTCTGATGTTTCCCTTTATCCCGCTTTCCTTTTGATTGCATTCCCTCTAGCTCTGCTTGCACTCACCCACTCAAACAGCTGTGTATCTCCTGCCTGACACTTTTAATACAGTGGTAGCAATTGCCACGATGAACAATATCAGATATTATGCTGTGCCATGAAGCATTATCGTTCTTGTTAGCCTATGTTACTCAGTGTATAGAAAGTGATATCATCATGCAATATGGCCAGTTTTGGCAATAGATGGCATTAGCTGCCACAGTATCTGAAATGCCATGTTCATGCCATCCTCATTTGGCCTTCTTATCTCAAAGCTAAATGTTTTGAGTAAGCCCAATCTTTCATTGTAGCTCTCTCCCCATAACTACTAGCAACTAATTAACTTGGTGGCCCACTGCTGATCCCTCTAGATAGCTATATTGCGACAAGGCTGAATTTAAACTAGATGGGGGGGGTGGCAAGTGGACAGCAGGTAGGCAGGGATCTGATAGAGTGGAGTCACAGCCTACCCCCCAGGCTAGCATGGAAGAACTTGGAGCAGCCAAAAAAGGAGGGAGTAGAAGGAAGGAGATGGAGGCTAGTGAGGGGAAGGGGGCATTATGGAGGGTGGTCTCAATGAATGCAAGAAGGCTAGGAAACAAATCCGCTGAGCTACAGGCACTCTTAGCAGTGTGGAGGGTGAATATTGCAGCTGTCACAGAAACATGGGCAACTGAGCACCAGGACTGGGATCTGGCAATCCCAGGATACAAATTATACAGGGAGGACAGTAAGGAGGGGAGGTGGGTGGGGTGGCAGTCTATGTGAGGAACGGGAACAAATGCACAAGGGATGAGGTGGAAGAAAGGAGAACAGAGGCAATCTGGCTGCAGCTCCTAGACTCAAGGGGTAGGAAATTGAGGTATGGAGTGGTATACAGGCCACTGTACCAGTCTGAGGAGCTTGACAGGGAGTTAGCAGGACAAATCAATAAGCATTTGTCAATTCCGAATGTTGTCTCGCTGGCATTGGCATTAATAGTGCAGGAGTTAGAGATGCATAATAGGAATGGCAGTGAAGTACAGAACTGATGCCAAAAGAAGCTTTCTTCAGGAGGGGTGTCACTACCCCTCCTTCAGGGAGCTAGGAAACTCACTCGAGTCCAAAGAGCACCGGACAATCTGAGCTAAGACCGGGCCAACGATATCACTACAGCCTAAAATCAGGGAAGTGGGGCCCGGGTCTAAACTACAGCAAGTGGGACGCATCCCTGGATAAACCTCATAATATCTACAATCTCCGGCAGATCAAAGGTACTCCAGGAAACTCCGGGCTCTGCGTCTAAGCACCGATCAACAGCATCCCCCATAGAGTGAGGTTGGTGGCATTCCTGCCTGATGTCGGCCACCTTATTCACAAAGAAACGAGCGATCTCGTCACACTCATTTTGTGAAAAGACTCGATGGAACCGTTGGCAAGCTGGATTGCACAGTCTGTCAATGGTTCTGAAGAGCTGAGCCGGTCGGTTCCGGACGACAGCGATTTCCCTGGACAGGAATTCTGCCTTCTTACGGGAAATTTCTGTTTGATAGAGTTTATAATTCCTTCCTTACCACAACTAATGCCCTGGCCTTTTTGTTTGCTTCCTTCCTCCATTGTACCTATATGAGTAATTTCCCCAGCCTATCAAAGCTCAATTTTTATCCATTATATGTACCCATTGACCTGTTTCACCTTGAAATGTCTTTGATTATGCTCCTTTGATGTACTGTATTGCTGACTACATCTTCTACTTTTGTATTGCTGTAATGCAATTTACTTTTTCTCTCCTCATTATGTCCCTTACCCCTCACCCCCAGAACACATCTGGAAATGAGCTGTTACCCACTCAGTATGTCTTTCCTGATGAAATTCTAAAATAAATAACATTAAACAAATAAATGAATAAATAAATCAATAAATCACTAGGTTTTAACTTCTCCTGAGTGTGTGGTGCTTCTGAATGGCACATGCCATTTGCTTCCCACCACGTGCATGCTGGGAGGATAGGGGAGGAGGTTGAGTGATCTGTGTTTTGATAATGCTAAACAGTGGAAGGAGGGCCTTTAACCACAGGAGTGGCTCTGAACTCAGCAGCTCTACCTACAAAAAATCATGAGACTTTTTTTCTTTACAGTGGCATTTGGCACACTGGGGTGGGCTCCCAGCGTGCCACCTGAATATTTGGGGGGACTGTAGCCGATGGGGGATTGAGCACCCCCGTTGGCACATACAGAGTGATAGGGGTGACAAGAGCCGAGGAGGATTGGGCACCCCCTCGGCACACAAGAAATTCGGGGGGTGAGCATTATGCCGATGGGGAGTGGGCTCCCCTGTCGGCAAAATGATGAGGAAGGGGGCATACTGACAGGGGAATTGGGCACCCCTGTTGGCACATATAGGTGAGGGGGTGGCAGGACAAGAGCTGAGGGGGACTGGGCACCCCCTCGGCACACAAGAAACTGGGTTGAGCATTATGCTGATGGGGAGTGGGCTACCCCTTTAGCTTCTTATATTGAAATGTTTCATCAGGAAGGCACACTGAACGGTGGGCGGTGGCTTTCAGTTGGCTTTGTGAGAAGCCGACGGGGAAGCCGTCGACTGTCACCATAGTAACACAGCACCATGGAGCTGTGTAATTGGCTGCTGCAGTCAGGGAGGCCCTGCCAAATGAACAGCTGATTGCGTAGTGACGGGGAGCTCCCTGATTGCAGTGGCTCACTTTCTTTGATCTAGTGGTTGGGCCCTCTACACTAGGGACACATTACAGGGTCACCTACTCCAAACCCCCCAGTTGGGGGCTGGTTCCCAGGCACTTACCGTCAAGCTGACTCTGGGAAGAGCCCAAAATCCTATATACCTAACAACAGTATACATCCCCCCAAAGGACCAAAATTCTACCTTCCAAGCACTTCTGTCATACCTGGACAGGTTACCATCCCAGTCGGAAATATTAGTACTTGGTGATTTTAACATTAATTGGCTAAGTAAAGAAGCCATACCATATATTGATCTCGCTACAGCCCAAGACCTTACTCAACTGGTCACCTCCCCCACATGTCAGGATATGCCTACCGGATCTTCTTCCTTACTGGACCTCATCTTCTCCAATCGCCCGTCCAAGATCACCAATGTGTCCATCCTCCCAGATGCCCTCAGTGATCACTCCCCTGTGCTCTGTTCATGGTCCTGCAAAATCCCAAAATCCCCCCCCAAAATAATTATGCAACGTAAACTGGGTCCTGGTAAACTGGCACAACTAAAAGAGCACCTCAGGGCCGTGGATTGGTCTTTCATCTCGATCTCCGGAAACATTGACAGTGCCTTGGATCTATTTTCCCAGGCCTTTAATAATATATGTGACCTCTATGCACCCTTCATGAAAAGAATGGTCAAAGGCAATCACGTACCCTGGCTCACTGAAAGACTCAAGTCTCTAATGAGAACTAGAGACTCACTATGGCATCTCTCCTCAGAGTCTGGCCTCCCCCATGATAGACAGAATTACAGAACGGCCTGTAACAAGTGCACCTGGGCCATTCGCAGGGCAAAAGCTGAATACTATAAAATTGCCTTAACTTCGTCATGGGGCTGCGGCCGTAAGTTCTGGAACAACATCAAGGAAATTTGCGGTAAGGTCCCCAATCTTATCCCCTCCCAGGTCTTGTCTAATGGGGCCCTGACCTCCGACCCCTCTACCATCGCTGCTGTCTTCAGTGACACCTTCTCCAATCTCAGCCATGTCCTCCCCCCAAACTTCCATGACCCTCCAGCACCTAGCGCTTCCCCAGCACCCCGTGCCCCCCTTCTATTTTCGCCGCATCTCGACCACATCTGCCAAATCATACCTTACCACTGCCCTTAGCCGCGCCACCTCCAATGCTGACTCCCTTGATCTCAGAATCCTCAGGCTCTCCCTTAAAGAAGTGCTAGCTCCTCTCACCCACATACTAAACCTCTCACTCTCACTAGGTAAATTCCCCGACATCTGGAAATTGGCCTCTGTCACCCCCATATTCAAAGGTGGTGATCGCTCTGTCCCTAACAACTACCGCCCAATCTCCATACTCCCTCCCCTCTCCAAGGCCTTAGAGCAAATAGTTTTGGATCAACTCACTGACCATCTCAACAAATATGACCTTCTCTGCACACAACAGCATGGGTTCCGAAAAGGTCACAGCACTACTACGTCCTTACTTCAACTAACATCACACATCCACACGGCACTGGATAAAGGCCACATCACCAGTGCTATCTTCATCGACCTCACCAAGGCCTTCGATACCATCCACCATACACTACTCCTAACCTCCCTTCGCAATCTAGGTCTCTCAAAGGATGCAGTAGGTTGGTTTGCCGACTATCTTTCCAATCGAACTCTTCAAGTTAAAATTGGCAATACTCTTTCCTCCAAATCTTCTGTCCTCACAGGGGTCCCTCAAGGGTCAATATTGAGCCCCTTCCTATTCAGCCTATTCCTTAACTCCCTCCCTGCAACCTGCACTTCCAATCTATTACTTTACGCGGACGATGCTGTCATCTTCACTTCCAGCCCAGATCCCTCTCAACTCCACCTTTCCCTCCAGTCCTCTTTCACAGCCGTCGAAAACTGGTTCACCTCCCAACGCCTTATCATTAATTATAAAAAAAACAAATGTATGCTTTTCGCGCTTCAGTTAAATCCCAAGATAGGGAGTTTCCCACAAATACTATCTGGGTCTCAGATCCCCTTGGAATTTGTCCATTCCTTCAAATACATGGGCATAACTTTGGATACTGGCCTTACCTATCACGAGCAGATTCGTCATTTATCGAAGGCTCTAAACATTAGATTAGGGCTTTTGCACCGCTTTAAACATTGCCTAACCCACGAGGCCCTTAAGCTTGCTATCTCCTCCTCGGTACTCTCCCTGCTTGACTATGGACTTCTTACCTTTGGAGGGGCAAGCTCCTCAGCCCTTGATAGTCTTAGACTTGTCCTAAATAGGGCCTGTTGGCTTTTACTAGGGTGTGATAGACTTACCCATACCTGTGTGTTATATCAGGATACCAACTGGCTTGATCTTGACAATAGAATCAAATTCCACACTTGTGTCCTACCAAAAAAAAATCTCATTGGGCCTCTCCCCGGCAGCCCTTACCCCTCTAATCACCATGGACCAAAAAGCTCAGCACACCCGTAGCTCTGATTCTCTACGTCTCTCCATCCCATCCTGTCGTACAAGACAATTCCAAAGATCCTTTTGCTACAGGGCACCCTTTTGGATAAATTCCCTACCCAACGCCTGCGTCTTGATCAAAGAATTGGTCAATTCAAATCACTCCTGAGTGCACATCTTCGGGACATAAGTATCTGCGACTGTAAATGAACCAGTGCCCTGACCTTTACTACTTTGACAACGGCCTCTGGCTGGTCTCTTCCTACATTTCCTAAAGTCATCTTCTCAGGGTGTTAACTCCCTGACACCTGCTAACTGCCACTTTCCGCACCAGCTCGGATAGCTAGACTTCTAGGCTTGTAAATAACCTAGCTTCCTTACTCTGTAACACTTACTGTATTGTTTGTATGCACTACCTGCATTGTGAACTCTGTTCTAATGTATATGACATGGATCCATGTGAATAAGTCTGTAACATTTCCTGTATTGCTTTATTCTGCTCTAACTGGTTTTTGTATCTCTGTAACTATTATACGTGACGTGGAACCTTTGTAAAGGAGTCTTTTGACTCAAAGGTATTTCTGATTCCCTGAAATAAATAGTGGCCTGCTCGTTAACTGCCAGTGATGACAGCTTGCTACGCTATTGGCCAAGGCAGAGACCAGCCCCTGAATGGACTGCTGCCATTCGGCACAACACTGCCGCACCTCCACAACCTGCTTGTGACAAAATGTGACGCAATGTGTTTCTTGCACATGTGTGCAAGCAACACAAAAAGTAGAAATCCCCAGGTGATTGTTTCCTTGTATTCTGCTTTGGTTAGACCTCACTTGGAGTACTGGTCTGCCTTCTGTGCCCCCCAGATTGTTATGGGAAATATTGGTAGCAGGAGTTCAGAGGAAGGTAACCAAAAAAATTACTGCTGTAAAGAACAAGTCTTACAAAGACAGGTTAAAAGACTTGGGCATGTATTCCATGCATTATAGGAGCCTCAGAGGGGATCTATGCCAAGTTTTTAGAGCCTTCAACAATCCACTATTAATGGAAAGTGTTGGCTTTACTAAAAAAACATGTACAAGACTCACAAGAACACACACCCTACAATTGCAGGGTGAATTAGTAAGGACATCTAGGAGAGTGAAGTGGTTCACCATAGAGTGGTGTCAGTGTGGAACTCTCTCCCTGATAATGTGGTTTCTTGTAAATCAGTGGACAGTTTTAAAAAAGCATTGGATATGCATATGGGCCCAGATATATGTAGGTATCACTACCAATTTAGTGGTGAGTCATAACAGGTCTAAACAGACCATACGACTTGTAATACACCTATGAACCTATGAACAGCAAGCACAAGCACACGCTGTATTCACTACAGCTTTACGTATGCTACTTGCAGTAGTCCGATGTTCTCCACTATCTCCGGTACAGCTCTCTGCTCTGTCCTCCAGTAAGGGCATAATACCTTATACACAAATGAGGAAGCAGTGACTTCTCTTAAGACTAAATGCCCTTTTACACACAGTGGTCTGTATCTGAATGACCGGTACAGATTCACTGTAACTTTACCGGTTTCTCCGTGTACAGTCAATCCATGCCGCAACATAGTGAGCACTAGCTTAAAACGGGTTCCCTGTTTTTCTTGGTTCGCGGGCTTCTGTGGTGTTGTAACCTGGCATGTAATCATGCCATGTCTGTCATTTCGGCACACCACTCTATTTTTACCACAGATATCCCGTTTGTTGTTTCTGTGCCGGTATGCAGTGAGAGGGAGATGGCAACGAAACATGAACTGCGTGTAAACGGGAATGATGAACGTTACACTTGCAGCGGAATGACTGCGTGCCAGAACAAAATTTAAAAGTAAGCGCTGTGTAAAAGCGGCTTAAATCACTTGCCCCTTTTTCTGATTATATACTTAGAAATGCATAAAACCCAATGCAGATTTACATCACTAAACTGATGTAGCATGTAGAGATTTACTGCCAGGAGGATTTATTGTTTTATTGTTAGCAATGACTACTGGGTGGCAGCAACAAGAAGGTGGGAAATGCTGGTTTTCTTGCCTTTGTTCTCCAAGGTTTTCACTTTTAGGTGCTAATTGAATAGAAACCTCACTACAGCACCTCAATAAAAGACACAATCTTATTATTTGCTCCTAGCCCCCCACCCTGCTCTACAAAATGGACCAAAATGCTTGTGTGTGTGTTTGTTATTGTGCACATGCCCTAATTCTCCTCTCCCAGACTACTCTGCCCAGTCACCCTGGGCCCAGTGTCTCTGAACACCCCAGCTCAAAACTGGACTGGCATTCCAGGGCTTACCCACCACCTGACTGGAGTGTCAAAGGAGTTCTGTGCCAGATGGCACCTGAGTTAGTGTTGGATGACCATAACCATGTGTGGTTCAGACAGTCAGTGATTTTGGACCTCAAACATGTGGATTTTGGGAAGAAGTGGGAACTAGTTAGGAAAAGATTCGCAGGTGTAGACCAGATCAAGGGGGCGGAACAGTGGGGTAGGATTAAGGGGCACTCCTGGAGGTGGTTAATTCTTGTGCAATAAATGTCACTGAAAAAAAAAAATAAACAGATATAAAAGGCTGATCTGGTTCTCAAAGGGAGTGAGGGAGACTGTGAGGGTAAAAAGAAGGGCCTTCGCTGAGTACAAGAGGAACAAAACGAGAAAGCCTGCATGATTATCAGGCTAAACTCAAAGAGGCAAGGGTGGAGGTCAGGAAAACAAACGCGGACATGGAGCTGCAGATTGCTGAGAGAATAAAAGGTGGGGGAAGCTAATTTTTTAGGTATTAAAGAGAAAAAAGGAAATCAAGGGGGATAGTTAGGCTAGCTGAGGGGGGTGGTAGTGGATGATGGTGGGCAGAAGAAAAACATATTAAATAATTACTTCTGCTCGGTATTCACGGTAGTAGTAGTAGATTTTATTTGTTTGGGCCGCCTTTCTCTGAAGGCTCAGGGTGCCCTTACAACAAAATTACAGATAGATAGATACATAAATAAACAGGAGAGGGAATAATAATAAAAACATAAACAATAAAATCTCAAATATAGTTAAAACAGCCAATCCTATTCAAATTCTTAAAAACAGCTCTCCTCAGACTCCAAAAGCAAGACAATGGTCCCATGCTGGAGAACGTTATCAAGGCTGACACAAGGGGGGATCTGGAGATGGGCGGAGTACAGATCTTAGTTGACCAGGGTAAAAAAGGGTCTAGGATTTCTCACGGTTGATAAGGGGCCAGGCCTGGATGGCCTGCACCAACAGGTATTTAGGAAACTAGCAACAAAATTGGCAGCACCCTTAACCAGTTTATTTAATAAATCACTGAAGTCTGGAGTGCTACCAGTGGATTAGAGATTCACCAACTTAGTACCACTAGACAAAGGGGAGGAGGGGGACCCAGGCAGCTACAGACCTGTCAACCTTACCTCCAATGTAGGTAAGGAGATGCCGACCATAGTCAAGGAAATTCTGGAAGCCTGCTTAGAGGACGATGGACTATAGGATAACCTGCAGCAAGCATCTGTGTCAGGAAGACCATGCAAGACTAACCTAATGCTGTTTTTCAGATGGTTCACCAAGGTGACTGACAGAAGACAGGTGCTAGATTTGCTCTACCTCAGCTTCAGCAAGGCCTTTGATTAGGTACCATGCTAGAGGCTACTTTAGATGTTTGAGGGCTTGGCAGTAGAGCTTGGTTTAGTTAGATAGTAGGAAGTTAGCTTAGGTGGAAGCAACAGAAGGTAGTGGTGAATCGAGCTAAATCGGGGGTCAAAGAGGTCACGAGTGGAGTGTCCCTGAGATCAGTCCTGGAACCTGTCCTATTTAATATGTTTGTAAGTGGCATAGGGGCCAGATGTCCAGAGAATGTTGAGTCTCTTTGCTGATGGCACAAAGATATGCAGCAGGGTAGATCATGAGGAGGGGGAGTGATAGCTTTAGAAGGACCTAGAGAAACAAGAAAGATAATCTAAGTTCTAGCAGGTGAAATTTAACCCCAAGAAGTGCAAAGTAATGCATTTAGGGAGACAGAATCATTGCACAGAATACTGGCTGGGAGGCGATAGATTGGTCACTTCAACACAGGAGAGGGATCTGGACATCAAAATTAGTGATTTCCTCAAGCAAATGAGTCAATGCAACAGAACATACATCAAGGTATCAAGGATGCAGGGGTGTGTAGGGAGGGGTTTGACAAAAGGAGTATCCAGTCAAAATAGCGGCAGCGCATACGCGTGGTTGAAAGTCGCACAGGCATAAAAGCATGCACGGTTTTGAAGTTTGTTTATATAATCTGGAGCGGTTTTTGATCACTCCGTTTTGTGCTCATTGCACCATGCGCTTTTTACCCGACTCATTTTTTGACTGCGTGGACTTGACCTAAACACGACAGAAGGAGAAGTGAGATGATTCTGCCACTGTACAGATCCCTTGTGAGGCCTCACATAGAGTACTGTGCCCAGTTTTGGAATCCTCACCTGAGGAAAGGCATTGACGGACTAGAATTGTTACAGCAACGGGTCAACAATTTGATCCAAGGCCAGCAGGGCAGAGCCTATGAGGATTGGCTGAAGGCCCTAAATAAGTTTTCAATGGAGGCCAGGTGGGGGTGGCAGGATATGACTGAAACATCTAAATTTCTCAGGAGTATAAGCAAGGTAAAAAGGAAGTACCTATTTGAAAGAAATAAGAATGCAGTCACGGTGGGGGGGGGGAGGTATGACTGGAGGTTGCAGGGGGAAAGTTCAAGAGAAACGTAAAGAAGTTCTACTTCACTGAGTGAGTGGTGCAACCATGGATCTGACTGGCAGCAGAAGAGGTGAGAACAGTTACCCTTAACAGGTTTAAACATGGATAGAACAAAGCAAGGGGACTCATAGTCCTCAATGGGGGGGGCAACACAGGTTTGCAGGGTGGGGGAGTGAGGGTGGAGGATAACAGCCCACCAGTACAGTAGGTCGGTGGGGTAAGGTAATATAGTAAATGCAGGCTCAAAGGACCTTCAGTCAGTTTCTGCCATCAGATTTTGTGTTCTATGGGTGGTGGCATTAAGGCCAGGGTTGCTCAGCAGGGCAACCTGCATTTTCCTGTTTTCTGCCTGTCACTGACGTGCTCATGCCTGGCCACTGGCACATGTCTAGGGCATCCCCTCTGCAATCCAATGTGTCTATAGTAGACTCACAAGCATTTGGAAGAGCCTGATCTTGCCTCCTTTAGATATATACTCACAAGTATTTGGAATAACCTCCCCTCCACCCTAACACCCTCCCCTAGCTAAAGCTCTGCGATGGCCTGTCTTAAAGGGAAAATACACTAAATCTAGAAGTCATTTTTCCCAGAAGAAACTGTTTTTTCTTTGGGGTTTTTTAACTATTTTTTTTATCGTCGAACTTCCAGTGTCCCCTTCAGCCCGACCGCCCCCCCAGCCCCGACATCCCGGATCTACCAGGGCTTACCTTATGCCTGGCCTAGGAGCAGAGCCTGTGGAGGGTTGGACGTCACCCTGCAACTGGAGGATTCATTTTTCCCTTCATTTTTCTCCGAATTACCCCGGGGCCCCAGGAGTAGAGACACATGCACATGGAGGCGCACAGGCGTAATACAGCCCCGGTGACAGCCCCTTCCATCCACCCAGCAGCCTAGCATCTGGCACTCCCCCTAGCCTGTGTTGCTCACTGGTCTCCACCGTGAGGCAGTCAAGAGCCGAGGGATATCACCTTTCCTCCCCGAAGAGGAGAGCTGCCTCTAGTCGATGCCATCCAGCTCTGCGCCACACCTCCCCACGATCTCCGACTGCCCATGCTCAATCCCAAACACAGGGAGTCAGCATGGCACAAGGTAAGGCATCCAGGCCTTAGCCCTCGGGGCCACCAGGCTGGCTCCAAGCTGTTTTTTTTAATATGGTTCTTGTTCTACCTATATAGGCTTTTTTTTTTTGTTATTCAAGTGGGTGTTTCTACAGTATTTACATGCTTTTGGGAAGGGCCATTTTAGAACACAATGATGTAGTTTATGCCCTTGATCCTCCTATTGTTGAAGATGCATAAAAATACATCTGTGTTCCACTACAGAACTCCATGGTTACAAGAGATATAAACTACATCACACAGTTCTAAAATGGTACTTACCACCAGATTGTAAATCAAAAATATTAGTTGTGGTTACTGAAAGAGTAGTATCAAATTGTAATTTGAACCAGTACTTAAAAACAGCTTCTTCTGGAAAAAATTACTTACACGTTCATCACAGTTCTCCTTATTATAAGGCTCCTGTGACATGCAATAACTGCCCTTAAGTAGCCTATTCCTCCTATTTATTCATCAAGGTTGTCTCCTGTATTTTATTATGCTACTGCGTCAGATAGTTTCAATACTGATTTTGCCCTGTGGTACAGTTCCTGAATACTTTGTCCCAATTGTATAGCCTCATTGTACTATATGCCTATCCATCTACATTTTTGGATGCTGCGTAGTGTAAATTACTGTCCATGCTTCTCCCTTGTACTCCCCTCCCCCCGCGGTTTCAACTGGAAACAAGCCCTTCTTGGACTCTGTTTGCTCACCTGGTAAAATATGGTCTAAAAAAACAAAGTTTCTGGTCCTCAATCTGTGGGTTGTGTTTCAGACCAGGAAGTGCTCCTTTCCTGTTCCAAGGTCTGTGTAGACTCCCTATTCAGCAAATGCATATCTCTCAACCTCCCCTCCTAAAGTGTAAGGAAATATGGGACATGCCATCAAATCATTCAGACAGTAACTCAGACCGAAACGGAAATAATATGTGCTTTCATATTCACAAAGTTTACTTTTCATTGTGCATCTGACATTACTATGAATTTGTGTCTTACAAAGTTTGTGTATCAGCCTGCCAGCACAACTGTAGTGCCACTGCTTGTGACACTGATGTCCCAGGTTCGGAAGCAAACCCAGGCCTGTCAGTGGGCCAGCAGGCGGTGGGGAGGAGGCTGAACATCCAATGGACTGTTCACCTTCTCCAGTAAGGAGGAGATCTGGCACCTGGCAACCTGGGACCAGGGCTGCTTTCAGATTGGAGGAGGCAGAGGACATGTACACGTTGGGTGCAGGAGCATGCTGGGCCATACACTGAGGTCATTATGTGCACATCCTCACCAAGAGGAAAGCACAACTTAGCAGAAAACCCCTTGGACAATGAGCAGTTCATGAAGTCCGGGGTCCTTGCGGGGACCCAGCAGACTGGTGTGAGGTACATCCCGTAGCTGACACTCAAGGAGCAAAAACAGAGTGTTAAAAAAAGAGTTAGTGTAGGACATGGGATAACACTGCAGTAGCACTCTCTATGTGTGAGGCACAGTGCTTTGGAGAGTTGTAATAGTGCCTGTCTCTCATAATGTTGCACACTTATGAGATATGAGTAATTGCCTGCCAATTGCAGGATGAAAGTTTAGAAAAGCTGTCTCAGCATTACCTCTCCTTGTCGATCATTGCCTCTAACACAATACAGGATGCATTAGAATACAATACAAGCTGCGTTACAATACAAGAAACACACAAGGAAATAATGCTCAAATGAAAGGCAACTAAAGCAGGCACGTAAAACAAAAGCCAGTCTAAACAAAACAGTCATGTCAGGAGCATCTGATCACATGGGTTCATACAAGATCACACTATCTTTTATACGAGCTATAAAACAGTCTTGTGTTAAAGAAGCACTATAGTCAAAATCTGCAAAAACATAGGTTGTGCAGAGGGTTTAGATTTGTTGTGTGTGTGTGTAGTCCTTGTGTGTCCTTCCCTTTGTTTGGTAGTAGGACTTTTTTTCTAAAATGCAGGCATTGTAGGAAAAAGAAGAGCAATACACAATGCTAACATGGAGATCCCTAGGGGCCTCAAAACTAGTAGGCAAATTTAGAAAAAAGTCCTAACAGCAAACAAAGGAAAGGCCACACTAGGGCTACAAACACAAATCAAAACCCTCTGTAGAACCTATAGTTTTGCAAACTTTGACTATAGTGCTCCATTAACATTTTATTAATGTTCACTGGATAAGGAGAGTTACTTCACATCACAGCTCTACTGCTATAAAAATGACTCTGGACTAATATTTGCTGAATGTATGGTCCTGAATGCATCACTGTCACATGGGACTGGAGGCATTGTACAAAAAATAAGAGCAATTCTAAGATGAAGATCCCCGGGGGACATAAAACTAGCAGGCAAGTTTAGAAAAAAACTCCTAATAGCAAACAAGAGGAAGGACACACTAGGACTACATGCACAAATCAGAACGCTCTGCACAACACATGCTTTTGAAAATTCTGACTGTGGTAATCCTCTAAATAAATTGGGTTGAAGGTGGAGAAAGACCCCCTACAAATAAAATGTTACAACTCAGTGTTGATATCCTGGAGGAAAGAAATTCTGAAGAAAAAAAAAACATTTACATGAAAACAAGCTCTCCCTTTCTCAGTCTCTCAGTTGCAGTCTTGTTTTTTGTTTTTTTTGTCATTGTTTTTTTACCCAGGCTAGCCTGATTGAGATATGCAGTGTCAGTGGCTCAACAGGTTGCACACTTGCCTCTAAGGTCAGAAGAGCAGAAGGTTGAGAGTTCAAACCCCACACCAGGCACTTGGGGTAAAAATCCCAATGCTGACACTGTAGTGCATCATGAGGTGGATACTGCACTCCTGAGGTGCTGTCTTACAGATAAGATGGCAAACTGAGGTCCTGTCTGCCTATCCTGGTGGTTGTTTAGGTGGATGTTAAAGATCCCATGGCACTTCTCAAAAAGAGTAAGGGAATTTCCCTGGTATCCTGGCCAAATTTCCCCCATTCACTAATTATACCACCAACAGCTTAATCTGGTTCAATTTCAGTTGGCTTCCATCTGTCCCCACCCCAGGACATGGCTGAAAATAGGCAGAATTGTCTAGTCCTCCTTTCCCGGTCAACAAAAATTAAATAAATAATTTTTCAATGGGGTCTTGTTCTAATTTTACAACTAAGAGGAATGAAGCTCAGAAGGTCAGGGAAACTGCACAAGATGATACACGCTGATTTAATGGATATGGGGAGACCGGGATCTGAGTTTTCTGGTTTCAAAGCCTGTGGATGCCAAACCAGTAGGCCACACTGCCTCTAAAAGTTAATGTTAGCACTTTGAGGTGTCAGAACATTCTACTGCCATCACAGCGGTGGTTTGCTTAGTGCTGTTAAAACTGAATCAGTTCACAGTTCACTGAAAAATGTTAATGACCTGCAGGGCTGTAAAATAACTTATTTGCAGTATTTGTTAGCCAGGAGATCAATTTTGTATATTGGTAAGGGCACAGCGTTGTGAACTTGAAGACCCTGGTTTGAAACCCACCAGTTCCACATATTGTTTCCATGACCTTGAGCAATTAACATAACTTGCATTTTCTTTCTTTCTTTCTTTCTTTCTTTCTTTCTTTCTTTCTTTCTTTCTTTCTTTCTTTCTGTCACCGGCTATGGGTAGATAGATGGATTTGAGGCAGAAATAGTTATCAGCAAAAGATTTATTCATTTGCAGAACAAAATTAAAGTGGAGACTAGGACAAGAAATAATAATGCATAAGGGAAAAAAAAAGAAAAAAAAAACAGGATTCACTGCATCTCAGCAGGAATTACATCAGCTAGAAAACATTAGCTGCCAGTAGGTGTTTCACCTTCAACACCTACCCACGATCTGATCTAAGAACCAAAAGACATTCATTATATACAGGTAGCACATCATGTGATGAGTTAACTCCACCCTTTTCACTAAGGATCCTTTAAATATGAACAAATTCTTATTTTATTGTAATAAAGCAATGGAAACAACCTTTATTAGCTTCTGATAAGATGTGCACATCAAGGTTCTGTAATTATACGGCTTCAAAACAAAGTTTATGCCAGACAGTTTTCTGAAGCACCACCCACAGCAGCAGCAACCATAAAAAGAGAAGGAAGTGGCCAGCTAGCGCTATAGCTGCATACTGCTTTGGAAATGAAAAGGGAAGCATCGTAAGGCAGTGTCTTAGTCATGACTTCTAAATACCTGCAACCTTTCATGTGGTGAGTCACGGCTTTTTCATTATTATTAATTGTAGTAAATTATACAATACACAGTGCGTCTGCTGCACAGCATTAAAACCCAGACTCTGCAGACAGTTTTGCAGGTTTGCAGACTGCGCGACAGTGCACATTTTCATGAAGGCAATCTGCAACAGCTACGGACCGGGCAGCCAGAATGCACATGCATCGCTGTCTCCGACGGCTTCTCGGTGCGCTCAGCTCTGAACTGAGATTTACTGGCAAAGCCTTTTTCACAATCTTTTCCCCAAACCACAGGACAAAGAAGAGCTCTGTTTAGGAGTTCTTTTTATATTCTCCTCGTTCTAACTCCTTCCATGAACACCTAAGGAGGGGATTCCTCGTTCTATCTCACAACCTGCCTAAACATACAGGGCTGCACTATGGGACCTAAAATATATTACTTTTGTGACATTTGCAGCTTAAACTGTTTAATTTCCCAAAAGATTTCACCTTATTGAGTTTAGCTATAGCACACAAGGCAGACCCTCTTTTACTCCAGAATGCTCATTATTAAATAATATCTGCACATACCCAAGTAGGCTCACCTGAAGCATAGTGGACAGGACGTTGGGGCCATTTTAAAGGACTGTAAAACATTAAACCTGACATTAAACATAACACAGACAAAACAAACAGAAATGGGTGGCCAGCCCAACAAACAGAATACATAACACTATACTAACAAACAAATGTCACAAGACATTTACAGTCCATAAAATGACACCCAAACCTACTCTAACCCTCTAAATCAAAAATAATAATAGGGGGGCACCCTTCCATTTCTTTCTTTCTTTCTTTCTTTCTTTCTTTCTTTCTTTCTTTCTTTCTTTCTTTCTTTCTTTCTTTCTTTCTTTCTTTCTTTCTCTCATACTGTCCCTCTTCTCCACCTTATTTATGTGATTATGTTTTGACCACATGGATACGCTTGTCCAATGGACTTTTTCCTGACATGTTTCTGGTAGGGTAATACAGATGTAGAGAAACAAGACTTACAGTTACACATAGAACAGCAATATGCATAAGGTCTTACAAACAATTGGTGCAATTGATTTACATAAGGTAATTCAAATGCATAAGCAATAGGTAACAGGTAATGACAAATCTTAACAAATCAAGAATTACATAGGTAGTAAAGTGTGGGAAGGCGTGTATTAATGAGATTTTTTTTTTACACACCTGACATGTGTGATGTCCATAAACATTGAGAGCATAGCTTGAGAGCTCCATGAAGACATCACACACTAAGGGTGTGTAAAATAAATTTAATTGTACATCCTTTCACATACTTTTTTTTTTTATCATTACTGGTCTGGGACAACATAGGTAAAAAATGTCAAACATTTTCACTTTCATTAAATGAATTGGCTCATATTGTGTTTTTTTTAATTAGTATTTTATTTACTTTCTCGTCCAACTGACCCCATTCTAGATCCCCATCAGCCCCAACACCCTGCCTTCTCTGGGACTTACTGATTGTTCAGTCATGCTCGGTCAGAGGACAAATGTGGGATCTAGGGGGGAACCAGGCCTTCATCCTGCTGGTTGGAAGTTTTCCCTCCATTTTCTCCTGGGCCATGGTGCATGCAGTTACACATTGTGCAAGTTCTGCCTCGGCATAGACGCACCCCTCCCTTCCATGAAAATCACGTGAGATACCTTCCCTGGCCTCTTGTTAGGCAACTGCCACCTAGAACCAACATGTGGAAGCCACCTAGCGGGACACATGGCCCCCCCATCCACAAGACAGGAGAGCTGTCCTTGGGATGTTCAACCCTCCCTCTCCCATCCGGCCCCCGAATAACCTGCATATGTTTCTGAATCTGGGTCGCTGGGATGGCATGAGGTGAAGCACCCAGCTCCTCAGCCCTCCATACCACTGTGCCAGCTTCACTGACTTGTATTTTTAAGAGTAGATTAAGGTGTTGGAATAGTAAGGGAGCAGGAAATGAACACTAAATCATTTGAATTGTAAAATACTTATTGATTCAAGGATTATGTTGTTTGGTTAGTTTGAATTTTCAAAACAATATGTTTAAGTGAAAAAATGTCATAATACACCATAGATAATATACATATGTGTATTACCACTCATATTATTATCACTTGTGTGGTAATACATGTACATATACCTATGCATATACATCCCTTGGTGCTTTGCATTATGGTGTATGTGTGGTTTTGTATTTCTTTGAAACTTGGCTTCCCGGCCAATGCCCTTTGGGGTAACCTTTGTCTCAGTGCTTGCGTGCTGAGGTCCTTTGTCTTTCAGCTTGTTTTTGTTCTTATTGGGTTCACCACAACAATACCCAGATAGACCATCTTAGGGTAGCTGGTTCATTTCACTGGGGTGTCACACAGATGAGGCACAATGATGAGTCCTGGTAGGACGAAAGATGTGTATGTGTCTTCTGTTGGCATCCTTTGTAGACTGTGTGAGAGACATTTTGGTACCATGCATTGGTACCATGCATTTCTGCTTAAAGTTGAACCAGCATAATGTTCTGTGGTGATTTGCATATATAGCCCTTGGTGCTTTGCATTAGGGGGTATGTGTGATTTTGTATTTCTTTGAAACTTGGCTTCTCAGCCAGTGCCCTTTGGGGTAACCATTGTCTCAGTGCTTGTGTGCTGAGGTTCTTTGTCTTTTATACATAAGTAATAACACACCAATGTGTTATCATCCATCTATTATGTGATATGAAAGTATTCAAAATTGGACCAGAAATTGTTATATCTTTGAGCAGGATTAATCTACATACCTATAAGCATGAATCTACTGAAGCATGAATGGGGAACATAGCTATAGCCATGTTAACACTTGCAGACAAAGCTGGCACCCACACTTCAGCATTTACTTTCATTAACATAGCATTGCAATTATTACATTTTTTTAATTCTTCTGCTCACCTTTTAAGGGTTTATACAACATCCTTGTAGTCTGTCTAAGAAGTAAGAAATAATACCTGTTGAGATGTCCAGGCATGCTCTGATATATGGGCACCTTGTGTGAGTTGTGAGGCACAAGACGTGTGCTGAAAAAAAGTTTAAAATAGGTCCTAAAATTATTTATAAAGTGTGAACAGTCATTTAACTCAGCAGTCAACTTACAGTTTGTTCTTTGACTTGTATATTTTCACCTGTATTAAACTATTCCTGCTGGACTATGTTTACCTTTTGTCTGCTGCTTTCCTCCATGGGACCCCCATGAAATCGAGATGGTGTATTTCATGGAGTTAGCCCAGTTGGAGTAATGTCAAATAAATAAATAAGCAAAATTAATTTAGTTGCGAATTGTCTGGTGGTGCTCTGATAACCCACCAGGTTATGCTTTCAGCCAATGAGATTGTTAGGATTTCATCACCTATAAGTGTGTATGAAAACCATCTTGACTGTTTATGACATCACAGTGTGCACCTTGACAACAGACTGATGTCACTAACAGCACTTATGAGGTTAGTTGGAGACATTCTTTTGGAAAAGCACAGTGAAACAAGTACTACATTATCTCAGCTATTTAGAAGACCAATAATAGGAGACAGTAACAATAAATAGAAAACAGAAAAGTCAAGCCTAATTGTTGTAAATATAGTTTTATGCCTTTCATATTTAGTAGCTACTTGGCCTTTAACAGCAATGAGCTTTCCTTAACTTTCATGTCCTTGATTATTGGCTGTGACAACTGTGCATGGCTTGTAACGAGCTTTGGGATACAGTGTGTATAAAAAGTGCTATTTAACACCTAAACACAGAGTGGCACAGAGTGGAGGCAGTTCAGAGAAGGGCATAAACAAAGTGCAAGTGGGCAACATCTTTCAGTATAGGAGGTGTACAAGGATGAGGGGGCATGATGTGAGATTGGAGGGAGGCAGGATAAAGGGGAATGTGAGGAAGTTTTTCTTCACAGAAAGGGTGGTAGATGCATGGAATAGCCTACCCCAGGAAGTAGTGGGAGCTAGTACAGTGGAGGGATTCAAACATGCATGGGATAGGCACAAGGGAACCCTAGAGGTGGGTAGAAAGGCTAAAGCCAATGACCAAGTAGGGTCAGCGGCCACTGATGCAGGCAGGGAATACAGGCAGACTGGCTGGGTGTAGTGGGCCTTATCTGCCGTCAAATACTATGTATGTTAGTATGTTACTATGTAACACCTAGGGCCTTATATTAGTACACTGACATTGCCATACTGGGCATCAGCATAGAGCAATGCATAGCTCAGATCCCATGTTTGATGTGGCACATGCAAAAATACCCATCCAGCTGTGCAGGAGCTAGCTCAGGGAATCTAGGACTTTTTACACAGTTGCTTCTGCACTGGGGTGACCCGAGGGTTCAGACTGCTCGTGTCAGTGTCTTATGCAAATTCCCAGAGGGCCTGGGTGCAAGGGAATGGTTATAGGGCCCCCCCCCCCCAAGTCTTGAACAAAAATCAAAATTGTGACTTGGGCCCCTCAAACCTCGTGGGCTTGGGTGCAACTGCACCCCCTGCACCCTTGTAGCTACGCCCCTGGCTCCAGTGCACAAGTGACCATGTGGATACTTATTGAATCACGGTAAGGCACTCCCTGCTTCTGTCAGTGTAACGCTTCAATTCTGGGGATCCCGGTCAGAGAGAGTGGAGTAAGCAGTCATGGGGATAGGCTGCACCGCTTACTTCGATCTAATCATAATCCTTTGGTGTTTCACAGGCTTCTCTATTGGATCTGATGGACATATTATGGCCCTTCTCCAGTGTGGCTCTCATCAGCGCCTGTGAGGGGCCATGTGGACAAGTGATATAGTCTCCGATGGTCAGTTCGAGTTAAATCCCGCAGAAGTCATAGTGCATCAGCTGTGTAAACACAGCTTAAGTGTCTCCATACTGTCCCTGCAGTGGCCAGAGACAAATCTAGAATGTTTTTAAAATGGTAGCAATTTTGTCAAGAGGTAGCATTTTCCCCAGACATGTAAAATGTAACGTTTAAAGCTCCAACTTAGCCTGAAACAGCTACTGTTGTTAGGCCTGAGGGGGTAGAGGATGCTACTTGGCTACATATCTGGATCCACTAGTGGCAGTGGGATCCCGTTATAGCCAATGGACCAGTAACCTGGTCATCTGTTTTGTAGTTCTGAGATGTGAGGCCCAACATTCAGGACCCAGCACCCAGCTGACATCCTGACATGAACTGGAGCCTATACATGGGACTCACAGCACTTCACGGCATCCAAATCTGTTTAGCAAATAATAAGGCCCACCATGCACTACAGGACTTAGTCTCTATATCACTGTCACATCTCCCAAGCCAGTTTCTTCACAGTAAGCACATGCATCCTGGTGTGGTGCACAAAGAGGTTTTTCAGTCCCTACTGAAGCCAACGCCACTCTTCTTTTGCAGGGTGGTGGGTCATTCCACTATTGATATGTTCTGACTGTAAATGACGGCCAACCATCCTGTGCGTGTGCGTGCCTGTGTGCCTGTGTGTGCGTGTGCGTGTGTGTGTGTGTACCTGTATGCATATGTGCATGTGTGGTGGACTCACACTCACAAACACCTTTGCAAGTGAGAGCTAGGCAAACGAATATGGCATCAGCTAGCACTTACAATCAGTGCCTGCTAAATGAGGCAACACCTTCATTTAGTGGGGGCTAAGCTAACCATTCAAATATTGGCCTTTAAAGTCCTCCTTTCCTTTACCCTAAGCGGCAGTTAGTAATGTGGAAGAAAGCCCTGGGGCATCCTTTGTCATTCCGGGGCTCTGTCAGAGATTTGAAAATGTTTAGTGCTATGGGCAGCATGAAAGCTTTCTTGCAGACGGGTTTGCCTTAGATTGCAGGTTCAGCAGCAGGAAACAATTCCACTGAACTGAAAAAGCTCACAACAGGTGTGGAACTGTCTGCGGACTGAAACTTTGGGTGCTTCATCATGGCTTTGACTTGTAAAGCCAGCCGTGGCTGGAACCTCGGTGCCATGCTGGGAGATTTTATGGGAAATGAATAAAGATGACACAGCATTTGACACTACAATTGACACTAGGGCTTGAAAATGGTCCATTCACAGTGTGATACCAAAATGTTATCATTCTCCTCTTTTTTACAGGAGACCTCAGGGCATGTCCACCCCTTCCCCTCGGCATGTTGGTCAATTAAATGGTCATAAAGCAATTTGGGAGCAAGCCAGGGGGTGCCGGAGAGACACAGAGCATACTTTTGTGTGCATGCACGGCACAGCGTAGCTTCAGCTGCAGTTATTAGCTCTTATTTGATGTATTTAAAATGCTTCACCAGGATGCACAGCTGAGATGGCATCACAGCTCCATGGCAGTGTGTGCACTCGGGGGAGCTGCATGGGGCCAGTGCAGGCAGCAGACGGCCAGTACACACTGCAATAAATTACAGCCGGACAGGCACCATAAATTACAGCCCAGCAAGTCAATACACACAGCAAGTCAAATAAAGTTGTAGGTCCTTTTGTAATGCTGCAGTCTTCCCTTTCAGAGGGTTAAGCCTTACAGCATCAAGTTTCCTCTAATTCTGCAGTGCTACTTATTGGGCCAGCTACCCAGCTGGCAGTATGGCTTAGAGGTTAGAACAATGAGCTGTGAATGAGCTTGGTACATCCAGCAGACCTGGATGTGAATCCCGCAACCTACACTTGCATTTATGATGTGACCCTGAGCAAGGCCCTTGACCTCCCCAGTGTTCCCAGGTCACCCCTGAAAACAGGTATTGTGTCTTGTAGTCATTACCTGATTAACAAAGAATAATAAGAATGACAATAAAACAATTCATACAGATTTCCGTGTCATTAGTCCACCTTATAACAACCCCCGACAAAATCTCCCAAATCACCTGCCTGAGGGACAACCTGTCCACACAGAGTGGAGGGGGTTCATGTGGAGACCACAAGTCTGCTGGGGTTCTTCTTTTCTCAATACTCAACACATAGACAGTGGAGCTGGGGGCCAGCAGACCAGTCACTGTTGTACCAGGAGAGATCAGCCAATGCATTTTGACCCCCAAACACACTTCAATCAGTGAAGCAGCTGTAGTTTAAAAGGTATGATGCTGGTTGAGATTCTGACTACAACAGGCTTGCTCATAACACTTTTTGAACTCCATGTGCAGTGAGTCCCTGTAACAGAAAGCATATTTGGCACAAACCTTTTATTAAGCTTTGCTTAACAATTGAGTGCATTGCACTGTGCAGTTGTCTGGGCTTCCTTGCATCTCTAAAGACTCTCTAGAAGATGCATATCATGACCCTGTTCTGCTTTTATACCAATTTATAACTTTCTCTGAATAAACCATGTGTAACCCCCCTATAAATGGGGGTTCACGAAAGTCTTCCTTGGGTGAGCCTAAATGCCCACTGCCAGGCTGGTGTTCTGTGTCCTTGGGGATTTAAAAAAAAAAAAAAGTGTTAACATGCGAGTGCACTGTTACCCTCCATGCCTGTCTCTTTAAGGACTGCTTATCCTGCAGAAATAATAAATCTGGGTGGGGGCCACGTAGTTTTAGGCTTGAGTCCCACCTGGGCTGCAGGTTTGTCGCTTCTTCCTGCCATCGCTATTTGCGCAGAGGAAGCTCTGATAGGAGATGTAACTGTTTGCTGAGTATCTGCATTGAAAATAATGATGTTGTAGTTTGTCTAACCTGCTTTTCTTTGCGGCATGGACATTTCTGTGATGTACCACTATCTTGGTTCTGGACTGCCAATCTGCACCAATCAGTACCTTTGGGGGCTCTAAAATAGAGCCTGCCCCCAGGGGTCCTGTGGGAGTAAATTTCTGTAGAAATTGTAGTTTTCACCCTTTGGTGCCTAAATGGACCTGGAGGGGGAGCTCAAGCTGTGACCGACAGATGGATCGATGAACCGAATCTTTTGGATCACTAGAAAGCCCCGGTGCTGCCTACAGTAGAAGTCAGTGTGGAGTAAGAGTTGAGACAGTGAGCAGCTCGAGCATTTCAAGCAGCTGCTCCTGCGTAGAGTGCAGGGAAAATCGACAGGAAGGCTGTTTCTGGCCTGCTTGCTACCATCTTCCTAAAGTGAAGAGACTTAATCCGACCAACCGACTTTATCCGAATTTGTGACCTTCTTTCTGAATTGTGACTAATTTCACCTGAAGAGGACTGAAGACTTGCTTTTTTGCGATCGGCCTATCAGAATTTTCACCACCACCGCAGAGCATACGGTTTGCACAGGGACACTGTGAATTACAACCGGACTGTCATCCGGACTGCGGTATTTGTCTGCCTTTACTATAAGTGTGCTGAATGTGGACAGTGGATCGCGATTTGGTTCCCCACTTTGCTGAATGTGTCATGCTTGCTGGAAGCTGCATCCAGCAACCTTACCGGACTACATCCAGACTGTTATCTCAGTCTGGGCCCTGCCATCTTAGCCCAGATACCCACTCATGCTTCAGAGAAAGATCCAATGAGAGACCCTCACAGAGATTCGGCTCCCTGATCAACAACACCGAACAGGATCGCGCACCATGTCTCATTGTGTGGGCCCTGCTTCTCCTGGCATTCCAGCTCTTTATCTTGAGGTCTCCATTTTGTCCATCCTGCATCCAGTTTTGGGTAGCGTGAGTAAAACCAGGGTAGCTCCCTGCAACCTTGCTAGCAATCACAGTGTGTCATCTGATTCAATTGTTGAGCCATTCGGCTCCGGATTACAAATTGTGGGTTACAGTGTATGCATGTTTCTTTCCATCACAGGGCCCCAACCAGCTGCAATGCTGGTCTACCCCAGGCAATGCTTCAGGCTAGCCTGTAGTTCCAACTGGGTTCCCAGAATGTGTGTGACTGTGTTCCAGGGACCTTTGAGTGCATGCCTTATAGCCTGAATCAATCAGAACTACAATTAACCACCAGATTACTGCCCCTCCCTTGTTTACATCTCCCAATAAATCAGATCTGAATCTTTTTTTGCAGTTAAACTGGGTGTGGTGTACCTCTGTGTAAAAAGTACTGCATTAATGTTGTTTCATTGTTACAGGTCTTGTTTTCCAGGGGGTCTCCAGGGCATTTCAGCTGATCATAGCCCTGGTGGTAAGTGGTTACAAGGAGGCATGCACTGTGTGTTGCAAATGTATGTTGGTGTGGGGTAGCTGCACACTTAGCCAGGCCACTGGGGTAAAAAGGGGGGTATCAGTGTCCCGGAGGGCTGTACCCAAGGCAGTCATGAACCCTGTCCTCTGGGTGGAGGCACCCATTTCGAGAGCCCAGGCCCCTCAACCTACAGGCTACTGTGCAGGCAGGGGTAGTAACCCTCAGAGTAGCACCACCTAGGGGTTACACATGTATAGTTCTTGAATATCTGTGTATAATTCAGGATTATAAAAAGTCAATTAGGCTGACTGAACTACTATATATTCAAGAAAGTAAGTGATCTTACTTCACGAGGGCTCTTGCAGTAGGCAACATCGTTAGGACTAAGCCACCAAGTGCCAGGGCCACACGGAAAAATTCTAGCTTGCAGTATACAATGGGGGACCGCCCCCTGATGCTGGCACGTTGACGTCTGTTCTGGCATAAAAGGGGCAGTTCTCCACACCTGCTTTAGTTCTTTTCCCGCCTTTGATCTGCGCTTATCGGATTCCAGGGAAAATGTTGCTACAGTTGACCGCCATTTACCTTTTTCATTTGCTTCTTTTCTGTAAGTATTTGTTTTCTACCTTATGTCATCGACGACTTCATCTGTGGACTCCCACAAATCCAAGTGTTCCTGTGGAAAGTAGCTCCCCAAAAAGTACGCCCACTCCACGTGCATCATTTGCCTAGGCCCAGACCATGACACTGAAGCCTGCCAGTCCTGCCAAAAATTCAATCAAGTCACGCGGAAAAGACACCAGAAAGTTCTGGAGACCCATCTCCTGCAGCAGAAATTGGCAGCCCTGGAAAGAGAGCTGCAGTCCCGCACCATGGCTGGGACTTCTGGGGAGCCCTCATCTTCTAAGAAAAAACACAAGAAGCATTGGGACTGGGATCAGTCCACTTTGGAGTTACTGTCACCCTCTGTGGTCGCAACAGACCCGGAACCTTCCTCCCGTGGGAGGATCGGTCTCCTCTTCCACTCCAGCCCTCCTTCCCTCAGGGCTGCCGGTGATCCAGCTCCCTGTTGTTATCTCTGTGGTGGGTAGTGCTTGTGCAGTCTTGGAGGATCCCTTCTCCGCTCCACCACCCCTGTTGCTCAGGCCAGTCCTTCAGAAGAGTCCTGACACTGGTGGCCAGGTCGGTTCTTTGGGTGAGGCTATGGCTATTTCAACCCTCCTCAGCATCTTCACCGGATCCCATCCTGGGATCCAATGATGGTCTACCAGTTCTATGCCTGCTGTCACCCTTGAGGCCACAGCCTGCCTCTGCAGAGCCACTGTGGAAGGGGCTCCAGGCTTCTCAGCAACCACTGGTGTTCGTCTCTTAGGCCCCTCCCTGCCAGACACCAGCAGGGTCTTCCTCCTCCGAGCTTCCTTCTGGGGACCTGATGCTCAGTCATTCTCACTCAGACACAGAACATCCTCTGTCTCTGGGCTGCATGTCCCCAGCCCCACCTTCTCCAGTTCCCCCCATGGCTCACCAGGAGCTGGTTCCATCTTTGGAACCCTTGGGATTTTACCCAACCCAGAGCAACAACCAGTGCTGTCCCCGGTACCTCTTCAGACTTCGTGGTCACTGATTTGGACCTTCAGTCCATACCTGCTGTACACATGATGGGCTTGTCTGGGGTGGCATCAGGCCCTGATTATGGTCTACTAATGCACTAGCCATTGATAGGCTCTTCCTTTCGGCCGACGTTCCTTTGCTGGACATTGGCAGACTATGGCGCCCTTCTGAAAGCCTGGTGGGCATCGGCTCAAAAATCAAATATGGCTCATCAGTCACTGATGCCAGCTTCTCCTCTGCAGAGGGCTGCCCCTCTGTTGGACATGGAGGCCTCCCCTACTGATAGGGGCCATCGATTGGATGCAGGCACTGTCACATCATCTGGTATGTCGCCTCTGTCTCATATGGTCACAGACTTGGAAGGGCCCTTGCATGTCGCTTCGGATTCCATCGAGTCTCTGACCACCCCTCAATATTTACCCCAGGGGACGTATGGGTCAGGGATACACCTAAATCTGCTCCAGAGGACCTGTCATTCCTGGAAATGATGAAGACTATCCAGACATCCCAGGGGTGGTGTACAGAGGAACAGGACCCTCAAAGGCACCATCTTGTGCAACATTTGCACCTCCCCGAAGTTGACTCAGTGTTGATCCCACCCCTAATGGTCCCAAATGATGATATCTCTTCCATGATTTGGCAGCAACCAGTGTCAGTACCTGTCACTCCGAGAAAGGCTGACCATTTATACCAGGCTCAGGATGAAAAAGTTCACTTTGTCTCCCACCCTAAGGCTGACCCCTCTGTTCTTTCAGGGACACTGGTGAATAGTGAAGAGTCTGGTCATTGGGATTGCCTTCCAGACAGGGAATCCAAATTTATGGACTCTATGGGATGCAAGGTCTACGCCTCCTCAACCTTGGCCTTGTGGGCTCAAAACTACTTAGCCCATATGCTTATGCAGCAACAATCCCTCATTAGGAAGATCGGTGATTTGCTCCAATCTACACCGGAATCCCCTATTCGGTCTCAATTAGAGCACCTCCTTGCTTCAGCCTCTAGCATTGGTTTTTATGCTCTACGTGCCTCTTATAACATGGTAGATGCTACCGCCCACAGTGCGGCCTCTGCCGTAAGCATCAGACGTCATGCTTGGCTTCATCTGACAGATGTTACCTCAGCGGTCCAAGCTTCTATTTTGGACGTACCATTTAGGGGCCCTGTATTATTCAGGGAGAAGGTACAGGCATTACTGTCCTCTCTTCAGGACTTGGGAGCTTCCCTTTGGAATGACCCTCATGGGTTCTAGGGTGGCTCACATATTCATTCAGCCAGTTCTCAGGGGTGCCGTCCCCAGCTTTCAAAGATGAGGGGCAAGTGCAAGGTCTCTTTGACCACCACTGCCTCGGCTGTTAAAGCCCATAGGGTGGAGGTAGCAGTGCTACTGGCACTGGCTACTTCTACCTAAGCTCAGAGTTCCTTCCTTCCTCTCTTTTCTTTTGGTGGATCAGGGATCCTAGTAGAGGGAGGGCACCCAGTGCCAGGGAAGGCCTTGTCTCTTCCCTTTGTCTTCTCACAATTTTCTTCTTTCTCCCAGGGCCTCCATTCTGAGTGGGGTGCCCCAGGTGTTAACTGATGTCAGGTCCTGGCCTTCCTTGCTTCCTCGCTAAGTGAGGATTAGGCCTCATCTTCTTGCTCTCACAGCCACCCGGCCTCATATTTCTGGGGTTGTGCTGTGTGTGCTGACCACTCACCCTTGAGCAGATGTTTACTTACCAGTGGCGGGCCACTATCCTTTTCATTCCGCCCTCATTTCTGGGGGTCAGCTTTGTATGTTCCAGAGTGGGTGCCCTCGGAACCCTCCATCCCTGCCTGACTGAGATGTTAATTCCTCTGCTGTCATGTTAGGGCCTAATGCCTGCTCGCCAGCCCCTTTGAGTGGGTGCATGTTCCGGCAATGTTTCCAGCCTTTGGGATGGAGCATTTGCCCTTTCTTGATCATCATACAGGGGCTATTTCTTCCACATGTTTGAAGGTTTTTTTTCTTTCACACCCTTCATTGGTGGCCTTCCTTAAGAAGGGCTATATTCCCAGATTCTGGTCTAAGGGCTGCTATCACCAGCTGGGATCCCTCGCTGGCCCCCTTCCCTCAGATTTCTTTAGGTCTGTTACCCAATAGGCCTCCTGCATGGACCGTAGTCAATTATTTTTCCAACCAGGGTTAGGACTCCCTCAGGTCCCCTGGGTTCCTAGATGGTATCATCTTCGACCTCCCCTGGAACAGTTTTCCCTGCATGGACCTCCTCAGTTGTTCCGCAGACAGCCTCATCATGAATGACTACCTCAGGGTCTCCCAGGACCCAGGACAGCCCACTTTGGTTTCCTTTCATTTTCGGGCTCCCGGCACTACATTGGAGGCAGTATGGCACAGTGGTTTAAGGCTCTGAGCTGCAAATCTGGAGACCTGGGTTTCAATCCCACAGCCCCCACTTGCATACTGTGTGATCCTGAGCATGTCACTTAACTTCCTTGTGCTCCCAGGTTGCACCTGTAAACAAGCTTTCAGCTTAGTGTATCTCACCTGGTTAAAAAATTGAGGAAAAACAATAAACATTAGGCTTTTGCCTTATGGGCCCTCCATCACTTGGCATCTCAGACAAATCATCTGATTTTTCCTGACGTTGGTTATTGGAAATGACTTTCGTATGGTCCCAAACCCCGGAAGGATTCATCGCCATCACCCCTCCGGGAGGTCTCTTCTGGGCTTTCGGATTCTAGGCCCAACCCCTTCTCTTTTTCAGGGATTAGGACTGATCTTAAGTGAAGGTTTTGACTTTCCTTATAAGAGGGTGTCTTCCTATCGCCCCGGGCTTGTTGGATGACAAGGAACCTTATTCCTTCAGATCAGGCATCAGACATCACCTCTCGGGCATGGGTCTTCCTTTTTTGTCCTAATGGGGCTACGGTCACACTTTTTTGGTTCCTGCTGTTCCCCGGATCTCCTCCTCCTTCTACCACTTCCCTTCTAGGTGAGGGATGGACTTTGTGGTGCCTTTTTGCCAGGTACCTCCCTTACAAGAGATGTGAGGGACGGACTTTGAGGTCCTTTTTTTGCCTGCTTGCTCCTCTCCTTTTTTCTCTGTGATTTTGAGGTTTCTTCTTGGGACACCCCGACACTTCTTGCCTTTAAGGCACCAAGAGTTGGGTTCTACCAGAGTCTCCCTTTTATTCCAAGGGGAGACAAGGCTCTTTCTCCCAATGGGACCTTCTACTCATCGTCTAGACCTTTCGACTGGACTTGCACCTGTGAAGGGTATCTTTTTGGCTACTCTTCCCTTCGCTTCTCTTCTCTTCTCTTCTCTTCTAGGATCAGTTTCATTCCCTCAGTGGGAGTTCCCGTCAGGACCCCCCCTTATTCCTTGGGTTTATCTTCCCTCAGCTCTCCCCAGGGTTCGGGGACAGACCTTTTTGTCCACTCCTAGTCCCCCCTTCCAGTTTTGGAAGAGGTGTGACGTCGGGCAGACCTACCTGGACTAGGTCCAACTTATTTGTTGTCCCCTATTACTCAGCGACCTACAGAGGGTGCTTTCCTTCAGTGAAGGTGAGCCAGCATGCTAGGTAGCCTCTTAGCTTCCGCTCCCTTGCTGGGATTTATCTTTTCTATGGCCTCCTTTGCGTGGTTACCATCTGTATCTGTCTGTGTGTCTTAGCCCTGACACCCGCCTACTTTTAGAGGTCAGCCACTAGCTGAGGAGGTGCAATCCTCTCCCCTCCTCCTGGAGTTTTTTCCCTTTAGGTACTCAGTCCTAATGGTACTGCCTGCTGCAAGAGCCCCTTTGATGTAAGATAGTACAGTTATGTAAGAACTTACCATAACAGATCCTCGAGAGGAGCTCTTGCAGTAGGCACTTATTTTCCCTCCCTCCCTCCCTCCATCCCCCTGCTCTCTTTCCATCTCAGCTTCTTTAGGCTCCAGGAGTCCTCTTTTTCCTCCTGTTGGGCCTTGCTTCGGGAACTGAGGTGGGTGTGGGAGCCACCCCTTTTTCTTTTTCAATTTCTTTTTATCCCGTCTTACTACCCTCTTAGTACACTTCTTCAGACCTGATCAATCCCTGTAGATCCCCCCCCATGGTGTCTGCCCCTAGCATGCCAGGCTTACTCCGTTATCCCCCTACCTTACTGCTCTCTTCAGAGCACCTGCACAACGGGGTCTGCTCGTGGGTAGGTGATCGGGGCTAGGATTGGTCATCATCTTGGACCAAGAGGCTTTTTTTCTTCTTTTCTTCCCTTGGTCCCTCCTTCCCCTGAGGGCGCCGGCACGCAGGACTGATGTCCAGATAGACAGCGTGCTGATGCACATTATCATCAGATGCCCACAACATCCTCCCCTTCCCTCCCTGACTCTGGAGAGCCACCTGTGCCCCGATGCCCATGCCTCCACAGGCATAGGTGCATCGGGTGCTCAAAGCACCCCAGAAACCCACCCCAGGAGGAGAAGGAGACCATCTGTTAGGCCACTCTATCCTCCTCCTCCTCCCCTCCAACCCCCGGCGGCCCCGAGCCGTTCCTGAACCCAGGTCGCCGGCATGGCTCGAGGTGTGGTGTCCAGCACTTCAACCCTCAGTGCCACCAGGATGGCAGAACCACCCCTTTTATGCTAAAACAGATGTCAATGTGCCGATGTCAGGGGGTGGTCCCCTATTGTATACTGCTAGCTAAAATTTTTCCGTGTGGTCCTGATGTCTAATGGCTTAGTCCTAACAGTGTTGCCTACTGCAAGAGCTCCTCCTGAAGATCTACTGTTATGGTAAATTCTTACACAACTATACTTTTTCAGGTGTTGCATAGGTTTGCCTTCTGGCCAGGGCACTTCTGACCCCTTTTCAATTCCTCAGGCACCAGTACTCAAGCTGTATTTTTTTTTACCAGAAATGTTTAACTACATTCATAACCAACAAAATGTAATGGCTAGATATAATCAATTAGGTAGTACAGAATAACTTGCTGTTTAATCCTTTATGGTACCTTCAATAAGCTTTATGTGAAGAGACCTCACCGATCTCAAAGTCATGTACTTTGAAACCATTTGCTAACCAGACAAAACTCTGGATTTGTTGAATTTGTACTTTTTGACCTGGACAGGCACACTGAGCTGTAATAGCTCAGTTCCAGGTGCTTCCTGGGGGGTCGGTTACAAGGACCTGTTTTATTGACAGAGCAAATGCTGACCAGGGACAGAGGAGAACATCCTTTACTCGTACAATAAATGTCGCAGGATCTTTAACTTCCACATGGACAGCCACTAGAGATGGATGGAAGGGATTGGTTTAATGTGTCATCCTGAACTCACTGTGAAAGGGTCTTAAATTGTCTGCATGGCCAATGCCACTGACTGAAGCCACTGGGGTCGCGAGTGAGTCAGGAAGGAACCATGCCTCCTCCAAGCCACCAAAAGGGGACTTTGCCTTTCTGCCAGTCCAGCAGCATATGGTATCTTGTGCCATACTTCCTTGGCCCTTCCCATAAAAATCTACCAGTTCAAGCAGTCTTCTGCATGTTGTCTTCAGTTTTCAGCCTGTGATGGCTGCATGTTGGGCTGCCTGACTGATCTCCACTTGTCCCTTGTGCTGGACCTCTGCCAGTACTCACCTCTGCTGCTCCTAGTGGTAAGCCTCCTGGCATTTTTACTCCTTACTCTATTTCTTCCTGTTTATTATTACCTGCTGTATCTCACTTCCCAGTGCTCCCAACCCATCTAGCATACTTGTTTAGTTTGATAATGCTTAACTCTTCTTAGCTGTTATTGAGTGAGCACCATGCACACTTTCACTAGTGCAGTCTTCTGCAGTGTGCATATTGTTGCTTTACAAGCCATGTGGAATTTTGAAATTCTGATGGAATGGAATTCTGTGGAATTCTGGAAAATTCCACCTAATTCCATAGTGCAATTCTGAATTTTCAAAAGTGGAATTTTTTTTCACAGATTAGTTATGTGCGGTTTATATCAACCGTAGATTCCTTTTCCACAATCCAGTGAATATTATTCCATGGTTTACGTAATCCACGATTCCACAGTTTGCATAGAAATGCTTTGTGCAATTCCATGGAATTAAAACAGAAATCTAAAAAGCATTTTAGAAGCGGAATTGCCACGCCACGTGAATTCTGCTGGCGGAATTCCACATTCTGCATAGCTCTGCACCAAATTTTACTATTTTAGTTTATTTGCTAGTGTGCTTGCTTAGTCTGTAAATGTTTAACTCTTTAGCCGTTATTGGGCACCTTGTGCACTTTCAATAGTGCAGCCTACTGTTTACTGTCAATTTACACCTAACTGTTTTTTTATTTAATTCATGTTCTTTTGGATTTTTGTAATTTCAGTGTGTTTTAGTTATCTTTATTTGAAAAAGTTTCACCAGGAAGGACATACAGAGCTGTAATAGCTCATTTCCAGATGTGTCCTTGGGGAGGGGGATACATAAGAGCAAACGTATATAATCATTTACAGAGAGTGAAATCACTTAAACCATTACAAAGCAAGGTTTACATATTCAGATATACAGTTACAGCAAAAGTTACGTTATACATATTCATTGGTTTACAGAGGAACCAAGGCATAGAATGCACAAAGTGCTTATTAAACATTTCAAGAATGCGAATTTTGGCAGGAAAAGTGCTAGATCCAACCAGATTAGGTGGTCTGTACAGTTACTAGGATATGGGTAGAGTGCTGTTAGATTAGAGTAGGGATAGGGGGGAGATAGGTCAGCCAAAAGCCATTTGCCCCTTTGGGATGCAGAAAACCCCACAAGGGACAGGCAGGGCAAAATAGGCATGAGGGGTTATTTGCTCAAAAGTTGGTAAGGCATTGTAGGCGGTGGAGGGAAGAGCAAGGGCCCATGGGGGAGGTGGTTAGGTGAAGTTGCAAGAAGGAGCTACAGTATGTGGTGATAGAGAAGGAGCAATAGAGAGTTGGGGGACTGGGCAGAGTGGATATTTAATGGGAGGGAGTTCCAGATGTTTGGGACATGGTAAGAGAAGGCGGCGCACCCAGAAGTGGTACACTGGGGGGAGGGGCGAGGGCCCTGTGGGTGGAGTTACAGAAGGTGTAGAGGGGGGTGGGTGACTCAGAGATGAGGGAGTGTAGGTAGGGTGGCAGAGAGCCAAATCAGTATTTCCCAATTAAGAAGGCACTATGGGCAAGGCAGAGTTGTAGACTACATCTCCAAAGTCAAAGATAGGGAGAATCATCTTTTGGACTATCTCTCTCCAGGCTTCTGGTGGTAGGCAGCTGTGGTGTCTGTACAGGGCACCAAGTTTGAGGAAAAGCTTTTTGTGAATAGCATCCACATGCACCGCCAAACTGAGGTTTTTGTCGAGCCGTAGCCTGAGGTATTTGAAAGAGGAGACATCTTCCAATATAGAACCATCGAGGGTAAGAAAGGTGGGAGTGACTTTGAGCCTGGCGAGTTTCTGCCTGGTGGCAAAGGTCATAGAGACTGTTTTTTATGGCATTTAAGGAATGTTGCTTTGTGCAAAACCAGTGCTGGATGTTGTTGAAATCCAACTGAAGGCTATTCGCCACCTCTGAGGGGGAAGTACTGGAGGTGAATAAAATGGTATCTTCTGCATACATGTGGATGTTGACAGATGAGCAGGCATTGGAGAGGTCATTTAGGAATATAGAAAATAATATGGGACCAAGTACTGAGCCTTGGTGGATGCCAGTGTTGATTAGGAGTAGGGAGTAGGCAGGAGAGGGAGTCGCCGACCCGGAGGGACTGGGCTCTGCCCATGAGATAGGTCCAGAACTAGTTTGTTGTGAATCCAGAGAGGTCAGCCGCAGTCAGCTTGGTGAGGAGGAGGGGATGGGCAACAGTATCAAAGGCTTTGGCCAGATGGATAAAGATGGCAGAGGTGCTACATTCCTGATTCATGCCTGACAGAATGGAGTCAGTGAGCCGGAGGTGTGAGGTGGTGGAATGGGCCTTACAGAATCCAGACTGCAAGGGGGTAAAGAAAGAGGAAGAGTCAAGGAAAGGGGTGAGCTGTGCCAGAGCCATGTGCTCTTAAAGCTTAGCCAGGATTGGGAGCAGTGATATAGGGCAGAAGTTACTAGGGTTAGAGGGATCACCACCCTTTGGAAGGAGGACAACAGTGGCGACCTTCCAGACAGCTGTTACAGTGCCGAATGAAAAGGATAGGTTCAGGAGAGTTGCTAAGGGAGGGGCTATGGCGGAAGCTGAAAGGTGAAGCATCTTGGGGTCTAGGCCATCTGGGCTTTTACCCTTGTGGGGATTTAGGACTAGCAATGCCTGTTTGCCAATGTGTTTGCTGTATCTACTAACTATGCTCCTTCCTCCCTTTAATCTATTTCTTGTCTGCTCCCTTTTTTCCCCTCTGTGTTGCATTCCACCTCTTACTACCCACTTTTCTTCTAAACTTCACCTCCTACTCTCTGCTTTCATCATCCACCCCAGCCTCCTATCCTCTCCTTCTGTTAATGCCCATACTCTTTACAGGGCCGTCTCCTTTCTTGCTTCCCCAATCCTTTCTCCCCCCCCCCCACCAATAAAATCCCTTCTGCATTCTACTCCTGTTTGCTTTACTGCTGTTGCTGTGTGGTGATGTGGAGCTGAACCCTGGACTCCTCCTTCTCCCCTCCACTTCTAAATGGTTGAGCATCTACCGCCTTAATGTCAGAAGTCTCCTCCCTAATCTTGACTAGCTTAGGCTGTGGCTCTGCTGCAATCAGCCTGATATCATTGGCTTCCTCGAATCCTGGATCTCTGCTAGGATTAGTGATGGAGATATCTCCGCTGCTGATTATGAGCACCCCAGACAAGACTGTGGGAAGCATGGTGTCAGTGTTACTATATACATTGGTCATGGTCTCACCAGTGACACTGTACTCAGAGCTGTGCCCTTTCCTCACACAATGATATTCTGTGCAGAATCTCTTTTCTCTCTTCCCTACTTATTATTGCTGGTGCGGTCTATTTCTCTCAAAAAGCTAAGACTTGCGCTATCCGATGCCATCGCCACCCTTGATGTTCTGTCTTTCTCTGGGCTGCTATCTACTGAGGATTTCTTTTTTTTTTTTTACATGTAGTTTACTATTTTTAGCAAAAACCATGCCAGGGCATTGTGCATCATATGGGACATCAACATTCATGCCAGTACATTTTAGTACACAGTTAATTTAATTCCGTATTCCTGTGATACAATGTATGGGGAATCCAAAAAAACATTAATGAATCGGCTATTTAATTACATTGCTAACCTTGCTAATTCATATGGAAACTTTCAAATTGTTAAAGAGCATTACTTTAAAGAGGAGCAGTCACCATTAAGAGCTTCACACCACGCAGTAGGAGATTCAATAGCCTGCTGTACATGTTAGAGTTTATATAAGCTCTAAATTTTTATTTGCTGGTCCCTCTGTTCTCCTAGGACTAAGTACAATCACAGAGGACTGTTCTTAGCCCCAGGGGAAAAGCGGGATGGTAAAATATCTGATCGGAGCTCAGAAATGCTCTAACATGCACTGCTGGCAATAGAATCTCCCACTGCTGCAGTCCTGCTCAGATGTCAGCTGCAGAGGATTCTGGGATTTGTAGTTACAGAAAATGTCAACCTGTGAGTAAGCAAAACTAGTATGACACAAGCTACTATTCTACACTAAACAGTAAGTAAAAACAATGTTTTTGCACATAAAGTGCAAATTGGGACCAGCCCCACAGTTGGGTGTGGAGCCCCTGGTGCAGACTGTTTGCTGACTGTTCCCGTTTAATAGCGGCTTCCAGACTGCTTATTCTAAACAATAATCAACTTGTTGCATAGATCTGTGGACCTCCACTCTTGTACCCATCTGTCCCACACTTAAACAAACTCACTTGTCAGTTACCAATACATTTGAAAAAAAAAACTTACTCAAGCTATGACATGTCCTGATTATAAACATATAACTGGAATACCCACCTCCCAGAAATAAGAATGTTCCCTGAGTTTAAACAGCAGAGAGTGGAACAAAGTAGAAAACTTACCAGATCACATCATTTTCAATTCAAAAACTGCACTGCCCCACAGGAACACTGAAAGGCATGAGGAAAGAAGACTTGCCGTGGCACCATTTTGTAGGATAAGTAAAAGGAAATTTAATTTCAAGTATAACACTACAGTAAAAAGAACACATATCAATAAATGTAATTACTCCAGTCTTTGAAAATACTGAGCAGAAAACTGCTGATCCAAGGACACAGTCCCAAGTCCATAAACTGAAATAAAAAGAAAGTCCTGAATGTTCAAACTAATACTCACACCTCACCATCTGAGGTCTCATCTAGTTCCTCTCTAGCTCTATGAAACTCAGCTGTAGTCTTTACCACCCATGCCCCAGCATCTTTAAGATTAGTGAATTGATATTGTTTTCTGCCATAAACTATGCCCAGTCTTACTGGGGCAGGGAGGCAATGCTTGACACCAAGACTCCACAGTTGTTTTTGAACTACAATGAATTGTCTGTGTCTGCATCTTGAAGAAAAGGACCAGTTGGGAAACAGGTGTACTGTGGCAGAGTCCTGCTCTAAGTCCCCCCCACCTGGTGAGCTAATTGTAAGATAATATCTCTAGAGTCTATATTGGTAGTAATTAGTCAAATAGCTTTTGGCAGATCGGGTGTGGCAATCTGGCATCAAAAGTTCACATGAAAGGCTTTTGGGGTGTCTTGTGGATCCAAGTGATCCCCTAGAGGCAGATGATCCAATAACCAGGTACTGATAATTGTCAGGAGTCCATCTCCTTCAACCCCTTTGGGCATTCCCGCCACTTGAACATAGTTTTCTAGATCTTCATTCTCCAGTGCTTCTAATCTGTGTCTCACAGTGTTCTTTGTGGTTAGCTTGTCCACTGTGGCTGAAGTCTTTTGTGACTGGTCATCTGCCTCCTTTGCAGTCGTATATGCCACTTCAGTTTTTTAATCCTATGAGACCATCCTTTCTAGGACCTGTTCAGTCTTCTGATGCATATTGCAAACCACATTCAAGATGATCTCCCATGGTGGTGCCTCTCCGGTTGCTTCATTTTTCCTGGCTCTGCTGCTCCCCAAGGACTCTGGCAGGACCTGCTGTTTTTTTCTGTACACCACCACCTGTATCTCCTTTCAGATGGCCCATAGTCAAATCGCAATTAAGTTTTCTCAAAAAAGATGTCAAAATGTTCAGGGCATCCTTCTCTCTCCAAAGGTGTCAAATCTGATAATAGCTGAGCAGTTTCAATTGGTTAAAAAAAAGTGATTTTGTTCTTACAGAGTCAGACAGCCGAGGTGATGTGTGATCTCTTGCTAGCATGGCTCTCTAGCCCCCCTTTTGAGGATTTCAGCAAGACTTGGCTCACCCCATCAGCCAAACTGACCATTCAAAAAACTGAATCCATTAATTCCACCTAATTCATCATTGAGTCTACATGCCTTAATCCCTGCTCCAAGAACTATTCACTTATAGACTGGGTTCTTTCCTCTGTTTCCCACTGCAGCATTGCTGCTGTTGCCCTTCTGGGTGCCCTCAGTGACCACAGATGCTCACTATGTCCTCAAAATGCATCCCCGCATCCCCACTTAAAAATATTTGGTCCAGGTCATTTAAGTTTCTTAACATGAATTCTTTCTTGATGACTTCTATAGTAATGCCTGTCCCCCTTCTCAGTCACTACTGACATGGATCAGGCTCTCTATTCTTCCACTATAGATTCATGTCCCTTTGGGATAGACACACCCCTCTTGGGAGTACCTGCACCTGAGGTGTCCACCTTTCCTAGGTCTCTGCAGAGATCATTGATCTTTGTAGAGCTTGATATTCTGCCTGGTGCCTCTATGATGCATAGAGCTCCACTGATGACTTGTTGTGCTAGAACTGGCTTAGAAATTCTTGCACAAAGGCCACATGGAAGGCCAAATCAAACTGTTTTGCAAGAAACTTCCAGAATATCTTTATTGCTCCTTAAAATTTCTGGAAGGTGGTTGATTCGTTCCCTTTTTGACCCCAAGTTGACTATTTCTGCCCTCCCTTGTGGAAGCACCCTCATTCCTAACCCCTCCCAAGTTTTTTACCACCTGTGGCCTTTTGTTGCTCCCTATACGTCCCCCTCACACATCTCTTAACACCCTCTACCTCCTGTCTGTCTCCTTTCTCCTTTTTTTCTTTCTTGCCCATCCCATCCATGACACTATCGCTGCACTTCTCTCTTTAAATCCCCCAGAGACCATAGCCCTGACAGACTGGACCATATTTTTGTGTACCTCTCTACTTCTTTGATGTGTGCTCCTCTTTCTTCTCATCTCTTCTCAACCCTTCTTTCAGCCATCCCTCGAGTGTGGCAACAGGCCATAATTCTCCCCTTCACAAGACTGCTGACTCTTCCACCCTTGGGAACTGTAGCCCTATTTCCCTGATCCCTTTTCTTGCCACGCTACAAAAATATCTTGCTTTGGCTCAGCTATTGGCACCTCTTACTGTCTCTCCCCTTTCCATTCTGGGTTCCAGAAATCACATTCCACAGCCTTCTCCCTCCTCCCAGTCACTGACTCCATTTTTTAGGGAATGAACCAGGGTCACATTAATGCTGTCATTTTCATTGACCTGGCAAAGGCCTTTGACATGGTACCCAACCCTCTTCTCCTTGACAAACTGAGGGAAAAGGGACTATCTACTTCGTCAGTAGAATGATTTTATCCCTGCCTTTCTAACTGGTTAAAGTCAGTCCAGGTTGACAATTCTTTGTCCCCTTCCTCATCTTCTCTGGGGTTCCCAAAGCATCTATCTTGGGATCCACCTTCTTCTATCTACCCAAGTGACCTGCCCACTATCTGTGTCAAAACAAAACCACATATACAATGAGAGCACTAGTCTCTTTGCCACTGGTGCCTCAGTGATCTGGTATCATCACTTTAGCATAACTTCAATAATGTCTGATGATGATTTGACAGTAGCTAATGGTTTAATGCCAAAACAAACTGTTTCCTTGTCCTTTGGTACTCCCTCCTAGCTTTTAAAATGTTAGATGGTACCTCACTTAAGGAGGTTTCTCATTTGAAGTACCAGTCGGTGTATGGTTGGATCAACTCTTAGACACCTATACCCATATTGGTGCAATCCATAAAAAGCTCCCCCAAAAGGTGAGGCCCTTCATCACAACAAAATCTTGCCTATACTTCCTTGTCTGCTGTGAGATCCTCCCTAAAATGACTCTTCTGCTTTTTGACTATGTAGATGTGGTCTACAGGGCTGTCCCGAGTTCCTCCCTTGCCAGACTGGACATTCTTTTCCTTGCTATCTGCCATTTTATTACTGTACTAACTTCTTCCCCTCACCCACCACTGCTCATTCTATGCTAAACTCTCTGTCCCTCCACTTGGTCCAGGCACCACCCTTATTGCACCTCTTTTTTCTCCAAATTCTGAATCACCTCCTTCCCTCCGCCACCCTCTATATCTATTAGGGTGTGCAAGTTATGAATATTAATTCTCAAATACCATGAATGTTGAGCTTCCCAAATGTTCAGCCAAATAATCAAAAATTTTCACTATTTGCATCTGAATATTTGGGACTTAATATCAAAATATTTCTCCCTCCTCAGGTGGCTAGGGCTTGTCTCCTGGAAACCCTTCTTCCCAATTCTCAGCTTTTACTGCCCACCTTCCCCTTGGACAGTGTTCCATACACAAGAAAGATCAAAGTAATGGCTATAGCCAGCTCCTGGAACCTTGCCAGGACCTGACAACATCTTAACAATGACACCCTCATCCATAGCCCAACTATACACATTGCTTATAATAGCAGTTATTAGGTCTGTCCCCTTCCCCTTTGATCCCAATATTTGATTTGCTTCAGAAAGGCATTGGTGTATCCTGGCTAGTCTTATTCTGCCCCCTGCTATGCACCCAGCAACCTGCAACAGAGTGGACACAATGGAAGAAGCAGACAACATGGAATCTGACCTTAGAATGCAGGAGGATTGGTCCAGGGACTGTCAGTTACAATTTAATGCCAAAACATGTAAGGTAATGCACTTGGGAAAGAGGAACCCTGGAAAAAAGTACACACTGGGAGGACATCAACTTGAGGAGACACAAATGGAGCGCGATCTCGGCATAATCATCACTGACAAATTAAAGGTGAGAAAACAATGTGAGAAAGCAGCACAGAAAGTGGGTGGCATCCTATGATGTATAAGTAGAGGTATTTCTAATTGAAAGAGGGAGGTTATCATGCCCCTCTACAGATCCTTGATGAGGCCACACTTGGAGTACTGCGTTCAGTTCTGGAGACCTCACCTCAAGAAGGACATTGACAATTTGGAAATGGTGCAGAGAAGGACTACTAAGATGGTGCATAGACTACATCACAGGTCATATGAAGCAAGACTCAGGGAGCTGAACCTATACTCCCTTGAGCAGAGAAGAAACAGAGGGGACATGATTGAAACATTTACCGTAAGTACATGAGGGAATTTAACGCAGCTATCTATTTCAACAGATGATCTATTTCAACAGAACATGGCAGCACACATGAGAGGGCATGATATAAAACTGGTAGGAGGAAGGTTCAAAAGCAACATCAGGAAGTACTTCTTCACAGAAAGAATGAGAGCCCCGTGGAACAGCCTGCCCCAGGAGGTGGTAGCATCAAAGAAAATCGGGGAGTTCAAATTCACATGGGATAGACATAAAAGACAAGTTAGGATGAAGGCTGCATAGGGAGGGGGTTAGTTTCTAGGGCAGACTAGATGGATCGCATGGTCCCCATCTGCCAATACTTTTCTTATGTTCTTATGGTTTTAACCTGCTCATCACTCACTCATCCTTCTGTGTGGATTAATAATTGAGTAAATGCTAGCAGTCAGAGCTTTTTGTTCCTCAACCTTCTTCCCATGGCTGGTGATCTGCTTACAAATCCCTGCTCTTTGTCCCGAGATGTTGTATGGTGAAAGGCACCGGGGCCATCCAAAGCATTGCTCCCTGGCTGTAGAATGCTCTTCCTCTCAACCTTCGGCAGTCTCAGTCTCACCACAGTTTTAAAACAGAATATCAACACTATCTATACCTTGCTGATACTTGCACTTGCTTTGACCCTACCTAGACTCCTTAGTCTCTCCTGTACTTTTTCTCTCCTCCAGGATATGCCCTCTGTTTCTGCATTCATCATATACAGTACTGCCTCTACTTATTTATTACTCGTATTGTCTTTATGCTACATTGTTGCCGTTATCCTACACTGTCTGTTTTACTTCCTTAATGTGTACTCCTAATTAATGTATTTTTTGTAGCACTGCCGTACTGTTTTTCTATTTTTCTATGACTGTACTTATGTGTCACCACATTGTTTCTCGTTATTACATGTTGTACTCTCCCGGGTCGTGACTGAAAATAGTCATTTTATGGCTAGTGCACCTACCCGGTAAACAAAAACTAAATAAATAAATAATGAGGAAGGGGGTTGGGCAGTAGTGTCAGTAGAAATGCTTGGTCACCCAACCAATTAGGCTCTGCACAGCTAACATGGCGCAAGAAAATTAAAATGTACTTTCACGATTTGTGTTTGGATATTTGGAAATTAATATAAAAAGGTTTCTCCCTCCCTTGGTGGCCAGGGTGTTGTCTCCTGTCCACCCTTCCTCCCAATTCTCAGCTTTTACTGCCCACCTCCCTCTTCCCCAGTGTTGCATACACAAGAAGGAACAAAGTGATGGCCATGGCCAGCACCTGGCACCTACCCAGGAGCTGACAACATCTTAACAGTGACACCCCCATCCATAGCCTGACTACCCCCATTGCTTAAAATAGCAGTTATTAAAGCTGTACCCTCCCCTTGAGCCTGATGTTTGATTTGTTTCAGAGAGGGGCTAGTGTATCCTGACTAGTCTCAGTCTGCCCTCCCCCCGCTATGTACCCAGCAACCCACTCTGCACTCACTTACTCTTACGTGCAGATTAATACATGAGCAAGTGCGAGCAGTCATAAGTCATCATGAGAAGGGGGGGGGCAGTAGTGTCAATAGGAATGCTAGGTTGCCTAACCAATTAGGCTTGGCACAACTAACAATGTGTAACAGAATTAAACTGCACTTTTTTTTTTAAACCTGCTAATCAGATTACGGAAGTTGTGTTTCATACACTGTATCTACACTTGGGGTTTCTTGCACAGGTTCCTCATTATCAAGGGGTGTCCAAATGCCAACAACGCTGAAGAGGGTTTGCGTTCCTGCCTGGTCTGCTTTCCCATTGGAGGTGGGCCACTTGCAAAAATGAGCACAAACCCACCATGTTTGAGCCAAACAATCTCCTTGCCCTCTTCAGCTTGAAGAAATGGCTTGTATGAAAGCACCTCAAGATCAAAGGTTTTTGATAACAGAAAGTCTACCTTCATGAGGCAGAGGGATCAGCTAACCCAAATTACTGTAGTTCAGGTTTCATGAAGGCCATTACAGTTTTCTTCCAGTGTGCCTTTGCTGCTCTCCCCCGTTTCACTGTGTCTGTCACTTTCTCTTGCTTTTTTCCCTTTTTTGGGCTGACACATTTCCTAATTGGCCCGCAGCGAATTATTCGTATGTATAATCTTCTAAAAATTTCTTGTGCAGGCAATGCAAGTAAATGCTGTGCATGTTTAAAAGTCATTTCCATAAGTAAGTGCAATTTCTCTGCTGTTTGCTCCTGTTTAATGAACTGAAGTCTTGTTTGCATTCCTCCCAATTTCACAATGAAAAGCGTCCAAGCGTTGGCACCAGAATTACTTGGTCCAAATTAAAACCCGACAAAGCTTAACCAAAAAAAAAAAAAAAAAAACTTTGACAAAAATTGACTTTTTGAAAAATACACGTCTTCGAAAAATTCATCTAAATTTATTTTTAGAATCTGATTATTATTAATATTACAATTTTGGTTTTATTTAAATGAAGTTAATGGCAATAAATGCAAATGCCTGGAAGAGGAGAATAGTTAACATTTATTTATTCTTGCTGTTGTCTCTTGCCTTGCTAGTGTCATTAGAACAGCTCGCTGCGTCCCATTCTCTCCCATTAGCTGGGCTATCAGAACAGCACAGCATGGCTCCTTTCTGCGGCCCACATACCGCTCTCTCACATCAGCTCCCAGACGCAGCTTAATGACAGCAGAAGGAAACAAAATCATAATAATAATAGATACGAATTTATTGCCCACAGATCTCTGGGAGAAAAAAAAAACACTCCAAGCCCATTAAGATGCAGTGTCCCCTTATCCCCTTTCAATGTCTTTTTTCAGGCCAGCTGGCAGAAGCAGCAAAAAATGTTATGTTAACCAAAGCTACCATATCACCTTGCCAGTGAGTGGGCACACACATCCACAGTCATCTTATTTTCTGAATATTTCTAGTTTAGACAAAAATATATTAATCTATTAAGAAATGAAACTGTTATGATGGTGAGAGCAATCCAACCTGAGAGTAATACAAAATGTGAGGAAAAGACTGCAACACTAACGTCCATGTTCTCTAAGGGGTTGGTGGTTGTGTGTGTGTGGGGGTGAGCAAGTAGTACTACTTCACCTGGAAAATCTATTTCCTAGAAATGAGACTACAGGTATTGGCATGACTAATCCATCCTATTCACAGGCTACCAACACCCTAAGTCAGTAGCCTGGTCCACAGAGTAGCACAATTCTAACCAGTTACCGCAGCCCATAAGCTGGGCACGGATGGGGCAGTAGGCTGGGGGCAAGGCATAGCAGCCTTTCTGGTATGCATTAGAGCAGTGAAAGCAATAAAAGCTTGAATCCTCTATTACTGTTGGAAAACAGAGTTTAATGTACTGTCACTGGGAAATGGTCTGTAGAGGAGAGAGCCCTGAAGTTTTAGAATGAATGTTAAACTATTTTTTGCATCTTATCCAGGACAATCTGTTTTCAGGCAGGACTATATGAGGAAGTAGATAGGGTTGTGATATATTTATCAGATGGTCGGCCAACACTGGGGGACCCGAAGAGTCAAGTCAACTACAAGTAAAGAGAGCCTAGTGCAGTCTCAGTACAACCGCTGCTGGGCAGAAGGAAATATTTCAAAACAGCAGGGGTATGGAATAGTAAACAAATGCTGCCTAGGAGGCAGCATCACTTCCCATGTTGGAAAAGAATCACCAAAAAGCATGCAAACATTAAATGCCTTTGTTCCTTTTTTTTTTGATTACAGGGTTTTGTAGGCAGGTTTACTATTCTGTGCTCTGAAGTTCCTACATATATGCACAATTCTGTTAGTCAATATTGTTCTGACTGCTGGGAGGTAAGGGTAAGAGAAGTTGAGCCTCGGCATATTTGATACAGCTTTGATTTGATACTTCTGACTTTAGTTAAACTTTGATTCTCAGTCAAGACACTTTGAGTCTGTGGTATGAGAGTCTAGCACAAAACACAAGTAGGGCTGTGTGACAGCCCACCATCATCACTCCCCCTAGCCAATCACTTCCCACCTTCCAGCACCCTCCCCCATTTGCCTAGTTTTTGTAATGAAGATTGTGGGAAAAATGAAAATTCAGAGAGCGACTCAAGAACCAGGTAGCCAGTTCAGAAACCTAACTGTGGAAATGTAGAAGAACTTGGGGTCCCTGAATCTGCCTGCCACAGTGATGTCTGAGGAGTCTCTAGACAGCTGGATAGTGATAAGCAAAGGGAGTCACATCAGCCCCAAAAATCCTTCACCCCACCCAAATTCTGTTGCGTATTTCAAGACCAAACTAGAACTGTAGTTAGCTAGTGAAGGGAGGCTGCAGAAGGTTTCGAGGTAGAGGAACAAGAAGAACAGTTGGGACCCTCACCTGCTTCCACCCCCAGTGCCCTAATGCTGGACAATGGGGGCTCCCTTGATGTCACAGAACTACAGAGACTGAGTCAAGAAATAAAAAGTGTGATAGTACAATTGGGTAAGACCAGCCCACCTTCCAGGAGACCTTAAGGATGCGCAGACCTTGTTGCCTCCCCAGCCATCCTCTGAAGAATCTGGACTAGCTTGTCCTGCTGGTTCTGAGTTTTACCAATGCCTAAGAATTTTTTTCTGGCATCATCCCCACCCCAGCTGGAGAAGATGATTATGAAAGTTGGGTCGATTATCCAGTCCCGATGCTACATGAATGGCAATGCACAAAGCCGGGAAAGTGTGAAAGATTGGCCAAGAGTCTGAAGGAGCCAGCATTTGATGCCATCTAGTCCTTGCATGCCACAGACCCAGAGGCCAATATGGATGAATGCCTTGCTGCCCTCAACAGTGTGTTTGGAAGTACAGAATCTTATGATGACTTGTACTGAAAATGTAAGACCACCAAATAATGCCAGGGGAGTCTCTCACTGCCTATTCACACTGACTGGAGATGGGCTACAAAAAGTATACTACAAAAGTAGGAGACAGTCCAAGGATCTGAACAAGGTGAAACTACAGTGGAACATGTGCTGAAGGACACCCTATTTTCAGAGTTGCTGCTTTTAAAGTTATGTTTAAGTGAAAGATAAGCTGATCCCCCTTCCACCAAGTCCTGCTGCAGGAGGTTAGAGAGGCAGTGGAACAAGAAGAACAGTGGGGACCCTCCTCTACTTCCACTACCAGTGCCCAAGTGTGGGACAGTGTGGGCTCCCTTGATGTCACAGAACTACAGAGACTGAGTTGAGAAATGAAAAGTGTGGCAGTCCAACCGGGTAAGACCAGACCACCTTCCAGGAGGCCTGGACCTTTAGTCTCCAGTTTGTCTCAATTAGTGTTACATCAACTTCCTCAAGCAAGGGAGTGCGAGCATCAAATGCAATTTCACTGGAGGAAGTCTATGCTCAACTGATCAAGCTAAAGAAAATGATGGGAGAATCAGTGAACCACCAAGTACTGCAATTGCCTAGGACCAATGCCTGAGATAAAGGGCATCCATGGCACTCTCCTTGTAGAACCCCTCAACAGAAAATGCATATAGACAATGTTTATTGCCACGGTTGTGGCAGGGATGTACACATCAAGAGATAGTGACAGTCAAAAGGCAACTTCCCAAGGGTCACAGACTGACTACTCAGTAAGAAATTAGCCAAGAACCCTGTCAGGTCTCTGAACTTTGGTAGACTCCCAGTAGAGGAGTGCTCTGGTGCCCTGGGAACAAGTACTTTATAAGCAACCATTGCTAAAGCTAGAGGTCATGTCAAAAACAGTTCGTCATATACCAGAGCCAAAGTGTCAAGGAATTGGGATGAGATTGTGGGTCCACTGCAGATGTAGAAGCTCGAGTGGATGGACAGCCCACTTGAATTCTCCTGGATAGTAGCTCCCAAGTCACTATGGTGTTCAAAGACTCTCATGATATGTATCTGTCTCACAAAAAGTTGGAGTCTTTAGGAGGCTTGGATGTGTGGGGTCTCAGATAAGCTTCATACCCACATTTGGGCTTGATTCATATCTGGATTTCCTTCCTGGTGAACACTGCAGGAATTCCTACTGCTGTAGAGACATGTCCTTGGTGTGCCCATGAGCTAACATGCGTGAAAAGATTCAGATCATTGTAGAAACCATTGCCCATATGTTCCACCGCCTGGGTCGGTTGTGCAAAGAGTTTGAAGCTTGACAGAAAAAAGCCTCAGTGCCCCCCATGGACTTGTCAGACAAGCATACACTCACAAAGCCACTGCACTACCTGAGGATGAATCTGTGGGAACTGTTAGATGCCAAGACTGATCGGAAGTGGTGTTGTCCCCCAAATCAGAGTGTGCCGTCAAGGGAGTAATGCACCTCATTGGACCTGCCACAATCAGCTGCTAATGTTGCAGTAGCCCAGATGAAGCCAGTTTGCCAGATAGCTCATAGTAAACCTAGCATGCTGTGCTGCCCACTAAAGTTCATGCATATGTCAGACAAGTAACAGTTCATGTGACAAATGTAACAGACCTTCCAGTGACCATCCGAAGGGGATGGACCCTTATCAGGGTCTGGTGTACAGATGTGACCATGCAGTGACAAAAGAGAGATAATGCAGCTCCAGGAAAATTACATCCTTCATGGTTCAAGTTTGGAGACCCTCTTTGCCCACAGATTGGTGGAACAGAATTCAAAAATAGTTGGCACAGCAGACCAAAGTTTTCTCTCTGAAGGAATGGGATGTTGGTCATACCAAGGTTGTACAGCACTACATCTGAGTCACAGATGAGAGACCTTTTTGAGAGTGGTCAAGACAACTGACCCCCACCAACATAGATGATGTCTGGAAGCACTTGTAGTAGATGGCTGCAGGCATCATTCAGAAATCTAGGAGTCCCCATGTCACCAAATACAGTTGTCCAGAAGAAAAGTGGGGTTGTCAGAATGCATGTGGACTACCAGGTGCTAAACAAAGGACCTGTACCCAACCAATACACTGTGCCATGAGTCTAAGATGCCCTAAGTTGCCTGAATAGAAGTCAGTTGTTCAGTGTGATGAATTCAAGATCCAGCTACTGTCCAAACCCCATGACCAAGCAATATTAAGAAAATATGGCATTCATCTGCCCCCTGGGGTTCTATGAGTTCCTCTGAATGCTTCAAGGGATCTCAGGGGCACACGCCACATTCCAGCAGCTGATAGGAAGAGTAGTGGGTGACATGAACCTGTTAAAATACCTTGTGTACTTGGACAACATTGTCATTTTCAGGAGAACCCTAAAGAACATAAAGCGCAGCTGTTCAAAGTACTTGACAGGCTGGAAGAGTATGGCCTCAAGCTGTCCATTAACAAGTGCCAGTTCATCAGGACCTTGGTCAAGTATGTGGGTCAAATTGTGTCCCACAATGGCATCTGTGCCAGTCTCGACTATTTCTGGGCCATCACAACCACACCAAAACCCACCTGACTGAGAGAACGGCAGATTTTCTTGGGATTTTTTGGCTATTACCACAGGTTAATTAATGAGTACACCAAGGTTGTCAAGCCTCTTTAGGACCTGACTAAAGGGTATCCTTCTGCCAACCAGAAAGACAAGAGGGTACCACAGTCTACTCTTGAAAAGTTTGCTACAGAGTGCATGAACTGTTAGTCTCCAGATGGACCTGAACTTGTCCTGAAGAAATAAACAGACAGTTGACCAATGCCACTGTGTTGCTCTATGCAGACCCCAGAAAGTAGTATGTGTTGCACACAGATGCCAGTCTCAGTGGTTTGGCAGCAGTGTTGTATCAGAAACACCCACAAGGACTCTGGCCAATAGCTTATGCCATTCACAGTTTGTCACCATCAGAAATAAATTATTCTGTCCACAAGCTTGGCATTTTAGCACTGACATGAACAGCTGTCAATCAAATCAATGAGTATCTGTATGAGGACCATACCAGAGTCCACACTGATAACAAGCCCCTCTCCTATGTGCAGAGAACACCAAAATCAGATGCTGTAGGCTATTGTTGATTGTAAGCCCTCTCGAGATATGATTACTCTGTGGAGTATCACTCCAGAAAAAGCAACATTGATGCTGACGTGCTATCCAGAAAACCTCCCCCAAGGGTGCCAGGGACAGCATGGATCTGAATCCCAGAGACTGCCATTCCAGCTTTGTGCAAAAGATATGACCCAGGAGAACTGACAAACCCCAGTCAACCACCTCGCCTGGTGGACAGATTGGGCACCTCACCAGACTGCATATCCAGGGCCTATTGTAATGTTATGTCCCTTGGTAAATCTGCTTTGCCACAAATGAGTACTTAGAACTTAAAAAAAGAACAAATGGAGAATCCTGCAATCCAAGACATTTTTAGAACCCTCCAATTAGGGAGACAGCTAGAATTTGTCATAAGTGAATCATCCTGACACCTCCCTGCTACTGAAAATGTGCAACAAATTAAAAGTGCATGAGGGAGTGATTTACAGAGCACCACAGAACAAACATGGGCCAAGCCTAAAGCAGTTGTTGCTGCCAGTCAGATTAAGAAAACTGCCTCTCAAAGCCTGCATTATGAGTTGGGACACTCGGGTGTTGACAGAACATTGGACCAGGTTAGAAGGAGGTTCTATTGGCCTTCAATGAGTGCAGAGGTAAAGAACCATTGTAAAAAATGTATGAGATACATCGAGAAGGAAACGATGCCCACCTGTGTAGACCCTTTGTTGAACATTACCACAAGTGCTCCCGTGGATTTGGTTTGCATTGACTTTTTGAGCTTGGAAGCAGACAAAAAGAATGTTACTAACATACTGGTGGTGGAAGACCACTGCTCTAGGTATGTCCATGTGTTTCCCATGAAAGACCAAAAGGCCACAATTGCAGCCAAGATTTTGGTTGAAAAGTATTTTGTTCATTAAAGACTGCCAAAAATCAAATTCATTCCAACCAGGGTCAAGAGTTTGAAAGCCAGCTGATCAAGGAGGAGTTGTCTCTCTGGGGAATTCAGAAGTCACAGACTACTCTCTATCACCCCCAAGGTGATCCAAAGATTCAACAGAACCTTGTTGAATATGTTAGGCATGTTGGCACCCCATAGAAAAATCAAATTAGAGTCAACAAGGGAGCATGCTTGTCCATGCATACAATAGGACTCTCGGGCAGACTAGATGGATCTTGTGGTCCCTTTCTGCCATCAATTTCTATGTTTCTATGACTCACAATGACACCAGAGGGCCATCCCCATATCTGTTCATGTTTGGAAGGGAGGCCAAGCTCACAGTGGACCTTGCATTTGGAGTGCCATCCGATAGAGACAATTCAGAGACTGACACCAAGTATTTTCAAAGACTAAAACGTCAGTTGAGCAATGCATACAGACTGGTTGCAGAATTGTCTACAAAGAGAAACTTGGCAAACAAAACCAGATGTGACAAATGTGTAAGAGCTCATGAGTTGCTCCCTGGAGATAACCTTGGTTTGAAATTTGGGGTTGCCCAGAAAGCATAACATTGTAGATCAGTAGGGCAACATCCCCTTTGTAGTCTCAGAAAAATTTGTGGAATTGCCAGTGTACAGAGTTTGCCCAGAGAGGGTTTCCAGTAGAAGTAAAACTTTGCACTGCAACTATTTGCTTCCCATTGGATAGCTGGTCATGCCAAATTTGGACAATGACCAATGTCCCTCCCCACAGAATGGAAACCTGAGGTTCTCATAAACACAGAAGCAAAGCTAGCTGGTTACCCCTCAACCTAGATAACTGCCCACTCAGGCCTCCAGAAAGGCCTTCATCTGAACCAACAGCTAATGTAACAGATTCATCTGATGAAGATGATGACCTTATTTATTATCATTCCACTGTGGACATTGCCCAGCTGCTAAATGCTTTTGATGATTGCTGGATGCCAACCACTCCACCAACACAGTTCAATCCAGATGCAGAGTCTTTTGAACCCCCCAGTAAGTCCATTTATCCCTGAAGTAGAGCATGTGGAAGATCATGTAGAATCTGATCAAGAGCCAGATGTTGTAGTTGAACCAGATCATTCCAAGGAACCACATTCCTTGCCCAGAAAAGAGGGACGTTAACCCTCTGTTGCCCAGGAACCAGAAGTCCCATTGCAACATTCAGAAAGGCCTTGAAGACCCATTTTAAAGCTCATTTACGACACTCATTGTGCCCCCACTGACCTGCCCCTTTATGTAGTGCATTGTAGAAGCTATATCACACCCCAATCCATACCCTGTATTGTGTTCAATAGTCTCAGATTATAATGTGGAAATGGAAAAGAACCAACTGTCTATATAGAAATGTCTGTGAAGCCGTTGTTAATTCCGAACCTGTTGTTATTGTTATGTTGCTCTGAACCCTGTGACTAGCCTTGCTAGGAAGCATTTGTCTAGGTAGAACTGTTAAGTGTTGTTGTTGCATGTTTTATGTCTTTCAGATAAGCATTGGATGGATCCCATGGAATTGCTGGGATGACAATTTATGACCTGGGGAAGGTGTAACCCCCTCCTCTGGAGGGGGCTTTCCTGGATAAGGATAGCTAGGGAACTTGAGCAAACTGGATGGACCTTTGGTCTTTTTCTGACATCATTGTCTATGTTTCTATGTTTTTATTTTATCAGCATCATTCTTCTTTCATTTACCAAACTGAAAAAGGACAATTTCCAGGTGCATGTTGTGGGGAGAGGGAGGTGATACAAGTGGAAGTTGAAACAGTATAACAAACTGATGAAGTACAGATGAATTGCAAATATAACAATGGCGAAAACCAACAAGAAAATGTATGGGGCAATGATTAGGAATACAAGAAAATAAGTGAGCAGTACAAAATGCAAACATATTGTCATAGAACTGAAAGGTACAAAATACACATTAATTGGGTGGGCAGAATCTAAAAATTATGAAAGTGCACTCACCAAAAAGGAACTCAGAAGCAATGCATGCACCAAAGAGGGTGCAGGCATTAAGGTTGTCACTCTAGCTCTGTTATGGGGAAATTTAAGTCAGTAACATGTATATTTCTTTACTTTTATGAAAAATTGTGTCTTACCCAAAACTAGCTGTATCCAAACATATACTACTGTCAATGCTACCTGCTGATACTTTGTATATACTGTATTATTGTATCTCACTTTATTTGTATTATTTCTGTTTTCTTGTGTGTTGCATCCCATATATATTGTCCCTTGTTCCTTGTTAACAAACCCAGGTCCACCTCAAAAATGAGCTTGCTCAATGGTGATTGCCTGGTTAAATAAAGACTTTGATTGATTGATTGATTGATTGATTGATTGAACATGGGGGATGGAATAGGTAAGTAAAGGTTGGGGCCATAATATGTGCCATTAAAAGATGAGCAGCCCACATACTGGACTCCCTGAGACAAGCTGATGTCAGTACTTCTGTTGTTGAGGTTGTCTGATGTCCCCAGGGAAGCACTGCATGGTTCTGTACTGGTGGTCTGGGTTCAGCATTGAATTTGAGGAGCAGGGATTGGGTTCAACCAGTGCTGGGAGGTGCTGTGAGCCAGTCTGGGGTGGGAGACACTGAGCACTTGGCAATGCGGTGCTCCCATGAGGTGAGCCATGGAGCCTGTTCCCTTGTAAGGCCAGATGGCGGTGCATGCACCCAGAGCATCATTTCATGTCACCACTAAGGTCACGCAACATTGCTGGGTACTAGAGATGCAGCAAAGTTTAAATCTGCTTGTGTAGTCGGGGCGAAGTAGTCCACTTTGAGTTGCTCCGCAGCTACGTGAAGAGCCCCTAAAAACCCGTCACTTTGCATTTTGCCTTGTAATTATGGTAATAATGACTTTGCGTTGCTCACTTCACCTTACTTCACATTTTGTACTTTTTCTCATTGTAAGACTATTCAGCCACACAATAAACATTTATGATGATGACGATTAAAGGTGGAGTGAGAAGTTACAGCCCACACATCACATGGCTCACACAGTCTTGGAGTCTGCAGGTCACATGCTTCAGGCAGGAAGTGGATCATGCAAGAAAGTGAGTTTCACTTTCGTCTTGTAGGAGAAAGAGCTGGTTGAAAAGATAGAGAGAGGAGACAATATCCAAAAACTACTATAAACCTTTTAATTTTTGTGATTATTAGCTGATTTGTTTTGTATTTTAAAAGTCTATTTGTTGTCTGGATTTGTGTTTGTGCAGTATTTCAGTGTAGTATTTGTTAATTGTTAAATTGTTTTGTGTGTCTGTGTGTGTGAGAGGGAGAGAGAGAGAGACAGAGAGAGAGAGAGAAGCAGGAGACCAGAATGGAGGGGGAGAGAGGTGGTTTTCACAGATGTAGTGGAGGAGATTGCATAGGTATATGCACACGTAGTGGCAGGCTGCATTTGAAACAGAGCACCATCTTGACTAGTGCCCCCCCGAAGCAGGAGGTAGTGGACTTGGTGCCATGGAAGCACCACATCTGGTGGCACCTACCAGTGCCCCCCAGTGCCACCACCTGCTAGAGCCTCTGTGCCAGCAGCTCAGCAGCAGAAAGTCATGGAGGAGAAGCTGCAGCAGCTGCAGCAGCAGCAGGTTTCCGCACCCCCGACCCTAATTGTGCAGCAGCAGCCGCCGACTCCAACACCTAGGTACTCCCCACCTGTGCCCGGTCCTCCCTGCACCTCATTAGTGTGGTAGTTCTTCACTACACTGCCTGGGGACAACAGTTTAGTGAAATGCAATCTGTGTGGTGCGGTGGTGTGCCGTGGCCCCAAAGGAACTCACCTGGGCACAGGTGGTCAGTGCATCCACCTGTACAACCACCACCATGTACAGTGGGAGGCTAAGGTTGTGGAACAGGACTGGAATGCACCTGCTGCCCTGCTGGGCAAGAGGTGGTAGCATGGCATCCACCTGCACGTGGTGGTGTGAAGTGAGGGAAGGCCATGAATCAAGCGGCTGCTCCTCCACCACAACCTGCAGCAGGTGATGGTGGCAACCCTGTCCAACTACCTGCCACACAAGCCAGTTTGGGCCTGATGTGGAGTGAGTTGGAGGCTGTTAGCCACCGTCTTAACAACACTGAGCAGCAGTTGGAGCAAACTGAGGGGCACCAGCTACAAATTATGGGGATGCTTCAACTGCTGCTGTCCCAGCATAATGTTGATCATTAGTTTTAGTTTGTCCTTGCACCCACCACCCTCTCTGTGAAAAAGTAGTTCCTGATGTTGCCCCTGATCCGTCCCCCCCCATCTTCAACCTTTGCCCCTTCTTCATGCACATCTCTTTTTCTGGATGATGCTACCCTCTTGTATGTTGTTGATTCCCTTTCAATACTTGATTGTTTCTATCATGCCTCCTTGCGGTTATATGTAATATCCTTTAGTGTCTCTTCGTCTGACTTCTGGTGCATAATCTGCAACATTTTAGTTGCCCTCCTTTGTACAGCCTCCCTCCTGTCTATGTTCTTGCAGAGATATGGTCTCTATAACTGCATGCTGTACTCCAGGGAAGGTATCACCAAATATCTGAACAGAGGGATAAGAACTTCTGGTTTTGTACTTGATTTTAAGGTGATGCCTCGCCAATGCATCCCAGTATACCCACAGCCCTCCTTACTGCCTTCTTTCATTTCTTTCCTATCTTTAGATCATCTGATACAGGTCACTTTCCATTTTTGTTTGTTGTTAGTACCTCTCCCCCCCCCCCACACTGTGCACTGTTTGGTGTATAAGTTTAAGTTTGTGTTCTGTCTTTCTTTCTCATAACCTGTTTACCCCCCAAAAATTGTAAGAACACTGCCCAAAAGCAGTTTAAAGAAAATAACCTAAAAAAATTGTGTCATTCCCTTCCTTATATTCCTACTTAATAATCTGGTCCACTTGGTCCACAGTTGATGATGGTACAAATAATATATATGTTATATATTATTTATATCATGAACAGTGGACCAAGTCAGCTATCATATATGTTTTCAGGGGCAGGGTGGGGCTGGGCAGTGGGCACCTGACAGTGTACACATGCTGTTTAGCAGATTATTGAACTGCTCACTGCTGCTTTTCCACAAACACCCCATGACAGGAAGAAAACATTACTGAGCCCCCAAAAATATTTCCTGTTGGTAAACAGAGATTATTAAGTAGGAATACAAGGAAGGGAAGGGCACCATTTTTTCAGGTTATTTTCTTTAAACTGTTTTTGACCGGTGTTCTTACAATATTTTGGCTGTTGTCAAAATGTCCCGAAAATGCCACAGTCCAGATGAAGAGAAATAACATGATAAAATTTAGTTATTTATTTATTGAATTTTGATGACCGAGTAGGCCCACTGGGCCCCGGAGGTCCCTTTTTCAGGGGTGACCCAGGAGTTATAGGACTAGTATGGTACACATTTAGTACAGATATAGCATATGGCATGTGACATGTTAACATATATATATAGCAGTGATATATTACATGGCAGGTAAAATGTTCAGAAAATTCTCAATTATTTCCTGACGCACTGCGTGCACCCACTCTGCATAAGTGTGGCCCCAGAAATGGCTGCTGTCAAAATGTCCCAAAAATGCCAGAGTCCAGATGAAGAGAAATAACATGATAATTGGAGAAATCCCTTTACTGGCACCAACTATGCACTTCTGCTGTGTACTACTACCACGCCCATGGCCACTCTTGCCACTGGCAGCAGTGCCATGCCCAGAGCATCTTTGCATGCACGTATTTTTGCAGGTATTTTTTGGGATTACACAGAAAATTCACAACAAATTGAGATTTCTGAAATTTGAGGTGGATGGGAAGCCAAAAACCAACAACTGTGGCTTACAGATGCTGATTGGTCACTAAACAGATGCAGATGCACAGATGCAGATTGCGCACTATAAAGAGATGCAGCCGCGCAGGCACAAAAACACCTTAACCAGTGGTCACACAAATCCAAAACTGTAAAAATAAATGATATCTTTTGCCAGTTGGGGAGGGGGGCGCTGCAGTAGCAGTTTGAGATAGAAGGAAGCAGTAAAAAATACAGCAGATGGATAACCGATTCTGAGTGCTGCAATTACTGTGTGGCACAATAAAATGTGTCTGACTTGGTGGCACGCATACACACTCACACACTACAGGTAATGCGCAGAAAATTTTACAGTTCAGTACACTATATAACCAAATATTTTAAATAGAATGAAAATATGCACTGCACCACAACAAGCAGAAAATAATTATCAAAAATTTCTTCAAATATTACTGTGTGTACATAAACACACAAATACTGACACACAGTAGTACAAAACAGTTAGAAAGACTGCCTTTCTCATGTGAATTTCACTCCACCACAGATACACCCCTCCCCCCCAAGCACACTTCAACAGTGTCTGTCAGTACACAGGCTGAATGTTCTAAATTAACATTCAAAATACACAGGAAAACAATCAACACTCAATGATCTAAGCACAGGAGGGTTTCCTACAGTCAATGTACTAAATTTGGACCAAAATAATTGGATCAAAAGTGATTTTTTAAAGCTTTTTCGATGGTTTGATTCTCAGAGCTCTGAGAGGAAACTGTCTCCAGCTTTCCACTACATATACTACACAGAACTGAGGCTGTGCAAGACAATATAGAGCCCATGTGACCTGCCATCCCATGAATCAATGCAAAATTCACCTCACATAGCAATAAACAGGCAAAGCAAAGCAAAGTCCATTCAAATCAATGGCACTTTGCGTCAAAATTAAGGGGAAGGCTGTAATACAAGGTGAAGTAGCACACAGCACATTTAAAACAACACACAAATATGCAGGCAGAGTAATTTGCATCGCGTTGCAGAGCACTACACAGATTGAGGAACAATATGCAAAGTGCTCCACATAGTGAAGCGGGAGCACTTCGTCCACCTCTACTGGGACCCAGGAGGGACCAGAAAGTAGGGAAAAAACACCAGTCCCCATAAGAATGATAGATACACCAGGCTGCCTGCAGTTAGTCCACTACTACTAGATCCTGGAGCTTGTTTGGGGGTAGATGGTCTTCACTCAAAACCCCCACCATTAGGGATAAGCTGTTTGGGAAGCAGGTTGCAGAATCAAACAGGTCAGAAGCAGTGTCGGATTAACAATGGTGCCAATGGTGCTGCGGCATCAGGCCCACACTCGGAAGGGGGCCCACAGGGCAGCTGCAATGGCATTATTTAATTCTGCAAAGTGCCCCATGCTGATACTGTGGCTGCGGATGCATGCATAAGTCGACTGTCCCTCTTTGCCTATCAGCGGCGGTGCAAAGTCGTCAGTCATATCACATAATGTGGAGGAGCAAGAGTGCGCGAATCATGCAACACACTACACTTTCCCATCACTGGCTACTCAGTTAGTGAGCTCTCTCATTGTCTTGCACTAATGCAGCATGTGGGTAAGAATTTCGGTCTCCCTTGAAATGGTCTTGGGTGGAAGAAGTAGCTTGATTGGTGAGCTAGCTAGCTAGCTATCAAACTACTAGCTCCCAGGGCCGGATTAATCTTTTATTGAGTGAGAACTCAAGCTGAAGCTCTCGGACCTATGTGAGCAGCTCCTTGTTAGTCGAACGGTGTCCTTCATTACTGTCCAACTGGCCATTCTGAGGCATAAAAATGGCAGGAAAAAGAAGTCCCATTCACTTCAATGGGGTGCGTCCCCACGCTCTCCCTGGTCACACGTTATTACGTGCCAGAGTGCGGGGGGGGGGTGTCAGCTTTACTGGGAAGTGGAAGGGATCAGCTAGCAATCCCATTTGGACAAAATTATGATCCCTTCCACAAACAAATGTCCTTAAAAGAATGGAATGAAAACTAGCTGGTTAGACTATGGGGGACATCAGTTTCGAAATGATGTGAGTGAGGGTCATATATCGGAACCTCCTGGTAGCTTGGACATATTTTCTGCAGAATTATGAGGTGTTGCATTTTTTTCTACCACTTTGGAATAAAGGAAAATGCTGCCCGTGCACATAAGCTGCTGAAAATAGTGTTTTTGTAGATGCAGGGATTTTCCCCATGCTAGGGAATTGTGCACAAGGACCTGGTCCCTGAGACATGACAGCCCCTCTGAAAATCAGGCCCTCGGACTTTATGGGACCTCAAGTTAACATGTGCCAGTGTAGATGACTTAAGTCCCTTGCACTATTTACGGGGACAGTCAGACGCTCATACTGTAATGAACATAGGGATGCAAATACCCCACCCCCCACCAATAAAAGTAGTCATTGTCTCAGTCCTGTCATAAATTTTCTGCTGAGTCAGGAGGAACTTAACTGTCGAATTGTATACACATGCACTCTCACACTCGTTCTCTCTCATTCTCTTGGTTGCTCTCTGACACTATTTACATGTTTAATTAGCTGTAATTCTGCAATACCAATTTAGGAAGGGGTAAGATTACCACAAAATACATAGGCAGCAAAAAACACAGTCCAGCTACGCACAGCATGGGCAGCTTGTTCATTGTCTGAGGAATAAAACAAATTAATGCCAAGAGCAAGCAAGAGGAATACAACAATAACGTGAGTACCTGATAGTTGGATGTGTTAAGGGATTCTGCACGCCCCAAACCCCCAGTTTGTCAGCTGTGTCTCCTGTGTAAAAGATAGCTGGTACTATCTTCATAAAATACATACGTAGATAAATAAATGAAATATTAAGCAGGCTGCACACTTACCTTTGAGGACGGAAGACTGGAAGGCTAAAGGTTCTAGCTACACACCAGGAACCTGATTTAAAATCCCAGTACTGATATTGTAGTGCAATAGGACGGGATTACTGCGCTCCTGAAGTGGTGTGTTTTGAATGAGATGTTAAACTGAGGTCCCGACTGTCTGTTCTGGTGGTTGTTCAGGTGGATGTTAAGGATCCCATGGCACTTTTCGTAAAGAGTAGGAGAATTTCCACCCTGAGTCCTGGTCAAATTTCTCCTATTCACTAAAAATCTCACCAACAGCTTAATTTGGTTCAATTTCAGTTGGTGTCTGTCTGTATCTCTTCTGGGATGAGGCTGAAAACAGACAAAATTGCCTATCCCTCCTTTCACAGTCAACAAAAATAAAATAAATAAAAAATAACTATCTTTAGAATTTGCCATACAAGCGGAGTGTATTTACTAATGGGTGGGAGGAGGGCCAGTCTGATCAGTTATAAGATGGGGTAGAAGTTTTCTGCATGCTGACTGGCCAGGACCTATGTGTTGCAACGGTACTACCAATGGGGGAAAACAGTCCTGGAAATCAGGGCACATGACAATAAACAAATCCGTGTGCCAACACATAAGATCTTAGCAATTTAAATGGACAGCCATTTTTTACCTCCTTTTGCATTCTAAACCTATTTTTTTCCACAATAAACTACTCCCCCCCCCAACACACACACATATAGTAACAGATCAATACAGGGACAAAAAAAAAAATCTTCCACTAGGGGAAGGACGTTACTAAACCCCAGTATTGTAGATAGCTACTAGAATAGTGTAAATAGTACACAAAGGGTTAACATTTTCAATAATCTTGTAGGAGGAAGTAAGGACTATAAAAAGGGGGGGGGGAGAGCTGCCATTTTAGAGAAGTTGGTCCTTGGGGAGCCTCAGCTGCAAAGGGTTTCCCCAGTAGGCCACTGGGGCATGACCCGGGGAGCTGTGTGTTTGAACCCCTGTGGGTAAGTCTCAGGGTTAGCTGCTAACCATTGATTGACAGAAGAAGCTGGAGCTTAGCACCAAACTAGAGAGCTGCTGATTAAATATCTTGATGGTCTTGTGTTTCAGAGTCCACACCAATGGATCCATTGGAACAGGTGGTGGAGCGGCATTGTCTAAAGTATCTGTTGCAGTGCACACTCCTTGGTACCAAGACCCAGTGCTACTGCTAGGGTGCCTAATCCCATGTAAATCACATAAACAAAGGCTGCAACACTCCTCTGCTACTAACAACAGGCCCAAAGTAATGGCCAAAAATAATGAAAACATCAGATAGAAGGCTTTAATGCAATGATTTATTGTGCAGCAGACACTTGCAAAGCTATAGAAATCTTACTGGAAACACTAAATTTGCTTGTTCGTAAAGCGAGCCTGGTGTGCAGATTGGTGAAGTCACCAACAGCCCTGAGAGTTCTGCCTATTCCTCAGTGGAAGTGCTACAGCCCAAGTCCAGTGCAGATGGAAGAAGTACAGTGGTACCCGCCAAGATAAGATGTGTGTCAGTGTGTCAGTTTTCTGCTTAAGTCTCTAAAATATGGTAGTTTTACTAGATTGTGTGAGCTGGTAGTTAGTAGCAGCTGCAAGCAGCTGACAGGGACATTTAAAAACACATTGTCTGTTTTTTCCTGATTTTGACCTCACGAGCCAGAGGTGTTGTCTTCTGGGGTGGGGGCAACTAGCCAGATAGCGACTACTCATGCCTGCACTCATGACATCATGACTGCACATACACAGAGTCGTCAACCAGTCTATGCCTGCATTCTGCCTTGGAGCTAGAATTTGATTTTTTTCAGCAGTGAAGAGGCTGAAACAAGACTGGTCATCAAAGCAGCAGAAGGCAGGGTACCCGTGATGAGCAGGTCATTAGGAACTACTAATTCCACCCCCTGCTCAATATATATGTGGACTCACGATGCAGCTTGCTGGATATAAACAGCGGCAGCACCATTTTGCAGCAGTGAGCTCTTACCTACCAGCAAGAGAGCAATAGATGTCCCATGGGGGCCACCGCACACCTGCCTTCTGGACGCTAACAGTTATGGACTGGATCCATGGACTGACCACTTCAGAGGTGAGTGGAGCAAGCAACAAACAGCTCAGAGACTGCATACATAAACACTAGTTTACAGCCCCCTAACGAAGGCCAGCCGACACCGTGATGGAAGCGAAGCTGCCAACCCATGATCAGATCCCAAACAACCTGAATAACTCTGCTTTGTGTTCCTTTCAGTGCTAAGGAGGTGGGGAGTGTTTTGTTGCTGTGGGCAAAGTACAGAGGGACTAGAAGCGACTGAATGGTGATCATTGAGTCACGAACCTGAGGTACCACCAAGCACTGAAGCAACAGTTATAAGTCAAGGTTGATAGCAGAGAGGAAAGAAGAAGGAGGTGTAAGAAAGAAGGAGCTGAAAAACTCCAGTGTGCTCTGCATTACAGATGAAAAGTTTTTAAAAATCACGAAATAAAAAAAAATAAGAGTCTGAGGATGAACTTGGAGAAGTGGCACTGTTTGGGGTTGGAGGCAGGAGGAGGAGAGTTCAGTTACTGAACTGAGTCTGTGCTGAGGAACTGGGATGGTCAGAGGTTGAGCACTGAGGGTAGCACAAGATGATTCGTTCAGTGGTAGAGCAACAATGCTAGGTAGTTGAAGTAGGCACTCAAGTATATAATGGCACTGGCTGCTGTAGGTCCATGACATCATGCCAGAGTAAACTTCCACTACTAAATATTAACGCTATTATACTGAGGTGACTTACCTTTGTAGTTTTCTCTAGTCTTTTTCAATTATTTTTAGTTTGTCAGCATCAGGCTTTAATGATGCACGATGGGGAGAGAAAGTTCAGTGAGGTGCTAATTTGCACAGTTCCAGGGCAGAGGGCCTTTATCACTTTAACTAAAACTCTGCAGTGCCTTTTTGCTTCTACATGGGCACTATAGATAGGCATTCCTATTGGCTCAGAGGGCCTTAGCTCACTTTAGAAAATGGGCTTCAAAAATACAGCATCCTGATTGGCTAAAACTCATTGTTAGGCATGCATTTATTTTTCAAATATTGGTCAAAAACAAGTGCCAATTCAGGGTGCCCCATTACTTAGTGTACCATTGGGCACCCCGAATTTTCAAATGGAGCAGCCGCCATGTTTTTTGTCTCTCTAAAGGGTGACTGAGTGAGACAGCCCCCCACCTGAGAAAAGTCACCTCCCCCACATCCTGTGTAGCCAACCCATCACACACCCACTATTACTTTCATCTGAAGATCTTTTTCTACCAAGAAAAAGACAACTTCCTTTTCTGTGACCCCGATACTGTCTCCTACAGCCCAGCTCCAATGCACAACCGTCTGTAAACCACAATCTCGCTGTGAAGCCTGACGTGCTAACAGTGGCTCTCTTCCTCCTTGCCACGCACACAAAAAAAACTCTTTTTATACTTTGTTTTTTTTTTTTTTGTTGCTAGCTCACTTGACCTCCCTCCATCTGTAATGCCCGACGTTCCATCCCAGGTCCTACCAACCACATCGCACTTCAGTAAAAATTAAATCAAAAGTAAAAGAAATTAAAACAATGTAAAAAAACAAAACAAACACACTCTAGTTTTTCTTTGCAGTCAGGGAGACAGAATAACAAAGTATTTTTCCCCACTTGTGCTCATATCGATGGGGGGTGATGGTAACCATGACAACAAGCTCAACATTTACAGCTATGGAGGCTCCACTGGGACAAGAGTCATTAGTTTAAAAAAATACACAGTAGTCAAATGATGCGGAGGAATTATTTTATTGTAAATAAAAGCAAACATCGAAGATTTTAAACATTTTCTAATAAACATTTTTTTTTCACAAGTGTAAAATACACTGGCATGTTTTCTCAGCACAATTATACCCTGTGGGGTGGGTGGTACTGAGCAATACCGGACCTTGCAGGGGCTATGGCATCAGGCCTCATTACGCCCCTGGGCAGTCTGGTATTGCCTAATACTGCCCACCCTGTTGGGTATTATTACTTACATCATGTTATCCTGTTAAACCTATTAGTATGTGTGTGTGTGGTCGAGCTGGGGGGAGGGAGATTGGGCTGTGCAGCTAGGGCTGGGGCCAGGGGACAAGGAAGGAATTAAAAATTTGCCATCTCGTCACTGGCAATCTCCTTACTGCCCACTGTTCTATACATGCACAGTACTGGCAGTCTTTCTACTCCCCATACACTGATTTATATCTGTACAGCACTGACAGTTCGTACTACGCCACTGTTCGGTGTTTGCACAGTACTGGCAATCTCTATACTGCATCACCTTTCTATATCTATTAAGTACTGACAGTCTCTGTACTGCCCCACTGTTCTATATCTGTACAGTACAGGCAATCTCTGTACTGTCCCACTTTTCTATATCTGTACAGTACAATCAATATCTGTACTGCCCCACTGTTCTATATCTGTACAGTACAATCAATATCTGCACTGTCCCACTGTTCTATATCTGTACAGTACAATCAATATCTGCACTGCCCCACTGTTCTATATCTGTACAGTACAATCAATATCTGTACTGTCCCACTGTTCTATATCTGTACAGTACAATCAATATCTGTACTGCCCCACTTTTCCATATCTGTACAGTACAATCAATATCTGTACTGCCCCACTGTTCTATAGCTGTACAATACTTACAGTCTCTGTACTGCCCCACTGTTCCATACATGCATGATACTGGCAATCTCTGTACTGCTCCACTGATCTATATCTGTACAGTACTAGCAAACTCACTTTTGCCCCCAGTGTTCTAGATCTGTACTGATCTAACAAATTCACTATTACCCAGACAGTTCCATTTCTGTGCAGTACTAACAAACTCACTATTGCCCTTTGTTCAGTGTCTGTACAGTACTGGCACTCTCTTGACAAACAGCTTGATTTATATCTGTATAGTACTGACAATCTCTGCCCCACTCAACTATATACTATATCTATGTCACAACATACCCAGCACAGGAGCCCTCACAGCAGGGGAAGGAGCAGTTGCAGAGCGCTAATAGGTAATGTTTCCTCTCCAGCCTGCATTTTAGTGAGGGGTGTTAGCCCGTCCCTCCTGCCCAAGTTCGGCCCTAAATTTAAGGACCTCCCTGGTCATGTGACTTCCTGCTTGCCCTGTTTCTAAGTCCCCAGTTTGCCATTTGCAGGTTATAGGAACCTGCCTCTAGGGGGACCTCCATATCTCTCAGGCCACTTACTCCCACTATCCTATTCACCTCACTGTCCTCCTGAGTCTTTCTATCCCCACCTCTCCTCTCTATCTCCTCCAGACTCCCTATCCTATTTTACTCTCAATCCAGCTCTCTTAGACCTCTGCTCCCTTAGACTTTGCCCCCCTTCTTTTCTAAGCTTATCACTACCACCACCACCCCCCTTGCCCTTCAGTGCCATTCCGGCCACCACCTCTAAGAGTCACTGCTGTGCCCTTTGTTCCCTGCCATTTGCCCTACACCAGGCACCCCCCTGCCCCTCTGGCTAAGAGTATTTCTAGCTCTTTCCCAGAGCTGCCCACTGCAGGATTGGTACCTCTTGCACCAAAGCCCAGTACACTACCACTGCACCACTGAGCCTTCCACAATTATGGCTGCCTCTCTGTGCCCCATATACCGGCTCGGGTTCTCTCCCCCCCCCCCTTCCTGCCAGTTAGCCTCCCTTACTTGCATAGCCACTCTGGTCTTCTGCTGATCACCATTGTCATCCTTCTTCTGGGACTGTCCAGCCCTTCACCAATGGCACACCCCAATGGTACACCCCACAACACTGACTCCACCCACTCCCCTTCACGGTACTCATGTCCACCCCCTCACCCATCTCCCAGCTGCGCCTTCCACCACTACCCCCCCGCCAAATGACGTTCTTTGCCTTCCCTACCTTTATCACCCTGACCATCCCTTGCACAGTCAACACCCACACTAAGAAGCGTCTTGTCAGTACCAACAAGCAACTTGTTCTGGCCCTACTCAGGATCTTTACTTTACTGCTCCTAATGTCAGGCAATGTGCATCCCAGTCCGGGTCCCATCGCAGGCAACCCTTGTTCCCCATACCAGGGGCTCAGAATGGCTGCAATGAATATCTGCAGCCTGCTCAAAAAGATGGCAACCCTACAATGCTGAATGCTGCAACACCAGCCAGATGTTTTAGCCCTCACAGAAACCTGGCTGTCAAAAAAGACCCCGGACACCTTTGTCACACTTCCAGGCCTCATCCTCTCCTGAGCTGACAGAATCGGCAAGCGAGGTGGGGGTTGTGCATTTCACATCTGAGACTCCCTGCTATGCCAAGCCTTACCAGCACACTCCCTGGAGCACGGAGCACAGGCCCTGACTATAAAGCTCATCCCAGACCTTTCTAGAGCCCCTATAACCATAACTGTGGCTTACATCCCTCCAAAGAAATCAAAACCAAGCTATTCACTCTCTGGCCAGCTATATCACCAGCTTCCCCTCCAAAACCAAACACATCATTCTAGGGGACTTTAATGTGAACTGGCTATCCAGCTCAGCCTCCCCCATAAAAGACCCCCTAACTGCACTAGACCTGGCCCAGTTAGTTACTCAGCCTACCAGGTTAAATCCAGGTAATGGTTCCAGCACCCTGCTGGACCTACTATTCATCAATCGACCAAACCGAATCATGAACCTTGCGGTACTCCCAGACTCTCTAAGTGACCACTGCCCCATCCTCTTCACCTGGTCATGTCAGCGATTCGCGCCCCAATCAAATAGTTTTACCTGACTCTGATTCAAAACTGGAGGAATTGCTAAGCTAAGGCGGCATCTAACCCAGTGTGACTGGTCCCCAATCTGTAACGCCTCTACTATAGATGAAGCCCTTGACTACTTCACTCGTACATTCAGCAAGGCGTGTGATAGCTTTGCCCCCCTCTCTAAGGTTCAAGCCAAAAAGTGTAATGCCCCCGGGTCACTCCAGCTCTGCTCTAGCAACTAAAGACTCGAGATGAGCTATGGCACAAAGCTGTAACCTCAGGCAGACAGGCAGGCCTACAGGGCGGCACACTAACAGATGTATCTGGGCCTTTAGGATGGCCAAATCTGACTACTATAAGGCTACCCTTGCCTCCTCATGGGGGAATGCTAGGTTGTTCTGGGACAACTTAAAGGAGCTGAACGGAAAAACAAGATTACCCCCCCTTCTCAAATAACTGTCAACAATGACAATACTTCAGACCCACTTACCATCGTCAACTGCCTTAACTCCGCTTTCTCGGACCTAAGTGCAGTTCTCCCAAACAACTTCTTTGATCCCGTCCCCGGGACCCCAAAACCAAGCACTGCACACACCCCCTTCCGCCTCAGGGCCATTTCAATGAATGAAGCGAGGCCATACCTTGCAAATGCCCTCAGGGGATCTAGTTACTGCTCAGACTCATTTGACATGAAAATCCTTAACTTGGTGCTAAACTCGGTGCTCTCCCCCCCAACTGATCTAATTAACCACTCCCTATGTCTAGGGCAGTTCCCAACCTCCTGGAAGATGGCCACCATCACCCCTATACTGAAGGGTGGGGACCCCACCTCCCCCAACAATTACCGGCGGCCCATCTCCATTCCCCCCCCCCAAAAAGCACTGGAAAAAAATCATTGCCACCCAACTCACTGACTACCTACTAGTGCATAACATACTATGTATGGAACAACATGGCTTTAGAGCCGGACACAGCACAACCACTGCCCTTATGGAGTTCTCTAACTTCCTGCACAGTGCACTAGATAAAAAACACCTAGCAGGAGCTGTTTTCATAGACCTGTCGAAGGTTTTCGATACAGTCTCTCACCCCTTGCTTATAAGTGCCCTCTGCCTTACTGGTCTGTCTCCTGGACCCCTCACTTGGTTTACAAGTTACCTCTCGAGTAGGTCCCAATGTGTCAAGATTAACAGCACCCTCTCCTCTACCCTACCAGTCCACTCTGGGGTCCCCCAGGGCTCCATCCTTGGTCCCTTATTGTTCAGCATCTACCTGAACACCCTTCCTAAATCCTGCCCAAGTAATCTGCTGCTCTATGCAGATGGCGCACTACTTTTTGCCTCCCACCCTTATTCCACAGTCCTACAGTCCTCCCAACAACTTACCTTCAAGCAGATTGAAAACTGGTTCACTGACTGTAGACTCATGGTCAATGTGAAAAAGACCAAATCAATGCTCTTTGCCCACTGACAGAGCAAGGACCATGCTGCCCAGTTAACAATCTTCTCCAAAGCTCATCTCCCACTGGAACAGGTCCATACCTATAAATACCTGGGCCTAACATTCGATCCCTGCCTTTCATTCCACCCCCCATATCAGTAACCTCTCCACAGCCATTAACATTCACTTAGGACTGCTTTATCGGCATAGAGACTGCCTCCCACCAGAGGCCCTTAACCTCGCTGTTACCGACACCATCCTCTCACTCGTAGATTATGGACTCGCCATTTACTCGGCCGGCAACCACACAACTCTCAATAAAATCCACCTGGCTGTCAACAAGGCATGTAGACTCCTCACTGGGGTAGATAGATGCACCCACAGCTACACCCTATATGCCTTATCAAATATCCTCACACTTGATGAAAGAATACGCTATCAAACATGTCTTCTCTTCAAAAAGATTCACCTAGGACTTACCCCACTCAGAGTTTCGGCCTCCCTCTGCTCCTCACACGCCTCTGTTAACACCCACTCAACAAATAAGCTGGTGTGGTCTATTCCCAGAATCAGGACCTCCCTAGCCCAAAGGTCTTTCTCCTACTGGACACCACTATGGTACAATGATCTCCTCCCTACCATTTCCTCTGATTCCACACTAGGACCCTTCAAAAAAGCCTTAAAAGACCACCTACTCCACTCATAGCTGCCAGTGCAATGGCTAGCTTGTCCCATGGTTAGCCCCACCATTTCACGACCACCAGGTCTTGGGCCTGCCCAGTCCTGCCACTCTGGTGGTGCATTAGTGGATATCCCAGTTAGTGTAATAAACATTCTGCACAACCAGTACTATGTTGAGAGTGAGTGTGATAAAGTGTTACTACCTACTGTCCATGTACTCTCCCAAGACACATTACTGACTGTGAAACCGTGACTATTCCTCTATATGTAAATTTCTCACAAAATGTAAACTTCACTTCTGCGCATTATTGATTCTATCACTGACAATGTCTGTTTCTGACTGCTTGCACCTTTGACAATGACAGACTCCTTAACTGGACCTGAATAGCTACCTAACTGTATAAGCCTCTTTCTCCTAATTTGACTGTATTATTCAGTGTGTTGTTGAGTACTGTATCGCTTATGTCTTTACGGTTCCTTGACGTGGAGCCTTTGTAAATGAGTCTATGACTCAAAGGTTGTAAATCGGATATCTTCAATAAATAAATAAATAGGTATCTGTACAGTACTGGCAGTCTCTGTGTAACTGGGTCACCGTGCAGATGGTACAGGTGTTACTTTTTGGGTTACTACCCCTGCCTTGCATCCGTGGGGGACAAACAAGCTTGAAGGGCCTGTGCTCATTAAACTCCTCATGTGGGGGTTTAATTTGGATGGGGATTACAGGGAATAATGTGGTGTCTCTACCCAGAGGAGGAAATAGTGGGTCTGCTGACCAGTAGAATACTGCCCCCTGGGATGCAGTACCAACCCACTTCCCCAACAATTTTCAGACTCCCCTTTTGAAACACATTGGTATGAGTACCCACACTTCAACTGCAATTGCAAACACTCTGAACCAATTAAAGTAGATTGTTAATAAAATGCACACACACCAAATGTCAGAGGTTAACCAGAGGACTTTATTATTCTACAGCTCTAGTCCTGCGAAAGAAAGAATTATTATGTTAAATTGGTTAAACAATGACTTTAAGTAGTAACAACATACTAGTTCTCATTAGCATTTCAGGTGCATGACCTTTAGCAATCATAGCTCAGACATCTAGTCCTCTCCTTAGAGCTGGCTTGCTGTATCATCCCACACCCACACACAGGCTGGTAACCCAGGCCTGCTGTACTGTAGGACCTCCCACTCCACTACGCTTAGCAGTAGAATCCCATGGATTACAATGGCTTTCACAACAACCCATGTCTTTTATTTATTTATTTAAAATTTGTTAACCAAGTGAAAATCACTGAGCCACATGGCCCTCTTACAGGCTTGACCCGGGTTGTACAAAGTAAAAAAGACAATACAGTGACCTCAATATACAATACTCGCAAAACAATATAACTATTACTAAAACAAAATTTAAGACACCTTGCTAAAAATGCCCATCTGTATCATAGAGAAAATAGAGTCTTTATCCCTAGTTCAGTCTCAACTGCTGGGTACCCACACGACTTGAATTCAGTTGCAGGCCTGGCATTGCGGTGCCTGGGATCTTGTGTTGGTGTACTTACTAATATGTGTGCTTGCTTTAACCTCACCCGACTGAGTTTTGGTTAGCACTTTAGCATGAGCAATAAACTGTAATCCAGCAGGGAACTTTAGAACCAATTGTAAGCCAACAGGGAATTTTAAAACAAACTGTAAGCCAACAGGGAACTTTTAGAACAAACTGTAGCAGTTTCTCTGGCTGGCTGGCTAGCCAGTAGTCATGTGTCCTACATGTGAAAAACAGTAGCTGATGCTTAGATAAAAGCGATGTCACAGCAGCAGGCAACAGTAGTCAATGGCACAGGCTTGGACCAATCTTGTCATCGCAGCACTCCTCCACTCATTTAATACATGGCAGTGTGATAAAGTCAGCAGGTCTGAGTCTGAGGGCCACCCTCCTCACCCAGTGGATACCCCTTTGATCAAGGGTACAAGTGTTCTAGAGACAAGCTCCTGACAACCTCCTCCCTTGAACACAGCAGAGAGGGCAGAACAGCTCTTTTCACATCTGATATCAGCAGTCTGCAGATGGCTTCAGCAGATTCACTTTCTTACAATAATACAGATTTCTTTACTCTTGGGTTCAGCTCAGATGGAACTTCCAGCAATCAGATCTCTCACACCATTATCTCTGGCCCTGATGCCTGGCTAGAGCCTCAGCTCTCCTCCTCAGCACACTTCTGATCTCACCCACCACTTGGGAAGAACTGCTGCAAACTCCTCCTCAGCTAGGGAAGACTTCACTCTAGTTCCCACCTTTCTTAGATTCTGATTGACTGTCCAACTTGTCTTTTACCTTTCACTTTCTCATTGGCCACCAAAGGGACCAAATACTTGGTTGCTGCTCCTTTCATGTGCCTGTCTGCTTTCCAGGACCCCTCGCATTCCAGTTTGCCATTCACAGGGGTCAAGGGTTATGAGAATGCAACATCCATTTAGTTACACACAGTTTAAAGCCTGGCTGCTACTCCACAAAGTTAACATATTGTCAGCTGCTTTTTTAACTTTACAAACAGTTAATCCAACTGGGATTGACAAAGAAATGTAGTAGCCATGTTAGTCCAGCTGATGATGTAGAAGAGTAAAGCAACAAATATGTTGCAGGTGATACCTTTTATTGGACTAACAAAATTGTTTTTGAGACTAGCTTTCAAGAGTCAATATTCTCTTCTTCAGGTCAGTGAAAACAGAGCTGAATCCAACTGGGATTATAATCCAGATTGTCCCTGGTGATGTCAGTGGTCCTTCTGATTCAGCTTTGGATGTAGGGGCACCTCTGCCATCGTCAGCGCACAACAGAAGGACAAACAGGTGACAACAGCACTCCTGTCCTGGCCTCCAGCACCAGTTCCAGCCAGAGAGTGCAGGCTATACAGTAGGACCCACCCTAGCCACCAGGGGTTTGAGAGGTATGCCCCACCTTTTGGGGGGGGGGTTACACTCTCCCCTTGCTGGCAGACTGACATCCCAATCAATCAGAGTTAGAATGGTGATTAGCAAAGTCCAAAATTCCATATATACACATATATACATTTGTATGTAGACACCTGATTCCTATCTGACAGCACATATATACATTTCATATATACAATGGGTGCCCTTTAAGAGATTTGATTTAAGATCAAATAGTTCACCTTTTAACATCACAGTCTATCTAGACAAATGCCAACTATCTAATATAGTAAAGATATGCACTTCCACATTTTTATATGTCATGTCACCCATTAGCATTGCTGAACTTGATTTTGGGCAGAGACTTGTGAGTGATGTATATACCTTTATGCACTACATGCATGGGCAAATCAGTGGAGGTACCAGGGGAATCATAGCAAAGTTTTAGAATGGGCTTTACTGTCCTTTCTGTATGTCTCAGTTGTGCAGTCATTCTTTCTTCAGAGGTCGGTCATGTGTTCCAGTCTTCTTCATCCAGCAAGATAGGGTCCTCAGTTGAGATGGCTTGAATGACCTCCACAGGTACATTGAGCTCCTCCATGGGTTCTTCCATGGGTTCTACCACTACTGTAGGCTGAACATGTTCTCAGGTCTTACAACCTCAGGCTCAGCAACTTCAACTTCTAACTTCACTGAAATAACATTTTTTCTAGGTTTCAACATAGCAGCAACCTCCCTTAGAAGGCCCAGTATGTGCTCTGGGGAATAGTACTGTGCATGCACTAATTCATCATTGGATGATTCTTTGAGCACCACTGAAGGAACTGTAGGTTGTTGTGTGCTTGTGGATTTTTGTGGTTTAAGATTATCTCTAGGATGAAGCATATTTAGTCTTCTGTGTGTTACAGATCTGGTTTGGTGTTTTGGGGTGATAAGGCACCTCTTGATAGCATTTGTCTCAAACTGCCCAATTAATAATAGATGATTTCTATGGATCATCCTTGAGCTTCCTGACTTTCCTTGAGCCTCCTGGCTTTCCTTCGGGCTATATTTTATACACATGCATGTCATTTAATTGTTCCAGAACTACATAAGGGGACATCTTCCCAGCACTCGTCAATGTTGTTTTCCAGAAAAAACAAGATTCCTTACCAAGACCCTGTCCCCTGGCAATAGTTCTTAGGCACTCACATTATCATATCTCACTTTATTAGCTTGGTTCCTCTTCCCAGAGGTTTCCAAGGACAGTTTATACATAGTCTGATCATTGAGCTTTTGCACATACAGTAAATGAGTTAAAGGGCACGCTCCATCAATAGAAACTCCAAAACAAATGTCCAATGGCAACCTAGCTTCTCTTCCAAACTTAAGATAGTAGGGTGGTTAGTATGTTGCATCAATGTTTGTACAATTGTAGACATGCATGAGGGTGCTTACTTGTTCATTTTGACTTTTTGTTTAGGCTGTAGGATACCAAGCATGTGTAACAAAGTCCTATTAAACTGCTCTGTTTGAAGATCACTTTGTGGGTGATATGGAGTTTTTCTGGATTTGTGAATGCCCCACAGGGACAAAAGCTCTTTCGCTAGTTTATTTTCAAAATCTCTGCCTTGATCCACATGGATTCCTTGTGGCACCCCATAGTGAAGAATGAACTTCTTCATCAAGACTTTAGCTACTCTTGACTCTTTTTGGTCTTCGGTCGGAAAGGCCTGAGCATATCGTAAGAAATGATCAGCCACAACTAACACACTGGCTACTTTTTTTACTGTCAGTTTCAAGATTAAGAAAATCAATACAAACAAGTTCCATTGGAACACTGGTAGTGATATTGATAAGCTGTGCTGCATGCTTGGGCAATGTCTTTCTTTGGATGCAATGGATGTATTGTTAACAGTAGTTTTCAACTTCCACCCCATTTAGGGACAGCAAAATTCAGAAAGTGACAAAGCACTACCACAGCACTGCTAGAATTCACTGGTTTCATTCACCAATCTCTAGATTGAGGTAGATTGGTGGGTGCGGTCTTCATACACCTCACAAAGGCCTTTGATACAGTAAGCCACGCTCTACTTCTCAAGCAACTGTCCTCAATTCAATTGGCCTCTCGAAAGATACTGTGTCCTGGTTCAAAAGCTATCTTGTAGGCTGCTCCTAATGGGTGAAGATAGCTAATGTCACCTCTGACCATCAACATGTCCACTCTGGAGTACCACAGGGCTCCATACTGCATCCACTTCTCTTTAGCCTCATTCTTAACAATCTCCCTCGCTTCTGTCACCAGCAGATCCTCCTCTATGCGGATGATGCAGTCATATACACTAGCAACACTGACCCTGAACCACTGGAACACCAAATTCAATTCAGCTTTGAGGAATTGGAGGACTGGTTCAGAAAACACAAGCTTATTCTGAACTACAAAAAAAAAAAATAGTCATGTTGTTTAGTGGTGTTTGCAGCAAACACAGATCCAGTTCTCTAACCATCAAGAACTCCTTTGGCATCCTTCTGCTTGAACAAATTCAACATTTTAAGTATCTAGGGGTAACCATGGATAGCTCACTATCATATGCCCAGAATGTTGAGAATGTTGCCAGGTCTGCCAGTATTAAGATAGGGTTACTCCATAGACATAAACACAATCTAATGCCTGAAGCCTTTAGATGAGCTATCTATAGCTCCATCGTATCCACTGTTCACTATGATCTGGTTATCTATGGCTCAACTTCCACCACTACCTTCCGCAGAATATCTGTGGCACTCAATAAAGCATGAAGACTTCTTACTGGAGCAGCATGCCTTACCCACACATGTGAACTGTATGCATAAACAGGTTGGCTTCAGCTAAATGGGAGGATTCACTCTCAAACCTGCTTGCTAACTGAAAAGGCACTTCTCGGGCTCCTGCCGTCTGGTGTTACAAACTTACTCAACTCATCTTGCAGCTCCCAGCACATGCGTAGCTCAGTCAACCAACTCTTCTCTGTCCCAAGATGCTGGACTACACAAGGGCAATGATCATTTGCATATAGAGCACCACTAAGGTTTAATGCGCTGCCAAAAGATATCTTCCTTTCCAAAATTGGGACCATTTAAAGGTACTGTTTGTCAGCATCTTACAGCTAACAGTTCCTGTGACTGTTTCAATTGACATGGCACTATCTCAGCAGTATTGCCACATCCTTGTGTACCTACTTCTCCCCCTTTCTCTGTGAATGACCAGTTTCACCCTAATCGCTCTGCCCTATTTCCTGCCTCCTTCCCTGATCCTTCTTTCACCTCAACCCTCTCATCCTCCACCCTCTTTCCACTGTTTATCTTCACTTACCTGAAGTTTTGTTCTCCCAAATCTACCTATATCTATTTGACAAAACACCTTGGGCTGCCTTCTTTTATTAGGTTATTTCTGATTTCCTACCGATTCATAGGTTTAATTTTAGTTGCAATGTTAATGTCATTTTAAATACTTTCTTGTCAAACTTTTATGTAATACCATCCACTGTATGTCTGTCACCCTTCCCATTGATGTGGAACCTTTGTGAAAGAGCTGTTATGTGCTCAAATGTATTGTAATCCAAGAATGAATAAATATTAGAACATGCTTTCTGAATGTAAGTGGCAATAACAATCAACGTTTCTTTCACTCATCAGTATCTCAAATTCTCTATATACTAGTCCAGCACATATTTTCAACTTTTGCCATTCTCTGAGAAACACAGGAATATTATGTATTACGCTTACATGTTCAACTGGTTCTCCGTAGTGCCGTCAGAACTAGTTCTAAAAAGATTAGAATCCTTTTAGAAACTAGAGCTCAATTTTCAAACCCCTGTGAGTGCTGAAAGCCCCTGCTGCGCTGATCTTTTGGTGCACGAGACTTGCAGCATTCACCTGGCTGGCTGTTGGGATTTTCAATCCCAAGAGCCAAATGAAATGTCAGACCAGGTTTTCCTTGGTCTAACTTGCGCCATTTGGGGGACCTGTTTTACAGGGCTTGTGCCAAATATTTGGCGCAAGCTGTCAAAAATCGTGGAGACTGTTGCAACTACACCCAGTGTACTAAAATCGGGTAGAGTTGTGCCAAAGACGTTTGGGGGCAGCTGTGTCAAAGAGCAAGAATGATGCAGGGCTTGATGAAAGCCCTGTGTCAACCTTTGAAAATAGCACCCCAGGGTTCCAGGTTCTAATTTAGATCTAGAACACCCAAGGGTTCTAAGTATTAAGGGTTCTAAATACTACACAAAATGCTTTTTATTTGTTCAGACATTTCAAAAACAAGAGCTGACAGCCTGGAAAACAAATTTAATTATTAGGAATTACATCCTAAAATATTTTAGAGAGAGATAGACAATACAAAAATGTGCTGCTTGTATATAAATGTGCCAAACACATGGAATTGTAACACTTGACATTTGCTTTTGGAAGGCAAACTGTGTTTCTCATTTCTGCACATCCAGAGGAACAATATATTTGCTGTGCTGAAAGAGCAGGTCTTTTTTGTTTATATAGTACATGATTAGGGCTTTTTGTATATGGAATTCAGTGACTTTCTAAAAGCTGTTGTAGGACAGTTCAAAGGTCACAGAAAGTTGTAGCATTGTTGTGATGTCACAGTGAAACTACAACATCTTTCCTCCTTTGAATCGTCCACATGATTCCTTAGCGCAAAGTTCTGACAGCGTCTTGTTGAGCGCAGGTGGATGGAGCCACTCAGTAAAGCTGCACTGCTGCTATCTGAAAAGAAGTAAGTTACTTTAGGTAACAGAAGTTTTTGTTTTAAATAAAAATGCCACACTTATTTTACTTTTATTTGAGCGAGCAGGTGTGCGTACGGCAGAGCAGAACAGGGGTTGTGGCGGGAGATGAGCTGGTGGCCAAGCACACGCTGAGCAGTGTGTAAAAAAAAAGTTTTTTAAACTGTATACAATATACTGTAAAACTAGAATTTTTCACTGTCAAATCATTTTCGCTATTTTCGCGGAAGCAGTTATTTGCACTAAATTAAATGTGCGCTAATTAATGCTGTTAGCACTTTTTTCCATTATAGTGTGAATGTGGCACTAATGCCTTAGTGCTAAATTAAATTTGCATAATTATAGTTGCATTTGGGTTTGTGCTAAAATTACATTGTATGAAAATAAATAGTTTGACAGTAAAACAGTATATGATCAACCATACACTAACAAGGCTGTGTTACCATCTCAGGGTTGAGATGACACTGGGACCACTTGAGCTTTGCTCTCAAGGTCCCTATGATGTCATCTCTACCCCTTGATGGAAGCACAGTCTTATTGTGTATGGTTGCCCATGCACTATTTCATACATTTTTCCCCTCCTGTTAGCATCTATATCTGTTCTTTCTCAGTCCTATACACAAGTTTGAGTTCTAAAGAAAATTAGAATCCTGGAACTATTTGCAAAGTTCTAGACCAGAACCAGAACCCAGAACTTCAGTGGGTTCTGACAACCCTAGTTCTCCATTCTGGAGCACAAGGATAATGTCTCTGAAGCATGGATCTCAACACTGTTCTCTCTGTAGATGTTTTGGTTCAAGTGTGGCAATGAAGATTTGTCAAGAGCTGTGAAACTACAATAGGCTGTAGACAAACATTTAGCAGTGGCACCTAGACTGTCAACAAAACAATTTGGATTTGCAGGGGGTGGATACACATCAGTGTAATTTGTTTTACACAGTGCTTGCATGTTGCTTCAGGAATTTTGACCCAGTCCTCATTTTGGGTGTCACAGTGGGGCATCTTGATACTGCATCAGCATCAGTGTGTTTCAGTCCAGGGTTATACTCTACACAGTATTTGTACGAGTATAAAGCAGAAAGTCAATTGTAACCACCCAGTCCCCTGGGGTTGCTAAAATCTTATCAGTATTATTGCTAAGAAGGTAGCTGGCAGCTGGTAGGGAGCTCATTAGGGGCTTTTTACATAATGACATCAATGTTTACTCAGCTAGCCTGAGAGAAGAATGATTAGGTCATTTGGAACTCTCGCAGCAGCATAAGCTACACTGTGGGGACAGCTGCTCTGGGGAGCATAGAATGTTCTATTTGGTTGTCAGCCTGAGTGAGTGAGGAGGTAAGAGTGGCAGAAGGACTGCCAGTTGGACTCTGAGGCGAGGGCCCAGCATTTCTCACCCCAGTGGAGTGTCATTTCCAGCTTTCAGTGAAGTGGTGGAGACCATCATAGATAAGGCTGTAATGCACCTGTCAGTGCCCCTAGTTCACCCAAGAGAGTGAATGTTCTTGTTAAACTGTTCACCCAGGAGAGTGCCATTTATTTATTTATTGAATTTTGTTGACCCGATAGGCCCACTGGGACTAGAAGTTCCTTTTTCAGGGGCAACCAGGGGGACGGGGGAAATACAGATGGTAAGCAACTGAAATTGAACCAGATTAAGCTGATGGTGATATTTTTAGTGAATGGGGGGAATTTGGCCAGGACACCAGGGAAATCCACTACTCTTTTCAATAAGTGCCATGGGATCTTTAACATCCACCTGAACTACCATCAATCCAGGCAGACGGGGCCTCAGTTTAACATCTCATCTGAAAGACAGCACCGCAGAAGTGCAGCACCCCCCTCATACTGCACTACAGTGTCAGTATTGGGATATTAACCCAAGTGCCAAGTTTATTCTTTGGTCACCCCAGTGAGTGATGTATTTAAAGTGTGGGACCTCTAGGATTTCAGTGGGAATTGGGGGTTTCAGTGGTGTAACCCTGAAGAATGGCAGAGACTGTCAGTAGGGCCAAGGGTTTGAGGAATGATATCTACAGCAAGTGCTTACAAGGCAGGGCTTCCTGGTTTGTAAAGGGCACCAGTTAATACCTGAGCAAGGGCCAATCTGCAGGTTTAGGTGTGTGGTTGAGTTTTGCATAATTGCACCTATGTTTATAGAAGAGTTCTGAGTGTGTGGCTTAGATTCACTAAATGACACTCATGGGAGGAAAATGTTCGGGTGCATGGCCTGGTGTCCACTAAATGCACCATTGGGAAATTAGGAAGAATATGTTCTTTTGAGTGTTCATGAACTATACTGCATACAAGGAGAGTTCATGGAATGTACCTGTCCTGCCTAGACCGACCCTTGGGGGTCCACTTCTGCTTTAAATTTCCATCTGTTGAATAATGCCATACTGCACAATCCCAGTTACTGTTCTGGACATTCCAATTATTACTTCTGGTTGTATGGATTTACTGGGGCCCCCCTCAGCAGGTTAGGTCTAGCATATGCCTAGCAGCCTCCACCCAAGACCTGGGTTGTGACTTTTGCACAAGGTTCATGTTGTTTTGTTTTTGTACCCCACCCCTCTCTTCCTCTATAAAGTGAGCCAGGTATACATCCTAATGCCAAGGGTGGTACCAATCTTTTGTAAAGTAAATGGTTAGCCAGTATGTGGGTACCAGTATTCCAGATTTTAATGTGGGGTGTGCTAACTTGTTAAAAAGTGGCCAGGGGGGTTACAAAAAATGGGAGTTCATCAGGGGATATTTAATTTGGACAAGAGTTACAAAGAATATGGCTTGCCCAAAAGAAACATGTTTTGGGGTGAGAGGCATGCTGAGGGTATGTCTAGGATCTTCCTGTCTGGTGGTGGTGCACCCAAACAGAAGATCATTTACCAGAAAGACCTGGGTTTGAATCCCACAGCCCCCGCTTGCATACTGTGTGACCCTGAGCAAGTCACTTAACTTCCCTGTGCTCCCAGGTTGCACCTGTAAACAAGCTTTCAGCTTAGTGTGTCTCAGTTGGTTAAACAATTGGAAAAGAAAAAGAAAGCAAAGTTGTGTCAAGAAAAATGCCACCTGACAGTCTTTTGCTGCCTGAGTTTCTGAGGAAAAGAAAGAGGAAAAATTTGCTGCTTGTGTGTTTAGTTTGAAAATGTGGTCTGAGATGCCAGCCCAGGGGCGCTGAGGGTTGAAGGGTGGGAAACCATACCTCATGCCACACTAGCAACCCAGGTTAGGGAACGAGCCTGGGCATCCTGAGATCGGCAGAGGCGAGAAAGGATTGAACATCTGGAGGACTGCTTTCCTCTCTCAGGGAGGGAGGGACAGCTGTCCTACCTGCTGATCACCCTCTAGTGATGGCTGGAGGGGGATATGGGTTGGGAAGCTCGAGCCAACATATGAGTTGGCAGGGAAGGGGGTAGGAAGGAAACCAGGAAATTGAGCCTGGCAGGCTCAATGATGGCCTGCTGTCCCCAGGGGCAGCCCCAGAGTCTGGATTGGGTCTCTGGGGGGAGGGAGAAGCTGGTAACCTCCCCCTGGCCCTGCTGCGGGGGCAATCCATGGAGGAATGTCCGGGACCACCTAGTATGGGAGCAGCAGAGCTGGAGAGAGAGTCCCTCCATTCAAAGGGCCAAAGCCACCTGCCAGGGCTCCAGAGGAGCAAAAAATGTATATGGGAAAAAAAAAAAGAAAATGTGCACTGAACAATGATTGCCCTTGCCTTGTAGTAAAAGTGCTTAAAAACTGTTTAAAAGTTGCAAATTTCCAGATAAAAGTATTTGTGGACTTAAAAGACAGTGTTTTCTAAGTTCTCAAAAAGTTTCAAGTGTATACAGTGGAAATTGGAGGAGTCGCTAAGGAAGATGCACCAAGTACTGAGTGAAAATGCCTTAAAATGCTTGCCCCACTGAAATTTCCAGCCAAGAAAAAAAGTGACAGTTTGCTGTTTAAAGTTTGCCTTCTTCATGATCGCTGTGTAGGAGTGTGGCTGAGAGGGAGAGAGAGAGCTCATTTGCATGGCATCGTGTGATTGGTCCCAGTGCACCTAAGCCCCACCCTTGCTTGAGTCTCAGCACTGTAGAACATTCATAGAGGAGCAGCCTGCAGTGTGCGAGCAGCGAGTAGTTCATGCGGCAGGCAGGAGGAATCGCTTACAGCAGAAGCGCTTCTGTAGCAGTAGTTTTTCTAACTTTTTCGTAGTTAAACCACGCTCAACCCGTATTCTGACTGACTGGAGAGTGATTGAGGTGATCGTAATGATGATTGGTGGGACCGCCAGCCTGTTTCACCCCAGAGGCCTTGTTTGAGTCAGCAGCAGGCTGTATTACATCAATAGTGAAAGCCACCTACTGCCTGTAAGTACCCTGCGCAAAAGTGAATGACTGTGATGCTAAGGTCGGAAAACTGTGTAAGAACTTGAGCAAATGCAGCAAAAGTACTGAAAGAGAGAGTTTTGTGAACTGTTAAATCTTGGACTGTGTATGTGAAAGTGCTGTTTTCAAAGAAAGTGAACTTTAAGACAAACAATCCCTCTGGTCCAAGTGCTAGTAAAGTACTGGATTGAGAAAAAGCAAAGTGAACTTGTGCTTGAGAAAATCAGTTGAAATTCAAAAGATCTAGACAGAATCGTAACAATTTTTAACTGAGTGTGATGCAAAGTTACAGTTGCCATGTTGGGGTGTAACCAGTAATGTAAACAAAGCACCACCATTTTAGACTAGTGTTTTCGAACCCAAAACAAAGTTTCAAAAGGTTTCTTGCTAAGTGTTGTGGAATACAATTGCAGCAGCCAGGCAGCCTGTTAGTGAACTTTTTCCAGTGTGCTAAAATCAAATCTCAGAGTGCTTACAAAAATAGTAATTTTGGGACTTGTGTGTCAATTTGCAGAACATGGCGCAGTAACCCCCTCACTACCCGTTGCATGCCAGGGTGTGGGTAGCCCAGCAAGAACAAGAACTAGCTAATTCTGAGAAATTGTGTGACTGTTCATCAGCACCCTGGCTTTGCCAAACTATCCAGTTAATGTGTGTGTAGTATGCCAAAAGCCAGGAAGAGATGTTTTGCCAATACTGCATTGCACAGACTGTAGAACATGATTTGGGATGAGCATGTCAGGTGACACAAGGGTAGATAAAACAAAATACATCCATTTAGCTCTGACCTGGACACCAACAGAGGACCTGTAGAACTGAACCAACAGCAGCAGGCTGGGTGCAGTCAGAGAGACCCCATAGAGTTTGTAAAGGTGTTCTTGGACATTGTCTGTGTCGATGCCTTGCAAGGCTCAGAAGAAGTTAAGTGTTCCACACCGTAGAGGGTGGAGTTGAATGCTGCAAGGGCAGGTTCAGTAGACCCGTGGGTGGAAGGCCCAAGTCCAAGCCTCGTGAGAGAGTTCGAGGTGGAGGAAGTGTGTCGTTGGGAGGACAGTGCCTCTGAGGACAGTAGAGAATGGATAATTTCAGGGGTTGGCACAATCGCCAGTTCCTGGGCAGAATGTGTAGAAGAGCAAGAAGCTGCAATGGCTGCAGTGGGACCCAGTGAGTCTCCATTGGCTTTGGCTTCCATGGAGCCTCTTGATGTCTGTGTGTAGAGAGGGTCAAGAAATGTGCCCCTGAGTGCAGAGGTGGACTGCTTTTGCTCTGCACTAAGTGTTCATAACTGGCTCAACCAGGACTGGCCATCCCCAAGCCATGCTTCTGGACTGGAGTTAGTTAAATGCATCAAGGAGGACAGAATTGTTTGTAGGTGAGCTGTGGCCAAGTATGGATCCTCATACCCTTTCTACCCTTGGCAAATATGGGAAGAAATTGAGAAAGACAGGCATACCTGGTTGTGGAAGGAAGCTTGTGCCAATCTGCACCCTAGATTAAACAAGTGGGTCCCAATTACAGTGTGTAATGAGACTGTAATTTTGGAAGCGTGGCAGGACCTTGTTAATTAGCTTTGTGAAAGTAGTGGACAAAGCTGGCCAAGAGACATTCTACAATGTTCCTGTGGTTCATCCAGATGGGGTGACCGTTTATGCCCCAAATCCTGAGTGGCAGTACCCTTGAAATTGGTGCTATTCCTGTGAAATTGTGCTCACTTGCCAAAAGTGAATGCAGCCATGCCAGCTCAGCCATCTGCCACTGAAGAGGCAGCAACCCAGGATGGAGGTGCCTTTCTTCTGGTGATCCAGGTTCATCTGCAGCAGCATCCAGGTTCAGGTCTAGCAGCATCCAGATTCATCTGTGGTAACATCCAGGTTCATCAGCCCAGCAGTCGGAGAAGATTTCCAGTCTGGTTCCTGTAGGAGGATGTGGAAGCATCTGATCCAAAAATTTTGTCTATCCAGCAGTCGAAGATCATCAGGTCGCAGGTCCAGAGAGGTGATGTTGACATCCTTTTGTCACCTAGAACTGAGAAGAAACTCTTTTCATTTTTAATTTGACTTTTTTCCTGCAATTGAAGATATCCATGGAACTATAATTTCCAACAGACTATCCATCTAGACTGCAGTGCTTGCAGCCCTGTGCCTGTTCCAGAACTGTGCTTCAGCAGGCTCTGGCCTAGGAGAGACTCTATCTGTAGTGCCTCTGCACTCTGGACTCTTCCTTAGTTTCAGACTTTGAGGGACCCCACCACCCCCCCAAACAAAAATGTTTTTATGTTTTCTAATTTTGTACTTTTGTAGAAAATAATTAAAAAAAATGTTTTTTGGGCTTGTGCAATATCCAGCGGGAGGGTTTTGGTCACTGTTTTGGCTTTTACAGGTTGTAGTTGTGTGCAGAAATTTGTATTTGCAGGTGTTCCTGGAAGAAGACAAGAATACCTGAAGACGATTTTTGGGACTCATCAGAATCCTCTTTTGGGTAGAATTGCTAGGCTTGTGTAACTGTGTAGTACAATGTCTAACCTTTTTTTCATTTTACAGTTGTGTTGGTGTAAAACTGTTTTTGGGTTTGGGCATCTGGTAGGTAGCATAGATCAGATAGATTTCCCCTTAGAGGGTTAGCGGAAAGGCAAGTTGGTGGATCTGATTCGGGGTAGGGGTCACCAATACTGTCTGTTAGGACATGCTTCAGGTAGTTTCTTGGAGCCACTGAGAATCCATAGATAGTACAGTAGTAGGATAGGATCTCAAGTTTCTTCAGTGGGCCTCTGTCCTTTAGTGTTACCTGTCTGTGCCTGGCACATGGCAGGGGAGAACTTGTGCAACCTCCCCATAGGTAACACAGAGGGTGGGATGGCCTTTTGCCAGGGTGGAGATATGACTGTAGACAGTCATTTATCTGGCAGGGGTGAGTGTAACCACCCAGTCCCCTGGGGTTAATAGAATCATATCAGTATTATTGTTGGAAAGGTAGCCAGCAGCTGGTAAAGAGTTCATTAGGGGCTTCTTACATAATGACATTGTTGTTTACTCAGCTAGCCTAAGGGAGGAATGATTAGGTCATTCGGAACTCTCACTGCAGCATAAGCCACACTGTGTGGACAGCTGCTCTGGGGAGCATAGAATGTTCAGTTTGGTTGTCAGCCTGAGTAAGTGAGGAGGTGAGAGTGGCAGAAGGACTTCCAGTTGGGCTCTGAGGTGAGGGCCCAGCATTTCTCACCCCAGTGGAGTGTCATTTCCAGCTTTCAGTGAAGTGGTGGAGACCAGTGCTACAGCAGGAATTCCTTTTTTCTACTCCCAGTGAAGTGGAAGGAACTGTTTGTTCTCAGTGGACTCAAGGAGCAATCCCCTGAAGGTTCTGTGTGTGTTTCAGCTGCCTTGGAAAGGAACTTTGAGAGATTGTTTGATCTGCTACCCAGGTGAATGCCTTTTCTTTTGTTGTTCCATGCCCAGTGGATGGGACAACCAGTTGTGAGTACTGTTCTAGGAGACAAAATCTCCACATACTTTAGGGTAATCATAGTTTGTGTGTGTGTGCCCATAGATAAGGCTGGATTGCACCTGTCAGTGCCCCTAGTTCACCCAAGACAGTGAATGTTCTGTTAAACTATTCACCCAGGAGAGTGCAGTTTATTCTTTGGTCACCCCAGCGAGTGATGTATTTAAAGTGTGGGACCTCTAGCATTTCAGTGGAAAATGGGGGTTTCAAAGGTGTAACCTTGAAGAATAGCAAAGACTGTCAGTTGGGGCCAAGGGTGGGAGGCAGGGCTTCCTGGTTCGTAAAGGGCACCAGTTATACCTGAGCAAGGTCCAAGCTGCAGGTTAGGTGTGGTTGAGTTTCACATAATTGTACTTATGTTTATAGAAGAGTTCTGAGTGTGTGGCTTAGATTCATTAAATGACACTCATGAGAGGAAAATGTTCAGGTGCATGGCCTCGTGTCCACTAAATGCACCATTGGGAAATTTGGAAGAATATTTTCTTTTGTGTGTTCATGAACTGTACTGCATGCAAGGAGAGTTTGTGGAATGTACCTGTCCTGCATAGGCCGACCCTTGAGGGTCCACTTCTGCTTTAAATTTCCATCTGTTGAATAAAGCCATACTGCACAATCCCAGTTACTGTTCTGAACATTCCAATTATTGCTTCTGGTTGTGTGGATTTACTGGGGCCCCCTCAGCAGGTTAGGTCTAGCATATGCCTAGCAGCCTCCACCCAAGACCTGGGTTGTGACTTTTGCACAAGGTTCATGTTGTTTTGTTCTTGTACCCCCAACCCTCTCTTCCTCTATAAAATGAGCCATGTATACATCCTAACACCAAGGGTGGTACCAACCTTTTGTAAGGTAGATGGTAAGCCAGCATGTGGGTACCTGTGTTTCAAATTTTAGTGGGAGTGTGCTCACTAGTTTAAAAAGTGTTGGGGGGGGGTGTTACACAATGATGCCCAGCTGTGTCAAGTATAGCATTGTTTTGACACAAGTTTAAGGATTATTTGCACTTCTGACTGCAATGGGGGTGCCATACAAATACTCATGGAATTAGTTTAGTTAATATTGCACATAAAACCCTTTAGGTCATGTGCCTATTTTGAAAGAGTTTAGAGTCAAGTGCACTGAATTAGAGACATGTAGTAGTGGACACAGGTAACAATAATGAACATGTAGCATTGTATTTTTAGCATTACATGACATTTTATGTACACAGCAGTATACAGATGATACATTGTCAGATTACAACAGCTGTTCAATGGTAGCAGTTACATGTCCCTGAAGGAGTGAACATGGACGACAGTTGGGCTTTAGACAATTCAAGAGAGTGGCAGTCTCTTAAAGCGTCCATCAGTTCATTCAAATGTCTTGCAAAATGATAAGAGAAGCAGTTTTGTCCCAGTGCAGTGTCCTGCAAGGCAGCAGTAGAATGTGTTGTGCCATACCCCTGGTACCATATTTATTGTCCACATAACAGAACATAGACTGTAGGGGTGTGTGGCTTGGCAGCCAACAAGATGACTGCCTAACCTGCCTGCAGTAGCTCTAATAGCCCTTAACAACATCCACTACAATCCTGCTAGTAGACTGCAGTTACATCCACTGTCTGGTATGAAAACAACACCTGTTGGGGCAACATCAATTCAGCCTTTCTTCTGTAGTATCAATGGAGATTTTGCAAAATAAAATTTCACCAGCTAAACTGCAGCAAAATCAGCAAGTTCACCATGTGAAATATTTTGAGAAATTTGTGCATTTCGAGAAATATTTCTCGGGTGAAATTTCACCTGAAAATTACTAAATTTTGCCCAAAAAATTGCAATTCACGGGAAAATTTTGCTGTTTTCAGGCACAGTTTTGCAATTTTTGGGTGAAATTTTGCAATGTTTGGGTGAAATTTCACATTTTACACCCGCAAAATATTTTGCAAAATGTGCGAACTTCACAAAATATTTTGTGTAATGAAATTTCCCAATTTCGTGCAACACTAAGTATCAATGGGACCTCAGCTCAACAGGATCTCCTCAGCAAACATGGCACAACCTTCAAGATGCTGATGGTTGCCCCGGTACAGGCACAGACAGAGCTGTCAGAAATAAAAGCAATGTTTCAACATTTGATAACACAGGTCAGTAAGCACAAGCTATCCGCACAGCAAACCAATGCGGACGTCCTTCAAATGGCTCAATGGCTAACAGTCGCAGAACAGAATGGCTGACAGTGAAAATCAAACAGGCTGGCTCATAGCCCATGTCAGGGATCAAGTCAGGGCCATGTGGTTACTGTGGAAAATGTTTGAAGACCCAGAAACTGTGGGTGGAGAAACACCCTCCACGTTGTCAGCTTCCCCGAGCGCTGTGAGGGGAAGTTGATGAACAACACCTTCCTACAGCAGGTTCTCCCAGGGATGCTGTGGGAACAATGCCTTTCTACAACTGAAATAGAGAGGTTGCACAGAACCTTGCCCCCCCCCCAAGCCAGGAGAATTCCCCAGATGCATCCTGGTTTGGTTCCTACACTTCATGAACAAATAAAATACTGTATCTTCACCTGGACATGTATTAAAGGAGACCTGGTATGGAAGGGGCACCATATCAAGATTTTCCCTGATATCACTAAAGAGATCTTGGCCAAATGCAAGATGTGCACAATGGCACGGAGACTGTTGATAGACCTGGGGATTCCCTACAGTATTTTCTACCCTGCAGCCTGAAACTGTTACAAAATGGGGTTACTCAATAATTTGAAATCCCAGGAGTAGCAGAATCCTTCATTTCCCACTCTATGGCCACAGACTGACTGGTCAAAATACTGGTCCCCACATAAACTGGGAGGCAGAGGTCATATAAACATAGAAACATAGACTCTTACAGCAGATAAGGACCACTTGGTCCACCTAGTCTGCCCATTTCCCTACTTGCTGGATAAGCTGCAGATCCTAGTTAACCAACAGCCTATTTCTTCCTACCCCCCACAAGAATTGCCTTATATCTGTCCCATGCATTCTTGAATTCCTCCACTGTTTTTGACTCAAAACTTCCTCAGGAAAGCCATTCCATGTGCCCACCACCCTCTGTGAAAAAAATACTTCCTCACATTGCCCCTGAGCTGTCACCCCTCTATCTTCAAATTGTGTCCCCTTGTTATTGCACATCTCTTTTTCTGAAAGATGCTGCCTTCTTGGACTTTGTTGAGTCCCTTGAGGTACTTAAAAGTTTCTAGCATGTCCCCCCTCTTCCTCCTTTCCTTAAGGGTATACATATTAAGCTCCTTTAGTTTCGCTTCATATGGCTCCTGTTGCAGACCCTGCACCATTTTTGTTGCCCTCCTCTGGACTGCCTCCATCCTGTCTATGTCCTTGAGGAGATAGGGTCTCCAGAACTGCACGCAGTACTCCAGATGGGGTCTCGCCAACTGTCTGTTCAGAGGGATAACAACTTCCTGTTTTCTACTGGTGATGCCTCTCCCTGTACATTCCAGTATCCTCCCAGCCATCCCTACTGCCTTCTCACATTGCTTGCTAACCTTTAGGTCATCTGCTATGACTACCCCTAGGTCCCTTTCCATTTTTGTTGTTGTTACTACTACCAATCCCCCCCACTGTGTACTCTTCCCCTGGGTTTTTGTTTCCCAGGTGCATTACTTTGCATTTATTTGCATTGAATCTAAGCTCCCATATTTCTGACCATTCCTCCAACCTTGCCAAGTCCCTTCTCATCCTTTCCACCCCCTCCTTGTGTATCAACCCTGTTGCAGATCTTTGTGTTGTCTGCAAACAGGCATACTTTTCCTTCCAGTCCCTCTGCAATGTCACTTATAAAGACATTACAAAGGACCGGACCCAGTACTGAACCCTGTGGTACCCCACTAGTAATCCACCTTTCTTCAGAGTGGACTCCATTTACTGTTACCCTCTGTGTCCTGTTGTCCAGCCAATGTTTTACCCAGGCTACCACCTTTGGACCCACTCCCAGGCTGGCTAATTTGTTTATTAATCTTTTGTGTGAGACTGTGTAAAATGCCATGTTAAAGTCTAGGTAGCCCATGTCCACAGCCCCTCCCAGGTCTACTACTTTGGTCAAAGAAATCGATTAGATTTATCTGACATGACCTTCCCACTGTGAATCCATGCTACCTTGAGTCCTGTGCCCCACTGGCCTCTAAGTATTCAACAATTTTTTCCTTCAGAAGTGATTCCATCATTTCCCCTACCACTGAGGTCAAACTGACAGGTCTGTAGTTTCCTGCTTCTGTCTTGCTCCCACTTTTGTGAAGGGGAATCACATCTGCCCTCCTCCAGTCCTCAGGTACCACACCATCATCCCATGATTTGTTAAAAAGGGTAGTCAGTGGTGTCACTAGTTCTCCCCTTAGTTCTTTTAGAATTCTGGGGTGAATCCCATCAGGCCCCATTGCTTTGTCCACCTTCAGTTTTTGGAGTTCTTTCAGGACCCTTTCTTTTGTGAAAGGACTGGTATCAACCCCCCTATCCAGAGTGCTTCTATTGATTGGATTAGGTACCTCCCCCTCCTCTTCTTTTGTGAATACTAAGCAGAAGTATTAATTCAGTATCCCTGCTTTTTCACTGTCCCTCTCTGCCCACCACCCTCCCTCCCCTTTATTAAGTCTCACTATGCCTCCATTGGTCTTTCTTCACTCCCTAATGTACCTATAAAAGGATTTATCCCCCTTCTTAACTGAGTTGGCTATCTTTTCCTTGATTTGGGCCTTTGCTATTCTGAATGCCTTTCCAGCTTCCTTCTGCTTTAACTGGTATATTTCTCTGTCATGCTGCTTCTGTGTTTCCTTATACTTCCTGAATGCTATCTTTTTCTCCCTAACCTTCTCCGCCACCTCTTTTGAGAACCATAGTGGTTTTTATGTTGTCTTGAGTCGCAGCACAGACAACAAATTGTGGTTGCTTCAGTGGAGAAGCGGGCTTCGGAGGTGCAGTCCTGCTGCTGCCAATGGCGCCAATGGCATAGCACACTGTCTATGACAGCAGCAGTTTGAGAAATGTGCCACCACCTTGAGAGAAATTAGCTGCTGCAATCAGGGAGCACCACGGGGTGGTTCCTGATTGCAGCAGCCAATTACTGCTTACCTTGTCTGGTGTTCCCTGTCAAGCAACATGACTGCAGCTTCCCCGTCAGCTTCTTACAGTCTTGACTGAAGCTGAGGGATAGCCACCACCTCTCACTGTCCCTCAGAAAGGGGATGGGGTGCCCAGTCCCCCAGTTGGCATGCCCCCTCCTAAGTTAATTTGCAGATGGGGGGTGCCCAATCCCTGTCGGCATAATGTCCTGCCCCATTTCTTGTGTGCCAAGGGGTGGGTGCCCAATCCCCTTCGGCTCATGTGACCCCCCACTACTCTGTATGTGCAGACAGGGGTGCTCAATCCCTGTTGGCTCCAGTCCTCTCCACCCCAAAACATGCAGATGGCATGCTGGAAGCCCAACCCAGCATGCCAAAAGTACCTCTTCAAAGGAAAAAAACCTTCCGGTGATGTCTATTACTTTTTTTTTTAACCCTGTAAAGTAGAAAATGGTCCCTCACTATCTGCAGCCCCCTTCCCCAACCCGCACCCATCCATTGTGTACCCCACCTCCCCATACCCCTCCCCTCACCCCATACTTACCTCCGGAGCCCAGTGCGACAATCTTCGCTAGACTGGGAACATGTCTGCACTCTTCAAAGCTGACCATGAACTGAAGAAATGCAGGTAAGCTGTGGGTCTCTGTGGCAAATCAGTGTTTGGGGCAGATTAAGAAAATCACTGTGATAGTGTTCATAAGTAGGGTTTTTCCAACTTTGGTGCATATCTCGGGCATTTTTCAGAATTTTGGCACCACATTTTCAACATGACGTTATTCGGTCCCGAAAAGTTATTCCGTGGTCACTGCATGAAATCACCTTTTGGGACTGATTAACAAAATAACAGTGCCACTGCTCATGAGGTGGGCTCTCAAAAAGAGTATGTTTCAAATTTGGTGGAAAAAATCAAAAAAATGACTGTTTTATGAGCATGCATTGCGCAGTTTCCACGCATGCTTGTAACTTCGCAAATCTGTAATATTTTCACTCCAGATTTCCAACATTTACATTTTTCCACACCTCCTTATGAACAGTATAGCTGTCATTTTTCACATCCTGTCTGAAATGTGTTTTCGCACTACTGGTGCAGAATAGAGTGGTCTCTGTGGCAAATCAGTGTTTGGGGCAGATTAAGAAAATCACTGTGATAGTGTTCATAAGTAGAGGTCCTAAAATGTCTATGTTTAAAATTTGGTCACAAAAGTCCACAAAATTAGTATATCACAAGCGTGTGTTGCGCAGTTTCCACGTGCACTCGTAACTTCGAGATTTTGTAATATTTTCCCTCAACATTTTCAACATTGTCAGTTTTGCACATCTCCTTATGAACAGTACAGCTGTCATTTTTCACATCCTGCCCGAAATGTGTTTTCACACAACTGGCGCACAATGGCGTGGTCGCTGTGGGAAATCCATGACCAGGACAGATGAAGAAAATCATAGTGATAGTATTCATGAGCAGAGGTCCCAAAATGCCTATGTTGAAAATTTGGTGAAATAATGCCACTAAATACTGTGTTACTAGTGTGCACTGCACAGTTTCTATGTATGCCAGTCAATTAGAGCATTTTTAATATTTTCACTCAAGATTTTCAACACTGCCATCTCTTCACACCTACCTATGAATGGTACAGCTGTCATTTTTCAAATCCTGCCCAAATGGTGTTTTCCCACATCTGGCACAGAATGGCTCAATCGCTGTGAGAAATCAACTTTCGGAACAGATTAACAAAATCACAGAGCCACTATTCATGAGCAGAGATCCCAAACACTTTCATGAGGTGGGGGGTCACAAAAATGCCATGTTGCAAATTTGTAGTGCAAATTCCAACACACAGGGCTTTAGGGTTTCTAACCATAACGTCCCACCCTGTTCAGACTGACAGGCATCAGGGGTGTGTCTTTGCATTGCTGGCTGTCATGCTCATGCCATACACTCCCCCCCACCCTCAAGCCACTGACAGGCATCGAGGTGTGCCTTGGACTCTTCTGCCCCACAGTTCACGCCATTCTCCTATGCTGCACCCATTTCAGCGTATGTTCTTATGAAATGGGGTGACTAAAGCCGAACACCCTAAGGCACACCTCAGCACTTGTCGGTGTCTGCAGGATAGGGTGAGGTAAAATACCATGAGTGTTATGGCCGAGTGGGGTGAGCATAAGGTCTGAGGACCCCAAGGCACAAAGCAATATTTGTCACACTGCAGGGCAGGGTGAGCTGAAATATCATGAACGTTATGGCCGATGCCGGAAGGCACACCTCAGTGCCTGTCAGTTTCTGTAGGGTGATATAGGGTTGATGTCATTTTCATACTTCATTGCCATTCCTATTATGCATCTGTTCAACTCCTGCACTACCAATGTCAATGTCAGCATCACAATATTTGGCATTGACAAATGCTTGTTTCTTTAGTTTTGATTTGTTTATTTGCTTCACACAAAGGCTTGTTGTCTCTGTGATGGCAGTTTTGATGTTTCCCCATTGTTCCTCCACACCTCCTTCTTGCCTGTTTGCTAGTGCTTTTCTGAGGCATTCTCCAATTTTGACAAAGTCAGCCCTCCTAAAGTCCAGTACCCTCACTTTTGTATAGCTTGACTCTGCAACTGTGTTTATCGGGAACCACACTGTTTGGTGGTCACTTTTTCCCAGATGGCTACCCACTTCTAAATCTGAGATCCTCTCTCCATCCCCATTTGAGAGTACCAGGTCTAAGATTTCTCCCTCCCTAGTGGGTTCCAGCACTAGCTGTCTGAGGCATTCCCCCTGTAGGGCATCGAGAATGGGCCTGCTCTTGGATGTGGCCACAGAAAGGTGCTCCAGTTAACATTTGGCATATTCAGATCCCCCATCAACAGTATCTCCCATTTCTCTGCCATCCTAAGGATGACTTCTATCATTTCCTTGTCCATTTCCTCCCCCTGAGATAGGGGTCTGTATACAACCCCCGTGCGGATTGTGGTGCCATTTCCGGTCTCCAGGGTGACCCACAGTGCCTCCTCTCCTCCCTGTTTACCCTTTAGTTCTGTTTATCCCATCTTTTACGTAGAGATCTACTTCTCCTCCTCTTCTACCCTCCCTGCCCCTCCTGTAGATTGTGTACCCCAGTATATTGACATCCCAATCATGGTTCTCTGTGTACCATGTTTCTGTGAATGCCACGATATCCAGGCATCCCTCTTCCATCATGGCCACCAGTTCAGGAAACTTGTTACCTAGACTACAGGAATTGGTAGTCATTACCCTCCATTTTTTGATGGTCTTTCCCCTTTTTGCTCCATCCCTGTCCTTACTGTCTTTGTCTTTTTCTCCATTTACCCCTGCCTTTCTCCCTATCGACTTCTCTGTCTTGGTGTTTACCTGACTAACTACCCTGATTTATTGGAGGTGGGGCTAGGATTTCCCTGCTCCTTTTCAGGGCCTCCCCCTTGGCTAGTTTAAATGCTTGCCAATGAAGCAGTTAAACCTATCACCTAGGATCCTGATTCCCCTCCTGGACAGATGTAGACCATTGTGCCAGTATAGACCTGCATCCCTCCAGGTGGACCCCCAATCCCCAGTGAAGCCAAAATCCTGAGCTCTGCACCAGTTTTTCAACCATTGATTGAATCCCATGGTGTGAAGCTCCCTAGCCCCCCCCCCGATTGTCATAGAACACTCAAGATGAACACACAGGCTTATCTGTGTATGGATGCCCATACATTATCTTTTATAGTGTATGGGCATCCATGACTGTCTATTTCAGATGCTCTGGTTCCTTTTAGTGAATTAGGAGTTGGGAAGTAGGCACTTGAAAGTCGAGGGCTGGCACAGATTACTGATTCACTATGCTGCAGCTTTTTCTGTAAGTTCAAGTTTAAAAAACAACAGCTTCCAACTCAATTGGATAGAGGAAAAAAGCTATGTGGCAGCATTCTAAGCTGTTGTCCTGCAGTAGTGACATCACTACTGCAGCAGAACAACATAATGACATCATTACTGCAGCAGAACAAGCATATTCCAGGCATGGAATTTCATGCATAACAGCATTCCACTATACACTATATATAAGATAGTGTATGACTCACTGTACACAACAAGGCTATTCTCAACTGAGTGGTTACTATGCTGACTGGATGACCTTGAGAGCGAAGCTCGAGATGTCTCTCAGTTGGCATAGTAACCACAAGGTTGAAAAGAGCCTTGTTGTGTATAGTGAGCCATACACTGTTCCATATACTGTATGGTGTCACACGAAACAAATAAAATATAGTTTAATACCTGTGTTTGTTTCTTCTTAAATAAAAAATAATTGTATCCTACTGTGAGTTAGCCATGGTTGCTAGGGTGTGCTGCATGGTTCTTAGGTTCTTAAGTCCATATGCTTCACTCACACAATTCAATTGGTTGACGTTTGTGTTTGGGCAGGGTTTGGTATTTAAAAAAAATGGTGGCTGTTAGCGAGAGGAAATTCATTCTGAGGACTGGGTGTTGTACTTGTTTTAAAAATCTGGTTCATCCTGCAGCACAGTAATATTAAATTTAACTTCTCTGGTTGATCCTGCCTTTTTTTCTGGTGTCCAGCACATCCTGCATCTCTCTGTTTGATCCATCGTTGCTTCCTTACCGCGAGTCATGAACGACTTGTGAGCCTTGTCTGATGATGTACTGTACCTACTGCAGCAGAACAAAAAGTCATTCTGCTGCAGTATGGACATCACTAGCGCAGCAGAACTACTTTTTACATAGCATGGAAATCCATGCTGAACTACATTACCCCATACACTATAATAATGTAGTTGGTGGCTCTATATCACAACACACAAATTACATCCTACTTGGTGGTAACAAAATGAAATAAATAAATAAAAACCCTTTGCAGATGCCAATGCATCTAACAGTCAATTCTCTGATTTGTCATCCCTTACATCCTCTTTCACTAGTGCTTCTCTGCAGTGTCCATCCTCCTACCTGCAAAAAGGCTCAATAAAGGAAACAGCCACAGTCCTAGGTGGTATCTCTCCATTCACCAGGGCTGAGTCTAATAATATGGAGCCCAAACTTATTCACCCAAGAGCTCCTCTCCTTGCCCCCTCTACAGCACCTGTCTTCAATCTTTCCCTATTCTCTGGGGTTGTTCCAGATCTGCAGAAGGTGATTAGGGTGGTCGCAGTTTTCAAACAAGGTGACCCTAACATTCTGAGCATTTATTACCCTATTGCTATACTGTTGGTAATTAGTAAGGTCCTGGAGAAGATCTTGTCTTCCAGGTCACTGAATATCCCCTCTCTAACAATGTACTGTCCCTGGAGCAGCATGGGTTTCATAAAGGGCATAGTACCTTCTCTGTTCTTACTGTTGTTAATTCTGCCATCAGGACTGCTATGGACCATAGTGAAGTCATGGGGGCAGTTTTTGTGGACATCTCAAATGCTTTTTTAAATGGTGGACCATAATTCCCTTTGTCTCAATCTCCTTTCCTCCGAACTGTCTAATAGTGCTGTTGCTTGGTTCTTTGTTTTACTTTTTACTTCATGGCAACAATTTATTAAATTTAACATGGGTTTGCCTGAGCTTACTCCCATCAAGTTGGGGTCTCCACAAGGCTCCATCTTAGGGCCTCTTCTTTTTTAAATATTTATCAATGAACTTTCTATGGTACCTGTTATCTGTATCTCCACTTTGTATGTGGATGACCTTGTGCTGCTTACCAGTGCAAACATTATTAGTACTGTAAATACACAGCTAAATGATGACTTCTGTTGTATTCAGTCTTGGATTACTACAAATGGTCTGGTACTAAATGTCAAGAAGACTCAGGTTAGGCTCTTCAGCTCGCCTGGCAAAATGAAGTCCTGCCCTGGACCCTTGGAAGTCACTAGTACTGGGGGGAGGGGGGTCACATATCTACTGTACTCTCTTTGAGTGACTCTAGTCCCTCAGCTAGATGTTTCCCTGCATATTTCAAATATATAGAGAGAGGGCTGTAAACTACAAACTCGGTCTGGTCTATTAGGCCAAAAATAGCCTTACTCCCCAAGCTTGTGTTCCCTTGCCAGGGGGTGCTCCTTCCCAGACATAACTATGGCTTCATTGCCTTTGCTAACATAGCTAAAGCCTCTCTCACAAAATGGGATATTACATATAACAATGTCTGTAGGTTTGCTCTATCAGTTGCTGCTTCGCACATCACTGTAAACTTTACAGTAATCTGGGATGGTTATCCCCTGCAAATGGTTGTTCTTTTTCCCTGGGCTGTTTCGTAGAGAAGAATCTCAGAACTTCTACTCCTCCTACCCTGGCAGGTCAATTAAATACTGTATGTCTATCCAGAGTTACCAGCTCAGATCCATTGATCAGTCTGTGCTGGTGTTTCTAAAGACTTGCACTGCCTCTGGGCAGCTTGGGCTGCAAGGCTCTGGAACTCGTCCTCTTTCCTTGCTCATAGCGCTGCCTCCCACTTGCTTTTCAGAAAGGTCCTCTGAGACTTCTTGAAGGCCAGTTCAGCATGTTCATGCACTTAACTGTAATGGTATTTTTATCCTAGAGGACTGGAGTTTCCTATGTTTCTGCCTCCTGGTTTGTAGGGTGTGCCACTGTCTTGTTGCCAGGAGTTTGTTATCCTGTATTACTTACTTCAGATAGTTTCTGTGATCATTACCCAACTCAAGTTTGTACCGGGCTTATATTCATTCTTACTTTCAATTTTTTTCTGCTTACTATGTATTTGCCAGTCTGTCATCCTGCTGAATGTATATATTCATTGTACTGTTGTTGTTTTGGTTTTGTAATGCCTTTTAACTCTCCCAGGTTGCACTTGAAAATAGGGACTGGGTTTGTCTTATGTGCTTACCTGGTCAATAAAAGCTAAATAAATAAATAAATAAATAAATAATCTCCATCTGACTATGTCCGCCTGCATGGCTGAGTACAAAGGTTAGTAGATGAGGTAAAATAATTTTAAAACACTGGGTGTTAGCCACATCCCCAACATATCTTAATCTGTTATTCTGTGCCCAGGCAAAAGGAAAGGGGGCTGTAAACTGGGCTGTACAGGTCTCACCAATCAGTATCATCTCCAACTTGGAGTTATTAATCTTGTAGCCTCCCAAGTTCCCAAATTCACCCAACACATTTACAAGTTCTGGAACTGATTCCATAGGCAACGAAATGAAAAACACCGAATCACTGGCGTAGAGTGAGAGTTTATGTTCCTCTCCCCTGACTGATATCCCTAAGATTCTTGGGTTCTTCCTAACCATCAAAGCCAAGCATTCCAGGCTGATTACAAGAAGTAGTGGGGACAGAGGGCAATGCTATCTCATCCCCTGCTCTAGTGGAAAATACTGAAAGTTTATGCCACTAAATTTTACCACTGCCTCTGGTCTAGCATACAGGGGACTAAATACACTGAATAAATTTGGAGCCAAGTTGAAAGGACTGCAAAGTATATTTTAGAAATCGGCAATTCACCCTTTCAAATGCTTTCTTTGCATCCACAGAGATAGCCAGCAGGGGGTCCTTCCAGAATCTGTGTCCTGTAAATATATTTATCAGGCATCTAATATATCTAGCAATAGATATCCCGAGGACTTTTTCTGTATGAACTGCACATATAATGAAAGATGAAATTAATAAATAAAAGTTTTATGGAAGGCCATATAAGAAAATTGTATAGAACTTCATTAGCCATTTTCTAGCAAAGGAATCACTTAGGATATGCTATATTTATATTGGGATATATGGAACCAAAATATATTATTGTGAAAAGTCCATTATTTTTAAAGGTGAACTCCCAGTTCCCCTGTCTAAATGCTAGGGGACCTAGAGGTTCTGATTAAGAAAATAGACTAAAGAAATTTTTTTTTAATCATTGTCATGTTAGATTGCTTACCTTGCAACTGGTTGATCCTGAGCCCCCTGTCTGCCATGCTTCTGAGCTAACTATCCCAGACTCTCTCAAAGCCAGCCCAGTGATGACTTGAGCAACGAGCTAAGCCACGGAGGATGTCTAAGTGCCGGCACTTTGTTAATTAAGTTAGCACACTACAACAGTGCATTTTTGTTTAACTTAGTCTACTGGTACCAATTGCTAGACTCAGTGCGAGAGGTACCAGTAGACTAAGCATGAAAAATGCACCGTTGCAGAGTACTAACTTAATTAACCAAGTGCCAGCACATAGACGTGCCCTGTGGCTTAACCCGTTACTCATGTCATCAGGGAACTGACCGTGGGGGATTCTGGGAGAGTTAGTTGGGCAGCATGGCAGGTGGGGGGATGCAGGATCAACCAGATACAAAGTAAGATATCTAACATGATAATGATTAAAAAATAATTTTTTTAGCCTGTTTGCTTAATCGAAACCTCTAGGTCCCACAGCATTTAGAGCGGGGAACTGATAGTTCTCCTTTAAAGTAATATAATTTTTATGTTAATATTGGTTTACTGCTACATTTTTGCTTTCAAAATCCTAAAGAAATTACAATCAAGAGATTTATTAAAACAGCCTCCACTGTAGTTGTCCCTTTGGCGCAGTGGTGGGGTCACCGCTCATGATGCCGGTGACCTGGGTTTGAGAATGAGTCTGGGTCATTAGGTGCTGGCTAGGGAAGCCTGCTCAATCTGCCAGGGCTTTAATCAGGCAACCAGAAGATGTTGCAATAAGGCTTTAAAGGTTCATCTAAAGCTGAAAGAAATGGAGAAACAGGTTACGCCGAAGGTGACTTCACCGCTGTCAACTGCATCTGTTTCTGGTTCACTGTTGACCTGCTGCTCCCCAAGGTCAATGGCATCAGTTGCTGATTCATCAAAGAAAAAGGAAAAATCGTCTAAGTCAACAGAAAAACACCACCACTCTGACAAGGGGAAACAGCGTAAAGAAAAGTCCACTTCCGCAGACCATTCCTATTCACCTCTAGGAAGAGGTAAGTCAGCTGATAAAGATGGGTCCCAGGCCATGGCCATGGGTCCTGCTGACCCCCAACCATTTATCAGATACCAAGGTCAGGGTCTGGTGCTGGCTTGTCTCCCCTGCTGGGGGATTTGCTGCCAATACCACCTTTTGGGCATAGTCCCATAGACAGTTCTGCCATCGACAAGCCCTTCAGGACCAGCCAATGCACATCTCCTTTATCAAATGAAGTTGGAACTCTTTCAGTGCCTTCTTCCACGGCTACCATTGTCACCACCTCTGTTGGTACCCCTGGCTGTACTGTTGTTGACCACACTGTAGATGCTTCAGCTCTCGGACCCCACTGTAGTGCCGGGGCCTGAATGGCCTCCATTGACGGGACACCTGCGATGGTTCCTTCTCCATTATCTCTTCATCCTGTTTCCCTCTACTGATGATGGTCAACATTGACAACAAACTAGAATGTAATCCAGAATATATGGAAGAGGAGGAGGAGGCCATGGATGAAGTAGAGAAAGTAATTAATGTGGTAGGCTCAAGCTCTGCTCCTTCTTCCCACTCAGAGGAGAGTGCAAAAAACACTCCTAGGTATCCACTTGAGGATTTCTCATTTCAGGCCTTCCTTAAACAAGTACAGGCTAAACTGGGGTTTCAAGCACAGGAGGAAGATTAATCCAAGAAAAATCTTAATGACTTCATGGAGGTGTCTGCTCCCTTACATAATCATCCCTCCTGTGCATTCAGCATTGGAGGATGCAACCTTGGTGGCTTGGCATAGGTCAGCTCAATTGCCAGCAGTCTCAAGAAAGGCTGACAAATAATATCCTGTTCTTACAGCAAAGCCTTATTCATCTCAGCCTGAAACAGATTCAGTGGCAATCATGGCTGCTCATGATAGATCAAAAGCACCCATGCAAATCAGTTCTGTTTCTGCAGATAAGGAGTTGAGGAAGCTGGATGTGATGAGGAACAGGGCTTTTGCTTTGCTTCCCTCAGCCTAAGGACTGCAAATTATTAGGCATACATGATAACATAGGAGAACTGCCTCTGGAAGATAATGACCTCCCTTGCAGATAAAAATAACAGAAGGCCAGGACAAAATATAGACCCAGCAGACTATTTCTAATGGAAAGGAGGCTAGAAAGAACCTGCTCAAGTCTACCTACAATGCCTCAGATGCTGCTGCTGCTGCTGCCAGAGCCAGAGCTGCTGCCGACGCTGGAATTTGCCTGTGCCACCATTCTTGATTGCATGGGGCAGGCTTTTCCTCCAATGTACAAAAACCTGCATTAAATGCTCCTTTCAGAGGGAAGCAATTATTTGGCATAGATGTGGAAAATGCCTTGCGAGATCTACTATCTTCATAAATGACTACGGACCCTACACACTTTGAACCTGAAACCATGTGGAAGAGGTAGAGGTTCCTTTCATAAGTCCCATGCTCGTCTGGGCCATGGATATTCTAAGGGTCAAGGACGTGGTTCCTGGAGATGTCAGCCCTCCCCTTCCCAGGCAGCAAACCTGCCTCCCAGTGCCCATGCTAAACTTACAACAGGTCAGACCACAACTGGCACCCCGTCATCCTCAGCACTTTCTAACTCCCCTTCCCTTCCTCCGGCCTCACTGCCTCAGAATGTTTTGGTAGGAGGCTTAATCTCTCTTCCCACAAATAAGGAGGGAGAGAACAAGAGATGCTTGGATCCTGGAGGTAGTTCAGCATGGACACGTTCCACAAGTGACCATACCACTGCCAAACAGATATCCTCAAGGACATCTTACCCACCCTGCTGGAGGAGGTTCAAACCCTCTTGCATAAGAGGGCTGTGGAACTTGTCCCATTTTCAGAATAGCACCATGGTTATTATTTCTGGTACTTTCTGGTCCCAGAATGAAGCAGGGATCTCAGGACCACATTAGACTTTCAAGGACTGAATCTATTCATAAAATACAAAAAGTTTCAATGGTCTCTTGCAGTTACTCCTCCCCTATTACTGAAAGGCAATTTGATGGTTGCTGTGGTCATAAAGCATGCATACCTTCACATCAAGATCTCCAGGACTTGCACTACCAATTTTGTGTCTTGCCCTTTGGTTTAAGCTCTGCACTGTGTGGATTTACCAAAGTTTTTGCTCCGGTGGTAGCTGTCCTCCATAGAGAGAGAGAGACTATATTTCTTCCTGTACATAGACAACTGGCTGCTGCAAGCCCCATCTCAAAAGATCATAGTATACACACTGTAGTTGTTCGACCATTTGGGTATCTTGGTCAATGAACTGAAGTTGGTCCTCATCCCCTGCCAGCAGCTCCAATACACAGGAGTTGAACTGGACATGGGACTGAGTGGCATTTCTGCCTTCTAACAGTGCTCTAACACTGATGGCCCAGGTACAGATGGTATCATCCAGCAACTATGTCCTGGCCAAATGTCTTTTAAGGTTAACCAGTCTAATGGCGGTTGCCATACTGACCATACCACTGGCATGCCTCCACATGAAGCTCCCTCAGTGGTTCCTCAGGGTGCAGTTGGCACAGCATTCAGACAAGTTGGGGTGTTTCATGCAAGTGACTCATACTTTCCGTCACTCCCTGCTCCTGTGGTTGGACCACTTCAACCTACAGACAGGGTTCTCATTCCTCTGGCCATCCCCCTGCCTGATGATACTGGTCTACACAGCAACACTCTAGAGATGAGAGCTGTTCTGCATGGCCAACAGGCCTTTTGCCAGTCTCCTTCTGGGAAACCAACTGCTGATCCATACAAACAATATTTCAGTGAAGTACTACATCAACCAACAAGTTGAGTGCATTCCTATCCACTCTGCAGAGAGGCAATGACAGTTTGGAACTGGGCAGTGAAACGCAACATATTTCTGTCAGCAGTTCTCCTGCCCAGTACCCTTTACACACTGGCGGATCATCTCATTTGATCTTGTGCACACTGCTATGAATGGGAGTTCTCAGACTCCATCATGGATAACATCTCCCAAAGATGAGGGTGACCAGACATAGACCTATCTGCTTCTCCATACCAAGAAAAACTGATGTGTTTCTGCTCACTCGCTCAGGTGTCTGGAGTTTTCTGGCAAGATGCATTGTTCCTCTTTTGGAAAGGAAGGTTTCTGTATGCTTTTCCCCCATTCCTAATGTTGATGGTTCTGGTCCAGCTACAGGCTGAACCGGCATCCTTGATTCTGGTGGCCCCTTACTGGCCCAGCAAATTTGGCTCCCTCTGCTCCAGCAATTGGCACTGAAACCACTCATCCTGCTCCCCCAGCAAGCAGGACTTCTGACACAGGAGCAGGATTCTCTGGTGCACCCGGATTTGCGATCCCTGCACCTGCACACCATTCTCCTGAGGACACAGAACTCTCCGGTTTTAGGATCTCTCCGGTGGTTGCTCATGTTCTACAGGTGGCTAGAAAGCCATCTGTATGGTACACCTACGCACAAAAATGGAAATATTTTACATTAGGTGTATTGAACATGCCCAGTATCCCTTTACATGTTCAGTTCTTACAGTCCGAAACTACCTCTCATCTCTTAAGGACTCGGGACTAGGGTATTCCTCTATCAAGGTCCACCTGGCCAACATGTCAGCTTTTCATGCCCTCACAGATTGCAAGACAGTGGCCCAGATGGAGGTTTTCCATAGATTATTAAGAGGTATTCTACCCTTGTAACTTCTGGTCTGCAATCTAGTTCCAGTGTGAGACTTTGATTTGCTTCTAGAGACCCTGGGCTTGATTTTCAAAGAGCCCTTAGACTGACACAAGCTGCAGCAAAAGGTAGCTTGCATCAAGGTCTGGTGTGCCAGGGGCCCTGCGCCTGATTGTTTAACTGGCAGGGTCCCGGCGGCAAAGGCCCTAGGCTTGCATCAGCCCTGGCCATGCACTAAACAGACAGTGCATCAGCAGGACTTGTTGCAAGTTGTGAGGTGGCTGTGCACCAGTCCAGCTTGGCCCTGGAGGCTAGTGCCCCCCCACCACCACCACCCAGTGCCGATATGCCCATTAATAAAAATGTTAAACTTATTTACCCTGGTGGTGTAGTGGTCCTCCCCAAATATGCCTGTTTCTGAAAATGTCAATATTACTTTACCCAAGTAGTCGAACGGTCCCTTCCCCACCCCAGCAGGTAGTACCCACTCCCCCAACCTGAACCCCAAGCCGGCGACTGGCACAGCCCTCCTCACACCACTTCGGCTGTCCACCAACTGAACTGTCACTGAGCGTGTACTGTATATCACTGAGCGTGTACTGTATAATACAGTATGCGCTCACTGATTGACAGCTCTGTCAATCAATAAGCATGTACTGTATTATACAGTACGCGCTTAGTGACAGTTCAGTTGGAAGCCGTCGAGTTGGTGTGAGGAGGCTGTGCTGCGCTGACTCTGAGTTTGGGTTGGGGAGCAAGTGATGGGCACTACCTGCCATGTTGCTGGGGAGGAGGGACCACTAGACCACCAGGGTACAGTAATATTAACAATTTCAATAACAGGCATATCAGGGCAGGGGGAGTCACTAGACCACCAGGGCATATTGATAGTAACATTTGTCCAACATGGGCATATCGGCGCTGTTGTGTGTGTGTGTGTGTGTGTGTGTGTGTGTGTGTGTGTGTGAACAGCATCATGTTGCTGCAAATTGCTCAGCTCCTCCAGAGGATATTGTTCTATGTAGCCTTAGACCAGCCCTGACTGGTCTAATAGTACTTAGAAATTTGCCCTCTGAGTAAGTTTAGAGAATCCCACATTCAGGGATGTGGCAGCTTGCATCTTCCACATGTCCCCTAGTGCCATGCCGCAGTCCAGTTTGTAATGCACTTGTGGCACTAGCCCTGTTTGTTGCAGGCAGCCTGCAGTTGATGCAGGCTGCCTTTGAGAATCACTCCCAGTGCATCTTTTGGTGCAAGGGTCACTTTGCGTCATTCTTTGTGGTGCAAGCCCCTTGCGCCATGCTGGGAGCTTTGAGAATCAAGCCCCCAACTTTGCCTTCCTTTAAGCCTGCTGCTACTTGTAAGCTACGCTTCCTTATTTGGAAGACATAGTTCCTAGTGGTTATGATGCCTGAAAGACACATTTTGGAGTTGCAGGCTCTGGTTACAGACCTGTCTTTTATTATCTCTCATATATAATCTCTCTGTCTCTCTATATAATCTCTCATGAGGGCCGCTGACCTCTTTGCTCCGTTGAAGATCCATCAAGTTAAAGGCAGTTGCAATAAGTGGATCACTCTCCCCCTAAAGACCCTGCTGATCCACTACGACAAAGCCTGGAAAAAGTTCAAGTGCTCCGCACTTCTAGCTGACCCTGTGACCTACAAAGCTCTTAGAAACCAAAGTAAGCATGCAGTCAAACTGGCAAAAAGAGCATACGTCAATCACCACCAGAAAACCAACCTAGGCAACCCAAGGTTATTCTGGTCCCATATCAATGAGCTGATAAAAGGAAAATGCAAGGCCGCCCCAGGCACTATCGTGGCCAATGGGTAGTCACTGAATGATGGGACCCTCATTGCTGAGGCCCTCAATCGCCACTTCACGAACCTCGATGATTACAAGGCTGGGCTCCCAATGACTAACAACAAGTCCCACACACTGGAACCTCCTAACCTTGACCGCTCATCCTTTCATCTGAAGTTAATTAAGGTTAAAGAAGTCCTCACCCTCCTAAAGTCCCTGAAAATCAGAGGATCAGGAAGGCCTGACAGAATCCAAGCCAGACTACTTAAAAATGGTGCTCCAGCACTCACAAGACCTCTCACCTGGCTCATAAACCGGCCCCTTCTAGAAGGGACTGTCCTAGAGCTGTGGAAACACGCTCACGTAGTTCCCATTCACAAGGGTGGGCCAACAGAACCCATTGGCAACTACAGGCCCATCTCCCTGCTCTGCACCCTAGCAAAAATCCAGGAAAAACTGGTGTACATTCAACTCCGTGAATACCTAGAGGCACACTGGCTCCTTTCCCCGGCACAGCATGGGTTCAGAGCTAAACATGGGACGGACACCACTCTAACTAAGTTCTCTGCTGATGTACTTAGGTAACTGGATGCAGGGTCCAACACAGAAGCGGTTTTCATCGACCTCTCCAAGATCTTTGACTTGGTCGACCACTGACTCCTATTTCACAAGTTGTGTAACTTAGGCCTGGACACTCATACCCTTACATGGTTTGAAAGCTACCTTACTGATCGTTCTCAGAGGGTCAAGTGGAAGGACAAGCTCTCTGAGCCACTGCCACTGAAGGAGGGGGTACCACAAGAGGCCATACTTGGTCCCCTTCTGTTCTCCCTGTTTATAAATGATCTGCACAACCACTGCAGGAGCAATGCTGTCATTCAGTACGCTGATGATGCTGTGATATACAGATCCTCTGTCAACCTGGGGGACCTAGGTCCATCCCTACAAGAGAGGACCTACTCACTATGGAGGACTGGCTTATTAATAATAAAATGGTCCTTAATACCATTAAAACCAAGGCCATGTTGTTCAGACTTAGATCCCTTGGTCTAAACAGAACACAGCACCTGCAACTCACTTACAGAGTGGGTAACAAACTAGAAGTGGCTGCCTCCACAAAATACCTTGGCCTTACTTTGGACCAAGGATTCACTCTAAAACAACATGTTGACCAAGTCACCAAAGTCATTCATGACAAACTTGGTACCCTGTATTGCCTCAAGGATCAGCTAATCCCAGAGGCTAGAACTGCCATTGCCTCATGTGTCCTCCTCCCAACACTCACCTATGCTGCCCCGATACTTCAGGGTATGGCTAAACTTGAGTTCAATAAGTTACAGGTCTTGTACAACAAGGTGGTCCGCTTCGCCACTCAGTCCCACTCTGGGAGCCACCACTGTGATGCTCCAGCTCTTATCAGCTGGCCTTCATTCAAAGCCCATCTCATGTAGCCAGTGCTCTGCCTAGCTCATAAGCTAATTAGCTCAGAACCTCCCCCAAGCCTCTCTGGGCTCATAACTGCCAAGCGCAATCCTCGCAACTTACAGACCTCTGGCCAAACTCTTCTCAAAGTCCCTAGGGTAAAGACCAAGGCAGGGGCATGTCCTTTTCCCACACTGCCCCTTCCTTATGGAACAACCTTCCTCCTGAGGTATGGGAAGCTTCAGCACCTGTGAGCTTCTGATCAAGACTCAAGGCACACATGCTCGCCACGAGTCAATGCCAGTGCTATGTTACCTGACACTTACACTCTACCTTCCTACCCGAACACCTACCCTTAACCTCCTAAAGCTGGGAGCCATAAGCCTTCTCTACTGGCTCTCCTCCTAACATGCTCTACTCGGGTAATTGCAACCCAGGTGTTACTCTAGCTCTCCTCCATTGTTCGCTTTTGCTAATCACTGTAACCCGTTATGTAACATAGAAACATAGAAACATAGACTTTGACGGCAGATAAGGACCACTTGGCCCACCCAGTCTGCCCATTTCCCTACCTACTGGATAAGCTGCAGATTCTAGTTAACCAACAGCCTATTTCCTGCAACCCCCCACTATAATTGCCTTATGTCTGTCCCATGCATGTTTGAATTCCTCCACTGTTTTAGACCCCACAACCTCTTCAGGAAGGCGGTTCCATGCATCCACCACTCTCTCCGTGAAAAAGAATTTCCTCACATTACCCTTGAGCCGTCCCCCCCTCTAACTTTAAATTTGGCCCCATTGTTCTTACACATCTCTTTTTCTTTAAGATGCTACCCTCCTGGACTTTGTTGATTCCCTTGAGGTACTTAAAAGTTTCTGTCATGTCCCCCCTGTCCCTCCTTTCATCAAGGGTATACTTATTAAGCTCTCTCAGTCTCTCTTCATATGGTTTCTGATGTAGACCCTGCACCATTTTAGTTGCCCTCCTCTGGACTGCTTCCATCCTGTCTATGTCCTTGCATAGATGAGGTCTCCAAAACTGCACGCAGTACTCCAGATGGGGTCTCACCAACTGTCTGTATAGAGGGATAACCACTTCCCTTTTTCTACTTGTGATGCCCCTCCCTATGCATCCCAGTATCCCCCTGGCTTTCCCTACTGAATTCTCACATTGCATACCCACCTTTAGGTCATCTGATATGACTACACCCAGATCCCTTTCCATTATTGTTGTTGTTAGTACCTCCCCTGCTATTGTGTACTCTTCTTCTGGATTTTTATTTCCTAGGTGCATCACTTTGCACTTCTTTGCATTGAATCTAAGTTGCCATATGCCTGACCATTCCTACAACCTTGCCAAGTCCCTTCTCATCCTTTCTACCCCCGCTTGTGTATCAACTCTGTTACAGATCTTTGTGTCATCCACAAAGAGGCATACCTTTCCTTCCAGACCCTCTGCAATGTCACCTATAAAGACATTAAAGAGGACTGGACCCAGTACTGAGCCCTGAGGTACTCCACTAGTAACCCCTTTCTTCAGAATGTGTTCCATTCACTATTACCTTCTGTGTCCTGTTGTGCAGCCAGTTTTCTATCCAGGCTACCACCCTGGGACCCTCCAGGCTGGCTAACTTGATTATTAATCTTTTGTGTGAGACTGTGTCAAATGCCTTGCTAAAGTCTAGGTAGGCCATATCCACAGCCCCTCCCTGGTCTATTACTTTGGTCACCCAGTCAAAGAAATCAATTAGATTTGTCTGACATGACCTTCCTGCTGTGAATCCATGCTGCTTTGGGTCCAGTGCCCCGCTGGCCTCTAGGTACTCAACAATTCTTTCTTTCAGAAGTGATTCCATCATTTTCCCCACCACTGAGGTCAAACTAACAGGTCTGTAGTTTTCTGCTTCTGCCTTGCTCCCACTTTTGTGAAGGGGAATCACATCTGCCCTCCTCCAGTCCTCAGGTACCACCCCATCTTCCCATGATTTGTTAAAAAGTGTGGTTAGTGGTGTCACTAGGTCCTCCCTTAGCTCTTTTAGGATTCTAGGGTGAATCCGTCAGGCCCCATTGCTTTGTCCACCTTGAGTTTTAGAAGTTCTTTCAGTACTCTTTCTTCTTTAAATGGACTGGTATCAACCCACTATCCAGAGTGCTTCTACTGTTTGGTTTAGGTAACTCCTCCTCTTCTTCTTTTGTGAATACTGAGCAAAAGTATTCATTCATTATCTCTGCCTTTTCACTGTCTCCCTCTGCTCACCTCCCCTCTCCTTTATTAATCTTCCCAGTCCCTCCCTTAACCTTTCTATGTTCCCTAATGTACCTATAAAAGGTTTTATCCCCCTTCTTAACTGAGTTGGCTATCCTTTCCTCGGTTTGGGCTTTTGCTTTTCTGACTGCCTTCCCCACTTCTTTCTGCTTTAATTGATACAGTTCCCTATCGTGTTCCGTCTGTGATTCCTTATACTTTTTGAATGCAGCCTTTTTCTCCTTAACCTTCCCTGACACTTCTTTTGAGAGCCATAGTGGTTTTTTATTCCGCTTTGTTTTCTTTATTTGTTTCACACAAAGGCTTGTTGCCTCCATGATGGCAGTTTTGATTTTTCTCCATTGTTCTTCCACCCCTCCTTTCTGGCCATTTGCTAATGCATTCCTCATGTATTCACCCATTTGCCAAAGTCAGCCCTTCTAAAGTCCAGTATCCTTGTATTTGTATGGCTTGTCTCCATGGTTGTGTTTATTGTGAAGCACACTGTGCAGTGGTCGCTTGTTCCCAGGTGTCTACTGACTTCTAAGTTTGTGATCCTCTCTCCATTTGAGAGTACCAGGTCTAATATTGCTCCCTCCAGGTGGGTTCCACCACTAGCTGTCTAAGGCATGCTCCTGTAGGGCATCGAGATGACCCTGCTCTTGGATGTGGCTGCAGTCCATGTTGGCCAGTTAACATCTGGCATATTCAGGTCCCCATCAACAGTATCTCCTTTTCAGCCATTTTGAGAATGCCCTCTATCATTTTTTGTCCATTTCCTCCCCTTGAGATGGGGGTCGGTATACAACCCTGTGCGGATTGTGATGCCATTCCCTGTCTCCAATGTGACCAGAATTCCTCTTGTCCTCCCCTTTACCTTTTAGTTCTGTTACTTTGATCCCTTCCCTTATGTAGAGAGCTACTCCACCTCTTCTTTTACCCTCCTGTCCCTTCTGTAGATTGTGTACCTTGGTATGTTGACATCCCAGTCATGGTTCTCCGTGTACCATGTTTCTGTGACTGCCACAATATCCAAGTGTTCCACTTCCATCAGGGCTACTAGCTCTGGAAGCTTGTTTCAAGACTACGGGCATTGGTACTCATTGCCTCCATTTAATGTTGGCTTTATCCTTTTACCCCATCCCTGCTCTTATTGCCCTTGTCCATTTTCCATTTACTCCTGTCCTGCCCTCTGTCAAGCTCTGTACGTCAGTGTTTACCCTACTACCTGCCATGCTTTCGGGGAGGCTTGAACTTCCTGTTTCCTATCAGCACCTCCCCTTGGCTAGTTTAAAAGCTTGCCAAGGGAAGCCTTAAACCTGTCACCTAGGAGCATGTTTCCTTCCTGGACAGATGCAGACCATCATGCCAGTATAGACCTTCATCTCTCAGGTGGACCCCAGTCCCCAATGAAGCCAAAGCCCTGTGCTCTGCACCAGTTTTGCAACCATTCATTAAACCACGCTGTGTGCAGTACCTTAGCCTCACCCCTGCCATGGACTGGCAGCACCTCTGAGAAGGTTACCGTGCTTGCTACCTGTCTGAGGCCCCTCCCCAACTCCACAAATTCATCCTGCACTGCACTGATCTCATGCCTAGCTAGGTCATTTGTCCCGAGGTGGACAATGATATCTAGTTTCCTCTCCTGTGATGCTGCTTCTGCAATCCTGAGGATTTGTTTCCTGTCCCTCCAAGCCATGGCACTAGGCAGGCACCTTACTTCCCTCTCCTCTCCCTTCCCCAGGTCTACACCCCTAACAATTGAGTCCCCTATCAGAAGCTGTTTCTTTCCCTTGTGTTGTCCCTTGCCACTCTTTTGTGGGTCTCCCTTGTGGCTGTCCCCAGCATTCTTCTTGGTCTCCAATGAGAGTATCATCATAGAGGAACCTTGATTTGCCAGACCGACATATGATTTGTGTAGAGGTGTAACTCGGGGGCTACGCCTCTATTCCACCACCCTCACCCTCCCAGAACCTACTGTGGTCCATCTGTTCTTCACACATGGCAACCCCTGAGGCAGTGGTTGTGGAACTGGTGCTCTTTGGGTGGGGGAGTCCTCCTTAGTCCTTGCCAGTTCAGCCTGGAGGTGGGCAACCTCCTCCCTCAGAGCTGACAGTTGCCTGAAAATAGGGCAGCAACACAGGTTCCAGAATGTTTCCCGGAAAATTGCTGCCCCACAGCCAGTGCATTGCACCACTCCCCACATGTTCTTCTTCCTTATAATATACAATGAGTAATATACAAATTTTTCTTTTTTTTTTTTGGGTGTGTGTATACTTACGCTTTATGCACGTCATTGCTATAAGTCACCTGCATTTATAACCTACATCTGTACTATTTGTATATCCTACTTGTCCTGTAACTCCCGGGTCGCCCCTGAAAAAGGGACATCCGGGGCCCAGTGGGCCTACCCGGTCATCAAAATTCAATAAATAAATAAATAATAAATACATTATTTTTTACAAGGGGTTAGCGTGTGCACAAGGAGATAATGTATTGGTGTGCAAAGCGAGGGCAGGGACATGAATGCGGGTACAGCACAATATTCAGTGCATTAAAGAGAAAAGTTAGAAAAGAAAAGGGGGATAAGGGGAGGAGGACAGGAGGGTAGGTGTAGGGTGGGGGAAGTAGGGTATCATGTAAGGTACAACTCAAGGGATACACAAACAGGTAATAAAGCGGTCAGTAAGAGGCTTTGTCAAATTAACTTGTAAAGGGGGAGGATAGTTTAGACGGAAGAATGTCAGAAACGGTGGAAAGGGGAGGAGGACAGGGGATAGGTGCGGGGAAGGGGGGAAGGGATGACAAATGGTAAAATTCAGAGAGAGACGAGGTTAGGGAGATGTGAGGTGGGGGAAGAAGTGTAGGAAAGGGAATAGGTGGGAGTTAATGCCACCAATCAAGGAGAGAGAGATGAATGCAGGATAGCTAGGTAGTGTGTGTGGAATAAGGAGGTTGTAGAGGATGGAGGTAAATAAGGACCTTATGCAATGATAGCTTAGGAGAGGGCAGTCACAGCTGCTGAGTGCTGTAAGGTGTTGGTGGAGTTTAATCTTAAAAGGGACAGGTATGGCATTGATGTATCAAAGCTTGGCCCTTTTAAGATTTTTTGGTCAATTTAGTACCACTGTTACCATTTCCTCATATGTTAACTACAGTTTTTTTTATAACTGAATTTACTTAATTATTTACGTATTCATCATTTATATATGTTTTTGGCTCTGTTACAATTTTGAAAGATGAAAATGAAAAATTAATATTTGATTTGTTAAAAGATGAAGGTACTTTACAGGTTCCATTTTGCTGTAACCTCTGTGCATGTGATCTTGTTACCTGTTTATGTGTTGCACTTCTTGTAACCTTGAAAAAAAAAATTATTATGGAAAAAAAAAGAAGATACTGCATCTCATCTGGGCTGTGCTAAGCAAATATTTCTTTTAAAAAAGGTCAGAAGCAGGATCCCAGAGAAAATGACATATTGCATTTCAGCTGGGCTATCCTAAGTGAAAACAAAATGGGTGGAAGCATGACCACAGAAAACAAGACGCTGCATTTTGCTGGGCTTACCAAGGCAAATAAACTGTAAAAGTGAGTAGAAACAGGACCCCACAGAAAATGAGATATTGTATCTCAGCTTAGCAGCCTAGGTAAATACATTTTTTAAATGGTGAGAGGCAGAACCCCGTAGAAAATGAGTTACTGCATCTCAGCTGGGCATTTCCAGTTTAATAAACTATGAACATAGCTAAAAGGTGGGCCAATAGAAAATAACATGTTTTATCTCAGCTGTGCTATCCCAGTGAAAACAACTGTAAAAATGGACAGAAGCAGACCCCAGAGAAAATGAGATTTTTCATTCAGCTAGACTATCCTAAATAAATAAACTGTAAAAAATTGGTGGAAGCAATAACTCATGGAAAATGAAAAACTAACAGAAAATTACATATGGCTCCTCAACTAAGCTGTCCCAGGTAAAGTAACTTTGAAAATGATTAGAAGCAGGACCCCACAGAAAGTGAGATATTGTGTCTCAGCTGGGCTATGCCAGGTAATAAACTGGAAACATGGGTAAAAGCAAGCCTCCACATAAAACATTTTGCATTTTAGCTGAGCTGAAACAGGACCCTGCAAAAAATGAGGTATTGCCTCTGAGCTTGATGAGCCTAGGTGAATAAACTGTAAAAATAAAAGGACGCAACAACACACAGAAAACAAAATATTGCATTTCAGCTGAGCTGTACCAGGTATTTCAATTATGATAATGGGCAGCTGCAGGACACCACAGAAAATGAGACAGTGCATCTCAGGTGGGCTACTCCAGGTAAATAAGTTGCAATAAAAATGACATTCTATATTATTCTGTTATAAAATTATTTTGCAGATCCTAAAAAGAAGAGAACATATCAACCCTGAGCCTGTATTCAATCTGTCTAATATGGGGCTTCAGTGGCTCTCCATAGCATTCCTATATGGCCATGCAGAAATGTCTCAAACAACCAAATTAGAAGGGGTAATTTGGCTTATAACTCCAGTCAGCCTAACTACAGTTCAACATCTCAGTTATTCACGGGTGTTGTTAATTTTGTATCTAGCTCCTGCTTTGTAGAACTTGTTGTCTTAAACAGCATACTTTTTTCTCTCTCAGCCCTGTTCATCTTTCAGGTTCACCCCTGTTCCATCCCCAGGACTTCTGCAACTCCAGGAGACCATAGCTTACCCCGCACAGTAGGTCTCCCCTCTCCAGGGCCTAATGGGGGAGAAATACAAGCATACGTAAATGTCAGCAGATTAGGCCTTGAGGTCTATTGCGTCTGCTCGAGATGCAGCTCACAGTTTGATAACTGCTGCTGACCCCCCCTTCCATCCCTCCCCTGATTTCCATTCAGAGTCCCCCTGGTCTCTACAGATCAATCTGAAGTTCAGCATCCTGAGGTGGGCTAGAGTTGTGCTTGCAAGGCTCCTGGCATCATCCTGCTTCAGCCACGGGGGTTTTCAGGCTTTCAACATGGATGTGAAATGACATCAGTGTGCAAGCATGTGTCCTTGTATGCATGCTCCACAGACGTCCGCCATTGTCCCCTTCCCTCATCTGTGAGGTCCCAGCCTGTATTCTCCCAGCCACCGCTGGGAGTCACTGTAGTGCCGGGTACCTACGATTTCCTCCCCAGAGGTGGCGAGCTATCCATACGACGCTTAGCCTATTTTCCCCCAGCCAACCCTCTGATGCTCTGGGCTCATTCCCGAACCCCAGTTGTCAGAGTCACAAGCTGCAGACCTACTGCTGCCCCGGCAGGCCGGCAACAATCAGCTTACTTTGAATCCAAAAGTTTTTAATACTTTTTTATAAAATGGAGTCTGGTCAATTCTGCTTCCTCTTTGATCAGGACCCCATCACTTGGCACAGCATTACTTAGCACATAATGCTGCTCAAAAGAAATGATAGGGATGCATTAATTACAAGAACAAACTGTTGGAGTCAAAAAGATCAATATGCTAATAGTATACTGCCAGGTCAAAAAGATCACGATGCAAATTAAACAACCTAGCAACATCAAAAAGAAATCATGTAAATAAAAAAACAAACTTGCCCCCGTCCAGCAACATTGTTCAAGAATCACAAATTACAAAGGAAATCTGGTGATAGTGGTGAATACCGGACCACAGCTACTTGCATAGTATAAAGCATTTGTGAATACAGCACTGGCTTGTTGTTAATTTTTGTATTAGTGTAAGTTGGGGGGCTTTACCCCCACACCCTCCTTTTTTTAAAAGGGGGTGTGGGGTGCAAAGCCCTCCAACTCAAATAAACTAGTACAAAAATAACTGAAAGGTAGTTTTGAGAGGCTAGCATAATTTGAACTCTAAGCTACTAGCGTAGGTCCTGCGTGGTCCGGTATTCTCCATTATTGCCGGAAATCCATCAAACAACTTAAAAAAGCATACTTCCAACTCAGAAATCCAAACCCAAACAGCCCCAGTGCTGCTCACACTCACACAACAAAAACATCTTAAACATCACACAAAACATAATCCAAAACTACAATTCTACACAGCAAGAGAAACACGTATACATCAGTAATCCATCAGCAAAATGTTTACAAACATTGCTCTAAAAGCTAAGAAAATATCCATCTACCTTTCTGGAATGCAGGGGAAAAAACACAGGACAGATCAAACTCCCTGCTTGAAATGAACTGCATAATCAACTGCACCCGAGTTGGGTCACACAACATCAAATTAACAGTCTAGGCTTTCAGGTCTGACTTGAATCATATGGAAAGTACAGGAGCACAGCCCAGACTTCCATCTCAGCCTCACAGATCACACATGAAGTGAAGGAAGTTAAAAGAGAGGAATACACTATAACCATGCAACCATAGCTCACTCCCTTGTAGTGCAACCACACCCATCAAGTGCAGCTTACCAACTACAACCTAATACCTGCCACATATCCAGTTTATACTAATGTCCTACAGTTAACCATTTAAAGATACAGTATCAAATTGCAACACTACTACAGTGATAAAAAAGCTAATATTACTAAGCATTTTATAAGTGGAATAAGGCAATTCTATTGGGGGATATGCTCTGTCAGTGTATCTTGTGAGGGATGAAAATCCTCGTCCTTTTAGCTCAGACTGCAACCCAGCCCTCAGCTCATTAACATAGCCTAATCCCCCCATCCCCCCATCCTGCAATATTCCTGCGAAATAGTTAAATAAAATCTGGCTTAATCAGTAAGCCATACAGTAAGCAAGCCAGCTACAGAACCTTAAGTGTTTCGTTAAATATTTAGGCCATGCTGCCCATACCTCATTGATAATCTTAAAGCACAAATAACCTTTTTGCTCTTTGAAACTGCAGTACAGTAGTTACTAGTGGAATTCCTCATTCTGCACAGCTGTAGTCCCAAAGTGCTTGCTTTCTCTTGCACCCTCAAATCAAATTTCTTAACCATTAATGATGGTGTCCCACAAGGCTTGGTGCTAACACTGCTTCTGTTCTCACTGTACATCAGTGCCCCCCGGTCCTCATTCTGTTCTTAATGCCTCTATTCTGCTCTGTACTGTTGACATTATTTTCTGCCCTCCAAATCTGTTACAACTACTATCCCCCACCTTCAATCAGAGTTCCACAGAATAGAGTATGACCTGCTGGATTTAAACGTGTTACTCAGTTCTAAATAACACAATGAGTGATGCGAAGTAAAACACTGTGCAACTGACTCTCTCACTCCTCCTCTGTCAACATTTAACAATTACCAGCTTGATGTGTCCCATACTATAAATACCTAGACATCTTCCTAGATAGTGCTCTAGCATTTCAGGATCATTTCACCGTAACTCCCTTGCCTTAAACTTAAAGATGAAACTGTACTTTTTTTTAAACAAGCACAAGACCTTGCTTAGCCTTCAAATTAAAAAACAAGCATTTGTCAATGCCGAATGTTGTTTTGCTGGCATTGGCATTGGCATTGGTGGTGCAGGAGTTAGAGAGATGCATAATAGGAATGGCAGGGAAGTACTGAACTGACACCAACTCCATCCCCTCACTGCAGAGACTGACAGGTGTTGAGGTGTGCCTTTGGGTCATTGGCCATAACACTCATGCCATTTCACCTCACCCTACCTTGCAAACACCGACAACTGTCGTGTTGTGCCTTGGGTTCTTTGGGCCTTACACTCACCCCATTCCACAAGAAATACACTGAGATGGGTGCAGTATAGGAGAACAGGGTGAACTTTGGGGCTGAAAAGTCCAAGGCACATCTCGATGGCTGTCACTGGCTGCAGGGTGAGGGTGGGGGTGGAATGGTGTGAGCATTACAGCTGACAATCCCAAGTCACACCCTTGACACCTGTCAGTCTCTATAGGATGGGTTGTTATGGTTGGAAACCCTAACGCCCCAGGTATTTGTTGGTATTTTCACTCCAAATTTTCAACATGGGCTTTTTGTGACCCCACCTCATGAACAATGGCACTATCAGTTCATTAGCCGAATGGTGATTTTGCATAGCGACTGCACCATTTGGCGTCACAGGTGTGAAAACATATTTTGGGCAGGATGTGAAAAATGACAGTTGTACTGTTATGCAGAGGTGTAAAAGAATGGCAATGTTGAAAATCTGGAGTGAAAATATGAAAAATTGGTGAAGTCATGAATGTGCATAGAAACTGTACAACGCACGCCTGTAACGCAATTATTTAGGGATTATTTTTAACCAAATTTTCAACATAGGCATTTTGGGACCTGCACTATTGAACAGTGTCACTGTGATTTTGTTAATCTGTCCTGAACATTGATTTCCCACAGCGACCATGCCATTATGTGCCATATGTGTGAAAACACATTTCAGGCAGGATGTAAAAATTGACAGCTATATTGTTCATAAGGAGGTGTGAAAAAATGGCAATGTTGAAAATCTAGAGTGAAAATATTAAAAATTGTCAAAGTTATGAGTGTGCATGGAAACTGCACAACACACCCTCGTAACAGTCATTTTTTGGAATTTTTTCACCAAATTTGCAACATAGGCTTTTTGGGACCCCACCTCATGAACAGTGACACTGTCATTTCATTAATCAGTCCCAAAAGGTGATTCCATGCAGTGACTGCAAAATGACCTTTCGGGACCAAATAATGACATGACAGTGCATGTGTCCATGAGGTGGGGTCCCAAGAACCCCATGTTAAAAATCTGGAGCCAACATTTAAAAAAATAGCTGAGATATCCACCTAAGTTGAAATCTCCCCATTTATGCCATTATACAGTTTACCAGTATTTCTTCATTTTGCAATTCGGATTTGAAGAGTTCAGACGTGTTCCTGCGCCACCAGAGGTCACAGCGCTGGACCTCCGGAGGTAAGTATAGGGTGAGGGCTATGTGTGGGAAGGTGGGGGTGTGCAGAGGGTGGGTGCTGGTTGGGGGCACCACAGACAACAGACCATTTTCTTTTTTTCAGGTAAAAAAAAAATGGACACTGTGCCATGGGATGTTTTTCTTTCTTTACAAGTGAAATAGAACAAATGTTGGGCACATTGGGGTGGGCTCCCAGTGTGCCCCATGACTTTTGGGGGTGATGTTGGCCACACAATGTGGATGGGACCGTGGCAGGAACATGCCGACACGCAGTCGGCTTTCTGTGAGAGGCAGCACACTGGGGTGAGCACCCAGTGTGCCACACAATGTGTGGGGGGGTGGCAGACATGCTGACACTAGGATTGCACCCCCCATGTCAGCTTTCTTTGGGCATTGTGTGGCAGCGGCAGGACCTGCTGCCATGTTTATAGAAATGTTTCACCATGAAAGCACCTACGGGAGGTGTGTCATCTGTGCCGCTTTATGACGCGCTTGTCTCTGATTGCGGCGGCACATTTCTCTCAAGTTGGTGGCACTTTGCATAATACTTGTTTCAGTGCTAGCATGCTGGCTCATTGGGGAATAAGGGACGCACCTATAAAGCATGCCCTGCATTCTCACAACACTAACACACCTCTGAAAGTGCTACTACCCCAATATGTTGTTTGCGTGTGCGTGCAAGTCAACATAATGAACAAAAAAAAAACACATCCACTCTTTCCAAACTTGACCATGGTACTGTCAGACATCATAATGCCTCTAAAATCTCACTCTCTCTACTCAACCCTTTGTATCATAGTGCCCTTCACTTCATCACTGGCTCCTCCATTCACACTTATCCTTGCACTAACAACCTTGTGGGTTGGTCAACTCTGGAAAACAGAAGAATCCACCATAGATATAACTTTGACTTTAAATTCATTGCAGGCAATTAGAGTTGTGCAAAACTGCAGAATTTCATTCTGCCAAATATTTTGTGAAATTCAGGCATTTCACAAAATATTTTGTGAAATATTTTGTGGGTGTGAAATATGAAATTCCACTGGCAAAATGTAGAATTTTGCCAGTGAAATGCAAAATTTTGCCTGCAAAATGTGGAATTTCTCTAGTCTCAGGTGAAATTCCGCCACTCGCTGGTGAAATTTTGTATTTCGCACCCACTAAATATTTAGCAGAATACACAGAATTTTGTGAAATATTTCAGGTGGAAAAATTCACGATTTTGCCAGAATTTCACTTGCAAAATAAAATTTCTTTGCATCTCTACAGGCAGTGCTCCCTCCTTCCAGATGCATCTGATTCCATTTAAAGCAGCAGCATTTGTTAGTCAACATTTAGTTTTTTGTTTTCAGCAATAATGCTTTTGTCTGACAAAATTCATTCTTTTCATTTTCTTTTGTTCCTGAAGTAAGATACAGGATTTGGACATTTTTAAAAGTTCCTATTCCCATGCCATGCCCACCATGAAAACATTAAATATCTTAGTATAGTGCTGTGCTATTTACCATCAGAAACATGTGGTGACACCATCCTTTTTTTTTCCATAATAGTTTTTATTATTTTCTATTTCAAATACATTTATCTAAACTTTTACAATCAATCACAAACATTTCTCAGATAAACAGTATAAGAGTAAGCTTAAAAAACAAAGACCTCATTTAAAAAAAAAACCTGTATCTAATAAAAACAAGGTTTTGTAACTAGTGTTTAGTAATAGTAAAACTGAATCAGAAGATCTAAAACTTACATCAAATCTCTCTATATCATGAACACTAACATTTATTGTATCATGAGCCAAAAAAGGTGACCGAGTCTTGTGCAATATGTCTAACTTATCATTCATAGAATAACAGATTCTTTCATTGTTGAATAAAAAAGCCATTTGGGTGTACCATTCACTAATAGAAGGTGCAGAATTGTCTTTCCAGTGTTGCAAAATAAGCCTTTTAAGGCATAGGGATGCCTGTGAGATCCATATGTTTTATATTTATCAAATTCTAATGATAGTGAATCAGGAACCACTCCAAAAAGAAAGATTAATGGGGATTACCGAATGTTTTGCCCAGTTACTTTAGAACAGATTGTCTGTATTTCCTTCCAAATTGTTTAGATCTTTGGGCAATCCCATAACATATGCGATAGACCTGCATTAGTTTCGTTACACTTCCAGCAGTTAGTGTTACTTATGTAACTCATTTTGAATAGTTTCTCATGACTCAGATAATACCTATGTAGAATTTTAAATTGAATTAACCTACCTTGAGTCTCTTTGTGATTTTTGGAAGCGGACTTCCATGCTTGGTCCCACTCCTCTTCTGTTATTATGAGGCCCAACTCTTCCTCCCATTCTCTTTTGGCCTTAATAGTCAAACATGGAGATGTTAAGTTATCGGCCAGGATTTTGTAAATGACCCCAACCCCTTTTTTTTAAGTGATGTTATTGTAATCAGATATTCCCAGTCCTCACATGGTGGAATTGTATAGTCACTCCTTAAAATACCTGACCCAATCAGGATTTATCTTAACTGTAGGTAATAATGAAATTGGTATCCGTGTATCCTATATTTTTCCCTAAGATCTTGAAATTAAAGAAGAACTCTAGTGTTCTTGTTAACTAGATGACACACTTTAGAAATACCTGAGCTTATCCACTCTATATTTAAAAGAGTTTTATTTCCCTTCATTATCCTGGGGTTCCCCCATAAAGACATAATGCCCAATGGTGTGTTGGTTGGATTTATAATACTGTTAACTTTTTTTTAATGCTAATACAGATCCCTGAATACAAGGGTTATCAAAAGTCTTTCCTTGTTGTGGAATGTATAAGTGATCAAAAAGAGAATTGGGAGCAAGTATATTCCTCTCTATTTCTATCCATAAGGGCAGCGAATCACTATTAGGATTAATATTTGAGTTTACATAATGTTGCAATGCAAGTTTTAGCATAAAAGCAAGTTGATATTGTTCCCACCATGGTAATGCAATGCCTCCATTTCCACATGGCATTCTTAATTTAGCTATACTCAATCTTGATGGTTTTCCTTGTCATATAAAGTTTCTTATTATTTGATCTAGTCTTTTGAACAATCTTTTCCCAAGTAGTATGGGTAGGTTTTGAAATAGATAGAATAAACTTGGTGTAATGTTCATTTTAACTATGTTCACCTTACCCATAATGAAAGATTCAATTTCCCCCACCTGATGAAATCTAATTCAATATATTTTATCAATGGCGCATAGTTAAGGCTCACTAACTCTTTTAAGCGGGCAGTGATTTGTAAACCTAAGTATGTGATGCTGTCTTTGAACCATTTTCTATCTAACACATTCTCTAATAAATTCATGATTAAAGGGGAAATACCATTTTGTAGTAGCTGTGTTTTCCCCTAATTTATTTTCAGCCCTGAAAAATCCTCAAATACTTTTAAAATAGCTTTCAAACATTGACATGAATGTACTGGATTACTTATTGTCAATAAAAATCATCTGCAAATGCCAAAGCCTTGTGTTCTGTTCTTTGGAGAGTTATACCTTTGATCCCTGAATGTGTGTTAATTATTTGAATAAGGGGTTTGAAGGCTAAGATGAAAAGATAAGAGGAGAGTGGACATCCTTGTCTTGTACCACAAGTTAATACTATTTTGGGGGACAGCATACCATTCGTTAGAATCTGAGTCTTTGGCTTGTCATATAACATTGTTTACCCAATTAGAAAAATCTTCCCCATGGCCAAACTCATTCAGAGTTTTTATCATGTATGTCCAGTTCACAGAGTCAAAGGCTTTGAGTATGTCAAGCAATAGAATAATATATGAAACATAGAAACATAGAGTTTGATGGCAGATAAGGACCACTTGACCCACCCAGTCTGCCCATTTCCCTACCTATTGGATAAGCTGCAGATTCTAGTTAACCAACAGCCTACTTCCTGCAACCCCCCACTATAATTGCCTTATGTCTGTCCCATGCATGTTTGAATTCCCCCACTGTTTTAGACCCAACGACCTCCTCAGGAAGGTGGTTCCATGCGTCCACCACTCTCTCCATGAAAAAGAATTTCCTCATATTACCCCTGAGCTGTCCCCCCTCTAACTTTAAATTTTGTCCCCTTTTTGTATGACTCTTTCTTTTTAATAGCTGACCAAGTCAAATTTAATAGTCTTCATAAGCTATCTGCTCCAGATCTGTTCCTAATAAATCCAACTTGTTCTTGGCCCACCAATTTAGTTATAACAGTTTGTAGTCTTTTAGATAGTACTTTGGCTAATATTTTATAATCAGTATTCATGACAGAGATTGACCTATAATTAATGCAATCCAAGCTGTCTTTACCTTTTCTATGAATAAGTGTGAGATATGCTTGTTTCATGGTAGGAGGGAGGGACTTTTTATTCCATGCTTCTCGCAAAGCTGAATACAAATGTGGTAAAAGGGATGGTGCCAACTTTTTGTAGTATTCACCTGGGAAGCCGTCAGGTCCTGGTGTTTTATCTGGGGAAAGATCTTGCACAGCTAATTGTATTTCCTCTAAAGATATGCTTTTCTCTAGCATCTCTTTTTCTTTTGGTTTTAGAGAGGGCAGTTTTACCTTCTTAAAAAAACTATCTAGTCGATCAGGTGATAGGGATTTCTTGCCTGAGTATATATTTTGAAAGAAATCATGGAATTCTTTAATAATTTCCTTATTTCTTGTGACTGTCACTCCCAGTTTAGTTTTTATACCCGTAATAATGTTTTATTGTTGTATTTTTTTGAGTCTAAAAGCTAGTAGTCTAGCTGTTTTTTCCCCAGCTTCCTAGTATCTTTGTTTTAATCTGAAGAGTGCATATTCTGCCTTTTGTGACAGTATGGTGTTTATTGCTCCTTTTAGTACCAACATTTTATGTAAGATTTCACCTGATGGTGTCTTTTGTTTTTTTGACAAGTCAGACAACTGTGTCAATTCATCTTCTTTTTGCTTAAGAACCCTGTTTCTCTCTCTTTTCTTACCAGATGAATACTTTATTATTTCTCCCCAAATGTATGCTTTATAAGCTTCCCATATTGACATCTGTGAGGTATCCCCATTATTATTAAGTTTAAAATACTCAGTTGTTTGTTTCTGAATCCATTCAATAAACTAATTTTCTGTTAATAAGGACATATTAAACCTCCATAGAAACATAGAAACATAGAAGTTGACGGCAGATAAGGACCGCAAGGCCCATCCAGTCTGCCCATTTCTTTTTCTACCTTATAAATGTGCCATCGGCCTTTGCTCTGTCAGTGACCTATCTATTCATAGTCATTTGTATTGCTCCCTTATGCCTATCCCATGCCTGTTTGAAGCCCTGCACTGTATTCATAGCCACCACTTCTTGTGGTAAGCCATTCCATGCATCTACCACCCTTTCTGTGAAAAGAATTTCCACATTCCCCCTTAATCGGCCTCCCTCTAATCTCATGCTGTGTCCTCTTGTCCTGCTATTTTCTTATATTTAAACATGTTAGACTCTTTCACCTTGTTTATGCCCTTAAGGTGTTTAAATGTCTCGATCATATCACCTCTCCCTCCTTTGCTCAAGGGTATACATATTGAGCTCCGTTAATCTGTCCTCATATGTCTTCTGATGCAGTCCCTGCACCATTTTGGTTGCCCTTCTCTGGACTGCCTCAATTTGGTTAATGTCCTTGTGAAGGTGTGGCCTCCAATACTGCACGCAGTACTCCAGATGGGGCTAACCAATGTCTTGTACAGAGGATTATTACCTCCCTCTTACGACTTGTGATACCCTACTAATACCCCTAACACCCCCTAGCCTTACCTACTGCTTTAGAGGTCTGCTTGGATGATTTTAGGTCATCAGTGATGATGATGCCCAAGTCTCTTTCTTCCTTTGTGACTGCTAGCAACTCCTCCCAGCCTATAAGTGGCTTCAGGGTTTCTCTTCCCTATGTGCATGATTTTGCACTTCTTTGCATTAAATCCCAGTTGCCACTCTTCTGACCATTTTGCTAGTTTATCCAGATCTCTTCTCATTCTGCCCACCCCATCTGGATCATCTACTCTGTTGCAGATCTTGGTGTCATCTGCAAACAGACAAGCTTACCCTCTAGTCCATCTCTGAGGTCACTAATGAAGATGTTGAATAGGACTGGCCCCAGGACTGATCCCTGAGGTACCCCACTTGTGACTTGCATCTCTTCTGACTGTATACCATTTACCACCACTCTCTGTTTTCTGCCAGTCAACCAGTTTGCCACCCAGTTGACCAACTTCTGACCCACCCCAAGCCTACCTAGCTTATTTATCAATCTTCTATGTGGAACAGTGTCAAAAGCTTTGCTGAAGTCAAGGTAGCGACATCAACTGCTCCCCTTGGTCCACCACTCTGGTTACCCAGTCAAAGAAATCTATGAGATTAGTTTGACAGGACCTTCCTTTGTAAACCCATGCTGTCTTGGATCCTGTGCCCCTATGGATTCCAGGTGTTGCACTATCCTTTCCTTAAGGAGTGCCTCCATAATCTTGCCCACTACTGAGGTAAGACTGACCGGTCTGTAGTTGCCGCCTCCTCCCTGCTACCACTCTTGTGGAGTGGGATCACATGAACCCTTCTCCAGTCTTCTGGGACCTCTCCTGTGCTCAGAGACTCACTAAACAATTCTGCCAATGGCTCTGCTAGTTCCTCCTTTAGCTCCTTAAGTACCCTGGGATGTATGCCATCAGGTCCCATTGCCTTATCCACCCTGAGCTTAGCAAGCTCTTGTAGGACCCTTTCTTTTGTGAAGGGAGTAGTGCTCACCTCCCTCCCCCCTGTGTCCATGATGCTGAGCTGTGGGCCCTGCTCTACCTTCTCTTCAGTAAATACTGAGAAAAAGTATCTATTTAGGATAGATGCCTTTACAGGGTCCTCCTCCTCACATGCTCCTTTTCTCCATTAAACTTAGCATACCCCTCTGGACTTTCTCCTTTCACTAATGTATCTATAGAAAGTCTTGTCACCTTCTTTACTGTTCGTGCTAGTGTTTCCTCAGTTTGGGACTTTGCCTGCCTTACTGTCTTACCTGCTTCCCTTAGGGCAGTTTGGTATGCCTCCTATCTTCATCCCTGTGTTCCCTTATATTTTCTGAAGGCCAGCCTTTTGGCTCTGACCTTTTCTGCTACTGTATTTGAGAACCAAGTGGTTTCCTTCTTCTTTGCACTTCCTTTTCTGTCTAACACAATGGGATGTTGCTTCAAGTATTGTATCCTTAATGCTTGCCCACTTTGCCTGTACCTCCTCACCTGTGTTTCTTTTGCCAGGGCTAGCTTAACTCTGTTGGCCATCTTATCAAAGTCAGCTCCTCTGAAGTCCCATATTTTGCTTTGGAATGGGATGATTTAGATGTAGTAGCCAAATTGAACCATACCATGTGATGGTCACTGGCCTCCAGGTGACCTTCTACCTGGAGATCTGTGATCCCTTCTTTGTTAGTCAGTACTAGATCTAGGATAGCCCTGTCTCTTGTGGGTTGCTGTACCAGTTGTTTGAGGCCCTCCTGCAGGAATCCACTATGAGTCTAGTTCTGGCAGATGTTCCTGCTGGTATTGACCAATCTGTATCTGGCATGTTGAAGTCTCCCATTATCAGAACCTCCCTTTAGCTGTCATGTTTTGTATATCTTCTAACAGTAATGTGTCTGTGTCCTCCCTCTGGTCTGGGGGCCTGTAGACAACCCCAGTTCTTATGGCTGTCCCATTTCCTGTTTCCAGGGTGACCCACAGTTCTTCTGGCTCCTATGTGTATTCTGAATTTCTGTAGCTTTGATATTTTCATTAACATACAGGGCCACCCTCCCCCTTTTGCACCTCGGTCTCTTCTGAACAATACAGCCAGGTACTGAAGTCTCCCAAGTGTGGTTACTGGTAAACCACGTCTCACTAATTGCTACTATGTCCAGTTTAGCCTCTGACATTATTGCCTGCAGGTCTGGGATCTTATTTCCCAGGCTGTGAGCATTTGTGTACATGATTTTCCATTGGCCAGATTTTGGTGTGTTAGTTGTTGGGTGAAGTTTGGCATTACCCCTGTGCATCGTATGGGGAGACAAACCTTTTTTCTTGTCATTCCATTGTCATGTTTTTTCTCTTAAGTCTCCAATTACTAGATCCAAGCTTAGCAAGGCATGGTCTGATAGAACTATAGTATCCAGTTCAGCATCTAGTATATTAGTTATCATCGAGTGGGGAATAAACAATTAATCAATCCTAATATACATTAAATGCCTATTTGAGAAAAATGAGAAATCCTTATCAGTTGGATGTAGTGTGCGCCATGTATCAGAAAGACCTGTGTCATTTAACATTTTTATGAGAGATTCTTTTGAGTTGGTTTTCATCTGAATTTTCTTAACTGATGATCTATCTGGGATAGGGTCTAATAATTCATTAAAATCCCCACCCAAAATAATTTCATAACCTGTGAACGAACTCAAAGTTACTGTTAGTGAGTTAAAAAACTCACTCCTTCCCTCATTAGGTGCATATACATTACATAGAGCAATCCTTTGTCCATCTAATAAACCTGTCAAGATTTGATAGCGCCCTTCTGTGTCAGAGAGGTGATTATGTTTGGTGAAATTAATTCTCTTCCTAATCAAGATAGCTGTGCCTCTTTTTATGGAAGAGAAGTATGCACTTTCAGCTTTGCCAACCCAACCCCTTTGAAGTTTCAAGGATTCTTCAAATGATAAGTGTTTCTTGAATGAAGGCTATATCTGCTTTTTTTTTGTTTAAATGACATAGAACTTTTTTCCTTTTGATCAGAGATCCAAGACCATTGACATTCCATGAGACAAATTTGTAATGAGTCATATTTTTAAAAACAGAATATAAAATAAAAACTAAACCTTATTTTTACCAGCATAAAGCACTGTACAACAGTTAAGTTATGAATTCACACTCACTCACTCACACAATCAGTTATTTACACCCACACATTCACTCGCATACACTCCCTCCCAAAAAAAGGCCTTTTCTTGGCCTTAGTTCTAATAATTTTATCAAGAACTAGTAGATTTCAATTTAGATTCAATAGAAACTCATTAGAATGTAATTAAATACACAAAAACAACTTTATCAAACCCAATAGATTGTTCACTGGGTAAGTTAGGTAGGCTAGATATCTACCTCTGTTGTCCAATATTCACTAGACTTAAAGCCCAAGGTTTTGAATACCTAAGGATCGATTGAAGACATAGATCCCCAGCTTTAACACTTGTAAGCATATTATCATAAATAAGAAGAATATATAACCAACTAGTTCGTTGTTTACTAAAGAAAAGAGTTGTGAAATTATTCCCCAGACTTCAGTGTACAACTCCACAGATAAAAAAAAAAGAGTAGCGTGAAGAGGGGAAAAAGAGAGAAAAAGGTGACTATTGTATATAAATTATTTTGAGCCATCATAATGTCAACAGGCAAAGTAACAAAATTAGGCCCATACCCTACCAACTCACCAAAAATAAAGCCATCTACATGACTGAATCTGGGAAGTATGGGTAAGGGAATTAGTCAATTAGAAAGTCTCAGTATACTTCATATTTGCCAACTGTATGGACACTGTATCCTTAAGTTTTAATTTTTCAGCAGATTGTGTGTTGTACACAATAATAACTATTTAACCAGCATATCTGACATTCCTCATCCATGTTCATCTGTCACCCATGTAGAACAGGAAGATAAAAGAAGAATAAAGTATCAGATAAGTAAGTGTAATTTGATACTAATAAATTGTTGCTACTGACTAGTCTCGAGGGCTTATTAATTACTTAAATTACTGCAAAGGCTTCCTCTCTGTATGGTATTAGGTTTACAGCTATTGTTCCTATCCAAACAAGTAACGGTAATTATTATATTACCAAAAACAAACAAAAAGGAATCTAAATCAAAATAGAAGTGAAGCATTACAAATCATTTATCCCCCAGAGTCTATCCATCTTTTTTGTAGCTTCGCAGTAGACAGTAATTTAAGAAGGTTGACAGAACTTTAAAAAAAGGAACAGAAGTAGAATCTCCAGCCAGTGCATTTCATATAAATATATATATATATATAATATATATATATATATATATAAAGTAAACCTTTTCCTCCTTCTCCTTAACACAATCTGTTCCATTACATAACAAAATATTATGGATAACAATCAATTCCACTTTTCTTTCAATACCTCAAATCCCTTTTGTAATTAAAAACAACCACTTGAAAAAATGTATTTAACATAGTACAACGCTAGCTAACAGAAAAAAAGGGGGGTGAGGGGGAAACTCATATTTAATTAATTGTATTTGTAACATATCAAAGACAGTGATTCTGGAGCTCCATCCCCATTGTTGTAATATTTATAAGCCTTGTTACCCAAGACTAATAAGGAAGCAATCAAGCATAGTCGCACTGTAAAAGGAGATCGAAAGAAGGGACAACACTATGCAATCCTTCTTCTTACCTTCCGATAACCCCGACAAGAAAAAAGGAAACACTTTTGCTTCCCGTAACCATTTAGCTTCCACGATGCAGGAAATAACAATGAGCAAGCTGCTAGAATTATGTTTTGATCAAAATCTATTACTTTCCCAGCACAGCCTAGCACCTTAATAGGTTGTGACCTTTAACCCTTCGGTAACTAAGATACGTGTAAGGGCACCTCCTTAACCAATCAGAAGCTCAATTCAAGCAAAGGTCAATTTTAACAGCTCAATTTCTAGGTTGTGACCATCGGGGAGACAATATTGGGTTGTAGGTCCAGTTCTTCCTATGGTGGTGTATGTAATATGGAATCATACGATCTAGTGCTGTCTCTGCTCCTAGATCTGCTTCTAACTCTTCGGGCTTTGGAACGAAGAATCGGGAGATGGCTCTGCTTAATTAGGGCTCTCAGCTTCCTGGTTATAGCTGAGGTATGTTTCAGCACTGGGCTATGATTTCTTTGAACAATCAAAGAGTAGGGATGTAGAGTTGTGTCTTTTGGTTCAGATTCTGCTGATGTATTACTAATTTTGTCCTTGACAATATGAGCGTTAGGAGGGGTCTGGGCCTTCACATTCTATCTTGCTGTACTAGAGGTGCCTCACGCTTTAATATGTTCCGATGAAGCTCGAACAGTATTCTCTACTTGCTGTCTTTTTGGAATGTGACTGCTATGATCATTTTGGGAAAGGTTTCTAACTATTTTTTCACACTGTAGCACAAATGACACTGCTTCCCTAGTACCATCAAAAGATCGGATTTTCCCATCTGGTTCAACCATATTTAAAATCGCAGGATATTTAAAATAATATTTAATTCCCAGTTTGACTAGTCTCTGTTTAATTTCAAAAAAGCTTTTCTTTTTATCCATAACTAATGAGGAGAAGTCTTGAAAGATCAGAATTTTGTTCCCCCTCCAGTTCAACTGTTTCTTTTCCCTTGACAACCTTAAAATCTGTTCTTTAACTGAGAACCTTAAGAAATAAGCAATGAAAGGTCTAGATCTCTGTCCTATTTTCGGATAAGGACCCAAAGTATGGTGTGCTCTTTCTATTTCAAGAGCCCAAGGCCACTGATATTCTAGCAGAGAAGGGAGAAGATGTTGTAGGAATTCAGCCATATTACTACCCTCAGACCCCTCTGGAACCCCCAAGATTCTCAAATTATTCCTCCTACTACGATTTTCGAGGTTATCAATTTTCTCAGTCAGAAAGTGTATCTGTTTATTTTGTACAGGGATCTAATCTTCTAAATATGCCACTGTTTCTTTAAAAATCTCAATTTGTTCCTCAGAGTAATCTAACCTCTTATTAATTAAAATTGAATCTTGCCTGCTATCTGCCACAGACGGTTTGACATCTCCAATTTCTATTTTAGTGTCATTCAGCATTTCTTTTAGTAGCTGGATATCTGTTTTGTCTGCCATTGTAGAGTGGTCAGCCGATCGGCGTGTAGCACTTTTCTGATCCATGGTTGTGGTTCTTCAAGTTTGACAGTTTAGAAATGATATCGTGGCTACAAACGTATTGTCGAGCTACTTGTGACTTAAGAATTATTCTATGGTAATTCCGATTAATTTGGGTATAAATTATAAACGAACGAGTCGAATAAATGTTTTTTAAGAATAAAATAAGATGCAAAGCTGAGGAGCAGTTCTTCTGTGCTGCCATCCTTCACGGCGCTGGCTCGTGCTGTCCTGGTGACATCATCCTAATGGATCCACAGTGTGAATTTTGTATGCACATTCAACGGAAGAGACTTTTAACATTTGCGAGTTGCAGCCATCTTTAATAATGTGAGTCATTTCTCACAAAATTAACTATAAAAGCTGTTTTAAAAAGATCTGAGAAAGCTAAAAATGCATTAACGATGAATGTAAGGATGCCAGAAATAAACTTTGGCTAAAAAAACATATGATTAGATTTTTTTGGTTCACCCATGCTGGGGCGGCAGCCATGTTGCCAATGCCAATTATGGTACAGGAAACATGCCGCCTCACAGTACAGCACCAGGCATAACATCTCCCAGGAGTTACAGCACCAAAGCACCCTCCCAGGAAACAGTAAGCTTTTGTGGGGGTCTTCGCCCCTGTCCCCCCCAGGCCCTACACCCCCAGAACTAAATTAACCTCCTCTGGGGGTGGGGGAATATGCTTTGGAGGGAGCAGAAATTGTGTGGGAGCAAAGAACGGCATCAGTAAGGGGTGATCTAAACTCAAGATCACTTTTGTCACTATCGCTGTTGTTGGGGTGGCATATTTCAGTTGCTGCGCTAACGGTATACCAGATTATTTGCAGACTATCAAATTCTGCTGCTTTAAACCCTCACAACATTGACTTTATTCTGCCAATCTGGTGTTGTTTAATAAACCTAAATTCCTCTTCAAAACTGGTCACCCCTCATTCAGGTTATTAATAGCTCATTCGTGGTCCTCAATATAAAGATCTCTGAAGTTGTGAACATTTGTTACTGTGTCCATATTTAAAGGGAAACATCCCCCTTAAATCAGGCCCCACCTCAGTGTGAGGCAGGGCCCGATTAGCATTTTCATAAAAAGTTTTTTTTTTTTTTACTTACAGTGTCTTGCTTTATTTAGAATTTATCTGGTGACTGAGGTGTGGCCTGTTTTTAGATGGACGTTTCCCTTTAAGTCTTTGATCCACAATATCTTGTTTAATCAAATGTTTCCAAAGGAATACCTTGTCATGGCAACACATGTTTTTATTACCATATTTTTATCCTTTATTTATTATTGTAATTAGCTACTATAATTTTTGTTGGCTGCACTGAATACAATAGCAAACGAGATCTATACTCACCTTGCTTTCCAATAAGTAGACTGAAACTGAATTGAAAACTGATTATTGCAAAAATATGTTACAATTGGTACACAGTACTTCAGCCATTTCATTATTATATATTCATTACAGAAAAGATGCTAATGATTATAGGTTGTTAACACACAAAAATCAAACACCACAAAGGTGGGACAGGTCCTTTTAGGGTTGTCAACCCAATGCCCACAAAGTTAGAAATGTGCTATTAGGGTTGTTAAGGATAACTCCCATCACGTTCCCTATCCTCCTGCCCCATGGCTAAGCTACAGGTACAGGATCATGCAGCAAAGGTCTTTTGTTCCACTTAGGACCAACAGATTCAAAATTTGTAAATCCCAACCCTAATCTCCACCTCCCTCCCCTACCGTCATGACCAAAGGCCAAGCTACAGATCTGGAGTCCTCCTACACAGGTCTGGTGTTTCATACATAGCCACAGAATTCCAGATCTATAGTTAGAATAGTTGTTGGGCACATCTGCAGAGGTTTATATCCATTTATATAAAATAGCATGAAAAAAAATCTATAAATGTTATTGGCCAAGAGACATCACCTGACAGTGCATGAATGCTCTATAAATGCACAGTGAGGTGTCAAATCTCATTTTACTCTCCAAAAGATCTGCTTAGAGCTATTTTATAATTGTAATAAGCCCCTCCAGGGTGTGCATCAGGATTTTAATATACTTCCGAGGGGCGTAAGGACACTCAGCCTTTGGCCTCATGCCTTACTACACCCATGAAGCATGCATTAAAATCCTATAGTGCATACCCTGTTATGTCTTATTACTTATGTATGATGTTCAGCTTACTTTGCACACAGTATTGTAGACCCTGCAGAAAGCAGCGAATGTGTTACACATATATAACTATTATACCCATTGCATGCTTGGAAACTTGCCTTCTTTAGGACACGTAGTTGGAAATAACAGAGACTCTCATAAACCAGCACAGTGCTGCACCATGGAGCTGGATCTTTAGCTTAGCCTTAGATCACAAGGGGAGAGGAGATGGGGATTAGGGTTGCTATTTACAAATTTTGAAAATGTTGGCCCTTTATGAGATACCAGACTGTTGATGCATGCCCCTGCACCTGTAGCTTGGCCTTGTGTCACAAGGGTAAGGAAGGCAGGGGGGGGGAGTTAGGTTTGACAACCCTAATAGCATATTTCCAACTTTCATGAGCATTGGCTTGATAATCCTAATTTCACATTTCCAGATTTTGTGGGCATTGGGGTGATAACACTAATGGCACATTTCCAACTTTTGTTGGCTTTGAGTTTTTTTATAGTAGCCACTCTAATAAGCATTAACGTAGTTTTTATGTTGCATGCGCATGTGCAATAAACATTTTGGTACAGCTTAGGAAAGAAGTGGGGTTTTGGAGGTGCGGCACTGTGGGGGTCAATGGCCCCAGTGCCTTTTGAGGCTTGGCCCACTTTCCCCAATGTGGTGGCACACTGCTGTTGATACTAGTTCAGCCAGCGTGACACCACCTTGAAACATTTTTGCCGCTGCAATCAGGGGCTGCCTCATTATTGCAGCATCAGCCATTTAGCACAATGAGGGAGCGACCCATCATTGCAGGGTAGTACCTTGCCGTCTGCATACCTCAGACCCAGTTCATTTGCCGATGGGGAGCCCAGTCCCCATCAACATCATGCACCTCCCCAACAGTCGTTCTTTGCAAACAGGGCACCCCATTCCCGTCGGCTTCAGTCCCCCCTTCCCAGTTCAATTTGCTGACAGGGGAGCCCACTCCCCACTGGCATATCCCCACAATTTGTTGTCTGAAGAGAGTCCCGATCCCCATCAGCTCTGCCCCCAGCTTGATATGTGCCGACAGGTGCCCAATCCCGCCGCTACAGCCCCCAAAAAACACTCAGGTAGCACACTGGGAGCCCACCCCAACCTGCCAAATGTCCCTAAAAAAAATAGTCCGATGATTTTTTTTTTTTAGCCCTGTAAAACAGAAAATGGTCCTCATTGAGTCCAGGGCCCCTCCCCCAACACGTGCCCACCTTCTGTGCACCCTGCCTCTCCACACCACCCCCTCACAAAATACTTACCTCCAGAGCCCAGTGCGATAATCTTTGATATACCAGAAACATATCTGCACTCTTCAAAGCCGACTGTGAAATGAAGAAATGCCAGTGAGCTGTATAATGGCATAAATAGGGTTTTTTCAACTTTGGTGCATATCTCGGGCATTTTTGGGAGTTTTGGCACCAAATTTTCAACATGGGGTTATTGGGACCCCTCCTCATGAATTCAGCAACTGTCATGGCATTGTTCAGTCCCAAAAGGTGATTTCATGGTCACTGTGCAGAATCACCTTTCGGGACCGATTAACGAAACAGTAGTGTCAGTGTTCATGAGGTGGGCTCTCAGAAAGCCTATGTTGCAAATTTGGGGGGAAAAAATCCAAAAAATGACTGTTTTATGAGCATGCATTGAGCAGTTTCCATGCACACTCATAACTTTGAGAATTTGTAATATTTTCACTCCAGATTTTCAACATTGCCATTTTTCCATGCATCCTCATGAACAGTACAGCTGTCATTTTACACATCCTGGCCAAAATGTGCTTTCGCACTTCTGGTGCAGATTAGTGCAATCGCTGTCGGAAATCAGTTTTTGGGGCAGATTAAAAAATGACAGTGAAACTGTTCATAAGCAGAGGTCCTAAAATGCCTATGTTGAAAAATTGTTGAAGAAAGTCCATAAAATGACTGTGTTACAAGTATGCATTGAGCAGTTTCCCACACACCCTTGTAACGTCGCAAATTTGTAATATTTTCATGCCAGATTTTCAACACTGGCATTTTTTCACACCTCCTTATGAACAGTACAGCTATCATTTTTCACTTCCTGACCGAAATGTGTTTTCACACTTCTGGCGCACAATAGCACGGTTGCTGTGGGAAATCAATGTTTGGGATAGATTAAGATCAAGCGAGTGAGAGAGGTGGAATGAGCAAGCTCAACTGAGCTCTGTCAGGACTGCTGCAGATTTCTTTGTGAGCAGAAAAAGGCACCAATGCAGGCAGGAGCCCAATACAAAAGGGCAGCCTGCAGCGCTGGGAGAAACAGAACAAGCGAGTGAGAGGGTGGAGTGAGCGAGATCAACAGAGCTCTGTCAGGACTGCTGTGGATTTCTTTGTGGGCAGAAAAAGGTGCCAACGCAGGCAGGGGCCCAGTACAAAGGGCAGCCTGCAGCACCGGGAGAAACAGAATGAGCGCGTGAGAGAGGGGGAGTGTGGGCGAGCTCAACGAAACTCTGCCAGGACTGCTGTGGATTTCTTTATGGGCAGGAAAAAGGTGCCAATGCAGCCAGGAGCCCAGTACAAATGGGCAGCCTGCAGCGCCGGGAGAAATAGAATGAGCGAGTGAGGGAGAGGGAGTGAGCAAGCTCAATGGAGCTCTGCTGGGACTTTAGAGTTGCCACCCTCCCGCCCATGGTCCTCCGTGGTCCTATATTACAACAGGGTCTCTGGGGTGGAGACAAAGCAATGTTTGGATACTTTTAGGATTGCTGTAACAATACAGATTTAGTTGTTCTGTTTCTTTCTCTAACTAAGCTAAGTACTGAGCTATACTGTTAGGATTGCTGTAATAATAGATATTTATTTGTTCTGTTTATTCCTCTAACAGAGCTGAGTAATACTTGGAGTGCAACAGGATTTCTAACTGGGCTAAGTGAAACTATATGAGAGCCGAAAACAAAAAGTATAGTAGCTTAGGGGTGAAAAACAGACAAGGAGGCTTTAGGATTTCTACAGTAATACAGTATATAACGGATGTGATTTGAGACTGAATTAACCCAGTTGGCAAGGGGGCAGTAGGAGGACTAATGTGGGGGGGGACCAGAAATTTGAGTAAATAGGGGCCTAACAGTTGAAGCAGGGTACAGAAACCGGGAGTAAGAGCCCATAACATAATATGGGATTCAAAATGGGGCAGGTGCCACATGTCAATAGGGAGGGCATCTTTGAAAGGGTGGTGGGGTGTACAGGGTGTGGGTCTGCCATGAACCTCGACTGGGCTTGGAGGATGGGGGGTGTATGGTCTGTAGATGAATGGCTAGTTTGAGGGAGGAACTGTGGAGGTTAGGGAGGAATCTAAGTGGCAGGGCAGATTAGTATGGCAGGCATCCTGTCTGGGGGGAATAGGGGATGCCAAGGGGGGGGACCGAGGAAGAATAACTAGGGACTAAAACTGACACCAGTATCAGAGGCACTAGCAGAAAAGAAAGGAGAAGGGGGGGTGCCTGAGGCAAGGGGGCCTCCTGATGGGGAAGGAAAAGACCATGAGGAGCACCAGGGGAGAGAGCAAATGACTGAGGGTAGGGAGGGACCAGGGTGGGACCAGGGGTGGCATGGAGGGGAACAAGTAGGGGGGGAACCAATGGGGGAAGAGATGTAGGAGGGGTATCAACTGGGAATAGATTCAAGCCTCTGCTATGGGAGAAAGAGAAGGGGAGCAGGAACCTACTGAAGGGGAGAGGACAAGTAGGGCATGAAAGGGATGGCAACAGGAAGGGGAAGAGACAGCGAGGATGAAAGAGTAGAAGGGGGCTAGTATGAACGGAGGGGGTGGTGACTGAAGGAGACAAGGCTATGAGAAGGGGAAGGATGGGAGGGGCATCACTATCTGGGTAGAAGGGAATGGGGCTGTAAATTGACAACAGCGGGGATAGGAGAGGGGTTGGAAATCAGCAGGGGAGGAGGGGAGGTCAACATGGGAAGCCCAGTAGGAAGTAGTCAGGCTGGGAAGGTGTTCAAGGGGGATGGGAGGAATAAGGCCGAGAAAAGGGGTGAAGCGAAAGTATGGGGTACTGATACAGAAGTCACAGAGGGTGCAGCTGGTGGGGGGAAGGGGCAGAGAAGAACAAATGCTGGGGTGGTGGAAGGGACATTAGAAGGAAAAGAGGGTAAGGGATGGGGGTACTCATCCTGGGGAATTCTATACTGAAAGGGGTGAGATGGGGCAGAAGGGGGGAAGGCACAGCCATATTTGGGTTGAAGCTATCCCCAGGTTTACTGCAGGAGGGGCAGGGCACTGCTCAAATGTGCAGCAAGGGGAGGAAGAAACTTAATTTAGTGTTGCATGTGGGTACAAATGACTTGGCAGGGGAGACTATGGAAGTAGTGAGGGGGAGGTTTGAGTAGTTGGACAGCCAGTGTGGGGGGGTGCAGGAGTCAGTGGCATTCTTGGAGGTACTCCCGGTATCATGTGCAAGCATGGGGAGGAAGGGGAGGATTGAGGAGTTCAACGAGTAGCTGAGGGATTGGTGCCACACCAATAATTATGGGTTAGTGACTATCTGGGGTAGGGTCTTGGGGAATAGTGACTTGTACGCGGAGGGCAGGCTACACTTGAGCAGGAAGGGGACAAGAGTATTAAAGGCAGGATTACAGGAATATATCTCTACTAAGGTGGATTTAAACTAGTTGGGGTGGTCAAAAGACTGAGGTTGGTAGAAAGGTCCAGACAGGGAAGCCTAATGAGCTCACCCCCCCTGATATAGGTAAAGGCGGAGGTGTAGTAACCCTGGGAGGGGGCAGGCAGAGTGGTCTGAGTGTAATACAGAAGGCACCACCACCCGGTAAGAATAAGGAGGAGAAAGGGTGTGGACTACTGGGAGGAGGGACACAGGCCAAGGAGGAGAAGAGTGAGGAGAAGGAGGGGTACAGGTGGAGGATGGTCTCTCTCAATGCAAGAAGCCTGGGGAACAAAACTGCAGAGCTTCAGGTGCTCCTTTCAAAGGGGAAGGTGGACATTGCTTCAGTGACAGAGACTTGGGCCACAGAGTACCATGATTGGGACTTGGTAATCCTGGAATACAGGATATACAGGAGGGACCGGGTGATTGGAAGGGGGGTTGCACTATATGTGAGGGAAGGGTTTTAATGCATAAGGGATGAGGGAGAAGAGGAGAAGACAGAGGCACTTTGGATGCAGATCCTGGACTCCAGGGGCTGAAAACTGAGGCTGGGAGTGGTGTACAGACCACCAGCCCAATCCAGGGACCTATATGGTGCATTGACAGAGCAGATAAAGATGGTGTGTAAAAGGGAGAGCATGGTGAAAGTGGGGGATTTTAACCTACAGTACCATGGGTTGACTGGAGCACCCCGGCCACTAGCAGTACCAGGGAGCAGGTGCTCCTTGATGTATTCCAGGACAGCCTTCTGACACAGTTGGTAAGTGGGCCTACAAGGCTTGGTAGCACTCTAGACCTAGTACTGGCAAATGGGGAGGCAGTGAGGGAGGTAAGAGTGGAGGACCCACTAGCAGGTAACGAGCACAAAACAGTGTGGCTCGTTGTCACACTGGGCAGGGAGACAGGAGGCATGGGCACTAAGGTGGTGCACATTATGGTGGACTTTGGGAGGATGGGAGCAATACTGTAAGAGAAACTCCAGGATATAAGGCTGGGGATGGATGCAGAACAAAAGTGGGGAGTAATAAGGACTGGGCTAACAGAGGCCATAGTAGCCTGCACCAGGGCCAGGAATAAGAAGAGCAAAACCAAGAAACCATGCTGACTGAACAAGGAAGTTCTACAAGGGGTGAGGGCAAAGATGGCACCATACCAGAAGTACAGGAGAACAGGGAAGGGAGAGAATAAGGAGGCTTTCGGGAATTGGTCAAGGGAGGTTACCAGGAGGGTGAAAAAAGCTAAGGCCTCTAGGCAATTAAGGTCTGCACAGGGCATAAAGGGAGGGGAAAAAGACTTTTTTAGGTACGTTAGGGAAAAGAGGAAGTGCAAGGAACATATTGTGAGGATAAAGCAGGGAAGGGATTGGGTGGAAAAGGGGGAGGAGCAGGTGGAAATTCTAAATGAGTACTTCTGCTCCATTTTCACTAAGGAGAGGGATGATCTGCTATCAGAATGGGCTGCAGGGGTTGGGAAAGCAGGGGAGGAGGTGACAGACAAAGTGATCACAGGGAGTAGGGTGCTAGAGGGGCTGAGGGCAGTAAGGGTGGACAAGGCATCAAGTCTCGATGGCATCCACCCCAGGGTGCTGAGTGAGATGGAGCTGTTCACTGAGCCACTGGCAGGTATGTTCAACACCTCCCTGGAAATGGGGTGTGTGTCCCAGGACTAGAGGGTGGCCCATGTAGTGCCCATACACAAAAGTGGGCCTAGGACAGTGACAGGCAGTGACAAGCATCGAGGTGTGTCTTGGACTCTTCGGCCCCAGAGTTCACCCCATTCTCCTATACTGCACCCATTTCAGCATATGTCCTTATGGAGTGGGGTGACTGTAACGCCTAACACCATAAGGCACACCTCAACATGTATCGGTGTCTGCTGGATACGGTGAGGTGAAATGGCATGAACGTTATGGTCGAGAACCCAAACGCATATCCCAAAGCTTGTCTGTCTCTGCAGGGTGAATGTGGGGTTGGCGTGAAGTTCAAAACTTCACTGCCATTCCTATTCTGCATCCCTCTAACTCCTGCATTTCCAATGCTAATACCAGCAAGTAAACATTCAGCATTGATAAATGCTTGTTTTGTAATGCTTTTTCTTACCATGTCAGAAACTGCAGAGGTATCCTGCTTTGCACATTGCCTTTAAGACTCAGCACAAAGCCGGAGAAGACTCCATGCATACTTTGCTCAGGGCCTTTTGTGCCCTTTGAAAAGCTGCATGCACAGGGCTGCATTGGCCCGGCACATGACTCCAACCTTTTTGTGTGCAAGGCCATACACACCGTGCACAAAGGAACATGAGACATAAGTACATTTTGTTTATTTATGACTTTATTTGTAGTAGAAAATGCATGCATTTTTTTTTGTAATTGGTCACTCATTTTCTTATTTTTGAGGTTTAAAATTTGTTTTTGTGAAGTACTTAGAACATTTTTTATGCCAGTTATGTTCATAATCTTCATGCAACTGGTGGTTCATGCAGCTGGTATATTTTCAGAATCTTCACGACAGATTTATTTACAAATGTGTTGGGTTTCAATAAAAATGCCTAATTATCAGGGCTGTGATTTTGGTTCTACGGAAGAATTGAACAACTTGAAGTTCAGGTGTTCGATTCTTTCAGACTGTGACAAACCTTTGAGACAAATTGATGGACTTTTGGTTTGACCTGTTCAACTTGGTCTGAAAGATGCAGACCTGGCAAAACAGCTGAACTGGAAACCATAGTTCATACCCCAATAGGTAGCATGAGTCACAGCCTCGATCTGGTATTAGATTCATCTCAGCAACATGAGCTAGTGTGAAAGCTTGATCGTGCCCTTGTTGTAGGGCTGTTAGGTAGCTCAGAGAGGGCTGTGATCAATTCTAGTTTAAAATAATTAGTAAATTCTTAAAAAAAAAAGCCAAACCATGAGAAAACTTTCTTATACCTAAAAGAGAAACAACAGGCCTGCTGGGAGGTGGTATCTTTTAGGAGGAAAAGAAGAGAACAAGTTAAACCTTAGGCTGAGCTGTGCACTGTAAAGTAACAGGCATCAGGGACCAGCGTCTGGTCTATAGGCGACTGGAAGGGGAAGGACTGGAGTGTGCTTGGGCAGTGGGCAGATAGAGCATGAGGTGGCAGTTTGCCAGTGCTCAATTACCTAACCAGCACACAATGTTTTTTGTCCAACTGGCTAGACGTTACTTTCAGGGACTGCATTGCGGAACTAGCAAACATCCATGGACAGAGTGACTGATGCTCCTGGAGCCTATGATAAGGGAGGTACTGGGCAGTTAGCAGAAAGTGGGTGCCAGCTGGCAGCCTGCCAGTTCTCAGCCACTACTAGTTGGCACTTTTGTGGCATCCTGTAAAATCTTTAGAATACAAAATACAAAGTTGTTTCATTCCTTCTGCCAATCCTTATATTCCCCAAAGTTGCTTTAGTTCCTCCTGAAGCAGTCTGATTGTGTGTTGTTAGTGGGATCTGCAGTGTGATCTGGGCAGCAGCAGCAAGTGTGTGCGAGCTTGCTGCCTGCCAGTAAATGGTTGCTGCTTGTTGGCACCTTTGTGGCATCCTAAAAAAAAATCAGTTCTGAAGTACTCTGTGTGTCATCCTAAGCTATGCTGTTGCAGTGGGAGCAGGTAGTCTGTAGATCACCCCCATTCTGACTTATTTCCTGTTCCCTGTCACTGATAGCACCCACAGGGTTTCTAGTGTTTTGCCCAAACCCCTAGGTTGTCTATCTAAGTTGCCTACATTTGTTGCAAACAATTCTACTCCCCCTTCCCCACTGTTCTGTTCTTCCTGAACAGTTAGTAGCATGGTATGGTCATGTCCCATTCATGGTTCAAGGTTGTCCATGTCTGTACGACAGCCACCAGGTACGTGTTTTGCTCCCTTCTGTGACCATCGACTGAAGTTCTGGCATCTTGTTGTGAAGACTCCTTGCACTGATGCACATTAATTTCCAACATCTATCCCTGCCTCTTCCTTTTTCCCCTTATCCTGGTTGTGTGTGATTCCCACAGCATTGGTCAATGGGGGTGGCTATAAAGGCCCCCTTGTTTGTGACCATTGATGTGTACTTTGCCACTCTAACACCCCTCCCCCACTAGTTCAAACAGACTATATGCTATGCCCACCTTTCTCCCTGTACCCCCCACCCTACTCAGTGGGATGTAGGCCATCCCTTTTGAACAGCCTCCAATCCCACAAGGTCAGGACCCAGTCACCAAGGAATCAAAATCTTTCCTCCCTGCATCAGCCCTTTTTCGATGCATTGAATTTGAACAAAGGGAACTACTCCCTGTTATTTAGGCATGGCCACAGTAGCACCTCAGAGAGGGAATCTGCCCCAATCTCTCCTTTGCTACACTTCCTGGAGCACAGAATTCAGACTTCAGCTCTTCCATGCTCCATCTACTCAGATCATTCATGTCCACATGTATAATTTGATCTGTCCTTCCTGACCCTTTTCCCATGAGTTTCACCACCTTGGCTATACGTCTGTCTGCTGTCACCCCAGAGAAACAGCAGGCCACCTCTTTACTAATAAATGTCTGACCCAGATCTATCCCTGTGCCCCTTACAACTGAATTCCCTTCTATGTGTACCTTTCTCTTGCCACATCTGGGGACTCACCCATCCCACTAGCATGTTCTCCTGTGATGCCTGCCTGCCAGACATGCTGATTCTCATTTCTCTTGTGGGGGAAGATGGGGGAAATCTCTTGTTTGAATAATATGAACCCACTGCTCTTTGCACAGCCCTGGTGCCTCAGGCTTGGACTTTCGTTCCTTCTCTACTACTGTCTATCCCCCTTCGCTGGCCTGTGGTTGCCTTGGAGGTGGCTGTGGAAGTAGTGCCATGTGTGGCTCAGCAGCCGTAGGTCTCAAGCACCATATTTAGGGCCCTTGCAGCTTCCAGGTCTGCCATCATGCCCTGGAATCTCCTGCAGTTGAGACAGTAGCCAAACTCCCAGAGTACTCTTTGATTTCCCACTGTCCCACACTCCTGCACTCATCCCAGCTCCCACCAATGTGTCCCCCCCCCGCATCATTATGTGCTTGCACTGGGTGTAGTTGTGTTTTGAAATGAGTGTTTTTCTTTCAGTACCTCCTAGGACTCAGGCTCTATGCACTGTTTTTACTATTCTCACTGTTCACTATTAAGCTATCCTAGATAGAGTAACCCAAGGACCCTTACACAGCTTGTCTTACTCAGTTACAAGTTGTTCTGTAAGATTACCCCCAATAGGGTGTTTCTAGGATCCCTTTACCAAACCTGCCTTGCTACTTATAACTGCACTGGGAGCTACCCACAAGTTTCTGCATTCCCTGCAAACTGTAGAATCTCCTGCAGACACTCTGCAGATGTCTCTTAAGTACGCATCCCACTCCTACTCAATAGAATGCCACGTGATAGGTTGTTTGCAGGCATGGGACTTAAACATTCTGGGTTTGATTCTTGAAACCAGCCTTAGAGAGACACAAGCTGCAGCAAACAGCAGCTTGCGTCTAATGCCGGTGCACCAGGGACCTTGCACCCTATTCTTGAGCAGGTGGGATCCCAGTGCCAAACTCTCACAGTTTGCCACAACCTCTCCTGTGTGTCAAACAAAAGGCACATGGGAGGGAATTGCCACAGGCCATGGGAGGGTCATGCAGCATTTCAACCAGTGAAAACTACCCATCTGCTGAGTGTCCAGGTGGGGAGCAGAGGATGTGGAGGCCACGGAGGGTTGGCTTTGGGGGGTAGGGATAGCTTGGACCCATGCTTGGGACAGGGACAATGATGGGACAGTAGTGAGAGTCATGTGAAGGATGAGAGGCACTGTGTCTGGCACTTGGGGGGTTATGATCAACAACATATAATATGATCACTGTATGTGAAAAATGACATAAGGGCCACAGAGATCCAGGAGGAACAAAATGGGGGAGAGATACTGTGGGTTAAGCTGGAAAGGAAAATGGGGCCAGCCATCCGCACAGGTGTGGTCTATAGACTACCAGCCCAGGAGGAAGAAACAGATAGGGAGCTGATGCTAGCCATCCAGAGGATGGCAGACAAGAGTGAGGTAGTACTGGTTGGAGACTTTAATATTCCAGACGTGGACTGAAGCATCCCAGCAGCAGCATCAACTAGGAGCAGATTTATCCTGGACTCCTTCAGGGTGCCTTCCTCAAGCAACTGGTCATGGAACCAACTCGGCAGAAAGCAATACTGGACCTTGTGCTCACAAACAGGGACAGTGTGATGGGGTAACAGTGGGGAGCACCTGGGAAACAGTGACCACCGGTCACTGTGGTTTGAAATCACAGAAAGAGCAGAACCAAACCACACAAAACATGTATCTTGGATTTTAGGGGGCAAACTTTGGGAAAATGGGGAGATACTTGGAAAGAGGCATTAAGAATGGGGCAGGAATCAGGGGTTGAGGAACAGTGGGAAGTATTTAAAATGGGGATTACAAGAGCAACAGAATTATGTATTAAGCAGGTTAGCAAGAGGAAAAGGAAGAGGAGACCATTATGTTTTTCCAAAGAGGTAGCAAAGAAAGTGAAAGCCAAAAAGATTGCATTCAGGAAATACAAAAAGACACAGGCAGAAGGGTATAGGAAGAAGTACCAGGAGAAGCAAAGGGAGGCAGGGAGGTCAGTAAGGGAAGCCAAAGCTCAGACAGCAGAACACATTGCAAAATCAGTGGGTAGAGGGGACAAAATCTTTTACAGGTACATAAGTGAAAAAAGAAAGGCAAAGGGAGGGATAGTGAGACTGAAGGGGGAGGATCGGGGCTGTGTGGAGGATGACAACAGTAAAGCTGACATATTGAACAGGTATTTCTGCTCAGTCTTTACTGAGGAAGAGGAGGGTAATGGGTCTGAACGGAGTACACGGGGTGAGAATGGTGCAGAAATGGACACAAGTCCCTTACACGAGAAAGGGTCCTGAAGGAACTGGAAGTAATAAGAGTTGATGCAAAGCAAATGAGATGGGTACCCCAGGGTCCTTAAAGAACTAAGAGAGGTGGTGGTTGAACCTCTTGCTATCCTGTTTAGCTGATCACTAGAAACAGAGGAGGTACCCAAAGACTGGAGGATAGCAGATGTAGTCCCCTTATACAAAAGTGGGAACAAAGAGGAAGGGAACTACAGACCAGTCAGCCTCACCTCGGTAGTGGGAAAATCATGGAAGCACTACTGAAGGAGAGATTGGTGGAACATCTGGTTGTCAATGGACTACAGGACCCAAGGCAGCATGGTTTCACCAGGGAAGGTTATATCAGACCAACCTCATTGAATTTTTGACTGGGTGACTAGGGAGGTGGATCAGGGAGAGCAGTGGACATGGCCTATCTGGACTTCAGCAAGGCCTTTGACACTGTGCCACATAGAAGACTATTGCACAAACTGGGAATATGGGTGTGGGCATGACAGTAGTGTGGTGGGTAGGTAACTGGCTGGGCAGCAGGACACAGAGGGTGGTGGTAAATAGCTGTCACTCCACAGAGGGAAAAGTGACCAGTGGGGTACCACAGGGATCAGTGCTGGGATCAGTACTATTCAATATCTTCATCAGTGACATTGCGCAGGACCTAGAAGGCAGAATTTCACTGTTCGCTGATGACACAAAGCTCTGTAACAGAGTAGACACACCAGAGGGTGTAGACAGAATGAGAAGGGACCTGCAGAAACTTGAAGAATGGTCAGGGGTTTGGCAGTTGAAATTCAATGCAAGGAAGTGCAAGATAATGCATATGGGGCACAAAAACCCTGGCACAATATATCAGTTGGGGGGTGAGGATATAGCATGCACCAAGCAGGAAAGGGATCTTGGGGTTATCATCTCTGACCTCAAGGCAGGGAAACAGTGTGACAAGGCAGCAGGTAAAGCAAATAGGATACTGGGATGCATAGGCAGGGCATCACCAGCAGGAAAAGGAGGTCATAATTCCACTATACATGACACTAGTGAGGCTGCACCTGGAGTACACTGTGCAGTTCTGGAGACCTTACCTACGTAGGACATAGACAGGGTAGAGAAGGTTCAGAGGAGGGCAACAAAGATGGTGCATGGATTGCATCACAAGTCCTATGAGGACAGGTTGAAGGCACTGAACATGTACTCCCTGGAGGAGAGGAGGGAGAGAGGGGATATAACAGAGACATACAAGTATCTTACAGGGAGGAACAGGGTGCAGGAATGCACTATTTTTAAGCGAAAAAGATGTTCCAGGACTAGAGGGCATGGGATGAAGTTGGAGGGAGGACGATTCAGAGGAAACGTGAGGAAGAATTTCTTCACAGAACGGGTGGTGGACAAGTGGAACACCCTGCCAGAGGAAGTGGTGGGGGCTGAAACAATCACGGGATTTAAGAATGCATGGGATAGACATAAAGGAATTCTGGAGGTCAGGGGTAAGGGGGGCAACAGACTTCTTGGAAAACGTAAACTGAACTTACAGACTTAAATGGGCAGACTGGGTGGGCCATAGGCCCTTATCTGCCGACACTGTCTATGTATCTATGTATCTATGTAACAACAGGGCCCACTCAGAGGAATGGTCCACAGCAAGCCAGCAAGGGACATGTTCTGAAGGTGAAACAGCCTCATATGGTGCTTGCCACTGCACACTGGTGGTGTGCAGTATGTATGGGGAGCCGTGAGGGTGTGGGTCACCTCAGCCAAGGGACCGCAACAGAGGGGTAAGGGAGAACCTCACACCTGGTACTGGCTCCAGGGGTGGCACATGGGCTGTTAGATCAGCTTTAGGATAGTCTGAACTCTGGCAAGCCCTGTGCCTGTTGCGGCTGTTTGGGAATCCCAAATATGGGGATATTGCAGCACCACCACCACCATGGCGCAAGCCCCTATTCGCCAGGGCACAGCTGTGCATCCACCGCAAGAGTGGCACAAGCCCAGCTGGTGCAGACAGCACCCCATGTGGTGCAGGCCATGTCTGAGAATCAGGAATGGTGCACAGTGTGGCACAGGTGGCCCTTGGGCCATTTCTGGTTGGTGCAAGCACTGTGTGCCATTCCTGACTATTTGAGAATCAGGCTCCCTGCCTCCACTAAGCCTGGTTCAGCTCCTTCCCTAATGAAACACCTGTTTTACAGGTTGTAATTAACCACTCAACCCACATGAGGCTGAAAATATGTTTCCAGCTACAGTAGCCATTCTTGACTACTAAGAGTTAAATAAATAATTAATAAAACAGCCCAGAAACAATGACCTGAAAGCACTTGCTTTGGCCTACTCGCTTACACAGACCCTGTAAGTATGAAATCAATAAATCAGCTTTTCTAGTTTAGGCTAGCTGGTCGAGTCTCTCCTTCCTCTCATCTCTCCCTCATCCATAGCCGAGAATTGCAGCTACAGGGAGGAGCCGAACATTGCTTGCACTGGCATAATGGACGTAGGAAGAACAAATCCTGAGGACGTGAGAAGGCAATTTACAGAACTAGGAACATTCCTATTAGGGACGGGAAAACCAGTTCGGATCACAAGGGAGGCTAAAGGAAATTACTTTTCAGTCAATCTTCAGAGTAACCTTAGCTCCCCTGATATTTTCTGGAAGGTTATACATTCCCTTTTGACCTGCTCACCCAGTTGAGCACACCATGCTCAAACTATGAAATTCATCCATCTGTGAACCTCTTGAGGTTGCAGATGCTTGTAACTAATTCTTCACCTCCTGTGCTCACTCTCTACTCCCTTTTTCTCCCTCTACCCTTCTCCAACTTTCCACCCCTCCTATTAGTCCCACTTCCTGCTCTACTCTTCTGCCCTCTACTGCCACCCCGTTCTCTCCTGAGGCCACCCTCTAAGCCTTCCACTCCCTATATCCATCTAAGGGACAGAGCCCTGACAAACTGGATACTAATCTCTGACTTATTCACCTCTCAGCTCTGTCCATAGCTTCTTCTCCTGCTCTTCCCTTTTAAATCTTTCTTTTCATCTTGGGACCATCTCCTTGACCTGAAGTCAGGCTAAAGTCCTCTCCAGCAATATGGCTAAAGTCTTAGATACTGTGGTCCACACCCTCATTCTGGATAAGTTGTAGAGGTGGGGTTGTCCGACCTGGTGGTCAGATAGTTATGCTCCTATCACTCAAACCAGCACCAGTCACTCAAGGTTGGCATTGAATTATCCATACCCCTGCCTATCAGGTCTGGTATACCTTGTGATCCATTTGTGACCCCATCCACTTCTATTTCTTAATTACCTTCCCTATGCCCCTGGCTCCTCACACATCATCAAGTAGGTGGATAACACAGCACTCTTTGCCTCTGCAGCCTCGGTTCCTGAGGTTAAGTCATTGCATTGGTGCAACTTGATAATGTCAAATGCTGGTTCTGCTCAGCTCTCATATAATGCTAAAAAAACAAGCATTTGTCAATGCCGAATGTTGGCTTGATGGCATTGACATTGGCAGTGCAGGAGTTAGAGAGATACAACATAGGAATGGAAGTGAAGTATTGAACTGATGCTAACCCACCCCCACCCTGCAGAGAGTGACAGGCATTAGGGTGTCCCTTTGGGTGTTTGGTAGTGCAGTGTGGGAAAAAATGTTGGGCAGCATGTGAAAAATGACAGCTGCACAGTTCATAAGGAGGTGTAAAAAAATGCCAGTGTTGAAAATGTGGCATGTAAATATAGCAAATTTGCAGAGTTACAGGGGTGCATGGGAAATATGCAATGCACGCTTGCAGAACTGCCATTTTATGGGCGTTTGGCACCAAATTTTCAACATAGGCATTTTAGCATCTCTGCTCATGTACAGTGTCACTGTTATTTCCTCAAAGTGTCCCAAGTGATTTACTTTAGCGATCACACTATTCTCTGACGAGCGCAAAAACACATTTTAGGCAGGATGTGTGAAATAGCCAGCTGCACTGTTCATCAAGAGTTGTGGAAAAATGGCAATGGTGAAAATCCAGAGTGAAAATATCACAAATGCGCCAAATGCGAGAGTGCATGCAATCTGCCAATACGCGCAATAACACAGTCATTTTATAGAGTATCATCACCAAATTTTCAACATAGGCATTTTAGGACCTCTGCTCATGAACTGTGTCACTGTCATTTTCATAATCTGGCCCAAACATTGATTTCCCATAGCGACTGCGCTATTGTGTGCCTAAAGTGTGGAAACACATTTCGGGCAGGATGTGGAAAATGATAGCTGTACTGTTAACAAGAAGGTGTACAAAAATGACAATGCTGAAAATCCGGGGTTAAAATGCCGAATGCATGAAGTTAAAACCTGCGTAGCAACTGCATAGCGCATGCTGGTAAAACAAACATTGTTGGATTTTTCCACCAAATTTGGAACATAGGCTTTTGAGAGGCCACCTCATGAACACTGGTACTGTCATTTCATTAATGGGTCCCGAAGGTGATTTCCATTCTAAAATCACCTTCAAGGGCGATTAACGCCATGACAGTAATAGAATTCATGAGGAGGGGCCCCAGAAACTCCATGTTGAAAATTTGGTGCCAAAATTCCAAGAAATACCTGAGATATGCAGCAAAGTTGAAAAAACCCAATTTATTCCATTATACAGCTTACCGCATTTCCTCAGTTCGCGGTCGGCTTTGAAGAGTGCAGACACGTTCCCGGTCCATGGAAGATCATCGCGCCGGACTCTGGAGGTAAGTATAGGGTGAGGGGCTGAGGGGAGGTAGGGTGCGCAGTGGTGGGTGCGGCTGGGGGGGGGGGCATCGAGACTACGAGGGACAGTTTTCATTTTACAGAGTAAAAAAAACAGGAAAACCATCGTGGGACAATTTTCATTTTGAAGGGCATTTGACACGCTGGGGTGGGCTCCAGCATGCCACCTAACTATTTTGCGGGAGTATCAGTAGCCGATGAAGTTGGACACCCTCAATGACACACACAACCTGAGGAGGAGAAAGTAATGCTGGCAGGGACTGGGCACCCCCATTGGCAAACAAAGAAAGGGGGTGGCGCAAGCCCGAGAGGGATTAGGCACCCCCTCGGCATTCAACATTGAGGGTTATGCCGACGGGTGGTCCCTCGTCAGCACAGAACACGGGGGAAGAGAAAGTAATGCTGACAGGGATTGGGCACCCGTTGGCAAACAAAGAAAGCGAGCTAGAGGATTAGGCACCCCCATGGCGTTCAACATTGGGGGTTATACCCGACGTGGGTAGGCTCCCCATCGGCACGCAAAGACAGCAGGGGGGTTAACGACAGGGGGATTGGGCACCCCTGATGTTGGCAAACGTTAGGCGGCCACCCGCTCGCCAACCATGCTCATGATGGCGGTGAGCACGGCAAGAAAAGGACCGCTGCATATGACAAGCTTTGTTCAGATTGCAGTGGACCTTTTCTTAGATGTGCTCACCCCATTATGTATGCATGGTGTGGCATTGGGCCTGCAGGCTGATTGGGGAATGAGGGGCGCACCTACTGATGCTTGCCCTACATTCGCCCAACAGCGACCACGCCCCCAAATCTGCACTATCCCAAGATGTTGACTTGCGTGCTAGGCCGGCAAGCCAACATAAAAACTATCTCCATGACTTTAGCCACTAGGCAGGAAATAGCAAGGCTGCAACATAACCCAGTCTTCCTGACTCTAGGCGCTGACCCACTCAAAGGGGTACCCTACTTCAAGTGTCTTGGTTCATGGCTCAAACAAAACCTCAGTTCACCACCCACATTGACACCATGCATTACAAACTTTGCCTTACCTTTGATCCACTGTATCACAGTGAATCCTGCCTTCCATTCCTGGTCTGCCTCAAGATTTATTTATTTATTTATTTGCTTTTGGTAACTGGGTGAGTGCACTAAGCATAGAGATGCCTATTTTCATGCACAACCTGGGAGGATAGAAGTCAAATACAAGAACAACAACAACAATGTAACGCAGCAAATAGAATAGAAATAGAAAGTGAAATACAGGGTTATACAAGTAAATAATATGAACAGGTACTGGGATATTCAGAAATAAACAAGTGCAACACTAGTACAGAAAAATTGGCACTAGTTGTGTGATTATGAAACAGTATACAGTAAGTGCCATTAACAAGGCCAATGCACCATAGAAGCATAGAGGTGGGGAGGAGTAGGAAGGGGAGAGAGAGAGGAGAGGTTGGTATGAATGCATGGAGGAAGAGAGGAAGAAGAGTAAGACAAAGCGGGAAAAGGGTGCCGGTGTTTTATTAAGTGGATGTGAGCTTCAGTTCCTCCCCCAAGTCCACCATTGTTGACATCATATCACAACATGGTACAGCAATTTATCTTTTTTTTGGAAACTTTGCTGCTTTACTGTCCCCAAAGAGAAATTTCCCATTTTTAAACAAACGCACCCTGCACCAAGCTCCATATTCGCATGCAACAAGTAATAAAATTAAATGTACTTGTTCCACCTCTGGAGCACTCGTCAATGACTCTACCATGTAAGTGCTTCCATTTCAACAGGGGACTGTGAAAAAGCAGGGATACTAAACAAATACTTCTGCTGAGTATTCACAAAAGAAGAGGAGGGGGAGGTACCTAATCCAGTTAATAGAAGCACTCTAGATAGGGGGTCGATATCAGTTCTTTTTCAGAAGAAAGGGTTCTGAAAGAACTCCTAAAACTGAAGGTGGACAAAACAATGGGGCCTGATGGGATTCACCCCAGAATTCTAAAAGAACTAAGGGGAGAACTAGTAACACCACTGACTACCCTTTTATCAAACCATGGGAGGATGGTGTGGTACCTGAAGATTGGAAGAGGGTGGTTGTGATTCCCCTTTACAAAAGTGGGAGCAAGACAGAGGCAGGAAACTACAGACCTGTCAGTTTGACCTCAGTGGTAGGGAAAATGATGGAATCACTTCTGAAGGAAAGCATTGTTGAGTACCTAGAGGCCAGTGCGGCATAGGACCCAAGACAGCATGGATTCATAGTGGGAAGGTCATGTCAAATGAATCTAATCGACTTCTTTGACTGGGTGACCAAAGCAGTAGATCAGGGAGGGGATGTGGACATGGCCCGCCTTGACTTTAGCAAGGCATTTGACACAGTCCCACATAAAAGATTAATAAACAAATTAGCCAGCCTGGGAGTGGGTCCCAGGGTGGTAGCCTGGGTAAAACATTGGCTGGACAACAGGACATAGAGGATAATAGTAAACAGAGTCCACAGTGAAGAAAGGAGGGTTACTAGTGGGGTACCGCAGGGTTCAGTACTGGGTCCGGTCCTTTTTAATGCCTTTATAAGTGACATTGCAGAGGGGCTGGAAGGAAAGGTATGTCTCTTTGCAGATGACACAAAGATCTGCAGCAGGGTTGATGCACAAAGTGGGATGGAAAGGATGAGAAGGGACTTGGCAAGGTTGGAGGAATGGTCAAATGTATGGCAGCTTAGAATCAACGCAAAGAAGTGCAAAGTAATGCACCTGGGAAACAAAAACCCAGGGAAAGAGTACACAATGGGGGGTGAGATACTGACAATAACAGAAATGGAAAAGGACCTGGGGGTAGTTATATCAGATGACCTAAAGATGGGCAAGCAATGTGGGAAGGCAGTAAGGAGGTCTGGGAGGATACTGGGATGCACAGGGAGAAGCATCACCAGCAGAAAACAGGAAGTTATTATCCCTCTGTACAGACAGTTGGTGAGACCCCATCTGGAGAACTGCATGTGGTTCTGGAGACCCCATCTCTGCAAAGACATAGACAGGGTAGAAGTTGTCCAGAGGAGGGGTAACCAGAATGGTGCAGGGTCTGCACCAGAAGACATACAAAGAGAGACTAAAGGAACTTAATATGTGTACCCCCAAGGAAAGGAGGGAGAGGAGGGACATGATAGAAACATGCAAATACCTCAAAGGAATCAACAAAGTCCAAGAGGGTAGCATCTTTCAGAAAAAGAGATGTGCAAGAACAAGGGGGCACAATTTGAAGATAGAGGGGGGGTGGCTCAGAGGTAATGTGAGGAAGTATTTTTTCACAGAGATGGTTGTGGATGCATGGAACAGCCTTCCTGAGGAGGTTGTGGAGTCAAAAACAGTGGGGGGGAAGTCAAGAATGCATGGGGCAGACATCAGGTAATTCTAGTGGTGGGTAGGAGGAAGTAGGCTGTTGGTTAGCTAGGATCTGCAACTTATCCATTAGGTAGAGAAATGAGCAGACTAGGTGGGCCAAGCGGTCCTTATCTGCCATCAAATTCTATGTTTCTATGTTTCAACTTACCAAATATACTGACAGTTGGAAGGAGTTCTTGACCAGCACTGTACTGCTTTAAACAAGCACATTAATTAAAATGTTACAAACTACTTTACTGAGTTTCATTTAAGCATGGGGGGGGGGACTGTTACCAGAACTCTTCCTCAGTGGTTCTTGTTTTTGTAAGCCTCCAACTATATTGGGCTTGCCTTTCAGCCTCCCATTTGCCCCTTATCCTCACCACATCCTGTCCTGAGTTTCCTGTGTTCCAGGGCTCTCCGTCTGCCCCCTGCCATGTTTCCTGTCAGTCTGAGGCAGGATGAGCAAAAGCCGTGGAACTGCTGTGCAGCTTGCAGCACAAATGTGCGAGCAGCGGTCTGCACATGCAGGGTGTGCAAAGTCTGCTTTCTGCTGCTACCACAGGGCATCAAAGGCTCCCTCCATGCTCCCAACCCCGAGTCTGCTGTTTAGGGTCCAGAGACACAAGGGAGGCAGCTAAGGAGCCTCAAAAGTATTTATTTAAGAGTACCAATAAGCACTTGAGGACATCCCTCATAAATATTAATGAGACTCGCACCTATGCATGGTAAAGAGCCTGTCTGCTGCCTGGGGGCTGAGATAATCGGAGGCATTGACAGGTGAAGGGGTTGAATTAAAATGTAAAAATTGGCAGCCAGCTTGCAGTGCAGAGGGGCTGCCATAGAGTTATGGAGGAATTAAAATATAAATTAGTGAATTTTGGCTGCAAGGGACTTTGCTGGGGACTGTGTATCCAGCAGCCAGTGCTGGGAAAGTTACTTTCTTTTATTCACTTACATTTTCTCCCAGCCCCCCGTGGCCCTTGATCAGGCAGGCAGGCACTCTAGCCTGGTCTCCCGATGTCTGCCGGCACCAGCATCTTTCCCCCAGGGCTTACCCCACCTGGGGTTGGCTGGGGGAGCGCTCACCCCCACTGCATGCAAGATCCAATTCTGCTGGTCCAACTGGCTGAGGCAGGGCCCGTGGGTGTCTGCCATCATCCAACCACTGGCAGTTTTTCCTTGTTTCCTCCCTGCAGAAGGGGGGCATGCAGGGACCCCAATGGTGATGCTGTGCATGCTCCTGTATGCTGCATGCCTAGCATCTGTCCTGCCTCTGCCCCTCAGTCTTAGCAGCGTCAGTATGCCAGCCCCTAGCCTCTGCTAGGGGCCAGGCTAACACCGACTGCTGCATCCCTCCTACCCAGAGGAGGAGAGCTGTCCTAGGGACGCTTGATCCTCCTCCTCCCCTGCTGAACCCTGGTGACCCGCTTGTACTGCAAACGTGGGTGGCCGGCATGGCAGGAGGCAGTAGGTAAGGCACGGATGCTTCAACCTTCCATGCCACTGGGCCAAGGGTAAGCTACTTTTAAAAAGTAATCAGTTACAGTTACTAGTTATTTTCAAATAAATATAATCTGTTACAGTTACTTATTACTTTTATATAAAAATCAATTAGTAACTGTAACAGCAATGCATATTACTTTATATTACTTTTGATAACATGGTTGTATTTACTCATTGAACATAGCTATGTGCTCATGAAACCCCAAGAAGTGTATAAAAGGAATAAAACAGATTCTAAAGACAATTAATGTGTTAATTTATCACACAATACCTATCTGCCTTTGCCAGCTACAACAATCCCTTTACATTTCCATAAATAAGAGCTCTACTAAAAAAAAAACACTCAAACACACACCCTACATCTACTGCTGCCCTCCACAGTCTTTTCGTCCCAGACTGGCAGACAGTGTGGGCCAAGCAGTCCTTATTTGCTGTCAAAGTCTATGTTCTATGAATCCTGGCTTTGCCAGCCATTGCTGTCCCTGACCTTTTTCATTTCCATAACACCCACACTCACCCTCCAACACACACACCTTGCATCTACTGTCAGTGCCCTTGGTGGTCTTTTCCATACAGCTATATATTCTGATAATGCCAGCCACAACTACCCCTTTACATCTACCCTTACCCCACCACCACACACACCCTGCTGCATCTTATGCGCTTGACGATCTTTCCCACATCTAGCCTGTATTCTCCTCCTGACTATGCGAGAGCCACAACAACCCCTTTAAATTTCTATAATAAAATCCCACCCTCTCATAGCTCCCACTACACTCACACACGCACCCTGCAGATCTGCTGCCCTTCCTTGCCTTGCTGATCTTTTATTATTTCCCCGCAGCAGCCTGAATCCTAACTTTGCGATTGCCAGCCACAGATCCACCTCGCATCACATACAATAAATTCCACCAGCACACACCTGCTTACCCCAACACACAATTTAAACACTCTTTCCCACAGCTGAACCTTGACTTGCCACTGCCACTGAGACACAGTTATAATTATAACTAAGTCTGCCATGACTATTATGCTACTGCCAGTATGCCACAACAGAAGTCAGACATTGTCACTTACAATCAAATTATCACACAGCACGAAACACTTGTTGCACTCCAGTAGCTATCCCTTCGATGAGGATTTTCTTTGAGATGGGTCAGGTGATGGTGATAGACCTGGAAGGTGGGAGAGCAGATGGACAGACAATCAAGCAGCCTGCTGTAGCAGTTTGGTGCATGTGGTGTTGGTGGAAATAGGCCCTGAACCCTGATTGCAGACAGACTCCTTGCCTTTTTCCCCTACAACAGCTATGCTGGTCCCGATTCCTCGGGGGTGGGTTCACAATGGCTACTATAGAGGGCCATGACTGACAAGCAAGGGTGTAGCTAGCTAGCTAGCTATAAATTTTATATCAACTGGTCAGTCTGTTGCCCCCTCAAACAAATGTCAACAATTCCTGTAGCGATTCTTAGCTGTAGCATGTAGCAGTGCATAAGCAGTATAATTTGTATATCAAATGTTGCAGGAGAGGATGGAAGGTTTGATACCTTTTATTGGACCAACAAATGTCTTGTACAAAGATAAAACTATACACAAGCTTTCGGGGCTTCCATCTTTGTACAAGACACTTCTTGGTCCAATAAAAGGTATCAAACCTTCCATCCTCTCCTGTTCTGCAAGGACCAATATGGCTGGAATCTCTTTTTGTATATCAAATATTGCAAAATGATATATTTAACAATAAACTGACAGATAAAATGGTGTTTTCTGACTTTAATTTACACAGTACATTACAGATATAGAACAAAATGATAATATTAAATGCATGCTGAAAATAGAAAATTGAGTTAGAATCGATATTTCAACCATAAGTCGTCTTCAGGAATTATCTAAAAGAGAAAAAAGCAGGTTAGGGAAATAAGAGAAATATATGTGAGGAAAGAAAATAGGGGAGGCTGTAGGAGAAAAAGTGATAATAGGTAAGGTAAGAATAGACTCTGGAAATTGAAAAGGTAATGATAGATATGAAAAGGCAGAGTAGAAGTGAATGAGCTGAGGAGTCCTTAAGAGGGGAGTAATTAACTGGACCTAGTAAGAAGGCTGAAAGGTGAATAACATATGTGCACACTCATTTTCATTTTCTACAGATTAAAGAGATACTCAAACAGGAGGGGCCAGTGATTTACACCAGATCTGTGACAACTGGTACAAAGACATCCAGCACAATGATACTTTACCAGAGCCACTCAGCCTAACATTTTCTGTAACAAAACAACTGGCAAAAACAACCCTGACACCCACTAGTAGTGGAACTATAACCATGTAGAAAGCAGTGGTGTGATAAATGAGGATACCTTGTAGTCATAGCCACCATGTTAGAGCAAAGATCTCATAGGGCAAACTAGTATTAGGTCAAAACTCCTAGGCTAAACATCACAAGGCTGCATGTCTTTGCTCCAGTTGTCATGCCACGGGTTTACACCACCCCGTACCTCTGGCAGCTCATAATACCTAGACACTGCGACTACGCAAACCTGAATATCAGCAAGACTACTAACAATGGCACCTCACAGCCATGAAATATTGCCTACACTTTTTATTGTGAAGAAAGGCAAAAAATGGTAGGCAACTTACATTAAATGTGCAAGTTGAAGATGCTGGGTGCTCACACAGTGCTTGTCAGAAGGCAATTTTTTTATGTTGGCGTGCTTGCGCAGCCAACATCTTGTGGTAGTGCAGATTTGGAGGCGCGGTCACTGTTGGGCGAATGCAGGGCACGCATCAGTAGGTGCATCCCTCATTCCCCAATCAGCCTGCCTGCTGGCGCCACACTGTGCATACTTAATGTGGCGATGAGATCAAATGAAAGGTCCGCTGCAATGCGAGCTAAGCTCATCATATGCAGCGGACCTCCAGACATGCTTTCCCTGGTGGTGAAAACAAAATGAACATGGCGGCACACTGCTTGCATACTGCCGACTTCAGGGGTGCCCAATTCCCCTGTCGGCATGTCCTGCCCCAATGTATGTGCATATGGGGGAGCCCACTCGCCGCCGGCATAATGCATCCCCTCCATTTGTTATGTGCCGAGGGGGTGCCCAATCCCCTCGGCTCTTGCCACCCTGCTTTCATTATGTGCCGGCGGGGTGCCCAATCCCCCTTAGCTATAGCACCCACCCACAAAACACTTATAGGTGGCAACTGGGAGCCCACCCCAGCGTGTTAATAATAAAAAAAAAAAGTCCCCAATGTTTTTTTTTTAGCCTGTAAAAGAAACGGTCCCTGCCCCTCCCACAACCCGCGCACCCACTGTGCACCCTGCCTCTCCACACCCCTCACCCCATACTTACCTCTAGAGTCTGGTGCAATGATCTTCAGTGGACACGAGACACGTCTCACTCTTCAGAGCTGACACATGATGAAATGCCGATGGCTGTATAATAGAATAAATAGGGTTTTCAACTTTGATGCATATCTCAGGCATGTTTTGGAATTTTGGCACCACATTTTCAACATGGGGATTTTGGGACCCCTCCTCATGAATTCTGGCACTGTCATGGCGTTAATCAGCCCCGGAAGGTGATTTCGCGGTCACTGCGCAGAATCACCTTTTGGGATTGATTAATGAAATGACAGTGCCAGTGTTCATGAGGGAGGCTCTCAAAAAGCCTATGTTGCAAATTTGGTGGGAAAAATCCAAAAAATGGCTGTTTTACGAGCTTGAGTTGCGCTGTTTCCATGCACGCTCATAACTTCGTGAATTTGTAATATTTTCACTCCAAATTTTCAGAATTGCCATTTTCCCACACCTCCTGATGAACAGTACAGCTGCCTTTTTACATATCCTGGCCAAAATGTGTTTTCGCATGACCGGTGCAGAATAGCGCGGTCGCTGTGCGAAATCAGTTTTTGGGACAGTTTGAGGAAATGACAGTGACACTGTTCATGAGCAGAGGTCCTAAAATGCCTATTTTGAAAATGTGGTGCCGAAAGTCCATAAAATGACTGTGTTGCAAGCGTGCGTTGCGCAGTTTCCACGCACCCTTGTAACTTTGCAAATTTGCAATATTTCCTTGCTAGATTTTCAACACTGCCATTTTTCACACCTCCTTATGAAGAGTACAGCTATCATTTTTCACATCCTACCCAAAATGTGTTTCCCCACTTGTGGCACACAATGGCGTGGTCACTGTGGGAAATCAACTTTTGGACAGATTAACAAAATCGCAGCACCACTGTTCATAAGGGGAGATCCCAAATGCCTATGTTACAAATGTGGCTAACAAACTCCCAAAAATAATTGGGTTACGGATGTGTGTTGTGCACTTTCTATGCATGCTCATTGCTTTACCAATATTTCATATTGTCACTCCAGTTGCCATTTTTTTACACCTCCTCATGAACAATATAGTTGTCATTCTCCACATCCTGCCCAAAAACGTGTTTTTGTCCCTCTGTCGCCAAATGGCACAGCCACTGTACAAAACCACCTTTCAGCTAACAAAGTTATTGCGCCACTTTTCATGAGGTGGCCTGACAAGCAGCCCATGTTGAAAATGTGAAGTGAAACTACCACCACACATCTATGGTGTTAGGGTTTCCAACTGTAGCACCCCAACCGGTACAGACTGACAGGCATCAGGGGTGTGACTTGGGATCATCGGATGTAATGCTCATGCCATTCCACCCCCACGCCCACCCTGCAGCCAGTGACAGGCATCGTGGTGTGCCTTGCACTGTTTGGCCACAAAGTTCACCCCATGCTGCTATACTGCACCCATGTCAGTGTATTTCCATATGGAATGGGGTAAGTACAATGCCCAAAGATCCCAAAGCACACCCCGACACTTGTCAGTGTCTACAGGGTAAGGTGAGGTACAATGGCATGAGCATTACAGCTGACGACCCAAAGGCACACCCCAATGCCTGTCACTCTCTACAAGGTCGGGGTGGGGTTGGCATCACTTCAATACTTCACTACCATTCCTATTATGCATCTCTAGCTCCAGCACTGCCAATGTCAATGCCAGCATGACAACATTCGGCATTGATAAATGCTTGTTTTAACCTGATGTTGTAATAAATCAAGCATGCAGTCAGCTGAGCAGCCTTTGTTTACACTGAAACCTGTATATCAAAAAACACCTGCACAATCTCCCGATTCTTGTGATGTCATAAATCTCTTGAGCTTCACTCTTGAGGTTTATGAAGTCACAGGAACCCCTTGATGGATTACAGCAACCATAACAGTTGGATGCCATATGTTATTCTACTTATATTATAGTAACTAGTTACTTTTGGGGAAAAAGTAATATCATTACTATTACTTGTTACTTTATTTTAAAAGTAATCCATTACTATTACCAGTTACCTAGAAAAGTAATCAGATTACAGTTACAAGTAACTAGTTACTGCCCAACACTGCCAGCAGCCATGTTGTCAGTATGTGACCCCAGCTACAGCCAATCAGGAGCCAGGGATCTGCAGGATGGCTCATGGGACTGAAAAAGAGGACCTTGGGAGAAAAAATAGGAACAATTCTTGGCGCCCAAAAGAGGAACCAACAGGGAGTCAAGTGAGGCAAATGATATTAATTTGCTTAGTGGGGCTGAAGGCGCTGCTGAAAAACTGATAAAAAGGATGGTTTGTCCACCAAAGTGGATTCCTAAGAGATCTGGCAGAGAGTCCAGAGAGGAGAGATACTGCTGTGGGCTTGCTAGCCCTAAAGGCCTGCCTGTTTACCCAAAGGCCTTGTCTGTTCCCGGGAATGAACAAGCTGCAGAGCACCTGGAGAAAGAAATAGCCCCTGGGAAAAGAACTGGGCTGTGTTAGAGATTCTCAGGGTGAAACTTGAACCTATGGCCATGTGAATTTGCTGCTGAGGATTTGGAAGTTGCCACAAAGATTTGAACCCGCGGTTGGGACAAAAAGTTATATTCTGCAGCCACGTGTGAGAAACTTTTGGGAATTGCTCCCAGCGAGAGAGAACTGGCTGTCCTGCAGCTCAGAAAGAGCCAGCAGAGTTTGGCAGTTGGAGAGCAGAGACTATAAAGGATGCATCCTGAATCCACAGTGTCTGCAACTGAATATAAAGTGACCTACAAGCTGTGCTCCCCCTTGGTGGGGTAAGTGTATTATAGACTGCTTTTGCTGCAAGCTGAAGTGACGGCCCTTGCTGGGGCTTGAGACTGTCCACAGCCCCGCTTTTTTACTGCAGCTGAGGAAAGTTGTGCCAGCATCAGTCTGGGGAACCACCAACCTGCTCTGTTCCCAGACTGAAGAGGAGAACACCAGAGAGGAAGATGTTGAGAGGTCTGCCAGGTGAACACCGCATACAAAGGCCCAGGGGGCAAAGTTTGGAAAGGCCTGGCAGGTGAAGACCGGCATTCTTCATTTCTTCAACTATCCACTACTGTGGTGCACCAACAGCCCTGATACCAGCACAGTACTGTGAAATGAGTTCCTGCCACCCCCTTTGAACTGCTGAACTGTAAGTACCCTGGGCTGCAGTTTTGGGGAAGTCTTTATTTAGCTAGCTATCTAGTCAGAATTAAGGGTGTTAAGTCCTGGTCAGGACTGCGCCAAGATTAAAGCTGTGCCCAGGCAGAAAGTTAAAGCTTGATATCTTTTTCTACTGTCTAAAATAGTTGGGCCCCAATGAGAGATCCCCAGCATCTTCTACATGGTGGTGTGGTACCCACCAACGGAACTTCATAGACACTTTGGGCAGTTGCCACTGGGAAATCAGGTGCAATCGCAGGTGGGAGGTGGGGATAGTGAGGGGTAAAAGTATTGCAACTGTTGTTAAAGTTGTTGTGCTAGTTTTGTCCCTTTCTCCCCTCCCCCAAAATAAAAACTGTTAATTGTTAGGATCTACGACGCCGGTTTGACAAAAATATGTTGACCTGATATTACAGTGATGGCACTATGTTGACCACAATTGCGGTCAGTATTGTGCCATTGGAAATCAAATGTGTTTTTTTGGGGGGGACTGTGCTCCCCATACACCCCATGCAGGGGGAGCTATCCCCGCACCCCCTGTAATTTATTATAATCAACTCCTAGTCAGAGCTGATTCAGGGAGGTGGTGCAAGACCAGGGCAAGCAGTGCAGGGTCCCAAGTGGACTTTACAGTGATCTGTCGATCTTGTCAGTATCGATGAGATTGCTGTAAAGTTGTCTCTGCGGCTTCGGCATACATAATTGGTAATGTTATATTCTGGTACTGTGACTCATTGTGTAAAGGGGGAATTGTTATTGTGTGGGGTATGTACAGTGGGGGAAGTTATTGTATTTTCCTGGGGGGTTGTTAACATGCAATTTATCTACAGATATTCCCTATCACTACCCCAGGTGAAGGCACCATGTGCACTTATTATTCCAGTACCACTTCGTTGACAACAAACCTAGGCCGGCCCCATTGAGGTGTGTCCAGGGAAGGCTCGAGGGCCCTGGAAACAGCCAAGGTGAGTCAAAGGGGCTGTTACATTTTCAATAGTTTTTAAATCATTTGTGGACTCCTCAGTGGTGGTGGCGACTGCAAGGTAAAGCTTTCTCTAGCAACCATTAACAATTAAAAATAAAATCTTGGCTGCCGGCCCGGTGGTGCTGAGGGCTAAGGTGTTGTATGCCATACCTCGCGGCACCCTGACGACCCAGGTTTGGGAATGAGCCCAGGCTGTCGGAGGTCAGCAACAGGGGGGGGAGGGTGGAGCTGGATGTAGCTGCTGACAGACCAGCTCTCCTCTCTGGGGAGGTGTAGGAGCTGCCTCTGGCTAATGGCTGCCACCTGGTGGAGGCTGGGGACAGCACAGGCCAGGGAGGAGCCAGGCTCTAGGCCAATGGAGTGGGAGGAAAGGGGCTGTTACTGAGGCCGTGGGACTAATGCGTACCTACACACGCATGCGTACCCACTCCTGGAGTCCCTGGGAGCAAATGGAGGAGAAAATCTTCACTGGCGGCAGGATGGTGACCAACTTAAGGTAAGCCCTGGTAACTCCAGGTGACAGGGCTGGGGGGCCGGTGTTGGTCAGATGGGGGCTGTCCTGGGAAAAGGTGTAGATAATATGATACGATAAAAAAAGAAATGTGGGCAAATAAGCACATCTCAGAGTTCAGATGGCATCAGGAACCTCTTGAGCTTCACTTCTGAGGTCTCTATGATGATCTCTGGCCAGAAAACAATTCTCAGCTCAAGCTTTCCTGATGCAAGGTTTTGATGAGTCTGGTTGACAAATGTGCCTAGATGTCTCAGTCGCCCGAACTGCTTACTCACAGTTCTGTTGTTCCATTCTCCCAGGGTAGCTACAGGAGTCAATCAGCAGTGTTATCCCTGAGGCTTTCCTGAATTGATCCTTCCTCCACTGTACACTGGGGGATGGCTGCTTTTGTTCTACATTGGGGAGAAGCAAATCAGTGTCCTCATAAAGTTTTGCCTTGGCAGCAGGGGCGTAGCTACAAGGGTGCAGGGGGAGCAGTGGCACCAGGCCTATGAGGTTTGAGGGGCCCAAATCATAATTTTGATGTTTATTTAAAACTGGGGAGGGGCCCTGTAACGTTGCCTTGCACCCAGATCCTCTGGGAATTTGCTACGCTACTGCTTGGCAGAGTCTGTTATGAGTGCTAACTTTGCTGCCCAGTTGCACCGGACTTATTGACTCCTCTCTCTCTCTCTCTACAAGGATGCTGGATGCTGCACATGTGTAGACTGCTATGGCAAGCAATGAGGCAACCAGGAAGTTCTGCCAGATTCCTCTTCTCTACAATTTTGAGATTGTAGATCAAGCTACTCCCAACCACCTAGATTGTTTATTTATTTATTTATTTTATTTATTTATTTGAACATCAATTTAACAACCTTTGAGCCAGGGGCTCATTTATAAAGGTACCTCGTCACATAAAGGACACAGACAGTGGCACAGAAGACAACAGATAATACAGGTTCAAGGTAAGTTTCATACAAGGCACAGTTGGTTCCAATGCATATGAAGAATAAATAGACAAGATGAGAGTTAGTGGGGAGAGATGTAAAGGAGATTGGGGGGTAAGGGGGGAGTGGGGACCTAGGAAGCAGAAGGATGGGGAGAGAGATTGTTGGCAAGTAGTGCGGACCAAATAATCTTTGGCTCCTCTCTTTCATGTGAAGAGCCATCTGCTTGCTGGAAAGGCCCTTGGCTCAGGTGTGCATCCTGTAGGACTGCATGTACCAGCACCACAATGGTCAAACATGGTCACACAGTTCGAACAGCAGAATGGTACAACTTTTGTTCAGTGTAATCTTTTTCACATGAAACTGGAAGGTTCAACTTCATAGGCCCATGGACAGACACCCCAAATCCCACATAAAACCCAATGTGTAAGAGGAAGGAGGGCATTACTCCACTGGTCACTGTCTCATCCTCCGAGTGACTACCTTTTACACTACCCTCTGCCTCCTGCCCTTCAACCAGTTAGATACCCAGTTCACCACCTTCTCCCCCACCCCCAGGCTGCTAAGTTTAAGTGTAACCCCCCTGTCACCCAGGGTCACAAGAATCCCACTTAGATCTAGTGGCAGGCAGGGAAGGCAGCTAGTGAAACTCCAGTTAAATGGATTTCACACTGTCTCACTCTGTCCTCAGTCTCAGCTGAGCTGAAGGGATGACATCTTATAGAATACTCACAGCAGCATAAGCCACATTGGAATGTTGCAGCAGGGAGTTAGTTAGAATGTTGGGAGGTTTTGAAGCAGTTCTTCAGGAGACTCAGAGAGTGAAGGAGGTGTGCTGCAGTTGGCAGCCCCTCAGGGCTAAGCTCTGCTATAGAGCTACCTAGAGATAGAAGGTGTGCGTTCTCGTCCTAGATAGAGACACAGAAGAAATTGGTCTAGTGGTAGAGACCATTCCCCAGTTCGTTCCAGTGCCCCATCCCAGGAGGGATGGGGGAGGAGAGCTAGCAACTTCAGGGGCAATCCCCTGGCCCTGCTGAAGAGGGAAAGATGCCTAAGAAGATTTGTGCTGAGGCACCCAGAATTATGTTTGTGTTTCCTGTGAGAAGCCTGTGGGCACCTGCAATCCAGGGTGAGTCAGCTCTGAAATAGAGCCCATGTTTTCACCAGACAGAGTGTATAGTATCTGATACTGTGGCGTCAAGGAAGGACAGCCAAGTACAGTATTACAGTTGTGTGTGACTTAAAATGTATCTAAACAGTGTGGGTCTACAGGGATGGACATAGCCAATCAGAGATCATTATAAGCTAGGATATCGGATGTTGAAGAGTAGAGTGTTAAATGTGACATACATTTTGAGACAGCATTCTACATCTGTGTGTTTCAAGAAAGGTGTTGATTCCAAATGGATGGCCGGGTATCAATTTGGGAGCAAGAGGTGGGAGACCCCCCCATCTGGAGTAACCAGATTTACCTCCACGGGTTCACTTTGGGCACCTATAGCTTTCCTTGGGGTACTTGGCCAGTGTTCATGGAAAGTACCCAGATGTGGGATTAGATGAAAGATTTTCCCTTTATGGAGCCAGTATGTGCTCATGGGTGGTGTAGGGAGCCACCAATAAATATCCATGCCATATGGAAAGTAGTCCAAGTGCTGGCCAGATGTGCCATGCCAGGGAATTCCAGAGAAGAGTATGAGTTCGGGCTGAGAGACCAGTGTGTTTCAGAACCTGAGGGTTATGGTGTATAAGAAGATGTGTTCTGGTCTCCGTATATTTACATTACCAGGAGTGTAGCCCCGTGGGGGTCCATCTATGCTTATTTGTTCTGCTGTTGTTGTGAATAAAAGCCACACTCTAGAATCCCACTCCTGATTTGGACATTACAGTTATTGCTTACTGTGTCCGGAGTTACTTGGGTGCCCCTGACTAGAAGTCAAACCTAGCCAAAATGCCGAGCAACAGTTTTCTCCCCGAACCCAGGCAGCCAGGTAGTCGGTTACATAATGGAGGCACCGCACAGCACTAATAAAACAAAAAATAACATCAGTCTGACCCCTGGTTACAAATTGGAGGCACCACTGGGATTTGGCTTACAATTTGGGTGAAAATGCAAGAAAGGCTGCTCAGATGGTGGCTAGCATTTTGGCTCTCTGGCAGTAGGTATCTCAAAAATCTGAAGCATTACCAAGTAAATGTGCAACTGTGTGCTGCTGTCTATGTGCTGCTGTAAATGCACCAACTGTTTACCAAGGAGCAGTAAAGCCCATTTGTGTATGCCCTTGCCCTGCATCAAATTACAATGTTTGCCAGCTTTTAAAAGTGTTGTGTGACAGAAAAAAGTATGGAAAACTGTGGGAGACAAACCGAGATTTGTGCCCTAGAAGTTGGAAATGCTTGTGGTATGGACTAAGAGAGTCGCTGAGTAAAATGCCATGAAAAATGGTTGAAATGGTGCTCCTGCTGAGGAGCTACAGTTGAAAAAGGAAAAAAGTGTGGTTTGCAGTTTAAATTTTGCCTGCTCGATGATCGCCGTGGAAGAGAAGAGCTAGAGAGGAAAGAGGCTAATTTGCATGGCGTCGAGTGATTGGTGAGACTGCAATCAGTCCCACCCCCAAGCCAGTGCTAGCGACTGCACAGTGTTCGAGAGGGAGAGAGAGGAGTGTGTGAGTAGGCTTGCTAGGAGGAGCATTGCAGTGACTGAAAACGTAAAAATAGTTAAATCGGACTTTTCTGTTTAAAATCGGGCTCAACCCACATTCTGATTCATCTGGACAGAAAGCGTGGTGTTCAGAGGGACAATCGGCAGGACTGCCAGCCCACTTCATTCCAGAGGCCTCCAAGATTGGCTGTAGGCTGCGTTTTACATCACAAATACAAGCCACTGATTAAGTGAGTACCATCATAAAAAAACAGCTCAAATTGTGTGATTTTACCAAAAAGCCAGCTGAATCTGTTTGTAGCAGTGTAATTGTTTTGCAAAGAAGGACTGTGTCAAGTTTAATCAGCTAAAACAAGAATTCTGAGCATTAGACGGTGAGCATAATTATAGGTTCAGCAACAGTATAATTTTCAAAGTCATGTGAAAGACTGTGAGTTGTATGAGAGATGCAACAAGAAATACAGGTAATCCTGTGCAATGAAATACTGTGATTTTAGGGGACTTTAAGCTAGAACAGTGATTAAAGTGATTGAAAAGTCCAGTAAAATCATATAAATGTGCTAGAAGAGCAACCAGTGCAATTTAACAGCTTGAGTGAACTTTAGCAGTAGACTGTGCAAATCGGATGCGCAGTGGCTTGACTCATAAACAGACCGTTGATGCGCAGGAGTGCTGCCGTCGCCATTACAGGGTGGGGTAGTAATGTAAACAGCAGCAAGGGAGCCATTTTGTAAAAGTTTTTCCAACGAAGTGGGATATGAATTAACAGTGAGCGTTTGTTTGTTTTCTCTGCAGTCATGGCTTTGGTACCAGCCCACTACCCGGATCATGCCCAGGCTATGACAGTAGAAGAAGTTAACAAGTTGAGAGATGTTGAGAGATATTACTATGGGGGACGATTGCCTCGTCATGTGGCTATTCTTGGATATCCAGTATGAGTATGTGTGATGTGCTTAAATGCTGGAAGGGACGTCTTCATGGTACCTCACTGTTCTGGGTGCCTAGAGAAATATGGCTTGACTAAAGCACCCAAGATTTGTTTGGCTCCCACATGGATAAAGCTTCAAGAACCTGCAGTTGGCAGCACACAACACCAGGCGGAGTCTGATATCAGAGTGTGGCATGAAGCAAGAGGGTGCAGATTTACAGACAGAACAATGTACTGATGTATCACAGTCCAGGTCCCAGAGAGACATTGAGGAAGGAGCATCAGTAGACCCTTGGAGAGAGGGACCTAGCCCAAGTCTCATAGGTGAAGACGAGATGAGGTAGGCCTTTGAATGGGAGGTATCGACCTCCGCACCCAGCGAAGAGTGGACAGTCTCACGAGTGAGGATGACTGCTCAGTCCTGGGCACAGATTCTTAGCAAGGAAGAAGATGAGGGGGAACCTATGTGGCCTTGTGAAGAAGGAACTGGTCCACGGCCTCAAGCTCATGCCTTGGAGGAATCAATAGCAGAAGGGAGTGGTGACTCTACAGCTCTGTCCCCATAAGGAAGAGTTAAAGATCCATTATATGGTGCATTAAGTATGCGTAGCTGGCTGAACCAGGACTGGCCACCCCCAAGCCAGGCCAGAGGTCTCAAGTTGACCAAGTGCAGTAAAGAGGAAAGACTGGTTCATAGGAAAGTGAATGAAATCTATGGGACACTCTTTCTTACCTTTCCTCAGAGAGTCTGGGAGGAGATTGAAAAAAGCAGGAAATCCTGGATAATAGAAGAGGCAATGAAACATGTGCATCCTGGTGCCAACAGACATGTCAAAAATAGAGTGTTACAATTAAAATTCAGCCAGTGGAAAGTGGGCAGGACACTGTTTATTGACACTGTTTGAATTGTGAATGGAGAGGGACATGAAACCTTTCACACTGTGGATTATGAGCATCCAGGCAGGGTAATAATTCCTGCACCTGACCCATTGTGCTACTGGCCACAATGCAAAGACCAACCTGCGAATGTACCCATGCCTACCAAGTGGAGAGCAGAGTAGTGGTAGCCAGTGCTGCCATCCAGCCGTTGCCATACCTATGTTGTTCCACCAGTCTGGCATTCCAGGAACCAGGTGCCCCACATTCATCAGTCTTGCAGTGTACTGGCCTTCCAGAGTCAATCAACTGGCCCACCAAATGACTTCATATCCAGAGAGGACATCAGTCCAGCTGTATCCTGATTCATCACCTGGGATGCCAGATGACTTCAGACCAGCTGTTTTTTCCTTTTTCCTGTTCCAAGGTTCCATCTCCTAGATGACATCAACCCAGCAGTTTCCAGATGTGCTCCCCTGTCATTTTCCGGAAGATGTCCACCCAGCTGTATCAGAAGAATGCTGCCAGGGAGAGTCTTCAGCGGGAACCAGGTGTTGTATCGTTTTCGTTCTACAAGGGACTGGTAAGTCCAGACTTTTCTATTCTTATGACATTGTAGTACACATCCTACACTAGCAGACTCCAGATGTTTGAACTGTCCTGAAAGACTCTCCCTTTTGGGATTTCAGCCTGCTAGAACTGTGCTTCACCGGGCTCTAGCCCCCAAGAGACTCTTTATGGGACTTGCCTTCGGGCACTGTTGTCACTAGAAGAGACTTTTAGGGCACGCCATCCCCCCAAATAATGTGTATTGTAAATAATGTCATTGCTTTTCTACCATTTTTACTGTTTATACTGCTTTTTCTACTTTTCTAAAAAATATTTTTTGGGATTCTCCAGTGTTTTGATGGTAGAGGTTAGATAGATTGTGTATGCAGAGTAGGAGTGTATTTGTCTTTCTGTTTCTTGCAGGTGTTCCTGAAGAAGACAAGAAGAGGAGGAGGAACTCAGCGGAGTTCCTCACAGTGCTTTAATGTTGTAGTGTTTGAAGTATGGGATGTTGTGGTTTTCTGTGTGTAACTTTTCCTTCCACAGGTATGGTTGTGGGGGAGTGTGGGAGTAATGTATAGAGTATAGCATTAGCTCCTGGTGTGTGGTTGCAGGTGTCCAGGTTGAGGGGAGGTTCCCTTGTTTGTTTTGTTTTGGGTATTTGGTTTAGAGTCAGATAGGTTTTCCCTAGAGGGCTGGGGGGATAGACAGGCTGTGGTCCTGGCCAGCTGTAGGGGCCACAGTACTGATCTATTAGGGCTATGCTCTGGACAATTCTACCAGGGCCACTAGGTGTCCATAGTAAGAACTTTGAGTAGAGGCTGATGAGTCAGCTGATGGTCTCTGGGCCCTTAGTGTTGCCTGCCTGTGCCTAGCACATTGTAGAAGAGGGCCTGATCACCCCCCTCTGTAGGTAGCGCAGAGGGTAGGATGGCCTAGGCCAGGTTAGTAATGACTGGGGACAGTCATTTTCCTGGTTGAGGGTGGGTGTAACCCCCTTATCATCCAGGGTTACAAGAATCCCACTTAGATCTAGTGGCAGGCAGGGAAGGCAGCTAGTGAAACTCCAGTTAAATGGATTTCACACTGTCTCACTCTGTCCTCAGTCTCCGCTGAGCTGGAGAGATGACATCATATGGAATTCTCACAGCAGCATAAGCCACATTGGAATGTTGCAGCAGGGAGTGAGTTAGATTGTTGGGAGGTTTGAAGCAGTTCTTCGGGAGACTCAGAGAGTGAAGGAGGTGTGCTGCAGTTGGCAGCCCCTCAGGGCTAAGCTCTGCTATAGAGCTACCTAGAGATAGAGGGTGTGTGTTCTTGCCCTAGGTAGAGACACAGATGAAATTGGCCTAGTGGTAGAGACCATTCCCCAGTTCGTTCCAGTGCCCCATCCTAGGAGGGATGGGGGGAAAGAGAGCCAGCAACTTCAGGGGCAATTCCCTGGCCCTGCTGAAGAGGGAAAGATGCCTAAGATTTGTGCTGAGGCACCCAGAAGTATGTTTGTGTTTCCTGTGAGAAGCCTGTGGGCACCTGCAATCCAGGGTGAGTCAGCTCTGAAATAGAGCCCATGTTTTCACCAGACAGAGTGTACAGTTAAGCAATAAGCCATGACCAAGGGTTGCTCCCCCAGTTGGTTTTCTCACCAACTGGGTGAAAAAGTAGTCAAGCAATACCACCATGTACAGTAGTGGCAGCCAGGATGTAACAGCAGTGATGCTGCAGTATACCACAAAAGCTGCAGTATACTGCCGGAAACAGTATCAAAGGCAATTAAGCCCGTTTGTTATGCAGTATTTTGTGACATGTCATATATTGCAAGTTACTGCATTCTATCATGGCTGGCTCCATTGTACATCAGTCCTTTTTGGCTCCTTGCCTCCTCTGTGTTCTCAATTTATGTGAAATTGAAATTTCCCATGATTAAAATTCTCCTCAGTTTTTCTGCCATCCTAATTCATACTCTAGCACCTCATCTCTGTCAACCATCTGGTTAGGCAGCCTATAGACTACTCGCATCCTGTGCCACCATGGTCAGCCTCCTGAAGTAACAACAAATCTAGCCTCTGCTCTCCCAAGACCGATTGTTGTCCTCCAAGAGTCTTGTGAACTTCCCTAACATACACTGCCACTCCCAATCTCTTGGTATTGCCCCTGTTCTTTCTAAATTGGTAATTTCCTAGGATATTTTGATCCCAGCTACTTTTCTGTTATATGTACTAGCTGCTTGGGAACCAGATTGATACTTGAGGGCCCCCTAATGAAGCCTCCTAAATTTAAAGCATGAGGAAAGTGCCCAGAGGATTTAAATAACCCAGACCTGATGTCAGATGGATAGAAAGGGGTGTTCTATAGAGGTTGCAAACTCGTATAGCATAGGAGTCCCATATTTGCTGATGCTGTACATGCCAGGAGAGATCACACTTGAGTACTGTGTGCTGCCCAGCCAAGACTATCACTTTTGTACAGGGAGGTCCCATTAAGCTTGTCTGCCCACAGTGCCTAGGGAAACGGTGACTGAGGGCAGGATACATTGTAAGTGGATCTTGCACAGATAGTAAAGGGTTGTTTACCTCAGAAAAAGGAAGGAAAGTGGGGATTAAGAATTATAGCACCAATAAATGTATGTTATGCTAAACATGAGGGAGCTGCCTGTGGTATTACATGAAAATGTGTCAGGAAAATATGTACGGAGATCAAATAAAGCTCCTGCTGATTAACTACAGAACTTTATGTGTGTAAATTAAACATTCATTGGATGCATGTGAGTATATTTGTTGCCCCTATGATCCCACCAAAACTTATAAGAACCTTGGTTGTCACCCTCCACATGATGGAGTGTAACACCCTCCCCCCCCCCAAGTAGGGGCTTACCTTGTTGCCATTTCTCCCATGCTCCCGTTCCTTGGAGCATCTCCCGGTGCCTGCCAGTGTCCCCGAGTGCTGTCCCGCTCTCTCTCCGCTCTAGCCCAGATCCTTAAGTGTGCACCAGGTTCCTCCGAATTTCCCCGGTACTTCCTCAGCCCATTTCAGGCTCACGAGCCAGAATCATGAGCTGCTAGCATTTTAGGCAGGCTGGTGGCCTCACTTGAGCACAAAGAGGTGCGCTTTAACTTCCAACCGCAACTGCAGTCCAGCAGTGGCTCCTCCGGTAGTCCTGGTCCCTGTGGGCTGTTGGGCGGGGGCCAGTGACTCGGGTTGGACTGGAGGGAGCCACAAATGAAAAGAAATAAAAAGCACCATGCACGTCGAAAGCTTGGGCCCAGCATCATGAATATTAATGAAGAAGAGACCATTAATATTCATAAAAGGGGCCGTGCTTGGAAATTGTGAGTTTCAGGGGTTGCTGCTGCTTGTAAATTGTAAACAAATGAGTGTACAGGCAGCACCCCCCATGGACACTAAAGGGGCTGCCAAAATGAGGGAAAATGATTTAAATAATTAAATACACTGGCTGCTCCAGATGTAAAACATTTGGGACTCAGGTAAGTTGCCAGTTTGCTGCCTGGGGGCACTTAGTTGTGGCAGCAGCGACAGGCTGCGGACTGAAATGGAATGCTTAAGCTGGCAGTGATCGCAATGGCATAAAAGCCGCTATTGGACTGTGGGGCAAATAATTAAATATCCTGGCTGCACCAGAATTCGAAAGTTGGGACTGTGTTAAATCTGCAAAGGGACTGTGTGTTTAGCAGCCATTTTAATGCAGCAACAGCCAATTGGAAAGCTAGAATTTTAACCAAGACTTGTGAGGCTTCTGCGTAAGACTCAAGGGACATTGCAAAAGGCTTATGGGGAAGCTGCAGGGACTTAATTCAGGCACCAAAACAGGAAGCCTATTATGGATCGAGGGAGGTTAATGAATATTCATTTTATGGACTGACAAGCACATTCAGCCAATCGTATTGGGACACCCAAGCAGCCTCAACCAGTCAGAAGCCACAGAAGGACTCCATAAAATACTGTGTTTTTGCAGGCTGAGAGAGTTCTAGTGTGAGCCCCCCCCCCCACAGGGGTGGGAGCTCAGGCCCTTTGCTCCAAAATGGGCCTAGTGATCCAGTGCAAACCCCTCCACAGGGGAGGAGGCTTTCTTCTGCCAGAGAGACAAGTGACTGCAGGCAACAGAAGTCGCTAGCCTGGGAATTGCCAGAAATTGTCCTCC